>CM075663.1:34007194-35348687 GCA_037954105.1 Canavalia gladiata
TTACAGAAATTATTTTTCTCTTTATTATTTTTATATATATTCAAATGCAAGAAAATATTTTTATTTTTTCTCTTTTTGTTTCTTTTTTTTTTACTTACTTTTATCCAAAGAAATAAAAATTATTAGACAAAAAAATTATATTCAAATTTAAAATATATTAAAAAAAACAATAAATACGATAGACAATATAAGAGTAAGTAGTCATTTTTATTCTTCACTTTATTAACGTGTTTTATCTTTATTTTTAATTTTAAAAAATTAGGCAGTTAGTTCTTCATTTTTTCATTTATATTTTATATTAGTTTTTTGTGATCTATTTTAATAAATAGAATGGTCTGTGATGTTAAATGTCACAGTATAAATTCAGATATATCTTAAATGTTAACAAGAAATAAAGATGAAAATAAAAATAGATATAGTAAGGTGAATGAGGTAAAGAGATCTTTAATATGTTATATGATACATTTAGATATATACATGAAATTTAATAGCAGAAATCAATACATAGTTTATGAAAGTTGATCTTAAAGACCAATATAAAATACAAATAATAAAGTGGGACTAAAGATTTAATTTTTTTAAATTAAAAATAAAAATAAAACATGTTAATAAAATAAGAACAAAAATAATAATTCACTTAATAATATAATATAATTCATTCTTTTCCATTTTCATCTAAACAAATAAAGATCATTAGACAAAATATTTATATTCAAATTTAGAACATATTAAAAAAAAATTCTTATACTTAATAACATAAATTTATTTATTAAATAATTATAAATTATTATTTTTTAAAAAAATTATTAATTATTAAATAAAAGATATAGATAAATTGATAATATTATTTGTATATAAAAATTATTATTAAAAAATAAAATATGATAAATATAATATAAAATATAAAGTATAATATAGAATAATATAAAATACAAAATTTAAGATAAAATTTGGACAAAATTTTTTAATTATTATTTTAATAATAAATAATAAACACGGATAAAAAAATATAAATTTTAATATAAAATATAAAAAAATTATATTTCAATTGATATAATGATATATAGGAGAGAGAAGAAAAAAAATATATATATAAATAAAAATATGAAAAATAAAAGAAAATAAAAAAAAAGATAACATAAAATTGGTTGAGTACATAAATATGTATAAAAAATTATGTTATTGAAGAGAAAAATTAAACATAATTTTTATTTTTTAAATTTTTAATTTTATTTTTATTTTTAAAATAATTAATTTTAATTTGTTATTATTAATATGTTAAATATAAAATATTTAAGAATTAGAATTAATTTATTTTAAAAATAAATAATTAAAATTAATTATTTTAAAAATAAAATTTAAAATTTTTTAAAAAATATTGAATGTTGAAAAAAATATACATGTGGCGCGTGCATGAATGAGTGTTGAATGCGCGTGGCAGTAGAGGTTATAGGTAGGGCCAGAAAATTGGTTTGATGTAGTTGTCTAAGGCAAGTAGTGGTTCCGTAACACCGTACGTCCGTACAAAGGACAGGCCACCGACCCACTTGCTTGCTTTTATGATTCACTCTAAACACACACATCATCCTCCCTCCTCCCTTTCCCACACGGATTTCCACCATCTTTCTTGGCTCCACTACTAATTCCTTTCCAATTTTATACCTCACTATTCATACTATCCTTCTTTCCTTTTTATTATCTTTACATCAAAATTTCTAAATATTTATTATTTAATTCAAATTAAAATTTACTCTTTATATTTTAAATTTTTTCCTTTGCCTATTTTTTATTTAAATAAAATCTTAAAATTTTGGCATAAAAATTAAAAAACATAAAATATAATTTTTAAAAAATTATTGTGTAATTTTAAATTATACTTTTAAATTTTTAAATTAATTATATTATTTTTAAAATATATATGTTAATAATAGTTAAAGATACAATAAAATATTTCATATTTTATTAATATTATAAAATCAAAATCAAAATAAAAAATATTACTATAACATTAAATAACATGGGATAGAGGTAATAATTGAAATAAGTTTGTATTTAAACGAGTAGATTAGTGCACATTTTTTCGGTGAAAATATTAATGCATATTTTGATTTATGAGAAAATGATTCACACAAGTTAGGTAAACTAAATTTATCAAGAAAAATATATATCATTGTTTTAGAATATGTACTTTTTATCTTAAAAAATTAGAGATTGATTAAATCATTTTTTAAAAAAATTATTATTATTATTTTTAAAAAATCAGTTATTTCATTTTTGAAAAAAAAAATCATTTTAATTTTTTTAAAAAAAACTTACCTTTTTAATTAACAATTTTAACTTTCAACTAAATTAAATACATTATCAAACATATTCTAAATATCAATGTTTTTATCTTTCAGAAACTAAAATATTAATTTTATATTTTAAAAATCAAAATGATAATTTTGATCTTTTGAAACATTAATATGTTCGACTTTTAATCTTTGAAGAACAAAATTGACTACTTAATTACTCAATTATTCTATATTAAAAAAATTATTGTGTACCTGATGATATATAATAAAATTAATAAATAATATATTTAAACTAAAAATTATAAAAGTAATATATACTTAATTAATTTTAAGATTAATTGCTCAAACTAATTAATTTTAAATATATAGTTTATCTAATTTAATTTTATAATGAGTCTTGAAATGCTAATAAGAAGTAAATAATTCCTTAAGACCAAGATGAATCATTTTGTATTTTTTTGATGAAAAACAAATAAAGATGATTTGACGAATAACCTAGAAAGGTAATTGGCAATTGTAAGTATAGAGGAATTGACAAGACAAATAAACAAATCTTCAGAAATCTTCTTCGTCTAAAGGACACTCATTATAAAAGGAACTGTACAATTAATTTGTTTTGGTGAGTTGAAAATTCATGGTTCTAAGATTGACCCAAAGATAAAACTTAGGTTAACTCCTAGGAAATGTACTTTCTCAAATTTTATACCACGCACAAAGCATCTGTGACAAAGTAGTATTTCAACTGTTAACATCTTGTCCTATGCCAAAAAGTTTAGTGGAGGCAAATACATATCCTACAATTCTTTTCAACCACAAGATCAAAAGCATGCTCTGCAAACTAGAAAACCAGTATCAACATTCAGGAGCATTAAATGTAAACTCAACGATGAAAATTTTGCCCAACATTTATGGTCTAAGGTCTCCAATATCTCTTAAAAAAATTAAAGTATAAATAGAGATGTATGATATTTTTAATGTTTTTTACTATTTTAAACTTATATTTATGTATATTCTATTGTCAATATTTTAAAAGGAAAAAGTCTAATATGAAATATACTAGGATTATTTAGGCTCTTATATATTTGAATTTACCTTAAGATTGTAAACTTACGCAGTTTGAACCGATTTAGTTTAAAATTGAAAATTTTTTTCCTGGGCGTAATAAATAGGGACCATGATATTTTTGAATTTAAAATTCTTTTTCGAAGACTTGAACTTTTACTTATGTAATAAATCTTATATTTACAAGTTTCAATTTTAAGTTATCATCGATCACGATTTATTAACCTTAATTGTTTTTTAACCGATCATTAACCATGCATCATTGTGAGTTATTTCTTTTAATGGTTCGATTTTAAAATTACCGGTTGTTATGCTAATTGCACGTTTTGATCCGATTATTTTGTTTAATAGAAATTAATTTTCGTTTAAAATTTCAAATTCAAAATCAAATGTTAATTGATTTAATTATGCCTTTAAATGGATTTTATTACCATTTACTCGATCATTTTATTCAACCTAAACTTTCACTCTTATATAGAAGAGACTCAGCTTATTTTTTTCGAACATACAACCAGTAACTTCCTATTTTTTGCTAGGTGACTGGTCTCTTTACTAATTCTGTTCCTGCTTTCCATTTACAGACGGATACATTGAATCATGGAGAATACGTACGAAGATGTATATATCCTTGATGATAGTGTCACTTTCTAACACATTCCACCTATTATTTTTTTTAAGAATTTATTATAAACTTTTAATGAGAAACCTATAACAATTATAGTTGTACATTTTATTTTATTTTTATCTCAAGTGGTAGTTTTTATTTCTTTTTAAAGGTACGTGGAACTTTAAAAGGATACTTTCAGTTAGAATTTGGAGAAGCTTGTGAGAGGATAGTAGAATAGTAATGATTAGGTTATTCTTGAATTTTTCCAAATTGTCATTGTGAAATTTTTGAAAAGTTTTATCAAGGACTAAAAGTTTTCTTGACTTGTGAATGAACATTACAAGTTGTGTGTTTATATTTATAATTAACTTTTATCTTTTTACTAAAAAATAATTTATTTATGAAGTTTTATATATATATTATAAAATTTTCTAAATTTTCTTTTATAACAATCGTCTTGTGTATGAGATGATATAATTCTATATATCTCTTATCTTCCTTTCATCTTGTTTGTCTTGCCTTCCTAATTTATAGGTCAAGAACATATTCAAAATTCAAATATAAACATTTGTGGTGTCATTTGGTGGAATGTGAGTTTGCATTTCATTTTCCAGCACCGGATTCCCTACTGGAGTCGCCAAAATGTCTTGGCACTAAAGATTTAATATAAAAAAGAAGAAGAATGAATTTATATGCTTTAAAGTGCAAGACGCAAGATATGCAATATTTTCTTGTTTGTCTTGTATATTTAAATTTTCTATTATTTTTTTTAAAAATTGTTATTTATATTTTTTTTCATATATTATTTTTTTTTATAATTACTTATTTTTATTTAAAAAAAATTATAATTTAAAAATTTCTCACCTAAACACAAATTTTATTTTGAAAGATAGAATAGGATTAGATATCATATATTAGTAAAATTATTTAAAATCTTGTTAATTAAACTGTCTCATACTAAATGTCATATAGCTAGAAATATTCCTTGTGATTCCTTCTTGATTCTATGATTATTAAAACGTATATTCTTTCAATGCAAAGTTCCTTGGGCAATTTGAAAATTTGTTTATATGTGCTTAGCAACCTTCCTCTCTTTTTTGAGCATCTTGTTTTGGCTACTTGTTTGTTTGTTTGATAATTTTCCATTTGGCGTGGACCTGGGGTTTGAATTGGTCCATGATCATAGATTTCTCTCCCCCATTAGAGCTATTAAATGTAATAATTCTAACCTATTTTATGGGTTAGATCATAAAATTTGTCAAAAAAATTCACTATATAAAACGTCTATGAGGTTAAGCTGGAGTCAACTCAGCTTATAGGTTAATCTATTTAAAAAAAAATACCAATTTACTTATTTTTAAAATAGGTTGGTCCTATTTCCTTTTATAGACCAGTCAACATTATAAAAAGAAAATTTTTCATCAATGTATGGGATATTATATGAATGACAATTGCTAGAAGAAATTTTATCAATTTTTTAAACGTTTTTTATTTCTTATTTTTACTTTTCTTCACTTGACACATCTAAAATATTAAATTCATTGAGTGATTGAGATCTAGAAAC
Source organism: Canavalia gladiata (assembly GCA_037954105.1). NCBI lineage: Eukaryota > Viridiplantae > Streptophyta > Magnoliopsida > Fabales > Fabaceae > Canavalia > Canavalia gladiata. The sequence continues at coordinate 34,012,722 of CM075663.1, forward strand.
ACTAAGTTTTGAAATAACTTTTGATTTTGTTTTTATAAAATTTGTCAAATTTTTTTCATACATTTTTAATCTTATCTAATTTATCAAACTTAATATAATAAAGTAGTATAAAAATTAAGTTTCAAGTATAAATTAAAAGTAATTCTGAAAGTTAATAATATATTCTTTTCAATATATTTTTTTTCATATTTATGGACATTTCCTTCACTTCTTTATAATCATTTGGTAAATTTTTTTCGAACTATTTTATTTTTCTCTATTTATAAATTTTTTAAATTTTTCTCTAAAATTATTTTTCCTTTCTAAATTTATTTTTATTTATTTTATCTATTATATTTTTTATTTCTATAATTTTTCTTTCTCTTTTGAAATTTTCTCTATCGCTTTAAGTATTTTTTATCTTCCTCTCTATAAATTCTTTTTTTCTCTATAAATAAATTAAAGATAAAAAAATTAAAAAGGATAAAAAAATTAGAGATAGAGACAAAATATTTAAAAAAAAGTTTAAAAAAATAAAAAAATATATATTAGAGAGATAAAAAATAATTATTTGTATTTTTTCATTATCCAAATAATAAAAATAGTGAAATGATTTTTTTATTTTCTATTCTTTTATTTCCTTTTTTTAATTAAATAAAGAGTGAGAGTTTATCTTTGACGAAGTAAATTAAAATAAACACGCTAACAAATAATTAACTTATTTTTAATAACTGATGAAATATGTTTTTTTATTCTTGATGATAATTTTTTTAACTAAATAAAATGTAAGAGTTGATCTTTAACGAAGTAAATTAAAATAAATACGCTAACAAGAAATTAACTTATTTTCAATGATTGATGAAGTATTTTTTATTCTTGTTAACAAATCTATTTCTTTTCTTTGATTTAATACTTGCTATTAATATATTGATTAAAATAAATAAACTTAAAAGAAAAATTCTCTCTCGCTAGTTATGATTATTAACAAATATATAATAAGTGGATTTGAGTTGAGTTTAAGTTTTACTTTTTTGAGTCTCCTTAACCATACATATATACATTTGTGATTTGGACTAAATTCTTTGTTTTACTTATATAATAAAATCAGACATTAAAATAAAAGTATAAATGCATTATATATAAATATGATACTTGTAGTGTTGACAAAGAGATATATTAAATAAAATAAAATAAATAAATCTTTGATCAATTAACCTTAAATTTTAAATAAATTATATGTGTTTCTATTAAAATAAACATAAAAAAAATACATCACAAATATTATAGTTAATGACTCATATTTTAAATATAAAATTTTTTGCTATTAATTTAGATATATTTTAATTAAGAATAAAAATAAATCAAATCATTTTATAAAAATTTTATAACATGATTTATTTAAAGTATACTTAATTTATTTAAAAAGTTTATTTAATCTATTAACAAAATTATTTTTATATACTAAATATTAATATTTATTATATTTATTTTAATATATTTTATTTATAAAATATTTATATATTTATATAATTTGTTAAAAATAAATTTTTTTAATTTTAAATAAAAAAATTTTAAACATCATAGTTTACCTTCACAATTTATATATATATATATATATATATATATATATATATATATATATATATATATATATATATATATATATATATATATGGCTCACTTGATCGATTTCTACCCATCCTTAATCTTTGAGGTGATTTTGTGTAAAGAAACATCATTTATAACACTAACTAGTATAATATTTTAAAATAAATAGTTATGAAAAAAAATTTGTTACTAGATTTGTCTAATATTTATTAGAAATATTATGTAATTTTCTTTAATTTTAGTTAAAGTGTTGTAAATGTTATTTTAATTTTTATGTGTATCTAAATTTGTTTATGTGTATATAGTGCATTTTTTATATATATATATATATATATATATATATATAGTTAATACTTAATATAAATAATTTAAAGTTATTTAATTTGTAATAATTTAAATTTTTTAAATATTTTTTCTATTTGAGAGCAATAAAACGATTAATTTTTACTAATTATTTTTTTTTGTTTTATGTTGATTGTGTTGGATATTGTTGTAAGTTTTATAATTTTATTTTAATGTTGAATTTGAAAGTTTCTTTGTATTAGATGTTTTAAATTGTTAACTTATTCATTGTTATATTTAATAGTTTTTATGTTTAAAGAAGATTAAATTTTTTTATTAATTTATTTGGTATTTTAAAAGTTTAAATTTTTATTTAATTTGTTATTATATTATAGATAATCTAATAATATGATATTTATTTTTATATTTTTATTTTGTATTTTGTACTTTATTGTATATGTGACATAAGTTATATAATTACCTTTATTTAAAACGATATGCAAGATTTATTATTCATTAGATAATTTAGATTAATTTTTTTTACAATTGATAGTAATAAGGGCTAATTAGTAGATTCTACAACTTATAAAAATGTATTTTTATAAAAGACTTTAAGTTTACTGTAAATGATATTCTATATGTATATATATTTTAGATTTATTTATTAATTTTTTGATCTTGTAAACTTTAAACATACAAATTTTTTTAATCAATTATCTATATAAATTTTAAACTTATTTATTAATTTTTTAAAATTATAAATGTTTAAACAGACTTATAAGTTTAATAAATTTTAAAATAGATCAAATTTTATAAAAAAAATCTATTATAGATAATAAATTTAGGTTTAAGCAAAATTTTATTATAGATAATAAATTCAAATTTAAATTTTAAAATTTTAAATAAATTTAAATTTTAAAATTTTAAATAAATTTAAATTAAATAATCTAAATCTACTTTAACTTGATCTATTTTTATTTCTAATTTAAATTAAAAAAATACATATTATATGAAAAAAAAATTAGTTTAAATTCTTTAATAAAGTTATTTTATTATAATAATATTTTATAAAAATAATATTAAAATTAAATAATATAATAGATTCTTTTATATAAAATTAGTCCTATTTTAATTTAAATATTATTTCATCTGTTTTTTTATTTGTAGAGTTAAAATTTTGTTTTTTATCTCTCCACTTTAATTTTTAAGAAAGTAATAATTATATATGTATATAATTTTTATATTTATCAATTATAATAACTAAAAAGATAAATGTAAAATTTATATATAAAGAATAAATTATAAAAATAAATATTTTTTAAAAAAGTTAATAATATTAATTATATTTATTTTTTTAGTTAAATAAAAAGAAATAGAGAAAATAATATTTCTATAAATATTATTATAAAATAAATAAATTTATATAAAATAATTTTATTATATTTTGTATATAAAAAATAGGTTTAAATATTTTTTTCTATATCAACACTAGGTGTTAATTTTATTTTTTAAATTTTTTTATAATTTTAATTCTTAATCTTTTCAAAATCAAGATTTTTAATTTTTGGCCATTACTATATGATAATGTGATTACTTATGAGATTGCTACATGTTGATTGTTTACATGATTACACCATTAAAAGGAATCCAAATAACTAAATAAAACCAAAATAAAAAATAAGAAGTCAAATAAATATAAGAATAATATATATATATATATATATATATATATAAGGGTAAAAAATATCTACGCATTATTTGCAGCTGCAAGTTGTAAGTTCAAAATCCAGCTCATGCAAACGACATATTTGGAAGTGAATGTGGCCCACATGTATTGACTGGGCCTGGGCTGTATAAATTAGTCTCCTCATATGACACGAAAAATTTGGTTTTGGTTGCCACATATTTACTTGGCAAGTCCCCTCTGTCTCATGTCCATTGCTCTTTGCCCCCACAACTACTATCTCATCCACTCTAATTAAGAGGTCCGTCCTTGTAGGTCCCTCTATATGTTAGCTTTCTTAATTCTTTGCTTTAATGCCACTAATCGCTACATTTCAGCTTTGAGCTTTACTCCATCAAAAAAATAATATCAGATAGTTACAATAAATTCATTTATCTATATTTTTAAAATTTTTATTTAATAATTGATTATCAATTTTTAAAATTAATTATGATAAAAATTATAATTAATAATATAAAAAATTATGGTTAAATCATTTATATATAGTATGTAATTATTATTTTATTGTGTAATTTATTATGCATTTTAATTAATCAATTATAATATGCAGATATAATAGAATTAACCATATTTTTTATATTATTAATTATAAATTTTTGCAGTAATCGATTATTGATAATTAATAATTAATTCTAAAAATAAATTTTAAAAATGTAGATAGCGTACGTGGAATTATCATTTTTCTATTAAATCTATGTTTATGTAAAATTATTTTTACCGATTAAAATTTGATTTTGTTAAAAAAATTAAAAAAATACTATTTAAATATGTTGATGATTTATTGAATAAAAATTTTAAAATTATATTATTTCTAATTATAAGGGAAATTTTTTTAATATGTACAATTTTAAAACTAGTGATTAAAAATTATTATCTTATTTTTAATTAAAATTTATTCTTAATAATTTATTATTATAAACATCAAATCAACTAAACAATTAGTTTTTATAATTCAACTACAGAAAAAGAAATTTTTTATACAATCCAAACAAAATAAATTATTTCTTATGTAACATATTTAAATATAAATTTATTTTATATATTTAACTTTAAAAATATAAAAAAAAAAATTCAGTTAATCTAAACATATACTTAGATGCAAATTGATAAAAACAAAGAAAAATAAGATTTTGCAATCAATATATAGTTTAGAAAGAGAGGAATAATTTTTAAAAATATCTTGTAAAGTTATTGATTAAAAAATTAATAAATCAAAAGTTCTTATTCAAACTTACAATAAGCGTAATATAAGTTATTGTAAACATATGTTAATAACACCCTATATATATATATTAACAATTATTTATTTTTTAATTTGTTAATGAATATTCTAAGAATTGCTTAGCATTGTCTTTCTAGAATGTTAAGTAAACCAACTTATAAATGAAGACAAATTTGCCACCTGTGTAAAAGTACACGTGGAGGAGGACAGTTTGTATAATTCAAATAAGAATTGGTCTGACATTCAAGATATAAAGAAAAAATGGTGAAAACGCAAAAAGAAACCTACTTATATTGAGCATAGAGAAGTTAATAGTAATTAATTAATTAATTAATTAATTAGGCAGCATTAGGTGTGGAAGTTAGCTTAGATATTTTAGCCACGTCAATGCCCTGTTTAAAGTTTTTTTAGGGTCAAATGTCCTCTTTAATATCTAAATATTTAGACTAGTATAATTCTTTTTTTATCTCATTTATATATATTTTTTGTGATATATAACATCTATAAAAAACGTGTTTGGACTTTGACTAACTGACTCAAACCCCAGCATGGGGTGTGCAGATATGCCTCTTACATCTTAGACACACAAACGAGATTGCCTTGGAACATAATTTTCTGCTATAGTAATAACTGCATGAGTGACTCTTTGTTTTTCTTTTGCCAAATTATGATTTAAGAACTATAAGGAAACTTTTCTAAGAGTTGCCTTTTGTATTTATATCAAAAGTTTAATTTTAATATATTATTAATCTAAATATTTTTTATCATCAATTAAATAAAAGTTATTTATACAACTTTTGAAGTAATTATCATAAAAATTAATCATTTATAATTACTAGGAACGTTCAAAGGTGTGGGTTGATTTGATTTTGAAAAAAAATATATATTTAAATCTATAAAAAATACTTACAGTTTAATTCGGTTCTATAAAAATTAAATCAAACCCAATTATTGTTCATAGTTTGTTTCAGTTTAGTTATTTTAAATTTTAAATTTATTTATAAAATAGTCAAGTAATAAAATACTGTCAGATAAATATAAAATATTACGTTTAAAATCATAAAAAAAATGAAATCAATAAAAAACTCACAATCATAACTGAGAATAAAAGAATTTATAATAATAAAATAATATATATTTACATTAAACATAACAACTTAAATATTTTAATTAATTTTATTATCAAGTATAATATTAAATTAAAATATATAGATAATTATCGTAATTTAATTCGATTTTGTGTAAAAAAATTGTAAACTAAAATAAATTATAAAAAATTGAAATTTTTATAAATTTTAACCTTCTAAATTTTTTAATATTATCGATTTAGATATGTAATTTAAAATAGATTAGTTCAATTCTTAAAACCTCCTGATAATTAGATGACAGTTTGAAAAATTATATTATCAGTATATTTTAATTAAATTCTTATAATTATTACTATTATTATATGCCATTTGGTTTTAATATTAATCATATACACATATGTCCTTTAAATATTATAATAAATTTACATTTTATTTAAACCATTAAAATAACATAACTAAATTATATAATCCAAAATATAAAAAATTAATTTTTAAAAAATATTTTATTAAAAAATTTCAATTTCTTTTTTGGTCAACATAAGTATTCAATTTAAACACCTAACCTTTGATCAGAGAATTGATCAGTTGACTCAAACGTGTGACTGAGTTAAGCTCTTATATGGAAATATAATAATTATATGTGGAAGAAAGAAAGGAAGAAGTGTGTAAATGAGAAAACAGCAGCCAGTCAAAGTTTTGACTTGGAATTCCATTACATGATTTATGGGACAAATAAAACTGTTCAGTACAACCGTACATATACGATCGATACGTCTTTTTCTTGTTCAATTCCTTTATGCTTCCCTCTGCTTTCAAAAGAGAAAAACAATTGCTACTCACCATTTGTGTCATAAAGAGATTGATTGAGAACAAAAAAATTCTTATTATTTTAAACATATCAGATTCTTTTTAAGAACTAATCAAATAATTTATAATATGTATAATCTAATTAATATAATTTTAAAATTTAAATTTATTAATTTTTAAAATTACTCTTAATATTTATAAAATATGTTATTTTAATCTTTTTGTTTTAATTCACTATTATATATCTGCTTGATAATATTTTTCAATTAATTAAATTTTTTATAAAAAATAAATAATGCAGCAATTAATATAAAATTTGATCTTACAAAAAGGATCAAGATAAACTTTATTTTTATTATTTTTATAAAAAAATTAAAAGAATAATAACATTAATATTTATAAATATTAATATAAAAAATTATATATTTTTAAATAATATGATTACTATATTGGATAATAATATCAATTATACGAAAGACCCACACTAATTTTATAATATTTTTTAGTAAACTAAAAGTATACTACTTAATACAAGAATTATTCTAGAAGATAAAAAACAAACAATTCCTAATTAAGTGTACATAAAGAATGGCTAAACAACCATGCCTACCACAAATTTTTTTTCTTTCTATAACCTCTTAGGCTAATACTAAAAGTAAACGACCAAAAATTAAACTTAATACAGGCCAAAACTATTACCAACATATTTTACAATTTTGTTCTAATAATTATTTTAAGTATTTTTTATTTATTAAAAATATTGATCATATTAAAAATGTATAAAAAAATTCATATTTATATAAATAAAATATCTAACAAAATATAATTCAACGAATTCTGTGAGCACCACCGCCACTTTGATTGTTTTGTCATTTGTGGGTGCAATTAATGCTGGTGCCGTAGCTTTTGCGGAAACAAATCTAGGAAAATTACAAAAAACATAAAAATGATTGTATTTTTATATATTCTGTAAATAGCCTATTTATTATAAAATTTAAATAAAAAATTAATTTAGTTAAACAAATTTTGTGAAAAATAATAAAAACCTATTTTTATCATTTTTAATTTTAGAACTTTAATTTAATTGAGAAAAGATTATCAATATCTAATTTCATTATGTGTAATATTTACTAAAAACTTTAAATGTTTATTAAAATAAAATTAATGAAATTAAAAAATTTATAATTAAAAGAAATATTAATTTAATTTGATATAAGATATTATAAAGTATGTTACAAAATAATAAAAAGGCGTATTTACATAAGAAAAAGAGTGTTGAACTTGGTTTTAAGAATAAAAAGAGATGCACTATTTATAAGAGAGTAAATTTTAAAGCAAAAGTAATTAATGTAACAGAATTCTTAGCTGTTCTTTGAGTTGAAATTATTGAGTGCTGCTGCAACCAAACTGAAGTATTGAGTGATTTTCCCCATAAAGTAGGTGTTTGCAGAATTGCATAATCTGAAACCTGCTAAAATAGAATTTACATAGCAGAATTGGGTGATTTCTTCTTCTTCATCTTTTTGAAAATTCTCTCTCTCCTTTCCATTTCGAACCAAAAAAAAGTAAAAAAGTTATCTAATTAAAGAGATGCGGTTAGGCATGCCAACATGACGGGTTGGCCGAGTTTTAGGACGGGTTTCATGTTTTTTATTTTCGTTTTTATTCTTAATATTCTGTGTTCGATTTTATTCTATTCGGATTTATAATATTAAATTTTATTTTTATTTTTAATAATTGTGAATAAAGGAACCTATATTGAATTTATTTTAAATATTTTTTATATTTATATTTTTTTAAATCATTATATATATTTTAAAATTTTATTAATTTTATATAATATTTTAAAATAATAAAAATATTTTAATTATTTTAGAAGAAAAATAAAAATAGATGGATATTAATATTTTCATATTTATTTTCAAATATCAAATTTTATTCAAATTTATTTTTAATTTTAATTAACTTAAATTTTTTTTGTCAAAATCAGGATAAAATGGGTATGAGATTTTTTTCATGTTTGAATATGATAATAAAAACTTTTACTCTATTATTTTTAAAATTTTTTTTGTCTAATATAATTATAATAAATTTATTTATTTATATATCATTTTTTTAATAATTAGTTACTAAATATTAATAATTGATTGAAAAAATATTATATTTAACAATATAAAAATTAATAATTAACTCAGATATATATATAATTAATCGATTATTACTTTTTACATATTTCATTATCACAACATAATATAATTATCAAATTGATTTTTATAACAATATATATAATTAAATTAATCATATTTTTATAATATTAATTATAATTTTTTATGATAATTCATTTTCATAATATTAATTATTGATTACCGCTATTTTTTTTTCTATGTTTACATATTGTTAACAATTTTAAAAAAAATAATAAAATATAAAACACAGAAATAAGTTTACCGGTAAAATTGTTATAAATAGTTTAACGTTTTTTTATAAAATTTGAACGTAGTGAACATTCTTCAAGTGGCCATGTTCCGTGTACTTGGAATTCTATTCCCCCCCTCTTTATATCAATTTAATTATATTGCTAAATAATAATAGAAGGATTTAGGTTTTAGATATATAATTTTATTAAAAGTTGAGAAAAAGAATAATGATTTTATTTGATTTAAATAAAATTTATTTTAATGAAAATATTAATAATCTAAATAGAAATATATTAATATAAGAATAAAGTAGACATATTTTCTTCACATTTTATCCACTTATATTTGATATTTTTTATTTCAAAGATTACGCAATTAATATCCCTGTTTGAGATTCAACTATTATTACACTTATTTAAATTACACGTACCTCCATTAAAGAGAGGTAAATAGCTTTAAAAACAAGAGGATGCCATGAGAGTAAAAGAGGTCTTTATTTTTTTTAATGTGATTTATTTTTTATTTTTGTTTTTTGGCTAAAAGAGTTTGATTTTATTGATACAATGTAAAAAAACAATGAGATTTGACAAAAATAAAAAGAGTTTGACTGATACATGTTAAATCGTGTGATAGTTGTTAATAAACTTAATAGTACTTTTAGAAACATATTGATAATTAAAAAATAAAAAAAATTCTTGAAAGATACTTAAATTACTTTATGCTATCCTCTTGTTATTTTTAAAATATACATTTCCTTTCCCTTAGAAATAAATATGTGAGACACTTCAATTATCTTAATGTATATAAGAGTTTCTTAACATCAGTAAATAATTAGGAATATACCTTTTCATTTCATGATATATTTTCTTCTTCTTTTTTACAACTTTCAATGTTGATAAAAACTATTTTGTATATCCTATTATTGATTTTACAATTTTAGCATGTGAAATTAAGTTTTTAACATATTTATTTCAAATTTAACATTTTATCTAAAATTATTATTTTCTTTTAAAATTATCAAATTGATAATAGATATTTAAAACCGGTTGTTGATAATGCAGAGAATTATAGTGAGAGATATTGTTGGTGAACTAAAGTATAACACATATTATGCTTTAATTATCACAAAATTGATAATAAATATTTAAAATTCGTTTGAAGTAAAATGAACTATATAATACATACTCAATGCTTATGAATGAAAGTATATGTTTTAAAATAAAAAAGAAAGATTATATAATCTAAACATTTCAAAAATATTTAAATTTATTCTAATTAAAAATGTAATAATATCTGTAACTAAAAAAAAAAATTCCATTCTTCCAGCATGCACCGTATTGTTGATGTCAATTCAAATAATAAGCAATTGAAATGAATGAACAAGGGAATGTAACTTTTTAGATTGTAAAAGGATTCAGATTTTTTAAATAAGTTATGATTTAATTAATATGATTAAAGAATTTATTTAAATTTTTTAATAGTACTGAATAATAAAATATAAAATAAAAATAAATGATCAATTAGTGTATTAATCTTGCATTTGAATAGAAAATTTTATAATTTTAATGGTTTGTAAATAAAAATGATTGATGAATTAGAAAAGAGTCCATTATAAATAGTAATAAAGAAAAAAAAATACTAATTTTAGAAAAATTTTCTAAAAAAATATTATTTAAAATTTGTTATATTTGATAAAAAAATTACTCAAATAAAAGTACGTGATATTTTTAAAATCCCTTCTTATTATTATATTAATACACGATAAATGAACTTAAGAGTCTAATTAAATAAATTAATATAGATTAAAAGTGAAATCAAATAATTTAATAGTTCATAATAGTTTCTAATGTATAAGATTTGAATCTAAAATCTTATGTAAGTTATTTCAAATTTTTACTGGTAAATCAATTCTAATCACTAGCTGAAATTTAGAAGAGTTTAATGATTTTTTCCTATTAAAAAATATATTATGATACCTAAATTTAAGTCTATTACAAAAAATCATATACATTTTTGTTATTTGTCTTTTTTGATTGGGTCGATATAATAAGTGTGAGTTTTTGTTTTCTTTTTCTTTTCCGTACATATAAGTGTGTTTAAATAAAGTAAATAAAAATTAATAATTTAAAAATTTAATGATGGTAATGAAATGACTAAGCAAGTTCGAATTAGGCCCATGATAACCCATTTGCTGAGGGGTAATCTTTTGGGCCTGGCCAGTTTGTTTAAAGGCTATTACATTTTTGGGAAATTTTGATACTTGTAAAGAAAAAAAATAATCGGTTTGGGTCAATTTGGCAAGTTTGAAATTTTCACCTATGGATCAATTATGATTAGATATGATACTTATATAACATAGTTTCTGTAATAATCTCCCCTCCTGGAATTATGAATAAAGTAATTAAATGTAATTTTTCATATAAAAATCTTTTTACATGTATAAAAAATTAAGGGAGAATAGGGTAAAGTACACAAACCAATTAGTCTTCAATTGGTTAGTTCAAGCGGTATATATATGTTTTTATTACGTAAAAGTTTCAGGTCCAAATCTTATATATAAAAGTTCTACTGATAATATAAATATTTCTTACTCAAATAAGATTGATTGTTTAATAAATATTTTTTTTTGGGCTTGTAACAGTATTTCATTTTTGGGTCCATGGTTTTCAAAACTCTTCCATCATTAAGGGTATGGATTCCTTTTCCTTCTTGAATGGGCTCAAGCAAACAGCAGATTTTAAGGTCATTGCAGTGGGCCAAATCATAAAAGTTATTGATATGTTTAGTTTTATTAAATAAGATTAATAAATAATATTTTGACACCTCTATTATTAGATAACATTATGTGGGACTTATTAAATTATATAATTTTTTTTATCTAGTAAGTAAATCTTACAAGTTTTGCATCAATTTTATTTAATAATAAAAATATTTTAAAAGAATATATTAATATACTGCAACTGTTATTAAGATAGGATGACAATATTTAATATTATTAATATATTAAATTATATAATTTTTAATAAATTTTATTATATATAAATCATTATTGTATCTTTTTAAATGTATGTTACAAAATCATATTTAAAAATATCATATATCCAACACATTTTTAAGATCATAATTCATAAGCCCCACAACACATTGCGTCTGAATGTCTGAAGTAGAGGCTATATCTGGTTACGATTAAATTATTAAAATAATATTATTTTAAATAAATTATTAAATTAATTTTTATGTGATAAAATAATTTTTTACAATTTAAAATTTGCTAGAAATTTAAGTTTCTGACCGTTTAAAAGCCACTAGAAAAATACCTTCATAAATATGATTTGTGTATTTTTTTTATTAGTTTCGGCGGTCAAAAATGAATAAAATATTTTTTAAACTTCAAAAAAAATTTCGTAGTTAAAAAACTTGAAGAAATGAAAAATATCCTAATTTAATAATATATTTTAAAATATATTATTTTGATAATTTGTTATTGGTAAAAAATGGCTAAAAAAATTTTAAACTTCAAAAAATGTTTGTGGCTAAAAAACCTGAAAAAATGAAAAATTATCCTAATTTAACAATATATTTTAAAATAAAATTATTTTGATAATTTTTATTAGACATATATTATTTTAGTCGATTATTCCTGATTTTTTGAAATCATTACAAAAAATTGTTATTTACTAATATTTTGACATTATATTAGGTTTTATTAGAATATATTTTTTATAACAAAAATAGGTTAATAGTATATACTGTGAATATATATTAAAGGTGTATTTGTTAGATTTACTAATAAGTTAGTTAAAAATTGAAAGGTAATAAAAGTTAAAAATGGAAAATTAGTTAAAAGCTTAAAGCTGATAAGTTAATGATTAAATGAAGATTATTTGATAAAATTAGCCGTTGACTAATGATAAATGTAAAAATAACAAATTAAAATATAATTAAACAATAAACTAAAACATGATAAATATGTTATATTCTTTTTAATAAAAAAGATATTAAAATTTAATTAAATCAATTTTATTTTTTAAAATAATTTTTTAAATTTTTACATAAATAAATTTTAAATAATTTTTTAAATAATAATTTTATAATTTTAATAAAATAAAATAAATAATATATATTAAAAAATTAATTTAAAATGTAGTATTTTATAATAATATAAAAATTATCTATCAAATTTAATAATATTATTATAAAAAAATTTATAAAAATAAATAAATGAACAAAATATTAGATTAAAATATATTAAAAATAAAAAATAAACAAAGTATTGAGCTAAAATATATAACAAACTTTTCAATTGATAATTAAAATTTTTAGCTAATTGAAATATTTTACCAAACACACTATATCATATAAATAAATAATTTTTTATATAAAATATTAATATATATTATTAATAATTTTTTATGTAAAATATTAATATATATTATTAATAGATCAATTATTAGTATATTATATTATCTATTATTATAATTTTTAAAATTCATATTAATAAATTTAATTTATTATTCATAATTTTTTTAAGTACCTGATAAATAAAAATTTGTCTATTATAAAATGGAAGAGTGTGTTTTATAGGATAAAACACAGATATAATATTTAATTAAAATATTATAATTATAATTATAATTATAATTAAATATATATATATATATATATATATATATATACATATGGAATAAATTTTTAATTTTTAATTTTTAATAAAAATTATAAAAATATACAAAACTATGAATTTGAGTTAAAGACAAAGTTAAAAAGAAAGATTATAAAAAAATATGAAAAGTTGGATAGTTTTATAAGTTTAACTATAAGTTCGTGCATTATCCCAAATTAACAGGGTTAAAAATTTGAATCATTATTAACATCACTTAATCTACCCTCACAATGTGTCATATGTCTATTTGTACATTAAACATTTAAATTTTTTGTCAATTATATATCTATAATTTTTTTTCTCAAATACTAATATTCTATTAATTTAGTAAAATCCAACTTATTCAATTGTTAATGTCAATTAAATATCTATAAATTTAGAGTTTATAAAATTAAATCTTAACACATCATATATTTTTTTATTCACACAATTTATTTTCACATTGTCTCTTTCATTTCAATATTTTTATTTTTAATTTATTTCTAATTAAAAATTTTAAAAATTCTTATATTTTTATTTTTTGTTACTTAATAAATTAAAATTTTTATAATTGAAAAGTAAGCCATCTCTTGCGATACTTTATTTTTTATTAAGACATCTGACTTTATTATCATTTAAAAATAGTTATATTTTTAGTTACTATGTTTTAATTTATATTTTTAAATTTTAGAGGATTTGAGTTTTTTCTTAAAAAAAAAGCTATTTGTAAGAGTGCCCATATCCATTGGAAGTTGGTAAATATTAACTATCCATTCCATTTTATTTCTTCCAACCAAACATTATGTGGTCATTACAATCACAATCTAACAACTGCATATTGATTATTTCAGAATAGATTGTTTGACGAGATTGTCTAAATTATCTTATAGGTAATTTTTTTTATCCTATTTAAATAAATGAGATTTTATTTATAAAAACTTAAATAAAAGTAATATAATTTTTAATACAATACTTTGATTATATTAATCCATTTAAGATGCTTAAGATGAAATATAATTATACAAATCCATTACATAATTAACAAAAAGCTTTAAAAGGGTTGTTTTTGTTTCCCTATAAGTGAATGTTTCATCCAAAATTTGCTTTTAAGTAGTCATAGAACAGGGTCAAATTCTTGGTTGGTCAACGGATATATATATATATATATATATATATATATATATATATATATATAGAGAGAGAGAGAGAGAGAGAGAGAAAAAGAGAACAAGGTCAAATCAGAGACAGAAAGTGACAAAAACTGATTCATGGTACTGTGTCAGCTTCTAACCGTGCCTAAGCAATTCCAAATGGTAAAAATGCCTAACCTAATACATCATCATCATAAGAATTACAAAATAATCCTAGACTTAATAAGTAAATTAAAAAAAAAATGTGGTGATCAATTGGAGGGAACATGGTAGTATTTCCCTTTGCAAATGCATCTGTAAACTATAGGACAAGACTCTGCAATGGAGCACTTGAAACTCACCATAACTCTCTTGCAGGGAGAACATGGTCCACATGCATGGGAACAATCTGGTATGGTGGAGCCTGTTGGGTAAAGTTCCATTCCCATGTTCTCTTCCTTTGCTTCTTCCTACAATTCACAAGTAGTTACACAACAATAATTAGTCATTTAATATGTTGACCAACACACAAATGAGTTACCCACATTGCATAACAATCATATTTCTGTATCATAATTTTTTTCCCACCTATCCCTATATTCTCTTTATACTAAAAAGAGGAGATTGAAACACTATGCTTATACTTTCCTTTATAGTAAAAAAATGGAATTGAGTTGTAGAAAGTTGCAAATAAAGAAAAGGGTTCAACAATTTTAAATTTCAAAAAATATAATACCTTTTGGTTTTGGTCTTCATTAATTTTTTAATTTTTAAAAATTACAAAAATTATGTATTTTTAGTTCTTTGTAAAAAGTTAATGCGGAAATTTGTGATACTTTCAGGGATTAAAAATATAGTTAAATAAAAAACATTATTCCCACATAATTAAGTAACATTCAAACCTTTTTATCTCTAATTGTTGCTTTCTCTTCTTGCGAGCTGATCAACTTAGCTGAAAAACAGGATAAAAGGCATGTGTGAATGCTCAGCAATAAAGCCTTATTAACAAGTAACATTGTCACAATCATAGAAGAGTGTATATTTTGATGAGATAATCTAATCCTTAAATATTGGATACACTCCAACTTGAAATTTCAAATTCAAACCTCATTAAGTGAGATTAATGGGAGGACGAAATACAAAAACTGATGTATAATAGCGGTTATTATACGAAATTTGCCTTTAATATATTTTAATATCATTTAGCCACGTGCATAAACATAAAATTATGTGTAAAGAAAAAGATTATATTACATGCAACTTACCATGATTTGGGATCACCCTAAGGCTCCAACCAATAGAAACAACCATGAAGAAAATCACAATTAGGAAAGATTTGTGAGTTCCAAGCGAGAAAGTACTCATATTTGCAGCAACTATACAAACTAAATTAATGAGAGTTGAAGTCACTTTTCATTAGTAGAGGAAAAACAAGCTAGTGAGCAAAAAGCATGGAGATGAAGGTGTACTTTGCTAGGAGTTTGTTGATGACTTGTAGAATCTTTGTAGTGTTATATACAACAAGATGCAAAGGGTTGATATTAAATGTGAAATGTGTAAATCTGCAGCATTTCACATGATGCACGGCCATCTATTAAAGTTTTCACAAGTTTTGGTGAGTCCCCAGAAACATAATTTGTTTTGGTCCACACCCAAGAAATGAAAATAAAAAAAGGGTATCATTATTATCATAAACTATAAATGAAGAGGATGTTTTTGAATGTCAATAATGAACAAAACTTAGGTATAGGATTATAGGTATTTTTCTGTTATTTTTAATTAAAATTAAAATTTTTCCTTGACAGTTGATATGAAATTTTAATGCCCATCAATTATCAAAATAAAACTAATTAAGATACTATAAATGAAGATGATATTTATGAATGTGAATCAATTATTAAGATAAAATTCTAATTTTAGTGAAAGAAGGGTATAAAAATATTTAAGATTAAATGTACCTAACTTTTATCCTTAAATAATAGCTTGCACCCTTTTTTTTATATAATATGTACTGTGTAACACATGTTTAGACCAAACAGATTGGAAAGTCAGGTGGCACACGAACGGTTTCAAGAATCAGAGGAAAGAGAATTAAAAAAAGTAGAAGCAGGAAAAAGGGGTTTGAAAGAAGGCATTAATTGAAACATAGTTGAGAAGTGAAAACTGAAAGAGGTAAAAAAAAGATTCATAAATTAATTTTCATAACCTTCTGACATCTGAATCAGAAAATGGATGTTCCAGTAAAATCCTTCCTGCTCACATCTGAATATTTAATTTGTCATCAATCTAACAACATTCAAAAACTTTGTAGATGCGTACGGATGTAAATGAATTTCAACCCACATTTTCTGTGTTTTTATAAGGATAATGTTTTAAATTAAAGAATATGTCTAAAACCCATTAAGATAATTACATATGTTTTTTTTAAAAAGAATTAAAGGTCGTAATAAAGAAGTTAGTAATTTTACTTTATGAGAAAAATGAAAGCTTATAAATAAATATATTATAAAGTTTATATAAATACTCCATTTAGGGACAACTTACATTTTATCTCCTTACAATTTTACTCATTCTTTAAGTAACTCTCATGTTCTTGGTTTTTTTTTTTAAAAAAATTATATCACTTAACTCCTCAATTTTAGTTTAAACTGAAAACGCCAATGTTCTTCCACAGCTATGAAAATCTGAAAACTAATCGGAACTTACTCTCCTCTACTCCATATATTTTCTGAGTACTCCAAATCTTCTCTCTCTGCTTCTTCATGTATTTTTTTCCCTCCCTTTAATTTGAGATAGGGGTCATCCAATTTTTTTTTTAAATTATAATCATTAAATTAAAATGTATTGGAATGGAAAACATATTATATATATATATATATATATATATATATATATATATATAAATACTGTACAAGAATATTGAGCCGGATAGAACTTTCAGCTCCCCCTCTTTTTAAGGACAAACTTTCAATTAACTTCAACTGTGGATTCACATTTTTATGATAATATTGCCACATAAGTCAATAATTATAGGGGTAAGTTAAGAAAGTACTAAACCATGATATGAAGTATTTTTTATAATCCTCTTTATAAAAAATAGTTATTAATATTTTTTATCCTAAAATATAATATTATTTTTAATGTATTAATTATTGAATTATTTTTATATCTTTATTTTATTATGAGATTTATGTTAATAAAATATTTTATCCCTTTTCATGTTATCAATTTAAATTATTATTAATCATTTTAAAATAAAATATAATTAATTATTTTAACTATTTTGATTAATCTTGATAAATTATTTATTATTTATTATAAAAATAAATTGCAACACATAATATGTAACACAAATGACATCAATTCAAGATTAAAGTTAATGGAAAAGTTGACATTTTCACTTTTAACTAAAAGTTGAAAAAAAATAGTTTAAATTAAAGTATTATATAAAAAAATTATTTTGAAATAAAAAACATCAATAGTGTGATAAAACTAGTTCTCCCAGTTAATTTTTTTTATATATATAAAACTTAAATCTTACTTAAAAATAAACATATATCATCTTAAAATAATCATTTGTTCATAAAGGCTGAGGAAATCAAATGACATAAAAAATAAATAAAATAATTATTATAAAAAGTATAACAAAGAATTGGAGAGGAAAGAAAGAGTTATGGCAATACAATGTTATGTTGAATTCAAAAACGTAGAAGCACTTAATGGGCAATGAAATTGAAGAGTTCACAGTTGCAGGGGCACATAGAGAGTAAATTATGTAAGAACAGAGTCGCAGAGTGGTCAGTAGAATGGCACAATTCAAGGCATAAACGTGAAGATCAGGTCTTCCAAATAAATGAACTTCTTTTTAGTTTCTTCTATGTCTTTAATGGATACATTTATGTCTCTTTTTGAACTTTACACTTTTTATCTTTCCCACCGTTTAATATGTCACATGGATTTGAACACTCCAACCCAGTTATGTTCAACTTCAATGTGACGGACATTTGTTCTTGGTGAACTTTTTTTTTTTTTTTTTTAATTTATAATAGAAATATAAAATTTCCACCTAAATTACTTAAAACCTTTTATTGTTAAGTTAATTATTCTATTGACTTTTTGTTTTGAACAAAATTTAGATGCAATATTATAGATGTTGTTGGTACTATTTTTTAATCAAAATTAAAATTTTATTTCCATAAATTAAATGATATCAGTCAGAGTTGATCTTTAATATCTTTATTAAAATATCAATATTAAAAACAATAAAGATTAATACTAAAAATTAATATCAGTGAAATTTTAATTTTATTTGTCTATAATACTACACCTAAATTTTTCCCTTTTAATTTTGTGATTAGTAAGAGTAATTACAATAAACTTTTACAATTTAAGAAAAAGGTAGAAAAAATATAAAATAAAATAAGTGATAATATATATATATATATATATATATATATATATATATATATATATATATATATAAATATGGATATATTTGAGTTGGCTAGATCGGTTCTGCAAAAAAAAATTCCATTTCTTTTCTCACTGCTCTTTTTAACAGTTGGATTACCTTGGAAAATATCTAAGGCCTAAAAGTTAAATAAAAAAACTACATATGATCTTAAATTCCGAACAAAAAAAATTTACAATTTATTAAAGGAACTTATATTTTCTTAAACTTGAATGTTGAATGACATTTCTTAATCTTTTTATAAAACATAATATTGCGTTCAAAATTATATTGGTAGGAGTGTTTTAATAATATTTTAATAATTCTTTAAGGTATTAGTTAATATTTTCCGCTTAAAATAGAAGGAATATTTAATTTTATTAAGCCGTTCAAAATCTGTCTTTGACTATTGTTTCATTTACTTTTAAATGAAATGATTAAAATTAATGATATTCTTTTATGACAATAAATGAAAAAATCTCTACAACAAATGAAAAAGTTAGACTTTAAAATTCCCTTTAACAAATATTTAGATTAATGCATTCAATATAGGACTAATTATGTACCCAAAAATATAGGTAATTACATTACTTGATTTTTCATGAACTGTACTAATTATATTTGCTCTTAATTATTTGTATAATTATGTCCTTCTTATTTTAGATTACATATTACTTTTATATGTTAAAGTTTATTTTTTTTTATAAATTACACATACTTTTATGCATGAATGATATAACCTTTTAATTTTTTTTTCTATTGTACGGCAATAGATATATAGTGAAAGGTAAAAAAAATCATTATAAAGATATTCATTAGTAAAAAGAAATTTAATTAAAAAGAAATCATTTTAATGTCTAATTCATCAGGTTATTTTTATATAAATGACAAGAAAGAGATGCATAACATGAAAACATAAACCATTTTGGGCCTCAGCCTCACACATAAAGCTTTTCAATTATTCTACAAGCAGCCTCAGAGAGGTCCTCATATGTCTTCATAGCATAAAAAACATCAAATGGCACTTTATTTTGGTAGCTTCCCAAATATGTGTGACAAGTAAGATCATATTTCAATGCTTTAATCACATAAAATTCAGCATTGTCATATTTGTGATTTTGCAAGGCATGTTTAGTTAAAACCAAATCTTTCTTGGCAATATGGTACCCATAGTTGTTTGCACATCTCTTATAAAGGGACTTCAGATTTTGATTGGATGTTGTTGAAGCTAAGGTTGTCATGTTGAATGCCAAGGTATTTGCATGATCATTGATGCAACTGACTATGATTGTAGCTATTCCAACACTGTTAGCTTTGTCAGCACCATTTAGGGTTTGCACACACTTCAAACATGTTTCAGGTGTCTCAGAGTTGTGGCATAAAGTTTGAATCAATTGGTAATCCGCTATGGCTATATTTTTGGCTTGTTGATTGAATGGTGGTGGTGACGAAATGAGAAGTAGAAGAGGAACAAAACTCTAGCTTTATTCCAAAAGAAAGCCATACTATTTGTGATTCAAATTACTATTTATAAATATAAATAATTTTTCTATTATCTTAAAATATCGGTTAAAAAAGTAATAATAAAAATATTTTATTAAAAATTACAGCTAAATTTGCATTTTACAATAATTTTTTATATTTCATTTGAATTTGATTTATTTCTTAATTGTCTCACATATTTATAATATTTAGGAATGGAAGTAGGTTGAGTTTAAATAGGTTTTAAATGTTTATGTATTTAAAAATTTTGAGGTATGAGTCTAGTCTAGTCTGCTTTACTTATTAATTTTTTTTTCAAGATCTAACCTACTTTAAACCTATAAGACGTACAAATATTTTTAAAAATTTACGTTCTAATAAAGGTCAATAAATAAATTTAAAATTTATATAAATAATTGATTAAAAAATTTTATAAATTTAAAATGTACAAGATAAAATGATCTTTAAATAAACTTAAAAAATATATATATATATATATTATGTAAATAAAATATATTAAAATAAATATTATACAAATATAATTTATTAAAATAAATATAAACAAATTTTTAATTAGATTAAATAGATTTTTTTTATAAATTTAAGTTTAACTTGTTTATCAAAAAGATTTTTTAATAAGTTTAAATTTATCTATTTATTAAATAAGATGAATCAAATTAAGTTTTAAATAAATTAAATCGTAGATCATTATCAAATTGTTTTATTTATTTTTATCATTGATAATATTAAAAAAATATGATTAAAATTTTTAAGAATAAAAGGTTGATAAATTTCTCTTTATATTAAATTTAACATTTCTTTAATAAAAAAATATATCTTAAATATTATATAAAAACAAATATTAACAACATATTTTTTAAATGTTACATTTTATATAAACTCCATTAAATAATAAAACTTGATCAGAGGGGACGAATCTACATCATTTAATGAGTTCCATATACATTCTAACACAATTTTTCATCATTAGATAAATTTCACATGAGTCTATTATTAGATAACAAATGAAACTCTTTATTCAATAGGCTTCACAAAAATTATATTCAATACAAAAGAGTGTTTAAAAATATTTATAAATAGTATATTAACAACACTAAAAAAAAATTTAGGTGAAAATTTTAAAAGATAAATAATAAAAATTTTAATTTTTATTATATTTTTTCAAAAAATTTATATTTATAAAAAATTATTTATAGGAAGGTATTTTAATAAAATTTAAAATAATATAACTATTAGAATTTAATATATTTTATGTTAATTTATATACTAATACACATAATCATAAAAAAAATTATACAAAATATAATTTTGATAATTTCTAACTTTTTGTTTTTTAGCAAAGATTTATAAAATGTAATTTTGACAATTTTTTTAATAAAAAAAATTATCTGTTAACATCATCAAACAAAGAAAAACATTAAAAAGTTTTAATAAAATTAAATATTTTAATCATTAAATGCAAGATTTCAAAAAAAAATAATTTAATTACCAACAACATGGATTATTTATAAAAATTGATTTAATTTAATTAACAATTTAAAGTGAACTTAACGTATTATCTGTTTAAATATTAAAAAAGTTCATAATTATTCTATTATATATCTAAAAAAGTTACCTTTTCAAAGAATATCTTTAATCTCATATTAAAAAAACAAATTTTCTAATGTTTATGTAAATAAATGGCGTGGAAATATTAAATTTACCAAATCCAACACTCTAAATTACCAAAATAAAAAGGAAAAAAGTAAACGAAGTTTGTGTTTTGAGTATAATAAATATTTTTAATAAGAAATTATTTTCATCTTCTTACTATATATTTAAAGATGCATATTTAAAAATTCTATAAATAAATTCTAATGAACACTTTTTTAGTACAATCAGAAAAATGTTAAGATTCAAATTTAAAATCTCAGGTAAAAGTTACTCTAAATTTTACCTTTATAAAAATTGAATTTGAAACTTAAAATTATTTAAAGATGAGAAAATAATTATCATTTTAAAATACTTAATACTTACTTTTAAAATAAATAAAATAATTTAACTTAATAAATTGAATACAGGTTGTAAAACTCAGATTGGTCGAGTGACACAATCAAAATAATTAATTATTGTATATGTTCATGAGTAAACGCGCACATTATGTGTATGTGAATATTTAATATAAATAAAAATAGTTAAGGCTTAAAGAAAAAAAATAATAATAATAATTTTTACCAACTTTAGAACTGATATTAAGGAAAAACTTTTAAATTATTTTATTGAAAATTAAATATTTATTATGTTTTATATTTTTTAAAACTATTTCATATAAGAATGATGTTTCCTTATCATTAGCCTCAATATCAGTTTCTAAAAATGAGATTAAAAAATAAATTATAAATATTTGTTACGTAGAAAATATAAAAATCATTTAATACTTAATCAGTTTATTAGATATTAAAAGCATAAGGTAAGGTAAATTATTATTATTTAACTAGTATAAAACATTTTCTACAAAGATTCATAATTTAAATAAGAAGGAATAATTATACTGACCTTCCTTAATATAATGTGAAAATATCAAATATATTACTAATAAATTACTTAAAAATACAGTAATTATTTTTATATTTTTTATATGATAAATGTATTTTGACCATTTTTTTTAACTTCGTATAATATGTCTATTAAAAAATAAGTTTAAAAACCTAGCTCTGTTTCTCATATTTAATTACTTTTAAGAATATTGTGCTTATAATTTGAACTTAAAAATAATAAGATATGTGTAATTTTTTAAAAATAATAAATATAAATATGTAGAAATAATATATATAAAAATGAGTCATATATTATAAAATAAATTTTTAATAGATTTTTTTTACAGTTGCATAAATTGATATAAAATATATTAAGTAAAAATATATATTAAATTTTAAAAATTATATTATTTTAAATCATGACTAAAATATCTTTTAATGTATAATTTTTTATAAATATATATTTGTAAAAAATAAAAAAAATTAAAACTATTATTATTTATCTTTTAAAATTATCATTAAAAATAATTCTTTTATAATGATATGCATAATATTATGAATACTTAGATCTAAATATAATTAAATAATGCTAACCTCATGAAAAATCAATTAATATAATTACATCATTTTAAAAAATTGATATGATGCAATCAGTTTAAATTACTAAGATTAATGTAATGATAACAAAATTTAAATATTTTATATAAAATTTTAAACAAACATCATTATTTCTGTTAAATCATAAGTAACGCTTAAAAAGGAGAATTAAATAGCATGTTAAAAAAGGTTAGATTATTTAAAAAAAAATCATAATTATTTTATTTTATTTAATTTTATTTTGTAATTGGAGTTCTTTAAATTCTTAGTATGAATCATGAACCAAATATCTAGTGTTTTTTTTTCTTTTGCATCTCTTGCAATGGCCTATTGGAGTACTAAAATTACTCCTTTAAAAGCAAAGGTTCATCAATTGGGATGTAATGAGTGCTCCTTACCTATTTTTCTTCGGCATGCTTGCTTCAATTGGATCTAAGAACACCTATTGAGGAACAACCAAAAAGAAAAAAAAATTGGACTTTCAAAAGTAGAAAGTGAACTAGTGAGGTGAAAGAAGAAACAAAGACACAATTTATGGTTAATATTAAATTTTGAAATATCACAAGAATGAGTTGGCAGTAACCTAAGAGGTATTCTTAAAAAAAAATAAAATTCAATGATATTGTGATGTTTGGCACTAATAGATTCAAAATTCAACGTTAGAATAGAAAAGGAAACGTTAGAATAGAAAAGGAAAGAACAAAGTGATGAAATGAAAATAAAGATTCCGTCTAAATCTAAGCATGTACATAACAATGACGCAATCTATAAACCTCAAACTGAAAGCAAGTCGAATGCCAATTTTGACATTGTGCTTTCTATGGTCAAACATGTCTCAATTGTATGTTATTAATATTGATTTATTAGTGAGAAATTGATGTTGTTTATATGAATTTTAAATTTATTTTTATTATTGTTAAAAAAAACCATGTCTCCATCGTCATCAGGGTTCGATTGCAATTATCTTGTTGCAATTGCCATTTACCAATTTTACATTAAACACTGATATATAATTTTGAGGGCAATGGTGATGGTTAAGGCTTGTTTGAATTTTTAAAACTTTATTTTGGATCAAATAACAAATTTGTAAAAACATACTTTATTAAGTAATGGTAATCGATCTCAATTGTCTATCAATTTATAAATATATCTAGGTTTTTTATGCCTTGAAATTTAAAGAGCTATTGATATCTGATGTGAACGTGGGCACCACGATAAGCAAAATAAATCATCTAAGAGATTATCTACAAGAAATGGAAGGTCCTATGATGAGAAATAGGACCAAACATATAAAACAAGCACTTGAAGGTCTCATCAAGGAAGTTCAAGAAAAATACTACGTGGATCCAAGCCCAATTCCAACATGGGTTAATTTATGTAGTCATATCATTAAAGATCTTAAGTGATAAGGTTTATGATTTGCTATAAATTATATTAGGATTTGATATTTATCTAGAAGTTATTTATTTTAAATTGGTTGCAATTCAAATTGTAATCTAATTAGGATTTCTAATTTGTTATCTTTTTCACTAGATTAGGTTAGCTATATAATAGGAGTTAGGGATTCATTGAAAAGACAGATTTTGAGGACTAATCATATTTTCTCTTTGAAAGTTTTTCATCTCTGTGTGAGTTGATTCCCTTGGTTCTTGGGCAAAGAACTACATTTGATAATGTTGGTTCTTCCGGCAGGTCGCGGTTTGTGTCGGGTTACTTTGTTTTATCTCATCTTATCTCATCTTACCTTACCTTACCTATCTTATCACTTCTTATCCCATCTTACCTTATCTTATCTTATCTTATCTTATCTTACCTTATCTCATCTCATTTTATTTTATCTTATCCTAATCTTACCTTACCTTATCTTATTTTATCCTGATTCTCAAGAGGTTCTGTTATCGTGTCCGCATTCCGATTCACTCACGTAGAGTGAATCATATCATTTGGCATCAGAGTTTTGGCTCTTGAAATCAGGTGTCATCTATTATTTTAATTTCTCGTGATAAAGTTGCTATTTACCCAAAAAAAAATTGTGATAAAAAAAAGAAGCAAAAAAAAATTGTGATAGAAATTCAAAAAAAAAATTGTGATAGAAATTCAAAAAAAGAAGGAAATTCAAGACAATTGAAAAAAAAATTAGTCTTCATTCAATATAATTTTTTTTTAAGTTCTTAATTCTTGACCAATATTCCTTACCTTATTCATCTTGTGTATCTGTGACTTTTTCGTTATCTGTGGGAAGATCAACTTGTGAAGTTCTTGATTCAAGGATTTACAAGAAGAGTCGAGAGGTAAAAGGTAAGAGTTGGTTAGAACATTATAGAAAAAGCCAATTCAAGTATAACCACAAGTGAAGAGCGTCAATATTGAGGACAAACACTAAGGGAGTGGTTGGTGAGGCTTTATTATTCTAATTTATTTATTTTGTTCAATTTGCAGCATTGACAACATGAGTGGTGAATTCCATCAAAATAAAATGGATCTAAAAATACTCATAAAATCATTTCAAGATCAATTCCAACAGTTGAACAGGAGGTTGGATGATATGGAGGGTTGTTCGAGAAAGAGGTCCCGGGTTTCTAATCAGAGTAGTCCCCAAAGATTATTTCACTGTGATGAAGAAGGAGATTGGAGGAAGAACTTACAATCAAATAGTGAAAGTTTAAGAGAAAGAAGACGATATCGAGAAAATGATAACAACTTGGGGAGTCTTAAGTTATCCCTTCCACCATTCCAAGGAAAGAACGGATCTGAAACTTATCTAGAGTGGGAGAGAAAAGTGGAGCATGTGTTTGATTGTCACAATTACTCGGAGGAGAAAAAGTTAAGACTAGCCAGTTTTTGTTTTATCGATTATGCTAATATTTGGTGGGATCAGTTTATCTTTAATAAGAGGAGATATGGAGAAAGACCTATCCGAACGTGGGAAAAGATTAAAGTAGTCATGAAAAGAAGATTTGTGCCAAGTCACTATACTTGCACTGAAAACAACTACAAAGTCTTACTCAAGGCCTCAAGGCGCCATGGGTGTTGAAGATTATTACAAGGAGATGGAAATTGCTATGATAAGAGCCAATGTAGAGAAGGACAGAGAAATCACTATGACAAGATTTATTAGAGGGCTAAAAAGAGAGATAGTTGATGTGGTGGAGCAAGAACATTATGTGGAGATGGATGAATTGCTTCATAAAGCTATTCAAGTGGAAAGATAACTCAAATCAAGGAGCACTCGCAAATATCCCAAGTATGCTTCTAGTTCATCATTGAAGTTTAATTGGTCCAATGAGAAGGAAAATCCTAAACCAAAGGAGGCTTATTATGACCAAATGAAAAATTCAAAAGAATGTAAATTGAGACAAAAAGAATTAGAAAATCAATAAAGAGAAAAGAGAGATAAAATTGAGAGTGAAGAAAAAGTAGAAAGTCAAAAAAAGAATGAGAAAGAATTAGAAAATCATGAAAGAAAAAAGAGAGATAAAATTGAGAGTGAAAAGAAAGAAAAATTAAAAAACAAAGAAAAAGAAAATAAAGTTTGTGTATTTGCTCACAAAGGAGAGGTTGAGAGTGTTTTGAGGGAAAAAGAACAAGTTCTTGTACTCATGTACAAGGATATTTATTTTACTAACAATCATAACTCTTCTTTTCCTAGTGTGGTTGAATATTTGTTGCAGGAATTTGATGATGTATCTCCTAGAGAATCACCAAGAAGTTTACTTCTTATAAGAGGCCAAGGAGATTCAAAGACAAGTAGAGGAGTTGATTCAGAAAGGTTTTGTGAGGAAAAGTCTTAGTTCATGTACAGTTCATGTTATCTTGGTATCAAAGAAGGATGGAACATGGCGCATGTGCGTGGACTGTAGAGTCATTAACAAGATTACGAGAGTTAATGTTGATGAAAAGAAGGTTAATGAAACTAGAGGATGGCCCACGCCTATAAATGCTAATGAAGGAAGAAGCTTTTGTGGTTTAGCAAGTTTTTATAGGAGGTTTGTACAAAATTTTAGTTCTATAACTACCCCTCTAAATAAACTTGTTAAAAATAATGTTAATTTTAAATGGGATAAGAAACATGAACAAGCTTGTAATTTGCGAAATGATAAGTTAACTAATGATCCTGTGGTAAATTTACCTAATTTTGATAAAGTTTTTGAGATTGTATGTGGATTTAATCCTCTATCACCTTTAGATGTTTTACCATTTCATACTAATGACTCTCTTAATTTGGATGGAAAGAAAAAGGTTGAATTTGTGCAGAAATTTAATGCCAAGGTTCGCACTAATATTGAGAAGAAAAATGAACATTATGCTCGGCAGGCAAACAATGGGTGCACCAAGGTGGTCTTTGACCCTGGTGGTTGGGTGTGGGTTCACTTGCGAAAGGAGCGGTTTCTAAGTCAAAGAAGTTCCAAATTACATCCTAGAGGAGATGGTCCATTTCAAGTGATTGAAAGGATCAACGATAATGCCTATAAAATCAATCTTCCAAGTAGTTATGGTAATGTGAGTGTCACTTTCAATGTTTCTGAGTTATGCTTATTTGATGCAGATGACCTTTAAGATTCGAGAACGAATCCTCTTGGAGAAGGAGGGAATGATGTGAACGTGGGCACCACGATAAGCAAAAGAGATTATCTAAGAGATTAGCTACAAGGAATGGAAGGTCTTATGATGAGAAATAGGACCAAACATATAAAACAAGCACTTGAAGGTCTCATCAAGGAAGTTCAAGAAAAATACTACGTGGATCCAAGCCCAATTCCAACATGGGTTAATTTATGTAGTCATATCATTAAAGATCTTAAGTGATAAGGTTTATAATTTGTTATAGATTACATTAGGATTTGATATTTATCTAGAAGTTATTTATTTTAAATTGGTTGCAATTCAAATTGTAATATAATTAGAATTTCTAATTTGTTATCTTTTTTACTAGATTAGGTTAGCTATATAATAGGAGTTAGGGATTCATTGAAAAGACAGATTTTGAGGACTAATCATATTTTCTCTTTGAGAGTTTTTCATCTCTGTGTGAGTTGATTCCCTTGGTTCTTGGGCAAAGAACTACCTTTGATAACGTTGGTTCTTCCGACAGGTCGCGGTAAGGGTCACGTTCCTCTTGATAACTTCGGTGTTCTCCGACAGGTCGCGGTTTGTGTCAGGTTACTTTGTTTTATCTCATCTTATCTTACCTTACCTTACCTATCTTATCTCATCTTATCCTATCTTATCTCATCTTACCTTATCTTATCTTATCTTACCTTATTGCATCTCATCTTATTTTATCTTATCCTAATCTTACCTTACCTTATCTTATTTTATCTTAATTCTCAAAACGTTCCGTTATCGTTTCCGCATTCCGATTCATTCGCGTAGAATGAATCATATCAATATCTCTTCATTAATTTTTATATTTATATATTATTAATTAACTCACCTTTTCTTTTAAATTAATATTTTAAAATTTTGATGTCACTATGGAAGTACAAGCTAAGGCTATTAAAGCTTGTATTTTTTTTCAATAGTTATTTTTGAGTGATTAAAATAAATTGATTAAAAATATATTAAATTGATAAAATTTATATTTGATTATAACAGTTATATCAATTGAGTAATTATCAAAATAATTTTTAATAAATATAAAATTATAAAAAAAATTAAAATTATTATTATTTTTTAAATGTAGCAAATAAAAGATTAGGTATTAATGGAGTTGAAAGCAAATGAGAAGTGTCTTGAGCCTCAAAGGAAAAGGGTAGGAAGGATAGATGGAAGGTAGAAGGTAGATAATCTTAGGGGTTTCCTTATGTTCATTGGCAACTTGAAAAATTCACGATGAAGATCATCCATTGTTGAAACTTTATGATGCGTGGTTACACCATTTAATATGTTACTCATCTTATACATATAAAAAAATATGATGATTCAGAGTATATACCTGTTAGAATTAATATAAATTTTTGTCAATTTAATATATTTTTTGATAATTTATTAAAAAAATAATGTTATTAAAAATAATTTATTTTAGTGTTAATAAAATTGTCAATAACAAAAAAAATTGTATTTAAAAATATAACATTTAATATTATCCATATGTTAAATATTATAAGAATAAATAAAAAAATTTCTTGTAAGGAAAAAAAATAAATTTTTAAAGAATCCTTTTTGGTTCGTGTGATGAAAAGGTCTTTAGAAGAGAAAAAAAATCTTTGAAAAATTATAAGCACAATTAAATTTCTTAATAAAACAATGTGATTGATGACATGTATCTTAACGTCAGAACTACACAACTTTATTAGAATTAGAGAAATGAAAAATTATATTTTATACTATCAAATATACAATAAAAAGAGAAAAAATAAAAAATATATATAATATGATATGATAAATATATATACATATAATATAAAGTTATATATAAAGTTATGATATAAATTATGCTTGTTATTAATTCTTCTAATGTCTATGAAAAGGAACAGATGATAAAAGTTAATGATGTTGTTTTCTCTATAGTCATAAAACGTTATTGGTCTTAATAAGGGTACTTCTTCAAACATAAGCCCAATAAAAACTTTGTTTATAGCCCAAAAGTTTTATGAAACTTTAGTATCCAATATTTAAAAATGGTTAAAAAATATTTATAAAATAAAAATATTATTCATAAATATTTGGAACTAATATTTTTTATTAAAAATTTAAATATTTATTATATTAAAAATAAAAATATATAGTAAATAATTATTTTTGTAATAAAGATGTTGATATTTTTAAGATATTAGTCAGCATAACTTTTTAATTTAATATAACGTTGAAATAGATTGAAAATGACAGAAATTGTAAATTAATAAAAAATTTAATTTTTTATTTTAACTTGTTAAGTAATTTTTTAATATTTTTTAATAAAATCTAATCTTTTTTAGTTAAAATTAATTTTATGGGTTAAAGATAAATTTTTTTAAAAAAAATTATATTTATTTAAAGTGTAATTAGTCATTAAAAAAAAATTTTATGAAATTTTTTTTTATGATTGTATATATTTTCAAAAAATATATTAAATTAATAAAAATTTATATTAATTATTCATTATATTATTTAAGTTGTTACTAAAATATATTTTAAGGAATAATTTTTAAAAAATATAGATTTGTAAAAAAAATTTAAATATTAAAATCATCATTATTTATATTTTAAAACTGTAGCTAAATAAAAAAAAATTACGGTGAATATACCTCCTCCTATAATTTCTAATTCATTATATGTTAGCAAAATCCTTATTTATTATAGTTTTTCTGACCTGTATTTAGGATATACAATGAAATGATATATAGTTGATATTTATTAGAAGTCATAAAATTTAATATAAAAATAACATTAAACGTTATAATTTATAATATAATTTATTATGTATTTACTTTTAAAAATTATTATATTCTCTTATAAAAATATTAAAAAAGCCGTATTTATTATAGCCTTAGTTGCTACATATAATGTTTAAATTATAGTTATTATTTTATAAATTTACAAATAAATGAAGAAGTTGGGTATTTGCTTTTCTTTATTCGAAAAATGCATAAATTACATTTTAAAAACTTTACCAAAACAGAAAAAAGTTTGAAATAATATTTTTCTTTAAACATATATAGTCATATTGTGTGAGATCATTTTCATTAGATAGAAAAAATGTGTAAATGTAAAGAAATTACATCATGAAAATCTTAACCAAATTACAACATTATAAATAAAATCCCACTACATGCATATATTGCAACTAGTACTTCGAATTCACAAGAATAAAACTGTTCATTCTTCTTTAGCTTGTGGTTATAAAATTACATTTTTTTTAACTTTATAGATAAATGAAAAATTCTATTGGTAATTTTTTTTCCTTAATTGTAACATGTATACTCATAACTCAATATTTTCTTTTTTATTGGACAAATGTCGAAAGTTCTTTCTTTTAACTTTACCAAAAATATAAATATTCCTATTTAACATACATTCATTATTGGAAATCGTTTTCAATTGTTGTAAAGATTAAATGTAAAAGGAAATTCCACCATCTTTTTATTCTAGAAAATTTCAGCCACATTTAATTAACATTATAAATAAAAGTCCACAAGAAGTTCAAATTTACAAGTACTTTGAATTCACAAGAATACAATGAATATGGCCTTCTTTTCAAACATGCCTAGAGTAATTGTTGCTCTTCTTCTTCTCATTTTGTCACCATCATTATTCACTCACCAATCCAAAAATCTTGCTATAGCAGACTCCAAATTGGTTCAAACATTATGCTACAACTCAGAGTCACCAGAAACTTGTATTAGGTGTGTTCAGTCATCTAAATGTGCTGAAAAAGCTGATAGTGTTGGAATAGCCAGAATCATTGTCAATTGCATCAATGACAAGGCAAAAACCTTGGCACTCAACATGAAAATCTTGGCTTCCACATCAAGTGGAAATCTCAAGGAATTTTATCAAAGATGTGCAAATGACTATAACCGCATTGCAAAGAAAGAGTTAATTTCAGCCAAGAAAGCCTTGCATAATCACAAATATGACCAGGCTGAATATTGTGTGGTTAAAGCTCTGAGTTTTGATGCTGCTTGCCACAAAAATTTGAAGGGTGATTTCAATGATAAAGTGTCAAAGGGTGTTTTGTATGAAATGAAGATCTATGAGGAACTCTCTGAGGCTGCTTGTAGAATAATTGAAAAGCTTTATGTAAGAGGTTGAAGCCTAATAATTAAAATTGTTATATTTTAAAGTTTTGTATTACTTGGTTGGAATTTATAATCAATTATCATAATGAATTAGACTATAAATTTATGTAGAAATTGTTATTACCTTCTTTGTTGCCCTGTATGTAAGTGTAAAAGAAACTCTAAAAAAGAAATGGCTTCTTAATGAACAGAACAAATTGTGCGTTTGTCTAATCTTAAGTGCCAATAGCTTTAGAACTTTGAAAAAGATTGGCATTGAAGCTCGAAAAGAATGCAAGAATTGAGTTCAATTTGAAGCATAAGGAGAATGTTTCATGAGGTTCCATTTGGGATTTTAGACATAGGGTGACACAACCAATTTCTGTGACTGAAAGGTAAAGGTAATGTAAATTAAATATTGCATTAAATACAGTCTTTAATTTTTTGGCCCCATTAAATAGTATCTATCCGATAAAGGAATATACCTTGAAGCCAATAATGGTCAAAGTGGACTATAGCACAACTTGGGTAAAGTTTTTAACAGGTACTTAGAGTTATTCTAACGATGTTATTTCATTAGATGTTTAATTTTTTTTTATGGGTTATGCCATGATATATTGTTTATTTTTACTTGTATAATTTAAGCATTTTCTTTTCTTTAAAAATGCCACTATAAAATTTTGATAAAGTGGTTTTATAAACTATCTCAAATTTTTAATTTTGAGAGTCTCTTATCTTTAAATTGAATTTCACAAATTTACACTCTCTGATCTTTCGAAAATGTTATTAATAAAAATAAAAGGAAAATATAAAAAATAAAAATGTTATTGTTTGTAATAATCCTACCAAATTTAAACATGATTTTACTTGTAATAAAAAAATATATATGATTAAAAAAAATAATTAATTACATCCACTTTTTCTATAAGAGCATTGATTGGAGAAACAACTATTGTTTATAAGTGATGCATATCACACATTTCTAAGGCATTGTTTGGGAAGGGAAAATTTGGAGGAAGGAAGAAGAAATTTATTGTTTTAAATAAACATATTTTATGTTGATAATTTTTAGAATAAAAATATAAAATGACATATTCACATAAATTTAATATATTATTTATTATCATAAATAATATAATTCTCTTATCTGTATTTGATGGAAAATTTTAAAATTTAAAAAAAATTTAAAAAACATATTTTGAATTATTTCCGGTTAATATTTTATTTTTAAAATATTTTATTTGGATAAATGTTTATTTAGAAAAAACAATTTAAAATAATTAAAAATTTTAATTTTAAATATTATTTAAAAATAAAATTTTAATATTAAAATTTACCAAAAGTAAATGTTTTTTAATTTTAAATAATTTAAATTATTTAATAATTCAAAAATTCTTAATTAATCTTTAGACATTACTAATTTGCTTATATTATGTGGTAAATCATATTTTTTTTTACTTAAGTAGGACATTCTAATAATTTTTAAA
This sequence comes from Canavalia gladiata, assembly GCA_037954105.1. Classification (NCBI taxonomy): domain Eukaryota; kingdom Viridiplantae; phylum Streptophyta; class Magnoliopsida; order Fabales; family Fabaceae; genus Canavalia; species Canavalia gladiata. Next base: position 34,046,893 of record CM075663.1, read on the forward strand.
ATCCTATAAAATTTTTTCCTCTTTAAATAAGTTATCCAAATATAGAATTAATTTAAAAATAAAAAATTATTTTTATTTTAATAGAAAGAAAAAAATAAAAGAAAAAAAAAGAGTGAAAATAAGAAGAAAAAATTAATTGTTTCGATGAATTAAAATAAGAAGAAAAGAAATAATTTTTGTTTGAACGTATTGAAAAAATGGAGAAATATATTAATAACATAAAATTTAATTTTTTATTATATTTTTTATTAATATAATATTTTTATATTTTTAAATATATATATATATATAATAATAATTTAAACAATTTAAAAACTAATATAAGCTTCTTTTCTTCATCCTTTTATCAATTTAAAAAAAAATCTATAAAAATTAAATTTTTTCTTATAAACAATAAAAAAAAATTTATATTCTCATCTCTTTTTTTTTTTTTTCTTTCAACCATATCCATCATTTACTTTTTTTGTTTTTAAGATAATTTTTCTTAAAATATGGAAAGAGTTTCTATTTGTTTATTTTTTTATTAATAAATGTTTCAATGGATTGAAAATTTACTATTTTTAAATAACTTAAATTTTTAAAGTAAAAAATTAAATAAAATATACGTTATATAAAAATCACAGTTAAAGAAAGCAAAAGTTATTAATAGTTAAAATTTATAAATAAATTAATTGAATTGAGTTGAGTTTAATTCGATTTTAAAAAAAATTTATTTTACTTAAAATTTGATTTGATTTAAATTCTATTTAAACCTTTTTTCTTAACTTAATTTAACTGAATTTATTCAAACTCGTGAATAGTTAAATTTAAGTTTAACTAACTAATTTGTTAATTTAAGTAATATAAATTAAAAATTAAAGTAAATTAAATTTAAAATTTTAAAATTTACAATTTATTAATATATTTTTAACAAAAATAATTATTTAATTAAAAATATAAATATAATTATAGTCTATATAAAAAATAAATATTTATATTTAAATTATTATTAATAATTAATAAATAAAATAATTAAGTTATATGTTAAATATTTTAAATTTTTGTTTTATTATTAATTTTAAAATTAAAATATAAAATATATAACTTTTTATAATAATATATAATATGATTATGTTATATATTTTATTTATTTTATATAAAATTAAAAAATTATATAATTTAATTTTTATATATAATAAACTGGTTCATAAATAAAAAAATTAAGTTATACATAATTTAGATTTAACTTGTTAATTAATAAATTTAATTTTTAATTTATTTAATTTATAAATAAAATTAATAAATTAATAGTTAAATTAAAATTTAAATTAATTCATTTCATTCTTAATTTTATTAATAATATTAAATATATATCAATTATTAAAACGGCATGAAATGAACTTTATTTCGTTCAAATTTTTTGTACAACTATTATTTTTAGGATAGTATTTAAGAAATAAATATATATATATATATATTTATAGAAAATAAAAATAAAAATATATAAATACTTTAAATATTACATTTTTAATAATTTTTTTGCAATAATTAGCATTGTCAATTTTCTAATTAATACTTGTTTTTTTAATGTATATCCATAAACATATGTTAATAAACAAAAGAATAAGAAAATTTTATAAAGATCAAATTTGTATTTTGTTTTTTAAGTTTAGTTTTAGTTTGATAACCTAACTTTTTAATTTTATTTAATTTAATTCCTTAATTCTCTCTTTTAAGTTTCTTTCCATTAACTATGCTTCGTAGCTTAAGGGAGCTTTTTCGCATGACACTTTAAACTTTCTCATCTTGAATTTCTTTTTGTTTAAAAAACTAAATTAACTATGATACTAATAAAGTTGAATTGGAAACTGATCAAACGTCTAGTCCGTTTAATCTAGAAATTCAAATGATCTCGAAATTGATAAAAATTGACCAAGAACTGATCTAAAATTGGTCAAAAATCGGTTAAAAAAATCAATTTGAATGGCGAGATTTCAATTCTTCAATTTTAAATTTAATTTTAACTAAATAAAAATCTAATAATAAGTTATAAAATTTAAATATATGAATTTTTTTATCATTTTTCTATAACTATTTTTTATCATACAAAATATATAATAGAATTATTTTATAATAACTGTACCTAAGTTATCTTAATTTTTAATATTTGTTAATTTTTTACTTAATATAATATATAAAATTCAAAATAAATATTTAATTATTTTTATAAAAATTTATATATTAAATTTTAAACTAATCTTTTTATCACTTCAATAAAAGTATTATTTCTTTTACTTTTTTTATAAATAATCATAAAAAATATAAATAATATAGTTAAGTTTTTAAAATTTATTTATTTAATAATTAGATTTATAGAATTATTATTTATATTTTTTATTATAATTAATAATAATTATATATATAAAATAGTTAATATTATGGGTATGAAAATTGTATCATACGGCTAGTCGATTCAGTTAAATCAAAAATTGAATATCTCAAATTATTTAAATCATATAATTGTTTCAGAAAAACAAATCTATAGTTAAACCAATAAAATTAATTTATTATAAAATAATATTATTTTAATAATTTTTAAAACATAATTTATATTATATTTATTTTATTTAATCTTACATCTATAATTTAAATTTAAAAATTAAAAATATATGTAATTTTTAGTTATATATGTAAAGTTATATTATTAATATATATTTTATATTTTTTAATAAAATATATTACAAATATTTTTAAAATGATATTTAATTAATATTGATTTAATTACAATTAAATCGTTGTACACGAATCGGTATCTTTATTAACTATTAAATCATAAATAATATCTTTATCTATTGATTCATTTTAAAAATCTGGATTAATATTTTTAAAAATTAAAATAGATAGAAGAATACGATTTTGATTTAGTTTTTCTGCTGCACATTTCTATCAAATGATTAATTAATTGCAGAGAGACCACAATACCTCCATCATCTTTCCAATCCCAATCAATCAGCCGTCATCTAAAACCATCTTAGCTCATCATGTGTCTAAAGCCCATAAAACCAAATTATTAAGAGAAAAACGTTAACAAGTGTTTTTAAAAAAGTATGTCTGCTAAGACATTAAAAGTGATAAATTTTTATATCAAAAATATTATTAATATATTTTTTTATAATTTTTAATATATGTTTAATTTTAATTTTAATAAAAAATTATTTTTGTTTTTAATTAATATCTTAAGAATATTAATTAGCAGCTCCTAATTATGAATATTCACCCTTTTTAATGATTGAAAGAAGAATAGTGGGAAGGAAGAAGAAAAAAACATAACCCCAAAGGACTATTTTGAACTCAATAAAATTGAAGAGTCAAACTGAATCCTATACTGAGCTTTAAAAAGCAATAAATTTAATTTTGTTAAAAAAATTTATTATATAAAAAAGACAAACGTAATTCAATCCTAAATCCTTATACTCATTTTAAGTGATCAAAGGTATTTAGTAATAGTACACTGTACTTTGCAACTTTTAAGAAAGACATTTTAATTAGTAGGATTATTATAAATAATAAAGTTTTTTAATATTTAATATAATTATGTATTTAAAATTTAAATATAATATTACAAATTAAGAGCATGTTTAAATAATTAATTGAAAATTTTATTAAAATATTTCAATTTTATTTGGAAAAATAAACTTTTTAATAATTACAAATATTTTTTGAAAGGTTATTAACATTTTTTTAAAATTTATTTTAAATGAATTTTAAATATTTCAGCTTTTAATTAAAATATTTTTATATTTCTATTCTTAATATAGTTTTAAATTTTAATATTTTATTTATCTATTTATTTTCATAAATTTAATATTAAAATATTTTTATAATAATATTATTAATATTAATATTTTTTATATTATAATAAAATATCATATTTTAAATTATTTATTTCAATTATTATATCATTTATTTTATTTTTAAAATTAAAAAATAAAATTTATTTAATTAATTTTTAATATTTTTTTAAAAAATATATTATATTAACTAAATTTTAATCTATTAATTAATTATATATTTATTTATTATTTTAAATTTGATAATTAATTTTTACTAAATATGTATTTATTATATTTTTTTAACTTTCAACTAATTTTTTAATTTTTAAATTTTAATTAATTTATTTGCTTATTTTGCTACACATATCCTTGATTTGATCTAACCTTTACTAGAGCGATTCACACTTTGTGTGATAAATAAGGTGTATTTAATGCTAACTAACACGAACCAATTAGAACAAAGATAAAATTTAGATGTAATATAAATGTTGTTAAGCTAAAATTAAAATTGAAGTTTTATTTCAATAATTTATATTAAATTTTAATTGATCTTTATTATGCAGACGTATAATAAAAATATTAAAAGTCAACGTTAAAGGCAAAACTCCAATTTTAATTGCACCACCCGGACCTATGAACGGCAACTAATTAAGTTTTGTCCTTGGAAAAAAAGATAATTACTTTTCACCAAAATGCCTATGAACATTTATTAAGGCAAAAAAATATTTTCAAAAGTGAAAAAAATTAATGATCAAGTTAAACAGCTAAATGATATCACACCACTTTCCTTAAACAAAAATTACAAGAGTATCAATTTATTTTAGTTTTATAAAATAGGATTTAGTTGATAAAATAATAAATAAAATAGTTGAAAACTGAAAATATAAGTAAAATTAAAATATTAGTTGGTAGTTGAAAATTTTATTAATTAAAATAAAAAATATTTTAAAAAGTTCTTAAATTAATTAATAAATAAAAAATAAAGACATAATAATTAGATTGAAATTAAAATTTATAATTTTCTATTAATTATAAATTTTAATATTTTAATTTTTAAATTAAATTATTATATAAAAATAATAATATTTTTATTTTATTTTTATTTAGATATATTAAAATTAAAATATTAAATTTATAGTTATTTTGATTATTATATATATATATAAGAGTTTAATAAATTTATTTATTTATTTATTTTATTATTTATAGTATATTCTTTAATATAGATGACATTTTTAATCAAATAAATATTTTTTTTTGAAAATAAAAATATTACTTTTTAATTTTTATAAATAATTTAAAAATTTATTTATTTTACATTTAAAATTTTTATTAATAAAAATTAAATATTTAATTAAAATAATATAAATAAAATATTAAATTAATTAATTAATTATTATAACATTAAACAGTAATACAATAAAAAGTATTTCATAATAAATAAAAAATATTAAAATATATTAACAATAATAACGAAATAGTGACTTTCAATTAGTAAAATCTTAAATATTAGTACGAATAGCATTAAAAAAATGTTAATAGTTATCAAAATAATTATCATAACAAATAGAATTGAAATTATATTAAAAAAATTTAGTTAATTATTTAGTTTTTTATCTTATTAAATTATACTTCCAAACACATTTAATAAATTTTAATCTCATGATCTCTTTATTCATTTATATTTAAAAGTATAAATTGGTATTAAAATTATTATTTAAATTTTTTTATCTATTCTTTATTTTACATATTTTATTTAATTTTAACATTAATTTAAATAAGATATATTTTATTTTAAAATTTACTCTTGCATTATTTTTCAAAAGAGTCTTTTAAAAAATGTAAGTTGGTTGAGAATTTTAATTTATATAAATTTTTAAAATTAAAAAAAAATTATTTTTTGTATCTCTAAAGATTCAAAGAAAAAATATTTTATTTATCTTAAAATTATTAAGGATTAGTTGAAAATAAAAATATACTAACATTTCATTTATAGATATATTAATGTATTTTGTTTTAACATTTTTAAATATGTTTGTTTATAGATTTTAACTACTGGAAGATAAAATAAATAGTAGAAAATTTTGAATATTTTAGTTATGTTTAGTAAATATTTAAAATAGTTAGGTAGTAACTTTTTTATAAAGTTATTAAAAGTGGTAATTTTAACTTTTAGCTATTTATTAAAATTAATTTTATTTTTGTATTTTTTTATCTTTTTTTTAATGGATATAAATTTTTTGAATATTAAACTTTTTTCTTCTTCTCTTACAAATTTATTGCCATAACTATCATCATTATTGTTACTCTGTTGCTTTATCAACCATTGTTACTTTTTTATTTGAAATAAGTATATATTATTAATTTTTTTCTCTTTTTTATTTTTTTTTAGAAAAATATTTTTCTTATCAATCATGTACTTGAGTTTTTATCGTCATTAAAACTTTATCGTATAAGCAATGATAGGGAATATCCTTATTTTTAAGGATGGTAAGGTACTCGTTGCCAACTGAAAATCGGCGATGATCGACGAATGAAAGTGTAAACAAGCAGGTGAAATGAGATATTGGGTTGCGGCGGTTTTCGATGAACGATTAACGGCGGATTAATGAGTGGGCTGCAGGTTTTAAAGAAAATTTTCGATGAAAGTCAAATTGATCGATGATGGTTTGATCCTTTGTCTATCATGAATGTATAGCTTCCAAGCTTTCTTGCCAAATTTTATGGCTTCCATCGTCATTGCTGCACGTGAAATCCAACTGAAAGTTACTATATTTTCTAAGATTGTTTCTGCCTTTTCCGGTCATCTTCTTCAATCTTCCGATCATCTTCGTTTTTCTGGTCATCTCCCATTTCTAGCTCTTCTTCTTCTTCCTCGTTGCTTCTCTTTCTTCCTTCCTCTCTTCATCTAAGAATACCCACCTGACTAACTCGTAACCACTGCAAACTGAAAACCTATCAAGTCGCCATTTTTTTCATTCGAAAATAACTTAAGATGTTTTTCGACATTAGTTTCTGGCAGTTCCCAACTTTTTCACCCGAAATCACCCAAAACCGTTCGACGCCCAGCCGTACACATTTTTTAAAAAACACATCCAACATTAATTATTTTGTGTGGTCTTAGATGTTATAAGAGGTGTTGTGTGGTGAGCAGCTTGCTGTGGAGAAGCCTTCATGTGCATGTGCATGGACATTGGTTTCTCATGAAAAAAAAATGAGCAAGGTCCCTACCAAGTGCGGGGGCGAGTGAAGTGAGTGAAATGGAGAAAGGAACCTTGAATCTAGGAATAGAAGGTACTAGATATGTGTAAAAAACTAAGGAAGAAAGAAATGAAGGTTGTTTTTACGTGAAAAAGAATCCCCCTTAGATGTGAGGTTTTGGATATAAGTATGATTGAAAGAGGTTAAAAAATGATGTGAATGTGAGGGCTCATGAAGACTTGATGGTGAAGGGTTGTGTTTCTAAAGGTGTATGTGCTCATTGAGAATAAGTTACTGGGAGTTTTGTTGAGAGAGCTCTAGGGGTTGTTAGAAAAGAGACAAAAAAAAAACTAGGAGCATGGTTGTTGGGTCCTTACATCTATGTTGGAGTGGATCCCTTTTTTATGTATGAGTGATATGTGTAATGGTCGTGTCCCTCTATCCAGTGTGATGGATGAGTCTTGAGCATACAAAAATGAAAGTGTGAGTGTTAGTGAGGGGATTGGAGTGTGTTTTTTTTTTTTTTTTTTATCTTTTTATGTAAGGAAATTTGTTAAGAGAAGATTGTTATGGTATGTTTATGTGTGATCAGTCAAAATTTGATGAATTGTTGGGCTAGTTTAGGAACTGTTGCCTTTTTTTTTTTCTATGGGGAGCCTTTATGATAAAAAGAAAAAGAAAGGTGTGAGCGTTAAATTAGGGTCAGAGAGCATAACAATACCTTTGCATTTTTGTTGGGAGAATATAAAACCAAGCCTTCTTTTTATTACTTTCTTTTTTTTAAACTTTGTCTTAGCCTTTTCCAGCTTGTTGGGATTTTTTAGTTCAATTTCTTATAAAATAAAAAAGGATAAAATTATGATATTCACAAGAAGCTTATGCATTTGAGAGGTATGATGTTAGTGGTTGTGTGAGCTGTATATTTGTTATTATTATTTTGTGTCCTTTACTAATAATTTAACATTACCTATCAAAATCAATGTTAATGTGATAGTTAATCAAGTTCTTCTTTCCCCCCCCCCCTTTTCTAGTTAGTTTAGTAAACAAAAAACCTCTAAAGTGCAAGTATAACAAAAACTTTGACCAAAGATCTAAACTAACTTTTTCTACAAACTACTCTCATATGTACTGCAAATGTTTGACTCTAACTTAACGGCAGAAGCTTTTGAAACCATAGAAATTAGATAATTACACGAATTGTGTTGATAGTTGTAGTGCTAGATCCTTTAGGGCAAGCATGTTAAGCTTCAAAATATCTACAACTTTAATTAGTTATCTAATTCTTTCCTTCATTCTTCTTTTACACTGAAAAAAAAATTAAGTGAATCTTGAAAATAATAAGTTTGATAACCAAGTTAATAATTTTCCTAATTGAAGATAGGACATTTCTTCTGTACAACAAAAGGGATATGAGTGAACTGTCACTTTAATCCTTCACTTTGTTAATGCGTTTTAATTTAGTTCCTGACTTAAAAAAATTAACCCATTAGTCCCTAACATTTTACTCAGTGTTTCACTTTAGTTATTGAACTTATATTTTGTTGACAGCGTGCTTTTGAGTAATGTTAAATGCTAACATGGACAACCAAGTCGACATTAAACATTTTCGTTCCATATCCACACTAATAGAATATTGCTTCTAAACATTTTCGTCTCAAATGGTTTGAGATTTTGGATTTTAGAAAGCATCCATTTACCTTTACCAAACCCTAGGTTTTTCAATTGATTTGTAATATGTGAATCCTAAATTCAGCCATTGAATTGATTTGTAATCTTTGTTAGGGGTGAGTGATAGAATGTTCGTACGAAGTATGGAGTCAAGAATATCACAAGCAACGGAAAAAGGAAATGACCAAGTGAAACGCTACTGTAAATACTGAGTTGTGATAAAGGTTTCGGGGTTTGAAAAGAATTCTAGAAAGTTGTACTATAGATTCCCGAAAATGAAGGTAAAAAAGGGCTTGATTTGTCTCAGATTGCATTTGTATGTTTTGAAAAGTTTATCTAACACTTGAAATGACATGTTTAGCTGAATGAATGTTAAGCATTTTTCATGTGATTTAATGATCCTATTGGAGGAGACAATGAAACTATATATGTGAACAATGTTGAATGTACTAATGAGGGATGAATGAAGAATGTGTTAAAAAATTTGAATGATTTAGATAGTAAAGTTAGAAGACTAAATGTGATAATGATGGTAGGGATGAGCTTGATGGTTTTTTTGGTTGCATTTTTGCTAGGATTCATTTTGAAGAACTAAGTTGGGATGAATAAGGGAGCTGAGTAAATGTAATGTTAATTCTGTTTCAAAAAAGACAACCATGTATTAATATGCAAGGTATAAATGAAATGATATGTCTTTATTGAATAAGGTTGTTTATGTTTAATGTTTTGTATAAAATTTATCAGCAGTGATCTAAATACAAGAAGCAAAATCACATTAATCAAAATCTGCCTAGAATTTCTTAAATATATAATGTTATAATGTGTCACTTTGTGATGAGAATACATATATTTGGTGAAATGATCACAAAGTAGTCATAGTTGTAAACAAAATAAAAACTAATACATGTTTAACTAGAATAAAAACCAATACATTATAAAAGGCCTATGAGTGGCCTACAAAAGTACAAAAGTTAAAATCTAAATTAAGATCTTTGATCCCTTAAAGTAGGTGTTGGCATAAATTTAGTAGCTTTTTTGGATTCATCAATTTGTGGACATGGATAATTTATAAGTGGGTTGTCTTATGCAGGTTGAGAAGTTTCCTTTGGAACCTGTGTAGTGTTTGATGCAGATGATGACTTAACCTTCCTAATTGTCAACTTTGGCCTGAATAGGTTGGTGGAAGATAATTTTTCAGTGACTGCACAAGTTGGCCCAACTGCATCAGCAACTATTGTTTCCCATGTGCTATAAATGTTTGATCCAGCACCACCACTTGGTCAATTAGCAGCAACTTCACCTTTCCTAACAATAGAAACTTCAATTAGCCAAACAACAAACACTTCAACTGGCCCAGTAGTAGAAATATTAGCTAGCCCAACAGTAAATACCTCACTTGGCCCACTAGGAGGAACTTCACTTGGCCCAGTAGCAGCAACTTCAAATGTCCCAGTAGTAGGAAGCGATTCTAACCCACCAACAACATCTTGCATTTGTTCTAGTCTTTGCTTCTTGGCTACAGGATATGTTTTCTTATTATGATTTTGTTCACCACAAACCCTGCATGTAAAGTCTTTTAATTTCCTCTTCAGTTTATATGGGTTCATATTTTTTCATTGGCATCCTTTCTCCTTTGCTTTTTAGGCTTTCCGAGTCTTTTTTTAATGGTTGCTGGAAAAATTTGTGTTTGATCTGGGTGGTCCCAATACTCTTGTCTAGGCAAAGCCATAATGTGGTTTGCATAGGTAGCTTGATATGGGGTTATTGTGAGCCATGTGTGGCAATGGTCTTCAAGTCTCTCATTTTTATATGATATAGCAGCTATGGCATGTTCACATGGCATTCCTAGGAAAAAATTTAGTTTAACATTCATTAATAAAGGTAAAGTAATTAACCTATTAGCTCGTAGAATCGACATGTACCACTCTAGATTCCTATATTAACAACAACTCTATATGGTCAACAATGGACTTCAAACTTGTGTTCATCATCATCTCCTACATTATTAAGTAATGATGTAAGTATGAAATAAAAAAGAAACAAATTATAAGAGATGGAATAATAATACCTGACCACGTATTTCTCCATTTATTTGAGCCTTTTTTTCAGTTTTTCCAACCTGCTTTGTTGAATTGGTGGTAAGTTTCGAATGTGTTTAGCCAATTTCAACGTATTTGTGGTGATGGTGTTGAAGATCATCACCCTAATTTCCTCCAACATTGAAATTATGGGCTTCTCACTTACTGTTAGGATATTTTACATTAAAGAATTTGTAGTTGTTATTGCAAATGTTGTCAACTTTTGGCCATGGTGAAAAGTATACTTTGGTCCAAGATTCTTTTGGTTTTTCAGCCAAATAATCATGATCTTTTGAGTTTGTTAGCTTTAATGTGTTCATATTCCTATGAAATTGGTAAGTCTCCGTTGATCTTTTATAAACCACCATTCTATTAATTTATCTACAAAAATTAATTATAATTACAATATAATTTATGATTATTTAATTGTAATTCTACCTAATTTTTCTTATTTTTTGCAGGAATGGTCACGTAAGTAAAGAATCCGAAAATAAGCAAGTTTTGGACCAAAAAGAGGGTAAAAGAAGCATAAAAAGATAATACATCTAATGCGACAATGACACGTCAGCCCTACGGTGCTGCAAGATTACGTAGAATGGTCATAACAACTAAGGAAACGACTAGGTCAAGCCAAGTCCACCACATTGAAACCTTAATCCATGCCTATAAAATGGAGGCTCTACTACACCACCTGACACCACCCTAGGCTCCAAAGGTCACACCATTCTCCGAGGTGTAAGCCTATCATTACCTCGGAGACACACCATTCCATTTTCATCTCTCTTTTGGTATCCTCTCGACGGATCTCAGAGGCAGAAACTTTTTTACAGTGCAAGTTGAAACGTCCTATTGCCAGCCTTGTCAGGCTAGTACTACAGTTTGTCATTCTCTTCTAGAATTAGAATTATGGATTACTTTATGGGATTAGTATGTTATTATTTATTGTGAATACCTCCATTTTTTCCCATTTTCGTTTACAAATTTTACAAGAATAAAATTAAACAGAAAACAACAAATGGGTACAATGATTCCAGGGCACAGGTAAACCAAAAGCAACAACCTACAAAGGCCAAGGTGTCCAAAATTGGCAAAAACATAAACTGAAATCGAAAAAGCACTTTAACACACTAGTGCAACAAAGGTAAAGGTTTAGGTGGTTGCAGTTAAGAGCTCAGATTACCCAAAATAGTGATGTAAAAATGCAGAAAGGAAAGAGCTCTTAGTTGGATAGAAATTTAATAACTTTGTGTTATAAAACAGAACCTAAAAAATTGGGAGGGTGTGGGCCTTTGAAAAAAAAAAATTTCTTCGTCTGAAACATCCTTGAAGCAAAAATCAAATTCAGTTTGATACTTTTGCTCACAGGTCACTTTGCAACTTTTATTAAAGTCATGTTTTTAATTTTATTGAATATGATGTTTGCTTAATTTGATTTCATCTAGAATTTGTGCCTAAGCTCCTGATTCTTTGCTTAATGTGATGTTTTTCATTTGCTCCTAAAAAATACAAATCAACATACATACATGTTCTCATACACCTATAATCAAGGAAAATCAGAGCAAAATCCCAAATTTATTTCATAGAATCTTAGGTTTATACAAGAGATTTTGATTTCATCAACCAAACATTTTTTCTTCTTCCTTTGAAAAAATCAAGATTTATACATTGGATTTTCACTTATATTAAAAGTTAAAAACATAACTCTGTTCCTCACCTTAAACTCGTCGTCGTTCACCCTTAGCCGACCGTGATCGCTGCCGGAGTTTGTTCCTGGCCTCTATAGGCTCAATCCGCGCTGCACCTTTCCCATCTACGGCTTCCGCAAACTCAACCCCATGCCTCACTGTTGCTATCTCCGGCCATCGTCATCTCCTTCCTTTCCGTCCATCCCGCGAGTGATGGCAGAGAGACCCTCTCTCTCTCGTCGGAGCTCTCTCTCTTCCTCCTTCCTTAGGGCCTAAACTGTGATCCTCTTCTTAGTGCAGCGACGTGGCTTGCCCCAGAGCCATGACGGCAGCTATCTCTGTCCTTTCTTCCCCTTAGCCTCCCTTAAACCCTAACCCTAATAAAATTAAAATCAGAAGACTGAATTTTCCTCTTTTCATTTTAGGCACGTTTGGACTGATAGGAGAAAGGACTTTTAGCTTATAAGTGAGATGGGTCACTTTTTGTAAAATAATACTTAAATAAATCAGGAAGCAATTAATCATAAGCATAAACTTAGCTTAGTCGTTAGCATGGCTAAGACTTATTAGGGGGCATGAGTTTGAGTCTTGGGGTATTCGTTTTTTTTTAAAATGTTCATTATTTATCATCGAATGTTATTAAGTAAAATTTAGTAGGCATTTATTCTAACCTGAGGGTGTTTGGTTTAGTGGTTACACTACTACAAGTTTCTTAGAGTCTTGGGTTCAATTCTCAGCAATTGCATTTCTTCCTTTTTAGTAGGATTATTTATTTTTGAGCCCCAAACTTTCAAACAAAAAATAGGTACAAACAGAAATAAGCCCAATAAAATTAAATATATTTTCTTCTCAATAAAATAAATATTTTTGTAGAATAGATTTATAATAAAAATATTTTCTAATATACTTTATACATAGATCCAAAACAAATAATAATTTTTTTACCTTTATTAAACAAGAAAATAATTTTATATTACAGGTGAATTTTTATTTATTTTATCATTATTATTACTATTATTTTTATTATTTTTATTATTATTATTATTATTGCTCAAATCTTGTAAACCTTATTTTCAATTTCAAACTAGAAATGATAAAATAATTTTTTTTTATATACTTTAAAAATTATTTATATTATATCTCAAAATAAAAGATGGTGAAACCAAAATTTTCTCTAGATATATATAAATTGTAAAATAAGTCTTGAATAAATTATTTGTTATGATTGAATTTTGAATTAAAATATGATAATAATATATCTAAGAAAATATTTTTTTTCGTTTTTTTATATATTTAAATAAAATTATTTTAATTTAAATATTTAAATTGCAAATCCTACGCAACGAACTTTAGATGCATATGCATAGATTACTCTATCTTATCGTATTTGAAAAGTCGTATGAGTTTTAAATACAACCTACGTTTGTATTTGAAAAGTCGTATGAGTTTTAAATACAACCTACGTTTGTCTTAAACTTTATGTGTATAGGGTTTCAAAGTATTACTAAAAATTTTATTTTTACATAAAATTAATTTTAAATTTATCATCTTATATATTTAATTTGAATATTTTTAATCTAGATCTCCCGCAACGAACTTTAGATGCATATGAATAGACTACTTTATCTTATTGTGTTTGAAGAGTCGTATGAATTTAAGTAGAACTTACGTTTGTCTTAAACTTTGTGCGTATAAGGTTTCAAAATATCATTAAAAATTTTCTTTTTAGATAAAATTAATTTTAAATTTATCATTTTATATATTTAATTTAAATATTTTAAATCCAGACCTCACACAATGAACTTTAGACGCATATGTATAGACTACTCTATATTATCGTGTTTGAAGAGTTGTATGAATTTAAGTACAACCTATGTTTGTCTTAAACTTTGTGCATACCGGGTTTCAAAGTATTACTAAAAATTTTCTTTTAAATAAATTGATTTTGAATTTATTATTTTTGTAATTTAATTTAAATGTTTTAATTTTAAATCTCATGCAACGAATTTTAGATGCGTATGTATAGATTACTCTATCTTGTGGCATTTAAAGAATCGTATGAGTTTAAGTACAACTTACGTTTGTCTTAAACTTTGTGCATATGTGGACTCGGAAAAATTAAACAGGAATATTTTTTACTATTTTTTTTCTTTTATAAAACTCATTCTTTTCAAATTGAACGTTTCTTAAAAGTCTCTGCAATTTATTTTTAAACCATTAATTACATAACTACATTGCCTTGAGTTTCCCATCGCACCAGGAAATATGTAGGAGCAGAATTTAGATTTCTGTCAAGCTATTCTATGTACATATTTAATTTGTTTTTTCTCATGTGTAAATAAATATTTTTGTACTACTTATTCACTATTGTCTAATTGTCTAGTTTTTTTTTTCTGCATCATTTAGTTGTATGCTTGGACCTTGTCGTTTGTTTAAATTTAGGGTCAATTAGTTACACAATTTAGTAAAGGGTACCGTTCTTTTGGATGGGCGAGTAAGGTGCTAATACCTTCCTTATTCGTAATCGACTCCCGGACTTAGAATCTTTTTTCAAAGGGTTTTTTCAACTTTTTTTCCCTTTTAAAATAAATTAAAATTTTGGTGGCGACTTCACTTTTCTTCAAAATAATTTCTTCTTCCTAAAACTCTTTCTGTTCGCCATTCGTCGTGACCCCGGTTATGACATTTATCTTATCTCTTTATGTGTAACTAACCCCCAAATCATGAGACTTTGTTGAAACTTATAATGTAACCAATTGAATCTTTTTTCCTTTTTACGAATGATTTGGTATTTTTATTCAATTGTGTTTTCCTTATTATGCATAATTAATTAATGAGAATTGATTTTTAAGTTAATTGGGGGATAGACGATCGTACCATTTCCTAAGTAACGAAACTATAAGGTAAACTGAATCTAAGGGTTTTGGAGGACAGCGTCCTTGATTTCTAATCCGTTATTAATTTAATAAGTCCACACGTTCTGTATGCTTATCTGAATTATATACCTTACATGATCATTTGGGTAGTAACTTAAGGGAAAGAATATTACTATTTCATGATCATTGGATAGTAATATAATGAAAACGGATGGTTAGCAATTGACTCAAATCATTCATAAAAGTGTTGGTGTGAAATTGGGTAAAGTTATAAGGGAAACTAAAGTTTCATGTCTGTCCATAATTAAACTCGTGTTTGTATCCTTTTGTGTTTAAATCGCTTACTCTTATTTTATTCCTTTTTTACATTCACTTTAAATATTTCTAAACAAACCCTTTTCTGGTGAGCTGGAAAATTAGAATTTAATCATTATTTAAGATTGTTGAAATAATCTCTGTGGGAACGATATTAAGGGTTTTAAATACCCCTTTCTATACCAATGGGTGCACTTGTCTGCGGGTAAAACTTTGTACGCACAGTAAATACACAACAATCTTGCACATTTTCACAACAGAAATCTCAACTCCTTGTCCTTCCATTGTTTAGAAAAATTTTGCCGCACATGTCAGACATAGAACCTATGTGAACCAGCTGGCATGGCATCATGTATAGCTTATCTTAGACCATGTTACAAAAAATCATATTAATCCTTAAGAAATTTTAAAATTTTCATATTGGTCCCTTAAGAGTTCATCATTTATTCTCCTACAAATTTACATATATGATACGCATGAAAATAAGGTACCTTCTGCATGTCTGAAATAAAATTCCATCCATATTGCACATGTCTCCCAGGTCTTGATGCAACATATCCAAAAACCAACTCCAATTTTTGTTATTTCAACATCCACAACAGCATAAACAATCATCCAAATATGATTGTTTGAGTCTTGTCCAACAATAGACAAAAGTACCCCACCATAACATCCTTTTAAAAATGCTCCATCAAGGCCTATGAATGGTATATATGCCTTTTTAAAAACCTTTTTTGCAGGCATAAAAACAAATCTATATTCTACAGAATTGTGCAAGGCCATCTCTTTGTAGTGTTATTTCCATCTTAACAGTGGATCCTGAATTCCACTTTAATAGTTCATTACAATAGTCTCATAATTTGACATATTGCTCTTTTCACTTTCTTGTAGGATAGCCTTGGCTTACTTGACTGATCTCGAGATCTTTGTCCTGTCAATATGAACTCTAAACTTTTGTTTAAAATATTCAATGATATATGGAAGTTTCCTGTCTTTGTCCTTTCTTAATTTTTTTGATAAGTTTTCCAATTAGCCAACCTTGTGATGCCTGCTTATTTTTAAACACCCTCTCACAAGTATGCTCCTTTCCAAAAGTTTTAATTTGAAAACAATGCATGACATTATTGTAATTACAAAAAATCTCCCATTTGCAGCTTTACCTTTACTCTTACCTTATCATTTTTTACCTATGACACTTGTCTACTCAGCTGGATTGTGTAATCCTTCACAACTTTCTTGAAGGATTCAATAGTTGAAAATTTCATTCCAAATTCCATTTGAATATGCTCAAATGTTGACTTCTCATTCCATTGTGGGTTTATCTCCCTATCTCCATCTTCATCATCTGAATTAATTAGAGTTTTCATTTCGTTCGATCTCCATGAGTAGTCTTCATCATTAGAATCAAATTTGATTCCAAGAAAAAAAATCTATATCATTATCACTATCATCAAATACTTCATTTACTAAACATTCAAAATATTTGTCATTATCATTAGAAATTTCATCACAACAAGGAACTTCAATCTCACCAACTTTTTCTTTTTCTTTTCCTTTTCTGTTGTTAGATTTTTTATGAGAACTCTAACTAGTTGTTTTTATTTTTCCACTCCTTTTAGCTCCAACTGTTTGCTTTACAACTATTTTCTCTCTTTCTTGATTTACAACACTTTTTTTTATTCTGTACTTCTTCTTATGTTTTCAACTGTTTTTTTGAATGACTTTTTTACTTTTCTACACTTTTCCCTTTCTCCCTTACCTCGTTAACAAGACTTCTTGTTATTCTTACGAGACTTTTTTCTTTTTCAATACTTTTCCCTTGGCCCCTTTCACCTTCTTCTGCTGCAACTTTCTTTCTCTGCCACATAGTCATGTAAATTCTCCTCTCCTTCATTATAACACCACTATCAACCTTAACACCTTTGCTAACATCTTCAACACCAACACTTTCAATTGCTTTAACATGCACACCCTCATGACTATCTTCAACATGGTTACCATCCTCACCTGTTTCAACCTGTACACCCCCTTAACTATTTCACCTTCCATACCCTCACCAACACCAGTAGCACACTCTTCTTTACTATCAATAAATACACCATATCCACCATATGCAGGATCAATATTAGAAAAACCTTCTCCATCTAATTCATGTCTACCTTCACCACCATCGAAATTACCACAATCTCTGATCCATCAATATGAAAACCCTCCTCTCCACCCTCAACCCCCTACCTAGCCTCCTCACCTTCAACTTCCTTAGCACTTTTTAACAATACTTTTGTGTCTACAGCATCATTCACTGAATGCTCAAAGTAAATATCCATTTTTCACTCATTTATCTTCGCTACATGTACCATATGTAACAAACTAGTATCAAGTTCTGAAATATTAAAACTATCGCCAAAACTTAGTCTAGGATTCAACCAATAAACATTTTTTACATTATGGTAACCCAATGAAATACCAAATTTCTTAAAACTGAATACATTCAAAGTATCCTCATCACAATCCTGCCAAACTTCCACATTGCCCCATTTATACTTCACTCGTTCATCTTCCTTAACAAAGTTTCCACTATGATGAATAAATAAAGTTAAGTATTGCACCAAAATAAATAAACTTTAGAATGAAGGACCACTATAATAAATTCATTTTAAAACTCGTACCAATCACGGAATCGGGGACCACATGCATTTTAAAACTCGTACCAATCAGAAACTCAAGGACCACATACATTTTAATACTTGTAGCAATTAGGACTTAGACTCAGAGACTAAGGGACCACATGCATTTTAAACATTTAACACATAAATTAGGAGCACATGTAAACCAATCTTAGACACCAAACAAACATTCTCATTAAGTAATGTTAGAAATTTCATTTCCGATATTGGAATAAAAAATTACTCCAAAATTTCTCAACATTTTAAAAGATCCTAACCTACATAAACACCATAATAATGGCCACAAAACAATACAAATTTCATGGTTGAAGTTAAAGTAAATACCTGTTCCATTTCGACATCAACACCAGCAATAACAGCCCTGAGTAGAAAATTTTTTCTTTCTCCCTTTCTTCAACTGATACAAGCATTCAACTGCCAATTCCAAACTACGTTTTCCCTCAAACTAATTGCCAAACATTTTTATCCATGTGTATGTAAATACGATGACATTTAGATCCATCTCATATCCATGTTGTCATTTAATGTTACACATCAACACGCTGTCAACAAAATATGATCTGAAGGACTAACGTAAAATACAAAGTAAAATGTAAGGGACTAACAACTTATTTTTTTAAGTGAAGAACTAGACTAAAACACATTAACAAAATGAGAGATTAAAGTGACAATTCACTCAAATGGGTATGGTTTCTAACTGGTATAAGGTTGGAAAAATATTTAATAGAATGCTACAATATAGTGTGAAAACACAAATTAATATTATAATAAATGCATTGTGTTACATAATTATATGCAAATCAACTAAAAGGATGACATTTGTTTAATAACATCCAAATTATATATTTCGTGATGAACTCTTAAATATTAATAAAAGAGACACACAATGAACACATGATAGATTTTTTAGATGCATGAAAGATTTATTAGGATGAAAAAAATTTGTAAAAATATCTCTAATTTATTATGAAAGGTTTAATAATTTATTTTATTTTTTGATATAATTTCAACTTTTTTTTTATATTGTTGTTGTACGTTACAATATTTAATTTAGTTATTAAAAATTTTATTTAAATTTTTATTATAAAATATTTGATTTTTATTGATAAAATTTTATATTATAAAAGAAAAATAAATATCCTTTTTTGTAGAAATGTTATTTAAAATGAATTTATTAATTTTAAAAATAAAATTTTAATTAATAAATAATAAATTTTTTACTAAAAATAAAAATATATAAATAATAAAATAAATAAATAAATAAAATCATCAAATTTTTTTATAATATACAATTATTAAAATAACTATAAATTTATTTATTTATTTTATTTTTGTTTCATAGAAATACATATACGTGAAAATAAATTAATAAAGTTTATTATCCTAATTTTTAATATAATATCTTAATTTTAAAAAATAAAATAATATTAATCATAAATTTATTATACTTAAAAATTTTGGTACAATATTATATTCTTATTTATTATTTATTTTTATTAATTTTATTAAATTTTTCTAATTAAATTAATTAAATGTTTAGCTAACTTTTAAGTTTTCAAACAATTTTTTAATAGTTTTAGTTAACACACCCTTAATTTCAATAACATTTGTAACCCGAGTTATTTTTGCAGTGTAAGTTATCTAGACTTGGAATCATAGTAAAATGAAAGATAACTTACAAATATTCTAATTATATCTATTGAAAAAAAAATTCTGAAAAGTTCAAAGTTGGTATAATAATAGATAAATTTAGTGCTATAAAAAGGATTTTATTTAAATATAATTTATTTTTTATTCAAAATATGTTTGATACTTTTCATCAAAGTATTTAATATTTTTATGTCTCATCCAATAAAAAATTTGGTTAGATTTAATAATAAAAAATAAAGTTTAAACATATTATTAGTTATTGTAAATATGATTAAACCTGATTTTATTTTTATAAAATTTAAATTTTTAAACAAATTTAT
This sequence comes from Canavalia gladiata, assembly GCA_037954105.1. Taxonomy (NCBI): domain Eukaryota; kingdom Viridiplantae; phylum Streptophyta; class Magnoliopsida; order Fabales; family Fabaceae; genus Canavalia; species Canavalia gladiata. The sequence continues at coordinate 34,067,185 of CM075663.1, forward strand.
TATATTTTTTAATAATGTATCATATATTTAGATATACTATGTTATATGCGACATCAATTAATTGATATAGCATAATTAAATAAATATAAGTAAAAATGAAGAATATTTTGTAAAAAAAATTAAATTGAATTTAGTTTATTTACTAGTATTAAAAATCATTCTAAGCCTACGGAATATAGGTTGGATTTAGAACAAGCTTTCAGTTTATTATACACATTTACAATTTTTTATAAGACAAACGGAATTTATTATAGAATAAAGTAACTTTGAGGACAAGATGTAATCAAGATACCAAGTTCTAGCTACAAAATTACTAACAAAAATATAACTATGAGCTATGACCAGCAAAACACCCTGATCCAATAATAAACAAAGCCCAATATGAAATAGCGTTTTAGGTTTTCTATATGACAATGAGCACAATACAGTATAAGCCCAAATAGAAAACATTAAGACCCACATGGAGATGACGTAAAAAGATGACAATTTGCGTTTGAATACTTTTCGTATCTTAGGTAGATCGTGGTCTTTAATTCTTTAAAAGCTCGATGTACTTACCTCTTGAACAATTATCTTCGTAATAAAACTTAGATATTTTTAATATTTTTTAATTAAAATTAAAATTGATTTTATAATTAATATTAATTTTATTGTTTTATTTATAAATTTAATTTTTTCATTTTTATTTAAATAATATAAAAAATATTTGTTATGCTGTATCAAAATTTTGTTCACTATCATTTTACTGTCATTGTTTTGTCTATTTTGTTTTTAGGCCGACTCATTATAGCAAGCACTCTCAGCCCATTGCTTATCTTTCTAATAGCCGTAATTCTTGGGTCTTGCTTGTATCAGCCCATGAAAGCTCACGGGCTTCCACATTTTATTTGGTATTTTTTGAAGTTTCGTTCACATCACAAAAGAGAAAAAGTAGCTGATCCAGCGGAATACTTATACACATGTACATATTATTTTTGGTCATGATGCACATTTACATCCATTTTAACAAAAACAAAATTTCAGTTCGGATCATATGATATGAGTTTTGGTATTTGCAAAAACATTTTAGAGGCTTCAATGAGAAATTAAGATCTATTTTTAAAAGAGGTAAGATGTAATTTTTCTTTGAAAAATAAAAAAAAATGATAAGAAGTTATTTTAGTATAGTATACTCATTAAGAGATTAAAATAAGATAAATAATGAAAATTCGTTGACCTAGGGTAAGGTAAGGATTTAGACCTTGTCAAGGCAAGATCTTGAACATGGTTGAATTTAAAGTTATGGAAATCATTTCTTGTTTTCAATGATGTATTATTTCTTCACCGTGCATGAATTTAGTCAAAAAAATAAATTTAAGGAAGGAGGGCTTGGTGGTTGAAATATATTATGATTGGTATAATCATTTGGTCTCTTTGACCTCATACAAAACGCATTATCTTTAGGAAAGAACACCTAGATTTAGGTAAAGTTTTGAACCTTACAAAAGGATTAGATTTTAAACATGGTTCTCCCAAAACCAATTATTGTAACAGCATGGTTGAGTGTGGTTCCACATGGCCCAGTAAATATCCCTCCTTTGTATAATTGAAATTCATTACTAACAGAGATGCAAACAGAGATTGGTTGCATTGCCACAGCTTGTAGTAGTTGCTCTTCATTATTGGTAGGGACATCATCATACCCACTTATTTGGGCTGCACGTGCCATCCTATTTTGGCACGTGCCAGTCATTCTCTGATATGGATAATTGGCTTCAGTAGCAAGAAACCTCAAACATCCATGATTTTCATGGTTGCAATCAACCAATTGTTGCTCTGACAGTGAGATCAATTTCCTAGTTTTGATTTTCACTATGCCTTCTACAGCTGCCACTGTTCGAAATAGCCCTGCAGCATCCTACACACAGATTAATTATGAGATAGAGTCATATTATTTGCTAGAAATCTTGGTTTCACTAGAGATTTTATTTGTTTCATTTTTTTTTTGTTGATAGTAGACACTGTAAATAAACAAACATGTGTCAAAAGTAATATGTATACAATGATACTAAAAATTCATTTTTTAATAAAGAAGAAAAGATATTTTATCTTCTTAAAATAATAAAATTTTAATTTTTTTTATTTGTTTCCCATTTTCTGAAATATATTATGTTAAGTATGGTTCTTTTAATAATGATTAATTTAATTTAGGTTAATGTTAAGATCATATAATTAAGATATTTTTAAAAATAATAAATTTAAATTAAAGATTTAAAAAATTAATTAGCATATTAATTTTTCACTTTTTGTACATATTGCATATTTGTATATGATACTTAAAAGAATGTAAAATAATTTTTTTATTTATTTAAAATAATGTAAATTAGTTTATATCTAAATAGTATTAAGAAATGAATTTGAAAGATGATGATAAAAAATTAAGATTAATGAAAAAATTATTTTAAGCAAAGAATTTATTTAAAAAAATAATATGATGTTTGATTTGTAAAAATATTTTATTTTTTTATTTTTTATTTATGAAAATATTATTTTTATTTTTTATTTTCAAAACTTTGTATTAAAAATAATCAAAACAGAAAATAACTTTGTCTTGTTTTGAATGTTTCATATACAAAATGTTAAAAGTAAAAAATAAAATAAAAATAATATGATATGATATTTTTGTAAATAAAAAATATAAAAATATTTTTGCAAATGAAATATCAAGACTAAAATGTTAGTACTTATTTAAAAAATAGAAAAAAAAAATTAAAATTTAATTATTTTAAAAAATAAAAAATATATTTAATTAAAAAATAAAAAATATCAAATATTAAGATAGTATAGGTTAATATAGATTTAATATAACAGAAATTAATCTAATAATAAAATTTGAAGCTATATTACTAAATGATTTCCGCATTAGCCTTGGTTCTTAACATTGATGACAGGTACTTGTTCTCTCCTATCCATGCTCGATGGAACTCCACTCGTGCATGTTGGATGAATAAGGTAGTCTTTGGCAATTTGTTTGAGTCCCGTGCGTGAAACAATGAACTCTTCATTAGTGAAATCTGCAAATTGAAGTAATGAAATCTTCATTAGTGAAATTCGCAAATTGATTATGCAACAACTATCATCTTATTTATATTTTTTTAATATTATTTTATATATATATATATATATATTTTTATTTAAGTTATATTAATTTCACAATTTTAAAATATAAATAGTCTAGTATATTATGGTTGAGCTAATAAAATAGGTACTCATAAAATTAAGTTATTTTACTTAAACTAAAAATTATATGATTTACTTTTTTTCTTCAAATTAGTATTCTGCATTGTAGTCGTTGTTCTTGATCACAAAGTAAGAACTTCTTTTCTATTTTCTATGTTGATGATCACTTCAACGTCGAAAGGAAGGTGATCTGTAGTCTCACTAAGAAATTATAATTACACATACAAAATATAAAGACGAGAGTAAAACACTTTATTCAAGTAAAAGTAAGCATATAAATAGTGTATTAAATTATACTTTAAAATAAAAAACAAATAAGTTCTTTTGACCTTCTCAACAAATTATCAAAAATACAATCATTCTATGCAATGTATGATTGAGATTATTCTATCATATTCTTAATAAGTCTATCTCATGACAGATTCAAGAATAAGTTAGGATTATTACATTCTATACTACAATAATCTTCACTAATTTAAAGTCAATCATCTTTTCAATATGCAAATGCACATGAGCTCAAACATCTTCACCTCTTTATTAAAATAATGGAGGTATTAGGATCTAATTTAAAATTACAGTGTGTCTTTGGCAATATTAAAATCATCACCATCATCATTTCATAACATTCTAAAATTTCTCGACTAGTAATAATAGTTTTCAGAGTCTTGTCGAGGTAGCTAATTCAAACTAAAACAATCCTGACTACAAGGAGAAATCCTAAACCATTAGGAGGCTCAAATCCAGCTCACATACCCCTAGGTTCGGAAGTTCTCATTATCATGTTGGTCTACCTCTACGTGAGTCAACCCTTACATTTTTCAATTCCCTTTCATAGAAGGACTCGCAGATTATCCCCATTACAGTACAAAATATTTTTATATAAATGATACATGTCAACTAATTATTTTAATTCATATCTCTATCACAATTGAAGGTCTCACATTCTTCTCAAGAATCAGGATCTCATAGTTCTCAATCAATTATTTTATTATTTAACTTAATATATATATATATATATATATTTCACGTTTAATTATATACTTTCTAACAAATTAAATGAGGTTCCCAACCTTTACTAAATATCTTTTAAAATTTAGACCAATAATTTTATAGAAATCTTCTTAAAAAAATGTAGAATTAAATTATTATTAATTTTATTTTTCTCTAAATTGTTAGAAAAACATTTAGAGAGAGTAAAATTATTAATTCTCACTCTATCTAGTCAGAGACCAATCTATCGAATTAATTTATAATAATTTTAAAAATTAATTTCTAATATAAATTAAGGTTTAAATATAAAGCTTTATATATATATATATATATATATATATATATATATAAATCCAATTAAAAAATTTATTATATTTTTTATATACATTCAAAATATATTGAAAGGAAAAAGTAATGTTTATTATAAGGTTTTAGATTAAAATATTTTTATAAAATAATAAATAATTCTATTTTTCATCAAACTTTTTAATTGGATACTTCTCTATATTTATTATATAAGGATATATCTGTATAATTTAAAATTTATTACATAGGGTTCTCTTTTAAAACCATTTTCTAACAACTTCTTCATGTTTAAATATTATAATTTCTATAATTTATATAAAGGTATATAACTTTAGAATACCTACAAAATTTATAAACATAGTCTATAAATATATATTCCTATACACCTAAAATTTTATATCACAGTTTCACCTATAATTGATCAATTTAATTTTTAATCAATCCAATCACCTATCAATAACCATATAATATTTTATCCAAATTTAAATTTAAATATAATCAAAAATAAATTTTAAACTATTACATAGTTAGTGAAATTTTATTCTAGAGTAAGGGAGCTCAAGAACTACCTCTATAAACAATTAAATTTCATCTAAAATTAAATTCAGACATACTTAAACCCAAATTCTAAATTTATAAAATAATTAATAAATTTTATTCTAGAGTAAGGGGCTCTAGAACTACTTCTATACTCTACTTGAGTCTTCTTTCCATGCCTAAAATTGAAGACTGGTGAAACTTTTAATTTTCTGGATGCTCCTATGTGATCAATCTTTAAATTTCACAGTTAATTTTTCGAGAAATTGTTGAAGGGGTCTTTCTCTTTGGAACGAGCTCTTGCCTCTGTTGTTTTCCTTCTACGTATTCTCCTATTCCTACCATTTTAGAATACAATTGCTTCTACCCCTCTCTCTCTTCAATTTAAAGCAATTGTCTGGTGACTTTTATTGCTATTCCTTGTCCTGAGTTCTCTGTTATATGCAATTTTGTGTGTATGTATACGGTGACTTAGGTCACTAGGTAGCCGTGTGCATGTTGTCATAGAACACCCTTTCCTCCCTTTTCTTTTTATATAAAACAAAAATAAAAACAAAAACAAATAAAGTATTATAGATTTAATCTCAAATCATAACTCTTTATTACCATCATTATTGAAATTCTCTATGAATTCCAAATTCTTCATAAATATCTTGAACTGTTTCTCCTTTTCAGCAACATCTTGATAGGAGCGTTCAAATGATATCCATAGCTAAGATATTTTAGCTACAAATAATTTATGGAATGTTCTAGACATGACTGAGTATGCACATGTCCAAGTGATAAATAAAATGCCAATAACATGCTTAATGTTTATGGTATTAGCCATCTTTTGCAAATGTAGATTGTTTTATAACAATGGCTAGTTCTAGCTATTAGTAATTGCTTTTTGTGAAGAGTTAAACTCAAATTTGAGATTATGTAGAACTCAAAATTCAATTCTAGCGCCAATCGGTGCACTTAGAATCCAACTCCCTTAATCCTTTGATTAGTATATTGTATAGTTTGACTTGGAAACATGATTTCACGAGAGAAGGGAAACACATTATTCTAGCAATGTCTTTGGTAGCTGTTGTGAACACTCAATTATGTCTAAGACCAATTTTTAAGTAAAGAAAAAGGTAAAGAAAAGAGAAAAAGGAAAAGAGTATAAATAATAAATAATAATAATAATAATAATAAATAAATAAATAAAGAATAAAAAAAGAGTAAAAATAAGAAAAGAAAAAAATAAATCTCACACTAAATAAAATAAGAATTTAAAAAAGGAGAAAAAAATATTTTAAGAGTCCCATATTGGAAGAGTGAGACTATTCCACTCTCTAGTTCTTCTATGTGGGAAAGAAGTCTCACATTGGACAATGAGAAATTCGTTAAACCGTCCTCTTCTTGTATAAGGAGATGTCCTCCCCCTAAATTTTGTATATGGGAAAGAAGTCACACATAGAATAAGGAACACTTCTTTAAGCCCTCTTCCTCCTATATAAGGAGCCTCCCTCTAAATTTTGGATATGGAAAAGAAGTCTCACATTAGACAAAGAGAACTTCTTTAAGCCCTTCTCCTCCTATATAAGAAGATATCCTCCCTATAAATTTTGGAAGATGGAAAAGAAGTCCTGCATTGAACAAGGAGCACTTCTTTAAGCTCTTATCCTCCTATATAAGGAGATGTCCTCTCTCTAAATTTTGGGATATGGGAAAGAAGTCCCATATTGGATAAGGAACACTTCTTCAATCCCTCCTACTTCGATGCGAGGAGATGACCTTTGCAATTAAAAAAAAAAGAAGAAAAAAGAAGAAAAGTCAATTTGCAATTTTTCCTACCTTCCCAGGTAAGTGCAGCTAACTTTGCTTTAATTATTATTTTTTATCCTTTATTACTTTATTTTATTTATTTTTGTTTAGGCACTATCATCTTTTGTATTTGTTTTTTCTTCTTCTCTTCTGATTAAAAATTTTCTAAAAATATTTATAATTTTTTAAAATTCGTACAACGGATTATAATACGAGTAGACAACCCTATCTGCTGTTCCTTGTTTTAATTTGTGCAGATTCAAACGTGGCTTTTGGCAGTTTGGATTTTGCAAGCACGTAATCTTTTAAAAACACTATTTACTAACTTTGTTAAAAAATGTCTGTTTTAAAAATGTTTGTTTTTTATTTTTTAAAGTTCGTGCAACAAATTCTAATGTGAGCAGACAACCTTCTCTGCTGTTTAGAGTTTTAATTCGTGCAGATTCAAACGTGGTTTACGATGGTTTGGATTTTGTAAGTACGTAATTTTAGAAAATTACTATTTACTAACTTCGTTAAAAAACGTCTGTTTCAAAAATGTTTGTTTTTTATTTTCTAAAATTCGTGCAACGGATTCTAATATGAGTAGACAGGGACAACCTTCTCTGCTGTTCCGAGTTTTAATTCATACAGATTCAAATGTAGCTTACGACGGTTTGGATTTTACAAGCAAGTAATTTTAGAAAATCACTGTTTACTAACTTCGTTAAAAAGCGTTTGTTCCAAACATCTGTTTTTTAATTTTATGAAATTTGTCTAAATGAATTCTAATACAGTCAGACAATCTTCTGCTGTTCTGTGTTTTAATTCGTGTGGGTTCAAACGCGGCTTACGACGGTTTGGACTTTGGACAGACATCTTTCCAGAAAATTTATGTTTTCTATTCCAAACGTCCATTTTTGTCGGTAAATTCGTCTAAATGGATTCTAATATAGGCAGACAGCCTTCTCTGTTGTTCTGTATTTTAATTCGTGCAAATTAAGGCGCAGTTTATGACGGTTTGAGCGTTGCGAGGACGTGATTTTAATCTTTGTTTTAACTAACTCCATTAAAAAAAATCAATTTCTCCTATAAACACTTTTTCTATTTTTCCAGGGGATCAAGCCCCTTATTAAAGCTACGTAACCTTGAATTTCCCGGGAATACGTAGGAGCTGAATCAAGTTCTATCAGACTATTTTCCACCAACTTATTTATTTCTATTCTATTTAAAGGGATCAAATAATTTTCAAAATATCAAAATCACACACTCCGTTTAAGGGTACCGTTCTTCGGAACAAGCGAGTAGGGTGCTTAATACCTTCCTTATTCGTAACTGACTGCCGAACCTAGATTTCTTCTTCAAAGTTATGGTTTTTTCAAATATTTTCCCTTGAAATATTATTTGGTGGCGGCTCTACTAATCAATTAAATTATTTCTTCAATTTTTTTAACAAGTTCGTCATTTCGTTATAATTACGGTTACGATAGCTATATTTGTAATTTTTCTCGATGTGATTAATCAATTCTTCTATGCATCGTGATAAACGCATTTATAAAATGTCGAACATTTGTATACATTCAACTCTTATTTTTTAGAACAATTTTAAATTATCGAAACAAAAAATCAAATGTACATAAATGTTTAGTATTTTTGTATTTATTTGTGATGAATTTTTTTAAGAAATAGCTAAGTTCCGTTGGAATGATTTTTAGATTTTAATTTAAAAATTTCTAAAACTAAAATTAGTATTTTTTTAGTTTTAAATTTTTAAAAATTATTAAAAAATAAATTAATTTATATTTTTATAAATTTATAAAAAATATATAACTAAAAATATTAATTCAAAAAAATAAATTATATTAAAATAATTAAAATTTTACAATTTTAAAATAATAAAATAATAAAATTATTTTTATATTATTATGATGGTGATAATCATGATAGAATAATGATAATGATAGTTATGAGAATAAGAATAATATTTATAGGATAATAATAATGATGTGATGATTATAATATGAAAAAATATTATATAAATATATAAGCTTATATTTAACATATTATTTGATTATTAATATTTAAAATATAAAATAATATATGTTATTATTATTATAATATTTTTATATTATTTAATATTTATTTCATATAACAATAATATATATTACAATATTATATTATCAATAGTTATATAATATAAAATTATAAATTTATTATAATTTATATATAAATTAACATTATTTTTTTAATATATAAAAAATAAATAAATAAAAATTTTAAAATTTTAAAATAAGAAAAAATAAATTATTATTATGATAGTTATAATATAAATAATATTATATAATTATACAGTTTTATATTTTATATATTATTTGATAATTATTATATATAAAAAATTTATTTTATTCATTATTATTGTTAAATTATATATTTTTTTATTTTTTATAAGATAATACAATTATCTTATAATATTATAAATTAAATATAATTTTTATATATTAAATAATATTATTTATTTATAAATTTATCAAAAAATAGATAAAAAATTAATAATAATTAAATTATTTTTAAATAATAAAAATATTTAAAATAAAATTTATTATTATTATTATGGTGATAATGATAAGTAGTGGTAAAAAGAAAATTAATGTGCATGAGATAATAATAGTGATATCATGGTTATAATATAAAAAATATTATATAGTTATACAAATTTTTATTTTATATATTATTTGATTATTAATATTTAAGATAAATTATTTTATATATTATTATAATATTTTTATATTATTCAATATTTATTTTATATAAAAAATAATATATATTATAATATTATATTATAAATAATTATAGAACATAAAATTATATTATAATATTATAAATTTAATATAATTTATGTATAAATAATATAATTTATTTTATTTTTATTATGTAAAAATTAAATAAATAAAAATTTATTTTTTTAAATAATAAAATTTATTATTATTATTAGATGATGAGTTTGGATAGATTTAAAAATAAAAATATTTTAAAAATTAAAAATAACATTTAATAAATTTATTTATTTTATTTTAAAATTTAAGTAAAAAGTATTCTAAAAATATATAGAATATTATTTTTTTAAATAAATTTTATTTTTAAAATTAATTTTAAAAAATTAAAAATTTGCAACTATCTCAAACAGGATCTAATAATTTTAATAAATATATGGTTCCATTATTTTTTATTTAAAAATATAAAAAAATATAAAAATATAAAATTATTTAAATTTTTATTTTATAAAATGTATATTTATATAAATAAGAATATGTAGATATCATATGTTAAATTCTAATATATATATATATATATATATATATTAATTTAATAATTTTATATATAATCTAAAATTTATTAATTTAATTATTAATTAAAAATTATTATTAAATAGATTATATATATATAATTAAAATAAACTATTGAAATTTTTTTTTTTATTTTGTAACGTAAATTAGTCCTTTTTATCGTTGATTGCTCTGCAATTTGTCGTTATCATACGATGTAAGACACTGTGGAAATTGACATGACTATGTGTCAGCCAATTGATGACAAGTCGGAAAGACTTTAAGAAAATTATACTGCAAGTTGGACTTTTTAAACGAACTGTTAAATTATTTAAAAAAGCTGTATCGTACAATAGTTTATTAAATAAAAAAGTATAAGATACTTTTATTTTATAATTGTATTTTAATAATTTATATATTATTTAAATATATAAAAATATTAATATTTAAATAATATTTATATATTTTTAAATTTTTTAAAATTTAACATATATAATTATAAAATATTATAAATTAATTTAATAAATTTTATATTTTATATAAAATATTAAATTAATATAACTATGTTACCTTAAATTTTTTATCATATTCAAAATACTTATAAACAAGATTTAAATTCTGTGAAACTATTTTGCATATATATTTAATTTATTTATTTTTATGTGTAAATATATATTTTTTTATTATTTATTCATAATATTTTAAGTCTCGAATTTTATTTTTAAATTTTCTTCTACATCACTTAATTGTATATTTTAATTTTATTATTTATTTAAACTTATTATCAATTAATTACATAATTTAACAAAAGAGTCTCGATCTGAATATTTAGCATTTTCATATTTATTTGTGATGAATTTTTCGAGGAATAACTAATAACTTTAATAAGTGTATGTAATATACCGTTTCATTCTCTTTTATTAAAAGATATGAAAAAAAGTATACTTGAATTGTCATTTTATTATATATATATATATATATATATATATATATATTAGCGGTATATAAGCTTAAGAGAAATAAACAAATCAGTCAACTCTGCCATTTTCAGGAAAAATGTTAACGTGTTGTTTGGATTTGAAAAACTTTTTATTTTTATTTTTATTTTATTTTTATTGACAAGATATTATTTTATTTTCTATTTTTAAAATTTTCTATTAAAAATAATCAAAATAGAAAATAATTACTTTTTGTTTTCATTATTTTTTGCATAAAATTTTAAAAGCAGAAAATAAAAAATGAAAAAAATATTTAATATCACCTAAATTGTTTATAGGAAAATTTGGTCTACCTTTTGACAGCAACAAATTTTTGGTTCTGAATCTGGGATGAAAGTCTCCTAATAAGGATTCTCAAGTTCTTGCCAGCTTGTCTAGTTGAACTCCTACGTCAAACATCCATGTTGCGGGAATTCGATCAAATAAAAATTTCTGCACAATTGTAGTGAAATTATATAAATTAGGATCCTTAAGATTAAATATTAAATTTAGATACTTATACTCTTTAATATTTTTTATATAAGATATAAAGTTTATCAATTCCACTGTTTATTTAAAAATTATTATTAAATAAATTATGTTTATAAAATTTTATATAAAATATGATTATTTGATAAAAAAATTTAGACTTATAATAAAAATAAAAGTAAAAATTAATATATATTTTATTATATAATTTTATTTTAACAGATAATAAATTATTAAAATATAAATAAATATCACTTATTGAATAAGATGTTGTTAATGTCAAAATTATTTAAAATTTGATATATAATTAAAAAATATTATTATATAATTTAAAAATTAAATTAATAAATTTTGTATTTTATAAAAAAAATTATTAAACGATGTAAGTATTTAAATGTGAATTTGATAATTGAAGGATATACATAGGGACGTTAATTGGAAGTGAATGTGTCCGCATGTAAAAATTTGTTTAGGGGATAAAAATATCCATGTCCGTTGATATTATTTATGAATTTATTCAGTGATTTTTTCTCTATAGTTTTAAAAGAAATATCTTTCATGATAATTTCAAAAATGCAACCGCATTGGGTGAAAAAAGAAAACATTGTTTTTCTTTTGTTTCCAATACTTTCGGAAAGAAATACCATCTTCTGTGAATTTTTATGGTAAAACTAATCTAATGAATTTGAAAATGGAAACTATTACTAAACACATTTTTTCATCCAAATTTCATTTATGTAGAAAATAAAAAGAAAACTAAAAGTAAACAAATCCTAAGGATAAAATAAGATAACGTTTTTAGTAAGATATTAAAATTTTAGATGTTCTAGAAATATTTAACATTTGACAAAAAAAATTATTTATTTATTTATTTTCATAAATATATATATTCTTTTAAAATCAAATTAGTATTTGATATTTCCTTTAGAATTAGGACACAAAAAGAAAATATAAACGCTAAATTTAATTTATAAATTTTGACTAATAAATGATTGGGCTTAAGACGGAATTATTCATCATTTTTTAATTTTTTTAAAAAGTAAAATAATATAAAAAATCATAAATAAAATTGAATGTTCACAATTACGTCATACAACATATGAATTAAGTCAATAAAAAGAATTTAAGGAGGGATTGGTTGTTGATGTTATGGTTGGCATAGTCACTTGACCTCTTTAATTAACTTTGTAGAAATAATATTGTCTTTACTTTAGGGAATTACGGCAAGATTTAGGCATTATTTTAACCCTTGTCAACGCAAATTCTTCAACATGTGTGGTTGAGGTTTACTTTAAAAATATGGAAATCTTTTTCATTATTTCAGTGATGTTTTATCTCAAGCATGGAATTGTATTGTTCTTTATGATCATGGGTACATTATCTCTTCTAGTCCTTTAATTAAATTAATATTCTCTTTTTGCTGACAATTTTTTTCATACAAATAAATAGATCTCAAGAAAATGAAACAAGGAGAAACTTGGAGACATTGAAACTAATAATGGCAATATATAAATATATATTATATGGTACAAACATGACACAAGGTACATAATTTAAATAACATTTACATTCTATTTAGTTAGAAGAGAATGAAAAAGAGGAAAGAAAAAAATGAATGAATGAAAGTTCCTCTTAATTTTTGAAAAAAAATAATAGGAGTCAATTTTTTTTTAATTTAATTTTAGTTTCCTTTCAAAAGTGAAGGGATTGAAAAAATAATAATTTAATTGAAATGGTTATTTTTCCTCTCACTCTCTCCTTTAATCAAAAATAAAAAAATTAAATTTGTTCCTCTTCTTTCCTTTGAACTTGTGGAAGTTATAATTTATGACATTAATATAATTTTTTTAAAATTTTATTTTCATAAGCTTTATGAAAAAATTCATCAAAAATAACTTTTTATTAGAAAAAATTTCATAATTAGACTTGTGAATAAACTTTAATTTATTTAGAATTTATAAACGAAATAAGATATATCCAATTTAATCAATATTAATGGCTTAACACCCACTTTTGTCTAAATACACACTTTATACAATTCTTTTGTGAAATTTAAATCTCTTACCTTCAAAGTTATAAAATTCATACACTTAGCAAGCATGCAAACAACTTTCTTTCATTGATAGTTCCAATCTCAATACAAGCATCAAACTAATCAAGTACAAATTTTCAAAACAAATACATTGATTAAAGCATAATCAAATCTTGAACATATAGGAAATCACCAAACGATAGAAAACGTATACATTGAAGGACACATAGAAAACAAGTAAATTGGTTTTGAAAGTACTTAAGCTTTGGGATAAGAAGCTTTCATAGCAATGCCACAAAGACCTTGAGGATCATCACTATCCCTTAAAAATCTTATATAGCCATTCTCACCCCAATTCTCTCCCCAAGAATTCTTAATAAGCCAATACTTAGTGCCATCTTGATTTGTGCCATAACCAATTATTGTAACTGCATGATTGAGTGAGGTTCCACAAGGTCCATTAAATATGCCTCCCTTATATAACTGAAATTCTCTACCAACAGAGATGGCAACAGAGACAGGTTGCATAGTCACAGCTTGTAGTAGTTGCTCTTCACTGTTGGAAGCTACATCTTCATAACCACTTATTTGGGATGCATATTCCATCACATTTTGGCATGTTCCTTCCATTTCTTGGTATGGATAATTGGATTCACTAGCAAGACCTTGATTTTGTATCATATAATTGAAGGCCTCATCCATGGAACCTCCACCACACCCATTATTCTCTTTGTCGCAATCCACCAATTGTTGCTCTGATAAAGAGATCAATTTCCCAGTTTTGATTTTGATTATGCCTTCTACTGCTGCCACAGCTGAAAAGGCCCAGCAGCATCCTACACACAAATTAATTATGAAATACAATCATATTATTTCCTGGAAATCTTGATTTCACCACAGATTTTTATTTTTATTTTTTATGTTGTTGTTGACAGAGTTCACATGCATGCATAGATTAATAGACAATATGAATTCAAGAAAAAAGTGTGTCAAAGCAATATTTATATAGTCCTACTAAAAAAGATGTCATTTACTAATAAATAAAACGATTCACTGTATTTTAGTTTAACTTATGTATAATTTTGGTCTTCCATTTTTTTTAAAAAAATTTTTATCTATAAAATTTAGCAAATTTAGTTTTTTATTGATTTTATTTAAATTAAAATTCTCAAATAATTATTTTTTATTAAAATTTTTGGACGATTTTATGCTAATATTAAAATATGAAATGATTTCAAACATTTAGAAATATGAAATTTTGTTGAAAATGAATAAATAACATTTAGAAATATGATTTGAAATTAGACTTTAAAGAGGACAACTTTTAGGATTTCTTCTATTTTAATTCATTTAATATTGTAGTTAATAAAAAATAAATTTTAGGGAAAAAAAACTACCATAGATAAAACTTTATCAAATTTTGATAATAAAAAAAATTAAAATTACTTGAAAAGAATTTAAAAAATAAAAACTGTTCATAGATTAAACTAATAGGACCAAAAATACAATTAAACTTAAATAAAAATTATCAAATATTAAGATATAGTTTAGGTTAGCATACACTTTGTATAACAAAAATGAATCTATTACCATAGTTTTTGAAATTATATACTAACAGATAATGTTCTATAACTAAATTCTTACCACATTGTCCTTGATTCTTAACATTGGTGACAGCTCCTTGCTCTCTCCAATCCATTCTTGATGGAACTTCAGTCAAGTTTAATATTGGTGCAATTGGGGCCATGTTGGATGAATATGGTAGTGTTGGCAATTTGAGTCCAGTGCGTGAAGCAATGAACTCTTCATTAGTGAAATCCGCAAATTGATTTAGCCCCAATTCATAACTCTTATTTGCACCATTGTTGAAATTCTCTATGTATTCCAAATTCTTCATAAATATCTTGAACCGTTTCTCCTTCTCAGCAGCATCTGCGTAGGAGCGTTCAAATTGTAACATCCATTGCTGATATGTTTCAGCAACAAATGATTCATGGAGTGTTCTAGACATGGCTGGATATGCACATGTCCAAATGATAAATAAAACAGCAATAATATGCTTAATGTTTATGGTAATAGCCATCTTTTGCAAACAGAGGTTATTGTACAATAATGACTATTACTGATTATTGTTTTGTGTGAAGAATTAAGCTTAGATTTGAGATATATATAGAACACAAAGTTCTACTTCTAGCGCTAATCCCGCTACACCAATCCAATTCTCCTATTACATGATTTGGTTAACTCTTAAGGTTGACTTGGAAACATGATTCCACATCTGAAATGAAACTCATTTTTCCAGCAAGGCCTCTTCCTATATGTAATTTTCCTCAAGTTGGTAGTGTAACTTATATCTACATTTAAAGCAAATTTTAGTATGAGAACTTTTCAAATTAATTAATATGATTTATTAAAATTTATAATTTTATTAATTTGAAATTTAATTTTTAAATATCTTAAGATGTAAATTTACTTATTGTAATAAATGTTATATTATTATTCTTCCAGTTTGTTTTATAAAACATTTCTAACTTATTTATATAGGTTGAGAAATTTAGTTAAAAGTAGTTAATCTTAAATATGTAAATAATTATTCTAACTTTTCATAGCTACCTTTATATTTAAAACCCATGCTATTAATTGCCGTGTGTAATGAGGTCAGTGTAATAATGTGTTATAAGAAAATTGTTATTTTGCATCTGAAAATAAGTTAAATGAAGTTATTAAAATCGATTTAATGATGAGTAATTAGAAATTAAAATAGTTTATATGATATTTTAAATTTAAATTTTATCATTTTTTTAAAAGTAAAATATAAAAAATAAAATGAAATAAAAAAAAGTAGAATAAAAAAATATAATATAATAAAATGAAATATATAAAAAATATTTATTAAAATAAAAATATTATTAAAATATATGATAATAAAAATTTAACATTATACCCACAATGTATTACGGAAAAATAAATTTTTTATTAAAAGGTATAAAATAATTAAATATATACTAATAGAGCTTAATGCTAAATTTAAAATAGAAATATGTAATATTTTATTGATTCTTTTTAGTACTAAATTTTGAATACCGAAGGAAATAATAGTTATCTAGAAGCAACATCTTATCTACTTATTAATATTTGTTTTATTAGTTATTTAAAATGATTTATAAAACAGAAAAGCTCTTCATTTATTTTGCAACCTCTTCATGAAGATTTTATTTTATTTGTTTGGAAGTTCAATACAATAAAGAGTAAAACCCTCCCAAGTAGAAAGAATAAATGATCTAAAATCTCTGAATCACACCTTAATGGGATCCAAATTGGGAATCAATCTGAAAACACATTAGGACTGCTGGCACGACAATCTTTTACACACATTCATTAAGTCCTTTATCCAAGTCAAGAAAAAAAAAAAAAAAACTAAAAACAAAAACTTGAATGAAAAGTGAAGCGTACGTGACACACGCAGCTTCTTCCTTTAGGACTGTTTCCTTGCTTTCGTGCATTTCATGTTTGTCCATTTGATCAACTTTGGAGTGAAAAAAAAGTTGAGTGGATGATACGGCAACATCCAATGATACCCTCTTTGTGAAACATTAGTCAGATGGAATGAACAAAGGACTCAACTTACAGCTACTCCTTTCCATGGACGCGGCTTTCAACCTTTTTTTCAGTTTATCTTATTTTTTATTAATTTTAATTAGGAAGAATGATATTTATAAGATTTATTAAAAAAAATTCAATATTTTTTATTTTTTAATATTTTTTTATTTTTTATACATATAAAATTTTAAGAAATTAAAAAATGTTTAGATAGAATTATATAATTAAAAAAATACAAGATGTTAATTTTTTATAAAAATTAAGGAAGCTTTTATAGATTTTAAAAAAAAAGATATGGTATATAATTTCATTATAACAAAGGAGTCAATGAAATTGTTTTTAATTATTATGTATTATTTTAATAATATTTGTAATATTTTTTATTTTTTTCTATTATTTTATATATGATATTTTTTTTATTTTTTATTTTTACTTTCCATCTCATCCTTGATGGAATGTATATAAGGCCAAGTAAATGCACTTGATCCTATTTAGTTAGTTGCATTGTTTAACAAAACAGAAAAAAAAATTAAATAAATCATCAAGATTATATTTATATAATTTAATTTAGAATATATTTGATAACATATTTTAGTTAATTAAAATTTTAAATTATTAACTGAAAAATTTATTGAAACTTGATATGTTTTAACTCTATTTGATAAAGTAGCTTCTAGTATTTTTCAATTGTTATTAACGTTTCTGAAAAAATTAATTTAAGTAACTTTTATGTTTTTCAGCTTTTAACTGAAATATTTTATTTATTTTTATTTTTAATATATTTTTATAACTTCATTTTTTATTTATATATTTATTTTTATAAGTTTAATATTATTTAATTTTTTAATAATATTATTAATTTTGATAGATTTATTTTTATATTATCATTAAACATTATATTTTAAATTTCTATTTGAATATATGTTATTTATCTTAATAATTATATTATTTATTTTATTTTATCAAAAATATTGAATTATTTGATAAAAATTAAAATTATAAAAATAATTAATTTTAAAAAGTTTTCATTTAAAATTTATTTATGTAAAAATTAAAAATAAATATTTTTACTTAAATAAATAAAATTTTATTTAATTAAATTTTTAAATATATTGTTTGTTAAAAAAATATATTATACTTATCATGTTTTGTTTCATTATTTAACTATGTCTTTATTTATCATTTTATATTTATCAACTAGTTTGACCAAACACTTTTAATTTAATCGGTAGTTTATCAATTTTAAGCTTTCATCTAACTTTTCAGTTTTCATTTTTTATTTTATACACTAATTTTATCAAAAACACTCTTAATTTTCTTGTTAATCTTTAATTTTATAAAAAATTATCTATTTTTATTTTATTTTTTACATTTATTTTACTTTAAAAAGGTGTAAAATAAATGTCATTTTACAAAATCATAGACTAATAAAAATTTAACTATTAAAATTCCATAAACTAAATAGCCTAACTTAAATAGTTTCAAGAACTAATATGATAATTTAGTTAAAAAAAGAATCTTGAGATCTTATGTCTTTTGTTTTTTTTTTTTACTGCAAGAGAGTTTTAAGGACAAGTTAATTGGTATAGTTTGTGAGGAAATTATTTGACATATGAAATCAAGGAAGAAGGAATCATGTCAAATTATGGTGATGGTTTTCAACTTTGTTCATGAAAATTGTAGTGGTAGAATTTGTAAGGAATGGATTTGATCTATTTTCACACACATGAAGGTAAAGGATAATTAATATATTATGATACATTAAATTCTAAATTCTGAGTATGATTTGTTTATGATGTTTTCCTTAAGTCATATGGTTATGGTGATACACTTATATCATATCATACTTGATTGAGTTTTTTAGGAAATTATAGAAAATGTAAAGGTAATACAACTATAACTAGAAAACACATGAAAAGTAGGAGTTCCCATGCTGTCTACATTCAAACGTAAAGAGATTTCATTAGAAGTTCCCACATTGTCTGCATTCAAAAGTAGAGAGATTTCATGAGTTTATAAGACTATTAGTATTTTACTTTTTGGGCAATTACATAAGCATAGGTGTCATACATATAATTTTTTTTAATTATTTTTTTATGGATGTTCCAGAAAAAATTTTAAAAAGTATGTATATCCTGATAACTTATACTGAAATGTTAATTCAAACTGTGCAACCTTGCAAGTTTTTAGAACTTATATTGACAATAGGTTATTGATATGATTCATTCTACCTAAATGAATCGGATTGCAGAAACGTTAGTCGGAACATTTTGAAAATCAAGATATAATAAGGAATCTGACACAAAACGTGACATGTCAGAGAGTATCGAAGTTATCAAAAAAGAACGTAATCTTTACTACGATCTGTCATAAGAAATAACATTATAAATGAGTGGTTCTTTGTCCAAGAACCAAGGGAAACTCGATACAAAGCGCGATTTGATGGAAAGTACCGAAGTTATGAAAGAGAAATGTGGCTCTTACCATAACTTGTTGGAAAACAATGTATTAGTTCTTTGTCCAAAAAATAAAGGAATTAACTCACACAGAGATGAACACTCTCAAAGAAAAGTATTATTATTCATTAAAATTTGTTTACATTGGATGCCTAAAACACATTGTATAAAAAGCTAATTGTCCTAAATTGTAAGAAAATCTACTAATAAAAACAAACAACATATCCTAAAGAAATCCTAATTAAATTTTAATTTGATTTACAAATAATTAAAATAAATCATTCACAAATCAATATCAAATCCTAAGATAATTTTAGAAAAATCAATTACAAATCTTAAGTAAATTTATATATATAATAAATTTAAATATTTGATTATGATAACTCTTTATATCACATTCTCATTGCAGATATTCAATAATTTGAACTTATATAAGTAATATTAAAATTTTGTTTATCTCTTTTTGGATTCAGATCAAAGTTGCATATAACGAGTGTTTAAGTAGGTTTAAATCTTTATGATTTTCTCTTTCTTCAAAAGGATTTATCCTTAAATCAAACCCTAAAATTTTATGTAATAAATTTTTAAATAGACTAATCAGTTCTTTATTAGTTATCTTACAATTTTTTAGAGAATTATCATCAAATAGATTTTTTTTTTTAAAATATAGCTTAAAATATCAAAAATAATATAATAAGTAAATTAAAATAAATTTAACTATAAGCATACAAATTATATAGAAAAAAAACTATATATAATTATATAAGTTTTGTATGGTTTTATTTAGCTAAATTATAAGAAAGGTCGTAAACCAAATCAATCCATCAATTTTCATAACACAAAATTTTAAAAAATAAAAATTAAGTAATTACTAAACACAATTTAAATCCAACTATATTTCTATGGAACCATATTATTTGTATATATATGTTAATTATCTATATCTAATTAAACTTCAAATTTTGATCAATTAATTGCATATATAATTAATTAATTATAATTTTTAATTGATTAATTAATTTTTTTATATTATTAATTACATAAATAATTAATTAATCACATAGATAGTTGATTAATTACGTAGATAATTGATTATCAATTGCGTTATTTATTTACTATTTTTATTAAACTTATTAACATTTTTTTTATAAAGATAACAACTTAGTAATCGATTATACAACTTCTAATCAATTATCAAAATATTTTTTATTTAAATGTAACCAGTGAGTTCATATAAGTAAGTTCGGTTATCATTTTCGACAACTATTCGTCAAGTGGGTTTTGAAGGCTGACAAGTACCCCGTAAACTTTTCTCAAAATATCTGTATTAGTATAAAACTGAATGTGAGTTAGACAACCTGCAAATTATTCATTAACTTGATTCATTGATGAATTCATTTTATTTTTTTACATTATTAACATTTATAATTAAAATATATAAAAGAAAAGAAAAAAAATTGTTAAGCTCGAAGTAAATAGGTTGATAGAATCCAAATTCCAACCCACCTAATCAGAAAACCAAACTGCACCCTGGGAACATAAAATAAATTATATAAATAAAGGGTATGGGATTCGCACAAAATTTAGTATTGAAAAAGACATGAATATAAATTATCGACGAAAAAAGAATCATATTACAGTAAAAATACAAAAAACAGAGCATAAAGCACAGGTTCATGCCCCACTGAAATGGCTAGATGTTGCTTTTACATGATAAAATAACTGAATAACATAAAGGGTAGGGTGCTTGCAGCTGCAACCTTATAATTATTTTTTTACAATAATTATGCATCAGGAAACTCCTATACCATTTACAGCGGTGGAAATAGTATCACCAAGAAAAATAATCAGCTCGCTCCTGCTGTAATGATAACTCACGCTTTATGAGCCTTAGCAGCTGAAAAACTCTCCTCAGGCTTTTGGTTCAATATGGAAACATGAACCCTTAAATTTACTATCACAAAAAAATGTAAACAACTTGGACTTCAGGATCCTAGCTGCTTCAAACATGTTATCTTCAAGGTAGATAACATGATCGAGCTATTGCAACCCGCCCATTTTTCACCCCATCGGATGTCACTTTTATGTTCACTATGGGATCGGCTAAGCCATTCATAGGTACTGTACAGAAAAATTGTCTCACTTTACAGGACGGACACCAATAGTTCTTACACGAAATCTGTACTGAGGCAAAGATTCTTCATCTTCATTGTCATCATCATCATCATCATCACTAGAATCATCTTCAACACTGTCCCACCGTGCGTAGTCTAGAGCTGAATGTCCTTTTGGTTTTGGAATTGTTTGCCACCCTTTGGAATGTTGCTCAGTTGAGCCCTTGCTTGGCACTTTAGGATCTATAGCATCTTCTGTGGACTTCTTAGGCTCATAGTTTTGGTTTCTTCCTTGGTTGGTTGAAAACCTGGGGTCTACTTTGTGGGGAGCACATTCAGCACCAATAATACCTTTGCCAAGCTCATCCTTTTGATCTGTCCTAATATGAGAAACCACCACATATTTCCCTTCCATCTCTTCCTTTTTATTCTCTCCTTTTGGTATCACTTCAGGCTCCTCATCTTCTTGTTCTTCAAACTCTTCTTCTGATTCTGGTATTGGAGCAAGTGACTTTCCTTGAGCAAGAATATGAAAAAAAGAAAAAGACCACTTCTTACTCTCAGCTGAAAATGCTTTGTCTAAAAGAACAAAATTCTAGGCCATATTTACAAGGTCAGTCTAGCATCCTTTTAATTTTCCAGCTTCTACTTTTTCTATGTTCATTTCTCAGCCTCTATCTATCTATCTATCTATCTATAACGTCTTTTTAACTATGATGTAATTTTTTAACTTGCACATGCACTTAATGAGTGTCTCTCTCCTACTAGCAGGAGGAGAAAGAAAGGGGTCGGAAAAAAAAGGAAAATCCTAACCAGACAAATATGAAATCAAAAAAAGAAAACACCAACAACCCTAATAATAATGAAGTCAGAACCATAAGCCCCAGCCATCCTAAGTAATCTCTTAGTACCTGAAATCAAGTTACTAGCCGTACAATGCATGCAAGTGCAACTGGAATGAAAACATAAGACAGCAGATATAACACCCTACCAATTGGGTCCTCAAGCGAGCTTGAAGATTTTGATAAACCTCTGAAGATGGATTCAACTCTAAGAGTCTGTTGACATCAAAAAGTGCCGAATGGTACTCCTTCAGGGTGACTAGCGTTTGAGCCCGCAGCATCAATGCCCCACTGTGATTGTGATCAAGCTCAAGCACTGAGGTACACTCTTCTGCTGCCTGAATGGCAGTGACAAGGATTGATTGCAACCCAAATATAAGCATTAGACAGCAAATATTCAGCGAGAGCTAGCAAATGGAGGGAGAATAACAAGCAAGGGCATCATTTAGAAGTTTAAAATAGTGACCGTTGTTTCATTTGAGTTGACTCAACTTGCATTAGTTGGAAACCCAAAGTGAGATTACAAAAAGATCAAAACCAACATGTTGCAAAATTTCAACAAAAAGGAAACAACTAAATAATAAGATTATACAATCACAATCCTGATTATTCAACATCAACAAATCAGCCAATATCTGTTAGCATTCAATATTAATTTAACGAATAGCAGATCCATCAAGAGCGATACCAGAGAAGGAAATGGACATATTCAACTAAACAATTTTCCATTCACAACCCATAATTTGCAAATACTCGCAAGAATTTTACCGGCCAAACCAAATCAATATAAATATCTACATAATAACTAATCAAACAGTTCCTCACCAAACTTAACACATTTACCAGAGCATTGTATAATAAAATTCTTTCGGACAAGGAAAACTAATATTTCGGCAACTTAAGAACATAAACGCAATCAGAAATAATACAAATTTATCCATTCTGAGCCGTTACACACGCCCTAACTGAATAGCACTAACAAATTCAGAAGAGAGAGAGAGAGAGAGAGAACCTTTTTGAAATCGTGAAGCTTGAGATAGCACGCAGCTCGATTGCTATGCAAAGCGATCTTCTGAGGATTTGTCTTGGCCATGGCGATTGCCTCAGTGTAGAACCCTAACGCCTCGCCGTAACGTCCGTCACGGTACATCTGATGAGCGCGTTCGATCCTATTCGACGACGCCGCCATCTCCGTTCCAATTCGATCCCAAACTTTCAAGCAAAGGAAGAGTTTAAAATCATGGAATGAATGAAATCTATTTGTGCTGCACTTTGCAACCAAAAAAAAAAAGGTTTGGAAGAGTTTCAAAATTTATAGTTGAACTCAGTGACAGCTTGTGTGTTAATAGAACTATAGAAGAGACAAAGGAACAAGGAGACGGTGGCGTTGGAAGCGCTTCGCCCAATTATTGGGCTCTTGCTTCTAAGTTGAAACACGCGTTTGCCTCTTCTTTTTTCTTTTTGTTTTAATAAATAAGACTAAATTAATGTGTTGATTTTATAATTTTAAACTTTTTATTTAATATTCACAATTTAAATCTTTAATTGATTTCTTATAATTTTATAATTCAGTTGTTAAAGATTAATATCGTTAATTTTTTTTATTAAATATGAATAATATGATTTTTTTGTTTGATAGTATACTACTAATTATTAAATTCTAATATTTTTTAATTTTTTATACATGTATATTTTTAAAATTCTTAAATTTAACTTTTATTAGATTATATATCCGATTATGAACTAATATTAATGTATAATAGAAATTATTTTATTTTCAATCTATAAAATTAATACGTGTATTATCTTTATAGTTCTATGTTTTTTCTCTTGCTATTCCAATTCAATTTGATTCTGTGTTTCTTTGTTCTTTTTTCTTTTTACAAAAAGCAAAATATCATATATTACAAAAATTAAGGTAATATAATAAAGTGTGACTGAAATAAAAAAAAATGATGAAGGTTCATTCTTCTATTAATAATTTAAATATACAACAATTTCTTTTTTTTTTATGTTTTTTGTTTATATGTGTTTCTTTATTATTAATTTTATTAAAACTAAATTATTTCCTATAGAACTTATTGTATATATTTTTCTTATAATATCTTTATTATAGGTTTTCATCAGCATTAATTAATTTATAAATTAAAAATAAAATAATTTTTCTTACATATTAACATCAATTAATCGTTAGATATATTATCCAATAAAAATAAAAAATCATAAATTTAGAGAAAAATAATTATAAAATATTAAAATTTAATAATTGATGGTAAAGAGATAATTTATCAAATAAAAAATATTATATCAATCATATTTAACAAAAATTTAATAGTGTCAATTATTAAAAATTTTAATTTTAAACTTTTTAAATTTATAAGAATTTAATTATAAAATTTTAAATTATAAAACCTTTATTAAAAATATAATGAAACAACAAAAGTTGATAGATTAATTTAACCAATAAAAAATTAAAATATTAATAATTTGCATTATCTATATTTATATATTTTAAAGTAACCGCGTATCCTATGGGCTGTTCACAAGGATTAGGATTCGGATTAAAACTTGACGGGACAAAATATATATATCTTTGGTAACTAAACAAAATAAAATACAATCAAATATAAAAGAACAAAATGTCTTATGCAATACATATGGAAGTTACAGAAAAAACAGGACGATATATATATATATATCTTTTTTATATTTGATACTTTTAAAATTATATTCGAAAATAAATATATAGAAAAAGGTTAAGAAATTTTAGTTGGAATTATTTTATTTAATAATTTTTATAAATAATTAAATTTTATTAATTTAATCATTAAATTAATAAATTATATTATATAAATTATTTAAAAAAATTAAATATTTTAATATTTTATTAAATAAATTTAAATTTATATATTATAAAATATATATTATTCATTAATTTAAATTTTATTTTTTAAAATATTAATTTTTTAAAATTTTATAAAAATTTAAGATAATATATATAATAGAATTTATTAATTTAATAGGTGGATTGATAAATTTTTAATTATTTATAAAAATTATTAAATAAAATTATTTTTAAAATAATTTAATTCTCTCTTATATATATAATTAAATATTAATAATTTTTATAATAAAAAATTTAATGTTTATGTAAAAATTATTTTAATTATAAATATTTTATTATTATAGTAATTTTAATAATTTATCCTATTTAATGTTTAATTAAATTATACATATAATAATTAATAATTTTTGTTTTCTCAACTTAAAAAACTACTAAATTAAAAATTTTAAATTATTTACATATACTAATATGACATGGTTCTTTATTAAAAAATAAATGTTGATGTTAATGTAATAAAAATAAACAAAAATACCTACATATAATGTAAAGTAATTCAATTAAAAATACTTAATATGTAATTAAAATTATTTAATGTATATACTTTTTGTATTTTTTTTTTTATGTTTGAATGTTGACACATCGGAAATGACAGTCAATTAAGAAATATTCAATATATAACTGAAAAATATACAATATATAAATATTTATTTTTTTTAGATTTGGACACTGAAATTTTTAAAAAAAAGATAAAATAAAATCATTTGAGAAAAAAAATATGGTTATTATTAAATATTGGTAATCTTGTCATCAATTAAAAAAACTAGTAAAATATTTTTTTTGTTATATTTAATTGTTTCACCTTTTATAAGGAAATCAAAATATTTTATTCTTTTAATCTTATGCTTCATTTTATTTTATTTTTCTTTTATATTAACAAATATTTAATAGAATTGATATACTATATTTTATCTTGTTTCAATCTATATGTCAAAGGCTATGAATGTTTATCATATTTTAAAATGGGAACGGCGCAGGACATATTAAAAGAATTAAAACATTTTGATTCTTTGAAAAAGGGTTGAATCATCAAGTGGAAAAAAAAATATTTTACTAGTTAATGGTTGATAACCCTTGTACACTGTATTTTGGTTTCTTAATTAATATGAAATTATGATTTGTAACCTATGATAGACACTGAACAATATATTCGTAATTTATATATTTTAGTTTTGTGTTTTTTTTAAGATAACAAATTTTAAAGAAACGTTCATATTTTATTAATGTTATTTAGTTTACATTTTTTAAGACAAAATTTTATTAAGGTAATTTTTTTTGTTCAGCCGTACTGATTGTATAGTATATAATATTATCATTTCAGTATAAAGTAATTAAAATATATTTAATAATATTAATTGTTAACCATTAATATAGGTAAAACAATTTATTTTTCATTATAATTATAATAAATAATTGTTAAAATCATTACTTAATGTAAATATTTAAAATAAGTTTTTGTATTACGATTGACAACTTTCATTACTTAATATAAATCATATAACCTAATTATAAAAAAAAATTCAATATAATATATTAGTATATGATTCAAAATATATAATTCTAAACTTTTATAATAATATCTTACATTATGATATGATAAAAAATCAATCCTATAAACCTTATATCCTAAATAGAAAATATACATCATATATTAGATCTATTAACTAACATATAAGTTATAAATCTGATATTTTTAAAAACTATATATTAAAATATAATTAAAAATATTTATTTTTAATTTTTACCTAAACAAATTTCAATGAATTTTGTTTAAAAGTAATTAAATTTTTTATTTAAATTAATGATTTTATTTAATTTAATTTTTTATTTAAATTAATAAATGTTTAATTTATTCTTAAATTATTAAAATTTATAATATATTTTTTAATTAATGACTGTTCCAGTTAGCCTTTTTGTTTTCAGATACATTATTCTCTAGTTTTATTATACAAACCCAAAACCTTACATAAAACCTTTAAGAATCATATTTTAATAAATACTATAACCTAATTATAATTTTTTCTAATATAATATATTAGTATATGACTCAAAATATATAATTCTAAACTTTTATAATAATATCTTACATTATGATATAATAAAAATTAAATCCTATAAATTTTATATTCTAAATAAAAAATATATATCATATATTAAATATGTTTGATAAAATTAACATAGCTTATATATGAAAATTGAAAAATTAGTTAAACTAACATTTGAATAATTGGTACGGCATAATTTGAAAATATTATCTAAGTGCTGTATTTCAAATATTAACCTAATTACTTCATTAATATTACAATAAAATTTTCAATAATTATATATATATTTTTAATTACTTATTATTGGAATAATAATAATAATAATAATAATAAATATTTTAAATATTTTAATTTTTGTAATATTATGTATTGTCTCATATTTGTTTTCAATTAAAAAATTAAATTGATTTATTATTATTAACTTAAAAAATTAATTAATTAAAAAAAATTAACTGTAATAGTAATGTCACTTGTATAAGTAGAAACTCTAAATTGTATATATTATTGTAAAATTATTATCATCAAGGAAGATGGCAGAAAACAAGCAACCATTCTTCTTCCACAGCAATCGCTTCATTCAAATTCAAACATTAATGGTGTGCGTTTCAATTTTCAATAACAAATGGGTTGTTATACACAACACTATGTATTTCATATTCATTTTCTTGATTTAATAATCATTCATTCTCAACTAATTTATGGAACCATGACTGAAAGGAGAAAAAATTTGCGGCAAAGAAAGATAAAAAAAATAAAATAATGAAAACATTGTCAGCGAGTCGATGTCATCTCTCACCTTTAATCCTTTCCTAAATCCGAATGTGAATGAAGGCAAAAGATTTTCCGGAATTATCGTCTTTACGGCGAGGTAATTACTATGAACATAAAACAATTCTATATTATTATTTCAAAAATTAACGTTTATGTTGCTAATAAAAAATTAGTTTAACCAAAATTTGTTTAATATTATCTATCATAATTATATATAGTTCTTTTTATAAAGTATTCGTAAATTTTTATATTTTTAGTTACGGCCAAAATGTTATGCAGAAATTATTCCATAAAACTGTGTCTACTATTTATTCTTTTGTCATTATGAATAGTATATTGTGTTTAAATTATAATTTTAAATTTGCAAGTTAAATGATGTAAATTTGTTCATATTCCAATCTTTTATTTTTTAAATATTCTCTCCTAAGAAAACAAAAGTTGAGTCCTCCAAAAGTCATACATATAGGCACAAGTTATGGACTTTATATCACTCCTAAAACAAAAGGTATCTCAAGAAAACTTGGAATACTTTTTGCACCATTTGTTCTATATGTAAGTTTTATTCTATATTATTTTATCCAATTTTGTTATAATTTATTCTTAATTTTTTACTTGAGTTCATTTTTCAATTCAATGGATATCTACTCTTTTCAAGCCTAAGCAAGACATAAGGTTCAACAACATTGAAATATCCGTTGCATATATTTTTTGAACAAGCAAAGATTTGACTGAATGATAAATCTTGTTAAAATTGATTAAAAATTATTATTTATATAAATTGATGATAATTAATGTTCTTATTCATAGGGATGAGGTTTTCATTATTAAACCATTGTAACTAAAAAATGGTAATTGTAACAGGTTCTTAACTTGGTGGCTTGTTTGAAGACTTATGAACAAAATTCGGAAAATGCATCGATTGGTGATTGGTTTTTACCAACATCATTCATTCATTTTATGTATACATCAAATTTATTTTCTTTTTCGTATATGTGAATCATTTAAAAAATTTTATTTATTATTATAGCAATTTGTCCTTGGTAACCATGGCACAACACCTCAAATGATGATGAATTACTATAAAAAAATGGTTCATAGACTTTGCAGATTACATCAATAAGGTAAAAGTACTCACTCACTTCATCATGATTAATATTAATTTTATTTAAAATGTTCATTAATTTTTACAAGTCTAATCTATTTCTAATATCATGTATTTTAAATATATGTTCCAATCAATAAAAACAATGTTCATTGGTACTTATTTATCATAGACATCACAAAAACTACTTTAGATTCATATGCATCCATTCAAAAAGAGCAAAATAGAAGAAGAAGAAGGATAGTAAAGAATGTCAAAAATAAAAAATAAAAATGAATATTTCATATTATATTACTCACGATAACAATTTACATGTCATAGGCATCATGTTATAAGAAAATATTTAACTTTTCTCAATTTTATGAGTTTGATGTTACTAGAAAACTGTTGGTTTCAAATTATGAAATTCTAGTACCTAAAGGATTAAAGATGCAGGATGTTGGCAAGTACTAAAATTAATATCTGTACTGAATTTTGAAAGTAGAAAATAAATGATGAAAGGTAAACCAAAAATAAAAATAAAAGTCCCCTGCTTGCAGATTCGGTTAATGGTTGAAGCCGGAAAACAAATTCAGAAATAAGGATTCAATATAATTTACCTCTCTAAAGCTGACATGAGTGTGTATATGTGATACACCTGGATGTGACATGTCTAATGAAACAGGAAGAAAGAATAAGTAAGGCACAGCAGGGCAAGCAGCAGTGCACACAATCATAAAAAATAAGTAAGCAAGGCTTAAAAACAGGTTGCATGTATAAAAATTGGAGGAAAGAATTAACACAATCATGCTTCTTGGAATCACAACAAATGTTGAATGGACAGAATTTAACCCTCTATCAAATCTCCACTATGCCAAAACAGTCAATAGGCTTTCTGATATTGTGCTGGCCTTGCCTAATGTCAAGGTTCTTACCTAATGCCAAGGGAAGAAGACCCTCGAGCAGAGGTGAAAATATGAAATTATCCCTAAAGATAAAGGCCATCATGGAAAAACAAGTATGAAAAGAACAACATTGGCATCTCCCCTTCCCCCTAGTCTTGTAGGTTATAACATTGAGAAAAGAGATGACAATGCTGAAAGTTTCTCAAATTTCATGGTTAGATACACATATTACAGACAGCAAGTCTATCCTTGTTACCTTTACAATTATGTAGTTTAAAATATGCATGTATAGTTTCAACTTACAAAAAAATTATCTTAGCACCAAATAAATTTTCTCAAAAGAAAAACAGAAGTAAGACTTGTAACATGGTGACATTCCCAAATCTCAGTTCGCTAATCTAGAATAGTTCCTAGCTATCATTCCAATTCTAGTACAATTCAAGAGCCTGGTCATGCATTAACTTACAACTTTCTCTATCTGCAGGAGGTTAATAACTTTCAGGTAGGGGTTGTCTACATTCAGGACATTTGTGAACAGCCAACTGAAAAGCATAAAAATCCTTAAGCTCATATTATCTACTTATATGAAAATTGATTCAAATCTCCAAACAAATACACACAAGTTTATAATATTTTCATTTTCCTTTGACACAGATCCGTAACTATTAAGTAAAATTTTAAATTTAAAACAGAAATAATATAACTAATTCCTCTAAGTTAAATTAAAAGAATTATTGAAAATTTTTAAGTCTAATATTATTCACAAATTTCTTCTTTTCCGCTTTTGTATCAACAACTCTGTATACACATAACAGAAAGAAGGAATGGAACCTAATTTTTACCTCCTTTAAGTCCTAAGCTGTCATGTCTATATGTTCAACTCAAACACTAACCGACGGGCAAGAAGGTGCACAAACAGTACCATTCGTTAATCACACATGAACTTGACAATTTCCTTTAAAGCATGAGCACAACATTTTGATATAAACAAATAAAAACAAAAATAAATTAGTGTAATAAAAATGCACTGGGAAAAACTATAATGTTCAAAAAAATAAAAGAAACTCTGTACCTAAATGGACGTGAAAATGGTGACCAATACAGAAACAACACAAACTATGAATGAAGAATGCTGGAAAAGTGTTTTTAAGAAGAACAATTAGGGATTCATTTGGGGGAAAATAATGGCAATACTTAAAGAATTTTAGTCAACCATTATGGGAAAGAAAAAAAAAAACATTCAAAAAAGAATAACAGACTTGCAAACCTAAAAATCAAGGGGAGAAAGACTTTTTTCCTGCAAAAGGGTTTATGGAAGAAGAGAAGAAGAGATGAACATAACTACAATTTTTAAAAGTTAATCACTCTAGTTAAAAATTAATCAAATAAAATAAAAAAATTAAAACAAGTAAATTTCGTATAATAAATAACTAAATTTTTTTAAAAAAAATATTAATAAAAAAGGATCTGTGTGCAAATAAAAATTGTTTTATACCTTTATTAGCAACAAATACAAATTAAAATTTTTGGTTGACCATATTTAATGATACTAAATATATGATATGGATAGAATGGTCAGGATTTAGTATCTCTGATTTACAATTTAGTTTAAACAAATTATCTTATAATAATATTAATATATATTTAATTTAAAAATAAAATATTAAATTAAATATATAATAAAAAGAATGGAATATTAATTTTAATATAATAAAATATTTATTATAAATAATAAAATTATTTACTATTATCCTTAGTTTTTTATTTATAAATTTTATTTAAATTTAAATATATAAATACAATACACATGCTTTTTATAAATTTTTAAAATTTAATAATAATAATAATAATAATTTGTTCAAATTTGTTTCATTCTATTTTATTTAAATTTTTATACTTAACCAAACATTAAATAATATATATATATATATATATATATATATATAATTATAAATCATAATACACAACATTTTTTACTTTATGACATTTGGCTTTTTTTGAGGCAAAATTCATTTATTTGATTAATGAGAAATCATAATTGGCAATGTCAAGCTTTGAATAGTGCTTGAGGTACATCCCCACCACACATTGTTTTGATACCTATAAGCATAAGTAACTAAAGTATGACAAACATCATTATGTGTCTAGTAATATGAATACATCAATCGATAGGCATTCAGTTACTAGAATCCGATAGTCTTGGAACATTGATGACATTTTTGGATGGAATATTTGCATAATCCCAGCGTACGTAGTGTCATACTCTCTACTAACTCGGGCTTCATTGAACCTTTGCATGTCACAAAAACCCAATCATCCAATTTCTTTTGGTTTACAAAGTTATGGCCACACCAACCAGTCTATTTATTGTCCTCGATCATGGAGTCTATATTGCAGCACACAGTCTGGGATGGCATATTTTATGTAAATCCAAGTCCATATTATCTCATTGAAAATTAGCAGAGAAAGCGTTTAAAGAACCTACTCTGAACGAGATATTGAATCAAAGCCTGTATGTATACCAGCATTCTTATTGGACATTGCAATCTTTTGGATAGGCCCAGAAGCAGAGAAAACTTGCTAAAAAAAAATGAATACATGGTAAGAAGTCAGCATGAACAGCAAGGCTTCGGCAATATCTAGGTAATGTGCATGACTTAAACACTGAGAATGTGATTATGTAAAATAGCAATAATAACCTATTTCTAATTCTCATCCCTTCATCATTATATCAATCCCGGTAGCTTTCATTATATGTGTGTTTTAGCATTTAATTACTCCTTTAATCCTCTCCTCTTTTTACAAAGTATAAGAAAATATTTCTTTGTAGCATTTGAGTTGAGAAATGTTATAAAAAACAAATATTAATAAGAATTGGCAACATTTTGATTTGTGGTACAAAATAAATGTTACCAAATAATATTAATCTAGTAGTGATTTCAAATTGATTTGTTGTTAGCAGCTTTGGTATGAACGAATAGATTCTGTGACAGTGGAAAACAATTAACAAACACTCATGGAGTAGAAATCGTTGAGGCAGATCTGAAACAATTTCAGAGTTTCAACAAGTGGCCTTTGTTATGTTTCTTAATGGTTGGAAAATTAATTTTTATATTTTTCAATAAAAAATTTACATTTTATAAAGTTTACAATTAAGATTAATTTTGACTCAGATTTTAATTATATACTCAACGATTAATTATATAAGATTAATTATATATAATTATTAATTATTTTACTAATATTATATAAATAAAACTTCCAAATCAAAATTCAAATTTTATACTAAATATATAAAAATATATGACAAGAAAAACATTCGATGTATAAATTTATTATTTTATAGGTTAGACATTGAAGCATTGAAAAAGACAACTGAAACAAAATCATCAAAAATGCATAATTAATCAGTAAGTATTGATAATTTTATAAAAAGTAATTCATAATTTTTTTTCTATTTTATTCCTCTTAATTTCATCTAAACATTCTCCTTTTTAATTATATGTTGTCTTCTGTTTCTTCTTATAAATGTGTCAAACTTCGGATAAAATTTATATACCAAGATTCCATTCTAACCTATATACCAAATGCTACTTCAGTGTTGCTCATTTTTATAATTAATTTAAATATAAAAATAACATTTGTCTTACTCACTTTACACTAAAATTTATGGGGTTTTGACTCTTTCAGAACTATTTTTAAAAAATATATATTATAATAGATATGTTTAATAAATATTTATCGATATAGGGTTAAAACAGTAAAAGTTATACAATATAAAATGAGACATATATATATTTTGTCTGAAAATACAACATAGATGGTGTATCGCTAAATTAATGTACGACATATAATAAAAAAAAATCTCACGCAAATTTCATGGTAAGGGAAAACAAATAAATGAAATGACGTAATTGAAAGCATGAACATGTAAAAGTGAGTATAAATGGGAAAACAAATAAATAAAATGGAAGCATGGATGTGACGTGTGAAAGTGGGAGGTGGTGTACAAGGCATGCCTGCAGACTACACAATGCATGGGCAGGTATACCATTGCATGCTACTTTTCTTTAAACATATAAAATCAAAAAATTACTTTATTTGTTTGCTGGGTTTACTTGTTGTTTGCATTTTATTTAAATCGGAATAAATTTTTAACGAAAAAAGTTAATTTTTATTAGTTATAGTTTGTATTATTTATAATAAATTTATAAAATAGGTTAGTTGATTGATATAGAAATATTAATGTATAAATTTATAATTAATTTTTTATAAAAGATATATTAAAATTTTAAATATAAGTAGTATACTAATTAAATCATTAATTTTATAGTATTACATCTATTTTAAAAAATTAATATTAAGAATATGTGTTTCATTTTTCTAGATTCATAAATATTCCTACAATATTTATACTATCAAATAAAAATAATAATTATAAATTTTTTATTTTTTTATAAATTTTTTAAAAATATGATTATTTTATATTTTAAAAATATAAATATAAATTTTATATTTAATTTTTATTTTAAAAAATTAAAAGATACAATAAAACTTAATAAAAATTAAAAATACAAACAAATATTTATATACAGCCTACCTTGTATGGAATGAAAAAATATATCTATATAATTTATAATTTTTTGTTCACTAACATGTTATGTGTGATGTTTTTTAACAAAAAAATCTGTATCTTATTTTTTATTTTTTAATTATATATTTATATATTTATATATTTTAATTTTAATTTTTTAATATTTTTATTTTAAAATTATTTTAAAAATATATAAAAATAAAATATAATACTTATTTATTATTTTTATTCAAATATAAATTTTGTATGTATAAATAAAAAATATTAAAATAAATTTTTATTTTAATGTTTTTATTTAATTCATAAAATAAAAATTTCATATATCAAATATTTATATTCTATAAGGTGAGAAAAATTACATATTTAAATTTTATAAACAATTTGATTTTAATAATATTAATGAGGGAATAAGAATATTATATACATATTTTTATCTAATTATAAATAAAATATTATTAATAAAAAATTAAAATAAAATATTTATGTATAATTTTTTTTAATTTTTTATGGGATAAATTATAAAATAATATTGTTAATAATTTTTAACTAAATTTCACCGTAAAAAAATTACTTATTTTATAAATTTAGAAAAATTTAATTTATTTGTAATAATTATTATATATATATATATATTTAATACTATAATATGAAAGAAAAATATGACATTTACAAATAAATTTATAAATTAAAGTTTAATATTTAAACTTATTTTTATCTTTTTAAAGATTATATTATATATTAATTTTACATTAAATATTTGTGATTTAAAATCCTTCCATTTTTAAATTATTAAAAACTTATTCTAATTATATAATTTAATAAAATAACCATTTTAAGCGTAACATATATTTATTCAATTAAATT
Organism: Canavalia gladiata; assembly: GCA_037954105.1. Lineage (NCBI taxonomy): Eukaryota > Viridiplantae > Streptophyta > Magnoliopsida > Fabales > Fabaceae > Canavalia > Canavalia gladiata. The sequence goes on from CM075663.1 coordinate 34,103,005, forward strand.
ATTTTAAATAATTTTATTCTATTTTTCTTAATTCTATTTTAAAAATTATATATATTATAAAATTTGGAAAATACATTAATCAATATTTTTAAAAAAATATATAAAGTATATTTGTTATAATGTTTTATATTTATTAATTAATTTAATTTTTTATTAAATATATTTTAATGTATTAAATTAACTTATCTAATTTTTTACTAATAAGTTTTGCAAAAAGATATTGTTAATTAATAATTCTTATGTGTTGTAAGATTAATTTTAATTTATAATTTTGTAAGATAATATCTAATGGTTTTAGATAGTTCACATGCGCTATATGAAATTACAAAGTGTACATATTGCAGAGCAAATATGGAATGGAGCTCCTAATAAGGAGTTTAGGATTCGAAGAGAAAAACTTGTATACGAGCGAGATAATATTTCTCATATTCCTAAGAAAACTGTTCCACATTTAACTCGGAAAGGTATTTTAGGAGTAGCTTAACTACAACTTTTTTTAATCTGAATCAATTTTAATTGTGGCAATGGTAGAAAGATAGAGACCGAAGACACATACTTTTTACATGTTGTATGGGGAATGCACGATTACTTTACAACATGTTGGAGTTTTGAGTGGGTTACCTATAAATGAACTTCCTGTGATTGGAAGCACATCGGCAAGGATTTGGGAATCGATTGTAATGCATTTATTGGGTATTTCCCCTCCCAAGACTAAGCTACATGGAGTTTCACTTAAAATGTCATGGTTGCTACATCATTTTGAAAACGTTGAGGATCACTTAAACAATGATGAACGGTTACAAAGATTTGTGTGTGCGTATATTCTTTGGCTGATAGGGGGTGTGATTTTCTATGATCATTCAAGTAGTTGAGTTCCGCTAAGATAACTTCCATTATTGTCTGACTTAGATCAATGTGGTCAATACATTTAGGGTTCTACTGCTTTGGCATTCCTTTATCGTGAATTATGTTTCGCTACCAATTACGACAAAAAGAAAATGAGTGGGTTTTCAATATTACTACAACTTTGGACATGGGAAAGATTTCCGACAATCACCCCTATAGATCTTAACATAACCGATAACAATTGTCCGTATGGAGTAAGGTAATTTTATATTATTAATATACAATATTATTTAATTATATATTTTTATTCTACTTTAAAACAATATTAAGGTCATTTTTTATATAGGTGGAAAAGGTGGTCTTTCAAGGCAATAAGACAAGATCTTACATTATATAGGCGTTGGTTTGAGTCAATGAAACAAACGTATGAATGATTATTGCTATATTTTTATTTATCCATTTCAATTGAGATTTTTTTATTTAATAATACAAACATTTTAATTTTTCTTTAGATATTGATAAAAGATTATTTGGAAACTTTATCATGATGTCTTGAACTTATTGTCAGAAATATATAGAGATGGATTAAATTGTTGGACAATTGTTGTGCCATTGATATGTTTTCACATTGTTGAATGGCATCAACTACACAGGATTATGAGACAATTTGAGATGGCACAACATATCCCACATCCTCCTAACCAACCAAAGGTTATCCATGGTATAACTTTAAAAGGAAAGACTGATGATAATTAGATTCATGTCTATGCTCCATATATTTTGCTATGGAATAACAAAGAGAAATATGTTTGTGTTGGATTGCTTGATGACGAAATGTTAAGTGCGAATTTTGATTACATGAGGTGGTATACGCATCATATATGTCGTTGGATTACAAAGGAGTATGCTGTTAAAGGTTGTCAAGTAAGTGTCACTTTCATCTATCATTTTTATGTGACCAACTATACTTAATACAACTCTTATACTATATCATTGTTGTACGTAGATTGACCAACACGAAATGATTTGTTATTTAGTATCTGAGGTTGTCCAATCCAAGACATAATCGCTATCAGGAGTGGTTGAAGAAGTACATCATCATATAGAAACACTTCCTATATCTATTGTTAACTTCATCACCGATTACAAATTCTCTTGTTTGAAGTTTGTAAATAGATCCAGGAGTAAATTTAATCATGTGCTCCAACCATCTTGGCAGCATTACGTATGATTCTTCCCAATCACCAAAAACATGCACAATTGCCTTTTGTTTAGCCTTCTATGCTTTTCTATATGAAATTTTATAGCCATATTGACTTAGTATTCTTTCTTAAATCAATGATATGACTATAGAAGGTTCTTGATTGACCATCCCTATATACAAAAAATAAAGCAAATATTAGATTTTATTTTTTAAAAATATACAATTAAAATTATGCTAAAAAAAACTTTATTTATCATACCTAAAATGCATGAACATATGAAATTTGAATCTAAATTCTGATGATTTTGGGATACAGCAACATTTACATAATTATGTTAGCTACCCCACTTTTTTATAACTCATTTATTGCTTCTCTTTGATTTGATGGCTCTCATTCACCATTGGCAACCGTGAACATTGTAAACATCCAATTATGTCTGAGGTCTCACTTTTAAAATTAAGTAGTATATAAATAGTAATTTAAATAATATAAACAAAAGTAAATAAAAAATGAAGAAAAGGAAATGAAAAAAAAATTAAAAACAGAAAATAGAATTAAAAAATATATATATATATATATATAATTAATAATAATAATAATAAATAGAGATTAAAAAAATCGAAAATAAATAACAAACAAAAAAAAGGAGAAAAGAAGAAAAAGAAGAAAGAAAAAAAAACAGAAATAGAAAATTGAAAATTTAAAAAGAGAAATAGTAAGGAAAAAAAAAACAAAGATAGTCGGTTGGGGTGGTTAAAAATCAGTTGGATGACCTTAGCCTATAAAAGAAAAAGGAAAAATCAAATTTGGAAGGGGTTAAGGAGCATAAGCAGGAGAAGAGGATTTTGGGTTTTCAAGAAGTTGCTGATTTTGGCAAGAGAGTTCACTCACTCTCATCGATTCCCTATCTCGCAAACAAGTTCGGCTTGATCAAAGGAAGAAGAGGAATTCATTGAGCTGGAATCGACATTGGCTATACAGGTTAGCTTCTCTTAACTCCTCTCGAGTCGTCCTCCAAGGCCAGAGGACTGTTTCATCTAATTAAGCTCTAGCTACATCTCGCTGTGAAGAAGAATCGTGCCTTAATTGGTTAAGATCCTTAGTTGATCAAGAATTGGTATGTTGCATATTTAGATTCAATTACTACTACATATATGAGTATGATGTAGCTTGAATGATTCATCATGAATATTCCAGAATCTTGATTACGAGCTTTTATTTTTTGGTATGAAAGATATTTCAGATCTGTAATAAAAGCATGAAAGGAATAAGAATTTAGAGTGGAAACACCGCATGTCCCTTGTAGTTTTCTCTGATGTCACGTAAGGATTCGATATATTTCCCTTGCATTTATTGTAGTATAAAATGCGAATCGATGATGTGTGGTTTCTGTTGTCGAGTTCACACGTCTCTTCCATGTTTTAGTAGCATGCTTAACAGAGGTGTATACACACTTAAGGTGCCGCTCAATCTTCCTTTTAGGTTCTTAGACTCGCAGATTCGTATGCCAAACTAAAACCGGATCTAAACAGTAGGATCACATGCAGTCTCCAATCTTCGAGGAACTAGGACCTTAACTGAATTAAGTAACAAAGCACAATCGTTGGTGCAGTCTCCAATATTAGACTCGCCCATGGTTCATTACATCAAGATCACAAAAAGATCCCATGGCTTCCATTTCTTTCTAGAGTTGAATCCAATGAAATTTTGTGGCATATGTCAATCCGAGTTCAACAAAATTATCTATGGATTTCCACAGGGTTGGTGCTACGGTTAAGGGATGTTAAGCAATGCATGCCAAACATAGTTCATGCACGTCCAATTCGCGTTGGTTTTAATCAAGATAGGGATCATGGTCGTGGAAGTTTGGTAGATTGATCAGGAAAGGCAGCGTCCATTCCATGAGGCGCATCGGTTACCAAGTCGAAAATGAACCTGACACGCTTGCTTCCAAGAGGTACTGGACGTCCAAGTCAATGTTTCTTATCCAAGTATACTAACCTTGACCTACATCTCTGCCATCACAAGCACAACGAGTTCATATTCTCCATATTAGCTCTTCATTTTTGTCTCCACACATGGTCATACCTACCACCACTTTCTCTTTTCCACTATGTCTTTCTTCATTGCTTTCTATCAGTTCTTCTTTTTCCTCTTACCTTGTGCTCATTCCTCACTTTCCATGTTCTCCGGTGGTGAAACAACGAATTTAGAAAAGAGGCGATCTGTTTCTACAGATTCTAAGAGATAAGATTGTGGCAAGACTTAAGGAGCTTGGGAAGGTGAGCGATACTGGGTGGCTATTTGGAGAGAACATTCCTGAGTGTTGCGTCCCTGAGGGCAATTAATATTATTCGAAAATGGATGGAGGATGCTGGTTTGAGAATGAGGGTGGACCAAATGGAAATATACAGGATCGAGTTGATGGCAAACGTGAACGCTGAAGCTTCATTGATGGGATCTCATATGGACATTGTCGTTGATCACCAAGGATGGTCTCTGCAATATCTGCTTTGAAGGCTCTGCACCTCAAATAAAAAGGGAGGGGGAATACTCCACGCAATCTATGCGCAGAACAAAATCTCACGTATATTTTGCTTACCTTAAATTAAATTAAAGAGACTAAAGTTTCAATCAATGGCATGGTCTAGTGGCATTGCTAGTTACCCATGATATCCGGACCTTGGGCTCGAGTCCTAGCCGAGGCTATTTCTAATAAATGCCTCTCTTTTGCGCGCACATGGGGCCGTGCTTGATTTGAAATAGGCCGTCTAAGAATAAGGCTAGGGCTGCGCCAAATTCGTTGCGACTCCTCTTTTTTAAGCTTCTTGCGCGCGTGTGGGTCACATTTTTCGAAAATGGTCACATTTTTCGAAAATAGAATCCAATTCAAACATAAATGTTAAATCCAGATTTACCAACTCAAGCATAAATCAAGGAAAGTAATTTTGGATCAAATTTAATTCTTTTTTTCTCCAAGTTTCAAGGTAAGCAAATTTTAAATTAAGTTTAATTCTTTTTCTCTAAGTTTATTTCAAGCTCATTGCAAATCAAATTTATTTTAATTCAAGCCAAGTTTATTAAATTTCAAATTAAGTCTATTTAATTTCAAACCAAGCTTATTTCTTTTCCTCAAAAATCAAATTCATCCTTTTTCAAATCAAGTTCCAAATTTAATTCTTCTTCCTCAAATTCAAATTAAATTCTTTTTCTTCAAAATTTAAATCAATTTCTTCTAATTCAGATCAAATTTCTTCAGATTCAAATCAAATTTCTTCAAATTCAAATCAAATTCTTTTTCTTCAAAATCAAACCAAATTATTCCTTTTCAAAATCAATTTCAATCCAATTTCTTCAAATTCAAATCTTCATTTTCAAATCAAGTTCAATTCCTCTTCCCAAGTCAAAATCAATTTCAATTCTTTTCCTCAAACTTCCAAATCAAGTTCAATTACTCTTCTCAAGTCAAAATCAAGTTTAATTCTTTTTTCTCAAATTTCCAAATCAAGTTCAATTCCTTTTCTTCAAATAAAATCAAGTTTAATTCTTTTCTTCAAATAAAATCAAGTTTAATTCTTTTTTTTTTAAATAAAATCAACTTTAATTCTTTTCTTCAAATTTCAAATCAAGTTGAATTCTTTTTTTAATTTCAAATCAAGTTTAATTTTTTGCTTCAAAATTTTTAATTAAGCTTAATTATTTGCTTCAAATTTCAAATCAAGTTCCTTTTAAATCATGTCAAATCAAATTCAATTTCTCAAGTCTTAAATCAAGTTCAATCTAAATCAAGTTCATTTCAAATCAAGTTCATGTTATTTTAAATCAAGCTCAATTCTTTTTCTACCTAAGTCCAATCCTTTTTTTTTTTATCTTTATCATTTTCAAATTAAATTCATTAGTTTTAGGTCTCACGCAATGAACCTTAAGCACGAACTGGTAACTTTTTTGTTGTTCGATGTTTAGGGATTCGTATGAATCCTAGTACAGCCATAGTTATCTTCGACTCTGTGCATATGTGGACCAAGAATCCTTTTTAAATAATTTCAAGAGAAACTTCATTTTGGAATCCCAAGTCTCACTTGATGAGCTCTAAAATAGAAGTGGTGGTTTCACTGTTGTTCGATGTTTAGAAATTCATATGGATCCCAATGCAGCCCTCGTTTGCCTTGGATCTTGTGCGTATGTGGACTAAGGATTCTCTCTAAAATATTTTTTTAAAAATCCTGTGTATGTGAACTAAAGATTCTCTCTAAAATATTTTTAAAATACTCTATTCCTTTCTCAAACACCTCCGAAGGTCAAGCCTTCAAACCAAAACTACCACCAAAACCTATTCCTTTCTCAAACACCTCCGAAGGTCAAGCCTTCAAACCAAAACTACCACCAAAACTACGTAAGCCTTGAGTTTCCCATTGCATCAGGGAATATGTAGGAGCAGGATCAAGTCCTATCAGGCTATCTTTCATTAATCTATTTATTTTCACTCTAATTAAAGGAATCAAACCGTTCAAACAAATCACACATTCAGCTATCTTTCATTAATCTATTTATTTTCACTCTAATTAAAGGGATCAAACCGTTTTCAAACAAATCACACATTCAGTTTAAGGGTAACATTCTTCGAAACGGGCGAGTAGGGTGCCTAACACCTTCCCTACTCGTAACCGACTCCCAAACCTAATTCTCTTCCTCAAGTTAGGGTTTTTACAAATATTTTTCCTAAAAATAAAATTTGGTGGCAACTCCACATTATCAAATAAATTCTTCTAAAATTTTAGCGAGTTTGTCGTCTCGTCGTGATTACGATTACGACTATAGATGTGTACCTTTTGATTCAATTACAATAATGTTTAATGTACCTTCATTGCATAATGTTTGATTGATGATTAAAATCTATTTATACTTTCCAATTGTAATCCAATAAATAATTCATCTCCAAACTTCCAATTACAAGACATGTCAGTTATAAAATGATTCATTTATTCATCTGCATATTGCCAGTTAATGTAGTTGTTGTGTGGAGAATTATCCGCAACTCCCAATTGTGATACTATTTATATCAAATATAAATAAATAAATAAACTAAATAAATGTTCAATAGAAAAAATTATATATAAATTAACTAATTAAAATATAAAAAATTGTTCATCACCTCTTTCTTGTTCACATATTTAAAGGGTAGAACCAATCTGATCTCCAGAATTATTTGTTTCTTCCCCCTCGTCCGTGTCTGACAAAGTATCCCATTAATATTTATCTTTATTTTCTTTGTTACTACTACCTAGAGTAGGAGGCAAATAATAGTCCGAATCATCATATTCAATTAAGTTAACAATTCCAGAATTATTTTCTGAAAAAGTATCATAATATAATAAACCAAATTATTTACCACAATTAAATTTTATAAGGAAAATTAAGTTACTAAATGGAACATAAATATTTCGATTACCTAAATCTTGAACGAAATTCTTGTTCATTAAAAGTATTAAGAGTAATACCTTTTATCAATATGGTATGACTATGAACTCTATCGACCTCAATATATATCTCTACCACTAACATTGATGATTGTTGATAAAAAAACATCTATTATACATTTGACATCATCATCATCATCACTTATCTGAAATTCATTGTATTACAATTGTTTACCAAAAACTAAAAATCTACCAAGTAATCCAGAAATAACTTCATTTGAACCAAGCTTTAATTTTATGTATATTTTATTTTTAAGCTAATTGAATGTTATATATATTTTTAATTTGAATGGATTTTTTTATTTCTATCAAAAGTAATTCCATTTTATCCTTCAAATATTTTACCTTATAGAATAAATAATAATAATAATTTTACTCATTTTAAAAATATAACTATTTTCTAAAAATAAGTCTTTAAATAAAACAAATTCATTCAACAAAATATTAAAACTTTTCTAAAATAATTAAACTATAAAAATTAAAACAAAACTAATTAAAAACATATTTAAGCAAACTTCAACAGATAAAAAAGTTAACAAAAAATTAAGTCGAACCCTAAATGTATGAAAAAAACACAAGCTAAAAAATAAAACACAACAATGACAATAATTTTTTTATAAAAATCAACACATAAAGATGCAAAACTTCTTGCAATGATTTTCTAGCTATGAAAATGGTGTGTTATGGAAATTTTCAAATAGTTTTATAAATGAAAAAATGATCTTGTGACAAGTCACGAAACAGATTTATAAATATAAAAGTGGCATAGAATGAAAATATGACATAGTTTTCAGATGTCGCCCTTCAAATATCTGACACATCTACATTACATTTCCACCATACAACACAATTTATATCACATTAGTCAGACTTGTGTCACCTTTCGACCATGCGACACAAGGTGTATTACATCAGTTAACCTTATATCACATTTCCATCATGCGATACAAGATCTGTCACATCATCAGTTATATTTACGTGAGACTTATATCATCCATTTAATATGAAACACAAGTTGTGTCGTATTTTCATCTTATGACACATCTTGAATATGTTATTCTCCCATTATATAATATATATCGATTTTTTAAAATACGTAACATGTACTATTTCAATCCTACATTGATAAATATTTTTTAAACAAATTTATTATAATATTTATTCCAAAATTTATGCACTTAAATATAGGTCTAGCAACAGTTTTGTTTTCTTCCGTGGTCAGATTACTGTTCTTGACAATTGAAACTTGCAAACAAATTTGAACTCAACAGGGACCATGGTGCTGACCCCTCAAATGACATTTATTTAGACATATACAACTTTTTTTTTTTTAAAAAAAAAAGAAGGTGCACGGATGTATGATAGTGATACTTTGTTGTATGTAAAATTACATTTTCGGACCTCAAATTTCTGCGAAGCCAAGTCTGTCACTATTTTTGGTTTTTCAAAGTCTTTTTCATTTTCTTTTACTAATTGTCTGTCTCAAAGTCTTTTTCCTTCCTTTACACGGTGCTACTAGTTTTTCAAAGTCTTCAATTTTGTTTTTTCCTTTCTCAAAGTCTTCGTTGATAACTGTAAAGCATATAAGTACTTTACATCTGCATAGCCTTCCCCACATTTTTTTTTTCTTAACTCAGACTACAAATTGAAGTTCCCTTCTCTCTAATTCTACTTTCTCAACTAAATATATTTTTAATGGATAAAAACTTCAAAATTACAATCAGTTGTTAACTATGTGAGAGATTTTTTTTTTGTTTCATACTTGTATGTGAATGAAATGGAAAGAAAGTTATAAAGCACGAGAATTTGTATATGCAAAATGTATATAACAAATTTTACGACTAGTGATCAACGATGAAGATAAATGCTGAATGAAATAAGAAATTATTATTAATTTACCATTTTATTAGCAACTTTGGTATTTTTATTTTTTTAAGCAAATAACCGATTAATTTATGAGAAAAGTTAAAAGAAGTTATGAGATTTTTTTAGGAATAAGTTTTTTGAAAGAGTAAACTATTGTTTTGATCCTAATAAAAATATTTAAAATTAATTATATTAGTTCTTGAAAAACAAATTATTATTTTCGTTCTTAAAAATAAAAAATTATTTATTTTAATTCTTTTCATTCAATCTTAATTTTAGTTCATACGAAAGGATCAAAATATACTATTTCTATAACAGTAAATTTTTTAATTTTTTTTAAAGTATCTTAATATTTTAAATAATTTAATAAAAAATATTAAAAGTTTGGGGATAGCCGTTGAATCGGTAATTCACAGGCTGACTCGTTACTAATTATTATTTTGGTGATCTGGGTACCCCATGTTTATTTTCTCTTCTTTTTTATTTTTTTTATTATATTTTGGTGATCACAGGCTGACTCGTTCAAACCAAGTTAAAATTTCGTTAGCAGGTCAAAAGTCAAGTCCTTATAAAATGGTCATTTTAATTTTTTATAAGGATTAAAATAATCTAATTTTTATTTTTTAAAAATAAAAAAATTAATTCTATTTTAAAAATTAAAATCACTAATTATTTATTATTAAAAAATTAAAATAATTATTTACTTTCCATCAATATCATATATCATATTTGTCTCTCATGTTTCAGTCTTAAATATGATTTGGAAAGTTTCCGAACAGGCTCGTAAAAAAGTGGACTTTGCTGCATAAATTGGTATAAATCCATATATAAATAAAAAAAAAACAAAATTGGGATAACTGATGCATCTTGTTTTTCCCATCTCCACCTTCTTCATCCCCAAATTGGACCAAGCCACCTGTTTCTTCCATATGGTTCAACCAGGATGGTTGCTTTCTTTTTGGTTATTAACCCTTTATATCTCAGCATCAGGTAATTAATGGTGGTTTCATTGGCAATAAAAGCAACACATGTGATTAAGAGAGATAAAATAAATAATATTTAAAAAATGTATGAATTTAATATAGGAATAAGTAATTTTGATTGAATTGCAGGTGTGATATCTAAGAAATTCACTCTACTTAACCACTGCAACTACTCAGTGTGGCCGTCTTCAATCACTGACCAGGGAGACACACCTATTCCAACCACAGATATTAAAGTTCTGAGAACGGGCAGTTCTTTCACCTTCACAGCACCAGACAGCTGGAGGGGCCGCATTTGGGCCCGGACTCTCTGCGCCACCAACTCAACCGCCGGAAATCTCTCATGCGTCACCGGAAACTGCGGCGACGGCGATTTTTTATGCCTCAGCGAGAACCCCGGATCACCGGTGACGCTGGCGGAGTTCGCCTTAGGCCAACGCAATGAACTTGATTTCTTCGATATTAGCTTGGTGGACGGGTACAACGTGCCAATGCGTGTGGTTCCCATTGGTGGCGGCAACTGCAGCAGCACGGGTTGCGATGCAGATGTGACTGCCACGTGTCCCAAGGAACTGCAGCTTGTTACGGACAAGGGGCAAGTGGCGGGATGCAAAAGCGCGTGCAGCACTTTCAATACGCCGTCGTATTGTTGCAGTGGCAATTATTCGTCTAAGGACCGTTGTACGCCAAGTAGTTACTCTCGTATATTCAAGTCGGCGTGTCCGCAAGCGTATAGCTCCCCGTATGATGATGCTACGAGCACGTTCACCTGTTCATCTTCCGCAGATTATAATATCATCTTTTGTCCCAACACCAATGACACCAGGTTAGATATAATACTGTGCTTTTCAGCTTAGCAAGACAAACAGTAGCAACTTACTCCATTCATTGTATTTTTATTTTATTTTTTTTGTATTTATCTGTTTATTTAGGTAAATAAAGAAATTAAAAATATAATAAATGAAAACAAAACGGTAAACTTTAAAAATAAATTAAAATATAACCTGGTTTGGTAAAAAATGTATAGTATCATATATAAATACTGTTAAGTGGTATAATAGTTTTTTAATTTTATTTTTACACATGTATTTAACAAACACATTTCAAAATGAAAACAGACAACTTTTATAATCTATTTATTTGATAATATCTTTCAAATTTATATATATAAATATGTTTGATAAAATATTTTAGTTAATTAAAAGATGAAAAAGTTATTATAACATTTTAATTTTATGTAAAAATATTTTATTTTCGTAGTTACTCACATTTATAAGATAGTTATTAATATTTTTTAAAAAATAAATTTTTTCTTTTTTAATTGGTAGTTGAAATAATTTTTATTTTTATTTTTAATATATTTTTGTAGTATAAATTTTTAATTAATTATTTATTTTTATAAGTTTAGGGTTATTAGTTTTTTTATAATATTATTATTATTTTTGATAGATTTATTTTTATGTTATAATAAAATATTAATTTTTAAAAATATATATTTATTTTAATTATTATATTATTTATTAATAAAATATTAAATTTTTATAAAAATTATAATTCTAAAAATAATTAATTTTTAAAAAGTTTATTTATGTAAAAATTAAAAATAATTAATTTTTTAAAAAATAAAATTTTAATATATCTTTGGTTTAAAATGTATTATATTTATCAAACGTTAATTTATTATGTAATTATATTTTTATTTATCATTTTATATTTATTAATTAATTTTATTAAATATTTTTATTCAAGTAATAGTTTATTAACTTTTAATTTTTATCTAATTTTTCATTTTTCATTTTTATCTTTAAATTTTGAACTAATTTAATCGTTAATTTTATTAAATATATTTATTATTTCTTATTTCTTATTTACTTATTTAATATTCAGAAACATATTACTTTTCAGCTCTTATGCTTAACACATTCAAATTTTAAATGTTATTCAAATATTTTATTTGTAAAATAAGTAAAAATAAATAAATATTACAATATTCATTGTTTTCAAAAATGACAAATCATCAACCTTTTAAAATTGATTTAACAAAATTATCAACGTTATTTTTTCTAATATAAAATTTTCAAAATAAGAATATAAATTTATTTGTATTATCTTTTTAAATAAAAAGGTTTACGAATTATTATAAAATTTAAAGATATTATCCTACTTTATAAGATGATAAATATTTTTAAATAAGTTAAAATATAAAAATTTATAATTACATAAATATAAAATTATCAAATTGCGAATACTAATTCAATAATTTATATATTATTTTATATAAATTATCTAATTTAACAACCGATATTATTAAAAAATTTAATTCAATCAAAAATTTTATTATCTTTTATTTACTTCTTGAAAAATGTTACCATATATTTTTTAATATTAATTGAAAAATCCATCAATATTTATAAAATGAGCTTTTGACTATTGTGTGCCTATTTAAGCATGATAAAATAAATATATTATATTCATCTAATATTCTCTGTATTATATTACTTAATTTTCTTGTTTTAATATCTCTCTTAATTACGCCTACTTTATAAATCTTAGTTATTATTCTTGAACAAAATTAATTTTAGAAGTTGTTGTTATTCTCATTAAACTAAGTAAATTTTTTGGCCCTAAAAATTTAATTTAATTTTTTATTTATCATTTTTTTCAATTTTATCATATATCTACAAGAAAATTTATTATTTATAATTTTTATTCATTTTAAATTTTTTTCCAAATTTTGATATACCGTATTATTTATCAATATAAATATCTTGAATACATATTCATTTATAATTATAATTTAATAAATATTATGCATGGAAATGAACTTGCTAGTTCGTAAAAGAAAAGTATAAATAAAATATCTCAAAATAAAAGGAATGCAACAATTTCAAAAATAAAAACAATTATTGTCATTCTTAAAATTTAAAATGTCAATAAATTTAGGAACATAAATTTATTTCCTAAATTTATATAAAAAATTAAATTGATTAATATTTTTACTTTTTAAAAATAAAAATGATAATTTCTATGTTTTATGAATTAAAATGAATGATTCTAATTTTTTAAAAATTAAAATTGATATTTATTCAAAATAAAAAATATTTATGAAAAAAATTCAAAGCATTTGATAAGACTATGTAATACTTTCACATTATATCTCTGTGACTATAAAATAGACAATCCCTTATAAAATTTGTTTAGGATAATCTTAATTTTTTAATATTATTATAGGTTTAAATAAGTAAAATAATTTATATTAGAATTTTTTATCTTTAAATTGAATCTGTACTAAAAATTAATATAAAATTCTTAACGAATGAAGTTATATCATTATACTAGCAAACATTTTTTTATGAAACAACAAACTTTATTATATTGGTAAACAGTTGCTCTCATATAGTTAATATAAAATAAAGCAAACATTATATTAGTACACATTTGCTCACATATTATCTCATATCATATTATAGTCTTTTTTAATATTTGTATTTTATTTTCTACTAACTTATATTCTTTTACATATCTCTGCATCTTGTGGTATATATTAACCTTATTTTTCTATAAGCAAAAGATGAATTTAATAACCATGTACACGAGGTACTTAACTTGTAAAATATGTTACGTTATTCATATGGTTAAAAATTTTAGAGATTTTCTATACCTTGCATATACTTGTAGCCTACATAAATATGTAATCTCTTACAAAATAGATATAGTTGAACTTCAAGGATATGTCTCTTAAGGAAATTGACTTTGAGTCTCGACTAAATATAGAATAATTTTTATGACCTTTACATTTGAGTTTGTTACCCCGCCAGCTATGAGGGTATCATCTACATACTACATGTGACTAATGGAAAGCATGTCAACTCCTTGAAATGAATTTGCCTCGTATGTTTTACTTATCATTTTGCTCAACCCCTTTGTTGCTATTAGGAAAAGAAAAGGAGATAATGGATCTCGTCTTAAGCCTTTCTCATTGTTGAATTTCTTTGTGGTGCTACCATTGACCAACACCAAAGTTGTATCTGTTTTAAGACATTTCGTCATCCACTCCTTCCATTTTTGGTGGAATCCCATTCTCCCCAACTTGTAGTGTGGATATGTCAAACTTACCGAATCATAAGTTTGCTCAAAGTATACTTTGAATAAAAAACATTGATTCTTCTTCCAAAATTTGTCTCATTATTAAGAAATTTGTTTGTGATTTAGAAATTATCTTGTCTATCACCTGCCTTAGCTTGCTTACAGTATCTTGGCCAACACTTTGTACTTCCTATCAACAAGGGAGATCGGCCTATAATCTCCAATTCTTTAAAGGATATCATCCTTTGTCACAAAGGAGTTGTTGGAATCTCTAACCAATTTCCCATTCCAGCTAAATTCAGGTATTAATGTCATAGTCTTTCTTTAACAGTCCCCAAAACTATTGGATGACCCGAAGTTGAATCCATTTGGGTTAGGGATCTTGTTCGCTCCGCAGTCCTATATTGCTGACTCAATTTCTTTCTTTGTAAAAAGTTCCCTAGAGAATCAGACTCTTTTGCAGAATTTTGTCAAACTGCAATCTATCAGGCCTTGGTCTTCCCCTTTCTTGTGATCTAAATTACTTCTCAAAATGCTCCTTGATTTCTTTTTTTAATCTTTTGAGCTCCTGTCACCAACCCCCTCTATTTTTTAGGCACAAAATATCTGTTGATTCCCTTATCTTGTTAATGCAACAATGGAAATATTTCATGTTTTTGTCACCTTACTTTAACCATTTGGATCAAGATTTTTGAAATAGAACATTGTTTTTCATTTTCAAGAGTTTACATAGATGGATCATACATTCCTTTATTTTGTGAACCTCTTCATTCTCTAAAGCTATTTCTTTCCCACTTAAAAGTTTTCTCTTTGGTTTTTTTAATTTGCATGCCAAGGTCTCAAAACATTCTTTATTTCAAGATCTAGTTTGCTCAGTCTTCCACATGTGTCTCCTCCGAACTTTGTTTCACTAGTTTGAATTTTGAATTACTTGTCCAGTAGTCCAACACTCTAAAGGGATTCTGTCCAAATTAGCACTCTCATCATTTAGTAGAATTGTGCACTGATCCAATATTCTCCTATTTAGCCCTCGCTATTATGTATTTCTGTAGCCATCCATGTGAAAGGAGAAAGTAATGATTGCTGGACATATACCTTCTGCATATATTGCACCATGTAAATTTTCTTCCCTTCATTGGCAAGTCCATCATTGTGCTTCCCTGATGAAATTATCAAAGGCTATCATTTCCTTCCCTTGTGCATTATTTTCCTTATTGTTTGATAGTTCAGTAAGTAGCTTATCTTTTTAATAAAAATAAAATCAATCAACATACAATCATAGAGAATTATGTAACTTTAAATTTTCTATTATATCAAAATATATATTAAAAAAAGAAATCAATCGTGAAGCTAAAATTATTTTTTATAATATCTTATTTATTTATTTTAATTTAAATATTTTGTTTTGTTTTTTTTCTTTAAAAGAGATATAAATAATTTAAAAATTATTACTAATATTTACAATTTGATTTAAAATAATTCATCTTGAAATTGATGTATTAGATACGTTATGAAATTAAATTTTTATCTTTTCCTATGCATAAATTTATTTTTAAATCTTCATTGGGTTTTTCAATTTTTTTTAATTTAAATAAATTTAGTAACTCTTATATTTTTAAAATTATTTTTTAAATATTTTTCATCTATGTGTTCCTATTATGATTGTGATAACATTTTTATCATTTATTTTCATATTTTGTTAAAAATATTCAAATTATAAATTAATTTTAACTTTTTTACATTGATTTGCACTAGAAGTGCTAAGATGACACTTTCTTCAATCTAAAATATCACTAATTACTATTAATTTCTATGATATGCAGGCAAATAGTTTTGAATCAAGGAGTAAATGTTGGTGGTGTAAGTGTTGGTGCTTCACTTACTGCTGGCAATGGGACAAATCGATGGCTTTCTCCTTCAGGCCATTTTGCATTTGGATTTTACGAACTTCCTGATGGGCTTTTCTTGCTAGCCATATGGTATGATAAGATTCTCAATAAAACCATTATTTGGTATGCAAATGGAGGAAGCCCTGCTCCTAAGGGATCAAGGTTGGAACTAACTGACTCTCGTGGGCTAGTATGTAGCAACCCTCAAGGTTTAGAGCTATGGAGATCAGATTCTAAATCAGGTACAATTTATGGTGGTCTAATGAATGATTCTGGAAATTTTCAACTGTTAGACCAAAATTTACAATCATTATGGGAAAGTTTCAGTTATCCAACAGACACTTTGGTGCCTACTCAAGTAATTCAATTAAATGGCAATCTTTCTTCCCGACAAGGAGAGTTCAACTTTTCACATGGAAGATTCAAACTTCATCTACAAGAGGATGGGAATCTGGTGTTCAACCTTATAAATTTTCCTAGCAACTATAGTTATGATCCTTACTATGATATGGGCACTGCAGATGCTAAGAATCAAACAAATGTTGGTATACAATTGATATTTGATGAAATTGGCTTCTTATACATACTAAAAAAAAGTGGGGAAAAATTTAGAATCAGTGAGGCAAATGAGAAATTCCCAACCAATGACTTCTACTATAGAGCAACAATCAACTATGATGGAGTTTTTACTATATCATATCACCCTAAAGATCCAAACAAAGAACAAAGATGGGTCACTGCAAAGGTTATACCAGAAAATATTTGTCTGAATTCTACATTCACAAATGGTGAAGGTGTTTGTGGTTTTAATAGCATATGCACCCTCAATGATGAACAAAGGCCAACATGTAACTGTCCAGAAGGATATTCTCTTATTGATCAAATTAACATGTATGGCGGATGCATACCCAATTTCCAAGTCATTTGTCAAGGAAGTAGACACCAGGGTTTACAGGATGATCTATACATAATGAAAGAATTGCCAAACACTGATTGGCCTAAATCTGATTATGAAACACTAAGCCCTTGTAATCTACAAGAATGCACAAAATCTTGTTTTGAAGATTGCTTATGTGTGTTGGTTACTTTTGAAGGAAGTTCTTGTTGGAAGAAGAAACTTCCACTCACAAATGGGAGGAAAGATCCAGGAATAAATGGAACTTCTGTCATGAAATTGCTTAAAAATAACAATGTCACATCTTTCCCAAACCCAAATAGGAAAGACCATCATACATTGCTCATTGTGATATCAATTATTTTAGGTGTCTCTTTATTGGTCACGTTCATCTTGATGTTGGTTGGTTCAATATGTTTTGGTTTCTCTTGTAGCCTCCAGAGGATCAAAAGTATAAGAAGCAACAAAGTTCTTATTGAAAAAAATCTGCGTAATTTTACCTTCAATGAACTAGTAGAAGCAACAAACAACTTCACAGAAGAATTGGGAAGGGGATCTTTTAGCATTGTCTACAAAGGAACTATAGATATGATTAGTGTGGCTGTTAAGAGATTAGACAAGCTGTTTCAAGATAATGATAAGGAATTTCAAACTGAAGTGAATGCGATTGCCCAAACTCATCACAGGAACTTAGTTCGTTTGCTTGGATATTGCAATGAAGGACAACATCGGATTCTGGTATATGAGTTTATGAGCAATGGCACACTAGCAAACTTCCTTTTCACCCCTTTGAAACAAAATTGGAACCTACGATTCCATATTGCTCTTGGGATTGCAAAAGGTCTTGTTTACTTGCATGAAGAATGTTGCACTCAGATCATCCATTGTGACATAAAACCACAAAATATACTTCTTGATGATCAATATAATGCTAAAATTTCAGATTTTGGGTTAGCAAAGCTTTTATTGATTAATCAAAGCCGCACAGAAACTGGAATTAGAGGAACAAAAGGTTATGTTGCACCAGATTGGTTTAAAAGTGCAGCAATCACTGTCAAGGTTGACACTTATAGTTTTGGTGTATTGTTACTTGAGATCATTTGTTGTAGAAAAAATATAGAAAAAGAGTTTGTTAATGAAGAAAAGGGAATTTTAACTGATTGGGCATATGATTGCTACATGAATAAAAGATTGGACATTCTTTTTGAGAATGATTTTGAGGCTATCAATGACATGGAGAGCTTGAAAAGGTTTGTCATGATTGCAATTTGGTGCATACAAGAAGATCCTTCTCTGAGGCCTACAATGAAGGAGGTTTTGTTGATGCTGGAAGGAATTGTTCAAGTGTCAATACCTCCATGTCCTGACCTTCATAGTTCTGTTGGTGGCAATTGAAAATAGGTTCGTTTAAATGTAATTTTGCATTGCTTTTTGGTTATTGTTTTCCCTTTTACTACATTTGCTAGTTAGTTCTTCAATTTGATTTTTCATGTACTCCGGAATGAAGTTCAGTTATTAATAATGAAAAATTGATTGCATTATAATTAATGTATTTGTATAATAAACAGGACCTATGTTTAGCTTTTATACATGCATTCAAACTGTTAGTCTTCTATACTATAAACATAACATATATACTGCCTATTGATAAAGCTAAATTATTAACATGACAATTTCATAAAAGAATTATAACTTAAAGAAAAGGCTATGCCACTAATAACTTATCTCAAACTTGTAATTTTATTGACTTTGTGCTAGTTATTCATTCTCATATGTTACCGATGCTTGCAAAATAATAATTAATATTCATTAACAGATCAAAATATTTGTTAAGTTAAATATAACACATAAGATAAAATGAGATATAGTAGATTTAGTATTATGTAATAATTTATGGTTGAAAGAAGTTTTAAATTATTAGTTATAAAGTGAGTAAATTTTTTTTGTTTTATTAAAATTTTAATAAAAAATTTGTTGAAAATCTTTGTATATAGATTAGTATAAGTATGAATTTTGATTTTGATTATTTAAGTTTAATTTGTTTAATAATTTTAAAATTTGAGCTTGGATATGTTATCTATTATATATAATTTTTTTTATTATTAAGGTCTAATATATTTTAAAATTTTTCAGATTTATAATAAATAAATTTAAAATCTATATGTATAAGTTGTTAAAAAAACTCATAAGTTTAATTTTTTTTATAAAATATATTTTTTAATTGTAGAACGTGTCAAATCACTCTTCTATTATCATTTGTATTAAAAAAATCAATCAAAATTATCTAACGAATGATAAATTTATTATTTTGGAATGAGGTAACAATATTTTTTTGAGAATTCTATTTTAAGAGTAAGAAAAAAGTGGTCTACAATTTCTTTTGTTTAAAATTAAAAATTTTAATTTTTAACAAAGTACGTAAATATATTAATATTATATAAATATAATAAATATAATAAATATAATAAATATAATAAATATAAATATATAATATATAAAGAGAAATAGGTTAATGAATAAATTAAATAATTTTTTTTATAAGTTTGAGTGTGTCTTATTTGTTTAAATTTTTTTTTAACATGCATGAATTTATCTATTTATTAAATAAATTAAAGTTAAACAAAAACATAAACTATGATTTAACTTATTTTCATCTCTAAATAAATAACAAAATGTAAATGATAAATAAAATTTCGATAAAATTTATTTTTTAATTAAAAATTACTTAATCAAATCTACTCAAATAATAAAAGATGGATAATTAAAGAAAATACAAAATAAAAAACACTAAATAGCATATAGACATCAAGAAAAAATAATAAAATTTAAACATTATATTCATTTTTTATTTTAATTGGATATGTATAAAAATTCTTAAAACATAATTATTTATGAGTTGGATTGTTAGAAGGAATTCAGTTAAAAATTTTAGTTTAGAAAATTATTATATAAATTTTAGTTTAGGAAATTATTATATGCTATTTTTCTAAACTCCTATATTTTTATGAACTCTAGCATACATGGCAAACATTTAAGATTATCTTCCAGTGAATGATTAGTAGGTATATTTCTATTTTTTAACTCATTATCTTATCTTCCCATAATCTAAACATGAATTTTTATATTTTTTTTAATTGAATTTTTCCTAATTTGATTTAATTATCTACACAACTAAAAAATATCAAATGTAATATAAAAAATTAATCTAATCCCTTAATAAAAAATCTTAGTAGAAATAAAAAATTCATATTTTCTAAGTAATATCATAAATCATATTTAAATAATTTCAATTAAAAAAATTATCATATTTCCCACTTAAATCTTTACTTATATTAGAAGAAAACAAATCAATTAAATTTTTTTAATTAATATAATATTAAATATTACCATATAAATTTAACTATATTTTTAAATTTTAATTTAGTTTAAATTTTAAATTTTGATATATTATATTAAGTTATTAAATTTATATTTAAACTTTAAATTTAATATATCATATCAATACAGATGAATATGTTTTAATTTTAAAAGTTTTATATATTTAATTTAGTTTATTTAATTTAATAAAATATTATAAAATTTAAAATATTTAAGTATCTACAATATTTAATATTATTTTTATCTAGAAATTTTAATTAAATTTTAAAATTATTGCATGGACCTTTTGCTAGTTTATACATATAACATAATTTTCAAACAAATAAAAAATAAAAATTAAAAAAAATCAACATATTTTCAAAATGGAGAAGTAGAACTTCTTTTATTAGAAGTATTTTTTTTTCATTTTAATATTGATTTTTATTGAAATTTTTTAAAATTATATTTAATCAAATTTTTCATTTTAAGAAACATGAAAGTTAAAAAGTTGGGTTAAAATCTATTAAATTAACTTTATTAAATTAAATATTTATTATATAGGTTTTTAGGAATAAATTTTTGTTGAATAAATAATTATGTTATTTTTTTTTAAGAATTAAGATTTATTGAGGTGTTAAACTTTAATGTTTATATAAATTTAATAATTTTATATAGAATATAAAATTTATTAATTTAACCGTTAAATTATGTTATAATATTTTTATGATCATATATATCAAATTTAAAAAATTTATATATATATTATTCAAATATTAATATTTACATATATTTAAATAACATATGAATGATTAAAATAAAATTATAAGATAAAATATTTATTAATGTTTATTTTTGTATAAATTTTTTTAAATAAAATTTACTTAATAAAAAATTTTAAATTAATAATTAAATTAATAAATTTTATATTTCATATCGTCAAAAATATTTTATACATAATTTAGCTTGAATTTTCTTTATTTTATCTATAGATAAATAAATTGATTGAACTTTTTTTATTTTATATCATAAAATCATATTGAAAAAGTAATTTTTTTTAAATAAATTTTACCATATGCTTTGAATGTTTTTTTAAAAAAAGAAATATAATTAAAACCTAAAATTTTATGTAAAATATTATAACTTTTAATCTTTTGCTAATAGATCAATGGTTTAAAATTTTTTTTATTTTAACTATTTACAAATAGATTCTTAATAGAAAAATTAACAAAATAAAAAATCAGTATAAAAGTCTTTAGAATTAAAACCGATGGTAAAAAATTGGTATCAACCAATATTTATTTTTTGAATGTTATAATATTTTATTTTAATAATAAATTTTAAATAAATAAATTTTGTATTTAAATTATTATTATTATTATTATCATGTAGGATATATAATATAATTTTATTATGTTAATTTTAAAATTCAAAAATTATCTAAATGAATTTTAAATTAATTTATTACTTAATATATTAATAGTATTAAATATATATATTTATATAACTTCCATTAATTCAATTAGTAGATTATTACTAAAATTTTAATCGATTTAATTATCAATTTTTTAAACCATTTTTTTTTATCTTTGTAGGATGGTAAATTGCCCTACGCGAATATATATATATATATATATATATATATATATATATATATTAAAAGGGAAAACGAAAAGAAGAAGAAGAAAAATATCAGGGTTGGTATATATGGTTGCCGCTGATACGGTGTAGTTTGTTTCTTCTCTCTCCATTATCACCGTAAACCCTAATTTGAAAAATCCCAAAAATATTTTCTTCTTCTTTCTTCTTTCTTCTTTCTTCTTTCTTCTTCTTCTTCTTCTTTCTTCTTTCTTCTTCTTCTTCTTCTTTCGCTCACACTCATATGCACTAACACCACCAAACTCTCTCTCTCTCTCTCTCTCTAAACGCGCTGGTGCAGGGAACTCCCTGATTTTGGTTTCGAGTTCTCTTTGCTTCCGGAGAAAATTCGCGTCGCTCTTGGTCAAATTCTTGTCAGACACTGAATTTGAACTTCACTGTCTCTCTTTTACTAAAGGTAAAGGTTAAATTTGCTATCTTTTGTGGTGTCCCTGAGCTTAACGACTTTGGGTCCTATAATTATCAGTTTTCAATGTTATTTTTCTTCTTTAAATTTAAATTTCGATAAATAAAAATAGCGATAGATTTTAGGTTTTGTCTGTTTCTCGTATATTTGTTTTTGAAGGGACTAAGTTTGTAAACTTTATTTTCCAAATTGTTATGGTAGCTGTTGAGTATTACAGGTTACCATGAACAGGAAAATTATGATGGGATGTGATTTTTATTTAATTTTCGATGGTAGATAATTTGTGTAGAGGCGCGTTGAGCTACTTTTATAGAGGCATTCGGTATGGGTTATCAGTGATGCTAAATTTCTGGTGCTGATGTGAAGTTTCTTAATGTATATGCCGTAGACATCTTAGTGTTGAGGATATTGAATGTGGAGATTTAATAGACGTTAATGTTTATGGTGATGTTATGAAAAGGATATGGTATTTGGGGCCACTTTCTTAGAGGGTATAGAATTGACCAAATCTGAGATTAGCAGATATGTTCAGGAAAATCTTGGAGACTGTTAATTATTTATGTTAGATTCTGATACTTAGATAAAGGTAAAACATTGATGGGATAATTTGCTAGTATGTTTTGTTGACATTATCAGGGAATACAGTTTATTTATCATGAACATTAGTATGGTACTTCTTTGTTTCTCATTATTGTATTTAATGGATGGGGAACAATTGGATATTAGTGACGAGATATTTACATTATACAGATATACAGCAAAAGTAAGTTTCATCAGCTTTCAACCTCATGGCTGGATTGTTGCTTAATGATGTCTCTCATCATGGAACACATCAAGGTGTGTCTCAAAGATACTCCCAAGAGAAGCCAGAGGATGGTTCAAGATGGTACTTTTCTAGGAAGGAGATTGAAGAAAATTCACCTTCCAAACAAGATGGCATAGATTTGAAGAAAGAAACTTACCTTCGCAAATCGTATTGTACATTTTTGCAAGACTTAGGCATGAGACTTAAAGTGTGAGTCTTTCATTGGTAGCATGAGACTTAAAGTTTAAGACACATGATTTATTGCAAATATGAAGTATCCATGGTCTTCTTTGTTAAACCTATATAAATGTGCTTTCGTGACAAAAGTTTTTTATATTATACAGAAGGTATGGTTGTGTTTAGCTTTGATTTATTTCCTTTACAGGAGCTCATCAAGAGTATCTTAACAACTGAATGTGTTTATATATTTATAAGACATTGCTGGGGCTGAAGGGAAAACATTTGTTTATCTCTATTATTGTATTAAAATTAATAATAAATGGCCACGAAGACAATTTTATCACGATGTGTTGATGTTGATACCGAATTAATTGTGTTGCAGACCTCAGGTAACTATTGCAACTGCAATAATTTTTTGTCATCGATTCTTTCTTCGGCAGTCCCATGCAAAGAATGACAGGAGGGTGAGTTTGTTTTTTGTTATGATAACTTGCCTACTTTTTGGATAATCGTCCACTGCTTGAAGTGTGAATAAATTTGTGCTTTTTATGTATTTCAATGAGCAGAGTTAGCAGATCTGTTTTTTGGATTATTACTATATATTTGTGGCTATTGTATTTGGATTGTTCTACTTCGACTTTTGATGACTCTCTTCATTATGAATTATGATTTATTTGGGTGCTGTATAGTGTGGTCTATCAACATTAACTTAATATGAGGTATGCTTATGAATTGTGATTTATTTCTGCTGTATAGTATGGTTAATCAAAATTACCTCCTTAAGTTATGCTTAAAAGCTCACAAAATTAAGGATTCAAATTGCCAATTAAAAATAAGGTAGGAGAGTATGAGCATTATTGTATTCTTGAAAAGCTCCAAGAGAAAAAAGCTAAAAGAAAAAGAATGCTTCAGTTATTTATATCTATATGTTATTGAAACTTAAAAAAAATGGCTTATTGCCGAAGTTTGAGTTATTTACTTTGTGCTTATACTTATCAAAATTTTGTACTGAGGAACTGTTGCACTATTTGATACATATGGTGCATACTATCACGTAATCATGTATTATAATTGCACTTTAAGAAGCCATTCTAGATGTGTCATTCATGGGACCAATAAAAAAGTTGGCTACTTTAAATTTATTCAGTAATTGATAGTGCCAGATAAGGGAAGGTTCCATGAGGTAGCTTATCATGTTCATGTTGTGAAAGGAAAATGATCAGTCTCATTGTTTAACTTCAACTGATTCATAAAACTCATGAATAGAGGTAATGACAATTGGCATCATAAAAGGTGTGTGCCAGGTGCATGCTTTTTTTAAATAAGAAAAGGTACTTTTTCTTAATTAAAAGATATTAAAAAATTATAATTATTATGTAAGCCTTTTTAAAAAACAAAAATTTAAAAGCAAAGGATTTGACTCTTCCTTTGTGAGAAGTGCACTTTAGGGATTAAAGATATGAGTTATAGGTACTGTTGATTGAAAAATCAATAGATGTGATATTAACATCACAGTTGTCATACATGTGCATGTATCTTGTTACAATATCCACTGCTGATTTTCAAATCAACAGTTATAATCTGAACTTTATCCTCTAAAGTATGTCAATGTGATGGATCAGTAGTATATAATGATTGGCCTAATATTGGCAAAGGA
Source organism: Canavalia gladiata (assembly GCA_037954105.1). Lineage (NCBI taxonomy): Eukaryota > Viridiplantae > Streptophyta > Magnoliopsida > Fabales > Fabaceae > Canavalia > Canavalia gladiata. Next base: position 34,128,313 of record CM075663.1, read on the forward strand.
ATTCAGCCAATGGATTGATACCTTGGTAGCTAGGTTGCAAACAGTTGGGAATGGAAGTTAGGCCAATGAGCCAGTTTTTTCATTGGTGTTCAGCTTGTTTTGATAGTGTTGTGTCACTTGAATTTGATCTTTATTAGCAGGAAAACCATACTGAATATATACTATGTCATGAGCTACATATATTGAAAGTTAAAATTTAGATGCAAACACATGAATGTTTTTAATATTACATCTCTAGCACCCCCCCTCCCACACACACACACACACACAAGAGCCCTTGGTTTTGAAGCATGGATAAATGCACAAGTCTACACCTTGTGTTGAAATTCAATGTTTTTATAAGAGTAATGGGGTGACAATAATTGAACTGTTGAGTGTAGACCGCTTGGTCATAGAGGTTTTGATACCATCTCCTAAACCAACTATTCCAAAAGCTTAAGCTGTTAAGTGCAGAAACATTTTTATATTACATTTCTAACTTATTAGATTGTTGAGAGACATAATTGAGAGATATCATTTTTTTCTTCCATTATCCAATGTAATGAGTGGTCTTGACTATATTAGTGGCCCAACCACTGTCTACCCCATCTTATGGATTTGAACCCTAAGTGTGTTAAAATAGCCCCTTTCCTTAGAAGATATGGAAAAAATGTATTGGGTAATCTTTATTCATGTTAATAAAGAAAAAGAGGAAAACACTTTCTCCCAAATGACATGTGGTTTATCATGGTTATAAGACTACAGCATCATATTTTGTTTGATTTCTTCCAACGTCTTCCATCAATGTTACATAATTTGTAACTATTGATAATTGGAGTTTGATGATCTTTTTTGCTATATTAGGCATCAAAAGTACAGTCATCCATGGTAATAAGATTGGTTCTTAGACCTGATATATATAATACATCAAATTGTAAAGTGATAGACTCCAATAAAGAAAGTTTACATGAGAAGGAATAAAGGAGCACAAGAAATAGGGAATTAAAAGGGAATGTAATGGAATAGGCTCTGACTTAACAGTTTAGTAGCTGTTCGTTAGTATAACAGACTAGTAAAAATAAAAATGGAGATAGAGGGGAGTGTGCAGGTTGTAATCTCAAAGGAACACTAAAGTGGGATCGGTAGGCCACTAGAAGTGTGATAAGGCCTGTGAGCGAGTATTGGATCAGAATAATTGGAGCTCAAGGGTGTGGAAGGTTTATTCAAGGAGAAAGAGAGGGACACATGGCAATGGAATAGGAGAGCAGGTGGTTATTGGCAATAACAAGTTTGTTACTAGTGGGAAGAGCACTAAAAGGGGGAGCACATGAAGGGAGAGGAGGGAAGGTAAATAGTGAGTCTTTTGGCTTGTAGCTTGTGACCTTAGGCTCTGGGAGCAGAAGGTACCTTTTTTCTCTGTTTTCGTGTTCATCTCTGCTAGGTGCTGTGTTCTCTGCAATTCTGTTTGAGAGACTCACCAACAGAATTGGATTGCTAAACTAATGGGGTATCGTGGCTTTAGACTTAGTGATTAACGCTGGAAGCCTTACTTACTAGGAAGAAATTTTGGTGTGTTCACTGATCAAAAGAACTTGAAGTTCTTGCTGCAATAGTGTATTACAACCCCAGATTGGCATAATTGGGGTGCTAAACTAATGGGGTATCATTTTGACATTTTTTACTAACCAGGTTGTGCTAATTGTGCTGCTGATGTACTTTCCTGCTGTTATGAGGAAACTGATTGTATTTTGTTACTCTCCTTTCCATCATGGGAAGAAGGAGCCTGAAGTTGAGTTGTATTCAGTATTCTTAGTTTCTGAGAATGATCTGGATATCATACTGATCTTGGATTGATCAACGGAAACCAAATCCATAAAAGGATTCACATTTTATGTTGTTTTTCCCTTTCTATTGGTCCATGATCTAGTATAAAGTTATTTATATTTATGCCTGACTAATCTTTTATAAGCTTCATGGGCACTGAGGATTGAAAATTATTTTCCTGTTAAATCAGCTGGCTGATGCTTATTTGTTTTATTAACTTGTATCGTCATAGTCTATCAGGTTAGATTTAACTATGTAGGACTTTAGTTCAATGACTTTCTTATGCGAATATGAAATTGTTACTCTAAGATAAATTGTATTTGTAGAGTTCTTCTATGCTAGTCATCAACAAGGCAAGCTACTTACTTTGTTAATTGTTGAGTTTTGGCTGTGCTATGTTTAATGTTTAATTTTTATGCTTTGGTCTATTTACTACCCATGAAATAAATCCTATGGCTGGTTCCTAGTTTTTACTTCTAATTGTCTTTTGTTTTTTTTCATTTGGAAAACATGATGTCATCACTTTCTCTGTCTAGCTGTCCTACCTGTTTGCTATCTCTTTCTCAGCATTTGTTAGAGCTCTTCCACATCCTTCCCTGTTGATATTTGTCTGTGTGCATAGTCATAAGTTGTATAATGCATAGGATTAAATATTCAATTTGATACATGGTGATAATTTTAACATGTTCTGCAGACCATTGCAACAGTATGCATGTTTCTTGCTGGGAAGGTTGAAGAAACTCCTCGCCCACTAAAAGATGTAATTCTTGTTTCATATGAAATTATACACAAGAAGGATCCAGCGGCAGTTCAGAGAATAAAACAAAAGGTATATCATATCATATCATATGCCCCGCATTCCCTGTTGTTTAATCAAGCTATCTGATAAGAACCTTGGGAGGAGCATGCCATAAAAGTTAGCTGTTATAGTTGGAGAGCCCAAGATTTTATAAACCCCACACCAGAATCCTATACTTCCAGTAGGGGATTGAAGTCAATACCTTGTAATTTGATCCTAACATCCCACCATGTCCTACAGCCTCCATGTGGGCTAGCTGTGCACTAACTCCTTTGACTAGTTCTAGTTGAACATTGTAATGCCAGCATCACCACTTATGCCACTTGTTTGCAGCTGAGTGACATAGTGGAAAGCTCAGATAACAATTGATAAAAACCATGAGAGAACCACACCACAATAGCTAGTTGTAGTTGGAGGATCAAAGATCTTATAAACCTTAAACCACACCACAATGTATGGATCAAGTTCTTTATCTTGCAATTGGATCTTAAACACAATCTCTGCTCCCATTGTTGAACTACCTGTTAATTAATTGTTTTCTTTGCAGGGGTTTGATTTAGGTCAGTGTTTGATGCCATTCCTTTTCTTTTCATTCACATAACTTCCATTCTAGTAGAAATGTTTACATTTCTGTCCTGGAACATATTAGCCCTGCTGCTAGTGGGCTAGTGCTAGCAAAAATTTTGACTTGCAATTTATATCTGGATTGAAATTGAATTTTATCATAAAATTGAATTTTTCATTTTGTTCCTATCTTTTAATATAATTTTTTTCTCTCCTTACAATTGTTTTTTACTTGCAATTATGGCACAGGAAGTGTATGAACAGCAGAAAGAACTAATTTTGCTTGGAGAGAGGGTTGTTCTTGCAACTCTGGGTTTTGATCTTAATGTGCATCATCCTTATAAGCCTCTAGTTGAGGCAATAAAGAAATTCAAAGTTGCTCAAAATGCCCTTGCTCAAGTTGCATGGAATTTTGTAAATGATGGGTATGAAGATTACACCATTTTTGTTCTGGCCTGTTTTGATTTTTCTTTCCTGAAATTAGGATGTGCTATGCAGACTTCGGACATCTCTTTGCTTGCAATTTAAGCCCCATCACATTGCAGCTGGAGCCATATTCCTTGCTGCCAAGTTTCTCAAGGTGAAACTCCCCTCAGATGGGGAGAAGGTCTGGTGGCAAGAGTTTGATGTCACCCCTCGGCAATTGGAGGGTTGGTGTCTTTTTTTTCAGTTCTAGTGGTATAAAGAAATGAGAAAAAAAAGTACCATCCCATCATCTTCTCTTTTTTATTCTTCCTCTGATTCTTGTTTATTTCTCTTATTCTTTGAGTGTGATGGCATCTTTAGTAGTCAACTATTTAATGAGACTGGTGCAATCATGCTAACTTTGACTATCATTATCCATACTTTTTTTCTATCTTGCAAGACCAATGTTGTGCCTACCTTTTGCAGAAGTGAGTAATCAAATGTTAGAGCTGTATGAACAAAACCGAATGCCACCTTCCAATGATGTGGAAGGAACTACAGGAGGTGGTACATCCAATCGGACCACTGCAAAAGCTCCAGCTAGTAATGATGAAGCTGTGCCCGCAAACAGTAATTCCCAGACTGGAGCCACAAGTTCAAGACATGAAATGCCGAAACCCACATCTTCTAAGGCTGTGTTCGATTCATCTGCTGCTAATCATGTTGGGCGCCCCATCTCAAATCATGGTAGAAGTAGTGATTATGGGAGTACAGAAATGAAACACAGGGCGGAAGATGATGCCAAAGGCAATCAACATACTGAGCGGGAATCTTTACCATATAAGGAAAACTTCTACGAAACTCAGGACATGGTGAAGTCTCGATCTGAGGGTGAGAAAGAGCACGAAAACAATGTTGGTCTTACCGAATTGAAAGATAAACACAGTAGCAGAAATCTAGATCACAGAGATGGTGTATTTGGTCGGCCTCCTCAGGAAGCCATTAAGAAGATTGATAGAGACAAGGTAAAGGCTGCTTTAGAAAAACGAAGGAAAGCAGCTGGTCATATAACTAAGAAAACAGATGTCATGGATGATGATGATCTCATTGAGAGAGAACTGGAAGATGGAATTGAACTGGCTCCTCAGAGTGAAAAGAACAAACAAGATAAGAGGCAAAGCTGGTCGAAGCCCTCAGACAGATCAGATTATGAGAACATGCATGGAAGATATCAAGATCATGCAGATGATCAACTCCATGGAGTAAAGGGTTCGTCATCCTATGATCCAGATCTAAGCGCTGTTGAAGAAGGGGAGGTATCAGCACTTGATGACATGGGCATAGGGCTTCCATCACCCAAGTTGAGCAATCGCAAGAGAAAAGCTGCTAGCTCACCTGAAAGAGGGATGGAGGGGAAGCAACGGCATAATTATGGCCCTGGACCTCATAACCGTTTTGATTACATGGAAGAGCGAAACAAGGTCGGTCGGCTAGGCCATGCTGAGAGGGACAGCAAAAGGCATGCACAGGAAAACCATGTTTGAACATTGTGTATCGTGGTTGTGTGTGGACTCAGATATTGTTCTGAATGTTTTCTGGGCGTAGACTTGCTTAGCGAAGATCCTGAAATGCTTTCAATTCTGTTATGGTGCCGCCACCTTAGCTGCCATTAAAGCTGTCCGATCACAGGAATTCTATTTGTTTGAAGGGGCTTTAAACAAACTCAATTTTGTTGGAAGGACCAATTTCATTTCCTCAATTTATGGGCATATGGGAAAAATTGTATAATAGAGAAGTGTTATTATAGATCATAGTCGGACTTGTAATGGAAGGTCCATTTTCCCGCAAGATCATCCATGTTTTTGATGATTATCCCTGTGAAATAATAGTAGTTATGCTGATAAAACTCTTGAGTATTTACGAGAGGAAAGATTGTTTAGTGTCTTATCCTGTTATTAGGACTTAGGAGGGCTTGTCTGGCATGTTTGTAATACACTGAGAAGTGAATATTTGTTTAAATAGCTTAGATGAAGAAAGTGAAATCAATTATTTGCAGTCTTCCAGTTAATGTGGTAGCGATTGTGTGGTTGATGAAAATCTGCCTTGAGTGCAGTAGCCTATTAATATGTTTATATGATTATTAGTCCTTTCATTCTAACTACTACAATGTTATTCCCTCGTCCACAATCTGTATTTGTACGTTTCCAATATTATGGTGATACGCCATAGTATATGAAATTACAATAATCGGTTAATGCAATCTTTAAATTACGTTTGTTATTTTAATTTGTAAAACTATTAAATAATGGTTGTTTTTAATAATTCTTCAAAATACAAAAGTAAGGATTAAAATGACCAAACTTGATAATTTCAAGCATTAAAACGATACTAGTAACAGCATTTGTAAGACAAATTGGTTGGAATTCAACGGGCACAGAAGAATTCATGTAAGTTTCTTTCTTTTTTTCCTTGGACATTAAAAATAGTATGGCAGTATTTTGGATTGGGCTATCACAGCTTTTTGGTGCTCACGGTCGAAGGCCCAATTTCAAGTGTAAAGGAAAAGATCCACTCTGATATAATTTTACACTTTCCATTTATTTTTAAAAAATATTAACCTTAGCTTTTAGAACCAATTTCAAGCATATAAAAATGATAAAATTTTATTGAAAAATCAAATATTTATTACATTAAAAATACAAAAATATAATAAATATTTTCTTTCCTAATAAAAATCTACCATTTTTGCTTTATTTAAAATTAGCTTCATAAATTAATGTTAATAAAACCATTTATTTAATTATCCGTCTCATTTAATTAATAATCAATTTCAAGCTCTCCATATAGTACAGCTTTGCAATCAACCAAATTGTTCAAGTATAGAGATTGTTTGACAATTTATTTTGCAGTTTGTGCATCAAAATGAGCTTCCTTGCATGGATGCTTTATAACTCAATTCCTCTTCACTCTGAATCAAATCAAATTAAATTAAGCAAAACATTCATCCAATTGCAGCCTCTCCAGCCATGATGAAAACCAGCTGGAAAAGGATCCAAGGTGAGCATTATATAGGCTTCATCTAAGCATCAAAGGTGATATAAAGTAGTCAAATGTTGTTATATTTCATTCTATGAATGCTAGGCCTATTTAAGGGGATTTTTTGGGGGTGATTAAGGAATAAATAAGTTATCATTGATAAATTGCACAGCAAAAAACCATTACCAGGCCATGCAAATCAAAAGAGTAGTTATTCAAAGTTAATTAGTATAGTAAACAAAACATCGTGATACTCAATATATAAAATCATGATTTGTTATTGTTTGCTAAAATTTACTTCATTTAAGATCAAAGAGACAAGGGAAAGAAACACTAAAGAAAATGTATCTTGCATAACACAACACTGATAAGAGAGTCCCTAGTCCCTACCAGGGTGCTAATAAATTGTGATTCTTGTAATAACTTTTTTCTTCTCTTTGAGTATCTTCAAAAGAGAGTTAGAACAATAAAAGTAGATGATAGCGTTTAGACAAAGGGTGCATGCCTGACCTGAATTGTTAATGGAAAACTGATCCTGTAGAAAAAAAGCATGACAAATCTTTGAGCATGGATCTCTCTGGTTGCAAAGGGATACAAAATATGTGTACTATGGAACAGAATAATTTTGTATTGATAAATGATGGAAAACAGGAAAAAAGATACCGTAGTGATCTTATGCGCCAAAATCAAAACTAGATTCACTTCCGTGCAACACCCACCATTGCCCCAACATGACCTTGTTGGCTCCTCAACCACTTGGCCTCATTAAAGTAGATGTGAAAGACAGACATGTGTCACCTTATTGCTCAACTCATTTTCTTTTGTTTCTTGAATTTTGGTGCATTCCTTAAACGTTGTTTTGGTTTAATTTGGTTCTTATATCTTAACCATAAAGTTAGCCTATATGTTGTATTGTTAATCATATTAGATTCTCAATGATCAAAAGGTAAAAGCATCATATGTTGTATTGTAAGATTTCGGATTAGAATCTTATATTTATGAAAAAAAATTGCAAAAAGAACTAACTTGATCATATTATGAGTATTTTTAACTCAAGTAAGATTGTAGTTTATGAAGAGTATTTGTGGGTTAAACAAAATAAAATAAAATAAAAGCTTGTGATTTGTAATCACAATTGCAGCTACATATCATGGTTTTGAGGGTGTTTATAATCTCATTGTGATTGCAATTGCTCTTGTATCTGCTAGTATCATAACTGTGATGTGACTGCAAATGCAATCACAAAAGCAATTTGAAAACAGCAAGACTGAAAATTTGAGGCCTACTTTCCCATTTTGATAATAGTTTTTATACTATTAACTGATCCCAAAAATATCTTTTCTCAGGACATGAAGTTGCTTGGTTTCAAAGCAAGTACAAGACTGTCGTTTGAAGGTATTCAATTAGTCATAAAAAAAAACGGCCCTGAATTTCTTTATCCATCCATTTAGATCAATATTAGGACTGAGGAAAAAATGACTTTTTATATGTTGAGTAAATATTATTTAATATTTTATAAAAAATGGATAATCAAAATAATAAATTATTATCCAACCTTTAATGACCTCTTATTCATGTTTTAAAACATAATACAATTCTCAATTTTTTATAAAAAATAAATCCTCCATTTAATTTTTCTCAAAGTTCCTCCATCAAAGACAAAGGACTTATGAAAGATAAGGCATATTAAGCATCCAAACAGAGTGTCAGTTCAAATGATTCGGTCAAAAAAGAGCAAAGAAAGACCTGTTACCACACGCACTTTTGTTACATCATAAGCTAACCAAACCAAACCAAACCAAAAAGGTGTGTCATTATTAAGACAGATTAAGCTAATCCTACCCCTTAATTAATTAATTGTCGTTTTGTTATCATATATGTTCTGTCAAGATCTTTACCATAAATCTACATAGAAAAATAAATATTTGTTACCTTAGGAGGAACATTTAATTTTATATAGAGTTTTGACAATTGGTAGAGGGAAATGGAGCTTGATGGGGCAGCTTGATTAAGTTGTGTGATTGGGATGGAAAGAGCAACATGCAGAGGCACCTGATACTACGTACTGTCACGAAGATAATCATCTTCAATTCTATCTGTTACTTTGCTTTTTGTGGCAAATGGTCAGAGAAAGATGAAATTTGAAGAAGAAGCTACATATAGTTCTAAAATGTTGTTTACCAAGTTGGCTTCTCACTCTTTCATGACGGCTGATACTAGGCTAGAGTGGTGGGAGGCCAGGAATCTTAGCAGATAACAAAAGATTGTGCAAATGTATATAATATATGCCTTTTTTAAACATGATTTTGAATTTGAACCAGATACCCTTTTTATCAAATGTGGTAGAAAGTGTTGTGGAAAAACTAAAAATATCTTTATCACTTTAAATATCTATATCTATATGTGTGTATGTGTTCTTTTGAGAACACTAGAAGAACCTCCTAGGTAAACAATGCTCACATTTTTGTTGGTGAATATGTGAACTATTTGTTGTGGATGAATGATGTCTATGCTCTCAGATATCAAGACAAAGCTTTTTTTAAGCACCCTGTTAATTTATGTTATAATAATATATCACCAATATGGTTGTTGTGATAATGCCGACCTTGAATCATTCATATGTAGCTTTGTTGGCTGTTTTTTTAAGGTGCTTACTCCGGTACCTTTCTAAATTGGAGGGTACCGGTACCCTGGCTCACTTGTACCAATTAAAAAATGACATCTGTTCATATATGTACTATATTATTTATTATATTATTTATTTTGGTCAACTTTATATAAAAGTTTTTATATTTATTCTAAATGAACAAAATTTTTAATATTTATGATTTTATCCCTATACCACACTTGATGTGAAAAAAATTTTTTAATGGTGAAATTTTTTTTTTTTAAATTTTATGAGATGTGAAAAAAAAAATTCTCCCTTTATTAATGGTGAAAATGAGAAGGATAATTTTAAATTGTTAAAATTATTAAATATTTTTTTAAAATATAAATTATACTAAAAATTAAACTTTTAAAATTAAATTATTCTTTAAAAAATTATATAAATCAAAATTTAAAATTTAAAATTTAAATTTTTAATATTTTTTATTTTCTATTCTATTCATTCAAATAATACAAATATTTTTTTTCTATTTTTATCCATCTAAATTTATTTTTTATTTTATTTTTTCATTTTATTCTTCATATTTTCTAAATCATCCAACCAAATATATCAAAGTTAAAAGAATTAAATTATAAATACTATAAATATTTTAACTTTTATTTAAAGTTGACCGTAATAAATGATGATGTACACATGTCCATTTTTTATTGGCCAGGGTACCAAACCCCTGATTTTCAAAGGTACCGGAGAAAAAACCTTTTTTTAATTATTATATCCAAAAGTAACCTCAAAGCCACTTGTTCAGTTCAAGTAGTATTTTAAATGCAACTTTCTGTCCAAGTGTTAATTGGTGTTTCATATGATGGAAAATTAGTCTAGATCATGAAACGGATTAATTATGGAATGAATATGTATAACCTTAAAATATTCTAAAAGTTACAAAATATTATAATTTTTATTGAAATTGATTGTATTGAGGTTGATTATTGAATTAGTAAAGATACTAATTTATAATTTATTAATTTAAATATGTTTTAACTTGTTGTAATAATGACAATTAAATGTCTTTAATTTTAAATTATATTAAATAATTAAAATTTATCTAAATAAAATATTTAAAATTTAATATAAATATAAGGTGTAAAAATTTATAACCTTAATATCATTTATAAATAAGCACAAAGTGATATATTAATATTAAAGATGATATTATCTTTAAAAAAAGTAAAAATTATTTTCAATAAATCTAAAGATAAGCATAAGCATGGTAGTTGAAGTAAAGAATTAACTTCTAATAAAACTTTTGCATGTTATATATATTCTTATTAATAACGATTTTTTTACCTTCAATTAGTACCATCTATTTATTTAAAGATGGAAAAAATTTAAAAATAAAAATAAAACCTAATTATCTTTTTTATAATAAAAATACTCTGTTTATGAAAACTCAAGTGTCCAATTGCTTAAGTATTTCACATCAGTTACCTTTATTCAAAGCTTATCATTGGAATCCAATTAACCAGTTTAATCAGGGATTAGTTAAGTAATCGGTCTGAACAATCCTTTAAATAGAGTGGATATAAAATCGGTCAAATCAATAAAATTCCCTAGTTCAATGATTTGACTGTCTTTTTCTTGCAACGTTATCAAATATTTTTGTATTATAAATTTAAATTATTATTTAAAAAAGTGTTTTTAAGAACTATTTTATTCCTTGTTAAACCATGTAATTTTTCATGTCTTGAACATTTCATTTTATTTCATACATATTTTTATTTATTTCTAGTACTATTATTTTAAATTGATTTAAATTTTAAATCTTTATATATTATATCAAATTAAAAAAATATTTATTAGATAAAATAAATTTTAAAATTATTATAATATTAATAAATTAATTTAAGTTAAGTTTTTAAATTTTATATTTTTACATATTGAATTGATATATGTTATGTGTTTCGATTTAAATAATTTGTATTCATAATTTTTTAATTTTATATTACTTAATAATAATAATATATATTTTTCTTTAATTTTTCATTTATAAATATTATTTAAATTTTAAAATTACTTATATGATACAAAAAAATGTTAGTTAATTTGAAGAAGCAAGAACAGGATTCAAACCCATATTCATTAGATATATTTTTCAATTAAATTATTATATTTTTAACTTTTTAACTTATTTTCGTATTTTACCTGTACCAATTATAATGCATGTGCAATACTAACAAAGTTCGACATATTTTATAAAGAATTTGTTTTTTAAATACAGTGATAGAAGCTTAAATTCTAATTATATATAAAAACAAAATTTATTAAAAAAGATCAAATTTATTTTTATAATTTATGTATAAAAATTTAATTTATAATTATTAATTAAAAAATATTTTTACTATACGACAAAGAAATAGATATACATTCATATTTAAAACATCTTTTCTGATGCCATATTTAAAATACTCATCCATATTAATTTTTTATTAGTTTGACAATTATAAAAAGAATCTGTGATGATGTTTTTATGATCAATTAATATTTACGATAAGACATTTTTATTTAGATGTTTATTTAATATTTAAATTTTTATATAATTTAAATTATTTTACTTTTAAAAAATATTTAAGTTACAGTCTCCTTTCCTTTTATTTTAATATATATATATATATATATATATATATATATATATATATATTTCTTTTTTAAGAAATAAATGTGAGTTACATTTTAATCCTTTTTAACATTAACAAACCTTTTAACTGTTGTAAGTGATTATGAATATTTTTAATAATAGTTTAGATTTTTTTACAACTATATAAGCAACTAACTTTAAATATTTTATTATTTATTTTTATATTATAAATGACACAATAAGATTATAAATACTTCTGTTATCAATTTTAAAATTTAATCTAAATTTTTTTATTTTTTCTTTTAAAATCACAAAATTAATAGTAATATTTAAAATTAATTATTAATTATGTTAAAAATTACTGTAACAGAAAAAATAATATCCAAAAAGTTAATTTCAATTAAAATAAACTTGTATATTAATCATTTAAAAAAAAGTATATATTTTGAAATAAAAAATAATATAAGTCTATCAGATAAGAGGAATATAATTTACTCATAATTTAAAGAAGTTTATTTTATATTGTTTGCTATCATTCAAATATTTTTATCAAAAAAATAAAGCAATTTAAGACAAATTGTACCGTCATGGATGAAAAAGTTAAAATTAATGACATGTCAGTGAAACCTAATTAGACATGTTGTGACCTTAGAATCTGTTTCCTTCAATTTCTCTCTCTCACACATTCATTAATCTGGTAAAATAAAAAATAGACCAGTGTGATGTGTCTATATATTTTGAATATTTTTTTCCTCCTCATCCTGGAATGAACTTGCACGGGTATTTATAAATAAAAATAATTATTTTAATAATTAGTAATAAATATTTTATGTATAAAATTGTAAAAATTTAAAAGATATAATTTTAAAATAAAATTATTAAATTATTATATATTATTTATATTAGCATGTATAATAAATTTAAATTTTACAAATATAAGTTCTTAACATTTATTAAAAATAAAAAAATATTAAACATTATATGAAAAATATTTTTGATTTACTATAATATATTAAGATTTTAAATTTAAATTAAATTAAGTATATTTAAATTTATAATTTTTGAAGATAATAAAAATTATACATAAAAAATAAAATCAAATAATTAATATAAAAAATCATATAACTTAATAAGAACAAAAATTATTTTTAAAAATATTTTTATTTAAAAATGATAACTTAAACTTAAAATATAAAGATTGATATATAATGAAAAAAATTTCAATAGTTGATTTATAAATTAATCATAAATAAATAAATAATATTTTCTTAATTTTTTTAATTATAAAATATTTAATATGCATAAAATTATGAAAAAATTGTTTGGTCATTAATAATTTCAACGTATTATTATATTCTCATAATGTGAAGTAAAAAAATAATAAAAATATAAAATTAGCAACATTATTCTATTAATAACAATACGCCAAAAATTAATTCATGTATTTCACTGATTTGAGTTAAGTAAATTTTTTTAAAATATTAAAAATTAATTTAAATAAATAGGTAAAAATTATAAACAATTAGGTTTAAGAGAAAAATAACATATTTATTTTTAAAAAGTTAAAAATATTAAAAAATATAAAAGAAAAAATATTAGAACAAAAAAAATAATAATTTATTTTTATATAACATAAAAAATAATGAAATTTAAATGCAATATATTCATATAAAATTAATCTAATTTCTAACTTCTCATTACTTTATTAATATAAGTGGCATAAAATTGAAAATGTTTAGCTTAAAAAATATATTATTTAAAAAATTAATATAAAAGATTAAAAAATAAATTTTATTAAATATAAAAATACATTACTTTACTGATCTGAGTGGCATAAATTTAAAAATATTTAACTTAGAAAATACGTTATTTAAGAAAAAATTAATATAAAAGGTTAAAAAACAAGTTTTATTCAATATAAAAATAACCACTATTTATCGACAAAATCACATATCACAAATAAGAAAAACTATAATTAAAGATGTTCTCATTTTCAAATAATAGATCTATGGGCTGGATAAATAACCTAATTAAATGTTTCTTTAATAATTAAATTCTTGTCACATGAGGATTTATTATAAAAATTTAATCATAAAACTTATTGAAATAAAGTAAAAAAATATTATTTTATTTTTAAAAAATTAATTAAAATAAATTTAAAAAGATAATAAAAATTATAAATTAGATGATATTTGATTTATAAAAATATTTATATTTTCATTTTATTGTTTAAAATTTTATACTGAAAATAAAAAATAAAATAATTTTTTTTACTTCTACTATTTCTTATATAAACTATTAAAAACAAAATATAAAATAAAAATAAGATAATAATTTTATGAATAAAAATAAATAAATATTTTCATAATCAAACACTACCTTCCTTTTCCTTCTTAAGCATTTTTCAATGATCCTAAAACTAAAATTTTTTAATGCATATAATAAAATTAAATTTGATTATTTGTCTAATTATATAGGTATATTTAATATACATCAATTAGAAATAATATAGTATATAAAATTAGACATTATCTTAGGAAAGAAATTATATAATAAGAAAACTATTGTTTATATAAGAGTACAAATAATAAATTTAAATTGTGAACGACAAAAAATTATAAATAAATAAATAAATATATAATTTTTAAAATTTACATGATTTAATATTTTTTATAATTTAAAAATTTTTGTATATTTTTATTTTATTTAAATTTAAAAAATACTAAAAAAGGTGTTGGTACAGTTATATGTTATTATTCTTTTAAACACTTGCTTTAATAGAATCGGTACGGTTTAGAAAAGCGAGAAAGTTAGCAAAAAAGAATCTTGTTTACATTCCTCATCTCATATTGTAGAGATAAGAGAAACAATTCTCCTCATTGAAACAACATATATACTGTACTTTGCTGCTATTGCTATATCATGTTAATTATATAATATATATATATATATATATATATATATATATATATATATATATATATATATATATATATATATATATATATATATATATATATATATAGGGTACCAAGCAATTCAAATTGAACAACCTCTTATATTCAGTTCTTTTACCAATCAATTCCCATTTGATATATTAATATTTATTTATTCTTTTTTAATATCTATTGAAATAATTTTGAGCAACAAGGGTGACCCTGCTAAGGACAAAATACTTTAAAAAAAAAGGAAGTTGTCTTTTTATCTAAGTTTTCTGAATCCTAGTTATGGGGTATTGCATATCTAAAATGATATCTTCCTATTGGAGTGTAGTACCCAAAATAGAAGAGAGAGGAGAAGGGAAATGAAGTTAGCTAAGCTTATCTAAATGCATGTTTAATATGTAGTGGCTTCCATGGATTAGTGATTATTCGAATAATTTTGATAAAAGTTGCCACAGATATAACTTTTAAAATTCTTCATGAATCAATTCTTGCCAAATGTCTTTCTTTTTTTTGTGTATAGTCCAATACCCTATGACCCGGTTTGGACCCGCAATCCGACCCGCTCCCATGCAACTATCATTAAATCAATTCAGGTTTTAAAGTTTTTTTTTTTGAAAAAATATATAAATTTTAATAAAAAATATAAAAACTATATAGAAGTTTTTGACAAAAACATTTGTTAGAATATTAAGAAAGTAAAAAAAGTAACTTATGAAAAAATTAAAAATTATATCACAAAATTACATGCACACAAAATCAAACAAACCAATCCATGAATATTGCTTAATTACTCCATTGATTAGATTTGGTAGAACCTGAAGCCTCCATACACATATTGGGGTGGACCCAAAACTTTAGCATGGGAGAGATCGAAATTAAACAGATTTTAATACATATGAGCAAATTTTCAATTCATTATATATATATATATATATATATATATATATATATATATATATTTTACTAAATGTAGATGAATTATGAAAATATAAAATAAAAAAATGTATAAAAAATATATATCATCATGGTCAAATAAATAAGAAAGAAGAAAGTATAATAAAGTATGTTTAAGAATCAATATTTATCATAAAAATACATTATGAAATAAAATTTTAAAATAAAAAATTAAATTCTTAAAATAGATTATTTGAATCAAAGTATTCATTTAATATAACTGGCCAGAATATAAACTTAGATATTGCAAATTTATAAATATGGAAAGTTTTGTGTTAACAATTTGATAAATTAAAATAGATATTTTGTTTTAAAATGCCAAGGAAAGACATAATTAAATTAATATAAAAAAAAAACAGAGAATACAATGTGTTAACATCCTCCACCGAAAAGATATAGGAATTCCTACTTCGATAACCTATAAAACCATCGCAAACAAAAATTTGCAACTAAACATTAATATATTGAAATTAAATACACCATTTTAATCACTATGTTGTATTGGTCTTATATATCAACCTCGTCCATTTGAATTATAGATTATACTGCTTCCCACCTTGTTTATTCCAGCAAATTCTTTCATCCTATATAAACAGTTGTTTTCATTTTTATACACTCCACCGGCCATCAATTAAGAACCATACCTTATTCGATAAAATGGAAAGTTTAATAAGTTTGGTATTAGATAATTCATGTGCATTAAGAAAAAGAGTATATCAAGAAATTACTAAATCACAGGTTAAGATTCAATGTTTTTTTTTCTACAATACAAAAAATAATGATTTAAACATAAAATTTTGTATATACTACTCTAATTTATAAACTATTATAATTAGAATAATCTTAGTTAAAATAATATTAACAATCAGATTAATATATTATAAATTATATATTTTAATATAAGAAATTATTAATTTTTTAATAAAGATTTTAAAAGATATAATAACAGTTTTGATTTTTATTAAAATTTTTTAATAAATCTACATTCACTAAAAATTATTTATCAAAGAACATAACATTTTAATAATAATTTGAATGATCTAATCATCAAAATTTAATATATTTTATATTAATTTATATAATTATAAAAAATATTCATAAAAAAAATTATTTTTCATAATAAATTAAAACATACACATCCTCTTCTTATCCCTTTGTATCTATCCTTCACATCATTTAATAGGTGAGATGTATGTTACACGGAGCACTATTCTTTCCTGCCTCAATATAATCAAGACTATATGTGATACACATTTTATGCAAGATGTTACTTTAGATTTTGGTATTAAAGAGTACATTTTTATAAAAATATCGTAATTTTTACTTATTTTTTTCTTATTCACATATAAATATTTTTTTTAAGTAAAATATTTTCATACATATTCTTTTTAGCATATTATTTATTTATTGTTAAAAAATCATGTAAATTACATTAAATAATAGATGAAATTCATTGAATAAAAAAATAATATCACATCATTTAAATGAATTACATGTTTTTTCTAAAAATAATGCATTGAAAAAATATATTACTACCATTCACAATTTAAACAAATTTAATTAGTTGCTAAAGAAGAGCCTTCGTGTCTTGCTTGTGCTCATGTTGATTGAGTGGATTGTATTCAAAGAAGGGTTAGAGTAATAGGGTTACAAGAGCGTTTTGTAATGATAACACTAATGCGGGTATTTATTTTTTTAAGATAAAAAATAATAAAATTTAAATTTAAAATTCAAAAATTATTTTAATTTTAAAATTTTTATTATTAAACATATTTTATTTTTAATAATTTTTAATTTAAAAAATTGTTAAAAGAATTTATTGTTAAATTTCAATCGCTAACTAATTATGATAATAGTTTAGCGATCAATTACACATTTACATGCTAATGTATTTAGCAATTAAATAATCGTTTGAAAGTTTGAAATTTAAAAATATTACTAAATACGGTGGCAGTGGACCAAATTATAATAGTCATAACTTGGTTGTTGATTAATAAGATCAATGAGATTTCTAATTTGGTCAACAATCTTTCTTTGGATACTCTGCCAACAATAAGATTAGACTCTTTATATATAAGTTCTATTTTTCTTTTTTTCTTTTCTTTTTTTCATCTTTATGTTATATTAGAAACCCCATCATAGAACACTGTACTTTTATCCTTAGAACATAGCCAATAACTACTAGGATTTATGTTGTAGCTTGATCAGTTGAAGCGTATTGATCATTTAGATATTCTTTGCATTGAAATCACATTGCTTTATTTCTAGCCAAATAGTCCATAATGCCAACAAGCCAAATAATCATTTATTGTTGTTTTTTATCTATTATTTGACGATTCTCAAATATGAAAATTATAACAGTCTAATTAGAGCCGGTAAAATGGATTTAGTTTGCATCATATTAGTTAGATGCGAGTTGGAAAAAGAAAAATAAATTAAATTTGAATAATATCCAAATTTAATCAAAATTTGATGTTTTTGAAAATTTTGAAATTTAACCCAAATAAAACTAAAAATGTTTGAGTTTATTTTGGTTTCAAAATTTAAAGTTCAAACCTTATATTTTATTAATCAGATAGTTTTGGTCCAGCTTGGTTCACCTAACAACCTTATGAAAACTGAATAAATGCTGCACATTCTCATATACCATGCAATTCCCGGAGAGTGTAAGATATCAATACAACAAATTTTCCTTTGTTTGTATTTTATTAAAAAGCATCTTCCATGAAAAAATTGTCACTTTGCGAGGTAGACGTGGATTTTGGAAATTTTTATAGAATGTCTTCAGATTAACGCTTATGATTTGTTGGTACGTAGATCTTATAAAGTAAATAAGGACCCATAGTGTTTGTTGTCTTGAGCCACAAATCCTATTTATGTTTATGCAAAAAAAGTCATGCAACAATTTTCCCATTTGGAACATCAACTTATTGTCCCATTAAAAAAGACCCATACACTATCCTTCAAATAAGCTAATTCTCTTACTTTCATCACTTTCCTTTTTTTTTTTTTTAGAAAATAATCCAATTCTCCTTACTCAAATTTCTTTATCTTAAGCTAATTATGGAGCTAAAAGAATGTATCCCGTGTATAAGTGGGCTTTGAGCCTTTGAGTAGATATTATCCTCATATATTTAGGTTTCAAAGATTTATCCATATCCATGTTTATACTTTTATAAATAACAATTTTAATCCATATTTTTATTAAAATACTATTTATTCAAGTTTTATATGAAATAATTTAAAAATAAAAGAAAAAATTATATATATATATATATATATAATGTGTATAAAATTTATTATCATCGTAATATAATTTTTTGAATTTAAATAATTGTATATCATCATAATAATTTAATTTTTTAAATATATTTAAAATTTAGATAGTTATATATTAAAATTTATAAAAAAAAAGTGTTTATATTTTTTTTCATGTAAAAATATGAATAATAATAAATAATTTTAAAATATTTTATAGATATAAATAAACAGTATTAAATTATATTAAATTTGTATATTATTTTTATTTTATTTGATTTTATAAGAATCTTTTGTAATATTTTATGATTTGGTGGGGCATTTTAAGTTGTCCAACAATTTTTATGGGTATCTAAATTCTCATACATGTTTCTGTTCCCTATTATTTAATTAATTAAAATATGACTTTTATATTTTTTTAATTAATAAAACATTAATACTATTATAAAATAAAGAATATTTATTAAAAATATATTAAACATAAAATGAAGTTATTATAAATATAAAATTATAAATAATATTTAAAATTTTAACTTTTTATATAATATATATATATATAAATTAAAATTCGTTAGTATCAAATATAAAACTTTAAACCTTATATCAATTTAATAATTTTTAAAATACAAAATTTATCGATTTAATAATAAAACTATGGAATAATATATTTATAACCATACATATCAATTTTAATTAATTTAGATATTTTTATATATATTATTTAATAATTGATATATATATATATATAATATTAAAATAAAGTTATATAATAAAATATTTATTATTTTTTATTAAACTATACAATAATATCTTTATAATTATATATTTGTAAATATGTTATCCAATAAATAATATTTAATTATATTTAAATAATATATTATATATTAAAATAAAACTATGTTAAAAAAGTATGTTATAGGTTTAGATTTCATTTTCCTACCTTTCCATATATTAAAAGTGAGCAAGTTTAAAGGGAGCGGCGTTCATGTCTTTACCACCAATTTCAACAGAACAACTTGATCGAGGATGATTCTTAGGTTGACGTGTTCAAACTATATTATTCAATTTAGATATTTTGTATATTTATCTCGTATATATTTTACTTTATAATTGAATTTGATTAATGAATTACTTTAATTGTGTTAATTTCATTTTAAAAGTGCTGGTTTCATTTAACATATTGTTGGATTTATCTTTTGTCATTTATAGTTATAATTTATACCTGATCTATATATGTGTTTGGCAATTTGGAAGAGTTGAGAAAATTGGATAAATATTGCCAAAAATTTTGTAGATATTATATATATATATATATATATATATATAAATTATATATTATTACTATGTATATAAAGATATTAATGTATTTAAAAAGATTAATAATTAACATTATTTTAATATTATTTATATTAATTAAATTACTAATAACTAATAAGCATTTTACAAGCAAACAATATTTTTTATCTTTTTGAAAAATATATTTGAAAATTATTAATATTTTGAAAATTATACAAAGATAAATTAAAATAAAAATACAAATAGAAAATAATTTTATAGTTGAGCTATAAATATCATTTAAAAAATAATTTATTAACTGTTGTTCAAGTAACATATCATGTGACATTAGAAATCTTAGGTGGTTATATAGACCGTTTTACTTGAAAAATAGTTAACAATGTGCTCTCCAAAGTTCGAAATGATCTAATAGAAGGTTTTTAATTACCATTCTCTAATTAGTTTTATGATGCAGTGGTACTTCCTTTGTCAATATCATTCCTTTTTTATTATTATTAAAAAAATTTCCACTCAGCATTGTTGTAAGAAATACAATTACCTAAGCTTGCAAGCAAAGCTTTAGTCAATTTTTGAATTTTCTTTACATTTGTTCAATTTTCATATGCGATCCCTCTTTGCTGATCTTAATACTTCATCCCTCCTTTTGTGCTTTTCGCATAACTTCCAAATACTAGTTCTTGTCTCTATTCTTCCTATTCAGTGATTTTGGATAGAGCTTTCTGTTTTAATTTGCTTTCTCTATTCCAAAACAAGCAAAATTGAACACTTTAAGGCAAAAATGATTTATAAAAACTGATTCATATATTTGGTAAAAGAGTATGGATATCTTATGTCAAAGTGCTTTTGCCCAACCAATCATATTTACACACAAATCAAACCAAAATTTCATAAATATAATTTTTTGATACCAAATTTCATAAATCATGCCAATATTACAATCAATTTACTTTTAATTTTTTCGAGGTTTTAAGTTCGCTAAATTAATGATATTACTTGTTTAACTGTGCTTAGAACAACATATATATAATGAAAGTTCGGAATATTTATAATTTAGAAGGTATCTAAATCACAAGACTATGTCTAGAAATGATATTTACTTAAATATTTTCTAGTAGCATAGATTACAAAAATATCATTTAGTACAAGTCAGATGATTTCATATTCAGATTAAAGTAATTTTGAAATTTTCTTATTTGTACAAGGAATTTTCATAAAGTTATAAAGATTTGAAGTAAGATGAATGTTCTCAAATTCAACAAGTCTTCAAAAAGAATTTGCTTGAAGAATGTTTTGGACTGTAATAGAATTTAGTTCAGAAAGTACTCTCCTCATATATACAAGTTTAAAAGATTATTGAAAGTTATGCTCTACTTTCGAGATATGAAAAATTGGAAGTTTAAAATAAGTCCAGGTACTTTATAGAAAATGAAAAGATGCTTTAAATATTTAAGCATTGATCAATAAATTAATCCTCCATTTCATACACATTGTAAATTTATTCTTAAATTACTCCTTCAATTTTAAAAATCTTATAAATTAATCATTTTACTTATTTAAAATAGGATAAATTAATTTCTGTGAAAATGAAACCAAAAACAAATTTAAAAGATAAGTTGAAACTAACAAAAAAGCTTTTTATATAAAAGATTTATTTCAAAAAACTAAATAAATTAGAGATTAAAATAGTAATAAACTTATTAAAAAAATTTCTGAGATTAAGAAAGTTCATTTTATAGACTTAGGAACTATATTTTCAATATGATAAATTTTGAGTGTTACAAAATTAAACCGCTTCTATGTCCATGTTCATGTTGAAGTGTTTTAGGAAGTGCAATTGTTTTTATTGTGTATAAATTTTACTCTTCAAATAAAATTGGACTCAAAATATTTAAACAACTGACGTTAATATTCTAATATTCTAAAGCTCTTATGAAAGAGAAAGGATTTAGATGTGATTTCTTATTTTATGCCTTTGAATCGTATATTTATAAGGCTAAAAGTTAAGTTAATGGAGACAAGATAACAACCATAAAATAATTTTAAATAAAATTATTAAGTATGTCGTATTTAATTATTTACATAAATATAATTATAAATGAAAATTTAATTTTATAATGTCAGTTTTTTATAAAATATAAAAAATGATAAAATTTAAATTCAAAATTTTTAAATAAAACTATTATAATTTTCAACCTTTAAATACTACACCAATTCTAATAACTTTTATTAAAAACTGGATCCTATTAAAGATTAAGTCTTCAACCCTTTCAATTCTCCAAAATGAAAAAGAATTATATGTTTCTTGGAAATTATACGATGATACACCTTACTTAAATACAAAAATAAAAAACAATCGTTGATAAAAACCTTTATTCTTTTTTGGTGACCATGTTAACATAAAATTGGAAAAAAAAATTATTGATGCAACAGACCAAATATGCACAATATTTACTAACACTCATGGACCTATATTTCGAATTATAAGAACTGATATATTCTGTTTGGGTTTGAGCTCATGGTAAACAACAGAAGCTTCATAGACATATAATCAATACGAATATGTCTCATTATCGTACAAAATTAAGCTCCCATCCAATCATGGGGGCACTTTGGCCTACATATATGTGACCTATAATTCTTTGCTTGCCAAGGGTAGATCTATTTATAAACCTCAAGTCAATGTACTTATGTTTCAATATAAATGATGGGTATATTAGGGTAAGTGAAGTATTTTATGAAAACTTTGGGTAGAGAGAGAAATATCATGTACTTGATTTGTTTACTAAAAATCTAACAACCCCATGTGTTAGATTCTTAGCCTATAACTAGGATAAATCTTTATAGTACTTATGATGCACAGCTTTAAAAGAGTATGGAAGAATAGTGTGCACATGAAGCCCTCTACAATTTGCTTTTTCAGATCGTTCAGCTTTTCCTTCTATGTAGCTTAAATTCCTCTTCTCTCGTTGGCTATAAGTTGCTGAAAATTTGAATTCGTACTTTATTCTATTTGCATAAATATGTAATCTACTTTATATGTTTAACCTTTGACAATATATAATCTCATTTTATATAAGAATTTATTAAGTTTCTCATCGAATCTCACTCCAGAACATTGATTGGATATTGATAAATTGTTAGTACTGTTAGAAAATCACTCAATCAAGAAGGACATTTGAATTTTTTTTTTTAAAAAAGTATTTCTTATTGGATGCGTTGATTTCACTTTAATTTGCTTGTGAAAGTAATTTGATTTGTTATGAAATATAATTAATTACTTAAATAAATGAAAGAATATACATAGTAAATTATTCTGTTATGAACCAGTGATGAAAAAAATTGATATATATTGAAATTATATAATTTCCTCAATTTTCTTGTAATAAAATTTTTCTATTGAATAATATGTAAATATTATACATTTAAACAAATGTATTTTATACGTATATTAGTTTAGAATTTTTAATACACATAAAAAGTCAAATAAATAATAGGACTAGTTATACATGAAAATGAAAATAATTTATTGACAATAATTACCTTATGCTAAACATATCAATCATTGAAACCCAAAAAGGTTTACATAAAAATTGGTGGCCAAGTTACATATGACTGCTAGTTAGCTAATAGGTTAAGGCAATGAACACTTTATTTAAATGAGAATTTTCTCTTTATCCTTCACTTTTGGTTTTGACTATAAAGCTCATAATTTGCTATCTCTATCTATTACTGGGCTTATACGTGTTTCCGCATATGCAAAGAGTTAAACCATCTTTTTTGTTTACAAGTGTTAGATAAAAGATATACAGCTAAAGTAACAAGTGGAATAGTGGGTTTACAGGCTAGGAATCATACTATTTCGTTATGCTTTTATAATATTTAATTGTGAAGTGTAAAAAGAAAAACTTCTGATTTGTATATTCATTTTTCCTAAAATGAAATTCAAAATAGGAAGTAAAGTGGTATATTTTATGATTAATTAATATGATTTTTTCCATCCTTCTTAGTTATAATAAAACTGTTGATAAAAAAATAATATTTTTGATGGATAATTTCAAATAACCTTCAATCTATCATTCAAACAAACAAACAATTCGATATTTTAAAAATTTAAATTTAGAAAAATTATATTTGCACTTTAAATTTATAAAATATTTCTTATAATAAAAAATAGAAAGATAAGAAAAAGTGGAATAAGATAAGTGATTTGATAAATAGAGAAAAAATTATTAAAAGAGGAGAGATTAAATTATAAAGAGGCATGAA
The DNA here is from genome assembly GCA_037954105.1 of Canavalia gladiata. Taxonomy (NCBI): domain Eukaryota; kingdom Viridiplantae; phylum Streptophyta; class Magnoliopsida; order Fabales; family Fabaceae; genus Canavalia; species Canavalia gladiata. The sequence continues at coordinate 34,152,879 of CM075663.1, forward strand.
TAGCATAATTTATAAATTTATATAACCTAAGTTGAGAATGAATTTAAGACTTTGTTTATTGTTATTTATTTTTTCTATCAAACTTCAAAAACACAGTCTAATCCATTAACTTGTTAATATGTTTATTTTGTTCATTAATTAGTCTAATTTTTGGTCGAATTCTAACGAAAATTATATAACATTCAATAAATCCTACAAAATTTTAGAATGTTATTTTAGCGTGACAGCCTTTATTAGAATTTGATTGAAAATGAAACAAAAAAAGGAGGAAAAGTACATACTAAAAGTTTAGAGATTTTAGAGATCTTGTTACACATTTTTGAAATTTGAAAACCAATGTGATATGATCCCAAATTAGAGGGGTGATACACTGAACATTTCCCTTTTAAGTACGTACTCATCTTTGATTTAAAATAAAAAAATTAATATGTAACTGTACATCACTATCAATATTCTCTCTCTCTCTCTCTCTCTCTCTCTCTCTCTCTCTATATATATATATATATATATATATATATATATATATATATATATATATATATATATATATATATATATATATATATATATATTACATAACATTCAATATTGATTTAACATATTGGAAACTTAACGTGCTACCAATTATAGTAAGTCTTCCAAGAGCCAAGGAAGCTTTGATCGTAATTTTTATTTTCAAAAAATCCGAGCCAGTAATTTCATCTTTGTAATAAGTTAATGTAAGGTATACTTATAAAATCATTCGGAGAGGAAATCTATCCGGATCAATGTTTTTTTTAAAAAAACTAATGACTTATTCTAACATCTCGTTACTACACAAATCTTAATGATTTATTTGAAAAATATTGATAAAAAAATACTCATAAATTAGGAAAGATTTTAAAAAATATCATGAGAGTATCACAACCACTATTATATATACCTAAAAAATATTAAAATATTAAAATAATAGAAAGTAAAAGATACAATAAATAGTATAATAAAAAGAAAAAATACTATAACAATATGTGAATTTTTTTTAAATAAAGTAAACATAAATATATATATATATATATATATATATATATTAATCAATTTTTTTATTACCAATACAATGTTTGTACTCTCCCATAGATTATTTCATTTTTCTGATAGAAAAAAAAAAGAAAGAAAACGAAAAAAATTTATATCATGATTAATACAAAGTTTAATTACTTGTTTACAGCTTCCTACAACAGTAAAGAGAGAAGATGAGAAATTAGAGAGAGTTGAATTAATTAGTTAATTTTTGAGTTTAATTTCATAGCTGCCTAATTACCTATTATGGTCTTTGCCACTTGCTTTGACAACTTGCCTCAACCCACTCTTTTGCACTCTCACAATAGCCTATATATTTCAAACCCACAAAAGAGAAAAAGGCCAACCAAAAACACAACAAAACACAACACACAGAACACAGAACACAGCACAAAACAACACAACACAACACAACACAATACACAATCTCATCATATCCACAACCGCAGCCATTTCCTTAATTCCATGCCTCTCTCTCCCTCTTCCATGGCCTCCATCCCTCAGTTCTATTCAAACTACACCACATTCACTGCTCATGATGTGTCAGAGTTTCCAATTAGTACTCAACTCAATGGAAACGCTTCAGTTATGGACAACACCATGTGGGGTGGTCAAGATAGCATGATTCCTATGCTTGATGTTAATAATGGGGCACTTGATCATATTGTGTCACTTGATTGTGATGCCATGTCTTGTGCTAATTGGATGCCAACCTTCTCAGATCAACTTGGGGGGTTTTCAGATTTGGCTATTTCAGACTGCAAAATGGGTTTCTATGGAGCCTTTCAGAATTTCAACACAAGATACCAACCTCATGTTGGTGACTTTGGAGAAGAATGTTGTGGATTTGTGGAGGATATTAAGCCACCTGCTTATCCTAATGCTGCCAGAGAAAATTGGGTATGCTTAATTATTGATGAATTCTCCCTATTCTGTTTCATTGGAAGATGGTGTTAGTTACCACTTAATTCAATAATTTTGTTAATTTCTAGCATTAATAAGCATATATTTTTTTAATTTCTTTGATTGAGACTTGACATATGTGAAAATCCCTTCAAAATTTGAAAGTGGGACATCAAAATTTTCTTTTCAATTAAGGAATCATGAATCATGATCCACCCTCTTCTCTCATGAAATTTTTTTTCACTACGTATATATTTCTTTATCACATATAAAGGAAAGTTTTTGGTGATGATATAATATAATACCATACGAACATAGTTTAATTTTATTAAATGTTAATGTTTATAAATTTATGGCAGGGAATTCAAGGTAATCAAATGCCAGCAGTTGAAGAGCCTAACATAAAAGTAGGAAGGTATTCAGAAGAAGAAAGGAAAGAAAGAATTCTCCGATATTTGAAGAAACGAAATCAAAGAAACTTTAACAAAACCATCAAGGTCTTTTTATATTCTCCCTTTCTCTCTCTCTCTCTCTCACACACACACACTCTCTTGTATATTTAGTTTTATCCTTTTTGTATAAACTTGAATTGGGAATTCACTTTAATTCTTCTCATTGGCCTAATTGTACAGTATGCATGTCGAAAAACCTTAGCTGATCGGCGAGTTAGAGTTAGGGGAAGGTTTGCAAGAAACAATGAGTTATGTGAGGAAGATATGGCATCAAAGAAGCATGAGAATCATCATCACCACAAAGAAGACTTTTATGGTGGCGATTCAATCCAGTTCCAGGTAACTTTCATTCTATAGTACTGTTAATATGGATATCAATTAAGAAAGGAGAATCTATTGTTGAAAACGAAATGTCATGCTATCGAATTATTGATAATGCTCTAGCTAAACATTTTAACCGTAAACTAATTAAGAAACTCATTTTTATGACAAGTAATTATATTTTTTTTTATATTCTCATGTTAATTATCCTAATTCTTTTAAAAAAAATTATTTAATATATTTGAAATGTAAAAAACATTCAACACCTTTTCATTTAGTAAGAGGATTAATCAAATGTTATAGGAGGATTTAAAATTATTTTTTTCTTACAATTAAATTCCTGTATAACCTATATTAATTTATATCACATGCCTAAGTGCATGTCTGAAAACGTTTATATTTAGGAAAATAATAATTTATTTTTAAAATATTTTAAAAAATGATAAAAATAAATAATTATTTCATAAAAAAATACTAATTATTTGTGACACTTCCAAATTAATTTCTAAAGTGGTGATCTTCATGCATGCAGTTAAAGAATGATGAGGATGATTGGCTGCAAGAGGCGATGGCAAGTTTAGTCTATTGAACTCATTCTTCACCGGAGGATATGTGACTTATTTAATTAGCACAATCAATGGTTCCACATGATGACAAGCTCTTGATCAAGAAGATGGGGGTTTTTCTGACATGGTTTAAATTAGTGGAAGAAAGTGAATAGGAAGAGAGAGAGAGAGAGAGAGAGATTACTAGAGTTATTTTGCAATTGTATGCTAATTTGTTTTCTTTGATAATTAAGGACGTAGATGTATGTAAACTCTAATTGCATGGCGGTGTAACCAGAAGATGGATGTAGATTGTTTGATGTTAATTTTTAGGCATCTTTGCTAAGGAATTTGATGGGCCAAGTTTGACTGGATACTTGGGTTGATTGAAAGATATAATATTCCATACAAAGGACTTTATATTTGTTTGAGTAGACACAAATATTCCGATAATTAAAACTATAGCTTATAAGTCACTATCTCTCTAACTGTTTCGAGTCAATTCTTGCCATTCATGTAATTCACTCATTTTGATGATTACTGAAAGCCACTAATCGGAAATTCTATTTCTCATATTGCCCTCTTCATATAAGGACGTTTTGAAACTATTTGTATTAGTAAATCTAGGTTTTCAACCTTTAGGAACAGGGAAATTGCAATATTCTTATAAACAAATTTAAAATTTCTTTTACAAAAATTAAAATAATGATAAAATGAGTAATTTAAATAAAAATAAACTATAGAGAAAATATTATAGAAATTTATAATAAAAATATTATATTTTTTATAAATAACCTCATCCCCGGTAAAAGACTACGAGTGCAAGCTTTTCTTTTTCCTCCCTCGGAATTATGTGAACTTTGTTTGAGGATTTATTTTAAAAAAAATTATGGGATATGGAGAGTATACTATTCCACTGATTTTTAAAATATTTATATATAACTTGAGAAATAATTTAAACTTATCTAAAATAGCTACTATATAAGTTTATAAAATTTAATGTTTATGCTATTGATCAGGAACCGATGGTTCCCTATGATAAGTTGAGAAAGCCATCGAATCTAATAGATAACAGAAAAATTCTTTTGTCTACATGTTGCTCTATTCCACTTATGTATTAAATTAAATTACTATACTTATCATATTATTAATTAATTCTCTTTGACTTAAAGTGCGTAACAAACATTAAAAATATTCTGTCAAAAGAGCCAAAAGATAAATCAGGACAAAATGTATATATATTTTTATTATAAAAATATTAAAATTGAATATATATTTTATCTTAATATTAGTTGTGAATTCATTTATTATTTGAGTTACAATATTAAAATTGTGAGACTAAAATGCAAGTTTAAGTGAAAAAAAAAAAAGCTTCAATAAAATAATATATATCCAATATTATATATAAGTCCGGTATTAAGTAATTTCTAAAAAGACTATGTTCTTGGATAGTTTTTTCCCTCCTTTAAATTTGGACATAGTGGATTGAAATGGGTAACTAATAGCATATGGCTTTTCCATTCACCTATGGATGCCAATCCTGTGCATAGTAAAGATGAATAGAGGAATTATTCTTGGTTTAGTTGTGGAATATAAGGTGATAAAATTTCAGACAAAGATATAAGAATATAGAGAAGGATTAAAAAAAGAAAGAAAAGAAAAAATAAACTATCTATTCTTGTTATGGTTCCCCTCCTCCTTTCCTCCTTTTCAGTGCTACCACTAGTAGGTTATATGGCCTAAAGAGTAGAGAATCCATATTATAAAGGAACTTGAAGAAGATGAAGAAAAAAATAGGACTTTTGTTAATAATTTAAAAATCAAATCAAGGATTAAACTAATAAGACATTTAGGTTATGGCTTAATTAGTTGTTTTAAGAAAATAAAATGTGTGAATTAAAACCATAATTAGTTTATTGCTCAACCAATATATATAACCCATCCACACAATTTTTATGACATGTGAGTGTGTTATAGAAATATCTTTCCACTACGAACTTAGAAGCATATATCCTAAATAATAGACATCTACCGACATTATGAATCATATCTATTATTAACAGAGGAAAAATATATGTAAAATTTTAAAACTTTATCTTTTAAAAATGACACTCTTTTGCAATACTTCCCCCTTTTGAAAGGCACCTAAAAATGCTCTCAGTCATTTTTATGATTAAAGCCCAAAAGTAAAAAAGCGTAAAACACTTCCCAACGTTTTCACTTGTGTATCAATTTATTCCTCCGTCCCCATACCAATCCAAACAGAGAAAAGCACAAGCACTTTTTTTAATTAAAATAATAATAATACGAGGAATTAAGCTGTTTGAGCTTCTAATTCTATTTGAGTTAATTTTCTCCATTTTGAACATATATATTGGAAGAAGAGAAAATTTTAATGTGTGTGTGTATATAACCATCTAATTTGCTCTAACTTTATATATATAGTCATTAGTAATTATGTTTTTGACTTTTAACTCGTAGCTTATGACTTTAGCTTCTATTTTATAGGTAAGACTTAAATTATGCTTGTAGTTCTCTCTCTATATATATACTAGATAACCCTAAATTTAATTTTAGTTATTATTTATTTTTTATTTTTGTTTTCAAAATGTTTATAAATAATATGTATTACAATTTAATCTGTGCTAATGTGATACAAATTTCATTACGATACATCAACAATCATCATTTTGAAAGTAATAAATAATGTTATATATATATATATATATATATATATATATCATAATTTAATTATATTTACAGAAAATAAAAATATATTTCACCCCTAGAACAAATTAGAGTGGCTGAGGATAGGTTCAACAAAATTCCTTCCTTTTCCATTTATTGGCGTTTACATGGATGTGCAAGAGAAATGGGTTTTCTTCCACAGCCTAATGATTATCGAATTCAATTCCAATTCCTTGAAGGGCACGATGCCATGCCAAGAACTTATTATATCCTTATCTGACCAAGCAAGCATCTAAACAACGGTTCTTATCCTTGTTAAAATTCAAGAATACCAATGAATTTCAAGATATTTTATTTCTCCGTAGTTATATATTCTTTTTTATAGTACTCTACACCGTAACACGGCATATCTATATATATATATATATAGTTGTAACTAGATAATTGAGAAATTAAACAAAAGAGAATTACTATATAAGCTTTTAATTTGTCACTTTCATGATAAGGACTGTTACCAACAACTTAATAGTTAATACATGCTCTTTAATTCTCCTTTGTTTCCAATGTACAAAATCATAATTCCTCATATTAATTATGTGATTTAAGTAGGTCACATAGCTTCTTACTGCTCCAAAATATATTGGGAGCTGGCCCCCCTACTTTGTTGAAATGTCATGATCTTTAAATCCCCTCTAGATGGGTGCTTTTTTCTTGGTACCACATTGCTTTTATATGAACTATCAACTTCATATGCTTGTTAGTGGTGTCATTTTCATAGTTATCTTGCTCGTTCATTGCCATCATATTCAATCAAGACTTTTATGACATACAAATAATAGTCACACCTTAGTTGGATATTTAGCATAGAAATTCTGCATTCACATTATGTTATCTCTATACTACTACCAAAAAAACAGAATTACAAATATGTCATTAATAATTGTTAAAGAAACAAGAAAAAAATGAGGTATGCATAATAGTATGGTGATATAATATAATTTCCTTGCATCTCTAATGTTTAGCATACTATGGTTGGTTCAATTAATTCCTTAATTGATCATTTAAAACTCATGTAAAGTATTCCCTCTCTACTTCTATGAATTTAATTTAATTGGTGGGGATGTGCTCCCTACTGCACCAAAAAGCTTCATAGTCAAAAATGGATTGATTACTAGGCTATAGGAACACACTTTATGTGATTGAAAGTGGTATATTGTATAGTCCTTTTCAGATTCTACCAACAAGTATCATTGTTCCTTCTAGATCTTGATGCTGTGGTGTTTATCTCCCAGTTCATAGTCTAAATTGTTTTACCCATTCTTGCTCCATTATTTTGACTATGCATTTTTACTAAGTCATATTAATATATGTAATTTTGTCTTGAAATTTCTAACGTGGATTTAATTCTTCATTAAGACACATTAACATGGTTATGTGTATGTGTGTCTTATGTGACATGCAGACATGCTTGTTCATAAAAGTGAATGGAATTAAATCTAGCACAATTAACTATTGTGTGTAAATTATCTATGAAACTAGCTTTGACAAAATATTCATCATATAAATGGTATAGCAAAGTCAAACTAGGAAGGGAAAAGAAATGCATAAATGGTCAACATTCGGTGCTTAAAGTCATATATAAATCTGTTTAAACAAGTCTAACTTGGAAAATCTCTAAAGGGAATTGAATGCAAATGTAGCTTTGCTATCTCAATTTTTTTTTCTACTCATAGGGTCTGAATATAAAGGGAGAACAAATACAAAAGAATTTTATTTAAAATAAAAATAAAAGCAAATGGGGGTCACAAGCAAGCATTCTTACAATCGTAAGAAAGCACTAATAGAGTGTAGTGACTGAAACTTTCTCATTCCTCTAAGTTGACCCATTGGCATTATTATTTATAATGGATTTCCATCTCAGTGACAAGTGTACAAGATTTGGCGTTTTATTCATATTCATTTATAGGGGTAAGAGTTTGTCATAAAATGGCAATAAGAATGTAGCCAATAAATAATATTTTTTTTAAAAAATATTTTATACCAACAAAAAATATGTACTGAAATTTTAGGAGAAAAAATGTTACATTGATGAGTTAGAAACAAATAAAACATACAAACAAGAACATCTTGAGTTTAAAGTGTTAAACAGATTGCTCAACTTTAAATTAGCAGGAAAGAGTACAAAAAACTTTTAATTGTCCAAAATCATAAGATAAATTAATATACATAAATTTTAAAATTTGATTAATAATTTTTTTATCTATAAACAATGTCATTCATTCATTTATATTTTTTATCTAATGGTTAATAATTTTTTAAAACAAAAAATAAATTTAATAACATATTATTGAGTATAAATAAATGTATGTTATTATTTATATAAATGAATTTTTTTTAAATTATTAAAATGAATAATTAATATTTTTCTGAATTTTTTTTATTTTGGCCTCCTTTTGCTAGCTTTTGATTTCGTTGAAACTCTACAAGCTATTTAATTTAGCCTTGTATGTAGCATGGGACCCATGAAGACATACAAGTAGGCTCCTCCTAGTAAAGATACTCATTAAGTCCATTGTCCTTTCAAACCAAGGGAGGGTTAGATTGTAGTGAGAGTGGAATTAAGTGCACAACTGTTGATGAATTTGAAAATATTTTTATTTTTATTTTAATTATTATAACTTTAAGCAGTATTTTTATTTTTATATCTCTTTTTTATTATATTATATTTCTATCTTCCTTTTTTATTTTTTATTTTATATCTCGTACTTTTAAATATATAACAATATTCATTCTTTTTTCCTTATGTGTGTTTGTGACTAAACCCATAAATACAGAATTGAAATAAAAATTGTCAAGGACGATTTGTCTGTGACAAGTGTATGTCATATCATACGCCTCCAATTTTGGCCCACAGAAACTACAAGAAGGGCAGAGGGCCATACACTGAGGCCCCATTGGATTTGCAGGAAAAAACAAGAAGTATGTTTGCAGAAAAAACTAAAAGATGTTGATTATGTTTTTAATTTTTAATTTTTTAAAATTTTCTTATAATAAAAATTTTATTTTTTTATAAAAATAAATAAAATAATAAAATAAAATTGTTTAAATAATAAATAAAATTAAAAAATTAAAAAATAAGAAACTAAAATGACTTAAATCTATTTTAGCTTTTAGGTTTTAAATTTTTTTAAAAAATATTATTTTTAAAACAGATTTTCTAAAAAATTATCATTTTTTTAGTTTTTTAATTTTTAAAATAAAAACTATTTTTAAAAACAAAAACAAGTAAGCCGTTAATATTTATAAGTTGTTGACTATTTTTTTTTCTTTTCTTTTCCAATGTTACTCAAACTCAAAATATGAGGACAATATTCTTGTAACCAAGTTGGAATTGGTGGCCATATATGTTTACACCTTGAAGATTGAACTTTATGGTTCACTACTCATGGGTTATATAGTACAAGCTAGCATATCAATGTTGCAATCATTGCAATTTATATCATATGGGACCAAAAGTCTGCCTAACTAGTCAAGCATAAGAAGAGACGATAAAGCGACTAAAATTGACTTCCAAAGATTCTTATAAGTTTTCCTGACCAGAAAAATATTACCAAGTTCCCCCCCTTCGTTCATACATTTTCTTTTTGCTTATATGAGTTTCTCGTACTTTCTTCTTGGATTCTCAATCGATAGTGAATTAGCTGTTTCGGAAACTTTGATATTTTAACACAGCAGATTATTTTATGTATGAAGAAAACTGGCTTTATTATATAAAAAGAGTTTAACCAAAAAGATTAATTTATTTGATGAGATATAATTTAAATATTATATTGGATTTCTTATTCTATTTATAATATTTTATCCTTTTTAAGAGTAGATGTTGATGATAATTTTACTTCATTGATATTGATCCAAAGTTATTCTTTTCTCCTTTGATTTGAAATTATATGGTTAAGATAATTGTCTTTTTCATATTTGAAAAATATATAGATATAATTGTCTTTTTCACTTAAATTTTTGTGGTTAAGATAAAGATTCAAATTATATTTAAATGTGGCTAAGAGAAAAATGAAATTATTGAATTAGCTTTAATAACTTAGATAAATACTATTATGGAAAATATTTTAAAACAAGTATCCTATTCATAATTTTTAGAGTCTTGTTAACTAATAATTTAAAAACATTAATTAATAAATTAAAGGTGAAAAGTTTGTTGGTAGGAATGGATTTTTGAAAATTATAAAAATATAAAAGAAGTATAAAAGAAAAATGTGGACAATAATTTTAAGACATGAATATGCATTTTTTTTTTTTAGATTTAATTGGTCCTTACCAATAACCAGACTTGGATGCAACTTGAGTTTGATGACAAATTTCTTCTATGATATAAGAACATCTTTGAATATGTTCTATACTTTCAAGACTCTATCATTACAACCAATTTCACCTTTAGTGATGGACAAATTCTTTCACTAAATATAAAACATCTATAGCCATATGTTCATCTTACATGAACCCCTGACACATTTTCTGTCCATTAAATAAAAGGAATTGGCATGCAAATTTAGATGTCAAAGATTGTAAATCATTTATATGGATGCTTTTATTTACAATTTTATGTGTGTAGGTTGAAATTTTTACACATCTTTACCTATGCTTTTTCATTTGTGGGTACAAGTTGACGTATACTTACAATTATGCATTTGTAGGTAAAAGTTTATGCATATTTTTACTTACTATTTGATGTGTTCATAGATAAAAGTTAAACTAAATTTTTTTTATGAGCGAAAGTCAATTTACACTAAACCTCTAAGTACTAATTTTCTGGCAATTTTAACGGTCCTATATTATAAACTTTCTGATGGTTTTAAAATTTACTCCTTTTTAAAATATAAAAAAATATTTTGAATAAGAAAAACCATACTGAAATTATGATTTGGTTTTCTAATTTGTACTTTTTTTACAACATAACTACATTTCTTTGAGAATACCGAAATTCATACAAGAAGAAACTAATCTGCACAAAAGTCATATTAAACATACAAGCATCCAATAGATAATTTTTTAAGTAAATACTAACATACAATAAAACAATTTTTTTTAAGTAAATACTAACATACAATAAAACAATATGGATATAATCATAATTAAAGGAGGGAGGAAGAAGGTTCTATTTAAAAATATAGAGACAAAAGAATATAAGCTTTAAAAATATAGAGACAAAAGAATATCAGCTCGCATGACTCGAATATATTATTCTTATCCTCCATCATTATATCTCTTGCCACAACTGCATCCTTCACCATGTCCTTGAATAGAATCACAACTGCATCCTTCTTTTGAATCATTTTCCTATTGTAATAATTGAAATAATTGTATAAGATTTTGACAATATCATGCTAAGAAAAATTAAATGTATAAAATAACATAAAAGAGTTATGACATATTACCAAATATTTGAATAGCTGAACAAACTATCCATATATACCATCCCTGTAGTAGTCTATGTTTTCAAGCTTAATAACCTTCACGGACTGTTTTAGAGATTAAAATGTCAACACGTATGCAATAATAAACTCGAAGGAAGAAGTGTTAATCCATAAACAGAAAGCAAAAAGTGTTAGCTTAATTTTATCCATAAAGAAACGAGGCTAACTTACACATAGTTACATGAAAGAAAATAGGAAAGTGGAAGCAAATAACTTGCCTCTTCATGCACGATTGTGAGAAACAGTAGCAGAGTCACAGATAATTGTAGATATGTTGTATACATAGTGAGAGGAGTGAAGTTGCTCTGTGACATGAAACGCCAACATTAAGAACCTCGTATAGCGGGAAATAATTGGCAACTTGCTCAGTGGGAAGACAATTTTGTGTACATATATTACACTTAAAAATGGAAATTATTAAAAAAAGAGATATTGTCCAAAGGAAATACAAAGTCGAAGATAATGGTTTGTATTTTATTATTTAGTCCTGCACCATATTTTAATTTCTTGAATCCTACCTAATTACATTGATCAATATAAATGTTCCAGATTAAATAAACTAAATGAATGTTGATTGCATGTAAGTTGACACGTAAAGAATTTCACATTCAATTGAGATCAAAATTGAAAATGCCTTGCGAGCTTTTATATCAAATCAAATTAATATTTTTACTCTGTTAATTAGCTATCCAAGATGTCTTGTAGTTTTCTTAATTCTTCAAATCAGTACTTAAATGTCTTCAGTTAACATTAAATATAATGGGATATTGGCAAATCATCATTAAAATAATAACAAGTCATTAACTAACTAATTTTAAAAATTTGAAGTTTTCAGGGTGCAGAGAATAGAATTAACAAATTTCTGAGTCTAATCAATTCACTGTTGACATGCTTAGAAGAAAGTGTCTTCACCTTTAGAATCACCTTTTAAATACATTGTTAAGGATAATAAACATAATATTAAATTGATAATTTTGATATTAAACATACCTTTAGAAGCACCACGATCTATAAAATTTTTATGTTATTAGAACCTAATCTTTAATATAATTTTTATGTTATACATTCTACTGATTGGGGTTTAAAGTTGGCGCTTCTTGTATGTGGGTGAATTGATAAAATATACCTATAGTCAAACCATTCATCCCCCGTGTGTCATCTACATACAATCTTGGTGTGAAAATTTTTAATGAACTTGTAGGTACGTACTTATGTTTTCCAGCGAATTAAAGGAATGAAGAACCGTATCCTTATAGAATTACAGTATGATCAGCTCTTCCATGCCATTTTGTAATAGTTATAGGCTCACGTTTTAAATTGTTTTATGTATATGGTGCCATGCACTAACAGGATGGTGAGTAAGAAGAAGCAGAGAAAATCCCAATACCCTCACTCATGCAATGGACAAAAATGACATTAATGAGGTTTACCATGTTTGTTTGCTGAAGTTTCAGTGATGATGACATTAGGAAATGCCAATTGTTTGCACAGACTTGGCAACAGTCTCGTGAACGGATGGATCACAGTTTTGGTTTCTAGATAGAACAAAAAACCCTGTAGCAAGAGCTGATGGTGACCTTTCAGAGCTGAAGCTGCTGGTTCTTCTTTGGGAGATGATGGTGACCTTTACAGCTAACAGTTAAAATTGATGGGAGTTAGGGAATGGAGTTGATGTTCACTATTTTTTCCATGACATGATAATTTTTGTTTTGTTGATAATCAAAAGCTTTTGTTTCGTTGATGTATGATGAGCATGTATTGTATAACCTTTTTGGCATTCTGGTTTCCAGAATAGTATAGTTGAATCAAATATGTATATGATATGACTTATTTCTCACATTGAAAGGCATCCAGGTACAATTTGAGGTTATGGACTGTAATTTGTTTTGTCATTACCAAATGCTGGATGCAAAATAATTTAAATTTAATCTTTGAATGTAGAGATCACACAGATTAAATAAAATGGTTATTGGTTTGTGTCAGACATGGAATTTATGGCTTAAATAAAATGAGTTTGCTTGGTCCCTACTAATAGTCAATCATCCATCTACAATTATGATGATCGTTTGATGAAATTTTCTATTTCTTCTGTAATTAAATCAGACCAGAACAAGATAATTTATACCTTTAGAAGCATCATGATCTATAATTTTTTTTCCATTTTTTATAAGCTTAAATTGTTAAATGAAAATGAGTTGAAGTAGCAATATTAAACATACTTTATTTAACTATTCAAATTCTATTTTTAAAATTTTAAAATAGGAGTTTCACATTTCACCGGTTCCGTGTGTTAATTTACTTGTTCTATTTGCCTCTAACCTATTTCCAAGTCTTTTGCAGTAGGGGCGTTACACATTTAGTAATGATTTATGATTTTCTTTCACGAGACTAATGCTCATCTTCTAATTTTTGGATTTAAATGGAAGCTAACCAAACAACGACATTAAGAAAGCTCTATTCACTTTTCGGCGGATGTGTACTGTTTCCCTCTCTCTCTTCATCTTCTCAATTTTGAATTCTGAATTGAGTTAATGTTTGTGTGTTATACCGTTATTCCTCCTAATGAGTGATGACGGAGATCACTAATCTAAACACGGACTTAATAGAACTGATTCTCTCCCCTCTCCCAAACCCAACCTTAATAAGAGTCTCCATTGTGTGCAAGCTATGGCACTCAATCAGCTGGGGCTTCACGTAACTTAATTTTAAAATAATAGAATTATTTGGATATCTGCAAAGAATTGAATTCACCTAAAACTATTCGTATGCAACCAAACAGCGACTACAAAAAAAAAAAATAATCTAAACAAGCTTAACAATGCAAAGAAATGAGCATTTGTTAGAAGTCTAGTTTACCTGAAACAGGTTCAGAACCGATCAGATTTTGCTCCAGATTTGGTCCGGGTGGATCGCGAGCTCGTAGTTGATGTACACCACAACCCATGGCAAGGAGGCGTAAATTGGGCTCGAGGAGGTGGATGAAGCGGCGGAACCTATGCCGAAGGACATGAAGGGGATGCTGGAATTTGGTAGAAATGGTGGTGTCATACACGCGGTTGCTGGAGGTTTGCAGCTGTAGCGGTGGGGTTTCCGACGGATGGGAACGCCACCAACCGGACTTTAAACTCCTTCGCCATGATGAGATTGAGATCTGGTTTAGGGAAGAGAATCTCCTGGTGAAATTAGAATTTTGAGAATTGTTTGGTTTCCAAAATTTGGGGTTTCTTGTTCTCGAAGTAGAGACTTGAGAGGAGCCATGGCAACCTTACTGGGAGCCTTTTTGTTGGTTTGATGACGTTTCCTTTAATTAGTGTAGGTTAATTTATTCTTTTATATATTAAATAAAAATAGTTTTTTTTTTCTACTATTATCAATCGATTTCATCTCTAAATTTAATATTATTTAAAAATCTTTTTTTTTATAATTTTAATATGTTTTTTAATATTATCTATACATAAAATAATTTTTAGCGAAATTTGCAAAATACATCTACTTAAAAATTATCTTGTATTTGTAGATATATAATACATATATCTATAATTTAAGATATCTATAGCTACTGTGTAGCAATTATCACTTAAACCAATTGTAGTTATATGACAATTTTTTTTAGTGTATATAGCAAAAATAAAGGTAAATAATTTTGTTAAAGGAATTAAAAAATAAATTAGAAATTTTGTGTTGAACTTGGAATCAATTATGGATGAGAATATTTATCTATAAATATCTTGTATTTACTCACTCATGAAGAGTCACATTTATTCAACTAATATTATTTTGTAAAAGATCACACCAATTCAAAATGTTTATTAAATAAAAAGATATTCATTTCATTTTATATCTTATAACAAGTCACTTTATTCTAATTTAAGTTATTATAAATAGACATATTTTTTAATTAATATATATTCATATATATATATATATATAATTTTCATTCAATCAATAATATTCATTCTTTCTCACATTTTTCTTGATTACAATCATCTTGAATATGTTATAAGTTTTCTTATTGGACTCAATGATATCTTATTCCATATCAAAGGGCTTCTCATGAATCCTATCTCCTCCATTAACAATGGTTTTTTTCTATTGAATCAAAATGAAAAGCAACGTGAACTTGGTGCCAATCTGACAACTCTTAGTTAGCTTTTGTTGTTCAACATGGTAATTGTGTCAATTTTGATGTTAGGCATAAAAAAGGTAAAAAAAAAATAGAGAAGGATCTACTCATATGTGCTCATTGTGGTACCACTCTAAGGATAAATGCTTTAAGCTACATAGCTATATGCCTAATTACAAGAAAAATCCAAACCGGTTGCAGATACATCACTTAACATTAATCAAGTTGCTGCTAATACTAATTCCACACCGGAGGACACTTCTTCCCCCTTTCTATTGTCTGCTACTCATTATCAGCAATTGATGAATCTACTACTGTCCCATACTTTAAATGGAACTTCTCATGTGAATCTTGACTCCACCTCCCCCAATCAATCTGGTATAGTTTTATCTGTTTCTCCTTCCATGCATCTTTCTCAGCTTTCCAGCTATATCATAGACTCTGGAGCAACTACTCATATTTGCTACGACTTGCATCTTTTTGTCTTATTCTTTCATTTCCAACAGGACTGTCATTTTATCAAACCAAACATCTATTTATGTTACAACTGTTGGCATAGTTCAATTTATGCCTAAACTTATATTACATGATTTCATTCCTCAGTTAAAATTAAACCTCATTTTGGTCAATAACTTGTTACAACTAATTCTATTTTTGTTTCTTTATGTACTAATCATTGTTTTATTGAGGATTCCAAATTTCAATTTCATTAAATTTATAATATAATTAAATTTAATATATTTTTAACTTTTAAATCTTATTTTCTGAATCATAATTTTTAATTTTACTTTATAATCTAAAAATTTGTTTTCTATTTTTGTTATTTTAACTTTCATCCTATCACTATATCATTCAAGATTATCATAATATGTCTATCAATATTAATTATTAAAACTACCATCATCATTATAATTTTTATTCTTTCACTATTATAGTTTTTATTTCTTCACTCTTACTCTTCTTACCATCTCTACTATTATTCACTGATTATTTTTGTAATTGTTATCATTATTATTCTTTTATCTTATAATTATTATTATGATCACTCATTATCAGTTCTGACTCTTCATTTTATTATTGTCATCATTCATTATTATTATTATTTATAAATTAAATTTATTTACTAAAATTTAATATAATTATACTAATTATTATTCATGATTAAAATATCAAAATATAATTTATTCATCTTATTATTATCAATTACTAAGTTTTAACTTGAATCGTTATGAAAAATAATATTTTAATTAGATTATTTATAACCGTTAAAAAATAATTATAATTATGATAAGATAATGTTATAAGTGGATTTAAATATTCATGTATATTAGATCAGAATAAATAGAAGATTTAATTATGTTAAAAAAAGAATAATTTTTATATTATTTACCTAAATAACAAGATTCACAATCTCTATTCAAACCAGCAGGTGTAAAAGGAAATTAACTAGTTACACGTTGGAACACAGTATGTCAGGGGTGCCATACGACAATGCGCAAATCAAAATCATAACTTATCATATGATTACAAGTTGGGGATGAAAAGGAGTTAACAGATTTTTGAAGGTCAAAAGACGAGTAGAATTCTCTTCCAACACAAATAATGTTTGGCTCTAGCATGCCCAATCATCTCCATTGATTGTATCCCGAATAAGACAGGAATTACCGTTAATAAGCAACTTGCAATGCAAGGAGCTAGTAAACTTGTAAAAAGAAATGGGATTGAAATGAAATGAAAATTAAGAATGCAAAAAAACATAATAATGCTAAGTAATTGGCTTGTGTGCAAACTCCATTTGATAAATTCACAACAATCGGTTTAATGCGAGAAAATGAATGAAATAGGGCTAGATAATGACAAAACTGATTTGTGGTACCTATATCTATTGTCCAATTAGAAGCCAAGAATTGAGTACCTGTTGCACTCTAATTAATGGTAGAGTCACTGATATGATTGACTTGGTTGTTCCCTATACCTGAAATTGTCTTCTCAGATTGTTGAAGCGAGGTAACTAACTTCTGAAACACTGCAGAGTAAGACTCATCCCGGTAGTAGACTGGTCTAATTTGTCCTCTTGATCAATTTGGAAAAACTGAGTGATAATAGCATTGACATTGGGAATAATGGGATTCTTATCTCTGAATTTGAAATTAAGGGGAAAGCCATGCTTGAAGTAACAGCTTTCTACTGTATGTTGAGCCTTTCCACAAAACGTACACATCTTCACAAAATTAATGGGATTCTACTGTATGTTGCTTCTGACTTGTGGACAATTGTTATTACTAATCAAAATATTAGGAGGCTCACCAATCCCAATTTCAGGAACCTCCTATACAACTTTCTTGTCGCAGCACTTGAGAGAAAACCTTGCTGTTGTTAGGCAAAGGCTCCTTCATGATAATTTGAGTTTTCATAGTGTCAAATTGGTCACCTAAACCGTTTAGAAAACAGAGGACATGCTCAATTTCTCTTTGCTTCTTTATGTTTTCAATTAAATCAAATGTTCACTTCATCATGCACATTCAACTTGATAATGACCTTACAGATTCAAGATCTTTTCCATAGGACTTTGAAATCAATGAAGCAGCTATTTACGTTTTTATAACCTTGGCGAATTGAGTAAATCTCTTGAAGAAAGTTTAACATTCAGAAATGGTCACGTTTCAAATACCTGCGGTGAAGATCTTCCATAGCTCAATTGCATCCTCTATGTAAATCGTATTCTTCGCAATTTCTGACTTACAATCCAAGAAAGCACCATAACATTGCATCAATTGTTGGAGTGATAATCTTGCCATTAACGAATTTCAGTTCGTTCTTCGTGATCAAAGCTCACTTCATGCTTCTGCTCCACAAATCGTAATTGCTTTTATCTAACGGTGGAGACACCAACACTGCTCCTGGATTCTTCCAACGTTGGATCGTGCTCCCTTATTCTGGTTTGCTGAAGAAATTGAAATTTCCTCCTCCATTGTAGGACTTAGGTATGCAAAGCATATTTCTCCTCTTTGATATCATAAAATCAGAATGGAACTTTAGGAAATGAACATTTTACAGGAATATAGAAAAGCTAGCTATAGACTCTAATAAATTTCTTCACTCAAATTTAATATTACTATACTAATGACTACATGTAATTAGAATGTCAAAGTAGAATTTGAATTTAACTTTGTATTAGAATTTAATGTTCTAACTCTGCATAATTTTAATATATAATATATTTTTGAATTAATTTTAATACAATTAAAATTATAATTATACTATTTATATTGATTGATAGGTATATTGATAATTATCATCTCTAACTCACTTTGTTATATTATTAAAATAATTTGTTGTTATTTTGTTAAAAAAAAAAATACCTCTAGGGCATATAGGCTTACTCTACGAGACTACTTAAGTTAAGTGTATCCAGTTTATGCTATAATTTCTTACCAAATTACGAATATTTTTTCTTACCAATTTTGGTTAAAGATGCTTTTTTTGGGGTCCAGGTTAAAGATACTTCCTTTTTTGTTCGAGCAGGTTAAAGATACTAATTAACCCTTATAATGACAATTAGTGGATTTTTATGTTTGGGCTTTTTGGTTGATGAAACCATTATTAAGAGAAGTCTGGCTTTCGGTTTTAAATTGGGCCTCCATCGCTATCACAATCCAATTAATTTTGGGCTATAAATACCGACCCAAAACAGAATTTGGCTTCAATGTATTCCTTTTTCTTGGACCTTTTCCGGACCTTAACTTATTTTCCATATGTGACCAAAAACAAATTCACATTTCCTAATTTAAAAAAAAAAAAGGTGAAAAAATAGAAAACAAAAAGAAAAACATCAAGCTTTAAACTTCCACCTAATCAGTTCCAAGTTCTTTTCAATATAATGTTATTGATTGTCAATTCTTTTGTCCTATCAACCATTTTTTTAAAACTCTGAAGTTTACCAACACGACAATTTTCTTATATTATATAGCATATATCTATTTGTATGTGTATATATATATATAAGAATACATAATTAAATTTTTAGCATTAAATATTATTATAAATAAAATCTTATAATATTTTAAATAATTATATTAGTTACACTTTTTTTAAATATTTATCATTATATATGATTATAACGTATAAATTTACTATTATTATTCTAACATGAAATTATCATGTCTGAGCATTTTTGTATAGTTGAATATCATTTGGTTGCGATTTCTATTCATGATTTAATATGAAAATGCGGGAAGTGGAGCATATTTCAGATATTTGGTTTAATTAGTGTAAGTTTGGAATTTGAGTCTTTAAACAAATATTTTCATTATATGTACACTATATGGACTGTTTGGTGTTAGAATAAAATAACAGAATTAGATAATAATAAAAAATAGGATAAAAATGTAATAAATTTTTATATTTGATACATACTAAAATAATAAATTAGATAATATTATATTATTTAATTTAATATTTTAGATAAATAAAAAATGATAGATTATGATATTAATAATATTAAAATAATAAAATTATTTTTATTAAAATATTAAAAATATTTTTCTTACAATACTTTTATAAAAAATATTAAATTGTATGAGCTTAAATATATTTTTATTCTTATAAATATACTTAAATTTGATTTTAATTCTTCCAAAAATAGTTTCCATTATTTGATTTCAATCCTTCTAAAATATAAAATTTTTAAAAATAATTTCTATTATCACTTTTTAATAATATTATATATATATATATATATATATATATATATATATATTATCGCATGTTACTTCATTATAATTATTAAGTGGTACAATTAAATACATGTCAAGAAAAAAATATCATTTTCAAAAGTTTTAAAACTTATAAGAAATAAATATAATAATTTTTTAAGGATTAAAATTAAATTAGCTATATTGATAGATATTTAAAAAATAATTAAATTAATTATATTTTATAAAATATTAAAGAAAATCTAAAATAAAATAAGAAAGATAAAATAATTTTATCTTTCTTATTTTAAACCTAGCTTCGTCTATAAAGATAGTAGTGGAAAAGGTCAAGTGTGAATTTTTCTCTCTCTCTGTTCCCATATAACAAAGAACGAAAATTTTTCAAATACAAGAATTCAGCTTTAATTTTATCATGTTAGGTATATCCACAGAGAATCTATATTCCATTTTTTTAATTTTTTATTCATTTATATATATATATATATATATATATATATATATTAAAAGAATAATATATCAACTATATTTTAATTTAAATAATATATAAAATAAGCATTAATAATCTAATTAAAATAAAAAAAATTAATAATAAATTCACAATTTAAATAAAATATGAGAGTTTAATATTCATATTTAAGTGTTATTATAATTATTATGATAAGTTTAAAATGTTTAAAATAGATAGCTATATTTTTAAATCCAACCTTTTCTTTATAAATCATATACAAATTTTTCTTAAAATCAATTAAAATAATTTTTTTTATCAAATTTAAAATGAAATAAAATAGGTATTCATAGGTTTGACTTTTATTGTTATATCTAATCATGCTCATGATAAAAATTTGAATTATTAAAATATATAATGAAAAGAAGTATTATAGTTTATTACTTATTTTAATTTTACTATTCATCAATTCAATAATATGCTTGTAACATGAAAATAATTTTTTTTAATAAGGTATAAAAATTTTGTTTAACATATTTAATAATTTGTACTATTTTTAGTTATGTTATATATAACTATTGATTTTTTTATTGAGTTAGCCATAAAATTAATTTTATTAAAAAAAATTATTTAGTTTAACAATCATGGAAGAGATGTTTATTTGGTGGTGTGAGTCACTCATCCAAGATTTTGAAGGTCTTGGATTGAGGCAATCAAATAATATAAATATTTATTATTAAAAAGTTTGATTTGATAACTATTATATTATAATGATAAATTTTGAGAAATGTTAATTTTTGTGTTAATTTTTTTTTTTGCTAAATGAATGTTTCTTAATATAAGCTTTCTACTTTTTTTAACTTCTCCTCCATTTGAGTTGATTAATGGTTGTTAGTGAATGTTATGAGTGTTTTTTTATTTTTACTTATCATATTTTTTTATTTTCTCAAATAAAAAAAGGATTAAATATGTTTTCAGTTTCTCTGAAATGTTCAAATTTTGGTTTTGGTCCTTATATTTAAAATCTTAGGTTTAGATCCTTTATTTTTTAAAATACATTGATTATAGTCCCTGTATTATCTTAAGTTATATTAAATCAAAATATATTAATCATGATTTGAGAATTATAATCAAGACATTCCATATATTATACTGTTTAATATATTTAAATTAAATATTATATTTGTAATTAATGTTGTCAAAATATAATTAATATAATAAGAACATTCCATATTTTGATATATTTATTTTTAAGAATCTTCTAAAATTATAATTTATAAATTTATTTTTTAATAATTATTTATAAATTTTAAATGATATCAATTTTAGAATGACTCTTTTATTATTTTAGTAACAAAAGTTTATTCTATTATTTTCAATTTAAAATTAACACCATAATCTTAATTATATGAGATAAAATTTAAATATTTTAACATTATTGTATAATTAATTTTAGGTTTTTAAAATTTTTAATATTAAATTATGTATATCATAAATTTTAATTAGTGAAAATAATTTTTTATATAAAAACATTACATATTTTCTAAATTCTAATAATTTCTAATTATTTTATGTTAAATTAAATGTTAAATAAATCAAGAGAATTCATAAAAGTATATTATTAGATATTAAATTTAATATATAAAAAATTTTAAGCTTTATTATAAATTTAAATTAGTCAAAATTAAACTGAATTATTAAATTTTATAATCAATTTAAATATAAATTAGCTTTAAAAATAATAAAAATAAATTAATACTAAATTATGTTAGTATTCTAAATTAGTTGTATTGCAATCTTTCATATATTTTTTTATATAATAAAATAAAGGGTTAAATAAGTTTTTAGTCCCTTTAAAATATTTAAATTTTGGTTTACTATAACTTAAGTTAATATAGGGACTATAATTAATGTATTTTTAAAAGTGAAGGACCTAAACCAAATGTTTTAAATTTAAGGAAGGAAAACCAAAATTTGAATATTTTAGAGGGACTAAAAACATATTTAACCCTAAAAAAAATTATTGTTATTTAAACTTATAAACCAAAACTTTTTATTTAATTTTATTTTTATCCTCCAGATTTTACATATTAAATTTAATTAAAATATACTTATAACGTAAATATTTTACAATATTATCTAATAATAAATTGTCATATCATTAAAAATTATTAAATTTTATAATAATTATTTAAAAAATCAAGTCTATTATATATCATTATTGATTCATAATGTAAATACCGTTACATTAACAATGTATTTAAATTAAACTCTAATATATTATAAAAATATATATCTTAAAATTGAGAGATTAATTTTTGCATCTATATAAATAGTCAATTAATATAAAAAAATTACATTGATATTTTTAAATTTTAATATAATTATATTTGATATTTCTATCATTTTAAAATTAATACTAAATTTCTAATTGTTTGAAATTTGTTAAATCATCTTTCCTTAGCAGAATTAACAAAGGAAACCGTTGACGGTCACGTGCAAAGAACATGTTTATTAGTAAAATATTTTAAATATCCTTTTAACCTTAAAATAATTTCTTTCTATTTTAACATTTCAACGTTTATTAAAAATGCAAAATTAAGTTTAACTTATGTTTTAAAGGATCATATTTTAGGTGCAAAAATTATTTTTATTTTTTTAGCATTTTATTAGGGGTTAATATTGAGTTTACTAAGTTATTTTTGATATTTCATATGTCATTATTCATTTTGAAAAAAACATAACTTAGAATGGGAATGAATGGAAAAGTTGAAGGCATTTTACTTAGTAGCAGGACTAATTTCTATAATGATTTGAAAGATAATTGTTTCTATAATAATAATAAAAACAATTTAATGTTCACAAGAAAGTTAAAACCGATTTATTTTGTGAAAAGAATGATTTCTACCATGGTTTAAAAGGTGAGGATCGCTTTTGTAATGCTAAAAAAATAATTTAATTTTCATAATAAAATTTAATATTATAATTAAACGATGTCAATTAAAGAATTATCTCTGTAACAATAAAAAAATATAAATATTAGATATAATTATATTAAAACTAAGGATGTATTAACGTCATTATATCTATAATATATTAAGCTATTTTTTAGTTAAAAAATAGTATTGTGAATCTTATGTTTTGTCTTTTATTTTTTTTGCCTTATAATCATTAAAATTAAAAATAAAAAAATAAACAAGGACAAAGTAACAAAGTAATAAGACTCCAAACTAGATTTAAAAAGTATACTAAAACATAAATGTGGATTGCATGTTTATTCAAAGCTTAAATTTCCAGAAATAATGAATGCAAAATATAATGACAAAACATCTCTTTGCTAAGAAAAAAATTTAACTATAAAACAAAACCTTAAACATTTTCAGAAGGCTTGACAATTTGATTATGATTTTCTCTTAAAAAAAAAAAGAGATTAGTTTATGCTAAAAAAGAAACTTCTCCGATGCAAGAAACCATACTCTATCCAATTTAATATTTTTAAGCTAAAGATGTTCACTATTAATCACTAGAACCCATATAATGCACTGTTCACATAGATACCCAACTTATATTGTAATTATTTAAACTATAACTCATGCAAAAATATAACCTTTGCTTTATTTTTAATCTTTCCCTCTTATTAATTAAATGTATGAATTCTAGTTTTAAATGATCAAAATTTACATATACATGTGATTATATCATTTTTTTAATTAGGTAAATATTCTCATACAAAATAAAATTTTGTAATTAAGAAAAAATTAGAATAAACTTTTAAATTTATTTTACAAAATTTTAAATTTATCTTACTTTGATTTGTTCTTCCTTTTTTTTAATATTAATTATCAATAGATTTATCAATTTCATCAATTAGACATGAATTTTTTTTAAAATCAAAATTTAAGATTAAAGATAAAAATAAAAAAGCAATTTTTTTCCTTATTATAGCTTACCTATATTGATTCTTAATCAATCTTAGATGTGAAAATCGGTATACTTTTTTATTTTTATTTTTTTAATTACTTACTTTAATTCGAATTTTAATATTTAATTAATTTAACCTTTAATAATACATAAAAAAAATATAAATAACTTAATTTTTTTAAAATAAAAAAATTTAAAAAATTAATTAATTAAAAAAATAAAACAAATTTGATATGTTAGGTAAAAAGAAGATATAGCCGAAGGTTCAACAAAAAACTATTTTTTCCACTAAAATTAAAAAAATTTATTCCCTATAAAATTGATAAAAATTAACAACACCACTAGTAAGTTAAAAAATTTAAAAACAAATTAAAAAAAGTTGCAAACAAATCAATAAAAAAAAGTTAGAGCATAGAGCAAATATCTATTTCCATCTATGCTAATTATTATCATATATTCATCATAATCCATTAGATTTTTAGAAAATAATACACTATCTAAGCAAAGTACAGTCCCAAAATTATACAAATAGTAAAGTTAAAAAAGTAAAAAAAATAAATAAGAGGAACTTGCTTTAGAAACACAAATCGTTCCTGATCATTCAGCCTCATGTTTTTGTTTCTACCATGAACCACCACGTTGCCATCGTCGGAGCATTACTGTAATGTCACCGGAGTATCATCACCGTCACATCATCACCATCAAGAAGCATAGATCCGGCCACCACCAAACTTTTCATGCATCATCTATTTACGACTGGTAATAATGTTGGCAACCTTTTCCCAAACCCATAATCTTCTTCATCTTTCAACCTTTATCTCCATCGTTTTCATCTGTTATCCTTTTTCATTTTTTCTTATTTACATTTTTTTTTTCTTTTTCTCCTCTTCATCATTTTCTCTTATTTTCATTCTTAAGGACGCCAGAAGTATGAATCGATAAGAATCCCTTTATTTTTATTCTAATTGATTAAATTTTATTTTATGTTTTTTTCTCCCTTTAAAAGCTTAACGTTCCATGAGGCATGAAAATTTGGGCTGATATATAACTTCTTAGGCTTTAAGTAATTTTTTTTTCTTTAAGGTTCAGAATATAGGCTTTAAATTTCATTTTTTTTAAGGTGTAGAAATATAAAAAAAATAATTAATCAAATGGTATATAATAAAGTGAATCAATTCTGAACCAGCATTACCGTTTCTTTCAATTTTTTTTTATAAAAACATGTTAATGATAATAACTTTATATAAAAAAATATATATATATAAATAATAATTGTGAAATTTTGAGTTCACATTATCTTTTCAAATCAGCCACGTTCCTGGTATATATATGCTGAACGTGCAGTTTTTTAGAAAAAAATTGTTTCTTTATGTATTTTATTTATTATTATTATTTATATTTAATATTAATAATAATTAAATCGTTTGTTGCGCTAGTCTGACCTGTTTAATATCATTATCTATTTCATTGTAGAATTGAATTTAAAAATTAATAAAAGATTAATTAATTTATTTATTTTTACTAGTATTCTTATTTATTAATCTTATTATTATGTGGATGTTTAATAATAAATGTTCATTATTTTAGTATTATTATTTTCTTTTGTGTTTCATATTAAAAATTTATTATTATTACAAATTTTATCTTTATTATATTTATTTATTTGCATTCATTTTTTATATTTTTATTTTTCTATTTTATTGTTTTTTATTGTTACATTTCTTTTGTTGAATTTATTTTAAAATTTTATTAATTTATTTTTTTAAATATATATTTTAATTTATGCACAATTGATGTTATAAATAGAATAGTTGAATATTATATTTATTATTGTTTAAAATATAAGAATTTATTGATTAATTTTGTATTAATTTAAGTATTGAGTAATGTAAATTATTTATATGTATGTTATATTTTAATTAATTATGTTTTTTTCTTTCTTTTATATTTAATTAATTTTTTTATTAAAATAAATTTAATTAAAATTAATATCTGTTTAATTTATAATAAAAATATATAGATTAAATAATTTTTGTTATTTTCAGTATTATTATAATTAAATAGATTTATTGAATAATTTTATGCTAGCTTAAATTTAATATATTATTTTTGTGAAATAAATTTATTATTTTATATTTAATTAATTTTTAATTCGTTAGAATTGTTAATCTATTTTTTCGTTTAAAAACTTTGAAAAAATAAAATATAATTTATTTTGTATAATAATTTTTAATAAAAATTGAATAATTTATATTATTTTTATTTTAATTATATGAATTTATTGAATAATTTTATACTAGTTTAAGTTTAATATAATATAATTTATTTAAATAAAAATATTTTATATTTCTTTAACTTTTAAATTTTTGTAATATTTTTTAATTTTAATTTAAAAAAATAAAATATATTTTAACTTATGAATATTTAAAATTTATTGAATAATTTTATAATATTTTAAATTTTTTTCAAGAACGTTTTTAAAATAATATTAAGTTTACTTTATTGAGGACGTTGGCAGAGGTTTGTCTTCGGCCACCACAAGCCTCTTTTACTCAGATTGGAGCGCTTATTCTCTCTTGAGTTTTCCCCTTCATCTGATATCCACCTTCCCTCTATTTCTTCACACTCCATAGCCACAAAGATGTAGCTTCCCCAGACCCAGAGCCTCACCTTAGCTGGCACTGCTCTCAACCCATTTTTGTTTGTTCATCCTCCAACCACCACGGTCACCCAGTTGTCGCAAACGACGACTAGGTTTCCTTCCTTTCCTTCCTCATCTCTGTCGATGGCTCTCACTTTCATTTTTCCCAAAATGGAGCCTATCTATAGTCTCTCCTCATTCATGTTTCCTTTTCCTTTCATGAACAATTTCTCTTCCAACGACAGTAGGACCGTCCATCTCTATCCTCCTTTTTTTCCCTTTTATTCTCTCAACTTCACCTAACTCTAGTATCTCTCAAATCCCAATCCCTAATTTAGTTTAAGTTAATTTAGAATTTTCAATAACCTTTATTATTTATTAGTGTTAGTAACCTATAACACATATTTGGAGCTAGTTTAGTGGTTTGTTTGCCTAAGTTCCCTTGAATGTTGTGGGTTTGAGAAACCTTCACTTTTTCCTTTTAAAAGTAATATTCACTCCTTGAGCGTAGGAGGTCTTAAAAAAAAAAAAACGAGTTGGGTTCGACGAAATTTTTTTTTCAGTTTAATAAAAAATAAATCTTTTTTTTAATAAAATAAATTTTTTAAATATATTTTATATAATAGATTTAAGATAAATTATAATCTTTTTAAATAGTAAAATAATTTTTTATATATAATTTTTTTTAAAGTTGTTATAAAATTTTAAATTATAAAACCAAAATTTTTATTATAACTTTTTCTTAATATTTTTTAGAATAGATAAAAAAATTATAAAACCAAAATTTTCTTTCTATAAAATTTATTTTTTATTATAAATTTTTATTAATTTTTAAATTATAAAATTAAAACAAAAAATTTCTTAATATAAATTTATTATAAATTTTTATTAATTTTTACACTATCTTATTATGTTTAAAGAATCATATAATTTAAGTGTAGCTTATATTTATCTTAAATTTTATACATATGTGGATTTGGAATATTATTAATTTTATTAAAAATAAATTATTAAATTTATCATTTTAAATATTTTAATTCTAAATCTTATGTAACAAACTTTATATGCATATGTATAGATTAATTTATTTTATTATATTTGAAGAATTGTATGAGTTTAAATACAACCTATATTTATCTTAAAATCTTACGTGGATTTTACAATTGTGAACACTGAATTATGTCCGAATATAAATTTAAAATCTAAAATAAATCATTTTATTTTTTAGTCTAAAATCGAAAAATAACAAAAAGAAAAATAAAAATAAAGAAAAAAAAGAAATTTTTAGTTAAGAACTTAGTTAGAAAATTAGTTGGATTAGTTAATGGCGGTTAAGAATTAGTTAAAAAAAAAGAAAAAAATAAAAATAAAATAAAAATAAAGAAAATAATAAAAAGAAAACAAAAAAAGAAAAATTAGAAAACAAAAAGCAGAAGTCCCGCCAAATTTTTTTCTTTCTTTTTTTGAAATTTTATTTATAAATAGAGACTTTCACTTCTAAACAATTTCAGAATTTTTAAGGAGAAAGAGAGAGAATAATTGAAAGGGAATTTTCAGATTTTTTCTAAGAGGGACACCTAAGAAACTCTCTACCTCTGCATACAATTCAGCACCTTCTTGGCCTACATTGAACCAGCTTTTCATCACCTTCTTTTCATCACTATCAAGTGGCATTGAAAAACATCAATGGAGATTAAATCTAGCTTTTATTTCGCTTAATTTTCTTGCTTCTCGGATTTTCGAGTTCATCTTCGTCTTTATTTTTCGTTTTCATTTTTGATTAGTCAAATGATCTCCGATTTTGGTGCTTTTTTTGCGTTATCTTTGTATTTCTCTCTAGTTTCTGGAATGATATTATTTGTTTAATTTAGATCTGAAACGAAATTTCTATTGCCTGATTACTGAAGAATGTTTTTCCTAGTGCGCAAATGAACCTAACTTGTTTGATTTGTGCATAAGTTGTTCATTTCTGGTTTGATTTTTGCCAAATTTGTTTTGTTTCATTCCTATGATCCATATCTCTCAATTTTTTTGTTTTAATTTTTAAGATATACCAAAAAATATTTTCAAAAAATTCTGAGATTTGAATTCAAATTTTGACGCCAAATTTTTGAGTTTATTTCGTCTCTATTTTTCGTTTTTATTTTTGATTGGTCAAATGATCTCCGATTTTTGAGTTTATTTCGTCTCCTATATATGTATTTATTTCTGATTTGTTTATATTTGTATGTCCTGCTTTGAAAAAATTTCTAAGAGTGCATGGCCATGTGCATGCATCCTATATGTTAAGTCTAGCTTAATTCATGCATGATTAAGTCATTGAACCTAAAGAGTTTTAAGTGTATGCTTGAATCAAAATAAAAAGAAAAACACTTAATTCTTACCTCTGGACCTTATGACCTAAGCTGGATTGGAGACAATTGAACAAGGAACATCAATGGAGGTTAGATTCAGCTTTTATTCCGCTTAATTTTCTTACTTCTTCTTGGATTTTCGAGTTCATATTTGTCTCTGTTTTCAAATTTTCTAAAATTTGTGCAACGAATTCTAATACGGACAAGTAGCATTCTCTAGTGTACCATATTTTAATTTGTGCAGATTTCAAATACGGCTTACGACGATTTGGATTCTGCAAGCACGTGATTTTAGAAAATCACCGTTTTTACTAACTCTGTCCAAAATGTCTGTTTTGAAATTTTCTAAAATTCGTGCAATGAATTCTAATGCGGGAAAATAGTGTTCTCTACTGTACCGTATTTTAATTCGTGCGGATTCCAAATACGACTTACGACGATTTGGATCCTGCGAGCACTTGATTTCAGAAAATTACTGTTTTTACCAACTCTGTCTAAAATGTCTGTTTTCAAATTTTCTAAAATTTGTGCAACGAATTCTAATACGGACAAAGCAATATTCTCTACTGTACCGTATTTTAATTTGTGTGGATTCCAAATACGGTTTACGACAATTTGGATCATGCAAAAACGCGATTTCAAAAAAATCACTGTTTTTACTAACTTCGTCCAAAAATGTCAATTGTTACCTAAAATATTTCTTAAATTTTCCAAGAGATCAAGTCTCTTTACCAAAACTACGTAACCTTAAATTTTTCATTGTACCAGGGAATATGTAAGAGCAGGATCAGGTCCTGTAAGGCTATTTTTATACAAACCTATTTATTTTTATTCTATTTAAAGGATCAAACAATTTTCAAAAAATCACACACTCAATCTAAGGGTGCCATTCTTCAGAACGAGTGAATAGGGTGGCTAACACTTTCCCTATTCGTAACCTACTCCTGAACCTAAAATTTATTTCTCAAGTTAGAATTTTTCCTTACAATAAAATTTGGTGGCGGCTCCACTTATCAAATTAAATTCTTTTTAAAGATTTTTAACAAATCCGTCGTCTCGTCATAATTACAGTTGCGACAACAATTTTATTAAAAATTATTTTAAATAAATCAAATTTAAATTTATCATTTTATATATTCAATTTAAATATTTTAACTCTAAATCTCATACAACTAAATTTTAAATATGTATGTATTTTTTTTATCAAAATTTTAAAAAATCGTTTGGATTGAAGTATAACCTTTGTTTAGTTTAAACCTTGAACATATATAAATTCAAAAACATCAAACAATTTTCAAATTGCTTTTTTTATTTTACAAATATTTTTTTAAATTTAATTTTAAATTTTAATATTTTTTAAAGTTACCTGCAATTTATTTTTGTACAATTAATTATTGAATTATATTTTTTTGAGTTTTCTATCACATCCAAAAATACATAGGAACATACTCTAAAATTTTATCAAACTATTTTTTTACACATTTATTTAAATTTTTTATATTATAAATAAATTTTTTTTATTTCTTTATTATATTTTATCAATTTATTTTTATTTATAATTTTCCATTCATTTCATTCATTTATATATTTAGATTTTATTATTTATTTAAATTTAGAATCAATTTGTTGAACAATTTCTTTAAAAGTATATACTGTTCTTTTAAACAAATGAATACGGTGTTAATATTTTTTTTTATTGGTAGACTTAGTATATTTTTTAAAGAACTTTTATAACATTTTTTAAAAATAAATTAAAATTTTAATAAAAATGTCAGTTTCTTAAAAATAATTTTTTTAAAATGTTTTTATTCAGCATTTTTCCTAACCCTACAAGTATATTTTTCTTTAAAATGTGAACATTCGTATAGTTTAAAAATGTGTAATTCTTTAATATTAATTGATATAGGACACATATCTTATGTATTAAATAAAATAAGTACACGATTTGTTTTTTACTATCACACAAAAACAAATAAAACAGTTTAGAATTTGTTTGCCTATTCATTAGCTGGGTAAAAATACTTTAAATCATGTGATATTTATAAATATTAAATCATCATAAATAATGAAGTATATATTCGTTCTTAGTAACTAAGAAAGCTTAACCATGATTATGGAGGGCATGCTCACGTTGCCTTACTTATTGGTAGGGTCTTGATTTTGCCCTTGTTGCTTTCATGTACGCCCAATGATGAAAATATCTCCAAGTTTTTAGAAATTTGATTCTACCTAATGATGAGACTAGTAACCTTAATTTGAACAATCGATTCAATCAATTGTGATTTAAGAATTTTCAGGAATATCAAAATATTAAGTACCTTTCCTTTGAAGAGACCACATAGATTTCAACCTTGATATTTAGTGATTATTGACAATATACACTATGTTATATTATATTATTTTATAATATTTAGAAAAATATTATCTATTAATTTTAATAATATTTTAAAAAATGTTATATCTATTTATATCATAAAATATTATTAATAATATTTAAAAAATATAAAAAAAATATTATTTATTAATTTTAATAATATTTTTAAAAAATATTATATTTAATATATATTAAAATAATGTATATTAAAAAAATATGATGTATAATAGTGATAAATTATTAATAATTTTTTTCTACTTCTTTTCGATGATAAATGTAGACCTCAACAAAAAAGTTAGAGTAAACGAGTAATAATTGAGATAGTTAATTTTTC
Organism: Canavalia gladiata; assembly: GCA_037954105.1. Lineage (NCBI taxonomy): Eukaryota > Viridiplantae > Streptophyta > Magnoliopsida > Fabales > Fabaceae > Canavalia > Canavalia gladiata. Next base: position 34,185,240 of record CM075663.1, read on the forward strand.
TATACAATAAATAATTAGACGGTATTAAAATAAATTTATATTCATAATAAATTATCATTAAATATAAAATAATAATATTTTATTGTATGAAATTAAAGATTAATCTATTAGCCTTTTATCTAATAGGATATGGATTTCATTTATTATTAAAGTTATTCATGTACCATTTTGGATCTTTTGATTAAGTTGACATAAATTAACTTAACTTAAAAGTAAAACGATATAGTCATTAATTTATTATCCAAAAATATTTTCGTTAATTTATTTTTTAATAACTCAATTTATGCAATTTATAAGAGGAACCAACTTAATATTATAATCACATACCTTTTATAAATCAAAATGATGTCAATTCAACCTTTTAGAGATAAAAATATAATTTAACCCTTGTTATTATATTGAAAATGTAATTCTAGATATTGAATACATATTTGAAGAATATCCAAATGAAGAGCAACAACCTGAGACATTTACAGCCTTCACTCTGAGGAAACTTTCAATCTTGTGATTAAATCTAGCATGGTAAGAATCATTCTTTCCATTGTAATACACCTCAATTAGGAATTTTAACAATATCATGGTAAGAATCCTGAAGGGTTTTTTGTTTGTTTAATTTTTAGAAAAAATAAAATAAAAGCTGATTGAAAAAAATAATTATTTATTTAAAATGATTAAATGAAGAATGATTTAAAAATTAAATTTAAAATAATAATAATAATTAACTATCATAATCATAATTATTAATAATCAATTCTGATACATGGAATAAATAATACCCACATTTATAAACAGAAATACATAATAAATACGTTTAAAATTGGTAAATGATAAAAAATAAATATATTTAAAATAAACAATAAATAAACAACATAAATGCTAAAAATTAATAATTAATAAATAATTAACATGTTTTAATCCTATAAGTATTAAATAATAATTATATTTAAAAATGATATTAATATATAATTGTTAAATTGTTAAAAACGGTAAGTCAATCAAGTCATTTTACAAATTCTCTAAAGTGAAAATTTTCGAACAAATCATTAAAAATAAATTTTTTAAAATTTATTTTTTTAACAGAAAAAATATTATTTATCCCGAAAGATAAAAAATGCAGGGATAATTATGGATTTAAACTATATCAACCCAATCTAATGTGTTTTAAAACTATTATTCTTACTAGTTTATCTATAAACTTAACACATATTCATTAATACATAAAAAAAACTTTAAATCCAAACAATATAAAACTTTAACCTTTGAAAATATTAATCTTCAAGAAAACACATTAATCTCGTTTCCACTTTATTCTAAATTGGTTGCCATGTCTCAGTCCATCTTGGGTTTCCACCAAGGGGAGGTCCAAGATAAATAACTGGAATAGAGACAACCTTATAATGTAGGAAAAAAAATTTCTCCTACATATTACATATTAAAATTAGCTTAATTTCTTCTGCATATCAAAAGTAGCTTAAATCAGTTTAACTCATTTGATTTTCTTAAATATATCATTAAATTAAGGGTGTAAAAGGATATAAATTTCTATTTGTATACAAAAGTGTGATCGCTTAATGTAATAGGCTTGCTACATTGCGCATCCTATCTTCTTCAACATGAGTCGACAATGATTAGATTTTGGACAAATTAAATTTCAACCTGGAAGCCACCTCAAACAGTTTAAGAATCGCTTTCATTTCTCATATATTATCAATAAAACTCTACTGTGTGTGATGTAGAGTTTGCCACATATTTTGCTTCTAATCAATATCAAGTGATAGTGACAGGGTTTTCAGTAAAATGGTCAAAGTCACTATCATTTTACGGTGTCATTGGATAACAAATTACATCACCATTCTTAAGCAAGTGGCTAAAATAGTTTATGGTAAAAAGTGAATTCAAGTAACAGATCAAAGGAATTCAACTTTTTTTTTTTGCAAGTGGTTGGTATACATAACAGTAATGGTAAAAGAGGGTTTAATTGATATGGTTTAGATAGGGCTATTTTTCTTTCGATTCCTTTTTCTTCTTTTGATAGTCCGTTTAATATGCCTTAAGATTCTAAGAGAATCCTACTTTTGAGTCTCCTAATAATATAGAATGAAGTCTAAAAAATTTTCACCGCTGCTGCAAGCTATAGTGAAAATTAATTTCAAGGTTATATGCCCTTCATAATACATGGTGTGGTTCATGTAAAATTAATATTTAGTTACAGATGTTTAACATCTAATGATAAATTTTGTTTTTTATTAATGAAGTTTCTTGTGATAAATGTATAATTTAACTTAATATTTAAGGGTCAATTGAATTTTTTTACAAATATTTATCTTATATGAAAATAAAGATTATGCATGAAAGTTAACTTATGTTTAAAATGTAAAACCAAATATTTATATTTATGTATATATGCATATTATGGATGGAAGTAAGCTGAGTCGAGCTAGATTTTGAGTGTTCAAGTTTGGTCTGTTTAAAAATTTTGAGGCCTGAGCCTAAACCTGTTACTTGTTAAAGGTTTTTCTTTTCTGTCAAGAGATCTGACCTGATTTAAAGCCTATACGGCCTACAAGCAGCCCACATTATAAAAAAAACCAATAAATAAACTTAAAGCCTATATAAATAATTAATTAAAAAAACTTGCAAACTTAAAGTTTACAAAATAAGAAAGTTATTAAATAAGGTTAAAACATATATATATATTATGTAAATAAAATATAAAATAAATATTATATAAATATAATATATTAAAATAAATATAAATATATAATATATAAATATAAATAGATTCCTGAATAGGTTAAATAGACTCTTTTATAAGTTCAGGTCTGACTTGTTTACCTAAAAAGACTTTTTAATAAACCTGAGTCTATCTATTTATTAAACAAGTCGAGCCTAACTAGGCTTTAAACGAGTCGAGTCATACGCCCCTATCAAACAACCTTTTTCATTTTCATCCCCTAATATATATATATATATATATGTATATATATATATATTATGATTCATTTGCAATAATTTATAAAATATTACTGACAAATGTATACTTAAAATTCCGACTACATTTTGCTAACAAACATCTTATTTTATGAAATTAATGTAGAATGTTTAAAATGAATATGTTTAATATTTAAATTAATTTTTAAATTTATATTATGGAAGTGAATATTTTTGGTGAATCTATTGAAAATTAAATTACTCTGAAAAAATATATATAATCTAAATATTTAAAGACAATGGTACGTGGATCAAAAAATCTTTAATTAGTTAAGAAAAGAATACTCCTGTATATAAATCTGGGATTGAAATATATATATATATATATATATATATATATATATATATATATATATATATATATATATATATATATATATATATATATATATAAAACGTAAATTAAAAAATTAATTAATGCATGAATGTAAGTAGATAAGTTAAATTTGTTGGATAAATTTTAATTACATTACACGAAAATGAAAATTATGAACGAACGTTTACTAACATATGAATCGTAATAATACATATTTGTATTACAAGGCAAGAAAAAGTTATCCTAAAATGTAAAAGTATTTAAATTATCTCTATATATATAAAATTATAAAAATATTATAATATAATTTAACACTTAAGTTAATAAATTTTATATTATATAAAAATTATTAAATTTATATTTTTATAATTATATATATAAAGTTAAATATGTTAATATTAAATATTAAATTTAAAATTTACATAAATTTAATAATTTTTATATTATATTAAATTTATTGATTTAACTGTTAAATTATATTATAATATTTTTATAATTATATATATATATATATATATATATATATTAAATTTTGTATAATTTAAATATTTATAAATATGTTATTCAAATATTAATATTTACATATATTTAAATAATATATTAGATGTTAACATAAATTTATGAGATGAAATATTTATTTATTTATTTTTGTATAAAATTATATATATGTAATTTAATTAGTAAAAATTTTCATATTAATAGTTAGATTAATAAATTTTATATTTATAAAAAATTATTAAATTTATATAAATATTAAAATTTAACATTTTTTTAATGAATTTTTACATTTCTTTTTTCTTTTTCTTTCTCTTTTTGATATATATATATATATATATATATATATATATATATATATATATATATATATATATATATATAATGAAAAGAACAATATTGTTTAGCTTAAAGGAAGAAAAGATGAATAAAGAATGATGAAAAAGAGAAAGTAGTTTAATAAATTCCCAATGATAATCAATTCTTTAGACATCAATTATTGTTACGGCGGTTAATCGTTTTTTGGTTCTACCCTTTTCTCACTCAGCAGCATATAACATACCAAAATGATTTTGATTCTCACATATGGATCAAATAGAAAGTGAAGAGTGTGGGATAAATTAAAAAGTATAGTCAAAGTAATACAAATGATATGATTACTCATAATTACAAGTTTAGACATTTACATTAAGGCTAACTAATCATCACCATCATCTCTTGGTAATGTAGAGAGATAGATGTCCTTTAAGTCATCACATATAAGAAGAGCTATGGTAAGAAAAAGTGAGGGATGCAAAGCAGAACAAAGGTACTAATGAGGCAGACAATAAAGCAAGCCCGTGATAGTAATAATCATAAGAAAATAAATAAAGTGAGGGCATGCATGCATGCCAATAATATATATATGCTTTAATTCCCATAAGCTAAGCTAATATGACCATAAGGATTGTCCCATGTTGGCTTGATCAACGACCATGTCCATGCCAAAAAGGGACTTGGTTTGTGAAGACAAGAGCCTATTGCTTGATTGATACATGTTCTCTGATGATGAATTTGAGGCTTCATGAGGAGGCACTGGTGGTTGTTGTTGTTGATCTGATGAAGGTGTTGACAATTGACGCATTCTCATGTGCACAACCTCTGCTTGTGCTAGTGCCAATTGAGTTTGAAGCACATCAACTTGTTGTTGCAAAGAGGATATGGCACCCACACATCCATACACAGGATCCCTCACCCTTGCATTTGCTTCATATACCATTGAACTAACTGCATCACTTCTTTGATGCTCTGGTAATTCCTGCCAATTTTGATCAAAAATTATAAACATCACATATTAGAATAATAGTTTAATTTTCATATACAATAAATATAAAAAAGTTTATACTGTTAACCAATTAAAATAATTTTTATATAACTTTTAATTAAGATTATTCACAAATATTAATTATTTTTAATTATATAAAAAATATAATTAAATGAAATTATAAAATATTTTATAATTTTTATTTTAATTAAATTCTTATAACAATCTAATTAAGCAAAATATCATAATAGGTGACCTCTAATAGTTGGCAGGTCTAAGTGACTTTTCAGATAATGATTGTTTGTTGATCATATATAGGGAGGTTCAACCTTTGAAATTAAAATAAGATAAATAGTTTTATATAACAACTTAGATTTGTGTGTTCGATATAGATGTTATACAAGTAAAGGGGGAAGGGGGAAGGGGGAACTTTCAAGGAGAGGCTATCCACTTATGAATTTTTTGACCAAGATGCAAAGGCTATAGCTTTTTGAATTTGTAGTGAGGACTATAATGTAAATCAAAAGGGTTGTTTGGATATAAACTGATCCTATGCTTAGTCAAAAAGGAGATGATAAGGTGTATGCTGAAATTGGTTATTTTCTAGGGGAAAAGAAAAATATTATATATATGTATAGTTGAGTGAAGACTAGCATCAAATTTATAATACTTAAAATACAATATATATCTCTATAAGCTACTGAAATCATGATTCTATTTTAGTGACTAAAAAGATAACCTTGCAATTAATTGTTTTTCATGGCAGCTGGATATTGGAATCTAGGGTAATTAAATGGTAATACTATAGAGCTTTTGACTTTAAAATTATATATATTGGTAAACAAAAGGATAATCAAGGTTAATTAACAATACATCCATCTTTACTTCCTTAATAGATTCTAATATTGTAATAACATCAATAAATAAACACCAACAAAGCATATTTTGAATGCTTGTAACGAATTATGAAGAATTAATCTACTAACATATGTTTAGCCAGAAAAGAACAAGAAGCCAATATGTCATCAAGGTATCACGCTTACAAAATAATTTTCTTTAAATATTAAATTATTGACAAGATGAAACATCTTTATCTAGGGAATCAACATCACTTTTGGACATATTACTAAGGTGTCTCTATCAATGTAACCCTGATTTTAAAGACAAAAGGAAAAGTTGAGCATACTAAAACTTTCTTTTTTCCCTGAAATATGATTGCGCAAGGAGTCCAAGACTAAAAGCCAAGCGGTGGTCATAAAGAGAGATGTTGAACAAATTGGGATACATATAACCACCAGTAATGATGCGGTTAACAACATCTTTTTTACTTTATCCTCTTCACACTAAGTGTGGCTTCAAGTAGTAAAGTTAATTTATACACATCAGATCCTTGGTTGATCCCCTTTATATGCTCTAAGGAATTATTTATGTATTATTAGTATTTTAACTTTAACAAAGTAGAACCAGAATTATCTACAGTTAATTAAAAAGTGTGGACTGTAGGGCCTTCCTCCAACTGTAACTAACCACTATAACGGAAGTAAATATAGAAAAAACAAAACAAAAATATATATCCTTTTCACTTTTTTAGTATAACTACTTTTAATTTAAAATTTATTAGTATACAAGTTTAAAGTCTTGATAATATATAGCAGTCAAAATAAAATTATTCAGGCCCTAATGCAAGGTTCAGTTTTATATAGTAAGTTTATTATTAAATCAAACACTCTCTAAAAGTTTATTTTAAGAATCAATTTTATTTTCAAATTTTTTTCATGGAAATAAATTTTAAAATTTTATGTAATTACCAAACACGATATGTTTAATAACTAAGTCTATCATACTTGATATCTAACTTTCAAAAGTTTCTAAACACACCAGAAATAAAAGCTATGTTTTCAGTTTATATAAATTTGGGATGAGTCTATACATTGTCCATACCTTAAATATTTATACAAGGTGTTATGTTAGGTGTAAAATATTTAATAAGCTGTTAGTATTTCTCTTGAGAGTTCTGATGCAGGTTCAATGTACAGTCTAAGAAGAAATTAGCAGCATCCTTGGTTTTTTCTTTCCATCACTTTCTTGGTAATAGTATGATTCTTCCACAGATATACTCATAATTTTAAATTGCGATTGTGGTTATGGTTGCATTATCAACTTACATCATAAGAAATATTAAAAAAAATGCAGATAAATGAGACTGAAACAACCACAATTATGATTGCAGACCGTAATATAAAGCCATGGATATATTTGTCAAATGCACAGCTTATATAATTCTACTTAACATTCAATGTACTTAGCAAAAGTTGAATTGGTCACAAAAAGTATTGTATTATGTATTTTCATGAAAATGACATAAAATTCATGCGTGGATATGATGAAAGGGATATGAGAGGTGCAAAAGAATTTTGTACCTGTAACATTTTGTTCACATTGCTAGCCCCAAAAACCTTGTGCACACTACCAAACTTCTGAGGTTCATCCGCAGGAAAATAAGGAGCAAAAACGCAATCCCTTGAGCACCTCCTTCTAAGAAGCTTGCATGCAGCACAAGGAGACATTGCACCTTGTTTCCTACCACCCTCCTTCATATTCTTCCAAGTGTGGAAGAACAGGTCAATGTACTAATTAATTAAGCCCTTTTGAGCAATTAATTAGATTTTCCTTAATTAAACCTGAAAACCAAAAAAAGAAAAAGAAAAAGAAGAAAAATAGGAAGGTTCTTACCAATGTGAAATAGAGAGCAGAAGGGGCTTAAAAATCAAGAAAGAAAAAAGAGAATTGAGAGAGGGGAAGGTGGACTTAAGGAGGGGAATGGAAGTGATGTTATATAGAAACCTTATGTGACAGCAAATCTTTGAGGGTCCCACAAAAGAAGAGGCTTGAGATTGTGCTAGACAAAATCATCCATGTTGATAAGATCTTTTGCCCCCACCTTCCATATTATTTTTTTGAGCGCTAATATTTTTATACTCCTAACATGTCATATATCTATTTACATTTAAATTCAACGGTTAATTTATTTTTTCATCCGAATATATTTCAATGCAAGTTAGTGTTGGAATGTAAGGCAATCTTTTTCATATTTTTTGTCTCACTATTCACCATTTGAAAGTTCTTCTTCATTGAATTAATCGAGAGAGTTCGGTTCAGAAACAAGCCATATATATATATATATATATATATATATATATATATATATATATATATATATATATATATATATATATATATATATATATATATTTGTTTAATGACAATAATTGATAGATATTGAAACGTTAATGGGGGGTAATACTATTCTCTTCACAATCAAGTACATCCGTTAGTGCTTCTCATTGGCCTGTGTTGAGCTTTTTCTTTTGATCCAAAAGTGACATATGAATTTTCCCTTTCTTCAATTTGTTTCTTGGAGCTTTACAAGGTGAACACTGAATAGATCGGTTAGTACGGATACTAAAGAACATGAGAAGCAACAAATTAAAGAGAACAGTGTAAGCACCCTTTGAAGAGAAATAAAGCATATGGCTTAAATACTTTTAGTCCAGAGTTTAATTGAAATATATTGATAGCTGTGTAAATACTTTTTATATTGCTATTCAATCACAGATTGTTATTATATTAATCATTGATTTTATAAAATTATTTTAAAAGTGATATTTATTATAAATTTTAATTAGTTCACAGTTTAAATTTTTTTGGATTGATAATTTTAAATTTTTTTTTAATCTAATAATTATAGTAAATTGGATTTAATATTTTGTTTTTTTTATTAATTTTAATCCACATAAATTTTAAAATTTCTAAAATTGCTGCTCACTCCTAATAATGGATCATTACCAATGTTCAAAAATCGTTGATAATGTTTCATTAGCAATGAGTTTTGAACAAACTTGATCATATTGAACATTATCACATCCAAAAAAATACCATTGATCGTCAAATAGAGATCATTAGAGATAACTGCAACTCAACCATGAATAAAAGAAGCAATGAAGTTGTTAATTTTAAATTGTTAATAATTATAAACAAGTTTATAATAATGATCCACTAGAAAAAACCTTGTTTAAATTTTTATAGTACTTACCAATTTTTTATTTTTAATTCTATAATTATTATTTATTTTAATTGTAAATAAAAAATATTAAAAAATAATAAACAAGAAAGAATATAAATACAAAAATTAATCATTATCTAAAAATTAATTATATTACAATAAAAATATTAAATAATTAAAAAAAATTTAAAAATTTAAATTTTTATCTTAATCATCATTAAATTGGTCATGATTGTTTTTAACCATAATGAGATGATGGTGGTAGCACATTTTACTAAAAAAAAAATTGTTTATCTATTTGTTTCTTTTGTGTCATTTGAATTATCTTGAGCAATTATTAATTCACTTACTTTAAAGATTCAATATGCATCTAGAGTTAAATAGATTTTTTTTAATGAATCTTTTGGATGCGATCTACCTAGAAAATGAAGATATATGATTCTTTGAAAATCTAGATCCAATGTCATAAAATAAAAAAAAAATTATGATTATTTTTTAATGATGATATAAATTTATGTAAAATTATTAAATTAATATAAAATATATTAAATTTTGATGGTTATATTATTTTATAACTAATATATCTAGTGAGAATTGACCATGTTTATTAATTCATGAATCGGTTAAGAATAGATGATTGTACCATTTCAATTGATGGATCATATGGCAGCTGAATCTAAAAGTTTGTCGGAATCTTAAGTTTGTAATAAGTTAATTATGTAGAAAGTAATTTACAACTATATATATTTTATGTTTCTCTTATCTATTTGACTTGCATAACATTGGAAATGGTATTTAGGAAAAAAATCTATTACCATTAAATCATCATTGAGTAGTAATAGTCTTTGGGTAGGTGGTTAGTAATTGATGATTACGGGAGAATAAAAGATAAAAGTAAGTAAAGTCACAATGGGATCTAAGGTTCCATGTTTCTTCCGTACCTTGTATCGTGTTCCTTTATTTACCATTTTAATTTTCTTTTAAAACTTACTTTGATTTTAAACTCGCAAGTACAAAATCCTTTTTTGGTGGGTTCATTTTGAGCGTTTACTGTGCGTACAAAGTTTTACCCATAGACAAGTGTACTTGTCGAGGTAGAAAGAGGTAGAAAGAGGTATTTAGAATCATTAATATCGTTCTCACAGAGACTATCTCAACTATCTTAAAGGATGATTAAATCCTAACTTTTGAGCTCACAATGAAAGAGTTTGTTTAGAAATATTCAAAGTAAATATAAAAAGGAAACAAAATAAGAATAGAAAATTTAAAGGCAAAATAACACAGATACAAATTCAATTATGGAAAGGTAAAAAACTTTGGTTTCTCTTATAACTATACCCAATTTCACTCTAACTCCCTTATGAATGATTTAAAGTCAATTGATAACCATCCATTCTCATTCTACTACTACCTAATGATCATGCAATAGTAATATTTTTTTTTCCTTAAGTTACTATCCCCAATGATCATACAAGGTATGTAATTAAGAGAAACATAAAGAATATTCGGACTTGTTAAACAAATAACCGATTAAAAATCAAGGATTCTGATTGATCTTCCAAAATCATTAGATTTAGTTTACCTTATGGTTTTGTTAATTAGATGATGGTACGATCGTTTACCCCCTAATTAACTTAGAAATTAATAAGAGTGATTAATTTTCATTAATTAATTGAACATAATAAGGAAAACACACTTGAATAGAAAACAAAATCATTCATAAAAAGAAAAAAGGGTTTAATTGGTTACATTATAAGTTTCACCAAAGTCCTATGATTTGGGGATTAATTACATATCGAGAGATAAGACAAACAAAAATATACTAATCCAACAAAACAATCCATAATTCTAATTCTAGAAAAAGAATGACAAAATTGTAGTGTCAGTAGACGTTGCAACTCGTATTATGGAAGAGCTTCTGTCTCCAAATCCTACGGAAGGATATCGAGGGATACTAAACGTGGTGTGTCTCAAGGGTAGTGATAGGCTTACGCCCCGGAGAGTGGTGTGACCTTTGGGGCCTAGGGTGGTGTCATATGGTGTAGCAGAGCCTCTCTTTTATAGGCGTGGATTAGGTTTTAAATGTGGTGGACCAGACTTGACCTAGCCACTTCCTTAGCCGTCGTGACCATTCTACGTAATCTTGCAGCACCGTAGGGCTGACATGTCATTGTCGCATTAGATGTATTATATTTTTATCTTCTTTTATCCTTTTTTTGGTCGAAAACTTGCCTATTTTCATATTCTTTACTTGTGTGACCATTCCTGCAAAAATAAGGAAAATTAGGTAAAAGTACAATAAATAATCATAAATTATATTGTAATTATAATTAATTTTTCGCAGATAAATCAATAAAATGGTGGTTTATCACTAATTGGTTGATTATCATAACAGTATGATCGACTTGATATATTCCTACCGGTTGAGAATCCTTATTTCACACATGTTTATCGACAAACCTCCATTGGTTGTTATTAGCAGCTAAGTTTTCTATGATTGTCCATATGTCCTCCGCCGAGGGGATATATATGATACCCCACCAGACGCTGCATCTATAACAACTTTATTGGCCGATGAAAGACTATTATAGAAGATCTGCACAAGATGAGGTATTTGGTACCTATGATGCAGGAACCTCTAGAGAAGGTTTTGAAATATATCCTAAGTCTCGTATAGGGAATCATTCTCGTACTGGGCAAAGTTGACAATCTCCACTATGATCCTAGACTTCATTAACTGTTGAAATTATTGTGTTAAGAATAGACGTTGTAATCCGTCCCAGGTAGTGATGGATGCTTCCAACAAAGAGTCTAACCAATCATTCACCTTTTCAGTGATGGAAAAGGGAACAATTGTAATCTAATAGCATCTTGCGTAATATCCTTCATTTTGATGGTATTTGTCAACCTCAAAAATTTTCTCATATGGAGATGTGGACCATACGAGGTTGTCCTTTCAAATTGAAGTGAGTTCTGAATCATGGTGATAAGGGCAAACTTAAATTCATAGTTAGGAACACCTTCCAGTGATGGAATTGATATGCTACTTTGTAGACCCTCACCACCTGGGGTCATATAATCCAATAATGTCTTTTGTCCTTACGCTGCCATTTTGCTTGCTTTGGTTTCTTGTCTCAAACTTCTAGTTGTTTTCTTTATCTCAGGATTAAACTGTAATTGAGAACCTTAAGAGAGAGTTAGCTTAAACAAACAACAGACTACACATATATAACAATAAATTTTTAATTATTTTTTAATTTTAATTTTTTAATAAAATATATAAACGTCTCAAACAATTAAGATTAAAACTTTTAAGATCACTGTAAAATAGTCCCCGACAACGGTGCCAAAAACTTATTGTGCGTACAAATTTTTATCCACAAGAAAGTTTACCCGTCGATGTAGAAAGGATTATTTAAAAACCTTAATATCGTTTCCATGGAGACTATTTCATCAATTTTAAAAGATGATTAACTCTTAATTTTTGAGCTCATCAGGAAAGAGTTTGTTTAGAAATATTCTAAGTAAATATAAAAAGGAAACAAAATAAGAATAGGAAATTTAAAGGCAAAATAACACAGATACAAATTCAATTATGGAAAGGTACAAAACTTTGGTTTCTTATAACTATACCCAATTTCACTCCAACTCCCTTGTGAATGATTTAAAGTCAATTGATAACCATCCATTCTCATTCTACTAATATCCAATGATCATGCAATAATAATATTTTTTACTTTAAGTTACTATCTCCAATGATCATGCAAGGTATATAATTAAGAGAAGCATAAAGAATATTCAAACTTGTTAAACAAATAACCGATTAGAAATCAAGAATTCCGATTGATCTTCCAAAATCATTGTATTTAGTTTACCTTATAGTTCTGTTAATTAGACGACGGTACGATCGTCTATCCCCTAATTAACATAGAAATTAATAAAAGTGATTAATTCTCATTAATTAATTGAACACAATAAGGAAAACACAATTGAATAGAAAAAAGAATCATTCATAAAAAGGAAAAGAGATTCAATTGGTTACATTACAATTTTCACCAAAGCCCCGTGATTTGGGGATTAGTTACACAAAGAGAATGATAAACAAAAGAATATTAATTCAGTAAAACAATCCATAATCCTAATTTTATAAAAAGAATGACAAAATTGTGATGCTAGCAAAGCTGACAATAGGATGTTGCAACTCGCATGATGAAAGAATTGTTGCCTCCAAGATCCTACGAGAGGATATCGAAAGAGAGATAAGAATGAAATGTATGGGAGTGGTGTGTCTCTGAGGTAGTAGGTAGTGATAGGTGTGTGCCTGAGAGAGTGGTGTGGCATTTGGGGCTTAGAATGGTGTGGTGTAATGTGGCAGAGCCTCCCTTTTATAGGTGTGGATTAGGGTTTCACTATGGTGAACTAGGTTTGACCCAACTGCTCCCTTAGTCGTCACGACCATTCTAAGTCACTTTGCAACACTATAGTAGTTGACTAAGATGTCTCCTGCATTATTAGGGTTGTTGTGGTATTGTCGCACTAGAAGTCTTATCTTTTTATGCTCCTTTTGTTGTTTTTTTGGCCCAAAACTTGCTATTTTCAAATTGTCTTCTTGTGTTTCCTTTTCTGCAAAAATAAGGAAAATTAAGTAAAACTACAATTAAATAATCATAAATTATACTGTAATTGTAACTAATTTTCTATAGATAAATTAACAGAATGATGGTTTATTAGTTCAAAAGTTAGGATTTAAATTTCTCTTACAAATTTGTTGGCATGGTATCTATGAGATTGACACTATGGGTCTTAAATACGTCATTCCTACACTAATAGGTATACTTCCCCATGAGTAAAACTTGGTAAAGAGTTTTTATACTCACATTTTGCATGCAACAAGTTTTTGGCATTCTTGCGGAGGACTATTCCCCATAATCTTTGAAATTTGAATTATAATTGCTTGAGACTTATATATATATATATATATATATATATATATATATATATATATATATATATATATAATATTCTAAAATACTCTTGCGTACTACTTTATTTGTTTATGTTAACTTGTTCTTAAGTTTTCAACATGTAAATTAACTTTGAAATAGAGAAAACAGTTAGAATCTCGGGAAAAGAAACTAGGGCAAGGAAGAGAACTATGCAAGGGTGAAAGACGTTGTTGGATTACATGACCTTTGTTGATGAGAGCCTAAAAAGTAGTATATCCATTCCAACAGTAGAGGGTGTTTAGAACTTTGAGTTGAAGTTAGATCTTATCAGCAAGATCCAAAATTATTTTCAATTTGGTGGGACGACCTCAAAGGATCCATATCTCCACATCAAAAAATTTCTAAGGTTGACGAACACCATCAAGATGAATGATATCTCATAGGACACCATTAAACTACAATTGTTTCTCTTCTCCATCATAAGAATGTGAATGAGTAACTAAATTATCTTCTGGATGGATCCATTACAACCTAGAATCAATTACAACATCTCTTCTTAATGTAGTACTTTCTACAATCCATATAATATAAGGTTAGTGGAGATCGTCAGCTTCATACAATATGAGAACAAGTCCTTATATGAGGCATGTTCCAAAATCTTCTCTGAAAGTGCCCACACTATAGGTATAAACACCCTATCTTGTAAAAATTTTCTATAAAAGTCTCTTCTATGCCAACAAAGTTGTAATAAACGCATCCTCTGGAAAGGGAATTCTGCATAATCCTCCTAGAAATACATGGACAATCATAGGGAATCTAACAACTAATAGCAACTAGTGGAGGTCTGCCGATAGACATGTAAAGAAGAAGGACCCAAAACTGGTAGGAATGCACTAAATGGATCATAACACCCTGCTGGTCAGTCATATGGAAACCCTAAATAAGAAGATGAGGGTGCTTATGCCAATAAAGACACAACTCACTTTATCAATTCATACTCAAGCCACATCTAAGCCTAGCCTCTGCAATCTTTGTGGCTCCATATGCCACAATGCTGAAGGATGTGCGGTTAAAGCTCACATGGCTTAGCAAAATGAGGAGACCAACTTTGTGGAGAATACCTACAACCTTACTTGGAAGAATCACTCTAATCTCTCTTGGTAGGACATCAAGGTAATATTTCTAACAGTGCATCTAATGTTTACAAGCTCCCTCAAATGCAAAATCAATGTGATTATAGGTAATAGAGGAGAGAGTCAACCCCACGAAATCAAGATTTGAGAACATGGAGGTGCAACGCAATAATATAAAGGCGTAATTTTCTTGGTTTCAAAATATGGAGGAGAAGATAGGAAAAGATACTCAACCTTCTAAGGTTATGAATGTCTGGAACATTTCCTAACCAACTTGAGGTGAACTTGAAGGAGCATGTGAATGCAATAACTTTGAGAAGTAGGACAGAGGTAGTAACACCCGTACGAGAAGAAAAAATAAGGATGTGAATCTCGAGTTGCCACCAAAGCTTGAAGACCCTGAGAGTTTTACTATACCTTACACTGTAAATAATTCCAATTTTAAAGTTTTGTGTAACTTAAGCACTAGTATAAATTTGATGCATTTCTCTATTTTTAGTATGAAAAAGCTCAAACCTATCATTATCTTTTTGCAACTTGTAGATGAGACTATCACATATCCTAGGGGGATAGTGGAGGACATGCCAGTACAGATAGAAAACTTCATCTTCCCTACTAACTTCTTCGTGCTTAACATGGAGGAAGATGAAGAACTTCTATTAATTTTGGGAAGACCTTTCCTAGTCACCGAGAGAGCCGTAATCAATATGCAGCAGGAGGAATTTACATTAAGGCACAGTGATGAACAATTGGTATTTGGAATCAACAACTCAATGGAACACCTAAGCATCAATGTCCTTTGTGATTCCATATAGTCTTTTCCTCCAAGCCTACCCTCTAAGTAGATCTAATGATTTGGGAACCCTAGTTTCTCTAAGAGCAAAACTACCCTAGAAAATAAGTAAATGACTTAGAAATGATTTGGTAAGGACTAATTAAGGATTATAAACCTTAAGAAAGAAGTTTAGAAACTTTTTGAGAAAATAACCAAAATGCCCCTAACAATTCGAGCATGACAGAAACTACCAGCAAAGGCTTGTAACCTATGCTTATCAACAAGCATGTTTTTTTCAGTTAAGGAAGAGTGGATAGGCATGCCAAGTTTGAGTCATCCATGCATTAAACCCTAAAAGATAAAAAAAAAAAATATTAAGAGGAGATAAAAAATTAATCATGGTTAGATTAAAATCTAATTATAGTTAACCATGGTTAAGTTAATATAATCATAGTTAACCTTATAAGATAAAGTTACATGATTTATAATTATTTATAAAAAAGAGAAATTACAAGTGAAAATTTTCCATTTTACCCTTGATTAAAAATTAAATCCCCAATTAACCTAAGATGGTCAAATTTGATATTGTATCCATCATTTTACTTCACTAAAATTTATTCCAAACACTTATTCAAATCTCTAAAATAAACTTTTCATCTCCAAACTTTCCTAATCCAATATGTAATAAGTTTAAGTTTCCATCTTTAAAGTTTAAGTTCAAACACTAAGTAGGAAAACCTCTTTCTTTTCTCTTGAAGAAATTTCGTGTGGAGCTATAAATGGGTGATTCTCCATTACTAATTCTACCAAGTTTCCTTTTTAAGGCTTCAATAAGTAAGATATTCTGCCCTTAAATTTTTCTAAGTTCTTTTATTAAGTGTTCTTGTCTAACCTTCTTCAACCTTGTGGATCTTTTTTCCAAACATAAACATCCAATATCCTTGAATATTATTTGGTTCAAAACTACGAGAGACTTTTCAAATAAGTATTTCTACTTTTTAAATTATTTTAAGAGTCCAAGATAAAATTTTAATGGTTTAAAGTGCTTATTGAAACTCCTTAAGCATTTTAGTCAATTAAATTTTCTTGAAAATAATTTTTAAAGGTTTTGGGCAAATTAGAAAAGTTTTAACTAAGTTTAGGGTTTAGATATTTGAGAAGATATTGAAAGTCTTGTCTTATTTAAACTTAAAATTTTTATATGATGCTTGATCTCTTCTAAAAGTTCAATCTTGTTACCTTTTTCATACTAAGTTAAAATTTTGTTCTTTAATAATTAAATGCTTAGATCTAGATTTTTATGGAAATAAAAATCAAACTTTAAAGAGAAAAACACAAATATTAAATTTGGAAGGTTATATATTGGACCTTTATGACAAAGAGATGAAGATAAGGATTTGGGGAGTTAAGTGGTGGAAGAAAATTTCCAAAATTTTTCTTAAGGACAAAGATATGAACTAAGAAAAAGACTTGTAAGGATTTGATGGACTTAAGTCAAATTCCACGATTAATACATCTCTCGATTATGGATCTAAAAGTTACGGTGGTGGAAGTTAATAAAAGTGGCACTTTGAGAAAGAATAGATCATTCAACCATGACCATATGATAGATAATAAATAATTTAAAATTTCTAATCCATGATAATTAATAATTTTCATAATTATTAATACATAAGATCACATATAAAGTTAGGAAGACAAATTTTTATAAGAGATCTTGGTGAGTTGTTATGATAATTACTAACAATTGTTGAATTTATTAATTATACTAATATTTGGTGGAATCTATTTATGATGAAAAAATATAAAATGATGGGAGATCTATCCATTTATGATAAAAAATAAATTTTTTTTATGAGATAGATATTTGTACTAAGTTATTATCACAAAATTTGCATAAAAAATTATAAAATTCAATTCAAAATTTTATTACTGCAAAAAATTGCTTAAAAAAATAAAAACGATTATAATCAGAACTAATGTAAAATAAATCAATAATGCAACTATGGATAAATTTATTATAAATAAAAATAAAAAAATTTATAATATTGTGAAATTGTAACATTATGTGAATAGATAATTTATCGTACAAAGTAATTTAAGTAAAAAAGTAAATAAAATTTAAAATAGTTTTTAATTTTTTTTATTCTTCGGTCTCCACTTAAAACTTCAATTGAAATAAAAATAAGATAATTTTAAATTAAAAAATATAAAAAACAAGAATTTTATTTCTTTTTTAAAGATAAAAGTAAAATTAATTATTTTAAAAATTATGTGATATTAAATATTTTAGTTGTCAAATTAAACCTATTATCTTTCAATATGAACAATAATTATGCTAAATAATGAAAACATAAAAAAATGTAAATTCAAATAATAAATAAATGCTGGAAAATTGAGGTATGTCCAATTTGATTTATTTAAAATTTATATGTATAGATATAATTTTATGAGTTTACATATAATGAATATCAATCCATTCTACAATTAATTGATAATAAACTAGAAAGTGTCATTTGATTAATAAATAATTAGTAATACATTAAGAATTAAGTAATAAATATATTAATTTAAAATATATTAAATTATAAAATTGAATAAAAACTTTAAAAATCTATTAGAATATATGAAAATATTTGATAATATTTTATTATATATGGTATTTTTTATTCTCATTCAACACATTCTGTTCTTAATTTTTTATTATTGAACTCCTTATTGTTTGATATAATTTTTAACATTGATTGTGATACTTCTAAGGTTTGGAACAGGAATGATGAGGATCCAAGACTTTAAACCAATAACATGTTTTAGTAAAATCTTAATATAATAAAACTGAATTATCCTACCTATCATAAAGATAAAAATGAATTTTTTATGGGATGCCATCAAATATTTGATGGAATGTAATAATTATAGTTGATAATAACTAAATAAATATAATTATATAACTATATATATATTGATTAATATTTTAAGTAAAACCAACTTTTTTATTTGCAATTTGAAAAAAAAAATTAAAAAAGAGAAAATATCATGTTGCAACTCTGCATTCCATCCTTAATTTCTTCACTTGAGAATGGAGCAATCAATAAGTTATTACGGTATTGCCAAGAACCACAAACACAACCCATCAAGAACAAGATGACCCCACCCTAGACCTAAAAACAGGTTGCAATTTAATTCCCTGCCTAACCTACTCTCCAATTTACCAAGTCCTTCCTATTTGTATTCCAACTATTTTATTAATCTTCCTCTTTCGATTAAGCTTTTGATCTTGATTTGATCTATATATATAATAAAGAATTCAGAATTAGAATTTCCATCTCTTAACCAATTTGATCTTGATTTTGGAAGAACTAAATCCTCTTTCATACTAATATATTTCCAAAGCAGACCACAATTTCTTTACTTCTCTCCACATCTTCAAGTTGTATCTGAGACTCCTCCCTTTAGATGAATCCTGGTAAAATCCTCCCTAATTTCTTGTCAATATATTGCCAACATGATCATTATTCCAACTCTTCAACTTCAACCTTATCTTTTTAAGTTTTTGTTTTAGGATATAGGCTCCCCCAGTCGTGGATATTTATGCATGTCCACAGCTATTCCACAAAATCTTTGGATTATTATTAATTTATTAGTTTAATTTTATCGATCATCCTTGATAACCAAAAATGGCTGGTTTTGCGAAGTAAAAGTTCGTTAAAGTGTTTCTATTTTCACTTTATGCGGGAAATATTGAACCCTAAAAGTCAATTCTCATGTTATTGAATTGTACAAGTAACTATATATGACTAAAACACCTATAGTTAGAAGCATTTACATACATATATACAGGATTTGAAAACATTTGTAGTCTCTGGATGTTTTCATTTGATTTTTTATTTTAAAGAGTTTTTTATATAACTTCTCTCTATTAATCTTTCATTAATTTTTTTTATTAAATATAATTTTTAAGTCTATATTTAATCTTTCTAAATATCATACATTTTTGTTGGATTTCTTTAAATATCACGAACTCATTAATTCTTAAGAGGCACATATACCTTGAAGGGACAAAATAAACGGAAAGGCTAATAGAGAAATTTTATAAAAATAAATAAATTATAAAGAGTAAAACTTATTATATATATGTAGCGGAAACTCAAAGGGACAGGATAGGAGAAAACATGGTAAAAGGATAAACGAAGCACATGGAACGAATTAATGAAGAAGAAATCAGTTGCACGTACCATATATTAATTTAAATTGTAAGTGGTTGACAAGTAGGGTCTTGGTGATATATGCTTACCCATGACAAAGATTGATCAGAATGTTAAACAAGTTTATATAGAATAAAACAAACGTTGATGACTATAATGATTCTAAACCTCATGAATAATATTTAAGGTGGGGATTATCATGTCTTCCACTGTTATAATTTGTAATATATTTTATGCCGTTTCTTTTACCTCTTCTAACAAGGGATTAAGATAGGTGAACAATGTCTACACCCTGCGGTCACCTTTTATTTTTTATGTTATTTTTGTCTTCCTTTTTCTTTGCTTAACTTGATCCTTAAGCGACATTGTTGGGTCTAATTTCTACCATGTCTTATATGTATCCACTTTAGATTTTCCCAATGACCCGTTGTGAGATCTTGATACAAGCTTTATGGGCAGAGAGACAGGGATTGGAATGTCACAACATAGAAAAGAAACTAGGTTTGATACTAACTTCCAAGTAATACCAAATACCTTAGAAGTGAATCAAATCAAATCACCTATGTAAGACATGCACTAAGCATCAATTAGAGAAAATGTTTGACCACAACGAAGAAAAATAATGTATGCCCCCGTGATATAACTATTCCAACTGACTTTTAGAAACAAATGTTTATGCAAATCTTATAGAAACTATTTATGATTTTTATAATTTTTTAATTTATTTTACTAAGCTTCTATCTTATTAAAGTAAGTTTTTTTAACATATTTTAGTAAATCTTATTGTGAAATTTATAACGTAAATTTTTATGTAACAAAAAATTATTTAATAAATGATTAATTAAGTTATTTATTCAACTACTTATTTTTTATTTAATAAAATTTGATTAAATAAATAAATAATTAAATTATTTAACCAATCACATTCTTATTCTATAACATATATGCTGATGCAGATTTATGCCATGTTATAATGGGTACAGTTAGATTAAAGATTCATTATATTATTAGAATTGATTTAATAATGAATGATTAAAAATTTAAATAGTTTATATGAAATATTAAATTTAAATTTTATTAATTTTTTATTGTAAAAAAATGAAAGATCCCCTAACTAATTAACTTGTACTGATTAGTTATGTTGTGTGTGTTAGTGAAATTAAGTTATGCACACCAACGTAACGATGACGATAAAATTAATCCCCAAAGAAGGGAGGGATTATTTAATAGTAATTTTAGTAACGTACCAATAGAAGAGAGTAATATGCATGAACATGAACTACTGATCAAGTTAACTGATTATTTTTGTAATATTAAAATAAAAAAAATTAATAGAATTTTGAGAGGGTACAGAAAATCTTAACGTGGATTAAATGGGAAGAAAATTTCTCGTCAATGAGGGGCAGCCCACCATGAATTTTGTTCATTCTTTGACTTTATCTGCCAAAAAGATGCAAAGAAGCTACGCAATATTTAATAAAATATATTTGTCAATCAAATCATCGACTCGTTTGTGCATTAGGACACCTGCATGTAGGATACAAACAGGAATCATTACTACAACAATAATTTGTACATTTAACTTGTAATAGCAATTCCATTTTCTCTATGGATTACGGATCCTGCTCATTGCTTGAGAGTTTATTGTATAAATTAATTGTTTTTCTTAACTTGTAATATGGGTTAGAGTAGCTTGTATTTTTTATTAATAGTTTCTTTTCTTGGTAAATAATAATAATAATAATAATAAATAATTTTCTATATATTTAAAATTTAGGGTTTTTTAAAAGTGAATAGGTTTGTAGAAAAGTAATATATTA
This sequence comes from Canavalia gladiata, assembly GCA_037954105.1. Taxonomy (NCBI): domain Eukaryota; kingdom Viridiplantae; phylum Streptophyta; class Magnoliopsida; order Fabales; family Fabaceae; genus Canavalia; species Canavalia gladiata. The sequence continues at coordinate 34,207,287 of CM075663.1, forward strand.
TTTTAAAAGTGAATAGGTTTGTAGAAAAATAATGGTATATTCATTAAATATTCTCATTGAAATCAATAATATATACTTTTTTATAATACAAATTTGCTTACTTTTAAAAAAATTGAAGTTTATAAATGAAAATAATGTTTAAAATAATAATACATAATTTTAGTATTAATAGTTGATAAATCTTTATTTTTATGTTTATCGAAAGGAAAATGATGAAAAATTCATACTAATTTAAATATGTTTTATATTAAATTCATCTATTTTTTACCATTTTTTTTACAGAATGAAATGTTAATGAGTGGTCTGCTAAAATAATAAAGGAATCCTTTTTAAATTGAAATTTGAAATTTTTGAACACATCTTATAAAAAAACTATAAAGATATGGTCATATTTCCCCAAAAAAAAAAAGTGAAATCAAAGATAAAAATACGACCATATCGTTTTACTTAGGATGTATTATCAAAAACTTTATACCAACTACGAACATGTCTCTGAGACTTGCCTCTCGCACTTCTTTTTCTTTAAAGTAACCAATATTCTAATTGAAGGCATTGACTTTTTTTCTTTTATGCTCTCACCTTCCTTTCTAAAATCATGATGCTGTTTACACATCCTAATTAATAATTAATTTTTTTTATCCGATCATTCACAAAGCTATTAGGCTATTCATGATTTTGCTATTATTTTTTATTATATTCACCATTATTTCTGTAATATTCATCCATTTAGTACTGCATTGGTACTATCTCTTTCATAACAAACATCCACCATTAATTTTTCTTTCTCATTATTTATGACGTTTTTGTCTCATTTTCAATTGACTATTCTTTTGTTTCAACTTATTATTCCCATTTTTTTTTTCATAATTTCATCCAATTCTTTATTTTTCATTTGTTACTTATATTACATATTTAAAAATGACAATTTCAAGCAATGAGGAGTTGAATAATGAAAAAAATAAATAAGAGAATGAGTTAACTGAAAATAAAAGATAATGAAATTAGGTTATAAAATATTATTAAATATTTTTATAAATTCTAATATTTTAAATTTTTATTTAAATTTTATAATTTAATATATTTATTAATATATTACTATTTATTTATTAATCAAGTGATATCATCGATTTATTATAGAATCAATTAACGGTTCATTATATTTAAACTCGCAAAACAGTATATATATATATATATATATATATATATATATATATATATATATAGTTTAAACTAAATAACATCGAGTTTAAAATTGGACCCCTAATAAGAAAATATTTGTTGTGATTTTCAATTTTTAATTAATTTAACTTTTACATTAGAATATTAAATCAATTTAAAAATACCTCTAATATGTTTAGTTCTTTAGATAATTAACTGATATAAAGTTATACGCCTTAAATTCATATTTTTTAGAATGAGTTTCTTAATATATTTTTTGTTTTTTTAAATATGTAACATATCTTTACTTTTGTTTTGTATTATATTATATTATATTATATTATATATATATATATATAGAGAGAGAGAGAGAGAGAGAGAAAATTTTCCAATTATTAATCACTTTCAAGTGCTCATTTTTGTGTTAATTTTTATTTTGTTAAAACTCTAAACTCTCAAATAATTACTTTTTTATTTTATTTTTTTAGGCAAAGACTTTCTTTTTCAAATTTCAATTCCTTATACGTTTTTTTAAGTTTCAATTATTCAACTTTTATATATTAAACTAGAGATACTGTTTTTAAAGTGTCTTAATCTGTTAATTTATTTTTCTTTTAAAAATACATTCTTAGTCTTTTGTTTTTTATTTATTTATATATATATATATATTCTTTATAATTTTAAATTTTTTATTTTTAATTATTCATTGTAAAATTGACTTAAATTCAAAATATTCATGATGGTTGTTAATTTTTGTATATATCTTGGTCTTAAAAGCTAATTATCGATTGATAATTATAATGGTGGTCATAACTATCAGTTTCAACGTACCAATCTTTCTAGATCTTTTTTGTTGGTTACACGATTTTGTTCACTTTCGTTCATTGCTTCAATCTGATTGAATGATAGAGGAACATCATCAATATTACAGTGTGAATATTGAAAGGACTATTTGGCATTTTTCTTTGATGTTATATTGCAAACAAAAGTTGCTGTTCTTTGATGTTTTTTATTCTTTGCATGTTTTACAGGATTTAGTTAGCTGGCAACAACCCCAGATAATGATAAATATAGAGATTTAAGGCCAGATGTGTCACATTGACGTAGTGAAAATTTGGATTAAAGTCAGTTTAAAGTGGTGGTCAGGATAATTATTATATTAATTATAAGAAATAGATAAACAATGACCAAACTCCAATACGATAGAACTTTGGTGGTTCCTTCTATATGTATGTCATTTGATTAAATTATAATTCCATTTGTAGTTCTATATTGTTAACTTCTTGCTTAATCATTAAAACAAAAACAAAAAACTCTTTTCTATAGTTTTATTATTATTTTTTGCTAGAAACAAGTTTAGACTAATGGAAGTTATCCTATTCTATGTTTTAGAATGAGCTTTTAGTGTTTACTTTTAAATGTTGGATTACCAATTTAAATTTTTTATTCATTAAATTTAAGATAGAACGAAAAAGAAAAGAACAGACTATAAAAAAATTCAAAAACCGGAAAAGAAAGGCACAGAAGAGGATTTAGAATTGGTTTACAATTGAACTGAAGGTATTAGTCCGTTTGGTTTGAAAAATATTGTCTCTTTTCTATATTTATTTTAAATTTTTATTATAAAAATATTATTTATTTTCATTTTATTTTAAATTTTTAAAAGTTTGTATAAAAATTATAATTTTTAAAAATAGAAAATAAAATTTATGTAATTAAATAAATAAATAAAATATTTTTACATACTAAACACACTTTATTTTTTTTATTTTTAAATTGATTCTTTCAAAACGAAAAGATTAAGATAAAATACATTTTCAATTATTTGTTACAAAATCAACAGTTAACATATTATAATAAAACCCAAATACATATATAAAAAAGTTAATTACATTTTTAGCTATTAATTTTCTAATCAACAATTATGCTAACTTATCTTTTAAAGTATAACCTCCTTAATTTATACAAGTCAAATCCTTTATTTTTAAAATTGGATGTTTTCATATATTCTTATTGCCCAATTGGAGTGAAGAAGAAAGGAATGGTAATTACTGAAGTTCAAGTTATGAACGCAATGCATTTATTTTGGACAGCTAATTAATAGTTTCATAACTGAGGGAAAACGAAGACGCGTACTATGATTTAAACAATTACTTGAATCGTTATTCACAAGAATTTCTGGTAATCACAAGAGCCAAGCCTGAAGTGACTAAAATTCAATTTTGTTATCTATTTATTTTTGTCTAAAATTGTCCAAACTTGCTTAATGAATGTGATGGTTCTTAGAAATGTAGCGCGTATGAATGAACTTTTCATTGAAATGGGTTGGAGGAAGGTGCATATGAAGTAACATGATAGATAATACAGCATGCATGCTTCACCATACCAGCTATCATGATAGTGAATCCTGATGGAGACTTTGGCTGAATTTTCTACTTAAATTTTTACTTCTTTTATTAACAAAAGAGGGAAAATTAAAACTTCCCCTTTGGTAAATTTGTTTCTAAACTAATTAAGGAATGGACTATCCATTATTTTTTTCCTGATTATCCATTCTATAATTTTAATGGGTTAAGGTCAAGATGCACCTTAAAAGGGTAAATTTTAAAAAATAAATGGATAAATTAATTAAAAGTTAAAATATTGAAACATTAAAGTTAAAAGTTAAAAAACTAAGTTAATTAAATTAAAATATTTAGTAAAAATAATTTTTGAACTAATTAATAAAAATAAAATAAAAGATTAAAATATATTTAATTATCGGACTATAATTTTATAAATGTGACATGTTGTTTCTTTTCCTTTTAATAGAAAATATTAAAATTTTATTTCTTTAAAATAAAAATAAAAAATACAAAATAGTATATAAATAAATTTAAATAATACCGTAAAAAAATTCTTTTATATTTTGAAAATTTTCTCAATAAAAATGAAATATGTTATTTTAAAAGAGTAAAATAAACGGAGTAATAATATAATCAAATAACGTAATATTAAAAAATAATTCAAAAAATAATGTTTACAACAATAAAACTAAATATAAAGTCTAATACGTCATAATAAATTATAAAAGTTTAAAAATAATATTATATTTTTAAAATAAATAATTAAATAAAAAACTTATGTTTGAATAAGTTATTTTTAAAAAAAATTTAAATTTTAAAATATTAAAATATTTTATTTAGATAATTTTTTATATAGAATTTCAAAATTTTATAAATTATATGAAAGTATTTTAATAAAATAAAATGAAAAATTTTAAATTTTTTTTAAAATAGATAAAATTTTAAATTTTTTAATTCATTTTACTAAATAATAGTTGTTCTTTTGTTATTTATTTTTTTATTATATTTTTTTATTTAAATATAATATTTTTAATACTAAATAATATAATTATATTTTCTATTATTTTAACTATATATATTTATTGGATTATCATTCTATTTGAATATGTTGAATGATAAAAATATTTATATATCTAAATTTTTTATGAAAAAATATATATAAATAAAATTAAAAAAAATTTATAAATATTTAAATAACAAATTTTATATATAATAAAAATTAAATTATTTAATTTAAATAAAAAATTAAAATATTAAAAATATTAAAAATATTATGTTAAAAATTAAAAAATAAGAGAATGAAAAAAAATTAAAAAATTAAAAAAATACGAAGAGTAAATAATGACAAAAAAAATAAAAATAACATCGGAATAGGATTATCAAAATTTTATTCTTGTTTTATATTTTATTTTACTTATATTTGTTTACGATTTTAATATCTAACATAAGTTATTAGTTTGGGTCCTTTTATCGAAATTTCATTTATATTTAATTTTTAAAAATATTGGTATGTATAATCTGTTCTATAAACATGTTTATTTGCTTATATATATTTTTAAAAAAAATGTCTAGTTAAAAAACTTGATTCCTAATATGGTAATTTATGTGAACTTTTCTTATATTTTGTTGATATATCCGTAAGGATTATAAAAAATTAAAATAGGATTAAATTAACATATTTATAAAATAATAAATTTTCGACATTTAAAAATACACACACATAATTTTCAAGAGTTAAATTTTATATTAGTTAAATAATTTTATGAAATTAAAATTTTAAAAAATTAAAGTTTAAAATATTTTATAAAATAAAAAAATAAAATATAAAATATGATAAAAATAAAAATAAAAATCCATATTTTTAATAAAATCATAAATATTATTAAAATAAAATTAAAAATACTCCAATATAAAATCTCTATTAAATTTATATTAATAAAATATAAAGATAAAATTAAGATTGTACAATAAAATAAAATAATAATTAATTTATATATATATATATATATATATTATGTTATACTTTATTATATTCTAAATTTAATTATTGATAATTTTTATATTTTTAAAATTATATGATAATAATTACGATACATAAAAATAAATGTAAAATATTTTTAATATACCTCAAAACTTTGCAGAAAAGTATAGTAAAAAATTGGAATGATATATGAATATTAGAAAGCGTGTATATATATATATATATATACATACATTGGTGATTGTAGTCTTTGTCCACCGAAAACTTTTTACACAAAAAAATACAAAGATTAAGTCCCATTCAAACTCTGCGCTGCTTTCCAAAATTGACGTTTCTGATGTGCCCATCATTATAACATCCAACAACAAACTACTTATGCAAATAACTAATACCCTTTCATGCTCCACCTACTCATCTTAATTTTTATTTTAAGTTTAAATTAATTTGTTAAATCATTTTAATTGTGTATATAAATTAACTCGGATTATATATTTTTTAAAAATAAGTATGAGAACTAATTCTTTATAAAGTTAAAATAAATAGGACCAATGCTCTATTTATATTAAGAGTGAACTTTATTTGTGTACAAACAACATAAATCCTATTGGAATTTACTCATGTGTAATTCCTACTGTTTTTATTTATTATTTGAAAACCTGGAAAATGATTAATACACTTAACAATGTCAAAGGACTTTTTACAAATTTGAATAATTTATATTATATTGGTATTTTTGATAAAGCATATTTGGTCATAATCAAATGAATAATGAGTTTGTGTTTGACGGCGAACATTTTTGTTGTACGGTCAAGGATAATGTTTTCAAGAAAATTATAAATTTCGTTTGTTTTATATTTTCAACTTATTGAATAACTGTTTGATTAAAAGAAAAATATTTTGACTAAAAGTGTCTCACATTTGCAATTATTCTATTAGAATCGAAAACAATATCACCTAAATATGCTGTAATACGTTAAGCAAGACTGAATTTCTTTTTCTTATATATTTTTTTGTAAAATAATACTTTTTTAAAATTCAAAATAAGTTTTTTGAAATATTATACCATAAAAGTATATTTAATTTCCAAAGGCATATATATATATATATATATATATATATAAATATATTAGATCAATAACAATAAGCAATAAAGCAATGCTGCATTTGAATACTTGACGATGTAAGGATGCGTTTGGAGTGAGAACACGGATGCTTAGTGGTCAATTTTATTGTCTTCGACACTTATTCCTGCGTAAGGGATTAGATAAGGTAAAAAATAATTTAAAATTCTCTTATCTTTTTATTCTTAAATATTATCTTAATTATTAAATAATTTTATATTTGAAATAATAAATATATTTTTATTTAATATTTATTTTATAAAGTAGTAAAATAATATTTTAAAAATTATAAGAAAATATTGAAAAATTCTAACACAAATTTTATAAAGAATAAACTTAATTAAAGTAGCTAGCAAATTAATCATAAAACTAAACCTTATGTTTTCTTATGGGATACGTTACGTATTATTCTGAGCATTTGTCTGTTTGGAGAGAGGAGGGAAAACAATCCTAATTACAGTTCAGATTCAGACAAGAAAAGAAGAAAATTGCAGAAACAGAAAGAGTTATGAAACGGTTGAAAATAACTATTTATACTTTGATAATGCTGCACCATGTGCTAAGTGCGGAAATAAGGGTTGAACGTGTAAAAGATATGGTATTTTAACCAGATATCACATCCAACAATGATTAAAAAAAATTAAAATTTTTTAATAAAAAATTTTTGCATTAAAAATGGTCAATTACCGTGATTGTTTCATTCAATATATTGATTAGTGTATGATGACCTATTTAATTTATTCTAACCATGATACTAAAGTTGTGCTTAAAACTAATTGTTGTCATAATAATAATTCATCTTCTTTTCATTATATAAATGACATTTGCCTTAGTTAAGTAAGAGAATATGGTACATATGTTTGCTACTTGTAAACAAAGGGAGAAATTTAAAAGAATGATAGAAATAGCTGTATATCTAATCTAATTAAGATACAAGTGAAATTTTCAATTGTAGTATATAGTTTTGTCCAGTATAATTCTAAACAATTAAAAGTATAAAAAGTTTTGTTACTTAGAATAATCCTACCTAATTAAAGTAAAAAATTATTTTTAATAAAGAATGTATGTAATATAAAAATAAAAAAAAAATTGAGATAAGTTTGTATATGAAAGAGTCTTAAATGTGTAAAATGAAGAAGTCTTAAATTAAATAACATTTGAAGGAAATATTAATGTTCCTTTATTATAATTATTTATCATTGTTAAGTGTTAACATATAAACTTATCTATATGATTAAGCCCAAAGGGCCCAAGCTTTTTAATGATGAGACAATTCTTGGGTTATTGGGTTGATACTGTTCAAGTTTTGCTTACGAACCACTTCACAACTACAAGGGTAACGACAGTAGTGCTTATTGTATAAAAAAGAAACGATATTAGAGCTTGTATATTAATAATTACCAAATTGGACCAATAAATGAACTAAATATGTTTGTTGTTAAGTTTAAAAACTTTAAAAAGTTCAAACAATTTTTCGTGATGATTTTGGAACCAAAAACTTCATTGTTTTCCCTAAAAGAAAAAGGGAAATATAAAATTTAAAAAGATGGAAATACCGTCTTTTTCATAAATGTGGTATCTCAGGAAGAAAAAAAATCATTAATTAAAGTCCCGTTTGTTTATTTTTTTTAAAATATAATCTACAAATAATTCTTTAGAGTTTTTTTTTTTCAAAAATTATTGTTTTTTAACTTTTGGGAAAAAATACTAATTTTTTTACTTTTTATTTTTCACTTTACCCAAAAAAAAAAAATCAAAGAAATCAAGCTTAAAGAAAAAAGGATAAACCATATTGACTCTAAGTAATTTTATTGGTGAAATACCATGAGTTGCCTAAATTAAATTAGTCTTTATTTTTTTTATGGGATTCACAATGTAATTTGTTAGTTAGCTTGATAAAAAGGTAAGGCCCAATAAAACAAAAAAAATGTGATTTGTTTGTGCATAGATTTAACCGATGCAAACTTATAGATATGGGATTGTCCGCAACCAAAATTTTCCCAACATTATTTTATTTTATTTTTTATTTCATGTTTATGCTAATTTATTTGTAGTCTAGTGTTAGTCCTAGTTCACAAATCAAGGACTGGTACATTGAGAAATAAAATTAGGGAGAATAGAGGCAATATAAAAATTCACACAAGATACAATGAGAAAGAAAAGAAAACAAACATGGATTAGCAAACATCAAAATTGCTATAGTTTGTGGTTTTAAAATCAGGTAAAGTTTTTATTTTATTTTAATTCAAGTTATTGTGATCGTGTGCAAGCTTAGATTACTGTTATAGTTACTAAACGTTTGAGCCTCCCTCTGAGCAATCACCATACATGGTTCCGTTTTTTTTGTTTAGTAGAGTTTTTTCATCCAAATATTAGGTAACAAAATTTTATCATTTATTTAAGAATTACTTAATTACAATTAAATAGATCTGTTTGCTCACTTTCTCAGAATATGTATCCACCACCTTTAAACATTGGAAATCACTAACCCATTTGAAGTGTTGAAATTCTGAAAGATAAAGTCTGGTTTCAAAAAATATTTTCTGTTTTTATTTTTATTTAAAAAATATCATCTTATTTTTTTATTTTTAAAGTTTTGTACTAAAAATAGTAAAAACAAAAATAAAAAATAACTATATTTTATTTTTACTGTACTTTTTTTTACAAAATATTAAAAATAAAAAATACAAACAAAAATATTTTTTCAAACTAAACATCATTAATTTACCAAAAATATCTTTCTCCTAGGACTCTTTCTTCTGTTCCATCCCCCTGTTATTTTTCCTCTATTAAGCATATCTGACGATAAGCAATAATTAAAGTTTTATTGGTTAATTAAAAGATGGCTGATAATTTATATAATCAAGGTATATAAGATAATACAAACGAAAAAAAAGTTAAAAATAAAATACAATAACAACTTTAATATATATTATAATTTAAAATTTTGTATTGGATCCAAATATCTTTAAAGATAAAGCAGCAAGATATATTTTTATTAAAAATAACTCTTAATCAGGATGAACTTGCAGGATTTTAGAAAGAAAGATTTGTAAACGGACTTCTAACATTACTTTTAGAAAAAATAAAGATAAATTTATAAAAGATTGTATAATAATTAATATCTTTTGAAAGTTAACTTATGGTCAAATTTATAATATAGTAATAGATATAAGGATTTAAGTATGGATATAGATTTTATATTCCAAAATAAATTCTGAAAAGAGAAAATGACAAATAAAAAAATAGAAACCTTTTTTCAATAATAGGTATGGAATCAATTAGAGTACCTGGTGTTCAACCAGAAAGGAAAATAAACAAGAGTACATTAATCATAAAAATCTTATAAAGTAATTTATAATAAAAAGATATCTCAACATAATACTTTTGAAACGTCTAGAAAATTTAAATGTACCAAAAATAAGAAAAAAATATGCTTGTTAAAAGTATACAAGAGTAGAACATTATACAAATTAGTGTAAAATAAAATACAAAATAAATAAATTATAATTAGATGAAAAGATAAAAAAAATCTTATTAATGTATTAATAAATTCTGAGCTAGATCTTTATATATATATATATATATAGAGAGAGAGAGAGAGAGAAATTAGAAATAGCATGACCAATTTCAACATTTTTAAAAAATAAATACAACGTGATGAGATTTTGATAGCAGTCAAACCGATCTTTTATAGTGTCAAAAATTAAAGTATTTTATTTTCTTAAAAAAAGGTTATGAGTGGGTTGAAATGAGAATTAAAAAATTGATTATTCTCATAAAGAAAACCACAAAGAATAGTATTTGTTTTCTTAAACGTAGTTAACTATCACCGAGGCTTTGATCGCCATGAGAATTGATCTTCCAAGTTCCAGTGAGGAAAATGCCATTCTGCATGCTTGTAAGTTTATTAAATCGTACTTGAATTTTTTTAGTCAATTGAAAGTGTTAATTTCATTCCTATCATCTAATGATTAGCCAAAATAATAAATATCGATCACCATATACTCATATTTGTCTCCTGCGCAGAATAAAATCACCTACGGCAGCGTCTTTCTTCATGCTTCTTCCAATTTTTTTTAATCATAATTCCTACTTCTAATTAACTTAAATCCCATTGTATTGATTGACTTCAGTATTTAATTAGGAAAATGATGGATACACATCAAGATACTGTATTTATCCATGTATACCTAGTTAAAAAGTCATTTATTTATTTTTTAAAAAAAAGTTATAACCGTTAGATTAAAATGTATTGAGATGGACAAAATTGTGTAAATGTACAGATATTATTTTTTTAAAATGTTTAGATATTTAAAATTCTTATGATAATATACTATATAATACATACACTATGCTAATGGTTGCCTTTTTAATACTTTTACCTTCTTTGAAGCCCTGAATCTTGCCTATGATTTTTTATTTATTCAGAACAGCAGCACCTATTACACAATCTGCAATAATATATAGGGACTAGAACTTTAGCATTGGATCATAGCAATTTGCACTGTATTTTACACTTGCAAAAACCATTAGAAAACTTCACTTAGCTATGGCTCCAAGTTTCCACTCTTCAAATTCCTTGTATGAGTTTGTGGTCAAAGATGGCAATGGAGTGAAAGGTTTGGTAGACTCAGGTTTATTAGAGGTGCCAGAGAGGTACATACAACCCTCACATGAAAGAATAAACAAGCAAGACTCAAGGGCATGTGATATGGAACCCATTGACTTATCAAAGTTGAATGGGTCAGAGCATGAAAAAGTGGTGGATGAGATTGTTAAAGCAGCTGAGACACTTGGTTTCTTTCAAGTAGTGAATCATGGCGTGCCTTTGGATTTATTGGAATCACTAAAAGATGCAGCACACTCATTCTTTAATTTGCCACCAGAGGAGAAAGCTGTTTATCTCAAAGGGGTGAGTCCAAGCCCAAAGATAAAATATGGGACTAGCTTTGCACCTGAAAAAGAGAAGGCCTTGGAATGGAAAGACTATGTCAGTATGGTATATAGCAGTGATGAAGATGCTCTTCAATGCTGGCCTAGTCAGTGCAAGTATGACCTCCTCTCCCTACTACATTTTCCCTCTGACCACAAAGTAAAAAGTTATTTTGATTCATGAAAAATTTGATATAAATCATATTAGTACCTGAAAGATAAAAATTACTATTTTTATTCTTAAAAGATCAAATGAACTGACATATTAATTTTTTAAGAACAAAAGATTATAATTATTATTTTTTAAGAATTAATATAACAAACTCCAAATCTTTGAAAAAGAGAATGATATACTTCTCAAAATATTAAACATTTGATGGATTTATTGTCATAGTGAACTGTTTTTGCAATAGCATTATAGGTCTAAATTTTTTGTTTCTATATTTTCAGGGAAGTTGCACTTGAGTATTTGAAGTTATCATCTAAGATGGTTAGAGACATAGTGAAAATCTTGATAGGTAACCTTGGGGCTGAATTAGATGACTCAAAAATTGAGGGTCTTCTTGGTTTGAAGATGGTTAACATGAACTACTACCCTGCATGCCCAAATCCAGAGCTCACAGTGGGTGTAGGGCGTCATTCGGACATGGGAACTATCACAGTGCTACTCCAGGATGGCATTGGAGGCTTGTATGTCAAAGTTGAAGAAGAAAATGATGTTGGCAAAGGGGAATGGTTGGAAATTCCACCAATCCCTGGTGCTCTTGTCATCAATATTGGTGATACTATACAGGTTTGATATCTTCAAATCTAAGATTAAAGTCAATAACTCAAATTTAGAAATAATCAAAACCCACTTTATAATTGGCTGCTAATAACACATTTTAATTGTTTTCACCTGATATAACTCATTTAATGGCCTGCAGCCTAGGCTTGAAAGAAATGTGTTAATAACATATTTTTATACACATTCAATGTGATTGGACTATTTTTTAAAAATTAAAAAAATTGTTACTATTTTTCAAGGGAATAATATAACTAGTAAAAAAATGCTACCAACATATTATTTTAATACACTTTCAAATATATTCTTTATGATTGATTATATTTTTAAAAAATCAATAACATAAATTAATCATTTTTTAAAAAAAAAACTAATCATAAGGGATATATTTAAAAGTGTATTTAAAAAAAACATGTTTTTGATAATTTTCTAACTGTTAGTATGAGTTTATTTTGAAATAGAACAGATGAACCAATAGTTATATAATACAGTAAGGAGTAACTAGCTCTGATAATATTGTTCATGTTAATGTTAGATACTGAGCAATGGGAAGTATAAGAGTGCTGAACACAGAGTAAGGACAACTAGCAGCCAATCCAGGGTATCAATTCCAGTTTTTACAGTGCCTATAGCTACAGAGAGAATTGGGCCATTGCCAGAGGTTGTGAAGAAAGATGGGGTGGCCCATTACAGAGAAGTTGGGTTCCAAGACTATATGAACAACTTCTTTGGGAATGCTCATGCAGGGAAGAAGTCTCTTGATTTTGCAAGGATCAACTTTGCCTAACTATAGTATAAATAATGAGAACTTAGAAGTTTGTCTTTTCTTTCTCATTTCATGTTACATCAATAAAACCTTCAGTATCATTAATCTCCTTGTTTTCCTTTTTTGGTAGCTGTAAGATGAGAAGGCTAACAATACCGCAAATCAAACGCAACAACAAAAATTAATATCAAGTCCATTAAAAACAAATAGCAAAATTGCCCAGATATCTGGCTACCAGTAAAATACCTTGAAATTATAATTTTAGATTATAATTCTAATTTTGACTAAATTGGAATTGAAAATTCTAATTCTAAACTATCATGATTTTTTGCACTTCATAAAATTAAAATTAATTAATTACATTTTATTAGTCATAAATTTTACTTAGAAATCTATAAGACGTTGCTTGGATAATAAATAAAATAGAGAAAAAAAAAATAAAAAGGAGAGAAATGAAGCAGAAAAAAAGGAGGAAAAAGATGTATTTTTTGAATGGATAAAAAAAGAAAAACAGAAGTGAAGCTTTGTTTTTTAGTTAGATAGATAGAAGTGAATACAAAAGGTAAATTATGTAAAAAACATATTTATAATAATTATAAAAATGTAATTTAATAAAAAAGTTAAATTTATACTATAATATTTTTAATAAAAAATTTAATTGTAATATTTTTATATTATATAAATTTATTATTTAAAATAAAAATATTAAAACAAAACAAGAACAAAAAATCATACCCACATTCCGATCCCCCTATCCCTTTCCTAACTTTTGAGATGAAATTATTGTTATTATGTAGATTCTATCTTTGTAAAAAAACAATTCCTCCTAAATTTGTTTCACTCAAACAAATTACTTAAATTAATTTTTTTTATTCTTTTTCTACTCCTATATTTTTTTTAAAAATTAAACATAATTAAGAATATATATATATATATATATATATATATTTCATTATGTTTAATTTTAAAGTTATTTTTTTAATAATTTTTATAAATAATTAAATTTTACTAATTTAACCGTTAAATTAATAAATTATATTATATAAATTATTTTTATAAATTAAAAAAAATTGATATTTTAATAATTAAATTTAAATTAATAAATAATATATCTTTTATAATATCTATTAATTTAAATTTATTTAATAAAATAATTTTTTAAATTTTATAAAAAATTTAAAAATATTTATATAATATAATTTATTAATTTAACGATTAAATTGATAAAATTTAATTATTTATAAAAATTATTTTAACTTAAAATAAGTTGATCTTTTATTTATATAATATATATATATATATATATTATTTTTGTTGTACGGAGAGAATTTGAAATAAAAATATAATAAAAGAAGTCCAAACTTTTTGTACTCAAAGTCTCATCATCAAATATACATTAGGATCTCTTTAGAAATTATTATTATTATATAATATTTCTCTCGATTTTACATATTATAGATATATAATTAATATTTTTTATTTTATAAAGTTAAAATTTAAAATAAAAAAAGCGCGTAGCATTAATAATTAACTGCCGGAAATAATACAATTTTTAATTTTATTCTTTATTTGAGAATAGAATGTAATATAACTTATTTATTTATTAATTAATAATTAATGAAAGATTAATTTATTTCAATAAATAAAGATCATTAAAATAAATTTTACATCTTTCAACAAAATCATTTTCATATAGAATAAAAAATCAAACTCTTCGGAAGGTGTGTCCTTTTACGGCCAACATCAAACTCCTCGGAACTACGATGTCTTTAGAGAGGGTGGCCTTGTACCTTCTCCGTGCTTTCACCGCTCCATTATTGTTGGCAATGATGACTTTCTCATGAACAGAGCCACCGTTAGCAACACGGCTCTCCCTCTCGCCACCACCACTGAGATGTTGCTTCTGTTCTTCTCTCGGAACACGGCTCTCCTTATTATAGTTCAAACGCCTATTGTTTTAAATTAAGTGTAAACGTGGATTTAGGAGTTTTTAATTAAAAATTAAACTTTTTATTATTTAATAAATAAATTTTAATTTTAGATTTTTTTTCCAAATTTTACTTTCACATACTTTTGGAATGATAAAATTTATACTACAATAATTTATTATCTTAAACTTTATATATATATATATATATATATATATCTGAACTTATGATACTTTTTAAATAAAATTAAATTTTTTATTATTTGATAAATAAATATTATTTTTAAATTTCAGACAAAAAATTTTAAATTTATATATATATATATATATATATATATTGTATTTTATGTTTACATATTTTTAAAATTATAAAAATTTACAATGTAATCATGTATTGTTTTAAATTTTATACATATATAAATTTAGGAGTCAAATAATTTTTTTTTAAATTTTCCTTTTTATTAAAATTTTAAAAATTATTAGTTCAAATTTTAAAATTTAATGTCTTAAACAAATTTATTCTTTTTTAAATAATTTTTATTTAAAATGATAGTTTCTTTAAAATTTAATTATAAACAGATTATTTTGAAGATACTTTTAATTTATTTTTTAATAAATTAATAGCAATAATTATGTTGAATTTAAATTTTTATTACATTTAAAAATACGTAGATATAAATTATTTATACAAATAAAAAACATTTAAATATATTTTTTTATTATTTATTTTACCTTGCTTAATTTGTTATTTTTTATTAGTTTTACATTTATTTATAAATATTTATTTTATTATTTTTTGATTTATTTGAAAATTATATTTGTTCATAAATATTATTTTATATTTATTTTATAAAATATTATATATTTAAGAATTTATATAAATATTTTAAAAGTTAAAATAAATTTATAATATAAGATAATATTTTTAATGAACAACGGATAATATTAATATTTTTTTAGTTTGTAATTTATTTTTAAACTCAACTTTAATTTATAAAGTAACTTAAAAAAATTTAATAAATTTTCTTATTTTTTAAAAATAAAACAAAATTGATGATGACTCTTAATTTTTAATTTTTCTAATATGTGTTATTTTTGTTATTATAAAGGAAGAAGAATGTTAGATAAAATTGGCTAATAACATTATAATTTTTGAAATAAAATTTTAGAATAAAATAAAAATTTGTTTGATAAGAATAATTTTTAAAAAAATATTTCAAAAATAAAAAATCTTATTTAGAAGGAATAATTCATCACAAAATTTGTTTCTTAATTTTTAAAGAATAATTTTTTCAATTTTTTTCTAAATTCGTTGCTATTAAAAGAAAACAAAATTTTCTTTTCACATTTCATTTTTAAATATATATTTTCTAATACTGATTTATATATATTTTTTATATTACATTATCTTTTTTATTTATTTATTTATTTCATTTTCTCCAAAAAAAAATTTAAAATATAGTTTTTAGAGTTAACTAACAAATTAATCATCTATTTTATGTACGCATTATAAATTTATCCTTAATTTTTAAAATCATGTAAATTGATTCTTTACCTTTAAAAGTTTTGCTAATTAATTTTTTTATTTATTTAAAATAATGCAAATTTATTTTTCTGTAAAGAAGAATGTGCAAGACAAATTAATAATTGAAGGATTAACAAAAAAAATTTAAAAAATAAATAACCAATTTTTAATAGTGAAGAATAAATTTATCTTTTTATTCTATTTTTATTTTTTATAATTAATAAAAATATAATAAAATATAACCAAATATTAATCTTATTCTTCATCTTAGGAATAAAAATATGAAAATATAGAAGTTATTTTTTTCTAAAAATACTTTATTCACACGAATAAATTTGTAACCCTTTTAACAAACATGAACTGATTTCCATCCCATGTATTCTCAAAATATTTTTGCATCCCTTCAAACAAACACCCATCAAATTTATACGTAGCAAATTTCCTTCCGCAAGGTAAAATTATTCTATTACATCCCTAAAAGATTCAAGAAAGATAACATATAATTGGATATATGTGCTTGAATAAGCACTTATTTTCTATTGATCAAATTTGATGAATTGAATACATAATTGATGAAACACTTTTCATTCAGCTTATTAAACAATAACTATCATATATCTATTTTGTTTCAATTCTTTTTGCTTTATCTTTTCATTCTTTATAGTTTTTTCGATGACATTATCTATCATATATTTTACTTTTTCATTTTTTACTATTTTTTTATATATGCATCCAAACCGGTATACAAACATACTTTTCCTTGTATAATAGTAACAATAGAATTTGAAAGATTTTTATGTGTCTACAAAGACCACCATTGCTTTTTGTTTATGTTCTAAACAATCTGCTAGCATTTCATCAGCATGAGAATTTACCTTCTAAGTTCCAATCATGAAAAAGTCACTTTACATGCTTATGAGTTTATTGAATCATACTTTAGTTTATTGAGAAAGTTTGTAATAATTTTATTCCTATCGTCCACTAGTTAGGAAAAAGATAAAAAAAAAACTCCTTATAAAATATTTTTAGAATATCAGTGTTTAAAGTATACCACCTACTGCGGTGGCTTTCTTCATGCGTTCCTCAATTGGTTCAACCCTTATTCCTAATTTAAATCCCATTATATTTATTTCATTATTTAGTTAGTGTTTAGATACGCAAGATACGTATTATATGATACATAAACTTCTTTGAAGCCCTGAAGCATGCCTAACAGAAGAGCTTTTGTTTATTAAGAAATCAACACAGCAGCACTACCTACCACACATTCCATAATATATATAGGGAATAAGTCTTTGATTCTGGATCACAGCAATTAGTATAGTATCTTACACTACCACACTCCACAAATTAACAACATTTTGTCATGGCTCCAAGTTTCAACTCTTCAGATTCATTATATGACTTTGTGGTGAGAGAGGGCAATGGTGTGAAAGGTTTGGTAGACTTGGGTATGTTAGAGGTACCAGAGAGGTACATACAACCCTCACATGAACGAATCAACAAGCAAGATTCAAAGCCATGTGATGTGGGACCCATTGACTTATCAAAGTTGAATGGATCAGAGCATGAGAAAGTGGTGGATGAGATTGTTAGAGCAGCTGAGACTCTTGGTTTCTTTCAAGTAGTGAATCATGGTGTGCCTTTGGAGTTGTTGGAATCACTTAAAGATGCAGCACACTCATTCTTTAATTTGCCACCAGAGAAAAAAGCTGTTTATCTCCCAGGGGTGAGCCCAAGCCCAAAGATTAAATATGCAACTAGCTTTGCTCCTGAGAAAGAGAAGGCCTTGGAATGGAAAGACTATATTGCTATGGTATATAGTAGTGATGAAGATGCTCTTCAATATTGGCCTAATCAGTGCAAGTATATATAACCTTCCTTCTCTCTATTACATTACTTCTCTTAATATGTCAAACATTTGAATAAATTGTATGTCATGCTTGACTGAAAAAGTTGCTAAATAATATATATATAAGAATTTACTTGAGGGTCTAAATATTTCTTTTTGGTTTATGATTGTAGGAAAGTTGTACTTGAGTATTTGAAGTTAGCTTCCAAGATGGTTAGAGACATTGTAGAAATCTTGATAGGTAAGCTTGGAGTTGAACCAGACCTGTCCAAAATTGAGGGCCTTATTGGTTTGAAGAAGGTTAACTTGAACTACTACCCAGCATGCCCAAATCCTGAGCTCACAGTGGGTGCAGGGCGCCACTCAGATGTGGGAACTCTTACTGTGCTACTCCAAGATGGCATTGGTGGCTTATATGTCAAAGTGGAAGAAGAAAATAATGCTGGAAAAGAACAGTGGTTGGAAATTCCACCAATCAATGGAGCTCTTGTCATCAATATTGGTGATACTTTACAGGTTTGGCCACTTGAAATTTGAGATGATTTAAGTAAATAATTGGTTTTAAAATCCACTTTTGATTGGTAATTACTAATAACTCATATTTTCAATTGTTTTCATTTGATATAGTTATCATTACATTGCAGCCTAAGCTCCCACAATACACTAATATAATTTATGAACATATATAACAAATCAACATACACTACTGTACTAGTAAGTCTTTTTTTTTTAACATTTTTCGTGTTAACGTAAGATACTGAGCAATGGGAAGTATAAGAGTGCTGAACACAGAGTAAGGACATCAAGCACCCAATCCAGGGTATCAGTTCCATTGTTTACAATGCCTACAGCTACAGAGAGGATTGGTCCATTGGCAGAGGTTGTGATGAAAGATGGGTTGGCCCATTATAAGGAAGTCATGTTCCAAGATTATATGAACAATTTCTTTGGGAATGCTCTTGCAGGAAAGAAGTCTCTTGATTTTGCAAAGATCAACTCTTCTGTCTAGCTAGTATGAAAAATAAGAACTAAGAAGTTTGTGCTTCCATTTTCATTTCATGTTAGATGCATAAAATCTTCAGCATCAAATAATAATAAATCCAAGGCTTTATACCGTTAATCACCTTCTCTTCCTCTTTTTGCAAACTCTACTTTGAGGTGAAGAGCCAGCAATATGGCAGATCAAACACTACAACACCAAAAATTAATATTGCTGAGAATATGCATCACTATCCATTATTAATGTTTGTCAATTGCAATTATTAGATGAAAACTAAATTACTTTGGTTATTGCTATGATAAGGTTAGAATCTTTCTTTTGCTCTCAATATTTTTATAACAATCGGAAAATTGCAACAGCTGGAAATTAAGAATTTAAAATTTTTAAAGAAAATTATTTTCAATTTTATTTAAATTAGCGGAAATATAAGTACTATTGTGCTTATCTTTTCATTTTTTATTATTTTTGTTAAGATTTTTTATTATGAATGTGAATAGATGAGTATATATTTTTTATGCTATTTATAAAAGTGTATAGTTATGTATAAGGGTGAGATTGAAGGATTTGTGATTTTTTGATTATTTATGAAAGTGAAAAATTATGTATAAGAGACGATATCAAAGATACATTTGACAAAAATAAATTTATGAATATTAATGGATAGGATTGTAATATATAATGATAAAGTTTTTACTATTACCTTATATTTTGAGGATAAGATGTATTTTAAAAGAAAAAAAATGATAAAATCACGTGACATAATATGAAAGTTAATCTTGTTAAACTCACAATATACACAATACATAATAAATATCGATGTACATTTAAAAGAATTAAATTAATGGTTTGAATAGTTTATCTCTATTTGTTAGTTTTAACTTTATCGGATAGTTACCTACGTTGTTAAAATTGATATTATTTAACAAATAAATGTATAATATTTGGAGATATCAAATAATATTTGTTTTAAAATTGAAGGTAAATAAAGGTTTGGACTAAGACTTATATGATTCTCTGGATATTAAATGATAAGATATGCTACATATTTATATTAAAATCTTATTATACGAAATTAAATTAAATTAAATTAAATAAAGTAATGCAAGAAAGAAAATGAATAATAAAAAAGTGAAAATAAAAAATTAAATTAGGTTAAAAATTTTACTCACCAAGTATTTTTTTTATTTTTAATTTTTAAAAGTATAAAATTATTTTTAAAAATAGAAAATAAATGAACATAAGCATTAAGATATTTATTTTACAGATTTATATAAAAATAAACAAAAAGATTAAATACAAATTAAATTTATAAAAAAATAATTCTAATTCAGTGTGTTAAGACTGAAATTAAGATCACGTGGCTTTTTCTAAAAACTAATTATCATTTGATGAATTTATGTTACTTTTTTATTGTTTAAATATTTTTGGACTTTTTAAAATTTTTTCTAACTAATTCTTAAAAAAATTAGGCCATTTTTTATATTTGAATTTTTTTGTATTTATTATTATTTTGAAAAAGTTATAATAATTTTTAATATATTAAAATAATAAAAAAATAAACAATCTAAAACGATAATAATAGATAGAAGAAACTAATAAAAGAATAATAATAATAGATAAATAAAAGAACTAAAGTTCTGTTATAGGTGATTTTTAATTTTTAATTTTATTTTTTTAAAAAAATTTTAAAAATAAATCAAGTTACTATGATATTATTTTATTATAAATTTGTAAAAAAATATATAAATAAAATATTAATTTAAAAAATTAAATTATATTAAAATAATATAAATTTTGAATTTTAAAATAATAAATTAAATATTATTATTTTTATTATTATTGTGATCATGATAATTATAAAAAATAATAATAATAACGATAAAAATAAAAATAGTATTTATAAGATAACAATAGTAATGTGATGATTATAATATAAAAAATATTATATAATTATATAAATTTATATTTTTAATATTACTTTATTATTATTGTTTAATATATATAATTATATATATATTATTATAATATTTATATGTTGTTTAGTATTTATTTTATATAAAAATAATATATTATAATATTATATTATAAATATAATATAATATAAAATTATATTATAATATTATAAATTTAATATATTTTATATAAAATTTAATATTATTTATTTTTCAATTTATACAATTAGATAAATAAAAAATTAAATTTTTTAATTAAAGAATAAATTTTTATTAATAATATTATAATAATTTTAATGATGATGATTATAATATAAATAGTATTATATAATCATATAATTTTATATTTTATAAATTATTTGATAATTAATATATAAAATAAATAATTTTATATATTATTATTATAATATTTTTTATATTATTTAATATATATTTTTATATAAAATAATATATTATATTATTATTTTATAATATTATTTTATAATATTATAAATTTAATATAATTTTATATATTAAATAATATCATTGAGTTGTGTATTTTTTAAAAATAAATAAATAATTAAATTTTTTAATTATTTTAATAAAATTATTATTATTATAATAATGATGATAATATTGATAATGATAAAAGTAAAATTAATATTTATGAAATAATAATAAATAATTAAAATTTGTTTTATATATTATTTAGTTATCAATATTTAACATAAATAATTTTATACATTATTATAATATTTTTATATTATTTAATATTTATTTTATGTAAAATTAATATATGTTATAAATAATTATATAATATAAAATTATATTATAATATTACTATTTTAATATAATTTATAAATTAAATAATATTATTTATTTTATTTTTATTATGTAATAACTAGATAAATAAAAATTAAAATTTTTTAAAATAATAAAATTTATTATTATTAGATGATAGTAGAATTGGTAGATTTAAGAATAAAAATATTTTAAAATTAATAAATTAGTTTTTTAATATTTAAATGAAAGCGATTATTTTTTAAAAATTATTTTAAAATTATTTTTATAAAATATAATTTATTTTTAAAATTAACTTAAAATCTAAAAATCCGCAGAAGAGAGTCTTAGTTTGTCAACTTACATACGCACCTATAGTTCAAATCACAAAGACCATCTATAGGCGTAGAATTCCCCCCGACAAAAGAAATGAACTAGAACAACTCAAGTTCTATATTTCATATTGAGCTCCAATGTCTTTATGTTATTATTGAATCATTCAAACATATGGAAAACACTCCTTTATTAAGGAACACGAGTGATTCAATGAATGAAACTTTTTTCGATATAATACTTCTTTCTGTCTTTTTTTAAATATTTTTTTACTTTTCTTATATTTTCTTCTTTATTATTTTTTAAATATTTAAGACAAAATTTTAAAAAAGAATAACACTATCATCTTCTTTTGTTTTTTGACTTGAACATCTTTACGGAAAAGTAAAGAAAGAAGCTATTTTTTTTAATAATTTAATAGGTTATTCTTTAAGGGATGAAACCGTATTTTGATTCTAAAAAATTTAAAATTTATCATTGACACGCTCGTCGTAAACGCGCAAAAATAATTTCTAGATTTCCCCGAAACTATTGGTATAGTATAAGGTGCAACCTAGGTCATCTCACAAAGACCATTTCAAATTCTTAAGCAAATAAGGAGAAAATTAGAACAAGGGGATTTTGTAAAGATTTGATATTGAGTTCTAAACACAAAATACAGAATGAAATTAATTTACTTAACAATTATCAACTCAAGGAATTCAGAGGCTATTTTCTTAACTAATCATTGATCACTAAAATCATGCATTGTGTTTATCAACCTAGGATCATCTGGAACCCCTAGAATGATCCTTGAATTCTCTACTGAGAAACCTCTCAGAATTTAATTGATTACGATATGTAGTGTTTGACATCACTTTTCAACTTGGCAATTTGCGATTTGGTGAAGTGTTTGGGTATTTCTTTAGCAACCAGATAGTTTACCAAATCTGCATACCAAGGATCTTTCCCGTGCAATTGATAGAGATGCTCTTCTGGGAATGAATCTGCAATTGAAGTTTCTTCACAAGGTTGCTGGATCCGACTTAAATGATCTGCTACAAGGTTCTCTGCACCACTCTTGTCTTTAATCTCTAAATCAAATTCTTGTAACAGAAGCATCCAACGAATCAGTCTTGGCTTAGCATCTGTCTTCTTCAGCAAGTATTTCAAAGCTGCATGGTCAGAGAAGACAATAACTTTAGATCCAAGCAAATAGGAGCGAAATTTATCTAATGCAAACACAATTGCCAAAATCTCCTTCTCAGTAGTTGTGTAATTGGATTGGGTTGCATCAAGTGTGCGAGAGGCATATGCAATGACATGAGATCTCTTGCTAACTCTTTGAGATAGTACAACACCAAAGGCATAATTAGATGCATCACACATTAATTCAAATGGAAGTGTCCAATTAGGTGGTTGAATGATGGGAGTGGTTGTCAACCGCTTCTTTAGTTCATCAAATGAATCCTTGCATGCTTGATCAAACACAAATTTGGTATCTTTTTGTAGTAGTTTAGAAAGAGGTTGTGCAATCTTGCTAAAATCCTTGATGAATCTTCTGTAAAAACCTGCATGACCAAGTAAAGAACGTACTTCTCGCACAGAAGTGGGGTAAGGTAGAGAAGTAATAATGTCTATCTTGGCCTTATCAACCTCTAAACCTTTGCTAGATACCAAGTGTCCTAAGACTATACCTTCTGTTACCATGAAATGACATTTTTCAAAATTCAAAACCAGGTTAGTCTCAATGCATCTGTCCAAAACTTTAGAAAGGCTTTCTAAGCATGCATCAAAAGAAGAACCATATACAGTGAAGTCATCCATAAACACTTCCATGCAACTTTCTAAGAGATCAGAGAAAATGCTTACCATGCATCTTTGAAAGGTTCCAGGGGCATTGCATAGACCAAAAGGCATCCTTCGATAGGCAAAAGTACCAAAAGGACAAGTGAAGGTGGTCTTATGCTGGTCTTCTGGGGCTATATGTATTTGAAAATAACCTGAAAAACCATCTAGAAAGCAATAGTGAGATTTTCCTGCTAATCTTTCCAAAATTTGGTCTATGAAGGGCAAAGGGAAGTGATCCTTGCGAGTAGCTTGGTTAAGCTTCCTATAATCTATGCACACTCTCCAACTGTTTTGTATTCTGGTAGGGATTAGTTCATCATTGTGATTTTTGACTACAGTCATGCCAGTCTTCTTAGGAACTACTTGCACTGGGCTTACCCAATCACTGTCTGAGATGGGATAGATGATACCAGCTGCCAAAAGCTTACCTACTTCCTTCTTTACCACATCTAGGATTGTTGGATTCAAACGCCTTTGTGGTTGTCTAACAGGTCTGGTGTTTTCCTCCAGCAGTATCCTATGCATACAAGTAGATGGGCTAATACCTGGAATATCAGCCAAAGTCCATCCAATTGCTTGTTTATGGCTTTTTAAGGTTTGCAGTAACCTTTCTTCCTGTTGTGGTAGAAGGTTCTTTGCTACAATGACAGGAAGCTTCTCATTTTCCCCCAAATAAGCATACTTTAGATGTTCAGGCAAAGGCTTCAACTCTAAAGGAGGTGGTTGTATTATGGAAGGAAGAGATCTATCTGAGATTGAAATGTCTGCAACACTTGCATCTAACATGTCATCTTTCAACGAAGGTTGGTCTGCAGCATTAATCCTGGAACACACAATGCATGAATCAAATTCATCACATGTGCAAGTAAAATTATCTAAGTAATCTAAATCAAAATCAAAAAATTTAAAAAGTAGATTGTCAATAGAATAATCATCCGCAAGAAGGTCTATGGCATCAAGTTGAAAGAGTGAATGATTCTCTATGGGATGCTTCATGGCTTCAAATATGTTGAATTGGATGATATCATCTCCAAATTCCATAGAGAGAGTCCCCGTATGCACATCTATCTTTGTTTTTGCAGTTTTGAGGAAAGGTCTCCCTAGGATCAAGGTTGCTCTATTGATGGATGACTCATCTTCCATATCCAAAATGTAGAAGTCAGCTGGAAAGATCAGCTTATTCACTTGAACTAGCACATCTTCAAGTACTCCGGCTGGATGTGCTGTACTTCTGTTGGCTAATTGAATCACCACACCAGTTGGCTTCAGTTCTCCCAGATTCAAAGATTTATAAACTGATGAGGGCATAACATTAATGGAAGCACCTAGATCCAGCAATGCATCACCAAATGTAGAGTTTCCTATTGTGCAAGGAATGGTGAAAGTTCCTGGATCTTTACATTTCTGAGGGAGGCTGGGTTGAATTAAGGCAGAAACATTGCGTCCCACACTGATCTTCTCATCCCCTTTGAGTCTTCTCTTATGCGTGCACAGGTCCTTTAGAAATTTGGCATATTTGGGAATTTGCTTGATAGCATCTAGAAGTGGTATGTTGACTTCCACTTTCCTAAAAGTATCTAGAAGCTCCTTATCCAATTCTGCATGAACATTGGGCTTGGATTGGACCATTCTATTTGGAAAAGGTAAAGACACCTTCTGATCAGCACAATTTGGGGTTTTCTTCTCATCAGATGCTTCAAGTGCAGATCGTTTATGGCAAGCTTCTTTTTGTTGATCATTCGATGTCTTATCGAAGGCTGGTGTACTTTTTTCATCAGACTTTCCCTCTGATTCAGATGGCTCATCAGAGATATCTCCAGGTGTAGAGATAAATGCTTCTTTTTGGTGTGGATTAGTCTGATTGAAGCTTTGTTGCTTTAAAATTGTAGGGTCTGTCTGCACTTTCTTCCCACTTCTCAAGGTCATGGCATTCACACTTTTGGGATTTATGACAGGTTGAGAAGGTAGTTGACCAGAACCTTGAGATTTCAATTGGTTGACAGTGGTAGCCAACTGCCCAATTTGAGTTTGTAAATCCTGAATGGTAGAACTTACATTTTGTTGAAACTGAAGATTGTTGGTTGCTAATTGCTTCATCAAATCATCAAGAGAGGGTTCAGAAGCATTAGAGGGTACAGATTGCTGCATATGCTGTTGTTGTTGTCTGAAAGGCGGTGGTTGGTATTTATTTTGGGAGTCAGATGTTTGAATCCTTTGTTGTTGTGGAGGACCATATCTCAAGTTAGGATGGTTTCTCCAACTAGGATTGTATGATCCAGAAGGTGGCTCAAACTTCTGTTGTTGATAATGTTGAGGAGGCCTGTATTGTTGTCCTGTGCCAAAAATACCATTTACTGTAGCCTCAGGTGTCTCACTTTCTTGCAATGTTGGGCATGTATCAGTAGGATGATCTGCAGAAGTGCAGATGCCACATGTTTTGGTTTTGTCAATAACATTAAGTTGCTGTTGTTGTCCGATGGCCAACTGTCTTACGATGGAGGTTAGTTCTTCAATTCTGTTCTCCAATCGTGTATGGTCTGTCTTGGTGGTCATTTCATGGACTCCTTTAGACAAGGAATTAGTTCGAGAATTGAATTGCTGAGAATTTTCTGCCATGTTGGCAATCAAATCTCGAGCTGCTGTAGGAGTTTTGTCCATAAGTGCTCCACCACTAGCTGCATCAACCATGCTTCTGTCCATTGGCATGAG
Source organism: Canavalia gladiata (assembly GCA_037954105.1). Classification (NCBI taxonomy): domain Eukaryota; kingdom Viridiplantae; phylum Streptophyta; class Magnoliopsida; order Fabales; family Fabaceae; genus Canavalia; species Canavalia gladiata. The sequence goes on from CM075663.1 coordinate 34,234,264, forward strand.
TCCTTCATAGAAATACTGAATCAGTAATTGATCACTGATTTGATGGTGTGGACAAGTGGCGCATAGTTTCTTGAATCTCTCCCAATACTCATAGATAGTTTCTTGGGAGTTCTGTCTGATGCCGCAAATCTCTTTTCTGATAGCTGCTGTTCTGGATGGAGGGAAGAATTTCTCCAAGAATAATCTTTTCATATCATTCCAGCTTGTAACAGATGTTGGATGTAGATAGTACAACCAGTCCTTAGCTCCATCATTTAAGGAGAAAAGAAATGCCTTCAACTTGATATGATCTTCTGGAATTCCTTGTGGCCGCATTGTGGAACACACAATGTGAAATTCCTTCAAATGTTTATGAGGGTCCTCACCTGCAAGGCCATGAAACTTAGGTAGCAAATGTATTAGTCCAGACTTCAGTTCAAATGGTGCATCAACATCAGGGTATTGAATGCACAATGGTTGATAAGCAACATCAGGTGCAGCTAATTCTTTTAAGGTTCTATCAGCCATGTTCTTAGCAAAATATTTAAAACTATCAAAATTTAAAGAAGAAAAATCACTACTGTTACTTTCTTGGTTATTACTGGATGAATGCCTTCTATGTGCTCTTTTCAAATGGTGGAATGTTCTATCAATCTCGGGATCATATGCATATAAATTTTCAGGATTGGATCGGGTCATACACAAAAAGGTGAATTCATACAGAAAATCCAAGAATATATACCTAAAGTAAAAAAAAAAATTGTTAGAAAGATTAAAACTTTTATACAAACTCCTAAATGAGCCTAGGAAATTAAAATGGTCCCCGGCAACGGCGCCAAATTTTGACACGCTCGTCGTAAACGCGTAAAAATAATTTCTAGATTTCCCCGAAACTATTGGTATAGTATAAGGTGCAACCTAGGTCATCTCACAAAGACCATTTCAAATTCTTAAGCAAATAAGGAGAAAATTAGAACAAGGGGATTTTGTAAAGATTTGATATTGAGTTCTAAACACAAAATACAGAATGAAATTAATTTACTTAACAATTATCAACTCAAGGAATTCAGAGGCTATTTTCCTAACTAATCATTGATCACTAAAATCATGCATTGTGTTTATCAACCTAGGATCATCTGGAACCCCTAGAATGATCCTTGAATTCTCTACTGAGAAACCTCTCAGAATTTAATTGATTACGATCAACAAGATTTAGTAACCACTTAATCTTTTATCTAAACCAATTTCACAATCAGAATTCAGTTGAAGTAAGTAATAAAATGAAAACCTTCAATTCAATTACTTAATTTCTACTCTTCAAACTTTTGGAAAATGATCTACCAATCAAAAACCAATTATAGATCAATTATACATTAATCAAAATACGTCAACCGATCAAACTTTGATTAAAAGAATAAAATTGAAGAATATAGTAAAGTAGAATAGAAATCACTCAATAAGCATGTAAATAAAGATCAAGACCTCAAAGTTAAAATGAAAATAGCTTGAATCCTTGAATTGAAACTACAAACCTAGCCTTCCATGAAGGAGGCAAACTAACAACAAAGAAAGAGGCAAACTAACAACAAATAAATCCTAAGCCTTCCATGTAGGAGGCAACTAACAACAAATAAATCCTAAGCCTTCCATGTAGGAGGCAACTAACAATAAAGAAAACATAAGCCTTCCATGTAGGAGGCAAACTAACAAGAAAGAAAACATAAGCCTTCCATGAAGGAGGCAAAACTAACAAGAAAGAAAGAAAGAAAGAGAGAAAGAAAGAAAGAAAATGGTATTGGAGTTAATCTCCAAAATGGTGTGTGTCTCCTCTTGCAAACTCTTCTATTTATAGAGGATTTTTGAGACATCATCTTCAGAAAGTCACCAACTAGGATATTACTTTTCTACCCTTTTCTTGCTTTCACATGGGCTTTGTTGAAATTGCAAAACACTTTTGAATTTTTGCCACCAATGAGCACAACAATTTTGACTTTCTTGCACCGCAATTTCGGATGTTCACATGTCCGAATTAGAGCTTGACTTCTGAACAAAAGTTGTATCCCTGGATCCTAGCTGTCCAACAAAGTTGATTTCATCTCAATATGACTTCTATATCTCAAGATATGGCCGGATCTTTGCACACTGTTCAAATTCTACATCAGCAACACTATCTCATCTTTTGAGATAATTTCGGAGTCCTAAACATCCCATTTAGAATCTGCTCTTGCTTTGTAACTATGGACACTTCTTTAAGCTTTCATTCAAGACAGATTTCATGATTTTTGGATGTCTACAACTCCTATTATGCTCAAAATACTATAATAGTGTCATTTTAATCGGGTAAGCAAAGAAATTCAATTAAACTTCATATGAACCCAAACTCATAAAATATGACAAAGATCACTTAATTGAACATATAAGAAGTCTTAATGAGATAAAAGTGAGAGATAATTATTTATGAAATCTATGCTTATCAATCATATTAATCTTTTAATATGTAAACCATTATTTTTTGTTAAAAAGGATTACAAAATTATTTATTTTAGTTTTTTTTAATCCTATTCCATTTTCATTTTTGTTCATGAGGAAAGATTAAAATAAACAATTTCTTTTAGATTTTAAAAATAAAAATATAATTTTCATCTTTCAAAAAGAAATTAATATAACTCATCCCTAAACTTTAAAAAACCAAAATAATGGTACATTCATTTTTAAATATATTATTTCCATTACAAATTTTTAAAACATCTTTTAAAATTACATTACAAATCTTTTCAACACTTTATTTTCATATTTTTTTTATCTTTTTATTATTTATAAAACAAATTATAAAAATATAATAATATAAAATTTCAAAATTTGAAAGGTGCCACATCACTAGACTAGCTCCGTTTGTGGTTACGTTGGTCATATCATATCGTCCCAAATGCTGTGCATCCTCTGTTCAGTTTTGGTGAATCATTAGATTTCATGAGGCAAATATCCTTCCACGTGGTCTAATTATCCAAAACTAGGGTCCATTCGGTCTATAGAAAATTCAAGGAAGATGATACATAATTGGATATGGTTGAATGAACTATTTTGTGTTCGTCAAACTTCAAGTTCAACTAATAATCGAGGAAACACTTCAATTTAAAAGATCTTTATGTGTCTACACAAATAAGTATTATAGTCAATTTTTATATTAAAAAACAAAAATTAAAATATTTATATTTTGGTTCTATTTTTATTAGAAACATATTTTATATTATTTATAATTTAATCTATTTAACATTAAAATATTTCATCTAATTTTGTTTTCTATTTTTATCTTGTCATTTTTTTCGTGTAGTTTTGTTCCGTTCCTTTTGATTCTATTATGCTTCGTTGTACTCTTTTTTATGTATAATCATTTATTTTTTCCTAAATGGTCTTTGTTATTACCATCTTTTTCTTTCTTTTGTTTTTTTATCCATTTGTTGATGGTCTTACTTTACATTGCCTTCCAATTGCTTAAGACAATTATATTGACAAAATGAAAGTTTTTAGGATGACCTACATGTACACAGAAAACCTAAAAAATAACAATGAAAAATATTACATTCATCGTGGTATATGGTGCGGAAGTTATCATTTCCCGATCACCGGTCTACTATGGCAACTGCATGTGTTAGAGCAACTGCGTCAAGCTTGGCATGATTACATTATAAATTATTTTAATAAAATAAATAAATATAAATTAGTTGGATTTATAAATTAGGAACTAAATTATAAATATTAAAATTTTTATTTTTTTGGCTAAATATAAAAATTTTATACTAAAGTTGACAGTAATAAATAATTTTGTACATATATCCATTTTCTATTGCTTAAAGTACATTATCTCAAATCTACAAAGGTGTCGAAGAAAATACCAGAAAATACCAGAAAATATCATTTAAGTATTTGTTAAGTATATAGAATATATCACCTACTGCAGTTTTTTTTTCTTGTGTTTTTGCAATTGGCTGAATCTAAACCACTGGTAGTTTTAACTTTTTAGATTGAAAAAAATTTATATATTGAAAATTTTAATGTCTATTATATATTTATAATGTTATAGTTGTTATATATTTGTTATTATTTCTCGCAGATTCTTGAAGTTATTGTGCTGCTTCTTGTTTTGTTATTCTACTGTTGTTCCCCTTCTTGACCATGGTTCCAAGTTTCAACTCTTCAAAATCATTGTATAACTTTGTGGTTAGAGATGGCAATGGCGTGAAAGCTTTGGTAGACTTAGGTTTATTGGAGGTGCCAGAGATGTATATACAACCCCCACATGTAAGAATCAACAAGCAAACTCAAGGGCATGTGATATGGCACCCATTGACTTATCAAAGTTGAATGGGGCAGAGCATGAGAAAGGGGTGGATGAGATAGTTAGAGCAGCTGAGACACTTTCTTTCAAGTAATGAATCATGGTGTGCCTTTGGAGTTATTGGATTCACTTAAACATGCAGCACACTCATTCTTTAATTTGCCACCAGAGAAAAAGGCTGTTTATCTCAAAGGTGTGAGCCCAAGCCCAAAGATAAAATATGGGACTAGTTTTGCACCTGAGAAAGAGAAGTTCTTGGAATGGAAAGATTATGTGAGTATGACATATAGTAGTGATAAGCATAGATTTCATAAATAATTATCTCTCACTTTTATCTCATTAAGACTTCTTATATGTTCAATTAAGTGATCTTTGTCATATTTTATGAGTTTGGGTTCATATGAAGTTTAATTGAATTTCTTTGCTTACCCGATAAAAATGACACTATTATAGTATTTTGAGCATAATAGGAGTTGTAGACATCCAAAAATCATGAAATCTGTCTTGAATGAAAGCTTAAAGAAGTGTCCATAGTTACAAAGAAAGAGAAGATTCTAAATGGGATGTTTAGGACTCCGAAATTATCTCAAAAGATGAGATAGTGTTGCTGACGTGGAATTTGAACAGTGTGCAAAGATCCGGCCATATCTTGAGATATAGAAGTCATATTGAGATGAAATCAACTTTGTTGGACAGCTAAGATCCAGGGCTACAACTTTTGTTCAGAAGTCAAGCTCTAATTCGGACATGTGAACATCCGAAATTGCGGTGCAAGAAAGTCAAAATTGTTGTGCTCATTGGTGGCAAAAATTCAAAAGTGTTTTGCAATTTCAATAAAGCCCATGTGAAAGCAAGAAAAAGGTAGAAAAGTAATATCCTAGTTGGTGACTTTCTGAAGATGATGCCTCAAAAATCCTCTATAAATAGAAGGGTTTGCAAGAGGAGACACACACCATTTTGGAGATTAACTCCAATACCACTTTCTTTCTTTCTTTCTTTCTTTCTTTCTTTCTTCCTTTTTTTCTTTCTTGTTAGTTTGCCTCCTACATGGAAGGCTTAGCTTTTCTTTATTGTTAGTTGCCTCCTACATGGAAGGCTTAGGATTTATTTGTTGTTAGTTTGCCTCTTTCTTTGTTGTTAGTTTGCCTCCTTCATGGAAGGCTAGGTTTGTAGTTTCAATTCAAGGATTCAAGCTATTTTCATTTTAACTTTGAGGTCTTGATCTTTATTTACGTGCATATTAAGTGGTTTCTACTCTGCTTCACTATATTCTTCAATTTTATTCTTTAATCAAAGTTTGATCGGTTGACGTATTTTGGTTAATGTATAATTGATTTATAATTGGTTTTTGATTGGTAAATCATTTTCCAAAAGTTTGAAGAGTAGAAATTAAGTAATTGAATTGAAGGTTTTCATTTTATTACTTACTTCAACTGAATTCTGATTGTAAAATTGGTTTAGATAAAAGATTAAGTGGTTACTAAATCTTGTTGATCATAATCAATTAAATTCTGAGAGGTTTCTCAGTAGAGAATTCAAGGATCATTGTAGGGGTTCCAGATGATCATAGGTTGATAAACACAATGCATGATTTTAGTGATCAATGATTAGTTATGAAAATAGCCTCTGAATTCCTTGAGTTGATAATTGTTAAGTGAAATTAATTTCAGTCTGTATTTTGTGTTTAGCACTCAATATCACATCTTTACAAAACCCCCTTGTTCTAATTGTCTCCTTATTTGCTTAAGAATATGAAATGGTCTTTGGGAGATGACCTAGGTTGCACCTTATACTATACCAATAGTTTAGGGGAAATCTAGAAATTATTTTTGCGCGTTTGCGACGAGCGTGTCAAAATTTGGCGCCGTTGCCGGGGATTGAAACATCTGACTCCCAAAATAAATACCAACCACCGCCTTTCAGACAACAACAACAGCATATGCAGCAATCTGTACCCTCTAATGCTTCTGAACCCTCTCTTGATGATTTGATGAAGCAATTAGCAACCAACAATCTTCAGTTTCAACAAGATGTAAGTTCTACCCTTCATGATTTACAAACTCAAATTGGGCAGTTAGCTACCACAGTCAACCAATTGAAATCTCAAGGTTCTGGTCAACTACCTTCTCAATCTGTCGTAAATCCCAAAAGCGTGAATGCCATGACCTTGAGAAGTGGGAAGAAAGTGCAGACAGACCCTATAATTTTAAAGCAACAAAGCTTCAATCAGACTAATCCACACCAAAAAGAAGCATTTATCTCCACACCTGGAGACATCTCTGATAAGCCATCTGAATCAGAGGGAAAGTCTGATGAAAAAAATACACCAGCCTTCGATAAGACATCGAATGATCAACAAAAAGAAGCTTTCCATAAACGATCTGCACTTGAAGCATCTGATGAGAAGAAAACCCCAAATTGTGCTGATCAGAAGGTATCTTTACCTTTTCCAAATAGAATGGTTCAATCCAAGCCCAATGTTCATGCAGAATTGGATAAAGAGCTTCTAGATACTTTCAGGAAAGTGGAAGTCAACATACCACTTCTAGATGCTATCAAGAAAATTCCCAAATATGCCAAATTTCTAAAGGATTTGTGCACGCATAAGAGAAGACTCAAAGGGGATGAGAAGATCAGTGTGGGACGCAATGTTTCTGCCTTAATTCAACCCAGCCTCCCTCAGAAATGTAAAGATCCAGGAACTTTCACCATTTCTTGCACAATAGGAAATTCTACATTTGGTGATGCATTGCTGGATCTAGGTGCTTCCATTAATGTTATGCCCTCATCAGTTTATAAATCTTTGAATCTGGGAGAACTGAAGCCAACTGGTGTGGTGATTCAATTAGCCAACAGAAGTACAGCACATCCAGCCGGAGTACTTGAAGATGTGCTAGTTCAAGTGAATAAGCTGATCTTTCCAGCTGACTTCTACATTTTGGATATGGAAGATGAGTCATCCATCAATAGAGCAACCTTGATCCTAGGGAGACCTTTCCTCAAAACTGCAAAAACAAAGATAGATGTGCATACGGGGACTCTCTCTATGAAATTTGGAGATGATATCATCCAATTCAACATATTTGAAGCCATGAAGCATCCCATAGAGAATCATTCACTCTTTCAACTTGATGCCATAGACCTTCTTGCGGATGATTATTCTATTGACAATCTACTTTTTAAATTTTTTGATTTTGATTTAGATTACTTAGATAATTTTACTTGCACATGTGATGAATTTGATTCATGTATTGTGTGTTCCAGGATTAATGCTGCAGACCAACCTTCATTGAAAGATGACATGTTAGATGCAAGTGTTGCAGACATTTCAATCTCAGATAGATCTCTTCCTTCCATAATACAACCACCTCCTTTAGAGTTGAAGCATTTTCCTGAACATCTAAAGTATGCTTATTTGGGGGAAAATGAGAAGCTTCCTGTCATTGTAGCAAAGAACCTTCTACCACAACAGGAAGAAAGGTTACTGCAAACCTTAAAAAGCCATAAACAAGCAATTGGATGGACTTTGGCTGATATTCCAGGTATTAGCCCATCTACTTGTATGCATAGGATACTGCTGGAGGAAAACACCAGACCTGTTAGACAACCACAAAGGCGTTTGAATCCAACAATCCTAGATGTGGTAAAGAAGGAAGTAGGTAAGCTTTTGGCAGCTGGTATCATCTATCCCATCTCAGACAGTGATTGGGTAAGCCCGGTGCAAGTAGTTCCTAAGAAGACTGGCATGACTGTAGTCAAAAATCACAATGATGAACTAATCCCTACCAGAATACAAAACAGTTGGAGAGTGTGCATAGATTATAGGAAGCTTAACCAAGCTACTCGCAAGGATCACTTCCCTTTGCCCTTCATAGACCAAATTTTGGAAAGATTAGCAGGAAAATCTCACTATTGCTTTCTAGATGGTTTTTCAGGTTATTTTCAAATACATATAGCCCCAGAAGACCAGCATAAGACCACCTTCACTTGTCCTTTTGGTACTTTTGCCTATCGAAGGATGCCCTTTGGTCTATGCAATGCCCCTGGAACCTTTCAAAGATGCATGGTAAGCATTTTCTCTGATCTCTTAGAAAGTTGCATGGAAGTGTTTATGGATGACTTCACTGTATATGGTTCTTCTTTTGATGCATGTTTAGAAAGCCTTTCTAAAGTTTTGGACAGATGCATTGAGACTAACCTGGTTTTGAATTTTGAAAAATGTCATTTCATGGTAACAGAAGGTATAGTCTTAGGACACTTGGTATCTAGCAAAGGTTTAGAGGTTGATAAGGCCAAGATAGACATTATTACTTCTCTACCTTACCCCACTTCTGTGCGAGAAGTACGTTCTTTACTTGGTCATGCAGGTTTTTACAGAAGATTCATCAAGGATTTTAGCAAGATTGCACAACCTCTTTCTAAACTACTACAAAAAGATACCAAATTTGTATTTGATCAAGCATGCAAGGATTCATTTGATGAACTAAAGAAGCGGTTGACAACCACTCCCATCATTCAACCACCTAATTGGACGCTTCCATTTGAATTAATGTGTGATGCATCTAATTATGCCCTTGGTGCTGTACTGTCTCAAAGAGTTAGCAAGAGATCTCATGTCATTGCATATGCCTCTCGCACACTTGATGCAACCCAATCAAATTACACAACTACTGAGAAGGAGCTTTTGGCAATTGTGTTTGCATTAGATAAATTTCGCTCCTATTTGCTTGGATCTAAAGTTATTGTCTTCTCTGACCATGCAGCCTTGAAATACTTGCTGAAGAAGAAAGATGCTAAGCCAAGACTGATTCGTTGGATGCTTCTGTTGCAAGAATTTGATTTAGAGATTAAAGACAAGAGTGGTGCAGAGAACCTTGTAGCAGATCATTTAAGTCGGATCCAGCAACCTTGTGAAGAAACTTCAATTGCAGATTCATTCCCAGAAGAGCATCTCTATCATTTGCACGGGAAGGATCCTTGGTATGCAGATTTGGTAAACTATCTGGTTGCTAAAGAAATACCCAAACACTTCACCAAATCACAACTTGCCAAGTTGAAAAGTGATGCCAAACACTACATATGGGATGAACCATACCTTTGGAAGACATGCAGTGATCAAATCATTAGAAGGTGTGTTCCAGATCATGAAGTTCAGTCTGTACTTACCTTTTGCCATTCCCTAGCTTGTGGTGGACACTTTGGGCCACAACGGACAGCTAGAAAAGTACTAGACTCAGGCTTTTATTGGCCTACAATATTTCGTGATGCACATAGATTATGCATAACTTGTGAGCAGTGCCAAAGAATAGGGAGTATTTCGTGCAGAAATGAGATGCCCCAACAACCACTTCTCTTTTGTGAGGTATTTGATGTTTGGGGTATAGACTTTATGGGTCCATTCCTTGTCTCTTTTGGCTTTGTTTACATTCTGCTAGCTGTTGATTATGTTTCAAAATGGGTGGAGGCAAAAGCCACCCGTACTGATGATGCTCGAGTTGTTGCAGATTTTATCAGGTCTAACATTTTTAGCAGGTTTGGCATTCCTAGAGCTCTAATTAGTGACCAAGGTACTCATTTTTGCAACCGTACAATGGAAGCCCTACTCCGCAAATATGGAGTCATGCATAAAGTCTCCACCCCATATCATCCTCAAACAAATGGTCAAGCTGAAGTTTCTAATCGAGAGATCAAGAAAATCTTAGAGAAAACAGTTCAGCCTAACAGGAAGGATTGGAGCTTGCGCCTTGTTGATGCATTATGGGCATATAGGACAGCTTACAAGTCACCCATTGGCATGTCTCCCTACAGGATTGTCTTTGGTAAAACATGTCATCTTCCAGTTGAATTAGAGCATAGAGCATTTTGGGCAGTAAAGAAATGCAACATGGATCTAGACCAAGCAGGAATCCATAGGAAGCTTCAATTGCAGGAACTTGAAGAAATTCGATTAGAAGCATACGAAAACTCCAAAATTTACAAAGAAAAGGTCAAAGCTCTTCATGACAAAAAGTTGGCAAGAAAGGAGTTTTCCGTTGGACAAAAAGTTCTCCTTTTCAATTCTCGGCTAAAGCTTATGCCTGGTAAGCTACGCTCTAGATGGTTAGGACCATTTGTAGTTACTAATGTTTTTCCTTATGGTGCAGTGGAAATAAAAAATGAGGTAACTGAAAAAATCTTCAAGGTGAATGGACATCGTCTTAAACCATTTTTCGAAGGTTTTCAAAAGCACACGGTAGAAGAAGTGCATTTGCACAATGCCACATACCTGAAATAAATTCAAGAGAAGTCTCTCTCTCTCCCTCTCTCTCTCTCTCTCTTTCTCTCTTTCTCTCTCTCTCTCTCTCTCTCTTTCTCTTTTTCTCTCTCTCTCTTTCTCCCTCTCCCTCTCTCACATTCCTCGCTTATAAGTTTCAACTAATCTCTCAACTTCCTTCTTCACCTCTTAAATCATCCCAACTATTACACCACATTGAGCTTGCAGGAATAATAACTTGAGTGTTTTAAAAAAAAATGGAGAAAGCTCTCACCAGGATCAAAATTTTGTTCCCTACTCTCCCCAGAAATTTTCTTAAAGACATTTACAATTGCAGACTTGAACGATTGAGAGCATTAACACTCTTAGGCCTTCCAGAAGATGTCTGTTGGATCATTGAAGCTAAGGTACGATTAGCAGGTGAATTTCAAGAATCATTTGTTAAAAACATGCCAGGAATGGGAAGAAGTTCCTATACAAAGAAGAGAAGGGCAAAAAGAATTGGAGTTTGCTACAGGTGTGCAAGATGGACCTGTAACACAAGATGCAAGAACCCTGGAATGGTTTCAAGAAATCGAGAGGACAAAATTCAATTCATAAAGGATGGACTGAGTAAGGAGTCATTGGATGATATCATTCAGACTCTTGAGACGCATCCTAGTGGGCATGTACAAGGAGTCCTTCTTGATTTGTTTGAACTGTTCCGTAAGGAAAAAGCACGTTATAGTCTTGGGAATCTGACTTTAAAAGACCCTGTTGTCAGTTTACAAGAAAACTGAATGGGAAGCACATCCTCGACTCTTAGAAGGCGTTTCAGCCGTTACTGGACGTAAAACCAGAGGAAGATGTGAGCCACAATCACAACTACTGTTCATTCTCATGCGTGTATGTTTGTCATTTACATTGTCTTTTCAATTTATTGGGCCACCATTTTTTCTTTTTGAAAATTTCACCCCTGCTTAAAGTCTTTCCCCTCTGACATTCACCTTTTCCTTGAAACAAAAATTCAAACATTTGCAACAAAAATTCAAACTTTTGCTACCAAATCCTGATCCTGCACTATTCAAGCGATCTCCTTGTCTGATATTGAGTCCCTATAAATTATCAACCTCTATGACATATTTTTTCAAAAAAAGATAGAAACACCGTATATGGATAAGATCAATACTATCTGTGTTTTTGGTGGGTCTAACCTTGGAAAGGATGGAGAATTTCAACATGCAGCTTCTACCCTTGGTAAGGCATTAGCTGCAAGAAAAATCAATCTTGTTTATGGGGGAGGGATTCAGGGTTTAAAAGGATGTGTTGCAGGATCTGCACTCACAAAGGGGTGTAACATCTTAGGTGTTGGCTTAAAAAATGGGAGCACCTCCTACTTCACCCTGGGTACTGAATTGAAGGTTGAAACCATGCATGACCGTATGAGACACATGTTGGTTAATTCTAATGCATTTATTGCATTACCTGGTGGTCTTGGAACAATGGAAGAAATTTTTACCATTATATTTTGGGCCTATCGGAATTTTCATAAAAAACCTTTGGGCTTATTGAATATTAATGGCTTTTATAATGGTTTGATATCCTTTTTAGATCATGCAGTAGAGCAGGAGTTCATGCCACAATCCATGCGCAACATCATAGTATCTGCTTCAACTGTTGAACAGCTACTTGAGATTTTGCAAAATCCTACATCTGAGCTCAGTCAAGCAATGCAGCTGGTGAACCAACCAAATCAGGATGGCAGAGATAAAAGAGAACCAGATACCACTCTTCGGTTATAACTTTTCCTTACTTTGATGGTTTTCTTACATTTCTTTTCCTGTTATATGAAATTCCATCTAAGACATTGGGGACAATGTCTTGGATAGGTTGGGGGGAAGATGGTCCGATATCTAAAAAAAAAATAAAATAAAATAAAAAAAACCCAAAAAAAAACCCAAAAAAAAAACAAAAAAAAACAAAAAAAAACAAAAAAAAATTAGGTTAGATTCATAAACTTGCTTTGAGTAAGATGGCTGAGTAAGGAGTTACACTTGACTCTTGATACGCATCTTATGATTTAAAAAAAAAAATTGAATGTGGAAGTATGTTTTTCTTTAGATTTCATAAAATAATTGAAGCAAAATGATTTACATTTCGAGATTAATTAGTTTGGCAACACATATTTGAACTGGATAGATTAGATTTGATAAATATATTACCTGTGAGATTTTGAGCCTTATTATTATTTTCTTTCTTGTGTGATTTTCATCCATGGAATATGTTACTTCAGAACTTGCATTGATTCTTTTTGAAGCTACATTTTCATATGATTAGTACAAAAATGATTGAGGCATTGTTTTTCTTGAACAAACCACCAGGCCAAATAACCAAACCATATAATTTTATCCTTTGATCAGCCCTTTGAGCCGATTAGCCTTTTCTTCTTTTTAGCTCACCACAAATAAAAAAAAAAAAGAAAAATAAAACAACTTTGTCTGACCATAGAAGGTGAGGAATACTGGATTTATCATACCATAAGTGTTTCAATAAGTGTGGGGGAGATTATTGTTGTGTTCATCATTATCATGGTTGAAAAAAAAAAAAAAAAGCTGAAGCAATAAATTAATAAATAAACTATTATATTGAAAAAAAAAATGAAGAAGTGATATCTGTTTCTCACACTTGCACTTACAATCAATTCTCAATCCTCACCATTTTCCTTGGTCTAACATTGTATCTCTTCAATATATCATTTCATCTTTCTAATCCCGTTAGAACCAAAATAAAGACCTCTTGATTTGTGCATTGCATGTGTACATAGTAGTAGAGAAGTAGAAGATATGCAAGCCTATGATAGTTCATCTTTCATGCATTGAATTTGAGAGAAACACTTACCAAATCAAACACTTGAGAGATTCAGAGTATATATCATGTGAGGTTTTATCTTTCTCAATCTATGTTTTTCAAATTAAAGTTTCCTTTCTAAGTACTTTCAAAAATTTGATGAAAGAATGCTTCATGAAATTTTGTGAATTCTTGAGAAATCAACTCAAAACTTTGATGTTCTTTCAAAAAAAAAAAAAAAAAATAGTCACCAATCCTTAACTTAAGTTTGTCCGAGACGTGCAAAAGATAAGTGTGGGGGAATTTGATAAGCATAGATTTCATAAATAATTATCTCTCACTTTTATCTCATTAAGACTTTTTATATGTTCAATTAAGTGATCTTTGTCATATTTTATGAGTTTGGGTTCATATGAAGTTTAATTGAATTTCTTTGCTTACCCGATTAAAATGACACTATTATAGTATTTTGAGCATAATAGGAGTTGTAGACATCCAAAAATCATGAAATCTGTCTTGAATGAAAGCTTAAAGAAGTGTCCATAGTTACAAAGAAAGAGCAGATTCTAAATGGGATGTTTAGGACTCCGAAATTATCTCAAAAGATGAGATAGTGTTGCTAACGTGGAATTTGAACAGTGTGCAAAGATCCGGCCATATCTTGAGATATAGAAGTCATATTGAGATGAAATCAACTTTGTTGGACAGCTAAGATCCAGGGCTACAACTTTTGTTCAGAAGTCAAGCTCTAATTCGGACATGTGAACATCCGAAATTGCGGTGCAAGAAAGTCAAAATTGTTGTTCTCATTGGTGGCAAAAATTCAAAAGTGTTTTGCAATTTCAATAAAGCCCATGTGAAAGCAAGAAAAGGGTAGAAAAGTAATATCCTAGTTGGTGACTTTCTGAAGATGATGCCTCAAAAATCCTCTATAAATAGAAGGGTTTGCAAGAGGAGACACACACCATTTTGGAGATTAACTCCAATACCACTTTCTTTCTTTCTTTCTTTCTTTCTTTCTTTCTTCCTTTTTTTCTTTCTTGTTAGTTTGCCTCCTACATGGAAGGCTTAGCTTTTCTTTATTGTTAGTTGCCTCCTACATGGAAGGCTTAGGATTTATTTGTTGTTAGTTTGCCTCTTTCTTTGTTGTTAGTTTGCCTCCTTCATGGAAGGCTAGGTTTGTAGTTTCAATTCAAGGATTCAAGCTATTTTCATTTTAACTTTGAGGTCTTGATCTTTATTTACGTGCATATTAAGTGGTTTCTACTCTGCTTCACTATATTCTTCAATTTTATTCTTTAATCAAAGTTTGATCGGTTGACGTATTTTGGTTAATGTATAATTGATTTATAATTGGTTTTTGATTGGTAAATCATTTTCCAAAAGTTTGAAGAGTAGAAATTAAGTAATTGAATTGAAGGTTTTCATTTTATTACTTACTTCAACTGAATTCTGATTGTAAAATTGGTTTAGATAAAAGATTAAGTGGTTACTAAATCTTGTTGATCATAATCAATTAAATTCTGAGAGGTTTCTCAGTAGAGAATTCAAGGATCATTGTAGGGGTTCCAGATGATCCTAGGTTGATAAACACAATGCATGATTTTAGTGATCAATGATTAGTTATGAAAATAGCCTCTGAATTCCTTGAGTTGATAATTGTTAAGTGAAATTAATTTCAGTCTGTATTTTGTGTTTAGCACTCAATATCACATCTTTACAAAACCCCCTTGTTCTAATTGTCTCCTTATTTGCTTAAGAATATGAAATGGTCTTTGGGAGATGACCTAGGTTGCACCTTATACTATACCAATAGTTTAGGGGAAATCTAGAAATTATTTTTGCGCGTTTGCGACGAGCGTGTCAAGTAGTGATGAAGAGGCTCTTCAATACTGGCCTAGTCAGTGCAAGTATATATGACCTTTCTTCAACACTTTCTACAACATTTGAATGATTTATTGTTATTCAAGTAAACTTGCTAAATCATATGAAATTGAACAGTTTATGAAATAGAAAATTAAGGATCTAAATTGTTAATTTCTATTTTTTTAGGGAAGTTGCACTTGAGTATTTGAAATTCTCATCCAAGATAGTTAGAGACATCATGGAAATCTTGATAGGTAAGCTTGGAGTGAAACTTGATGATTCAAAAATGGAAGGGCTTCAGGGTATCAAGAAGGTTAACTTCAATTACTACCCAGCATGCCCAAATCCAGAGCTCACGGTAGGTGTAGGACGCCACTCAGACATGGGAACAATCACAGTGCTACTCCAAGATGACATTGGTGGCTTATATGTCAAAATGGAAGAAGAAAATGATGCTGGAAAAGGAGAGTGGCTTGAAATTCCACCAACCCCTGGTGCTCTAGTCGTCAATGTTGGTGATGCTTTAGAGGTTTGACATCTTGAAATATGAGATTTATGCAAATAACTCAAATTTTAGAAAATGAAAATTCAATTGAAACCCACTTTTAATTAGCAGGTAATAGCTCTTGTTTTCACTTCAATGTAAGTCTTATTTGATGAGCTGCAGCCTAAGCTCTCATATTACACAGTAATATTACTTTTGTGGATTAAATATATTTTAGTCTTTATAAATATGATTAAATTTAATTTTTGATTTTCAAACTTTATTTTGTTAATTTTAGAAAATTTTAAACTTTTCAAAATGATCAATGTTATTATTTTGTGATAACAAAACATGTGTTCAGATTTGCTATATCAGCAACTATTCTAAGGTGATAAGTAATACGCAATATCTAAATTCATGTTATATTATTAATAGGTGATGATAGATACAACATTTTAAAAAATTTATAAGAATCCAAATTAAAAAAATTACATATATATTATCCTTCACTGAGCAATGGAAAGTATAAGAGTGGTGAACACCGAGCAGTGACAAGTAGCACCCAATCCAGGATTGGCCCATTTCCAGAGGCAGTGAAGAATGATGGGTTTGCCAGATAAAAGGATCTTGTTTTCATGGATTACATTAACAGTTTCTTTGGGAATGCTCATGAGGGAAAAAAGTCTCTTGATTTTGCAAGGGTCAACTCTGCCTAACTAGTATCAAGGATAAGAACTACAAAGTTTGTACTAATTCCTTTTTCATTTCATGTTACATGAATAAGACCTTTATATCAAATGTAAATTATATAGAAGTTAATATCAGGTCCTTTAAACAAACATCAAAATTATTAACATTAATTTAGTAACATGAAATTTTGAATTTGAACATGATGTCTTTCCTATTTATATAAAAAAAACACACACCAAAATTCTATATAAATAGTTGCAAAATTACCAATTATGGGTTGGATCTTTATTTATTAAATGTGTCTTCTTATGTTTATTTCAGTGATTTATGTTCAAGGTTAATGGTTATATATTATATAAATTTTGAAATGTAAATTAAAGTATTGATAATGGAGTTAAATTTTTATTGCCACGTTAACATTACATGATGTGTTGTGTGAATTTTTCGTTTATATTTTTTTTAATATTTCATTTGTCATCCAAGTAAAATATTAATATTTTTTATATATATATATATATTAACTTATTAAAAGTATTTACCATTCAATTATGGAAAATTAATCATTTTAAAATATAAAAATTATTATAATCAAATTTTTGCTTATTTAATATTTTTTCATATACATTATCAAGATTTTAATTCTAGCCAACATTTAATATTTTATTTTTTCACTTTCTCTTGAATCAGGATATTTATTTAAAATTCTAAAATATGAGCATGAATTTATTTATTTTTTATAAAACTTACAAATTTGTTTAAAAATTTCTGTAAAAAAAATTAATAAATAAATTTAAAATTTATATAAATAATTAATTAAAAAAATATAAACTTTAAAATCAACAAGATAACTGTATAAATTTAAAGTATATATATTAAAAATTAACTATATACAAATACAATAACATATATATATAAAAAAAACTTACCTATGCAACATGCACATGTATATAAATTTAGATACACATAAAATATAAAATATTTATTTTAAAATTAAAATAACATACATAACTATTATAATAAATATTAGAAGATTTCATAAATATAAGTTTCATTTATTTAAAATTAAAAATTAAAAATTTTAATTTTTAACCTATTATATAAATATATTAATATTATATATAATATATTAAAATAATTATAAATATATAATATATAAATATAAATAAATATATAAATAAAATAAATAAAATTTTTAATAAATTTAAATTTAATTTATTTACAAATAATCTATTTATTAAACAAATTAAATTAAACTAAAGTTTGAATCATAAATCAGTATCAAGCAGTTTGTTCATTTCTATTTCTACTTCTACTTTTTATCAATAATTTACACCTACATCAACAATTTTTATTTTCTTTATATTATATGAAATAATCATTAGTTACTAAAAATAATAACTCATTTACATATAATTATACTTACCCATACATTCCACGAAATGGAAGTAGTTGGATACTTTCACGCTGACTGTTCATGGGATCCTTTCTTTCCTTTTTTATTTGTTATTTTATTTTTTTCAAATGCAGTAAAAATAAAGTGAACAAAATTTGACAACTAATAAAAATTATTTAAATTTCAATAAAATAAATAAATAATCTAAAAAGATATTATTCAAAATACTTTTTATTTTAATCTGATTATTCAGCATTCACTACAAAA
Source organism: Canavalia gladiata (assembly GCA_037954105.1). NCBI lineage: Eukaryota > Viridiplantae > Streptophyta > Magnoliopsida > Fabales > Fabaceae > Canavalia > Canavalia gladiata. The sequence continues at coordinate 34,252,358 of CM075663.1, forward strand.
ATAAAGCCTTTTTCTGTGAATTTATTTTTGATGATTATCACAACTGCCAAAAAAAATATTAAACAATGTAGGTTAGATATTAACCAATACTAATTTAAAATGTAATATTGGCAGTTTAAAAAATTTGATCGACGGTTCTAAAATCATGCACTCATAGCCCAAATCTCTTTTATGTTTATTCCTCTAATCTCATTTTCTAAAATCGGTAATAATTGCTTGAGAAAAATGTTTTCTAATTTTTTTCTCTCTAACATTTTCTCCAATTCTTTGAGGAATCAGAAGTTCACAAACCATTTAAAACTACTTTCTCATGTTTTTCATGGTTTTCTCACTATTATTAGAATTGTTTCTTCACAGAAACAAATATGTAGATGGAAAAGCATTTTAAGTCATAGATGCGATTCAGTGATGTGAATCTCCATGGCTTCCAACACTTTTGATGGTAGGTTAATTTCCCTCATGTTTTCCCCCTCAACATGTGTCAGTTTATATTCTACTTTTTCTCTTTCTCCAATCATTCAATTTTATTTTGATTCTTTCTCATGGAGTAGGTTACGTTTCTTATGCTTCCGGTGGTCACATGTTTTTCTTAATTGGACCAATCCAATCATAAAGTATTAGTCTTCATATACGCACAACACCTGCTTGATGGAAAGCTTGAATAACTAAATATTCATGAATTGATGAAGCTGATGCTTCATCCATCAAGACAGTATTTACAAATCTTCCTTTACTTCTATCTTCTTTGGAGAGACTTTCAAAGTTGCATTCAAGGTGAGTTCATTTCTGGCTTTGCTCCTTTTCATCCCTTCTCTCACTCTCTCTTTCTTGACTCTATTGGAGCCAAATCTCCTGCTCTTTAATATCTGAGCATTGTTAATTTAATACTCTTATTTTCCTCGCTCATCATATATATATATATTTTGAATCTCCGCTCCCCCCTAACTCTGTTCTTGGTTAGGAGAGAGTTGTGTTAATGGTTCTAATTGATTTGAGTCTGAATAGAATAAGTCCAAAAAAAAAAAAAAACAGAAAGAAATTGGTGGATTTAACAATTCATAGTTGTGTCATTCTTAAAATGTAAATTTAACTGTGAACGCTTAATGTGTTTAACAATTGGTAAGATTATTATGATGTGAGCATTGCATGAATGTTAAGTTATTGAAAAACTATCATTGTTGATGCAGATAAATGGTCCATTAGAGGAAGCTCGCAAGAATATTTGATTGACGGACTCAGGTTGTGTAAAATCAAATTTATCAACTCAAGTTTGAAGTAAATTTTCGCCTTCCATCTGATTAATCCTTTATTCCTTCTTTTTAAGGGGTTAATTGTCAGTTCCCGTAAAGATTCACCCGAACATTTTAAGAAACCTGGTCTCTTGAACATGAACCTGTTAAAAATCTTTTAGATGTTAATGAATGATCAATCTTTCTGTTCATTACACCAACACATACACAGAACGGAAGTTTCAAATTTTCTTACATTTTCAATGCAATCTTCTCGGCAAATTAAGTCAACAGTGTTGATTAGAACATCAAGAGAAGAAAAGAATTTTTACTAAAGAGGTGGTAGAGACCATGACCTCTATTAACGAGGTACTATTTCAATATATTTAGTTACATACTAGTGCATACCTACCATGTGTTTGATGTCCACATCAACTAAGCAATATTATATGATAATGTTTGTAAAGACCTATTATTCTTGCTCTTTCCAACCCAACATCAAGGTCGGAATGTACGGTTGAAGTTAATAATGATTTTTTTATATACAAATAATGTCATTTATTTTTTAAAATAAAAATTAGAAAAATAAAACAAATCTATTAACTTCTACCTGGATATAAATTGTGATAAAAAAATTTAAGCTAAATAGAAAAATCTTGTTTTTTTTTTATTTGAATTTAAGCTTTCAATACATTATAAAATATAATTCGGCCTAATTGGTAAAAGACACTCTGATTAGTTCGACATGAACTGGGTTTAGGAAAAGCCAATTTTTCTCAAGGCAATGTTTGTCACATTTGTTGGGCTCACTATTCTTTGTTCCGAATACTGAACATTGCTTATTTGCTTTGCCTCTGGACCAGTGAACAGCAATTGACCGTTTTGGACAAATCATTTTTAAAATTGTTAACAAATTCATTTTTTTACATCTTAAAATTTACTTTTAATAATTAATTATAAAGAATATATAATTAATTATGCGATCAATTATATAATTAAGCTAACCATCATTATATATAAAGATAACTACCATATTTTTTATAATCAATTATATATTTTTCATAATCAATGATTATAGCTCAATTTATAAGTAATAATTAATTACAAAAAATATGTAATCAATTACCAAAAAATATCATAATTACTTTTATACAAAATAATTGTTAACTAAATTATATAAATGATATAATCAATTATACACTTCATGTAATTAATTAAAGTTTTAAAATTTTGGATATAAATAAACGTGGTTAGTATTTATACATGGAAAAATGAAAATTCATATTTCTTCATATATATATATATATATATATATATAAAATTTATAAAATAATTTTTAATAATAATATTAAAATATATAAAAAAAATCATGAGAAAAATTGAATGGTAGTATTTTTCATAAAAAATGTTTTTAATTTTTAATCAATAATTTTAAGCTACTGATTAATATTTTTTTCTTTTTTAACCTTATGTGTCCATATTTTTACATATCTCTATCATATATTTTATTTTGTTTTATACTTTTTTTATCTTATCTTCTGTGTATCAATGTTTATATAGATATAATTATTCTTTTATCATTAATAAACTATAAATTATTTAATGAGATAAATAATCCTATTCTAGACAGGTTAATAAAATTGTGTAAATAAAAAATTAAATTAAAAAAATACTATACTTTCTTAATTTTTATGAATTGTTTAAGCAATTGTTGACATGACTTTGACACCATTACTAATCTATATTACTATGCCATATTATTTCATGGAATAGCGAAAGCGGGACTTTCTTAATGAAAAATTGGAACCATAGCATATGCTTGTATGCGGGTCGCTGATCCTATGTAAATTTCATTGACAATAATTATATATGCTATTAATATAACCTTAATTATCTGTCTAAACTTCATCTAACAAAATAAATGGCAGGTTCCATTTACTATATTGGGAGCCATTTTGATGGATAAGTCTAGAAGAAGATCACTTATAATGGTAAATCTGTTTTTAAAATTTTAATATTATACTAATAAACTTAAACATTATATAGCAGTATTGTTATTGAATGAAGTTTTCCATGGTTAGTCACATGTCAGGTGTTATGTTTGATTGCATGCTGGATCGGAGATCCCAACTCTGAGGCACCCAAGAGGCTTGAAAATCCTGATTAGCATCATATCACTTTTTAAATTTCAATAACTAGAGGGTATAGAACCTTCTTCCCATGTTTATCAAATTCTTTTTCTATGTGTACTTTTATAAATGATCAAAATAAAAAAAAATGGTCAGTTGCTGCCAATCACAAACTAACGAATAGGAATATGAACTGACAGCTTATGTTAATTCACTTAAAAAATTGCAGAGTTTTGGCTCTCAACTTTGGGATGCAACATTTGCTATACAAGCAATCCTTTCACGTGACTTGAGCGAAGAGTATGGGCCTACACTTCGGAAATCACACAACTTTGTGAACGCTTCTAGGTTATAGTTGATATGCATAAATATACATGAAGAATCCTCAAAATCATAATGACTCTAAAGGAGAGTTTTAATTCCATTTTCTCCCTTTTAAGAGGTTCGTGATGTAACAACCCCTAAATCCCGCATTTATATTTTAATTCATTCAAAACATAGGTTATTTAGGTTGATATTATTAAGTTATAAGTATAAGAATTTTTTATTAAATTTAAATTTATATAGAAAAAGATGATGATTAATTAGACTTCACAAACTTATTACAATTTCTTATCATTCATACTTTAACTTTCTTCTAAAGAGGTTGTAGGTATTCTTGAAGTGTTAGATTCCCTTCCATTATTCTCCTTAACATCTATCTCCAACTCCAACAAGGATGATCTACATTGCAAGTCCACTACTAATTTCAACTTCCTAGGTCAAATTGATGTTGATCTTAGCATTATAATTGAACTTTTTATATCATAGATCTACTATAAAATAACTTTATACACAAGAAAAGGGTCGATAATGAGGTGAAACATTTCTTTCAAGTAGTAATTTGCATAAAAATAGTATATTATACTATATCGTAACACAGACAATATATATCAGTTTTTTGACAATCACATGAAAATATCGTAAAATAAATTATGGTACCACATGTATGTGCATGATTATTTCATCATTGTCTTTATACGTCATGCATATCCATAACTCTATACCCAAATACATAGGTCTTACTATCTCATATCCTAACTTGGTTCAAGATCTAGATAAGAAACATGTAAGTTCTTTAATATTTAGAACTAAATATCATAAAAATCAACTCACAAAGACAGTGGTCGTCTACAATGTATGCATGTATTTAAGATTAGGGTAAAGTTTACTGCATCACATATGATAATAATACACATTAATTTAAAGTTGATCATTCTTACAATATGTAAATATATGTGAACTTAAATTATCGTCATCATATTATCAAAACAAGAGGGATATCAAAATCCAATTTTCACAACAATAGTAAGTTCATGGTAATACTCAAATCACCATCATCATCATTTCATTTTTTTCAATAAGAGAAACTGAAATTGATCAACCGATAATGATAATCGTTCAAGATCTTGTCGAAGCGATTAAGTTTAACCAAAGAAGTATCGGTTACAAGGAACAACCTCATGTCATTGAAAAGGCTCAAACCTAGTTCATGTACCCCTAGGCTTTGAAATTGTTACTTCTCATGGACTATGACCTACTTTTATGTGAATTGACCCTTAAATTTTCTAGCTTCTTTTTGCGGGAGAAATTGCCAATTATCCCCACATTAGTGATTATCAAAACATTCCTTTTTATACATACGATGTATGAAAATCAATTACTCCATACCTTTTACTCATCTCAATCAAAAGTTCTTCCTTCTTCTCAAACTTAGAACTTCACTATCCTTTTCCATTCAACATACGAACTCCGCTCAGGAATACTTTATATTAGCAGCCTCTACGGCAGTACATTGAATTCTCAACCTCTAGGCACTTATTTGTCTTATTCAAAACAATCCACACACATCATACATCAATCATAATTACTTTGAAATCATTATTTTTCTTTATGAGAGTAGCATGATTGTATAATTTTTCTACACATCCATAGATTAATCCTCTTAAGATTCATCAATTAGTCTTCTTTGATTTAATTATGTTTCATAGTTTTTTAAGTCATACTTTTTAGTCTTCCAAAGTTTCTTATAAAAATATTATTCTTTTTAAAAGATCCTTAAGATCTATTTTAGGGATGTCTTGAGACAACAGTCTCATCTGGTCGTCTAACAGTATATTCTTATTTATAATCGTATTGTCTGATCATGTCATCTAATCATACCGTATAGTTTGCAATTGTCTTGACTAATATGAAATGGTAATGTTTTGTCTAGGATAACCTTCTCTGAATAGAAGTAGCATCATTTGGTCTACGATATCATCTTACTTACCTAAGGTAGTTGTAATGACCTAGATCGAAACAAGAGGTGGACATATTAAAGCGAGATTAATCTCAAAAAAAGGAAATGGAGCCGCCACCAATTTTATTTTAAATTAGTAAAAATTGGAAAATCTTTTATTTTAAATAAAATGATAAAAAATGGTCTACGGAATCAAGATGAGTTTGGAAGTCGATTTATGCATAGGAAAAAGTGAGAACTTAATCCCACCCATCAATTTGTGCAAATTAGTGATAATTTTAAAATTATTTATTTTACTCCTTTAACGAATACACAACTTATTTTGAAAAGAATGAATAAATAATTCATCAAATAAATAAATAGTTGGCTAAATACAAAATTGATGAATAGAAAATTTAGTTAATTAATGTTAAAATTGAAATGAGCATAAAAATTATGAAAAAAATTAATTTTGGCTTAACAGTTTAATTTGCGCTCCTACGTATCCTCCAATGCAATGAGAAACTTAAAGTCACGTAGTTTTTTTGAAAAAAAAAAAGATATATCTTAAATTAATTAATGTTAAAATAATTTTTTATAAGCAACGTTGAGAGCTCACCAAGCTATCCCAACTCAAGTGTCCCTAATTACCTAATTAAAAAATTAGGATCAATAAAATGTTTTGTTTAAACTATCCATTTTTTTATGTAAAATTAAGTTAAACTATTTACAAAAAATAATACTAATAATAGCAATAAGAATCATCAAACTATCACAACTCAAATGTTCCTAATTAGAATAAAGGATTAACAAGACTCCTCGTCTAAATTATCCTCTGTATGAAAAATTAGTCTATTTATTAAAGAAAGATGGCATCGTAATTGAATTGTATATACATTTTTTTATGTTATTTCTCACTATTTGATTTTTTGTAGGTTGAAACTTACAAAATTTATAACAAGATGCAAGCATGGTAGATAACAAAATAAAGAATAATAACAATAATAATAATAATAACATAAATAATAATAATAACAATAAAATCAAAAGAATACTATAGAATATTATATATAAACGCTAATAAAAACATGGTAACATTAACAAAAATAATAAAATAATAATCAAAATGTGATACCCAATAAAAAAATATCAATTAGCTAATAACAAAAAAGTCATCTATAACGTCTAATAAAAAAAATAAAGAGTACCAATATAATAAATAGTGATAATAAAAAAGTCTTAATAATAGAAAAATATATTGAATAACTAAAGACATTTGATAATAATAAAAAAAATTCAGGAATAATTTATGTATAAGAACAAGATCTTAAAGGAAAAACTTGGTGTATATTATAATTAAGAAATAAATTAACATATATATAAAAAATTGATATATATTACAAGAAAAAATAAATTTCAATTCGTATACATTATTAACAAGAAATAAATTTGAATGTATGTATCATAAACAAGAGAAAAAAACAAATGAATAAATAATAAACAAAACAAATTTGATATATAAAAAATTAAAATAAAATGAGTGAATTCTAATATACATATGTATTATAAACTAAGAACAACATTTAGTATATATTATTGAAGGAGATAAATTTGGATTTGTATATATTATAAATAAGGAAAAAAAGAAAAAAAAAACTTCTAATGTATATGTTATAAATAAGAGAGAAAAGAAAAACCTAACTTATTGTAAATAAAATAAAATAAAATAAAAAATGAATTACGATATATATAACTAATATATTATAAATAAAAAATAAATTCTAATTTTCATATATGATAAACAAAGACAATAAATTTGGATACACATGCCATAAATAGAAAACAATAAAGAGACATTCTATAATATATATATATATATATATATATATATATATATATATAATAGAAATAAAGAAATAAACACTGCACAAAAGGAATGATGATAATATGTATAACAATCAACAATCGGAAAGAATAATAAATTGTATAAAAGACTTGTAAATAAAGAAACAGCGGAAGAGATATAACTAAAGATAAGATCGTAAGAAAAATTTAAAATGTTCGGAAGGAAGATTCTCTTAAATCCTACTCATGGTATATATATATATATATATATATATATATATATATATATATATATATATATATATATATATATATTTTATTAAAATCTGATATGAATTTAAACTAGAAAGTAAACTAATATGATTTTATGTATCTCTTTTTTACTCAAATATCACTCAACAACAATATATCCTATTATCTGAAATAATAAGAGTAATGTTATCGCAACATTATAAAAGAATACCATCGTTTTTCTTCCATTTGATAAAAAAATAAAATTTCTTTCTAAGACCAACGTAGTAACCTTAACAATGATTTATTATGAAAAGACCAAACCACTTCTTTGTAATATTACTCTAATGTTAAGTATATTTATACAATTTGCTAAATGAGGTACGTTCGTGCTAGGGAAAGAGAAAGAAAACGAAACATATTTAAAAATGAAAAGATAGAAGGGTCAAAGCATGGTGGGTAGTGATTAGTAATGGAGAAACCATGGTTGTAGGGAAGAAATGAAATGTAAGTGTAAGAGAAATGGCTATGGTGGTGCTGCGTTATAAACCAACTAAAGGAGAGGCAAACCATGAAGCATTGTTGGCTGTATAAACATGAACTAGTGATGGTAATAGGAGAAAGGTGGGGAAGATCCCTTCATGACATGTTCAAGATTTTTCTATTTTCATCTACAAATCTATTTGATTTTGTTGACTAGGTTGTAGAGAATAGTAAATGCAAACTTACTTGAGTTTTTGTTCTTGGTGCTTAGTCTTCTTTCTTTTATCTTGTTGACTTCTTTCTTCCTTTTTATCCTTTTCCCCTTCTTCTATGTTTTTTCTCACTCTTGATCCTCTTCCCCTTTCGTCTTCTTCTCCCTAATTTTCTTTTTGCCTCTATTGTTTTCTTTTCTTTTTTTTATCTTTTCTATTTTTTTTTTTTTTTTTATCTTTTCTATGCTTATGTCTTATCTTCCCATGTTTTTTCTTGGTTAACAAAATATTTTCTTCAAATTTCAAAACTTTGGTTCATCTAATTATCCTATAGATAAATCAATTTTTTTTTTGCCAAACTTGTTTATTCTTTCAATTAGCCAATGACTTGTTCTTCTGTAAATTTCTATTTTTGACAATCCTTCTCTCAGTTAACAAACTTAAGTTGCACCGCCCTCCTGCACCGTAAATTATGTAGGCTCTCCTACATAGTAAATTATGCTGACTTCTTACTCTCTTCACTGTCTACTCTTATGGAAGTTTGATATTATTAATTTTTTATTTTATTAATTGATTAATTAATTCAAATATTTGATCTCATATACTTGTTTATTCTGATTTTTCTCTTCTCTTTGATAAAAATGAAATAAAAATCATATAGTTTGTTAGCTTTTTAATTTTTTTTTTAGAAACTTAACCTTTCCTCGTTTTTTGATAAATTTTGATTTTTTTTCTATCATTTTTTAATTTTTGTTTAAAACAACATTGAAATAAACTAAGAATAAAAAGGTATATTTAAGAAAACAAAGTAAAAATTATGAATGAATAATAAAATAAGACAACAATAAAATTAATAGAGAAAGTAAGTAAGAAAAGAAACATGGCTAAATCAGAGTATAAACCAAAAAAGAATTAAAACAATAATCATATCAATAAAAAAATATAAACAGATTAAAAATAAAAAAATAAAAAAAAATTAAGAATTAGTAAATAATGTTGCTAATGATGGTACACTTAATAATAAATTATTATACATAAAGGAAAAAAAGAATAAACAATATAAAGTATTGACAAATTAAATGAATAGAAAAAAGAACAAATCTAAGATTAAAATAGAAAAAATATATATTTGATACTTAAACTTTTTCAATCAATATTTAGATTTTTTTTATCTTTCTTTATGCAAAATATAAATTATGATTAAAATAGATTAAATAAAATAAAAGTTTGATATTCAATTAAGAAAGAACAATGGTAAAGATAATAATATAATGAAAATAATAAATGAAATTTAAAAAATTAAATATTATAAAATATTATAAATAAAATTATAAAATTAAGAGCATATATATATAAAAAAATTCATTCTTTAAAGGAAAATAAGTTAAATTAAATGAATAATAAAAATGGTAAAATAAATAAATAAATAAATAAAATAAAAGATTTAAAAGATTAATAAAAATAATGATAACAGTAAAGTATAGTAACTAAAGATAAATTACGAAACTATTAATAATAATAAATTAAAAATTAAATCGAGATAAATAATCATTAAAAAAGTTAAAATTAATGATACTAATGAAACAAAACTTAAATCAAAATATATATAACAAAGATAAGTAAAGATTTAAAGTTGAATTAAAATTAATAGTATTAATAAAGTAAGAATTAAATAAAAAAAATAAAATATAGCAAAAGGTAACTAAAGAGATAAAGAGTAAGATTCAATCTTTTTTTTAATCTAAATTTTTAAGATTCTCATTTGTATTATTTATATAATATTTAAAATGATAACAAGAAATTAAAATGAAACAACATATAAAAATAATAATAAATAAATAGATAAAATCGTGTTGCAAATATTAATAACAATAGATAATAGATTAATTCAAAAATGTATTACTTTTTTTTCTTTTTTTTAAAATAAATAAATAGATAAATAAAATAAAATGAAATAAAATAAAAATAATGAAAAAAACTAAATATGATATGTAAAATATAGTGTTCGCAGTGGTTTTGTTTGATCATATTATCTGACCTATAGTCGTCTTACAAGAATGCATCTACTATCTTAACTTCAATAATCCTTTTGTTGCTTTGTTTATACTAACACATCTACTGTCTCGTGCACTGCAACTCGTCTACTGTGTTTTTTACAGTAACACATCTACTATCTTATATACAATAACCTATCTATTATTTTATATACAATAATGTGTTTACTGTCATATATAGTAATACGTCTACTATTTTATATACAATAACATGTTTATTGTCTTGTATATAATAACAACTATACTATCTTATGACAGTAATTTACTATCTCATGTAACATCCTATATTTAAAAAAATTGTTTTTTTTTAAAAGTAACTTGCCACCAAAGGTAGCATTACTTGTTGCCATGATTTAAGCCACTAAGGTAAGTGGCATGTGGCATGTACATAAAACAAAGTCATATAAATTGGCTTCTAGATTAAATGAGAGAGAAATAAAATTGGAAATTATTTTAGAACAAAGTAAATTGAATGAACGGGAGCAGCGAGAAAGAAGAAGAAGATTTTATCAAAGTATGAAGACTTTTTGTCAAATTCTTGGAAAATTGGATTGGAATTTGAAGAATAATTCGATAGAAACTGCTAGAAAAAAATAAAGATTACAACAGTCTTCAATTCCAAGTAAGGGGAGACTCAAGTAGAAAGGATTAGTTCTAGAGCTTCATTGACTCTAAAATAAAATTTTATTTATTACTTAAAGTTTAGAAAATTTAATTTAATTATGTTTCAAATTTAATTGTTGGATTGAATTGATTTGGTTGCTGGTTGATATTTAATTGATTGAAGATATATGTAGGATAATAAGATTAAATTAAATAATTTTTAATTTTACATGAAGTAGTACTGTAGTATATTGAAACTTTAAATTTTATTTGTGTGGTTGTCGCTTATAGATAAGATTTTAGATATAAAATTCTAGGTGCACAATGAGGATTATGTCCATAAATTTCTGTAACTATTAGAAATTTATACGATTTTATATAAATTTTAAAAATTATGATATTTAAATTTAGAACTGTTAAAAAATGTTCCTAAAAGAGAACACCATTTAATAGTTTTTAAATTATATGAATATATTTTTATATAGTAGATTAAGTCCTTAGTTGAAATTTTTGGTGAAAAAAATGAATTATTTTTTATTTTATAAAAATGTTGAAAATCTATTACCTTATAAAAGTCAATTGTTTTTCCTTCCAATCTTTTCATAATGTTTTAAAGATATATTTGGCATCTACGTAACCTATTTTATTATAGAAATTATATTTAAACCTTAATATGTGAGGATAAAATATGAAAAGTTGGAGTAATTTTAGATTAAAATTTATTCTATAGAAATTTTATAAGCTAATTTGTCAAGTTATCTTATAATTAGATAGCGTTAAGATATTTAATTTTTATTCCTCTTGAAATTTTTTTCTAAAAATCTAAAAAAATAGTAGTTTGACTATAAGCTTTTAAAGAATAATTTTTATAAAATTTTGGTTTGAAATTCAATGAGATTCTAAAATTCTAATAAATATAAATTAAAATATATGGATTAATAAAAAATAAATATATATATTTAAGGATTAAATACCATGTTTAACGTTCGCTTAGAATTAAAGAAAAATTTGAAGAAATCTAAAAGAAGGGCATATATGACAAGGATGGAAATAGTCGAAAAACAATACAAACATACTAGATGATAAAGATGGAGATGAGTGAGACAAATGACACGGATGAACAAAGTATAAAGAGTGAAATCGTATTAAGGTATTTACATGAGTGTACAAAATAGGACTATGCAATTATATAGAGAATCTACTTGTCCATGCAACTTATTGATGAAAGTGTATTGTATTTATGTTGAATGGACTGGAAGTCCAAATACTAACAATGTGTATTGTTAGTAGAAAAATAAATCGACGATTGAAAGTTGAGATCTCTTTTAGTGGAAAGAGATTGTATATTTAAATTTTAATGTTACTAAGATAAGTTAAGTACTCACATGATAAGTGGAAGAGAATAGTTGTCGTAACCGTAATTATAACGAAAGGACGAACTTGTTAGAATTTTTGCAAGAAATTATTTGATTTGTGGAGTCGCCACCAAATTTTATTTTTTAAGGGAAAATATTTGGAAAAAACCCTAACTTGAGGAACAAATCTAGGTTTGAGAGTTGATTACGAGTAGAGAAGGTATTAGACACTCTACACGCCCGTTCCGAAGAACAATACCCTTAAACTCAGTGTGTGATTTTGATATTTTTGAAATATGTTTAGATCATTTTAAATAGAATACAAATAAATAGGTTTGTGGAAAATGGTTTGACAGAACTTGATCCTGCTCCTACGTATTCCCTAGTGCAATGGGAAATTCAAGGCTACGTAGTTCTAGTTAAGAGGCTTAATCTTTTGGAAAATAGAAAGGCTTTGTAAGATTGAGAATTCTGTAAGAAGATAAGAGCAATTTCGGGCCAGATTGATTTTTTGAACGAAATTAGTTAAAATAGCAATTTTCTATAATCATGTGCTTGCAAAATCTAAATCGTCGTAAGCTACGCTTGAATCTTCATGAATTAAAATACGAAATAGTAGAGAACGCTACTTGTTTGTATTAGAATCCGTTACATGAATTTCAAAAAATTTCAAAACAAACGTTTTTGAACAAAATTAGTTAAAACAACGATTTTCTAGAATCACGTGTTTGTGAGATCCAAACCAGCATAAGTCGCGCTTGAATCTGGGCGAATTTAAATACGGAACAGTAGAGAATGCTACCTGTTCGCATTAGAACCTGTTACATGAATTTCAGAAAATTTGAAAACAGATGTTTTTTGAACGAAATTAGTCAAGACATCGGTTTTCTAAAATCATGTATTTGCAAAATCCAAACCGACGTAAGCCGCGCTTGAATCTGCACGAATTAAAATACGAAATGGTAGAGAACGCTACCCACTCGCATCAAAACTTGTTACACGAATTTCAGAAAATTTGAAAACAGACGTTTTAAACGAAGTTAGTTAAAATAGTGATTTTCTAAAATCACGTGTTCGTAGAATCCAAACCGACGTAATTCACGTTTGAATTTGCACGAATTAAAACACGGAACGTTAGAGAATGCTACCCGATCGTATTAGAACTCGTTATACGAATTTTAAAAATTTAAAAAGGATTTATAAAACAATAAGGATAAGGATTTTAAACAACTTTGTAAAGGTTGAGTTATTTGTTTGAAAAATATATATTTTTTATTTTATTTTATAAGGTATGTTAGGCTTGACCCAAATCAAATGTAAAAGACAAATAAACTTGATTCAAATTAGTTGAAAAAAGAGAATTGGACTTGACCCAAATTAGTTGTAAAAAGGAATTGAGTTCGACCCAAATTAGTTGCTTAAATGAATGAATTATTGTGTTATTTTCATTTAAATAATAAATTTTATGTTGGTTAAATATTAATTACTTAAAAATAAAATATTTTATTATTATTTTTTTATTTTATAAAGTATGTTGGGCTTGACCCATATCAAATGTAGAAATGGACTTGATTCAAATTAGCTGCAAAAAGGAATTGGGCTTGACCCAAATTAGTAGTTTAAAAGAATGAATCATTTGGAACACTATTTTGTCTTTATTATCTAGCAAACTTTTAAAAATATTTTATTTTAATTTATATTATTAAATTTAAACTAGAGAAGGTGAACTCTTTTTTTTTTTTTTTTGAAACACTTAGATTTCACTCAATTTGGATAAAATTCAGAAAAATGAAAGTGGGCTCGACCCATATTACAAATTTGTGTATTTAAGTGATGATCAATTACTGCTTCTGGCCTATTATATGTGGCCCATCTGCTTCTGGCCCATTAACCATATGTTCATTGCATTTTAGTGTATGCGACCCACTTTTGCCCAATAATTATAGACTGACATATGAGGGAGTTAAAATAAAAAAGGTCATATGTGGGAATCGAATTTGGAACCTAGTAGTTATGTGCAATAGGCTAACAACTAAACCGGGCTTCCAACTTAGACTTAGCATTCATGAAAATTAACTTAACTAAAACTGGAGGATCAAAAAACAACGCCCATCAGCTTATCACCCATTATCTCTAAACACCTGCATTTGTTTTAATAATTTCACCTTGACATTTTTATAATTTAATAGCAAAATGGACTACTATTATTTTATTTTTATTTTATTTTATTTTTTAAAAAGAGAGGAATAGATATACGTGAGTTTAGGTTTTTTTTTTTTTTTTAAGAATAGAGAAGGGAAGAAAATTTGGGGATTTAGGGGTGAGAGTGAGGAGGCGGGGTTCGCCTACTGCCATGGCTGTCTCTGAGGAGGCGAGTACCTAAGCAGGAACCCGTGCTAGAGATGGCGAGGTTGCAGGCGAGGGAAAGGATTGGACATTTCACGACGACGATGGTCACCGGAAAGGGAAGCAAAATGAGAAAGCAATGGTTTTCTAATGACCCGACCACTATGAATTGCGATTTCCATAACCCATGCTGATGTTGGGAGGAAGAACAGGGGCTTGGATCAAAGTTTTTGTCATTTTAGGGCGGAGGTTCCGCCGTCGAGGTCAAGGTCGAGCTTGAGGTGAGCTCCAATGGCGAACGACGGCTCACCAGTCAAGTATTGTACCTTCGCTTGCTAGATTTCTTCTTATACCTCATTGTGAACACTCAATTATATCTGAGGCCCCAATTGTTAAAATTAATCAAGAAACCAATACTAATTTAAGTAATAATTAAAAAGAACAAAAAACAAAAAAATAAGAGAAATAAAAAAAAGAAGAAAAAAGAAAAGAAGAGGAAAAAGAAAAAGATGAAAAAATAAGAAGAGAGAAAAATGAATCTCACACCAAATAAAATAAGAATTCCAAAAAAGGAAAGAAAAATAAAAATTCTCCTATGTGGGAAAGAAGTCCCACATTGGACAAGGAGGACCTCTTTAATCCCTCCTCCTTGTATATAAGAAGAGGTCCTTCACCAAAATGAAGAGAGGATGAAGAGGAACACTTGGAATGTTAGAGAGGGATTTTCAGAATTTTTGAAGGGAGGACCTAGGAGACTCTCAAGCATTCAATTCAGCCCTTGGCCTCCATGGAACCAGTTCTTCATCACCTTCCAATGGACGTTATATCCGACTCTTATTCCTCTTAAGTTTCTTGTTTCTTCTCGGATTTCCGAGTTCACTTTCGTCTCTATTTTTCGTTTTCATTTTTGATCAGCCAAATGATCTCCGATTTTGGTGATTTTTGTTGCGTTTTCTTCATCTTTCTCTCTAGTTTCAGGAATGATATTTTTTGTCCAATTTGGATCTGAAATAAAATTTATATCTCCTGATTACCGAAGCATGTTCATCTTGGTGCGCAAATTAACCTAGCTTGTTTGATCTGTGCATAACTTGCTCATTTCTGGTTGGATTTATGTCAAACTTGTTTTGTTTGATTCCTATAATCCATATCTTTCAATTAATAGGTTTTTATTTTTCAGATCTACCAAAAAATATTTTCAAAAAATTATGAGATTTGAATTCAAATTTTGGCTCCAAAATCTTGTGTGTTCTTAAGGTTGATCTTCGTCTCTATTTTTCGTTTTTTGTTTTTAATTGGTCAAATTATCTCTGATTTCCATGATTTTTGTTGCGTTTTCTTTGTATTTCTCTTTAGTTTCTGTAATGATATTATTTGTCCAATTTGGATCTGAAATGAAATTTTTATCGTCTAATTACCGAAGCATGTTCATCTTAGTGCGCCATTTAACCTAGCTTGTTTGATTTGTGCATATCTTGCTCATTTCTGATTGGATTTTTGTCAAACTTATTTTGTTTGATTCCTATAATCCATATATTTCAATTGATTGGTTTTAATTTTTCAGATCTACCAAAAATATTTTCTAAAAATTCTGAGATTTGAATTCAAATTTTGGCGCCAAAAACTCTTGTGTTCTTGTGGTTCATCTTTATTTCTGTTTTTCATTTTCGTTTTAATTGATCAAATGATCTCTGATTTCTATGATTTTTGTTATTTTCTCTTTTTCTTTCTCTCTAGTTTTTGGAACTATATTATTTGTCTAATTTGGATATGAAATGAAATTTCTATCGCTTGATTACTAAAGCATGTTCGCAATTCTTTTTCTTAATTTTAAATCAAGCCAAGTTTATTTCAAATCAAGCCCAATTCAAGCCCAAAATTCAAATCAAGTTTATTTTATTTTAAATCAAGTCCAATTTTATTTCATCAAATTCAAATTAAGTTCATTTTGTTTTAAATAAAAATCATTTTGCATTCCTTAATCTCACGCAATGGGCCCTAAAAACGAATTGGTAGCTTTTTCTGTTGTTCGTTGTTTAGAGGTCCGTATGGGTCCAAGTGCAGCCGTAGTTGTCTTGGGCTCTGTGCATATGTGGATTAGGGATTGCATTTCCCTTTTTTCAATTAAATAAAAATTATTTTGCATTCCTCAATCTCACGCAACGAGCCCTAAAAACGAACTGCTAGCTTTTTCTGCTGTTCATTGTTTAGAGGTCCGTATCGGTCCAAGTGCAGTCGTAGTTGTCTCGGGCCCTGTGCATATGTGGATTGGGTTTGCCTCTCCTTTTTTTATTTCAATCAAATAAAAATCATTTCGCATTCCTTAATCTCACGCAACAAGCCCTAAAAACGAACTGGTAGCTTTTTCTGCTGTTTGTTGTTTAGAGGTCCGTATGGGTCCAAGTGCAGCCGTAGTTGTCTTGGGCCCTGTGCATATGTGGATTAGGGATTGCCTTTTCTTTTTTTTTCAATCAAATAAAAATTATTTCACGTTCCTTAACCTCACGCAGCGAGCTCTAAAAACGAACTGGTAGCTTTTTTTGTTGTTCGCTGTTTAGAGAATCGTATGGGTCCAAGTGCAGTCGTAGTTTTCTTGGGCCCTGTGCATATGTGGATATGAGATTGCCCTTCCCTTTTGAAACAAATAAAAATGTCGTTTTTTATTCCTTAATCTCACGCAATGGGCCCTAAAAACGAACTGGTAGTTTTTCTGCTGTTCGTTGTTATAGAGATCCATATGGGTCCAAGTGCAGCCGTAGTTGTCTTGGACCCGTGCATAGGTGGATTGAGATTGCACCCTTAAAATATTTTCAAACAAGACAACAATGCATTCGCTTTTCAATTCAAACACCTTTCGAAGGTCAAGCCTTTAACTCAAACCAGAACTAAATAAGCCTTGAATTTTCCATTGCACTGGGAAATACGTAGGAGCAGGATCAAGTTCTTTCAGGCTAACCTCCATCAAGTTATTTATATTCATGCTAATTAAAGGGATCAAAGATTTCAAAAATCACACACTCAGTTTAAGGGTACCGTTCTTCGGAACGGGCGTGTGGGGTGCCTAACACCTTTCCCATTTGTAACCGACTCCCGAACTTTGAATCTCATCCTCGAGTCAAGGTTTTTTCCAAATCTTTTTCCCTTAAATAAAAATTTGGTAGCGACTCCACATATCAATAAAATTAAAATCTCGTTTAAAATTTTAGCGAGTTCGTCGTCTCGTCGTAATTACGATTTTGACACTCATCTCTTTTTCTATATTACTGCCTAGTTAAGGCTTGATCCACGGAGCTATAAATGAGGCAAAGCCGCTGCGATCTTCACATAGGTTATGGTAATTGTGGCGATGCTACCATCGTGGCTCCAATGAAGGTGAAGGTATATAGGCTTACAGAAATTATGTCAAACTCGTCTTAGTATGAGACTTTGGCTTTGATTTAGTGTAAAATGGTAAAAATTATGAGCGAAATCAACAATCCATCACCAATACTTAATTACACAATTTTGGACTCGAATCTATCTCCCTAAAGTTGCCAATGATAATTTGTTTCTATATTGCAATTAGTATTGAATTTTCACACATGAATGAACAGTGATCTTGAAATGGCATACCTGGATTTGTAGCAACAAACGACCCTAACTTTGCGAATTTCCAATCGCAAAATCTATTGCCGGAGGAATAGTGACAACTTCGATGTTGTTGGTTTGAACTTCACACCAGAGAAGTTGATCTTTGATTCCCAGATTTTTCAATAATTCTCCCTCTTTTTCCAAGAACTCACCAAGACAGGAGTGTATTATTTTTGATTTTTTTTTGAATCTATATGTGAGCAAGAGAATTCTTGAATTCTTCAGTAAAAGCCCTTGAACCAAAAGTAAAAAAAAAAAAGTTCCCCGCATTTTTCTTTTTTCCTTTATTTATAAATGAGGTAGCCTAACCAAGACTTAACTAACCTAGGTAACTATTCTAACTAACTCTAACTAATTCCTAACGAAATCAATACTATAACATACATATCACCTAACAAAGCAAAGGTGCAAACGCTTATTTGTTCAAGCTAACACAAGAAAACTTTCACATCTACAATGACAAAGTAGAGGTGCATAGAAAATACCTCACAGTCAACACAACATAACAATGGTAGAGCGGTGACCAAGTGGTGTCCGAGCGAAGGCACAATGATTTTCGAATGAAGGTACAACGGTAGCCAAATAAAAAACTTGCAAATTATAGAATACAACCAAAGTAAATGTAAATTTCAACTATAATAATAGAAGGATATGGATAAATAATGACAAAGACAACAGTGGTTGCTCATACCTTAGGGTGTGCGACGACAACTTCGAATGGAGGCAATGGTTACAACAGTAATGACAACCACGAACGTAAGGACGAAGTGCAACGACGAACAACATCGATGGCGGCAATGACTAAGATGTAAACGAAAAAAGAGAGAACAGACCGAAACGAGAAACTAGGGTTTTAGAGAATGAGGTTAAAGATGACTAGCGTCGAAAAAAAAAGTGACAAGGAAAGACATTTTACATCGGTTGTTTCTCAAAACCGATATAGAAATGACTTATTACATCGGTTAAAATAATAACCGATTTAGAATTTTTATCATTTTATTTACAAAAATGTCATTGCCAACTTTTCAAATCGATTCCCTAAGAAATAATGTCAAAAATTGACATAAAAAACTGACTTTCTACATCGGTTCTGAAAAGAACCAATGTAGAAAGTTGTAAAAAAAACCTACTTTGTACATCGGTTCTCAAAACAATCGATGTAGAAAGTACTTTCTACAGCGGTTCTTTTTTTTAACCGATGTAGAAAGTTTGCATTTATTTACAAAAATGCTACCGTGTTTTTATTTACATTGGTTCCTGAACAACCAATGTAAATTCCTGTTGTAAAATGTTATTTTTCCATTAGTGTTATTTTGGTGATATTCTTTTTGCCAATTTGAACACTGATTACTGTTTTGTCAAATTTCATGTTTTATTTTTTATCTTGGATGATCATAGACAATTAATTAAGTATTCATGTTTGTCAAATTTCAAATTTCATGATAATATTTCATGTTTGATCTTCAATAAGTATTCATGTTTAACTTAATATGTTTTTTTTTCTGTTAGACATATTTAATTTAATATTATGTTTTTTTCGTTAGACATGTTTCATTTAATATTATGTCAAACATAATAAGTGGTGGAAACATGTATTGCATTGAAATAAAATTCAAATGAAAAATTCAGTTTAGGTCAATGGATACTCATCTTTTAGGTACATGAAAGATAGGAAAGCACATTGCTTTTTGGAATAATATTATTCGAGAACGAGGACAATAGTTTAACTTAAGATCACAAGAATACCTGCTATACAACAACATGTGTGTGCCTTGACAAAGTCCTTTATCCAATTCCACTTTTTTAACTTGAGAAATATAGTGCAACCCAGATAAGGATATTTGAACTTTGAGCAAATCATATAGATTTTGTAAACAAAAAGGAAAATATGTTGAAAGTTGCATGGATACACAATGAAATTTACCTTCAAAACAAAAAGGAAATCCTTGATGTAGTGACCAAAAATTAAAGCATTCAGCATATAGAATTGTACTACAACAACATATAGCTTATATACATCAGATCCATCTTAAACTTCACTCATGTAAGGGCTAAGATCTAAAAGTCTCAGGAAGGTTACTCTCTTGTTAAGTTTTCCAAACCACTCATTCTTCTAGTTCACCAAAACATAAATTAATATTGACAAAAATTGGCAAAGGGAAATAGACCTACTTTAGGATTGAGCATCTTATAACTTCTTTACGATTGTGCAACTGTGGTCAGATTAAAGCATTAAAAGGGAAATAGACCTACTTTTTCATAGTACTTTTTAGAAGCTATTGTTATTAGTTTTGACAAAAGCATTAAAATAATTTTTAACTTTATACTTTTTTTGACAAAATTTAGATTATTTAACAAATTTTTAAATCACTTTGATTGAAAAACTTAAAAAAAACATCTTGTATCTTTGTAAGTCTTTGTGAAGATCATCACCATTTATTTTAAGAAAAAATAATAATCATTTGGATGTATGATAAGAATTACCATCTTATTACATAATTGCAAATTTAACAATGAAATAAAAATTATCTTTTAAATTTGATAAAGAATGACAAACAATGAACTCTTAGTTCGTTTCTATAACATGGCAATGGACAAAGGATAATTTGAACTACTTTAAACAAGCTTTCAATTTCTACGAAAGCTTATTTAATGTAGTTCCATGGTTTAAAGTAGTAAATTTTCGTTATGTTGATCGACAATTTTTTCAATATAATAACTCATTTTATATATATATATATATATATATATATATATATAACTAAATTTAAATCATAACAAAAATAGAATTTATATTCACATAAATATTATAATCTTTAACATCAACATACCTAATTTAAATTAAAACAACACTAAATACATCCAACACCAGACCTTCTAACCACTATCATTAAACATCCCATTATCAAATTTAACAATCTCGAAAGCAGCAAAAAAAATTTCAAATGCATTCCTTCACGCTTTTTCATTTAACGAACACAACTTCCAATTTTTTAATCTCACATTATTTCATTGTGTTTCCATTTTTATCTATTCTTTAATCATACTTATACAATGATAACATGCAAGATTAAAGGATGGATCCATCCAATCCTAATAAATATATCCCTATGATGAAAAATATATGAGAACTTTTTAATAGAAAAAATAATAAGTGTAAGAAAATGTGTGACATCCTTTACTATCAACCGTATAAAATGATTATTCATATAACTAATACAAAAACATACGGTTGTTATTTAATATTTATTCATCATATAATCATCCTACCAATATAATAAAATACTAACCACACACATAAATACATACATATGCGTAAAAGAGTGTTTAACGCATCACTTATATACATACTTCTCTGGTATTAAAAAAAATACGAAATCCTAATAACCTGATAGATCACTGAGGGTCACTACCAGAGCAGATACATATATACATACAAAAATATATTATTTAGTTTCTTCAAAACATAAACTTGTTTTACTTCTCAGCAATTATTCATTCATCAACTCACAGATCCACTTAGGTGTGGAATGTCAGTCAAGTCATGTTTCTTGGTGTGGACAATTGCTACATAGAGTTAAATGGTAGTAACAAAACAAACAGAGGGAGTGAGATCTCTTAAATATTCATGTAGCTAAATAGTAGAATATAAGGTTAGAGCATTTATAACCATATTGACATAAATGCTCATTCTAACGTCATCAAGAATCTAGGTAATTAACAATTAACACATACAAGGTTAATGCAATGTTTATACCATACATGAATGCACATGACGGACTTTCATGTTCTCAAAGAACTCAAATTCATAGAAACTATTATTGAATCTCCTTAAAACTTCAGTCTATCTTAGACTCAAGATGTTGTGAGTGTGGGCCCAGGTCTAATATCCTGGAAAGTTGTCAAGACCTCAAATTTCCATGCAGTCTCTCACTGTAATTCATTAAATCTATTGGACTTTTTCTTAGACAAAAAATTAACGCCCATTTGGAAAACCATGATAATCCTCAAGGCAAGTCAGGGCAGTCAAGTTTGCGAAACGTGATGACCTCGACACTGAAGAGCTACCTAGGTCCCCTGTAGGTCATCACACTCAGCACTAACCTTTTAGGCTCTTAAACAACCAGCGCCTATGATTTCTCAGCATAACAGCTGTGACTTTCCAGTTTTATTACATTTAATATGCATGATGCATGCTTACAATACATTCACTCACTATCGTCACATATTCATAACTCACTTTCTTTGTGACCCTCAAGTCAAATTCCTTTAGTGGCTTCTAGAAAAATTCCGGCAGACCTCCATCTGTAACCGACCACTTCTTTATCTTTGATAAGATATCATATCAATACAAGAACCATTCAAGACAATTCCATACAATATGAAATATTCCTATTCAACAATTGTCAATTTCATTAGGGGTTTCTTATCCTAATATCTATGGCCCAACTAGGTTTTATGTGGCCAAACATGCCATATCTTAGTTCAAATTCATCATAACAAACAATTTTTATATAATCCAACATCCTCAAAATTTTACAACTCAATAGACGGGATTTAATATACTCACAAATATCATAGTTACTCCAAATTGCTCCCTACAAGCAATTTTCAATCAATTACAACACTTAGAACTAAACATATTAACTATGCATAGTCCTATAAATTATTAATATAATTAATTTCCTCAAAGCCACCTGTAAACTAACTATTATAATTTCTCTCAATTTAAAGGATTGTCAAACTATTCTCACAAGCCAATTTTGGCTCAAGTTCAACTTTTAAGGCTAAAATACCTATATTTTACTTAATTCTCGTAACTCATAATTAACCATATCATTATAAAGGATTATCCTAAAATAATTAATTTAACAATTAAATGCTAAAATAAAAAGGGATCATTAAATCTTACCCCTACAGTACATTCCCTTAAAATTTTGGCCAATTTTAATCTAATAAACCTAAATTGAATTAGGAGAACTCAAATTCTACCATTAAATTCTACAAGTAAAAGAATAAATTCTCCTCCCACTTACCTTTCTCAATTAGTCCAGGTACCCTCAAGGTGTGGAGAGGGAAAAATCCAAAAATATCACTTTCAAGCATGCTCCCTAAACAATTCATAGCAGTAATTACTAATATAAGTTAGTATTGAATCAATTAGAGTCAAGAATTGGGAGAAAATTTAATTTTTCTCCCTACATAAAAGCTTTGGTCTAATAAGAGAAAAGAAGAAAAAATATGAAAACTTTTAAGAAAAATTGGTGTCTAAACGTTCCTTACCGGTGGATGAAGTAAATCTTAAGTTGAATTTAGAAATAATAAGACATATTGAAAGTAATTTGAATTTGAATTATGGAAATGGATGACGGTGGTTCTTATGAGTCTTTTCTCTCTTGAAATAAGGAAGACGATCCCTCATATTATATATAATTTATATTATTTTATTATGATTTTAAGGCTCAACCAAATTTATATATTTGATAAATTAGAAAATTTTGGATTATTTTAAAAGTGTCAAGAAATTATTTAAAATGAGTAATTTTCATAAAAATTTATTTAAAAAAATCTGAAAAAGAAAGCAAAGCATACGTGTATTTCATATCCAATTAAGTCCTTTATTTTTGAAAAATTGGACTATTATGAGATAAATTTAAGAAAAAATATTTTAATTAACATAAAATAATTTCTATGTGATAAGTGTCCAATAAGACACTTATTTGGAACATAATTCAATGTAATTTCAAGTAATTGAAGTATAAAAACACCATTAAAACATGAGAAAATGACATAAAACTGAATAACTCATGCACAATCTGGAAAATACATTTTTAGAACCTTTTAGGTGATAAATTCTCATAAACTTGATGTGTTTTAAATTCTGCAATCTGTTGCAAGAATCCGTGTTAGCAATGCAACCTGACTTACGTGGAACACATGAAGATTTGAAAGAAAAGAAGTATTCTGTTATTCGCGTCGCGTTGGCAATGCAGCTGTGCTGCATTGGACACGCGACGCTACAGATCAGTATCTATAAAAAGCCCAGAACAGAAAGAAGACAGGGCATCAATCACTCTGCCCACTGATCTATCTCCAGAACGCAGACTTAGAGATAGAGCCGCCATTTTCCTAGATGCTGGTTCTGTTCTATGTGAAGGAGGAACCCTAGGGTTGAGGACGAAGTGCAACTGCAGCGTGTCTTCATGCCCATGACCTTCTCCCTCTCTCCTCTGTTTTCTTTCTTTATTATTATGTGTAACTATATTTCTGTTAGAGAAGGAGGAATTCATGTCTGAACCGATGTAATCCTGATACGCTGTATGTATTCAAGACTATTTTCCATTAAGGTTGATTATTCATCTCTTTGCTTAATGCTTCTATAACTTGGCCACTTATAGATTGAACCGAAATTATTCTTCACAATTGGGAAATTGGTTTTTGAATTGGAATTGGGATTGAATAACATGATTGTGAAGGCTCTAGGGATAGAGGTTCGCGATTGTGAGATCGTTTGAATTCTTGAACGTAAGGCTCACATCAAATTAGGAATTACTAAGGGATTAAAATTTCTAATTTGAGTGAAGAATTGATGAGTCAAGGGATAGACCTTCAATCAATATTTGTGAATTCGATCTTCAATTACATTTTATCTTAAATACATGTAATTATTCACTGCTACATAGGGGCAGTTTTGACGAAATCCAACCCTAACACCTTTCATAAATTGATTTCTTACACATTTACATTGATTATTGAGTATTAGACAGTATTGAACGTATTTTGAAGTGTTTTAAGCGTACTGGAGCAGAGTTCCAGAATTGTGACAGAATCTGTGAATCTTGTTATTTTCTGTTTGCGTTTCCTACGTGTCTCAATTTGTGTTGCTTACGTGCTCCCATAACTGAGTTCAATTAGTGGACTAATAGGAATTCAGTACTTGAACCAAATCCCTGTGGAGACGATACTCTTACTCACTCTCTACTCTGTAAAACGATATGGTGCACTTACCTTTGTACGGTTTTACACTAACACTATGCAATAATAAATTTTCTAGCTCATTTTTTATAAAATCTTCATCAGCATTTATAAGCTCTAATCAACTCCAAATAAACCATTTTCGAAGTATTATTTTCTACAAAAAAACTTATATAAAATTTTTAAAAATTAATATAAATAATTTTGTAAAAAAAAGCTATCTTTAATTCCCGTTCTTCTATTTATAAAAATTTCACCTTCCTTTCATACTAAATGTGCAACTTTTGAAGATTTTTTTTTAAGTTTAAAATTTTTATAAAATTTTATAAAAATATACTAATAAAATTGGTATAAAATGATTTTATTGATTTTTAAAATTTTTAGTTTATCTTTATTAAAAAATAATAAATAACTTTAACTATAAAAACTAAATTAAAAATTTATAAGAACTAAAATTTAAAGATGTTACAAAATATATCATAGTATGAAGACTTTTTAATAACATATTTTTAATATTTTTTCTAAAATTTTTAGTATACCAAGATATCCTCGCGGATTGTCCGCGATAGCACAACCTTGCATTCGAAAATAATAGAGACTACGAGATGAATCTAATTGAGGTGTCATTTAATACCATCTAAAAATAAAGAAAGATGACACGATCACAAAGTAATTTATTCAGTGGCTGAAAAAATATTCTATGTATAAAAAATAACAACCGCCACAATTGAAGGAATCAACATAACCTATAAACATCCACCTACCATTTTAAACGCCATCAACTTGTCATATAAAGAGTAGGATAATGGATTTTAGATTATGGAGCATATGAACAATATGATCATGGATTTTACCCAGGCTTGGGACTACCTATGAAACCAAAGACATCATACATGCCTCATTGTCAATTAATCTCATCTGCACTCTACACAAAAGGATGCATGTATATCATTAGTCTGAAATGGAAACTTGATATTGCTTTATGTACAGTAAAAGAATTTCGCCTACAACAACTTAAGTGCACTTGCTCAGCAAATTGCAATCCCAATAAATGGTAGAAGCTTCAACTAGAATGACATTTTTAGAAGAAAAAAAATTATATACAGAGGCATTCAACCAGAGTGAAAACAAATCAGGTGCCGATTACAGGTAAACCTTCTAAATGTGGCATTCATATATTCATTTAGTCATACAACCTTTGGAAGAAAACAAACATATTAAAGAAAAAACAACTGACCCAAGAATAATGTATATGTACATGAATGTGTGTATTCAAGTTAGGATTGAACATAGAAAAAGGCATGTGTTCAATTATTTACTAGTTTGATGGCCAAATTCTCATGTTAAGTTCCTATCCCCAAGTCACGTAGTTGACCATTGTTATTTTATATTTAAATTCAATGGATTATGCATGTCGGCATGTGAGGTATTGTGGTTTTGTGAGGAGAAAAAGAGTCCACAAATGATAATAGCATTATGGATGTTAGGAACTTACAGTTAAAGGAACAGTCCATGAGTGGTTTAGGTTATTGCTGAAAAACCATTCAGATAAATAAATACGTAGAATACAAATTTATATATACAAACATTGTTTTTCCACTCATCACCCATATTATGTTTTGAAACCCATTTCACACATGTATGGAGCGGTCCTAACAAGTTTTTAAATATTTCACTTTCTTGACCTTTTGAGCAAATCAATTTCATGTTAGCTATAAATTAAAATTAAAAATTAAAAAAAAATTAAAGCTCCTAATTTTTTAAATCAAAATTAAAAATTTTAAAAAATACAAACATAGATAGGAACATTTATAAAGCTCCTAATCTTTAAACCCTTGACATGCATGCTATTTGTTCTTTTCTCTCCCTTCTATTCTTTTTTTTATTTTTCTTTTATTTTCTTTTTACTGATTGTTATTGCTTTTCTTTTTCTTTAGTTTAGAAACAAACAAAAAGAAAAATTGTATCCAAAACTAGAAAGTACAATAGTTTTACCTTTCAATTCCTAGATATCTTCCTTCCTTTAAAATGAAGCAATAAAGATCCTTCAATAAATACATGAATATGCCAAGAACGAAGAAATGAAAACAAAAATAAAATAGTATAATAAAAGCTCATTGAAAAGAACTATAATGTTCAAAAAATGAAAGTAACTTTGTATCCGAACAGAAATGAAAATGATGAATAAGACAAAAACAACACAAACTATGAATGAAGAATGTTGTAAAAAGTGTTTTCAAGAATAACAATTAGGGATTGAATTGGGGGAAACGATTACAATACTTTAAAGGATTTAAATCAATTATTATGGAAGAGAAAACATTCAAAAAAGGAAAATAGACTTGCAAACCTAAAAAATAAAAGCGCAAAAAGACTTTTTGTTGAAAAATCTAGCGGAAGAATTTATGGAAGAAGAGAAGAAGCTATGAACATAACCATAATTTTTAAAAGTTAACCACTGTGGTTAAAAGTTAACCAAATAAAATAAAATAAAAGTTAATATAAATAAATTTCTTATAATAAATAAATAAATAACTTTTTAAAATTATTTATGAAAAAGGATCTATGTGCAAATAAAAATTATTTCAGATCTTTATTAACAACAAATGCAAATTAAAATTTTTGGTTGACCATATTTAATGAGACTAAATACATGGTATCAATAAAACCATCAGGACTTAATACTTCCTAATTTACAAAAGTACCCGAAAAAAATATCAATAAATAAAACATTCTTCATACTAATCTTATAATGTTGAGATTTTAATGGTACTGGAACGGTGAACAAACATTTAATGCTCACTTATTTGTGAGATATTATATTTCATTAGATGGGTGAGTAGAAAGTTGTGTGATATTGTATCCTATTAAAGTTAGGATAAATTTTTTTTCTACATTCCTTTTTATTTTTATATCTATATTTTTATCTCTATTACATGCAAAATAAATCTTACACATACATACATTATTTTTTTTCTTTAAATAAACATCTCCATTAAATAGAAAGAATTTTTGCCTTTAGAATTGGGTAAGACACAGAATTAGTTTCTTTTCAACAAATTTTTCTTCAACTTCCTTTTAGCCAGAATCTTAACCATACATCTACAATCTATTCGTCCACATAAGTCAACAAAACAATAAATGATCAATTTCCTGCATTTGTCAATATAATATTAGATTGGTCAATTACAAATGTAAAATGAGGAGTGTTAACACCATACTCGTTTGAAAATATTTTTTGTGATTGGTCAGTTTTTTAAAAATTAAAGCAAATTTTAAAAACTAATCAATTTATAAGGTAAATGTTTTGATTTTTGAAAAAACTAACCAATTGCAAAAATATGTTGAAAAAAAGTTCAAAAGTTATGCTATTAACATTTCTCGTGTAGAATTGGTTAATGACAATATAAGGCCTGTTTACTCAATCCATTTTCAGCTTTTATTTTCAAGAAAATTACAATATGGTGAAGTTTTAGAAATTGTTTTTAGTGAAAATATTTTCTGAAATTGGTGAGAAATTGAAAACGTTTCGAAGGTCATTTTCTAGGTTTTTGTTCTCAAATTTTGGAAACAGAAAATGATGAAAATATGGTAGCAATATTGTAATTAATGTTAAAAATACTTTCATTCTTTTCCTATTATTTTTTTGCAAAGAGGTGAAGCAGATGGTGAACACAACTATGTACTTCTCCTTCGTGACTCTGTGCTTCTCCTTCTCGGGTGTTTTCCTTTATGCTTCATTTGTGGACTGTAAGTATAAATTCAACCCATGGACAAAATAAGTGATTGTCACGTACTTCTTTTTTGTGCTTCTCTTGTTTTTTCTTTCACTTCTTTTAGATTTTTTAATCTACTTTTTTCGTTTTCTTTCTCTGGACCAAAATAATCGTTCCTTTTTTTATTTCCTGAAATGTGGAGAAAAAAATTGCCTTCGTAATGGTGCAAATCTTTCTTATCCCTTTTTTCTTAAAAGTTTTTTTTTCACATTTATATCCAATAGATATAATCTAGGATTTCAACTTATTAATTTTGATTTTTTTAGCTAATTTTATTTATGTTACTATTTTTCATTTTAATTCTTTTTATCTTCTAATTAAAGAGTTCACTGGGACCTAAATGATAGGTTGAAATTCATAGCCTTGAAACGAGTTTTCTATGAAAAATGGTGCTTTTTTATATACCTTTTTAGATTAAAGGATACAAATCTTGATCATTATATATGTAACATGTGTTTAATAATATTTATTATAATCAATAATAAATAATAGTATATAAGTTTTGTTAATAAGAATGTAAAAAAATTATATTTACGCATAGATTTTTTTATAAATTTATATTATTTAAAATTTTATTTATTTAGTTATTTTTATAGTTTAAAATTTTAGATTCCATTTAAAATTAGTATATAATATACAAGAAATATATATATTTTTATTATAATTTTACCAAATTAATATGTATTTAATTTGTTCTTCAATTTAAATATACAAATACTTAGAATATATGTAATAATATTAATTTTTTATCATTAATAATGATAAAAAAAAATTATTAAATATAAATTACTATATAAATAAAAATAATATATTCTATATTATAATTTTAATAAATTAATTATTTTTAAATTAAAAAAATAAGATTAGAAAAGAAAGTAATATATTTAAAAATATAATAATATAATTATTCAATAACAACGAAGGAACAACAAGATTGAATATAATTATTTTAAAATTAATTATATAGTATAAAGATCTATTGAAAAAAAATTTATTTCTATTAGAAATATTTATTTTCATAAAAAAATTAATAAAAAATTATAATAATATTTTAAAATATATCATATTATCAAAGAAATTTAAGTTAGAAATATTATAATTAAAGAAACTGCATAGTATAATTTAAATTTTATATTAATATATTAATTTTAAATTTTTTTAATGTATTATATATTATAAAATATATTTAAATTCATACTAATATATTCTAAAAATCATTTATTTATTATACAGAATTTTATTTTTAAGTATTTTTTTACTTTAAAATTTTAAATTACATTTAAAATTAGTGTATAATATATAAATAATATATTTTTTATTATAATTTTACTGAGTTAATATTTAATTATTTTATTTTTTAATTTAAATATATAAATATGTGTGATAATATCAATTAATATTCATTCATAATGATAAAAAAATTCTTTTATTAAATTTAAATTTTCTTAGTATAAAAGTTAGAAGTAATATATTTTTTATTATAATTTTAATAAATAAATTGTTGATAAATTGAAAAAATGAGACCGGGAGAGAAAGAAAAATTAATGTAATATATTTTAAAAATATATTAATATAAATATTTGAGAATAATAGAGAAACAAATGAGATTTAGAATTTTTTTATTAAAAATTAATTTTGTATTATAAATATTTAATAAAAATTATAATAAATATTTTAAAAATATTATATTATGATAAAAAATTTAAATTCTAAATATTATGATATAAAAAATTATATACTATAATTTAAAATTTATATTATTATACTTATTTTAAATTTTTTATTACATTATATATATATATATTAAATTTATCTCATCCCAATATTAATACTAACATTTTTTATTTAAATTTTTTATAATATTATATATTAATAATATTTTTTATAATTAAAAATTAAATTTATTTGTAATGATAAAGGTAAAAAAATAATTTGATAGTATGGCTCAAATATCCTTTTCCCTTCTATAAAAATAAATTTAAATGCAAATTATTGTTGCAGACTTTTATTAGTAATAAATTTAAACAAATATTTAGTGTTAACCATAATAAATGAGATTGAACATATGTTATTATAATATTTATTAAAATTTAGCACCAAAGTGATACCCAAAAGAATACTGTAAAAAATTAAGAGCTAACTGGATACATATTTAATGCTATAATAATTAAAATAAAAAAAGAAGTGTGAAACAAATTCTAGGCATAACATTAAGGAGAAAATCAATTTAAAAACTTAAAAAAAAAAAAACAGAGAAATAACAACTTTTTTTCTTCAGATGGAGAAATGTTTAAGTAGAAGGAAGACATGCCCTTGTGTAAGGCCCTTTCTTTTAGCATGAATGTTGATTTTGCAATGATATTAATCCACGGTTGGCAAGTAATAGCTCAATTTTATGATACTATCTATCTATGTATACAAAATAAAAGATACAACACTATGAAGGTTTTCATTCTTTTTGAGTTCAGATTAGGGTGGTTTATATCACAGGTAAATTAGGAATGAGCTCTGTTATATTTCCTATGCTATATGACAGGCTTTTTATCATTGGTTTGGAGTGGAAATGGTATGAATCATTTCCTCCAACATATTAGAACTGCATCTAATTGGAACATTCTGCCTATATGAAAGGTCTTCATTTTATATTATCCAATATCCAAATCGTATAGACTTACAAGAATAATATTTTCTCAGGAGATTAGAGTTTTTACTTTCACGCCATGATGGATATAATTTGTACTAATTCCTGAAATTGGGTTATATCTATAATTAAAAATTTTCCATTCTCCTTTGTATATTGGATCAGAAAAGCATTGCTTTGTATATATATTTTTAATTATTTTTCTATATATAAGTGTTAGAATATCTGCTATATCCTCTTAATTAAAGTTTCTTGCCTTTTATTGATAAAAAAACGATAAGAAAAGATGAGCTAACAAATCTTAACAATTCTCATAATCATATATTTTTGTATAACATTATCTTAGCATGGTCCAGAATGAGAGAGAGAAAGTAATAAAATTGCCATGGGTTTAAGTACGAGTTATTTAAATAAACGACTAGATCTTAATCGCATGGACAATTTTAAAAGAAAATATATATATTAAAGGTTACATGATGGTTCACGTGCGAGATGATTTCTGCTAACAAAAAAGAGCAAATTGGAATGTGATCCATGGTGTTCACTTTATAAATTAATTAAAGATATTTAATGTAGGTGTAAATTAATAGGAATATGAGATTTTTTTGTTGAATCTTAAAATATGTAAATGTAATTTTTTCTTAATTTTAATAAAAATTCCTTTTAAATTTTTAACCAATGTTATTATAACCACCTATAAGAAATATACCTGCTGTTTTCTACATGCCCGCTGTAGATCTCTGTTAATATATGCTATCAAATTAATCATAGTTCAAAGAAGATGACATATATATATATATATATATATATATATGTTTGAATGAATACTTATTTTCGATCCCTCAAACTTTGAATCGAATAAATAATGGGGGAAACATACTCATTCAACCGAATTTTGTAGCTAGAAGTTGCTATTCATTTTGAAAAAAAATTTGTGTCCATAGTATTTCTTTATTCTGTTTTGGTAATAAAAAGGCAATCTCTGAACTTTTCGTTTGATTCTTTTGTCAAACATATTTTAAGTGATTCCATAATTCCAAAGGCACACCATGGAATCCAAGATTGTCAAATGCTCCAACAATCTCATTTTTCACTTTCTCATTCTCTGACCCATTCACCTTTGACAAGTCAATGGGTGCCACATCACATGCCCTTTAATCTTGCTTATTATTCTTTCTAATTCTTTTTATAAAAAATTATTATTACACATAGAAAATAAGTAGAATGAATTGAAAAGAAAAGAAAGATAGAAAAAAGAAAAGCAAGAAAGATGTAAGATAAAATTTTATGTGATAGGAGAAAAGAAAAAAATATTAAAATAAAAATGCATTTTATATGATAAATTTAATATAAATTTTTTATAAAATTTTACAAATATTTATCATTTATAAATTTAACAACTTTAAAAAGATATAATTAATATATAACAAAAGAGTTTTGTTTTAAATGAAAAAACATTAAAAATATGCACTAATTTTTAAAAATTAATATCATTGTATATTTTCATAATATATATGATTGAATAAGAATAAAGTGGTAAAAGGGATGGAAAGGAGTAATTGGTTGATGCATATTAGTATCATGAGCTCCGAATTTCAGTAGTTATAATAATCTAACAGTTGTTAATTTTTATCAACAGTTTATAGAAATATAATTTTAAAAATTTGAAAGGTGATATTGAGAACTGCATCATGTGCAGTTAGTCTTCAAACCGTAGAGCTTCCTTCTTCAAGCCGCCGTTTAATATATATATATATATATGCGTATAATTCTGGAAGCCGCCTTTTGAATTTAATTCATTTATTTAATTTTGTGGGACATATAATACATTTTTCTTTATTCAGAGAAACATGTATATATGAATTAGGCTTTGGCACTGGAACATAGCAATTTGTCCTGTATCCTATTATTCTTAGCCATGTCTCTGAGTTTGAACTCTTCAAATTCCTTGTATGAGTTTGTGGTGAAAGATGGCAATGGTGTGAAGGGCCTAGCAGACTTAGGTTTATTAGAGGTGCCAGAGAGGTACATACAACCCTCATATGAGAGAATAAACAAGCAAGATTCAAGGGAATGTGACATGGGACCCATTGACTTATCAAAGTTGAATGGGCCAGAGCATAAGAAAGTGGTGGATGAGATTGTTAAAGCAGCTGAGACACTTGGTTTCTTTCAAGTAGTGAATCATGGTGTGCCTTTGGAGTTATTGGATTCACTTAAACATGCAGCACACTCATTCTTTAATTTGCCATCAGAGGAAAAAGCTGTTTATCTCAAAGGAGTGAGCCCAAGCCCAAAGATTAGTTATGGGACTAGCTTTGCACCTGAGAAAGAGAAGGCCTTGGAATGGAAAGACTATATTACTATGATATATAGCAGTGATGAAGAAGCTCTTCAATATTGGCCTAATCAGTGCAAGTATGACCTTCTACCCTCACTACTATATTATGCCCCTTAGTGTATATATCTAACACTTGAATGATTTATTGTCATTCTTGACAAATTTAATAGTGTCACTCTAAATCATTATGAATATATTTGTAGGAAAGTAGCACTTGAGTATGTGAAGTTATCATCTAAAATGGTCAAAGACATTGTGGAAATTTTGATTAAGAAGCTGGAGGTGGAATCAGATGAGTCAATAATTGAGCGTCTTGTGGGTATGAAAACAGTTAACATGAACTACTATCCACAATGTCCAAATCCAGATCTCACTATAGGTGTAGGGCGCCACACAGACATTGGAACTATCACAGTGTTACTTCAAGATGACATTGGAGGGTTGTATGCCAAAGCAGAAGACAATGATGTTGCAAAAGAAGAGTGGTTTGAAATTCCCCCAATCCCTGGAGCTCTAGTCATCAATATTGGTGATACTTTACAGGTTTGCTATCTTGAGATTTAAGTAATTAACTCATTCTACAAGCATATGTGTGATTGTGCTTATGTATAATAATAACATCTACTTATTTTCTGTCAATTTTAACCATCATAAATAATTATATGTTTATACACATTCTATTTTTTATTAATTATTTATGATGGTCAAAACAGTAAAAAATTAAAAAATTGGAATGATAATAAGTGGACATCACAAAATATGTGTACGATAATCATTACTTTTTTAGATGCTAATCAAGAAAATATATTGGTAATTTTAATAAAAATTTTATTAAAAATTACACTATAATACTTTAAATTTTATAATAAAAATATATTAGTAGTATTTTAATAAAAAAATTTCACTTACAAAACTCATTTTCTACCTGGTAGGTAATTATAACTCATTAATTTCAAAAGTCTCATTTCTCTAGATATAGGACCAGTGAACATATTCTACTGTACTATGGTGAGTTAATTAGTAACTATTTCTAATATCCCTTTGCATGTTAAATGGAAGATATTAAGCAACGGGAAGTATAAGAGTCCTGAACATAGAGTGAAGACAACAAGCACACAATCCAGGGTATCAATTCCAGTGTTTACTCTTCCTATACCTACAGATAAAATTGGCCCATTACCAGAGGTGGTGAAGAAAGATGGATTGGCTCATTACAGGGAAGTTCTAATGCTGGATTATATGAATAACTTCTTTGCTAATGTGCATGGAGAAAAAAAGACTCTTGATTTTGCAAGGATCAACTCTGCCTAACTAGTTATGAAGAACAAGAACTAAGAAATTTTTTATTCCTTTTTCATTTCATGTTACCTCAATCTTCAATATCCCATAATAATGAATTCATGGAGATATATATATATATATATATTACTAGTTGCCTAATGCATTGTGTTCCCTCTTTATGATAATGAGTCTTTCAGAAAATAGAAATATTATTTTTAATATTTTATATTATATTTTAAGTTAACTTTAAAAAAAATTAATAATATTAATGTGTGTTCATCCATATCAATTTAAATATCCGAGTCGTATAGAGATGTTAGATTAAGTGTTCAAATTAATAAAAATGTTTTTAGTAATTGAAAAGGTGTTGGAAATGTGCTTGAAACCTATTATACATTTTAAAATAAGAGAGGTATTGATGCTTCATAAATCTTTACCGTTTCCAATATTTCTAGCAACTCCACCCTGAAACCAAACTCAATGTTACATAGGTCCTTCACCCAAGCCAAGCATTTTTTAACTCTAACTAAAATTCAAACATGTAAAACCCAAGAGAGCCATATCAAGAGATCAAACATGTTCATCAACTAAGTGTTTCTGGAGTTTAAAATTTGTCGAGTTAATTTTGATAAAATTAGTTGTACATTATTGAATAAAATTGAGGTTTATACAAAAATTAATCTGAATTATTTATTTTTATTAAAAGGTGCCAAAGTTAATTTTTTCAATGTCAAACCAAGAAGCCCTAACAACCCTCACTCCATTTTCCGTTTTTAACTCTCAAACCCCATTTATTCTTCAGTTGGCACACCTATTTTTACAACTTACCCAAGTAATTTTATTAGTGTGATCACTATAATCTCACAAAAATCATCTTTAAACTCCAATGAACATTTTCTGTTGGCGTTTTATAGAAAGAAAGTAGAAAGGTCAAAAGGTGAACTAGATAGCAGATAATTCAAAAGAGTAATCTGAACCTCTGAGGATAGAAAATAACTTCTGGGAATGGCCCAAGCCCAATAGAGAGGCCTAAAAGGTATACCCCAATTTACAGTGCAAAAAATTTGAAGCTTTTATATATGGAAAATATAAAGTTTGGTTTACCAAAAAATTTTCTATTTTTAATATTTTGAATAGAAAATAAAAATAAAAATATTTATTTTCTAATTTTATTTTCCATTTTCATTATTTTTAGTACAAAATTTTAAATAAAAAATAAAATAACATTTTTATAAATAAAAATAAACATAAAAACATAAAACGTTTTCCAAATCCAAACTGTTACCTTAATATTTTAAGCCTGATACTAACACAAAGCTACTTTCAAAGCCCACAAATTCCCCATGTTAGCCTTCACAATTAATAATGTATCATCTGTAAATGTGAAATAACATCACTTACAATTTTTAAACCATTAAATCTGCCAATACTAATTGCCTTCCTCGTCAAAACCCTAAAACTTTTGGCCACAATTAGAAAAATATGAAATTCATTTTTAGTACCATCATTAACAAGAACAGAGACGAAACTAGCTGGATTGAATGCATGCTCTCATACATTGCATCACTCGTACATACATATATCAAAGTGAAGCACACTTAATATTAATCCAATGTTAAACACATCATCTTTCAATAGAAAAATTATTTTTAATTTTATATTATAAATCTTAATTTGAATTAATTATTTGCATCATCTTTGAATTTTAAACTTTTTAATATACTATCTAAATTTTACCTAATTCAATATGTGTATTTTTCATAACATTTATACTTTTAAAATTTTATTTAAATGTAAAATATTTACCTAATGAAAAATATATTCCTTATTTAAATTTAAATATATATTTTGGAAACATAAAAACCCTTAATACATCCAGGGCATTACATAGCAGAAAATCATTGAGAGTTGAAAATTGAAAATCCGATTGCACT
Source organism: Canavalia gladiata (assembly GCA_037954105.1). NCBI lineage: Eukaryota > Viridiplantae > Streptophyta > Magnoliopsida > Fabales > Fabaceae > Canavalia > Canavalia gladiata. The sequence goes on from CM075663.1 coordinate 34,289,683, forward strand.
ATGAAACAAGAAATTCCGTGTAGAATGTGTTTTGCATGTTTGATTTCACGTTTAAAATTGATAAATAGAGATCCAAAACGCATAAGTTACGTTTACTAACATTAAAAAAACGTAGATGTAGCAAAATGAAATATATATCTAAACATGCACTGTGTAAATCATAACCTGTAGTTCATGTGGACTTAGATTAGACAAAGTCGTAGTTCATTTACTTGTAGACCTACACAGATCTATTTTGAAGCAATCTTAATATTCTTATGTGCAAACGTAACGTTATTTATCTATGTTATTTAATGAATAACAATTTTTTTTAAAAAAATAAAAAAATAAAAAAAATTCATCAAATATAAATATATGTATGTTATTATATGTATATGTGATAATTTTTTTATTTCGAAACTAGTAATTTTAATGAGTTTAGATTTCAGGATTGAGTTAACTTGCTTATTTGTAAAAAAATAAAATAAAATCTCTTTTAAAAATATTTTAGGCATTTTAAAAGTTATGAAGAAAAATACCAATTTAGACTACCCAAAAGGATGATTACCAAAGGAATAAGTGCTAGGCCGCAAACTAATTTAATGCAGACACAAGATTATAACATATATATTCGTTTAAAATATTGATCTATGTGGATCAATGTGGGGGCTTTACCAAATCAAACCACCAATCGATATAGTACTCATTGATAATACATCCTATATATTTATTAGATACATAAAAAAATTATAATAGATAAAATAAATATTTGTTGAATAAATTTGGATTTAAATATAGATAAATATTTGTAAAATTTTATAGAGCAATGGCATGAAAATTATTAGAAAGGTTTACGGTTCACTTTAGATTAATTTTGAGATTAAAAAAAATATATCCATATCATTAAAATATATTACAGTCGAATTTGATCCGATTTAAAAATAATATCAAATGAACAATCCAATTTAAATTTTTCAAGTTGGATTGAATCGATTATTTTAATTTTTTTTTCTAATTTTCAAGGTACAAATACTTTATTTTTTGGTTAATAAATAAATAAATTTTCATTAACTAAAATATAAATAAAATCTCAAACCAATACATAAATGCTTAAATATATAATAAATAAAAATATATATTTTAAATACTAAATTTTCATCATAAATCATAAACATAATCTAAAATATAAATTAAAAGTGAAAATAATTTTTTTCTTTACAAATAAAAATATCTTTGACAAAATACATATTCACACTTTGAGATAGTCCAAATAATTTGAAAGAAACTTTATAATTCACCACTGCATTATCTATTATAGAAATTGAATATATGATAATAAAAATGATGAAAGAAGAGGTTTCGTTTAAAGTTTTTATAAGCAATTTAGGATCAAAACAAGTTATCATTATTGTTTGTTATGATAATAAAAATGCAATATATTTAACTAAAATTAATACATATAATGAAAGAACCAAATATATTGATGTTAAATGTCATCTTTTCAGAAAGATTATTTTTAAATGTACTATTGTAAAAAAATTGATACCTCTAATAATACACAAACATATTGATAAATTTATTTCTAATTTTTAAATGTAAATATTACTTAGATGTAATTGGTATTCATAGCATGAGTTTATCTTTGTAAACATTTGTCCGTGATATATACAGTTTGAGCTTTGAAGACATTTTAAGTGAAGATGGAGATTTGTTATTATTGGATAGAAAGAAAAATCTCTTCATAGTTTTAGGTATCTATTATTTGGAAGGTTAGAAAAATATATAAATCTAATTCATTGTTTAATAATGATTATGAGAGATAGTTTTTATATATTAGAGTTCCACATTAATTAAGTACATATAAAATAAAAATAATTTTTATTTTATGAGTTAATTTTTAGAGTTTAGTTATATTTAAAAATAATTTATAATATGATATAAAAGTCTATAATTTAGTTAGACAAATATATTTTCATCTTATGAGCTAATATATCAGATTGAGTTAATATTATCTTTCTCTTTTTTTTATTTAATTTTATCTATTTTTATATAATAATAATAATAATAATAATAATAATAATTTTGTTTATTGAAACAACACATCTTAAATCATCTACTTATAACATGTAAATTCTTATCCACATAATTGATATTTGTTATCACATCTTGGATCTAATGTTACTTTTTTCATAATTTACTATTTCAATAGACTAAAGCATGTTCTTAAAGCAATTTTTTAACTTTTTATTAATTAAACCAAAAAATTTTATGTCTAACATGATATCAAGGTCTATCATAAATTTTATTATTAAAATGTTTACAAATATTTTCTTTGAGCATGGGAAAATGTGTTAGAGTCTTATATTAACTAAAAATATAACCAACAATTCTCACCTCATGATTTAACTCTAGAGATTAAATTCAAACCTAATTTCGAGATTAAATTCAAACCTAATTTCTAACATCACTTCTAAATACAAGACTTCTTTATTTAAAAAAATTATCTTAAAGATAACATTATCTTTAGTAGAGAATTTTAATTTTTTTTATCTTCTCTTTTTTTTTATTTGAGAAAATTTAAATATATACATCAATAAAAAATATTGTGAGATATTTGAGATTTGGTACGAAGTATGATTACTTCTTTCGTTATTTTCTAACATTTTTATATGAATTTTGATAGTTATCTTCACTTACCGACATAAATTTCAAGTTGTTTTACATTTGTTCTTATACTTTTGCTTTATTTGCGCCTATAACAAAATGTATGAATCACTTTTTTCTCTCTTACAAAGTTATGTGCACGCATATGGTAGAACTGTTTGGGTTGGGTTGGTCTTAGCTCAATTTAGCCAAAACAAAGTTATGATGTGCTTTCTTCCTTTTCTTGACTATTGTACTTCTAAAGGTATATCAGGCCTTTTAGTCTTGTATATAAACGACCTTTGTATTAGTAATTTGGATAATCAGAAATTGTAAAAATTTTAAGTATAGGATTTTGAAGTAAGCCAAAATGATGAATTCAATAATAATAAAAACATGGATGTGGATAAAGAAAAAATTATCCCTATTTAAGTTTTTAAAGTTAAAAGATGTGAGAAGTGATGGTTTATGCATAGGGTTAGCAAGTTTTTGTTTTTAGCATGAATTCATGTCTAAGTAGGATCTAGAAAGCTTTTATATTGATTTTATTGCTTCTTTTAAGTTGATCTCATAGAATTCTATATGTATATAAGTTGAAGTGATTTTATCCAACCTAAGCATATTTGTTTGCAATGAAAAATATCTATTATTTAGATAAAAATAAAATAAAATTAAACAATAAATTATATGACAAGAGAAAAAAAATGAAATATGATAGGTTATATCATAAAAAAATTAAAATATATCTAATATAATTTGTAATATAAATTGATTGTAAAAATAACATATTTCAGATGTTAGCATCATTAGTGTCCGGTAAGTCTACTCTTAACCAAGCTACCATTAGATGTTACTTAAAAAAAACTAGCATTAGGTGTTCGAATGAACATCACCTTCTAATGCTGATTTAGCTAAGAATAGGGATAAATAAATCATAGTAACATAATATTAGCACGTTTAGAGAAATACCATTTTACCATTTACAGTAGTTTAACAAATTACAAGGAAAAATAAGTTAAAGAAGATATTTGTTATATTTATTACATTTTTAATTTAATAAAATCATTTTATAATAAAAATGATTATATTTAATTATTTAAAATCAATGTTAAAATTTTTCTTCTTTTTAAGGCAATACTAGCTTTCCCTTTCAAAAGTCAAAACTTATCCCTTTTTTCCCATAAAAGTCAAAACATGTTTTATCATGCTGTATTTGATCCTTTTTTTTGGGTACCCTGTTTTGAACTGATGAATTAAAACGACATCCATTAAGCAAGAAGGTGGGTCCTTTCTTTGTCCTTGCTGCTGCTTGACAAAACTTCCACTGAAAATTTTTGGAATTCGGCACTGAATTCTGAATATGTGGTAGAAAAAGTCCAAACCAAAATGCCATTTTTCTCGTTATAAAAAAAAAAAGGGTTGTTTTGTTTTATAGCCATAGACCGTATAGGATTAGGACATGGGGATCCAAAGTCCACTCTTTACTCCTACAAATTCTACATACTCTCAATAATATTCTCATCAATATTTCTTTGGATGTACGGTAAATATAATGAACTATAAATTTAAAATTTTATGTAAAATGTTAGAAGCTTCTCACAAGATCAGTTTTGGTGGGCTAATATTTGGACCAATATAATATATTTGTTTTTTATTTATATACCAAGAAAAAATATATTATTTTATTTTTTTATGTAGATGTTTAATAAATATTAAATATTTTTTAAAAATTTATTAATATATTCTATTCATATAAATAAAAATAAAAGACAGTATAATATAATATAATGTAATAACTATATATTAAAAAATAAGAATATGAAAATAATTACATTCTTTAATTTTAGTCTACGACAGATAAACAAGAATAGGGATAATGCAAACGTTGGTATTATATATACTTGTAGCTGCTTGTATTTATTTAGTCGTGTCTATGTAAGTTCAAATCATGAATAATGTACAAATTCACTTATTTTATATAAAAATTTAACCTTAAATTTTTATTAAAGAAAATGGGGTAGATAAGAAATAAATTCTATATCATTTGGTAATAAAAAAATTTATCTTCTTTTATAAATCAATTACTTCAAAAAAGTTAAAATGTTAAATAAAAATATAAAATAATATTATACTATATCTGGAACTGATAGTGTTAAACATTATCTTAAAGATTTGGCCTGTGAATACTTCAATTATATGCAAAAATCTTTTTGGCTCCACACCTTACAAATAATAATTTAAGGTGACATTCAATATAAGAAATCTTTTAATTAACATTCTTAAAAAAGTGACGAAATTAAATTTTTTACATCTGATAAATGAGAATAAAAATATTCTTCTGATATAAAAAAAATTCTTAGAAATAATAATTTATGAATAAATTAAAATATTTTTTATGATAAGTAATTATAAAGTTATAAACTTTTCATAATAATCAATTACATATTATTATTAAAAATTTAAATAATAATTAAATATATTTTATAAAATTTAATAAAAATATTATTTCTGAAAATCTCATTTTAGAAAAATGACTTAATTGGAATGAAAATTTTGAAATATACCTAAAGAGTAGAAAAAAAGAATTCAAATAGCACACAAGACTAGTCAACTCTTCAGAAGTAGAAGGTTCTTAAGAGACTAATCTCAATCATGTACTTTGACTGAGAACCCTGACCTCTTCATCTTCGTCACCTGCTAACCCTTTTTGCCAGATTCTCAAGTCTTCGCTCAAATGTATCTTTGACTTTATCTTTCCACTACGAATTGTCAAAGTTGCTAAATCTTGAACACAGTTTAGTTGTGGGTATCTGTGTTTAGTTTTCTTTATTATAAAAAATAATGATAATTTAGAATCAGCAAAAACATGCAGATATTGAGGAGTTTGATTGATTCCGAGGATGGTGTATCGGATGTGATCAACAAATTAAATTGGTTGTTTGTTTCTATTCAAACATTTGTCTTGAAATAGATGTCAATATGTGATAAATTATAATTTTTTATGTTAAGTTATAATTTTTATAATAAACTTTATTATAAAAATATCTTTTGAATTTTTTAACATACGTTATATTACTTTAAACTTATTTTAAAATAACATTTAATTTATTTAAATTTAAGTTTGTAAATGAATATTCAAAAACATATACTAAAATTGCTCCTTTTAATAATATTAAAATATTTACAAATATATATGCATGGACAAGTTTGATTCCTATCGCAATTTATATTTCTTCAAAGTCTAAAAATTCCTTTAATTATATTTATCAGAAAAATTGTTAATTAATAACATGTACAAGATTTTATGATATTTTTTTTAGAAGGTAATAGAAATAAATTTTATGATTTTCTCAAAAGATAAAAAGCAATATCTTAAAAAATACTATATAATAAAAGTACTTTCTTTTAAAAAATTTAACCAACACGCAATGGTGCAAAAATACGATATTATAACAGGATTTTACATCGGTTTTTTAAAAACCGATGTAAATAAAAACGCGGTGGCATTTTTGTAAATAAATGTAAACTTTCTACATCGGTTGAGAAAAGAACCGATGTAGAAAGTACTTTTTACATCGGTTGTTATGTAACCGATGTAGAAAGTACTTTCTACATCGGTTCTTTTCCCAACCGATGTAGAAAGTGAGTTTTTTTTCAAACTTTCTACATCGGTTACGAAACAAGCGATGTTGAAAGTACTTTCTACATCGGTTGTTCTGGAACCGATGTAGAAAGTGAATTTTTTTAAAACTTTCTACATCGGTTATTTTCTCAACCGATGTAGAAAGTACTTTCTACATCGGTTCTGAGAAACAACCGATGTAGAATGTCTTCCCCTGTCACTTATTTTTCGACGCTGTTCGTGTTTAACCTTATTTTTCAAAACTCCAGTTTCTCGTTTCGGCTTGTTCTCTCTATTTTCGTTTAAGTCTTAGCCATTGTCGACATCTTTATTGTTCGTGGTTTCATTCCGTGCTTACGTTCGTGGTCGTCGTCGCCGTTGGAACGATTTCGTTCGTTCGAAGTCGTTGTCGCGCACCGTAAGGTTCGAAGTCGTCTTTGTTGTTATTTATGCATCTCATTCTATTATTATGGTTGAAATATACATTTATTTTGGTTGTATTCTTTAATTTTTAAGCTTCTTATTTGGCTATACCGTGTTGTGTCGTCGTTCAACCACCGTTGTGCCTCCATTTGGACACCGTTTGGCCACCGCTCAACCATTTTGTGTTGACTGTGAGGTATGCTCTATGCACCTCTACTTTGTGATTGCAGATGTGAAAGTTTGTTTAGGGTTTATGTATGTTATAGTCTTGATTTTGAGTTTAAATATGTTGGTTTGTTTTCTTGAGTTCAAATATGAGCATACCCTTAGTTTCCCGTTCAAGGTTGAATATAATGAGTATATTACTAAATAAGTAAATCATTCATTATATTAAATCTTGAATTATCCAAGTTGGACAGTTTGGGACTAAAGTTTTTTATTCAGTGGTTAACAATTTCTTCATAAATCTTGTAAATTGTACTTGATTAAATTTTGGTTTAGTTCATTTTGCATTGTCTCTGGGTACATGCTTCATTATGGTAAATAAAACCATAATGAAGTTATGTACTTGGAGACTGATGCGAAATGCTGCCGAAATTTCACCAAGTATGATATTCAAGATTTTAGAAGTATGTTAATCGATGAATAAAAAACTTTTTTCTCGAATGGGATAGGGTCTTACCAATAGTGAGGATAATAAATTAACAACAATGAGTGACAAGGTTAATCCTAAATCTTGTGTTGATGATTCTTGTATAGTATGGATCGTAGTTGGATAAATGCTAAACGAACGAGCGATGAGTACGAGAATGGGGTCGAAGAGTTTTTGAATTTTGCGCAGACAAATCTACCTGAGAGTAATGGACAATTTTACTGTCCGTGTGTTAATTGTCTAAATGAGAGACGTTTGGGTGTTGGTCAAATTAGAGAGCATATTCTTTGTGATGGATTTTGCAAAAGTTATACTAAATGGACATGGCATGGTGAGTTATTAGGCATGCCAAGTGTGTCACAGACGGTGGAGGTTGATATAAATATGGAAGATTGGGTAGAGGATATGATTCGTGATGTAGGGCATGCGTCATTTGAGCGGGCAAATATGTATGGTAACTTATCTACTGATTCAAAGAAACCTTTGTATCCGAGATGTACTACCTTTACACGATTGTCAGCAGTGTTAAGATTATTCACTCTGAAGGCAAGGAATGAGTGGAGTGATAAAAGTTTCACCGAATTACTTGAACTGTTGGTAGAGATGCTTCCGGAAGGTAACACATTACCAAAGCGTAATTATGAGGCGAAGAAGGTGTTGTGTCCGATGGGTATGCAGTATAAGAAAATACATGCCTGCCCCAATGATTGCATACTATACAGAAATGAGTTTGAAGGATTACATGAATGCCCTGTGTGTCACGTTTCACGTTATAAACTGAAGGATGGTGATTCTATTTGCAATGACAGCACAAAGCGGCCTCCAGCCAAAGTGTTATGGTATCTTCCAATAATTCCAAGATTCAAACGATTGTTTTGTAATAAAGATGAAGCAAAGAACCTTAGATGACATGAAGATGAAAGACTGATTGATGGAAAACTTCGTCACCCAGCTGATGGTTTGCAATGGAAGATGGTTGATCAACTATATCCCGATTTTGGGAATGAGCCAAGAAACCTAAGGCTTGGACTTGCAACAGATGGAATGAATCCCTACGGTAATTTAAGTAGTAAACATAGTTCGTGGCCTGTACTTTTGACAATTTACAACCTTTCTCCGGAGTTATGCATGAAACGTAAATACATCATGTTGTCCATGATGATTTCAGGTCCACAACAACCTGGAAATGACATAGACGTTTATCTTGCTCCTTTAATTGAAGACTTGCAAAATCTATGGGAAGAAGGTGTGGACGTGTTTGATGCATATGGTAATGAAAATTTCAAGATGCGGGCAATGCTTTTTTGCACTATTAATGACTTTCCAGCATATGGAAATTTATGTGGATACAGCGTTAAGGGGCACAAAGCATGTCCCATATGTGAAGAAGGCACAAGTTACCATCAACTGCATCATGGAAGGAAGACAGTGTATCTTGGTCATCGAAAATTTCTCAGGACTAATCACCCTTATCGTAGATTAAGGAAAGCTTTTAATGGGTTGCCAGAAAATGATGTTGCTCCAAAAGCCTTAACTGGACAACAAGTCTATGACCGGGTTAAAAACATCAAAACTGTTTTTGGAAAGACTCAAGAAAAGGTCACGGAGACAAGGATATGGAAGAAAAGATCAATATTTTTTGATCTTCCATATTGGTGCAAACTTGATGTTAGACATTGTATTGATGTGATGCATGTGGAAAAAAATGTGTGTGATAGCATCATTGGAACACTTCTCAATATATAGGGCAAGACTAAAGATGGAGTCAATTCTCAACTGGATTTGGTTCACATGGGTATACGACATCAGTTAGCTCCACAGTCTGCAGGAAAGCGAACATATTTGCCCCCGGCATGTCATACGTTGTCAAAAAAAGAGAAAATTTCTTTTTGTGAGTGCCTACGTGGGGTTAAAGTGCCATAAGGGTATTCTTCAAATTTTAAAAGACTTGTCTCGATGAAAGATTTAAAGTTAGTTGGGTTAAAGTCTCATGATTGTCATGTGTTGATGCAACAACTACTTCCAGTGGTTATTCATGACATTTTACCTAAAAAAGTTAGACATACAATAAGTAGGTTATGCTTATTTTTCAATAAAATATGTAGCAAAGCCATTGACCCTCTAAAATTGGATGAGTTGGAAAATGAAGCTTTCACTATCTTATGCCAATTGGAGATGTATTTTCCTCCATCATTTTTTGACATTATGGTTCACTTGGTTGTTCATATAGTGAGAGAGATCAGATTATGTGGTCCAGTTTATTTGAGGTGGATGTATCCAATAGAACGATACATGAAAATATTAAAAGGGTATGTGAAGAATCCACACCGTCCTGAGGCATCTATGATTGAAAGATACATTGCAGAAGAGGCCATTGAGTTTTGTACAGAGTATTTGTCAGAGGTGGAACCCATAGGAGTTCCTAAGTCTCGTCATGAGGGTAGACACGGAGGTAAAGGTACACGAGGCATAACTGTGAAAAGCATGGGTCGTGCAGAAGTCCTTCAAGCACATTTGTATATTTTGAATAATACCGATGAGGTTCAACCTTACTTATCTACTCACAAAACTATGATAAGGGAGGAGAATGTTCGAATGAACGAGAAATGGTTGTTGAATGAGCATAACAAAACGTTCTTAAATTGGTTTGGTGAAACAATTAAGAAGGATCATGTTGCCTCTGATACATTGAAGTGGCTAGCAAATGGCCCAAACTTTGATGTCATATGTTGGACTGGGTACGATATTAATCATTTTTCATTTTATACAAAGTCTCAGGATGATAAAAGTACCATGCAAAATAGTGGGGTTATGGTGGTGGCAGAGTCGATGCATTTTGCAAGTTCTAAAGATAAAAATCCTGTAAAGGCTTCCATATCTTACTTTGGAGTGATTGAAGAGATTTGGGAGATTGATTACACAAAATTTAGAGTGCCTGTTTTCAAATGCAGATGGGTTGATAGTAACAGTGGTGTGCAAGTCGATGAATTGAGATTTACATTGGTTGACCTTCAAAAAGTAGCTTACAAGGATGACCCTTTTCTTATGGCCCACCAAGCAAAACAAGTGTTTTATGTCCAAGATCCTTGCTCCAAAAGATGGTCAGTTGTTCTTCAAGGAAAGACAACAATCGCTAGTGATGACACCAATGATCTTTCAAATATTGATATTTCTCAAACTCCCTTATCATCAAAGATATCTAGTATCAATGAAGAAACTGAAATAGATGATGTACATGCTATTCGAGATGATCATCATGAAGGAATATGGGAAAATGTTACTACATGATACAAGTTAGTTATTTATTTAATTATTTCATCATTGTATGTTTATTTTTAACTTATTTTAAAATGTTTATTACGTTTTTTATGTTTAGTAGAGTTTCTAACATCTTTTCTCTTTACTTTCAACAGGTACATGGCTGATTATTACATTTCTTTTCAACTTTCAATACTTGTTTGATGTAATTTTAAGTTATTTCATTTGTAAATTAAAGTTTGATAATAAATAATGATGTATTTAGTTTAAATATATAGATTATGTGAATTCTGTATTGGCTGTCTGGTGCTTCTCTATTGTCTGCCTGGATTCTGTGTGTATATGCAGGTATGTGAATAACTAATACGGTAGTATACCTAAACAAAATGAACATTAAAAAAAAAAGGACTTTCTACCTCGGTTACGACCATAACCGATGTAGAAAGTACACTTTTTACATCGGTTTCGGGCAGAACCGATGTAAAAAGTATGACTTTTTACATCGGTTAAAGCTATAACCGATGTAGAAAGTCATACTTTTTACGTCGGTTGCAGAACCGATGTAAAAAGTCTTATTTTCTATATCGCCCGCTTCAACACCGCCTGAATAACCGACGTAAAATGTGCTTAACAATCGATGTAAAAAGCTTATTTTCCACTAGTGACGCACCTTAATAGGATGAGGATCCTCTTCAATACTTTAGTAGAGGTATATTTCCGAGAGAGTGAGATACAGAAGAATCTATCGATGGGATCCAATATCTACGTAAGAGAGAGGATAATAATATTTTTATCATTCCCACAAAAATAAATAGAATAGAAAGAATCTTTTAACATTTTCTAATTTTAAAGTGAAATTTACATTGAAACCCTTTTCAAGTAATAATAATTATAAAACAAAAATTAATAATAATAATTTATTAAAATTATTTTAATTATATTTAAAATTTATCTTTCATTTTTTAGGTGATGCAAAATTATCTATTATATTATATAATTAATTTATTTTAGCATTTTTCTGATAATGAAATAATCTATTCAATGTTTCTTTGTTTTATAATTAAAGAATTAATTATTTAATTTTCTGATTCACAACACATTTTCTAATAACAATATGTGATTTAGATTGATTGATATTAAAAATATTTAATAATTTAAAATTTATTTAATAAAATAATTTTTACTTAATTTTAAAATAAACAAATACTTAATTTTTTTAAACATTGTTTGATTTTAGGTACAGATTAATTTTAGTTTTAATTTTTTTAAAGCAACTTATACTAAAATTGTTAATATTATTTCATAACCATCATATATGCAAAGGAATAAAGTCTTCTTGTGTAATTAAGTAACTTAATTAATTGGTATATCATATTCTATTTATATAATTTTTTATATATTTTAATTTTAAAAAATCTAATTCACTAATATCTGTGTAGTCATTATATATGTTTTAAGAGATATTCAATGTTAAGACTACTTCCTTTTAATACCTTACTCTCTAATTATTTTAATATTTAATATTAGGATGTATTTAAAAAATTTAGCAACAAATCTAATTGAGTTTAAAAGATAGTTGCAAAAGAAAAATAAAACTTAAAAGTTGAACAGGTAAATGAAAATTAATAAGTTAACAATTAAATTAAAATTATTTGATAAACTAAATGTTAAACTAACGATATATGTAAAATAATAAATAAAAATATAATAATTAATAAACCAAAACTTGATAGATGTGATGTATATTTTTTAAAATAAAATATATAAAAAGTTAATTAAATAAAATTTATTTTTTAAAAGAAATATTTTAATTTAAATTTTATTATAAATAAATTTAAAAAATTGTCAAAATTTTTTTATTTAAAAATAAATTAAATAATAAATGTTGAAAATAATAATTTAAAATAAATACATAAATATAATAATAATAATAATAATAATAATAATAATAATAATAACAATAATAATAATAATAATAATAGATCCTTTTATTTGAGGAATACTTACTATTAGATTGTTAGTTTTCTAAGATAGAAATTTAATAAATCTATCCATTAAATATATGATGATTATCAACATCAAATTTTAGAAAAAAATAATTTACAATCATGTATTTATTATCAATATTTACATATATTTAAAATATAATATATATTAAATTAATGTTATTGATAAATCTAAAATATTTTTTATATTTAATAAAATTTTATAAATTTAATTTACATAATAAGATTTTTAAAGATTATTCACTGTTTAACGGTATATTGAATAATATGAATTAGTATGACAAGCATGCATCAATGAATTTACAAGTATATAATCTTATAAAAAATATTTATTTATATTTTAAAAATATATTATATATTAAATTGATACTATTTGATAAAATATCAAATAATTTTAAAATTTTATCAAATTTATAGATTTAATTTATATAATAAATTTTTTAATTTAAAAATTAAATTTATTAAACTTTCACATTTTACAAAAATTATTAAATAAAATAATTTTAACATGAATCACTTAAAAAATAAATGAATATTTCCTCTAATATAAATATCTTGTAAATAAGAGAAGATAATATTTTACAGTTTAATAGAAAAATTTTAATAATTAAAACTATTAAGATTGATCGATCTAACTCTGTTGATCCAACCTCTTGATAAAATGTATGATCTAAATTTTAAAATTATAAATATAAATATTAATTATTTATTTTTTATCTCAATCAAATTAAGTTTTATTAAAAATTATCTTTTAATTATAATTTTAAATAATATATAATAATAATTTTAATTTTTATTAAACGTTTTTCTATCAAATTTTTATTTATAAAAATTATCCATAGATAGATATTTTAATAAAAGTTTAAATGATATAATTATAAAAAATTAATATATTTAATATCAATATAATATATTTTATGTAGGGATTGAATTTTTTTTTTGAACATAACTGAAAAATGATTAGATTAGAGTTGATCAAACGTGACTTCAAAATTTTAATTGTTTTTTACTTGCTAAAATGAAGAATTTAATTAGGTTAGTCTCATACAAATCGAATAATCTTTTTAATAGCTCTTTTAATAATATATACATAGATATTGCGCTTTGAAGATGTAAAGTGTGGTTGTATTTATTTTTCATTTTTATTGTGATATATATTATTAATAGTTATAAAAAATATTATTTTAGTTTATTTTTAACTTTATACAAAAGACACGATAAAAATAATATGATCTCATTCTCATCAATTTCTTCATAATATCTTAAAAATAAAAAATAAAAATAAAATAATATTTTTATAATCATATACAAAATTATATTAATTAAAAAATAAAATTAAATATCACCTAATATTTTCTAACTAGTTTTATAAAACAAAATTCAAAAGAGAAGAGTGGACACTTTTTTTCATTGCCAAGAATAACATTAGAACAAATATCATCACTATTTAATTTTTTAATTTATTACTATTATTGTTATTATTTATACTGTTGTAATAACTGTTCTAATAATTGTTATTATTTTATTACAAAAATTAAAAAATATATAAATAATATAATAATTAAATTAAGTAATTTTATATTAATAATTTTTTTGAAAAATAAATAATATAATATTAAATAAGACAATAAAAAATAAATTTAACTAAAATATTGAAGATAAAAACAAAAAACAAAAATAATAATTTATAATGTTCAAATACTATTTTAAGTAGCATCGGGATAAATGATATAAGTTAGTTAAATAAATTTATAAAATTGATTTTGATACATTATTAAAAAAACTTATATTTTTAATTAATTAATAATTATAATAAATATAATTTAAATATTTTTTATTTGTTCCTATTAATACAGTATAAAAGTAATAAATATTTTTTATTTGATTTTATTAATATAGAATTTTTTATAATAATTATTGTAAATTTAAATATTCCATAAAAATGGATTCACTTATTATCCAAATAATTTAAGTTAGAGTTATATCATTTAATGATTTTTTATAAGATATAAATTTAATAAAATTAATTATTGAATAACATGATATAATCATGATAAGCATGCATATATCAATTTAAAAAAATTATAAAATTCACCGAAATGTAATTTTACAATCATTTACTTATATGTAAATTAATATTATTTTATGAAATATTAAACTTTAAATTTCATAAAATTTTATAAGATTTATATACATAATATATATTTTTAATTTAAGAATTAAATTTGTTAAATTCATATTTTAATGGAAGTTATCTAATTGAAATAATTCTAGTTTAAGTTATTTTTAGAATAAATAAATATATTTTTAAATTATAGATTTAACTATACTAATAATATATTATACCAAGAATATATTTTAATTTTTTTTATCCAACACGTTTTTTTAATATATATGTTGATAAAATATAATTTAGTATATTATATCATTAGTGTAGGTTTACAATGTTTATAATAATAAATTAATTCAATTTCATAAGACAATTTTTTTATCCGTGATATGTTCTTTGGTACTATAAAATATTTTATAATGTTTTTAAGGTACATTGTAGATGTTTACATAATACAATTAAAACATAAAAGTAATTTTTATTTTTTATTATTGAATTTTTTTATATATTTTATCATATAATTTATATTCTTAAAAATAATATTAATATATATATATATATATAATCACTACTTTATGAATTAGATTAAATTTAAAATCTAATTTTTAATATAATATTAAAATTTAATTAGAAATAATTTTAACATGTAATATATTTGATAAATTTATTGTTAAGTGATAATTTTTTTCAACCAATATATATATATATATATATATATATTAATTTTTTCAACGATTAAATAGTAAAAATTATGTTATTTATATTTTTAACTTTTATTTTTGGTTTATAAAACAAGATTATGATGTATATCTTATTATTAAGATAATTTTAGCATCTGATATATTTAATGGATATCATTAGTGAAAAAATAATATTTTATAACATAAATTTACATCGATTGTTTATGAATTGATATAAATAAAAATACGGTGACATTTTTATAAATAAATATGAAACTTTCTATATTGGTTCTCAAAACAACCGATGTAAAAAATATTTTTTACATCGGTTGTTTTAAGAATCGATGTAGAAAGTAGATTTTTTATAACAATTTTTTACATCATTTCTTGGGAAATCGATGTAAAAAGTTGGCGATAGCATTTTTGTAAATAAAATGACAAATATTTTACATCGGTTATTCGTTTAACCGATGTAGTAAATCGTTTCTATATCAATTTTGAGAAACAACTGATGTAGAATGTCGTTCCCTTTTCCCTTTGCTTTTGACTTTGGTCATCTTCAACTTCATTCTCTAGATCCTCAGTTTCTTGTCTCGGTTTGTTCTCTTTTCTTGTTTATGTCTCAGTCATTGCCATTGTCGCTACTATTCGTCGTTACACTCTGTCAGTACACCCTTTGTCATCACCGTTATGACCATTGCCTCTGCTCGAATTCGTCATCATGCACCCTAAGGTGTGAGCAACCTCTGCCGTCATCGTTGTCGTTATTTGTCCATTTCCTTCTGTTATTATAGTTGAAATTTACGTTCATTTTGGTTGTATTCTATAATTTGCAAGCTTTTTGTTTGGCCACCATTATGCCTCCACTCGACCACCGCTCTGCCGCCGCTCTACCATTGTTGTGTTGACTGTAAAGTATTTTCTTTGCACATCTGCTTTGTCATTACATATGTGAGAGTCTGCTTGTGTTACCTTGAACAAAGAAGCCTCTACACCTTTACTTTGTTAGGTGATGTGTATGTTAATATTAATTTCGTTTTAAATATAGCTAATATTTGAGTGCATGAACCTGGTTTTGAAACATTGAACAATCTTCATGGCTTAAGAATATGACCTAAATTCAGCCTCTGTATATAAATTGTTAAGGGAATATTTTTAATTCATAAAGAATCCATAACTAAGTTTATTAAGGTCACAATAGATATGAGATATGTTATTGCAGTTGATCATGAGTTATTGTTGATTGCTAAAATGATAATTACCATAATTATATATCTAAATATGTTGATCTTTTTAAGTTAATTTTGTTTCTTTTCTTGAGTTCAAATATGAGCATATCCTTAGTTTCCCATTCAAGGTTGAATACAATGATTTTATTACTGAATAAGTAAATCATTCATTGTATTCAATCTTGAATTGTCCAAGTTGGACAATTTGGGACTAAAGTTTTTTATTCAGTGATTAACAATTTCTTCTTAAATCTTGTAAATTGTACATGATAAAATTTTGATTTAGTTCATTTTTCATTGTATCTAGGTACATGCTTGATTATGGTAAATGAAACCATAGTCAAGTTATGTACTTGGAGATCGATGCGAAATGCTGCCGAAATTTCACCAAGTATAATATTCAAGATTTTAGAAGTTTGTTAGTCGATGAATAAAAAACTTTTTTCTTGAATGAGATAGACCTTACCAATAGTAAGGAAAATAAATTACCAATTATGAGTGACAAGGTTAATCCTAAATCATGTGTCTATGATTCTTGTATAATATGGACGATAGTTGGATAAATGTTAAACGAACGAGTGATGAGTACGAGAATAGGGTTAAAGAGTTTTTGAATTTTGCGCAAACAAATCTACCTCAGAGTAATGAATAGTTTTACTGTCCATATGTTAGTTGTCTAAATGAGAGATGGTTGGTTGTTGATCAAATTAGAGAGCATGTTCTTTATGATGGGTTCTACAAAAGTTATACAAGATGGACATGACATGATGAATTATTAGGTATACCAAGTGTGTCACAAAAAGTAGAGATTGATATAAATATGAAAGATCAGGTAGAGGATATGATTCGTGATATAGGGCATGCATCGTTTGAGCAGATAAATATGTATGGTAAATTGTCTACTGATTCAGAGAAACCATTGTATCTGGGATGCACTACATTTACACAATTATTAGCAGTGTTAAGATTATTCAATTTGAAGGCAAGGAATGGGTGGAGTGATAAAAGTTTCACAGAATTACTTGAACTGTTGGTAAAGATGCTTCCGGAAGGTAATACATTACCAAAGCGTAATTATGAGGTGAAGAAGGCATTGTGTCTGATGGGTATGCAGTATAAGAAAATACATGTCTATCCCAATGATTGCATACTATACAGAAATGAGTTTGAAGGATTACATGAATGCCCTGTATGTCAAGTTTCACGTTATAAACTGAAGGATAGTGATTCTAGTTCGATGAAAGCATAAAGTTGCCTTCAGCCAAAGTGTTGTGGTTTCTTTCAATAATTACAAGGTTCAAATGATTTCTTTGTAATAAACATGATGCAAAGAACTTTAGATGACATGTAAATGAAAGAAAAATTAATGGCAAACGTCATCATCTAGCTGATGGTTTGCAATGGAAGATGGTTGATCAATTATATCCGAATTTTGGGAATAAGCCAAGAAACGTAAGGCTTGGACTTGCAACAGATGAAATGAATCCATATGGTAATTTAAGTAGTAAGCATAGTTCATGACTTGTTCTTTTGACAATTTACAACCTTTCTCCGGAGTTGTGCATGAAATGTAAATATATCATGTTGTCTGTGATGATTTCAGGTCCACAACAGCTTAGAAATGACATAGACGTTTATCTTGCTCCCTTGATTGAAGACTTACGAAATCTATGGGAAGAAGGTTTGGATGTGTTTGATGGGTATGGTAATGAAAATTTCAAGATGCGGGCAATGCTTTTTTGCACTATTAATGACTTTCCAGCATATGGAAATTTATGCAAATATAGTATTAAGGGGCACAAAGCATGTCCTATATGTGAAGAAGATACAAGTTACCATCAACTGCATCATAGAAGGAAGACAGTTTATCTTGGTCATCGAAAATTTATCAGGACTAATCACCCTTATTGTAGATTAAGGAAAGCTTTTAATGGGTTGCTAGAAAAAGAGGTTACTCCAGAAGCCTTAATTGGACAACAAGTTTATGAACAGGTTAAAAACATCAAAACTATTTTTGGTAATACTCAAAAGAAGGTCACTGAGAGAAGGATATGGAAGAAAAGACCAATATTTTTTTATCTTCCATACTGGTGCAATCTTGATGTTAGACATTGTATTGATGTGATGCGTGAGGAAAAAAATATGTGTGATAGTGTCATTGGAACACTTCTCAATATATAGGGAAAGACTAAAGATGGTGTCGATTCTCGATTGGATTTGGTTCAGATGGGTATACGACATCAGTTAGCGCCATAGTTTGTAGGAAATCGGATATATTTGCTCCCGGCATGTTATACATTTTAAAAAAAAAAGAAAATAAGTTTATGTGAGTGTCTACATGGGGTTAAAGTGCCACAAGGTTATTCTTCAAATTTTAAAAGATTTGAATCCATGAAGGATTTAAAGTTAGTTGGGTTAAAGTCTCATGATTGTCATGTGTTGATGTAACAACTAATTCCAGTGGTTATTTGTGATATTTTGCCTAAAAAAGTTAGACACACCATAAGTAGGTTGTGCTTCTTTTTTAATATGTGGCAAAGACATTGACCTTCTAAAATTGGATGAGTTGGAACATGAAGCTTTTATTGTCTTATGCCAATTGGAGATGTATTTTCCTCTATCATTTTTGACATTATGGTTCACTTGGTTATTCATATAGTGAAGGAGATCAGATTCTGTGGTCCAGTTTATCTAAGGTGGATGTATCCAATTGAACGATACATGAAAATATTAAAAGGGTATGTGAAGAATCCACACCGTCCTAAGGCATCTATGATTGAAAGATTCATTGCAGAAGAAGAAATTGAGTTTTGTATAGAATATTTGTCAGAGGTGGAACCCATAAGAGTTCCTAAGTCTCATCATGAGGGAAGACACGAAGGTAAAGGTACACGAGGCATAATTGTGAAAAGCACAGGTCGTGCGGAAGTCCTTTAAGCACATTTGTATATTTTAAATAATATCAATGAGGTTGAACCTTACTTATCTACTCACAAAACCATTATAAGGGAAGGGAATGTTTGAATGAATGAGAAATGGTTGTTAAATGAGCATAACAAAATGTTCTTAAACTGGTTTGATGAAACAGTTAAGAAGAATGATGGTGCCTCTGATACATTGAAGTGGCTAGCAAATGACCCAAACTTTAATGTCATATGTTAGAGTGGATACGAAATCAATCATTTTTCATTTTATACAAAGTCTCAAGATGATAAAATTACCATGCAAAACAGTGGGGTTATGGTGGTAGCAGAGTCAATGCATTTTGCAAGTTCCAAAGATAAAAATCCTATAATGGCTTCCATATCTTACTTTAGAGTGATTTAAAAGATTTGGGAGATTGATTACACCAAATTTAGAGTGTCTATTTTCAAATACAGGTGGGTTGATCGTAAATGTGTTGTGAAAATTGATGAATTGGGATTTACATTGGTTGACCTTCAAAAAGTAGCTTACAGGGATGACCCTTTTATCATGGTTCATCAAGCAAAATAAATGTTTTATGTTGAAAATCCTTCTAACAAAAGGTGGTCAGTCGTTCTTCAAGGAAAGATGACAATCGCTAGTGATGACACTAATGATTTGTCAAATATTGATATTTCTCAAACTCTTTTATCATCAAGGATATCTAGTATCAATGAAGAAAATGAAATTGATGATGTACATGCTATTCGAGATGATCATCATGAAGGAATATGGGAAAATGTTACTACATGATACAAGTTAGTTATTTATTTAATTATATCATCATTCTATGTTTATTTTTTTTAACTTATTTTAAAATTTTTATTACTTCTTTTATATTTAGTATAGTTTTTAACACTTTTTTTCTTTACTTTCAATAGGTACATGGTTAACCTATACGAGAACCCTTCTTATTTTAAAATTTTTAAAATTACAACACATTTAATGTAATTTTAAGTTATTTCATTTGTAAATTCAGATTTGATAATAAATAATGATGTATTTAGTTTAAATATATAGATTTTGTGATTTCTATATTGTTTTCCTGTTCATTTTGTTTGTATATGCAAGTATTGTGAATAAATAATATGATAGTATGCCTAAACAAAATGAACATTAAAAAAAATTAGACTTTCTACATCGGTTAAGACTATAACCAATATAAAATATGATTTTCTACATCGGTTGAGACCTTAACTGATATAGAAAGTAGATTTTCTATATCGGTTCTATAATTGATGTAAAAAGTCTTATTTTCTATATCGATCGCTTCAATACCGTTCAATTAACCGATGTAAAAAGTTCATAACAACTGATGTAAAAAGCTTATTTTCCACTAGTGATCTACTGTCAATAGATAATTTTTTTCAACAACCGTGTTTTTTCTTCAATTTTTGTTTTGTTTTTCAACAATTGGATAGTAAGAATTATGTTATTTGATCATCTAACATTTATTTTTGTCTTGTAAGATAATTATGATGTATATCTTTTTGCTAAGGTTATTTATATTTTTGAGATGATGATTTACATTAGAGGAAGGTTGATGCTTAACTTTGTCGCATCATTAAGAATACTCTGCAATTCTCTGTACGATTTTTTTGTGCCCACGAAATATATGAAACCAGTTGAAATAGGGAAAAGTCTCTCTATACTACCCACGTGACAAAAAGAACCATTCTTCATTGGAAGAGTGAAGAACTTCATTGAAATTACTACAAGAAGCCATGACCCCAACTTTAAATCGAAAGGATACTAAATGAGATCATAAGGCACCTCAAATAATGTAAGTTGGACTACCATAAATGGTCGAATCAAACAAGTTTTATTACGAACCAAACCAAATTTTATTACGAAGAGAAAAATAAGAAGTCTTTTATATGTTCTTTAAATTTATAAATAAATTGAGATATTTAATCTAGACAAGTTATAATTTTTCCACACATACAAAGAGACCATGGGTTTCAAAAAAGAAAAACATAATAGGATGATACAAATATATCAACTTTCTTACATAATACCTAATTGAACTCAGTTATGGGGTCACGTAGGCAACGCAAACAAAAATCAACAAGAATTCACAAAATTTATCACAAATCTGGAACTCTATCCAGTACGCAAAGAATACTTCAAAATAATATCTAAACTATCAAACACTCAACAACTGATATAAATGTGTAAGAATTCAAATTATGGAAGATGTTAGGGTTGGATTTCACCAAAACTTCCCCTATGTGACCTTTGATCATTACGTATATTCAAGATAAAATGTGGTTGAAGATCGAATTCACAATTATTGATTGAAGGTCAATCCCTTGACTCATCAATTCTTCACTCAAATTAGGAATCCTAATCCCTTAGCAATTCCTAATTTGACGTGAGCCTTAAGTTCAAGAATTCAAACAATCTCACAATTGCAAACCTCTATCCCTAGAGCCTTCACAATTGTGTTATTCAATCTCAGTTCCAATTCTTAAACCAATTTCCCAATTGCGAAGAAGAATTTAGATTCAATTTATAAGTGGCCAAGTCATAAAAGCATTAAGCAAAGAGATGAATAATCAACGTTAAAGGAAAACAATCTTAAATAAATGCAAAATCTAGGTTACATAAGATCAGTTAAGGATTCATCCTTCCCCAACAGGGGCTCAGTTACACATAATGAAGAAGAAGAAAACAGAGGAAGAAGAGAAAATCATGATCATGGCAGCACACTGCAGATGCACTTCGTCTTCCGTCCTAGGGTTCCTCCTTCACCCAGAATAGAACCAGCGTATGGGGAAACGACGGCTCTATCCTCTAGGTCTGCGCTCTGGAGATAGATTAGTGGATAGAGTGAATGATCAGATGATCGAGCAAAAGATGCCATGTTTTCGTTCTGTTCTGGGCTTTTTATAGCTACTGGTCTGTAGCATCGCATGTCCGACGTGGCCCAACTGCGTTGCCAATGCGGAACCCTGTAACAGATAGCAGAAATTAAAACACATCAGATTTATGATAATTTATCACCCAAAAGACTCTAAAACTGTATTTTCCAGATTTTGCATGGGTTATTCAGTTTTATGTCATTTTCTCATATTTTAATGGTGTTTTATGCTTCAATTACTTGCAATTACATTGAATTACGTTCCAAATAAGTGTCTTATTGGACACTTATCACCCTGTATGTCAAGTTTCACGTTATAAACTGAAGGATGGTGATTCTAGTGCAATGAAAGCACAAAGCGACCTTCAGCCAAAGTGTTGTGGTATCTTTTAATAATTCCAAGGTTAAAACAATTTTTTTGTAATAAACATGATGCAAAGAACCTTAGATGACATGTAGATGAAAGACAAATTAATGGAAAACTTCATCATCTAGCTGATGGTTTGCAATGGAAGATGGTTGATCAACTATATCCAAATTCTGGGAATGAGCCAAGAAACGTAAGGCTTGGACTTGCAACAGATTGAATGAATCTGTATGGTAATTTAAGTAGTAAACATAGTTCATGGCTTGTCCTTTTGACAATTTACAACCTTTCTCCGGAGTTGTGCATGAAATGTAAATATATCATGTCTATGATGATTTCAAGTCCTCAATAGCCTGGAAATGAAATAGACATTTATCTTGCTCCCTTGATTGAAGACTTGCAAAATCTATAGGAAGAAGGTATGGATGTGTTTGATGGGTATGGTAATGAAAATTTCAAGATGCGGGCAATGCTTTTTTTTCACTATTAATGACTTTCCAGCATATGAAAATTTATGCGGATATAGTGTTAAGGGACATAAAACATGTCCTATATGTGAAGAAGGCACAAGTTACCATTAACTGCATCATAGAAGGAAGACAATTTATCTTGGTTATCGAAAATTTCTCAGGATTAATCACCCTTATTGTAGATTAAGGAAAGCTTTTAATGGGTTTTCAGAAAATGATGTTGCTCCAAAAGACTTAACTGGACAACAAGTTTATGAACGAGTTAAAAATATTAAAACTGTTTTTGGTAAGACTCAAAAGAAAGTCACTGAGAGAAGGATATGCAAGAAAAGATCAATATTTTTTTATCTTCCATACTAGTGCAATCTTGATGTTAGACATTGTATTGATGTGATGCATATGGAAAAAAATGTGTGTGATAACGTCATTGGAAGACTTCTCAATATATAGGACAAGACTACAGATGGTGTCAATTCTCAACTTGATTTAGTTCAAATGGGTATACGACATCAGTTAATGCCACAGTTTGTAGGAAAACGGACATATTTGCTCCCAGCATGTCATACATTGTCAAAAAAAAAGAGAAAATAAGTTTATGTGAGTGTCTACATGGGGTTAAAGTGACACAAGGTTATTCTTCAAATTTTAAAAGATTTGTCTCCATGAATGATTTAAATTTAGTTGGGTTAAAGTCTCATGATTGTCATGTGTTGATGTAACAACTACTTCTAGTGGTTATTCGTGATATTTTTCTTAAAAAAGTGAGACACACCATAAGTAGGTTGTGCTTCTTTTTCAATACAATATGTAGCAAAGCCATTGACCCTCTAAAATTGGATGAGTTGAAACATGAAACTTTTACTGTCTTATGCTAATTGGAGATGTATTTGCCTCCATCATTTTTTGACATTATTGTTCACTTGGTTGTTCATATAGTGAGGAAGATCAAAGTATGTGGTCTAGTTTATCTAAGGTGGATGTATCCAATTGAACGATACATGAAAGTATTAAAAAGATATGTGAAGAATCAACATCGCCCCAAGACATCTATGATTGAAAGATAAATTGCAGAAGAGACAATTGAGTTTTGTATAGAATATTTGTCAAAGATGGAACCCATAGGAGTTCCTAAGTCTCGTCATGAGAGAAGACACGAAGGTAAAGGTATACGAGACATAACTGTGAAAAGCACAAGTCGTGCGGAAGTCCTTCAAGCACACTTGTATTATTTTGAATAATATCGATGAGGTTGAACCTTACTTATCTACTCACAAAACCATTATAAGGAAAGAGAATGTTCGAATAAATGAAAAATGATTGTTGAATAAGCATAACAAAACGTTCTTAAACTGATTTGATGAAACAGTTAAGAAGAATGATGGTGTCTCTAATACATTGAAGTGGCTAGCAAATAGCCCAAACTTTGATTTGATATGTTGGAGTGGATACGATATCAATCATTTTTCATTTTACACAAAGTCTCAAGATGATAAAAGTAACATGCAAAACAGTGGGGTTATGGTGGTGGTAGAGTCGATTCATTTTACAAGTTCCAAAGATAAAATTCCTATAATGACTTCCATATCTTACTTTGGAGTGATTAAAGAGATTTGGGATATTGATTACACCAAATTTAGAGTGTCTGTTTTCAAATACAGGTTGGTTGATAGTAACAGTGTTGTGCAAATTAATGAATTAGGATTTACATTGGTTGATCGTCAAAAAGTATCTTACAGGGATGACCCTTTTTTCATGGCCCATTAAGCAAAACAAGTGTTTTATGTTCAAGATCCTTCTAACAAAAAGTGGTCAGTCGTTCTTTAAGGAAAGATGACAATCGCTAGTGATAACACCAATGATCTGTCAAATATTGATATTTCTCAAATTCTCTTATCATCAAGGATATCTAGTATCAATGAAGAAAATGAAATTGATGATGTACATGCTATTCGAGATGATCATCATGAAGGAATATGGAAAAATGTTACTACATGATACAAGTTAGTTATTTATTTGATTATATCATCATTCTATGTTTATTTTTAGCTTATTTTAAAATGTTTATCACTTCTTTTATATTTAATATAGTTTTTAACATTTTTTTCTTTACTTTCAACAAGTACATGGCTAACATATTTGAGAACCCTACTTATTTTAAAATTACAACACATTTGATGTAATTTTAAGTTATTTCATTTGTAAATTTAGATTTGATAATAAATAATGATGTATTTAGTTTAAATATATAGATTCTGTGATTTTTGTATTGTTTTCCTGTTCATTCTATTTGTATATGCAGATATTATGAATAAATGATATGGTAGTATGTTTAAACAAAATGAACATTTAAAAAAAAAATTGGACTTTTGTACATTACTTAAGACTATAACCAATGTAAAATATAATTTTTTTACATCGGTTGGGACCTTAACCGATGTATAAAGTAGGACTTTTTACATCGATTGATACATGAATCGATGTAGAAAGTCATTGGCTCTACCCACAACTGATGTAGAAAGTAGACTTTCTATATTAGTTCTATAAATGATGTAGAAAGTCTTATTTTCTATATCGTTCGCTTCAATACTGTTCAAATAACCGATGTAAAAAGTCCATAACAACCAATATAAAAAGCTCATTTTCCACTAGTGATCTACTGTCAATAGATAATTTTTTTCAACAACCGTGTTTTTTCTTCAATTTTTGTTTTTTTTTTCAACAATTGGATAGTAAGAATTATATTATTTGATCATCTAACATTTATTTTTGGCTTGTAAGATAAAATTATAATGTATATGTGTTTGCTAAGGTTATTTATATTGTTGAGTTGATGATTTACATTAGAGGAAGGTTGATGCACAACTTTGTTGCATCATTAAGGACACTCTACAATTCTCTGTACAATTTTTTTTTCTACCCACGAGACATCTAAAACCAGTTGAAATAGGGAATAGTCTCTTTATACTATCCATATGACAAAAAAAACCATTCATCATTGGAAGAGTGAAGAACTTCATTAAAATTACCACAAGAAGCCATGAGCCCCAACTTTAAATCGAAAGGATACTAAATGAGATCATAAGTCACTTCAAATAATGTAAGTTGGACTACCATAAATGGTTGAACCAAACAAGTTTTATTACGAACCAAATTAAATTTTATTATAAAGAGAAAAATCAAAAGTCTTTCATATGTTCTTTAAATTTATTTAAATGTTCTTTAAATTTATAAATAAATTGAGGTTTTTAATCTAGATAAGTTATAATTTTTCCACACATACAAAGAGAGCATGAGTTTCAAAAAAGAAAAACATAATAGGATGATACAAATATACCAACTTGCTTACATTATACCTAACAATAATTCTCAAAAAATCCTATACATCATAGGAAAGAATAAAAAGATCACTAAACTCCTTCATTATATACATAAAAGAAAAAAAAATTCAATAATAATCCTACTATGTGAACATATTATTTTCACCATCTTTTAACTCAAGAACCTTTGGTAGATTTATAACACGCATTACTAAATGAGTTGTTTTTATTACCCTCTATACCAATTTGAATTTATCTAGTACGAACATCATCATCCATAATATGAAAACGAGCGTTAGTAATATATATCTTTCATGGTAAATTGAGAAATTTTTCCACACTAAAAATGATAGAAATTTTATTAAATATACCACCTAAAAAAAATTTTTATTAATTTTGACCCACTTGAATATATGGAAAAATTCTCAAAGTAGAAAATTTATGATTTTTTTGGGACTTCTTTCTTCAAATGAACTACGATACTTGAAGAAGCATCATCTTTTTCTTTCACATTAGCAACAGGTGCTAAGGAAGAGTGAATTAATTTAGTCTTACTATGGGCTATGTCAAGTGTTGCATAAATTTTAAAAGAAGATGTATTTCACTTTGTTGGAGGATGATTATATTTTTCCTTAATTGATTTCCTCAACAATAAGTCACTCATCATGTAATGACTCATCGTTATTGGATTGAATCGTTTAACCTATAGTTGACATTGGTTGTGGATTCGATCCTTGGTACCTAGATGGATAATCGGCACTGAAATGTGGCAGTGGTGCCACTTGCTTTCTTAAAGAATACTGATTATTCAAGATAAAGTTTTTTTAGAACTTTTCTCTTCCTAACCTTCTACATCTTCCTTTTTACAATACCTAACAAAATGTCATTAATAACAATTGGTTGAACAAATTTAATGTAATCCTTCATATTCCACTTTATAACAAATGTCCTTGAACTACATCTTATCCAACACTAATTTGTTCAAATCCGTTTCCACACAAATAAGAACAAAATTCTCTCTTCTTAAATCTAAAGTACGTGTTGGTATCCACCTTGGTAAGTCTACCATGGTCTCTGCTAAAGCCAACAAGATGCTCTCGTCATAATACAATAAATTCAAATCGAGAAATTCGATCTATACCAACATTTCATCAATTTGAGCAATAAGAAAAATAAGGTTTAGCTACAATGTTTGCATTGTTAAATAGTGATCAAACACTATCCAAAAACATTCATCCATCATCTTAAGATGATCGACTTCCTCATCAAATTTGACCCTATACAACTCATTTCCAATATCCGTGAAGCAAAATCCTTTGCTAATGCATCTTTACTTTATTGTCTTATAGCTTATCCTTTTTTCAAGAAATTTTTCATCACCAATACATCTTGCTATGGTGCACCTAATCCCTAAAAAATGACATCACTAATGCGAACCATTGATTTTTAAAGGATTTCCATCTTGGTATGAAATTTTGCTAGGTTCCTTTCACCATGTCAATCTTAGGATGTGCAAATTGTGCATTCTTTATCTCCGTTAGTGTATCCCTAAAAAAACATTTTTCTTATATGCATCAACGTTATGATCACTCCTAAACTTTGTATTTTAAGTTTTTTACTATAATAGAATTAATAAAAAAATTGAATTTAAACCTTTAAAAATATATATGTTGTCATATTAGTTATTTAATATTATAATTATTAAATTGATTTTTAAAAATTTGTTTGTGAACAATAATTTTTATAAATATTATATTATTTCATAAAATACTTAATCAATCACCAACTTATAATCTTTCATAGATTTTATTTGTCATTATTTTAATTTTTATACGGATAATATTAAATAAAATTATATATTTATTTAAAAATTTAATTTATCATTAAATTGGCTTATTAAATATTCTTTAATTATCATTTTAATCGTTCAATTGTCATGATATGTCATATTTTAAGAAATTAACTTTATAAAAAAATTAGTTTTCAAAAAGGTAATTTGGTGATTAAAGTTTTTACAGACTTAATCGAGAGATATGTACAATTATGATAAGTTTGGTGGGTATTTTCTCTAAAATTAAAGAAAGAAATAACTGATATATATCAATTATGATTTTTCAATTTTATATAACAATTGTAATTTGAGTTAAATTTCCTTGGTGTTACTATTTTGAGCTATATTAAGTTTATTAAGGTTATAAAAGAGAATCAACAAAATATATCATAATTATTATATACTTATATCTTTTAAATATATTGATATTGATTTAAATATTGTTTTATATATTAAAAAACATTATACTAAAAAAGTAAAACTTATTTTAATAATTTTTATATTTAAAAAAATTTATTTTCGACTGTCATCTAAGCAATATCCTTAAAAAGTTAATTAAAATAACAAAGGTGGATGAATTTGGTTCTTTAGTTAGGTCAAAACAAGATATTATAAATTATTCTTTAATTAATCTTAAGAGAAACTAATGTATAAACCAATTTTGACATACACCTGTAGCCGGAGTCTCTGACTAGACTGTTTAATTTCAAAAGGAAAGGAAGTACCACTTGACCCAACTGTTTTACGCTTCTTGACTTAGCAACGCATACCATTTCCCAATCTTACATTATAAACTGTACGCTATGTAATTATATAAATTTTATTTTTACAAAATAACGAATTTTTTTTATATGTATCTTTTACTTTATTTCACGAAAAAGAGAAACATTTTCTTCCATTAACTATTATTTTTATTATATTTTATTACATTAAAACTTTTAAATTATAATAAAAAATTGTTATTTTTTTCAAGAATAAAAAAGTGAAAGTCATGGAAAAGTTAAAAATTTCCATAATATTATCATTAAGCGTATAAGTAATATGTAGAATAATTATAAAACTATATTGTTTTTAGAAAAATAGTGGCCATAAATGTATATATAGTAGGTCTATCCAAATGCATCCATCTTGAATGTTGTCCGATCTTTTTTTTTTAAATAAAATTTTTATAACTATTAAGTTTAAAATATATCCAGATGAATTATATGGTATAAATATCAAAATTTTTGTTTTTATTATTGTTTTCACAATCATCAACCATTAGTAATATGAATGAACACATAAAATGGTGAGAAGAAAAAATTTACTCAAATAGGAATATAATAAAATTAAAATTATTTTTTATTTATATCTAAAAATTATAATAAATATCATCATTTAAACCTAACATTTCAAAATAAAAATTAAACTAATATTAATATTACTTCTAGGGAATATTGATTAATTAAGTAGAGCAAAACAATGTTTCAAATCTAGTAGGTCGAGGTTCATATATACGAGATGGGATAAATGTAATTATGTGCAAGTGCTTTTTGAATTTGGAGACTTTTTCTGCGTTGAAATTATGAAATATGGTTCCTTATTTTTTGAGAAATGGTGATGAAGACGGAATGGATGTGTAGTAGGAGAATGAGATATGCAGCAACACAGGTCCCACGGAAATTAAGAATATATGGTTCATATCCCTTCCCCTCTGAGACTTCCTTCTATTTTCTTGTTCGTATATTGGATATTGAATACGTAAATTGGCAGAGAAACAAAGGAATTTTCAAATTCGTAGTTTGGTAGTGCTAGAATACTTTTGAAAGTCCAAAGCAATTGAAATTTTTTAGTTCTACATAGAATTTATCAACATCTGTAATTAATTTTTGCTTTTATTTCGTCAACGGTCTTAGGTGTGGCTTTGCTTGATTGAGTAACAACATTTCTTTACACCCCAATTTTTATATTCATAAGAAATGTTAATAATATATTTTTTTAAATAAACTTTTGATATATAAATTTTTATTGGTTAATTTTTTTTAAAGCTAAAATAATATTTGAAAAATAATTAATTTATGAAATAAATATTTTATCTTTTTCTAAAAAGGATCCATCATAAAAAATGTATTAAAAAGTGTGCTTAAAAAAATATTAGTAACATTCTTTTGAATGCACTTCTTAATATGTATATTATATGATTGGTTAATCTTTTAATAAATAAAATTAATTTTAAAGAATGATTATAATTGAGTTTATGATTTTTAAAAAAAAACAGAACAATTAAAAAAATATGTTATGAATACTTTTTTTGTATTCAATTTCTTCTCTTCTCTATTTTATTTTCTCTTTATTTATCATGTTTTGTAATATATTTATTACTTTTTTGTTCTTCTCTTTCTATTTTTCTCTAAGAGTATGTCATGATCATTTTGTAGTTGAATTATCATGATTATATTTTCAAAAAAGAAATGATGAATATTTAAAGAAATTGACTAGAGATGTAAATTAAATTAAAAGTTGGGGAATATATGAATAATTATAATTTTATTATTTTTCTTGTCATCTTGTGATTATTCATAGAGGAGCTTGCATATAAAGAATATTTCAACCATAAAGAAGATGGGATTTCAAGTCCATGGTCTGAAAGAAAGTTCTATGATGGAAGAATAGATGGATTAGATGAAAATGAAATTAGGGCGACCTTGGCTTGTTCCATCTTGTGCAACAAAACTAAATCCAAAACTTAACAATATATATTATAAACTATCTACGAACTAAAATAAAATTGTACGCATTTTAACTCCAATAGAACCCTCTTTGCTTTTGCTATTAATATAAAAACTCATATGCTAAATCCCTAGCATGCGCACGAGCCATGAGTACCCACACTAATCATTAGCACAAAAAGATGTCATTTATTAATAGTTTGGTTAGTATTATCCCCGACAAAAATTAAATTGTCTTAATATAGATATCATGAACATATATTGACCATATAATACATCATTAAAACAGAATATTATTAGCACTTAGAATGTAAATCTATATTATCGTTATATCAAATATTAATACAATACATTATAATATTATAATATTGCTGTATATCAAAATATTTATACTAATGATTAAATGTTTATTAGCTAAAAGCTATTTTAAAAACTAACAGTTTTTTCTCAAAAATAAATAATTTATTTTTCTCTTAGTTCAAAATCAACTTTTAAAAATTCACTTGAATTGGTATAGCTATGAATAGTTTGATATTGGAATAATTTAACATAAAAGTTTAGATTTAAACATCATTATTTTATATATGGTAAAAAAAATCAACTTCTAAAAATAATTTTATGCATTTAAAAATATCAATATTTTTTCATTATCTTTATATATATTTTTGATAATAATATATATTTAGTAAACTTTTCTATATTTAGTTGCTCAAAATCTCTTGTTGTTAACAAAAGTTTTAATGGATGGATTATAAAAAATTAATTTTCACTCATTTTAATTATGTGTTGAACGTGGACCGGTCCTGCTACAATACCAAGATGAATGTTACATAATAATGGTCTATATCATTTATAGATGGTGCAATCAACCCATGAATTAGCGCAATTATTGGTAGGTTCTAAAGAACATATATAGGGAAGACCTCAAAAATAAAACACATAGGGGAAAAGTATTTGAACGGAAGAGTTCCACCCTTCTCTATCTTCATAAATAATTTAAATTATAATTAAAGAATATTTAAGTCCTAAATGGTGACTTTAAATTAAACAATAGAACGGGTCCATCACCAAAATAATCATGAGAGCACAAGTCATAGCTCATGACTTGACCTGCATGAAAAAACTCCTCCGTATATCCTTGGACTCTCTTCACACTATAATAATGGAAAGAAGGTTCTCCACTTCATTGAAATTATTTACAACTTTTTTTTCTTCTCTCTTTATTTAGCCAAAAGCAAAACAAAGACACACACACACACACACATAAAGAGAGAGAAAAATAGAGAGAAGATAAGATGGGAATTGATGAAGATTTCAACAAGGATGATGAAGGTCCACTTCCTGGATTTCGGTTCCACCCCACAGATGAAGAACTTGTTAGTTTCTATCTTCGAAGAAAGCTTGAGAAGAAACCCATCACTATTGAGCTCATCAAAGAGATTGATATCTACAAATATGATCCTTGGGATCTTCCAAGTATGTTTGCGGTTTGCACTCTAATTATTATTATTTTTTAATTTCTTGATTTTCTTCTATTTCTCTTGAAATTCAAAATTGTTGTAGGTTTTTGCTACAAGATGAAATTAATATCTAAAGAAATAAGAGTAGGGTTTTCATCCAATACACTCAACCAAGAACTTACGTTAGTTTTGCTTCTTTAACTTGGCTAGCTTGGTCATCATGTCCAAAATTATTAAGTATATTAATGATGATTACACTTACATGCATAAATAAGTTTGATTAAGATGGGTAGAAATACACATATATATAATTTAAGAACTCATTGTTGAGAGGATCATCAACTTTGATTAATTTGGGGGTAAATGAAATCTCACTTGCATGAGTCACTTGTTCAGCTAATAAACTGTGTTAGATTCTCCTTAATTTCAAACCAAAACACATATGAACTCTCTCCTGAAAGAATCTCTTCTGAAATCTCCTCCTATATATGCCGGTCATGAGCAACTACTATAGACGAACTAAAACAAACTTATATATAGGTTCCTAAGCAGATATTTATATAACCTAAGTCAAAAACATACACAGATTTATTTTATTTTTATAAGCCAAATTTATTAAGAAATGTTCAAGATGACTTACTCAAAACCCATATGCAATGAATACTCCTTCAACAATATAGCTTGATACATCAATAAGACTTGGTGCACTTTTTGAAACTATTATTTTTAAAGAAATAATCACTTATTTTTCAAAAATTATCTTAGATAAGTGATAATAGAGTAACAGCATATATATAAACACTTGGATCCTTCTTCTTTTTCATTAATTGCAAGTAAACTTACCTAGCTCCATATATGTTGCAAATGTTTGTGTATATGCAGAATGCAGTGGCAGTGGGGGAGAGAAGGAGGGGTATTTCTTTTGCAAAAGAGGGAGAAAGTATAGGAACAGCATAAGGCCTAATAGAGTAACTGGTTCAGGGTTCTGGAAAGCAACTGGTATAGACAAACCAGTGTATTCACATGGAGGAGAAGGGAATGACTGCATTGGACTCAAGAAAACATTGGTATACTACCGTGGCAGTGCAGGCAAAGGCACCAAAACTGATTGGATGATGCATGAGTTTCGCCTTCCTTCAAATACAGATACCAATCTTTCTAATGCCAAGAATTACATAGATATTCCTCAAGAAGCTGTAAGAAATTTATATATATATCATTAATTTTTCAACACATTATTTCTTCATCACTTATATTAGCATAACAAATTTTAAAAGTTTTAATTAAAGTTCACAACTGTCTTTTGTAGGACTAATTTTTTTAAATCTTCATTATCATATAGTTCAACAGTATTTAATTTTCACTTCAATATATCACATTTTTTATGTCTCTCCTTATATCTCTTTTTTTTTTCAGCACATTCCATCCACTTTCAGATGTATAAGCATATTTTTTTAAGCACATTTGTAAGACTAATTCTTTTTATATCTAACTTAACTTTACACTTCAAGATTAAAAGACTATTTTCTTTTTATATCTCACTTTAACTTTACACTTCAAGATTAAAGTTTTTTTTTGCAAAGATTCTTATTATCATACATGTGGATAATATTTTCCATTTCAACATATTTTATTTTTGCTTTTATATCTTTTCTGCTGCATCATATTTCTTATTTTTTTTTTCTTCATTTATCCCATTTTACTTATTTTCAGATGTATACGAATATTTGTCCTCTTCGTAGCTACATTTATCAATTAAGTAATAATTTCCCTAACGTACAGGAAATTTGGACATTGTGTCGAATTTTCAAGAGAAATGTGTCACAAAGGAAGCACACGCCAGACATGAGACAATTAACTGCTAAGCGTCATTCTATTCATGATAAGAACACAAGGTTGAGCAATGTGGAGTTCAACTCTAATATTGAAGAAGCATATATAAATTTTGGTGGCCACTTTCACAATGAACAAAAACCTGTGATCAATTACACAAACAGTGATCAAATAAGGAATCCATTTCATGTGGGTCAGTTGAGTTCACAAGTGGCACAACAACCTCAACTAAGTGCACCATCTTCTAACATGTGGAATAATAATTCACCTATGAACGACTTCTTCACATTTGATAACTGGGATGAGCTTGGATCCGTAGTGAAGTTTGCTGTTGATTCTCCTAGCTTGTAGATAAACATCATGCGGTTCAGGTTGAGTTCAGTAGTTAGCAATTAGAATAAGACTCTGTTTGTATAATTGTATTAGAGATTATCCATATTGTTGATCATGACTTAGTACACTACTTGTTGACATATATGAATTTCTTGCTTGGATTCTAATTATTAATACATCTAAAGATATTTTCTAGGTTTTCTTTGTAAAAATGTTACTTTTACTTAATTTAGAATTTGTTTATTTTAAAGTTTGGTGAAATTATATATCTTTTTTAAAATTAATTTTAAACTATTAAATATATTATTAAAATATATGCTTAAATTAGTTAAGTTAAAATTTTGTATTAATAAAACACGTGTATTGCAGGTGTAAGAGGTGGATTTCAGTGTACATATATTAGTGCTTCTGCGTTTTAGTGCTTAAATGGTTTATAGTGGAAGCTCTATGATGTTCAGATGAGTGGAAAGTCTAATACCGTCAGTTAAAGTATACTCGTTCGTCTTACTTAATTAGTTTATAAATATATATATATTGAGATATATTCATTGAAATCTTTTTAATTATGTAAGAATAAAAATAATACATTTAAATTGTATAATTATATATTAATAGTTTAAATTAAAATATTTTTAAAGATATAACATCACTTAAAAGATCATGTAATTTTTTTAAAAAAATTATATGACTGAATTTATGATTAATATTAAAAGATTTTTGAAATTATATAATTGTTTAAAAATTATGTAATTTTTAAAAAAATTCACAATTGATTATATGTATTGATATTTATTATTTATAATAAAATTTAATAATTAATATTTGTTTTTTCATTCTTAAAATAGATTCACATTTAACAATATTTTGTAAGGAAAGTATTTAATAAAAAATTATTTTTACATAAAAATTAGAACATTTTGAGCTATACAATCATACTGTGAATTTAGAATATGTAATTATATAAAAATAATTAAAATTTATATATTTTAATATTAACCAGTTATTATAAGATTTAATAATCAATAATTATTTTTTTACTGTTACATATATATATATATATATATATATATATATATATATATAT
The DNA here is from genome assembly GCA_037954105.1 of Canavalia gladiata. Lineage (NCBI taxonomy): Eukaryota > Viridiplantae > Streptophyta > Magnoliopsida > Fabales > Fabaceae > Canavalia > Canavalia gladiata. Next base: position 34,325,515 of record CM075663.1, read on the forward strand.
ATATATATAAAAGCATAAGAAAACGAATTTCTATCATATAATTGAAACAAGGGATTAAGATTAAAATTAACTAAAACAATGTTAATCATTTATGTGTGAATATATGATCACAGTTAATACCTTAAATTTCTAAATCCCTTTCAATCATTTGGCCTTCGTTAACCAAGTAATAAATAAATAGTGCATTTGGGTCTCCCTTTAATTAATGCTAAATTTTAATCCATTTGAAACATTCCATCAGAATAGTTGATTCAAAGTAGCTCTTCGATATTCAACATATTTAGAAAAATTGAATTCTAGAAAGAAGAAAAAAAAGTCATCAATTTTTCGTATAAGGGGAACAAGATATATCTTGTCACTTTTTTAAAAGAAAGTTAATTTTCTGAGAAAAGAATCAAAGGTTTGAGAAAACTTTTTGCTTTTTAGAAATGATTATAAAATTTATCAATTAAATTTTACTTTTTTTATTTTAAAATATTATAAAAATAGTAAAATAGACAAGAGAAAAGTAATTTTTTTCTTTTAGTTTTTAAATCAGACAAGTCCAAACCTTTTTATTGATATGTATAATTAAACTTTTACAACAAAGTTTATATCTGAACTTGGCAACGAGATCCCAATAAAGTTGAATTTGACGAGAAAACTTATATCTGACCCCAATGTTTATTGATATGTCCTTCGTATAATAATCTATAGAATTGGTTTCAAATATGGTACACTGCATATGCATGGCTGGGTTTTGGCATTATTCCTTCTTTAGAGTAATTGCATGTGTCACTTCATTCAACATGCATATGAATATTGAGATGTAGAAAAATGAAAATGGTTTGGATGCTTTATGGTTTGTTATTCTTTGATCTATTTAGTTATTATTATGATTGAATCATAAGGTATGAGACTTGAATTTTACGTTTGAAGTATATGAAATTTTACTATAAAATTTTGAACTTTTCAATTATAATAGTTAATTTTTATAATTAATTTTTTTAAAGTTCTTATAAATTGATATGATATGAATTGGTGAAGGCTATGATGGAATGTTAAGATTCAATTGTAATGTATTTCATTGCTAATGCATGTTATACTAGTATGATTTTTATAAGATTTTGAACTCTTTCTAACTAAAGCAATTCACTTTTGTAGTATAGTAGTTCTTCTAAAATTTTTATCCACTATACGAAAGTGAGACAGTGTTTAATTTAAACAACAGATGATGAAGTAGATATTATTAGATCATTTATTTATAAATTTTATATCTTGTTCTTGATGTTGATCAAAGTTAAAAAGCATCTTTCTTTTTTTCTAATCTGTACATCCTAATTAATCGTTTAAAGTTCTTGAGGCAGGGTAAAATATAATTGATGTAATCAATATAATTTTGCTGGTTGATATTTTAATTTGTTATGTTATTCTTGAATAAGATGGTTATACATTGAAGAATTTCTTTCTTTACCATTGAAAAAAAATCAAACTTTTACAACAACAATAATAAAAAAAAAGGCCTTATACACACCATTTAATTGTGAAAAAATTATCCTTTAGAATGTTTAAAGTATGTTATCTCATGGTTCTTGAAGTTCCGAATCTACATAAGAAGATAAAGACCCAAAAAAAATCATACAATCTAGGAAGAAACTATATATATTAAATCTAATGTTACCTCAAATTTCTCTCTTATAATTAACCGTAGTGTTTGATGAACTATATCTCAACACAAAAAACTCAAAAAGTTCGACAGCAATAAAAACTAGAAAGAGAGGATTATAGTTGTAATTTATAGTGATTAGTCAATTATGTGAAGCGTAAATATTAAAAGTCACCTGCTAACAAACACTATTATGGACGTTGCTAGGTCAAGACCTTTAATTTACTAAGGTCTATGAAAGCATGATCATGGCATTCATTTGAAGGAAGGAGCACCCATTCCCTACATAAGACCTTATAGGTACCCTTATTATCAAAAAACTGAGACTGAGTAGTTAGTGAATGAAATGTTAACTGCTGGGATTATTAGACCTAGTATAAGTCCTCATTCTAGAGCTATTATTTTGGTTAAAAAGAAGTAGTTGGAGGTTTTGTATACATTATAGGGCCTTGAACAAAATAAGTAGGTTTTGTACACAACTTGTTAGTGTGGAGAAGGACAACTTTAAATAGGGTGAAGAAGCTCAATTTTCATTTGAAGAACTTAAACAAGCTATGTCAGCCTTGCCCATATTAGCAGTACCTGACTTTTCCAAGTCATTTGTCATTGTGATCGATTAGTATGATTGAGATTCATTGTAGACCAGGAAAGGAAAATTCAGTAGTTGATGCTCTTTCTAGAAGGGGTACTTTTACAGCTCTAAGCTTCCTAAAACATGATGATTTGGAGGAATGGGATTTGAAAGTTCAACAAGGTGCTAAATTACAGTCCATCAATCAGGATCTGATTACAGATTCAGCTTCTCATGTTGGTTATGTTTGCAGGAAGGTATACTAATTCTTAACCAGAGAAGAAGACAGAGGGAATAGGGAAGGAAAAGGATAATTTAGAAATACAAATTATAAAAAAAAAAAATGAGAGTGCAAAAAGTAAAATTGAGGATAAGAAAATATGGGCCAAATAATGAGGAAAAATGTGTCAACTTCTCTCATAAATTAAAATCTACTTATACACCACTTCAACTTTTAAAGATATTTGATGAAAAAACTTTTAAAAAATTCAATATATAAGTTGATTTTAACTTATGAAAAATATTTTTAATTTATTTTACCTTTTTATTTTCTTCTCCTACGAATTGAGAAATTTATTTATACTAAACCAATAGAAACCTGTAACAATAATAGTTCCTGTTGTTTACATTGTCACTTCAACCTAATTATTGATCAATCTCCTATCCTGCTTGTACCACTAGGCCTTTCATTACTTCCATTTACCGCAAGATTCATGAATACATCTTGGCCATCTTCCCCTCAAATCAATAGAGGGAATTTTGGAATATTCAGCAAAAATGCTTTTGTTACAACATATAAATCCTCGAATCACGCCATTACACGTTAGATGCCATCCTGAATAATAACTGTCAAAGCTGCAATCAGTTTCAAGATAGTTTGACTGCTAAATACAACTATCAAATCAGAATCAAAATGGAAACAACATTAGAAAGTAAAATTAAGCTAGCCCTTTTACTGAAGGACCCAAAAAAGAATACAAATCTCCTTGCCTTTGTTGAGTCCTCAATCAACATTACATATGATTGTTCTTTCTTAAGTGTCAAAAAATGTATACAGATTTCTGGCACAAGTTGATGAACCACTGAGTGGAAAACTGCCACCTGTTTGGACTCAAAGCAAGAGTATCATTTGAGTTGCCATAGATTTGTTGCGATGGGCAAAGCACATAGTAAGTGCCTTGAGGCCATTTAGAGATATTTCTCATGCTTCTTTATAGAATCAATCCAGACCTTATACCTTCAACTGTTAAAGGCCGTTTGTGTAAGAGGCCTTATGCAGTAAGCTCATACCTCAATGTAGCCATCAGAGAGGTCATCTCTTTCAAGACAATGGAAGTGTTCAGGATTTAAATATCAAATGAAATTCAAACCAACTTGAAGAAGAGTGGCTCAACCTATCTCTAGCACCTGTGAGTCTGGTCTGGTCTGAGTTGAGTGGTTTGAGCAAGAAAGTCACACATCTCTCCCCCCTGCCCAAGGTTCACCATAGTTGCTATGGTGCTCTTCAACTAGGGAGTTCCCCAGGGCATGGCAAGGCAGTGTGATTATCTGACTCAGATCCCTCACAGTAAGATATGCCCTTAAATCTGCACTTGGAAGAAGAGATTGAAATCAGAACATCCGAAGGGGCATGCTTACATTTCTGATAAAAAACAAAATGAAATTAGAAATTGCAAGCAATGTTTCAAAAGTATATATATCTCCTAAGAGGCTACCAAAACATTGAACTCCTTATTTGGTATCTTATCAAGAGAAAGAGGCAAAAACAGGGACAAGGAACACAAGTTCTAAAGTTTAAAAAGACATCATAATGCAAGAACAAAGCATTCTGACTTCTGTAATTCATTTGTTCATTCATTATGATAAAATGTTTGCTGTCAGACAAAAAAGGGAAAAAAAAAAAACACCTTAGTTTGAATTTGAAAACCCCTACAATTATTGACAATCAAACAGACAAGTATGGCAAGGATCAGAAAGAAGGAACTCTCAATCATAATAAATGGCAAATTCAAAATTGAGAAACATGACAATTTTAAAGATTGTGAAGACACAAGAGTGTCAATTGTTAGAACCGATCCTCCCAGCCCATCCATGTGCTCTCTACCAAAAAGAAAATTTCATTGCAGACAAGAAATGGCATGATTCTCAGAAATTATCAATCTGAAGACTTCAATAAAATGAATAAGATTAAAAAATGGTAATCTTACAACAAAGGTATACTCATATACACACACAAGTGGATAAATAAATTGAGATCTTAGAAGGGTCTTACTGTCTGAGATCCTCAAGTTGCTGAGCCCTGGTGAGAGGGTTAATAGTCTTAATACCCTTGCAAAGCACATTGTCATGCATATGAAGCCCACATTGTCATATCAATTAAACTAATACTCAAATGGTAAAATTCAATATTAATAAGTTAGTAAGAAAGTCTACATTGAAACTCATTAATAGTGGAGAAACATGTGTGTAGATTGAGGTAAAGGGTCATGAAGTAATAACCACTATCATGGTCAACATTTCATACACATGCCACAATTTTTTTAAAATTATTTTAATTTACTATTATTGTAAAATGTTTATTTAATTATATGATTTAACATTATTTACCAAAGAAAAAAATTATTAAACATTTTAAAATTATCTCATTATTTGCATGATTTGAAAATAGTTATTGCTATCGGTATACTTCTTATATAATAATATAACAATAACACATTATATGACATTGTGTCACTAAACCTTAATATGTATTTAGGACAAAATCAAAATGGCCAAAACTATAATTAAAGGAACTCATGCACACATTAGCAAACATAATCATGCATCCCCCCAAAAATCATAAAAACTTCTGACCAAGAAAAAAAAATCTTGTCATTCAGAGGCTTTTGGATACAGTCTTCGATCACATTCAAAAAAGAATTGGCGAAGATCACAAGTTTATGATCAATTTTGAATTGCTGAAGCTGCATATTGTGAAGCATGCACTATATATACCCTGTTGCCACAAACAACCTAAGAAGCATAGAAACTTTGATATTATAATTATATAATTGGAATGGAAGTGTCTTTAATCATGTAAGTAGAATAATAGCCTAATTCTGACAGATAGAAACTCTATGGTTTTGTATGAGGCTATGAGTGCAAAAACACATACAGAGAATATATACCTGATTCAGACTAATTGGCTCAACAACTAAAATATATGTTGAATTCTACATGTAAAAAGTACAAATCTGTCTACTGTTATTCCTTGGTTTTGGTTGTGGATAAGATCCTGATGAAGATGTATATACTTGTCATCTCAAGCTCAGCTATTTGAAAAGTGAAAAAGCTAACTTGGTCTTTTTTACAGTACACTGATTGACATTTTCCTTTTCCAATAAATGACTTTTGCTTGTCTAATTTACATATTTATGAATGTGATGATGAGTGTCTATATATTTTAATTTCAGGACATCCAAATGAAAACAATTTGAAGCTTAGGTATACTAGTTAGTTTCTGTCCAGTTTCCAAGTCTGGATCCGCTAGTGGCTCTTAGCATATTATTGTAAAATTAGAAAGAATATACATCCTTAGGGCTATTCTGAACTCTAAAACAATTGACATTTCCAGTCTTCATAAATTTTAAAGAGGAAGAAGACTCAGAAAAATAAAGTCTTGTGGCGCTTCAACATGAAAGACTGTAAGCCAATCTCTATCCCATTTCCTGTCTATAATAAATTATCCTCAAGGGTATGTCTAAGAAATGATGTGGATAGGATGGAAATTTCTCATGTATTGTATGCATCAGCATCTGGAAATATTATGTGTGATATGATTTGTACTAAGATCAGATATTGCTCAAGCAGTTGGGACAGTAAGTAAATTTATGGCAAATCCTAGAAGAGAGCACTGGAATGTTGTTAAAAGGATCCTAAGATATATTAAAGGAATGCTGCATTATATTTTGGAGTATCAAAGTTTGTTATCAAAGAACATATTTAGATTTTGCAAGTACTCTTGACAAAAGAAAATCTAAGAGCTAGATGTTTACACCTGCAGGAGAAATGGTAAGTTGGTTATCCAAACTACAGACTGTTGTAGCTCTATCTATTTAGAAGTTGAATAAATGGCAATTAACCAAGTATGAAAGTAAGCTATTTGGATTCAACATTTAATGGAAGAACTCAGGCAAAATCAACAGAAGATTACTCTTTATTGTAAGAAATCCAGCCTTTCATTTAAGGAGAAAGCATATAGGAATTCAATATCACTTTGTAAGAGAAGTAGTAGAGAAAAGGAGTGCAGATATGCAATTAATTCATACAAAGATAACAAACATCTGTTCTGATAAAATCAACCAATGCAAAGAAGTTTATATGATGCATATTCTCCTCTAGCCTATCATAAATATAAACAGCATAGAACTAGCAACATAGAAAAATTCTAAAAGCTCATAAAAGTAACTTTAAATAAGATATTATGAACTGAACAAGTCGTAAAGCCACTTTTGTGGCATGAAAAGTCAAAAAAGAGAAAACACATTTTCTTATTGATGTGAAACAAGCTTCTTACCCTATGCTTATAAGATGGCTATGCATTTACCACTAGGAAGCAAAAGTCTCCAGTTGCATTTCGGTGAATTAAGTGAAGGGCTCAATGTTCTTCCTATAAATAGTTGCCTCTTCCATCAATTTTTACCACCCCACAATTGAATAGCATTTTAAAAATAGAAAAAAAAATTAAAGATAAAAAAATATAGTGTTCTCTTCTTAAAAGGTTTTTTTAGTGAGTGTATCATCCTACTATTAAGAGGGACTCCTATTCCTATTTTCGTATGGAAATTTTGTTTTCTATACATGCTTTTCTCTAGGTGATTGTTTTTGGATAGAGGACACCCTCGTAGTGCCTCCTCTCTTTTGTTTTCTTTTTCTTTTTCTTAATGTAATGTCTATCGCCAATGCTACTTCCTATGTTTTTTGTAAATAAAAACTTCAAATTTTTATGCAGAATATATGTACTTTTTAATGTAAACACTTCTATTTAAATTGGATAAATTTTTTATGAAGGTGAGGTTTTTTTTAATTTGTTAATATAGTTATATGGATAAATTAAATCAAATTTTGATCGATTGAATAGAAACTCCAGTTTAAAATAATCTTAAATTATCAAGCAATATATTATTCGATCTTTTCCTGTGGTACATACGAACAGGCCATGCAGGACTAAAAACTAAATCAATAGAATAAGGACAAAAAAATAAAGTGCAATATATTTAGAAGATTAAAAACAAACTTAAGAACAAAAAAATTGATAATCTAACTACTCCTTTATTTACTTATTTTGACATTAAGGAATTTTCAAAATATGTTTGAACAGCTAGGAATAGGATGTTAAATTGTAGGAAATACTAATATTTTTATCAATAAATAAATGTGGGAAGGAACAAGTGACAATGCTGCAACTATAAGCAACATTTGCAACTCTTTAACCAGATTGCTTTAGAATAAATAAACTATTTCAGTGCATGCTATGAAGCTTCTCACAAGTTTTGTTCTGATATGTGTCCAACACTTGGATTACAAAAGCCAAGAAACACAATTTGGTAGTCCAAACAAATACATATTATCAGAGAAATATATGGTTTGGTTTACAATTCTTGATGTCATGTCCTCAAGTTCTCTAGAATCATATAAACCACATTCCTTTCTCAAAACATCAATATTGCATGTAATTGTTCATAATCACAACTTGAAGTGTAATAATGTAGAAGTTCCAATGCCACTTGCATAACGTTGTGCTATATATTCTTTTAAGGAAATCTCTCTGTATATTAGCGGACGGTCTTCAGATATTAATTCCTTGATTGGACCAAAGACTTTTGATATACCTGTTCTGAAAAGGGATGCAACTGAAATTCTAGGGCCTTGTTGCTTTGCTAAAACTCTATGTTGAACACTAATGAACTTGTCGTTGGTCATTAGCTGCACAGGAAAACAGTGAAACTGATATCACTGTTTAATTCTTACTTGACATGTATAAGTATAACCATTGCTATATATATTTAGACATTGATCCACTAAAATGTGAAACAGTAAGTGCAAATAAATTCAGTGGGGACCCTAGACTCCTCTTCAATTCTAAAATTTTAAAGTAAAATTACTTCAAATTTTGTTGTCTTTAGATCAGAGTGTGTATCCTATAACAGCAACACTTTACTTTATAACAACTTTGTTTTTTATATTTGAGCTTGCCTTATCTGTCTCAACCACCACGAAATTTTGAATGTTTACAAATATCTATAACATATGTGAATTAACTATTGAGATAACAAGCTTAGATACCTAAGTACTTTTAAACTTGTAGATTCCCTTAATTGATAAAACTATGATAATAGGTGAGTATAATTCATCTTTAAAAATTTATTTAATGTTTAATTATTTAGAATCCCAATTGAAGCCCAGTGGCTTGTAATTTCACTTGAAACCATTTTTTTATTTGATTGGATGTTATAATCTTCAAACCAATATTTTTGTATCTATGCGATCATGAGATTTGATTGTTACACATAAAGGATTCCCATGACCTACGGAGGCACAGTAGATGGATAAAGCAAAAAGTTAAAAGAAGAGAAAAAGGGTACAGTGGGGTAGTAGGGTGAAATGATTGCAAATCAAATTATAAAACCAATATCTTCTGGCTATCTAATGATTTTTCTGCAGAATTATTCTGATACAACTTATCATCTGTTAGAATGATTTCAGAATATCTTAGAAAAATATTTAGAATATACCGTTGATCATTAGTCATCTGGTATAGAAACAACAGATTTATGAGTTCCTGATTTTCTTTCATTCCCTAGTTTATTAATTTAAACAGAACTATTATATTAGTTTTTGTATCACAACAATACACATCATATTAATCTTATTAAGTATTATTCAGTACTGATTTTCACTCCCTTCCACCACTCCCATCTAATCACTATAATTCCAACACAAGCTATCCCAGGAATTTACCATTTCATACTACATATCAGTTAAAGAAAATTATTTACAAATTTAAACAAGAATGGTGTTTTATGCAGAATGAACCCACCTGAAGAAGATCCCCAATATTCACTACAAGAGCCCCTTCCATGGGAGGTACATTAATCCACTGATTGTCATGAAGAAGTTGAAGGCCACCCATCTGGCCTTGCAAAAGTATTGTCATGCAACCTCCATCTGAGTGCTTGCTAGTGCCTATAGTTAATTCTGGCTCAGGGCATGCAGGGTAATAGTGACAAAGAAGAAGAAGCCCTTCATCATTACCCATTTCTTTAAAGTGAAAGCGATTAAGGCCAAGAGCCTCTGATAGTAACTCAAACAAAACGGAAGCAAGCTCCATTACTTTTTCTGAGTATTGAATCACAATGTCTCTGCAAGTATGTTATCAACCAATCAAGGATAGAGAATCTAAATTTAGAGGATCATGTAGAACATTTCTTATAAAAGCAGAGTGCCTATAAACATAACCAATTAAAAACTCATCATATATTAAAGTAATAATAAAATCTATGTTTACTACAATATTATTTGAGGCTTTTGATTAGTTGTGTCATAGAATTTATACTCATACTTATAGGAGAACCAAAACACAAATAAGGACTTTATATCGAAAAGACCCAATCTAAGGAAGAATTTCTGAATAAATGGGCAAAACAAGAACCCTACCAAGGCAAGGACATGAGGATTAGGGACTAAAATAATTTTAGATTTACCCTATTCCCATCACCAAATTAAAATTGCAGTATACATATAATCACCAATGAGAAACCATTCTTGGAAATTAATCATCCACCCTTATAATTAAGTCCAAGTCACAACATTCTAAAAGTAGAATTATCACAAACCTACAAACTGGTGGCAATTCTTCAGCTTTGGGTGGATTAGGTGCCCAGAAAAATGCAAGTGTATCCCTCCAATCAGCATATGGATCATGGTGAAGAGTAAAGTTGGAAAGATATATAACTTTCTTGCTCATATCACGTGTGTAGTACTCTTTCCTCACTTCTGCATCTTGTTGGTGAAACCTGCAAGTTCCTTTGATCATCTCATCTAAAATATGAGTTGGAATTCCATGGTTTATAATCTGAAAGAACCCCCAATTCTCACATGCATATCTAACTTTTCCCACAACGTCACCTCTCAAAATAGGATCATCATGGATGCCTGTTAGGTCAATTAAGGGGATACTGAACTCTGAATCTGATTCAACAGTTAAGCCATCATTAAGATTAGAGTGTCCACAATGGAACATACGTGGAACTTTTGTGACACCATTTACTACAAGCCCTTGGACACCAACCTTTGAATCATCAAAAGCCTTGACTTCACTTTCCCTGTCATAACTTGAAACAGTTTCTGCCTCCAACTCATCTGTGCTTGTGACCACCATATTTTGAGACTGTTGATGCATCATCTGTAGTTGATGAAACTATAAAAGGCTCAAAACAAAGGGATTGAAGAGGAGAAAATGGAGTGAAAAGGGTAGAATGCTTTCATCTCAGTTTTCCATTCAAGGTGAATAAACTAGAGGCACCCTTGTTTCTTTCCCCATATGCGTTGCATATAGGACAACTAAATTATTCAAACAACTTTGGTTTAGTAAAGCAATTGGATAATTAAAAAGGATTTATTTTTATACCTAATTGAAGCATCACATTATTTACATAAGCAAAATACTAGAGTTGGTTTGGAAATTGGAATCAAAGATCTTAAGAATTGTTTTGATTTATAAATGAAATGTTATAAAATATGATAAGAATGGACCTGCAAGGTTGGCTGAAATACAAAATTAGATGGGGGAACACCAATAACCATTTTGTTTTCTTAGTAGTTTGTTGTGTTAAACTTTTCATATTTTTTTGTAATAAATATAATGAATTACGAATCTAAAATTTTATATAAATTAAATTATTTTTATTATTCAATTTATATTTTATTTTTTATTATGTATAAATAAAAATATCCAATTTTACTCCTTTAAACAAAATTCAATAGCAATTATGTCTAGTCACACTTTTTATTTTATTTTTTTAGGTTTCTCCTTATTTAAATTGGATTTAATTAAAAGTACTAATCGATAAAGATTATATTGTTATTTAATTATTAATTAATATATAATTAAAAATTATTAATTTTTATAATTATTATTTTTAAAGTTATATTCATGATGATTTTTAATTAGTTGACAATATAAAATTTTTGCACTATAATATATTAAAATGAAATTTATTTAATTTTTTGTAACAAAAATCAAAATTATTTAATTATTTAATTTTAATTTATAATTGTGATGGAACAAATTGAATGATGGAATATTTTGAATATATTGCCCAACAAGTAATTTAAGAAATTAGAGAAAGATATTATAATTTCTTTCACTTAATGAAAATATTTTTCTATTATTACTTATGATTTTTTTTATCTATTGATGATTTTTCATATTAAATATTAGATACCTATTCATATTTTCTTAACTCTTACTTTAGTTGCATGATAATATTTAAAGATTACACATTATACATTCAAAATTGGTATGTTGATAGGTTCTCATGCAGTTTTTGGTTGCAATATTGCCTCCTGTTCCTCTCTTCTGATTTCTACACCTTCCCCAATTGAACAAAATGATGCGATCAGGGGTTGCTTCTTAATTACAATCACTTAGCTAAGTTTCATTTTCAAAATTAATGAAATTGTCTAGAAAATAGTAAATTATAAAATAAAAAAATTTATTTTAAGAAAAGATTTCCTAAATGGAGATGAAATTATAAAATAGTTAATCCCTTCAATTTCAACATTCATATTTTCAAATAAATCCAAACTTTAAATTAAAGTTTGCTTGTTTAAATTAATGAAAATTATGCCTAAACGTTAAATTTCTTTCGCAGATTCTTCAGTTTTGTTTTGTTTTTTACTTTTTCAAGGGTCAATGAACCTTGAAGCTTTTAAGTGTCTAACATGATCATGTCCTATGTGTCAAAAGATATTTTTCTTTTCTATGATTAATTTGTGTATGTGAAGAGAGTAGCTTTTATTTTTGGTGAGTTACATCACGAATGAAGAAGGCAAAGGAAAAAAAAGGTAGGCCCGCTGTGTGTCCTCCAATACATCCAGCTTTTTTATTTTATTTTTAAATTATGATAATTAGATTGAAATACATTAAAATAGATGATATTATATTATTATTTATTAAGATAAAAGTTTTAAACAAATAAAATATATATTATTTGTATAATATATATTTTTATTTTTTATCATATTTTTATTTTTGTTATATATTTTGTGGTACCTAATTAATAAAGAAATATGATTTGTCAACCATACCTACTTGAGGACCTTGAGCACCACTAAGGACCATGAGCACTAAGTAGTACAAAGTGAAAAAAGGTGATAAGTTGGACAAGTCATGTCATGAGCGATTCCGCACATATTGGGGATAATTACTAGCTAAAAAAAAAAAGTAGGTCTAAACAATTTAAACAAGAAAAACATCCGTTTACATTCAAAGACATTAAATTTATTTATTTTTTATTTTATAAAACTTATTATTATTAAATGAAAGATGTAAATATTTAAATTATATTATTTTTATATAAAAATATTAAGATTGTTTAAACAAATAAATTTGGCCTGTCTTGGATCAAAAGTCAACTAATTGCAGGATAATTTTTTTAGATTAAGATTAGTGAATAGTTAGATCATTTCATGACTTGGTAGAGATATTGATAAGATTTATTCTCTTCAATGATTTGTCTTTTAAGTGATTATTTTTTAATTTTTGAATAACAATTCAATTTTTTTAGAGTAATAAGTTGATATATAATGTTATAATCAATCTATTTAATTTTAAGTTTCAATGTTATATTGTGTAATGTATGTAGGAATAGAATTTTTTTAAAATTTTAATTCATATAATTTTTAATTTAAATAGATTTAATATAAGTTAGTTTTAAAATCAGTTTTAATTTTATTTTGTTTTTTTTTATTTTATAATTTTTAAATTTAAATTTATATAATCTTTAAATTAAGTAGGATAAATATAAGTTAACTTATATGACTTTATTTTATAATTTATTTTAAAAGTAAAATTTTTAATATATTAATTTTTTTAATTTTTAATTTTTAATTTAAGTAAGATGAATATAAGTTAACTTATTTAATTTTATCTTATAATTTTTTATTTTGTAACTAATTTAATAGTAATGCTTTTTAACTCTAACCCACATAATAAAACATATAACATATCTAATATTTGGTATTAGAGCATTGAATGATATGATTCATCCTACGTGAATGAATCGAAATGCGAAAACGATAATGAAATGTAATCAGGAACGTGATTCTTAATGCAACTTAGCGGAAGAACAAATGTTATAAAATGTAGCTATTTGTCCAAGAACCAATGGAATCAAGTCACACAAGGATGAAAAATTTTCAAAGAGAAAATACTATTGTTCATCAATAATTTGTCATTCATTGATCATAGAAAAGCTATTTATACACGTACAATTACTAAAATAAGGAAACCATAACTAAATTTAGTAGCATCTATCTATAACATAATTCAATATTTAATATAATTCCAATTAAATCTTAACAAATCTAAGTCAAATAATCAAATCCTAATAATTGAAAACTAAATCTAATAAAATAAATAAAATATTTTCTTAAAAATCCTTTCGTAGTTATCTTCTTGATTTGCGTCTGCTGTCTTTTTTTTTTTTTTTTAAGTGCATTTACGTGGATTCCAATTACTTCTTTTTCTTGTTAAAAGCTTTTTTTTTTCTACCAAGGTCTGACTTGATTTAAAGTCTACAAGACCTACAAGCTTGTTTAGAAACCTACATTAAAAAAAATTAATAAATAGACTTAAAACTTATATAAATAATTGATTAGAAAGGCTTACAAACTTAAAGTCCACAGGATAAAAAGATCATTAAGTAGGTTTAAAACATATATATATTATGTAAATAAAATGTAAAATAAATATTATACAAATATAATATATTAAAATAAATATAAATAGGTTCCTGAGTAGGTTAAATAGACTTTTTTATAAGTTTAGGCCTGACTTGTTTATCTAAAAAAGCTTTTTAACAAGTCTGAACCTATCTATTTGTTAAAGAATCCGAGTCAAGCTATGCTTTAAACGAACCGAACCGTAAACCCCTATCAAACAGCCTTGTTCACTTCCATTCCTACTTTGTAACTTTCTTCTTTTCTAATTTTTTCTCTTTCTTTCTCAAATTTTTTTCTCAATTTTTTTATACTTTTATCTTCTATTTATTTATTTTTCTAATATATTTATCTCTCTATCTCTAAAGTTATCTTTATTCATATTTTTCCTTCATCCTCTTTATATTTTCTTATTTATTTTAATTTCTCATTACTATTTTATTTTAAGAGAGGAAAATAAACTAGAGATGAAAAAAAATTATAGAAAAAAATAAAAAATATTAAAAAAATTTGAAGAGAGAAAAATGAAACTCGTGGATTAGCTTTGACCCACAGGGTTTAATGGCTTTACAATGTGAGTTTTTATGGGCTTATAAGCCATTTTGACTAGGGATGGAAGTAGGTCAATCTGAACTAGACTTTGAATGTTCAAGTCTGATTTGTTTAAAAATTTTGACACCCAAGTCTGGGTCAGTTACCTATTAAAGAATTTTTTTTCTATCAAGGTCTAACCTTATTTAAAGCTCACAAGGCCTACAAACTTGTTTAAAAGCTTACATAACAAAAAAAATCAGTAAATAGACTTAAAACTTATATAAATAATTGATTAAAAAGACTTGCAAACTTAAAGCCTACAAGATAAAAAAGCTATTAAATAGGCCTAACACATATATATTAATATTATGTAAATAAAATATAAAATAAATATTGTATAAATATAATATATTAAAATAAATATAAATATATAATATATAATATATAAATATAAATAGGCTCCTAAATATGTTAAATAGGTTTGGCTTGTTTATCTAAAAAGGCTTTTTAACAAGCTTGAGTCTTCTATTTATTAAACGAGTCGAGTCAAATTAGGCTTTAAATGAGCCAAGTCGTTGGAGCCTTGTTCACTTTCATCCCTAATCTTGACCTTAGCGCACACAAGTTAGAGAGTTGTATTGGATTAGATGGGTCCTACTAACAGCAAAAACAGTTATAGTAAGGGTATTGAAGAAAAAACAACTTCAAACTTAACAGTTTTTAGTCAAAATTTTCAAGGATCAAAATTTATAAATGAAAAAGAAGATAGAGTAGGCAATATAATCATGTAAGTTTATAAAGTTAGACAGACATTAGATACTCTTGATTGGAGAAAATTGCTAAAGATTAATTGATCTGATAGGATGGATCATTGTTCCGTTCTGTTGTGACAAACTTGTTTTGATCTTACTCATACAATTATGTGTGCATTGGTCATTGTTATGCTGTGACAAACTTGTTTTGATCTTTCATATACAACTATATGAGTAATACTATTTTAAGATTATAAATTGTTTTGAATTTGTTATACATTATTTATCATTTATAGTTTTTTAGGTTTACATTTTTTTTAATTTTTATGAAATGAAAGAAATGACATTAATTATATTTTTCCACTTAATATAAATATTTTTATTTTTTTAAAATATTTTTATTATTAGAACCATATTTAAAAATATAAGTATTTATAATTTTATTTGATAATTTTTTTATTTTTAAACCAAAATTTTTAGTTAATAATTTTAAATAGTACTAATTTTTTTATGTAAGATTTAATTTATGAACTTTTTATATTAAGAATATTTGATTTTATGAATTTTTTATCCTAATTTATAAAATTAAAATTAAATAAGATAAAATTAGTCTATTCGATGACTCTCACTTTTTTAGCTATAAAATCTAATTTTTATAATAAAAAAAATAAATGATAATGAAAAGAAGTAAAAAGAAAAATATATCAGAAATAATTTAATTTATGAAAAATAATTACTAGCTAGCGTAGTGTTGCTTCGTGCACACCCGGTACTGTTTAGTTTCTAAAATATCTTTTACAGTTCTACAACTTCAACTTTTTAAATTTAATATACATATTCTTTTTTCTTTCGAAAGTCTAAATTATAAGAATGAAAAAAGTGTAGAACTTCAAATTTTAAAACTATATTTAAGATGCAAACTAAAAATTAATAGACGAGTGAAGCTGGCAAACAAAAGAAATTAAGTATAAGATACCTTCTTCTTACAAAATTTCACTAATAAATCACTGCATATAAGATACCTCTCCAACTATTATTAAAAAAAAACAAAATTTACTTATTAATTTTATTTAGAATAAAGTTTGAATTTAAAATTTGGATGCAAAATTTTCAATTTTTTAGCATTAGATTAATTTTAATAAAAAATAAAAAATAGCATAAAATAAAAATATAATAAAAAAATTTTTAAAAATAAATGTTATTTGCATGTCTAACACCAAGGTGTGGACTTTGGAGTATATGCCTAATACTGCACATGGAAAATGTTCCGTCCACGTTGGCATCGGAATTTATCTTATATAAATTGTTTTATTTATTTTTAATATTTTTAACCATCCAATTTAGATGTATACAAATGTATGGTCATTATTTTCTGTGGGTATAAAAATCAGTTCTCCACCACGTACTACATACAGTAGAAGATCAGAATAGAATGTCTTTGAATTCATGCAATCGTCCTCAGGACGCGGATGAAATACTTAAATATTGATATATTTTGCTGTTAAATAGAAATGATTTAATTGATTCTACCAAAAAAAAAAATTGTTTTGGAACTCAATTTTTATGTTTATAACTTTTTATAAAAAAAAATTATTATTACAAATCAAATTGGACGATTTAGACCAGTTTCTTCAAATTGCACTAATACCTTAAACATTTTGTGATTAAGTATTGGAATCATTATTATGAATTTATTTACATAAAAAATTAAAAGAATTTTAATGTAGACTTCAACATAAATTTTATGATTATTTTGATATGCTTGAGTTTTTAATTATTCTTAAAGAGACTGTGTACTGCTGCAAGTATTGTTACATCTTATTATGAACCATGAAACTCTTCTCAGAATTGTCTTTCCCAGTTCAAACTATAGTTATATCAAAGAAATATAGCTGTTTACCAACACACTCAACCTAATTTGTCTTTGTTTTTCCTTTTGTGATACCTTTGTTAGTCACACATCAAAACAATTATTGTTTGAAACACACTAAAAATTAATTAACAAAATTTATTTTGTATCATTAATTAGCTTTATCATCCTTACTTACAATACATTAATGGTTTGTTTTTATAATTAGATAATCAATTTTTATATTTTTAATATAAAATATATAATTAGATTATGACTTAACTAAAAAGGGTATAAATATCAAATTTAAAAATTAAAATCAACTCCACTTAACAATGATTTCATTTAAAAATCAAGTCAATTTTTAAAATTTTTATTCCAAGCATTGTAGATTATTTTTTCTTTAGGTAGACTTTGAGAAGCTTCAACTACTTAGAAAAAGGAACGCTTGTCATCTAGTTGCTTTATTGGTTAATACTTGTTTCAATAATTTAGACAATTTTACCCTACTCCTATATGTATGGTATCCCAAGGAGTCAAAGAAGGGTTATCTCTACTTTGTTCACTTTGTACGGAAACCCAATTGAAAACAAGTTCCATTTTTTTCCTGTTCCATGAACTCCTCTTCAATCCTTTTTGTTTTGAACACTCCATGCTTACTTTCATTACAGAATTGATGCAGAGATAGCCTTAAAACATGGTGACAACAAGCACTGATGAATTTGAGTTGGAGTTGAAGGCAGAAACTGTTTCTAGTTATGACAGATTAAGTGAAGTCAAGGCATTTGATGATTCAAAAGCTGGTGTCCAAGGACTTGTAGAAAATGGTGTCACAAAAGTTCCACGTATGTTCCACTGTGGACACTCTAATCTTAATGATGGCTTAACTGGTGAATTAGATTCAGAGTTCAGTATCCCCTTAATTGACCTCACAGGTATCCATGATGATCCTATTTTGAGAGGTGATGTTGTGGGAAAAGTTAGATATGCATGTGAGAATTGGGGGTTCTTTCAGATTATAAACCATGGAATTCCAACTCATGTTTTGGATGAGATGATCAAAGGAACTTGCAGGTTTCACCAACAAGATGCAAATGTGAGGAAAGAGTACTACAACCGTGATCTCAGTAGAAAAGTTGTTTATCTTTCCAATTATACCCTTTATCAAGATCCATCTTCTGATTGGAGGGATACACTTGCATTTTCCTTGGCACCTGATCCTCCCAAACATGAAGAATTTCCAGCAGTTTGTAGGTTTGTGGCAGTAATAATACTACTTTGTAACATTATTAGCCCTTTCACATGACTAATTTCTTGGAATATATAGTTTCTAGTTGATGATATGATACAATTACACTGCAATTTTTTTTTTATTAAGGGAACATAGTAAATCTGTTGCTATTTTTCCCTCTGCTCTTTGTTGTAGAAAATTTTCATTGGATTTAGTCTTATAAATGTAATTTCTTTATTTCCAATTTTTTGTTCTCTTATAGTAATAGACCCTCTAAACTGATACTTGTCTGTTGTTGATGAATTGATAACATATCTGCAGAGATATTGTGATTGAATACTCACAGAAAATAACGGTGCTTGGTTATGCTTTGTTTGAGTTACTGTCAGAGGCTCTTGGCCTTAATTGCAATTACCTTATAGAAGAAATGGGTTGTGCTGAAGCGATGCTTCTCTTATGTCACTATTACCCAGCATGCCCTGAGCCTGAATTAACCATGGGAAGTAGCAAGCACTCAGATGGTAACTTAATGACAATACTATCGCAAGACCAAATGGGTGGCCTTCAAGTTCTTCATGACAATCAGTGGATTAATGTATCTCCCATGCAAGGGGCTCTTGTAGTGAATATTGGGGATCTTCTTCAGGTGGTTTCATTCTGCAATAAACACCATTCTTGTTTAAATTTGTAAATAATTTTCTTTATCTGAGAGTGTGTGTATATATATATAGTTTGAAATGGTAAATTCCTGGGATAGCCTGTGTTGGAATTATAGTGTTAAGATGAAAGGGGTGGAAGGGAGTGAAAATCAGAAATCAATAATACTTTATTAGATTGATATGATGGGCATTGTTGTGATACAAAACTTACATAATAGTTCTATATAAATTAATAATCAGGACAAGCTTAAGCTCAATAATATATTAAGTTAATGATAATTCTTATTAAATAAGGAAATTCTCAAGGGAATGAAAAAAATCAGGAACTCATAAATCTGTTGTTTCTCAATTAGATGATTAATGATTCAACGGTATATTCTAAATATTTTTTTAAGATATTCTAAAGACATTCTAACAGCTTTAAGTTGTATCAGAAAAATTCAGCAAAAAAGTCATTAGATAGCCAGAAGATATTGGTTTTATTATTTGATTTGCAATCATTTCGCCCTAGTACCTCACTGATTCATCAAAATTTTGTTTTGTCATGTACCCTTATTCTCTTCTTTTAATTCTTTGGTTTATCCATCTACTGTGCTTCCGTAGGTCATGGGAAACCTTTGTAACAATCAGATCTCCTGATCACATAGATACAATAATATTGGCTTGAAGGTTACAACATTAAATCAAATAAAGTGGTTTCAAGTGCAATTTAAAGATGAATTATACTCACATATTATCATAGTTTTATCAATTAAGTGAGTGTGCAAGTCTAAAAGTACTTAAATGTCTAAGCTTGTTATATCAATAGTTAATTCACATATGTTATAGATATTTGTAAACATTAAAAATTTTGTAGTTATTGACACATAGATAAGGCAAAACCAAATATAAAAAACAAAGTTGTTTAAAGTAATAGTGTTGCTGTTACAGGTTACACATTCTGATTTAAAGAAAACAAAATTTGTGGAATTTTACTTTAAAATCTTAGAATTGAAGAGGAGTCTAGGGTCTCCACATATTTGCACTTATTGTTTCACATTTTTGTGGATCAGTGTCTAAATTATGCAATTATTATACATGTCAAATAAGAATTGAGCAGTGATATCAGTTTCACTATTTTTCCTGTGCAGCTAATGACCAACGACAAGTTCATTAGTGTTCAACATAGAGTTTTAGCAAAGCAACAAGGCCCTAGAATTTCAGTTGCATCCTTTTTCAGAACAGGTATATCAAAAGTCTTTGGTCCAATCAAGGAATTGATATCTGAAGACCGTCCACCAATATACAGAGAGATTTCTTTAAAAGACTATATGGCACATCGTTATGCAAGTGGCAATGGAACTTGTGCACTATTACCCTTCAAGTTGTGATTATGAACAATTACATTCAATCTTGATGTTTTGAGAAAGGGATGTGGTTTTTATCCTTCTAGAGAACTTGAGGACATGACATCAAGAATTGAAAACCAAACTATATCTTTCTCTGAAAATATGTATCTGTTTGGACTACAAAATTATGCATCTTGGTTTTTGTAATCCTAGTGTTGGTCACATATCAGAACAAAACTTGGGAGAAGCTTCATAGCATGCACTAAAATAGTTTTCAAGATATAAAATAAATAAAAATAGATTTCCTTATGGGAAATTCCAATGTAGAAGATATACTAAATCAATCTGTTGATACAATTGCAAATATTGCTTGTTGTTGCAGCATTGTCAAATGTTCCTTCGCACATTTATTTATTGATAAAAACATGAGTATTTTCTAAAATTTAACATCCTAGCTATTCAACTATATTTTCAAAATTCCTTAATGTCAAAATAAGTAAAATAAGGAGTAGTCAGATTTTCAATATTGCAATGGAATTATCATTTTCTTTTACTTAAATTTGTTTTTAATCTTCTAAATATATTGCACTTTAATTTTTTGTCTTTATTCTATTGATTTAGTTTTTAGTCCTATATGGCCTGTTTGTATGTACGACAGGATAAGGTCTAATAATATATTGTTTGATAATTTAAGATTTTTTAAGAATGGAGCTTTTATTCAATGATCAAAATTTGATTTAATTTAATTAAAAATTTCAAGTTTATAACGTTGATAAAATTTATCCAATTTAAATAGAAGT
Organism: Canavalia gladiata; assembly: GCA_037954105.1. Lineage (NCBI taxonomy): Eukaryota > Viridiplantae > Streptophyta > Magnoliopsida > Fabales > Fabaceae > Canavalia > Canavalia gladiata. The sequence continues at coordinate 34,346,866 of CM075663.1, forward strand.
GTTTATAATAGGGAGTAGCATTAGCAATAGGCAATTTCAAATACGTGCTATAAATTGCTTCTCTCAAATTATAATATTTGAGCCCAATACTTAAATTATTAAAACTGGATACATATTTTATTTTTTTCCTTTTGTAGTCTAAGCGAACACATTTTTCAAAAAAGTCATACAATATAGCTCGATTTTCAATTCTTGAAGCCACGTAGCATGGTAGAAATGAGATAAACAATAACTCATTCTAAAAACTTCAAGTCTTGCATGCAATTGTTCATAATCACAGCTTAAAGGGTGAGAGTGAGGAAGTTCCAATGCTCTTTGTATATTGATGTGTTAAGTAGTCTTTTAAAGAAGTTTGTCTATACAGTGGTGGAGTGTCTTCAGATAGCAATTCCTTGATTGGACCATAGAGTTTTGGCATATCATCTGGTGACTCATCATCTGTTCTTAAAAAGGATGCAATTGAAATTCTTGGGCCAAGCTTGTTTGCTAAAACTCTGTGCTGAACACTAATGAACTTATCATTAGTCACTAGCTGCACACAAAAAAAAAATTGTGAAATTGATAATCGCAATTCAGTTTTCTTTAAATAGTAGGGATATTTGTGATTTGGTGTGGATGGATTTTTTAAGTAAAAAGTTATGTTTTAAATTTTTTTATAAAACTATAAAAAAATAACCAATTATTTTTTAAAATAAGTTAAACCAAATATTCACTTAGAAACAAAATGTGTTTGAGAAGGATATTTTGTGTCTAAATTTTATTCTAACACTCTTCCAATTTAGGTTGACCAAATAGAAAAGAAATTAATGATGAAATAATTTAAGACAACCTAATTATCTCCTAATTGCATCTCTAATATAACTAATTTTGTTAAGTAAATTAAATGGAGATAAATTTAGAGATGGAATATGTAATCTATCTCTTGATATAAAATTTGTTTCTAATTATGTCTCTAACAAAACAGTAATATTTTTGTCTTTAATTTCTATCTTAAATATATATTTTTTAAGTAATAATTAGATAACGAAGATATCAACCAAATAATCTATGTCCCAACATAATATCAATATTATAAAGTATTAGTTTGAGTACTGATTTTCGCTTTCATCCTCTTCTCCTATCTAAACTCTACAATTCAATCTCTATCTCATGGATTTATAATTTCAAACACACACACATAAATTCTCTTTGCTCTAAATCCACCATAGTTAACCTTGATGGTATACCTTATGCATAGCTAAAGATAAGTATTACAATATTGAATGAAAGTTGTTTTTATACATGATCAACTCACCTGTAGAAGATCCCCAATGTTCACTACAAGAGCTCCATGTATTGAATGTACATCAATCCATTGGTTTTCATGAAGAACTTGAAGGCCACCCATCTGGTCTTGCAAAAGTATTGTCATGAAGCCACCATCTGAGTGCTTGCTAGTGCCTATAGCTAATTCTGGCTCAGGGCATGCAGGGTAATAGTGACAAAGAAGAAGAAGACCTTCATCACTACCCATTTCTTTAAGGTGAAAGCGATTAAGGCCAAGAGCCTCTGATAGTAACTCAAACAAAACGGAAGCAAGCTCCATTACTTTTTCTGAGTATTGAATCACAATGTCTCTGCAAGTATGTTATCAACTAATCAAGGATAGAGAATCTAAATTTAGAGGATCATGTAGAACATTTCTTATAAATGGAGAATGCCTATAAACATAGCTAATTAAAAACTCATCATATATTAAAGTAATAATAAAATCTATGTTTTTCTACAATATTATTTAGAGGCTTTTGATTAGTTGTGTCTATAGATTTTATACCCATGCATGCAGGAGAACCAAAAGACAAATAAGACTTTACATCTAAAAGACCCAATCTAATGAAGAATTTCTGAATAAATGGGCAAAACAAGACACCTACCAAGGCAAGGACATGAGGATTAGGGACTGAAATAGTTTTAGATTTACCCTATTCCCATCACCAAATTAAAATTGCAGTATACATATAATCATCAACGAAAAACCATTCTAGGAAATTAATCATCCACCCTTATAATTAAGTCCAAGTCACAACATGTTAAAAGTAGAATTATCACAAACCTACAAACTGGTGGCAATTCTTCAGCTTTGGGTGGATTAGGTGCCCAGAAAAATGCAAGTGTGTCCCTCCAATCAGCATATGGATCACGGTGAAGACTAAAGTTGGAAAGATATATAGCTTTCTTGCTCAAATTACGGGTGTAGTACTCTTTCCTCACTTCTGCATCTTGTTGGTGAAACCTGCAAGTTCCTTTGATCATCTCATCTAAAACATGAGTTGGAATTCCATGGTTTATAATCTGAAAGAACCCCCAATTCTCACATGCATATCTAACTTTTCCCACAACATCACCTCTCAAAATAGGATCATCATGGATGCCTGTGAGGTCAATTAAGGGGATACTGAACTCTGAATCTGATTCAACAGTTAAGCCATCATTAAGATTAGAGTGTCCACAATGGAACATACGTGGAACTTTTGTGACACCATTTTCTACAAGTCCTTGGACACCAACCTTTGAATCATCAAATGCCTCGACTTCACTTTCCCTGTCATAACATGAAATAGTTTCTGCCTCCAACTCATCTGTGCTTGTGACCACCATATTTTGAGACTATTGATGTACAATCTGTAGTTGATGAAACTATAAAAGGCTCAAAACAAAGGGATTAGAGAGGAGAAAATGGAGTGAAAAGGGTAGAATGCTTTCATCTCAGTTTTCCATTCAAGGAGAATAAACTAGAGGCATCCTTGTTTTTTTCCCCACATGCGTTGCATATAGGACTACTAAATTATTCAAAAATCTTGGTTTAATAAAGCAAATGGACAATTTCTGGATTTCTTTTTTGTGCCTGGTTGATGCATCACACTATTTACAAGTAGAATATTAGAGAAGGTTTGAAATCAAAGATCTTAAGAATTGATTTGATTTATAAATGAAATGTTATAAAATGTGATTTGATTTGAAAATTCATTTCATTCAGGGAGAGGATGGACCTGCAACATGGCTGACATTTGACAATATAAAATTAGACGTGGAACACCAATAACCATTCTGTTTTATTAGTTCGTTGGATTTGATTTCTGAAAATATTTTAATTTTTATTTATAAAATATTTTTTTACTTTTTTATTTTAAATTTTATATAGAAAATCGTGAAAATATTTTTTTATTATTTTTACTATTTTTTATATAAAACTTAAAAAAGTTAATAAAACAAAAATAATATGATATTTTTATAAATAAAAATAGAAAATAAAAATAAAAATATTTTTGTAAATCAAATTTTACTTAACTTTTCATTCATTCATATATATATATATATATATATATATATATATATATATTATGTTTATAACAAATATAATGAGGTATGAATTTAAAATTTTATATATTTTTTATTTTATGTATTATTAGGTTAATCTAGTAATGTACATTCTTTGTTTTTTATTCTTTTATTATGTATGTCCAATTTTTTCCATTTTTAACTTTTTCTTTGAACAAAACTCAATAGCAATATGTCTAGTTGACGCGCTCGTCGCAAATGCGCAAAAATAATTTCTAGATTTTACCCAAACTATTGGTATAGTATAAGGTGCAACCTAGGTCATCTCCCAAAGACCATTTCATATTCTTAAGCAAATTATGAGAAATTTAGAACAAGGGGATTTTGTAAAGATACGATATTGAGTTCTAAACACAAAATACAAAATGAAATTAATTTAACTTAACAATTATCAACTCAAGGAATTCAGAGGCTATTTTTTTAACTAATCATTGATCACTAAAATCATGCATTGTGTTTATCAACCTAGGATCATCTGGAACCCCTAAAATGATCCTTGAATTCTCTACTGAGAAACCTCTCAGGATTCAATTGATTATGATCAACAAGATTTAGTAACCACTTAATCTTTCATCTAAACCAATTTTATAATCAGAATTCAGTTGAAGTAAGTAATAAAATGAAAACTTTCAATTCAATTACTTAATTTCTACTCTTCAAACTTTTGGAAAATAATTTACCAATCAAAAACCAATTATAAATCAATTATGCATTAATCAAAATACGTCAACCGATCAAACTTTGATTAAAGAATAAAATTGAAGAATACAGTGAAGTAGAGTAGAAACCACTTAATAAGCATGTAAATAAAGATCAAGACCTCAAAGTTAAAATGAAAATAGCTTGAATCCTTGAATTGAAACTACGAACCTAGCCTTCCATGAAGGAGGCAAACTAACAACAAATAAATCCTAAGCTTTCCATGAAGGAGGAAAACTAACAACAAAGAAAAACTAAGCCTTCCATGTAGGAGGCAACTAAGAATAAAGAAAAACTAAGCCTTCCATGTAGGAGGCAAACTAACAATAAAGAAAAACTAAGCCTTCCATGTAGGAGGCAAACTAACAAGAAAGAAAGAAAGATGGAAAATGGTATTGGAGTTAATCTCCAAGTGGTGTGTTTCTCCTCTTGTAAACCCTTCTACTTATAGAGGATTTTTGAGGCATCATCTTCAGAAAGTCACCAACTAGGATATTACTTTTCTACCCTTTTATTGCTTTCACATGAGCTTTGTTGAAAATGCAAAACACATTTGAATTTTTTGTCACCAATTAGCACAATAATTTTTACTTTCTTGCACCGCAATTTCGGATGTTCACATGTTCGAATTAGAGCTTGACTTCTGAACAAAAGTTGTAGCCCCGGATCTTAGTTGTCCAACAGATTTGATTTCATCTCAATATGACTTCTGTATCTCAAGATATGGCCGGATCTTTGCACACTGTTTAAATTCCACGTCAACACCATTGTCTCATCTTTTGAGATAATTTCGGAGTCCTAAACATCCCATTTAGAGTCTTCTCTTGCTTTGTAATTGTGGACACTTCTTTAAGCTTTCATTCAAGGCAGATTTCATGATTTTTGGATGTCTAAAACTCCTATTATGCTCAAAATACTATAATAGTGTCATTTTAATCGAGTAAGCAAAGAAATTCAATTAAACTTCATATGAACCCAAACTCATAAAATATGACAAAGACCACTTAATTGAAGATATAAGAAGTCTTAATGAGATAAAAGTGAGAGATAATTATTTATGAAATTTATGCTTATCAAATTCTCCCACACTTATCTTTTGCACGTCTCGGGCAAACTTAAGTTAAGGATTGGTGACTATTTTTTTTTTTTAAAGAACATCAAAGTTTTGAGTTGATTTCTCAAGAATTCACAAAATTTCATGAAGCATTCTTTTATCACATTTTTTGAAATTACTTAGAAAGGCAACTTTAATTTGAAAAACATAGATTGAGAAAGATAAAACCTCACATGATATTCTCTGAATCTCTCAAGTGTTTGATTTGGTAAGTGTTTCTCTCAAATTCAATCCATGAAAGATGAACTATCATAGGCTTGCATATCTTCTACTTCTGTACTACTATGTACACGTGCAATGCACAAATCAAGAGGTCTTTATTTTGGTTATAACGTGATTAGAAAGATGAAATGATATATTGAAGAGATACAATGTTAGACCAAGGAAAATGGTGAGGATTGAGAACTGAGTCTAAGTGCAAGTGTGAGAAACAGATATCACTTCTTCATTCTTTTTTTTTCAATATAATAGTTTATTTATTAATTTATTACTTCAGTTTTTTTTTTCAACCATGATATCAATGAACACAACAATAATCTCCCCCACACTTATTGAAACACTTATGGTATGATAAATCCAGTATTCCTCACCTTATATGGTCAGATAAAGTTGTGTTTTTTTTTTGATTTGTGGTAAGCTAAAAAGAAGAAAAGGCTAATCGGCTCAAAGGGCTGATCAAAGGATAAAATTATATGGTTTGGTTATTTGGCCAAGTGGTTTGTTCAAGAAAAACAGTGCCTCAATCATTTTTGTACAATTCATGTGAAAATGTAGCTTCAAAAAGAATCAATGCAAGTTCTGAAGTAACATATTTCATGGATGAAAATCACACAAGAAAGAAAATAATAATAATAAGGCTCAAAATCTCACGGGTAATATATTTATCAAATCTAATCTATCCAGTTTAAATATGTCTTGCCAAACTAATTAATCTCGAAATGTAAATCATTTTGCTTCAATTATTTTATGAAATCTAAAGAAAAACATACTTCCACATTCAATTTTTTTTATTTTTTTTTAATCATAAGATGCGTATCAAGAGTCAAGTGTAACTCCTTACTCAGCCATCTTACTCAAAGCAAGTTTATGATTCTAACCTAATTTTTTTTTTGGGTTTTTTTTTTTAGATATCGGACCATCCTCCCCCCAACCTATCCAAGACATTGTCCCCAATGTCTTAGATAGAAATTATATAACAGGAAAAGAAATGTGAGAAAACCACCAAAGTAAGGAAAAGTTATAACCGAAGAGTGGTATCTGGTTCTCTTTTGTCTCTGCCATCCTGATTTGGTTGGTTCACTAGCTGCATTGCTTGATTGAGCTCAGATGTAGGATTTTGCAAAATCTCAAGTAGCTGTTCAACAGTTGAAGCAGATACTATGATGTTGCGCATGGATTGTGGCATGAACTCCTGCTCTACTGCATGATCTAAAAAGGATATCAAACCATTATAAAAGCCATTAATATTCAATAAACCTAAAGGTTTTTTATGAAAATTCCGATAGGCCCAAAATATAATGGTAAAAATTTCTTCCATTGTTCCAAGACCACCAGGTAATGTAATAAATGCATTAGAATTAATCAACATGTGTCTCATACGGTCATGCATGGTTGCAACCTTCAATTCAGTACCCAGGGTGAAGTAGGAGGTGCTCTCATTTTTTAAGCCAACACCTAAGATGTTACACCCCTTTGTGAGTGCAGATCCTGCAACACATCCTTTTAAACCCTGAATCCCTCCCCCATAAACAAGATTGATTTTTCTTGCAGCTAATGCCTTACCAAGGGTATAAGCTGCATGTTGAAATTCTCCATCCTTTCCAAGGTTAGACCCACTAAAAACACAGATAGTATTGATCCTATCCATATACGGTGTTTTTGTCTTTTTTTTTTTTGAAAAAATATGTCATAGAGGTTGATAATTTATAGGGACTCAATATCAGACAAGGAGATCGCTTGAATAGTGCGGGATCAGGATTTGGTAGCAAAAGTTTGAATTTTTGTTGCAAAAGTTTGAATTTTTTGTTCAAGGAAAAGGTGAATGTTAGAGGGGAAAGACTTTAAGCAGGGGTGAAAATTTAAAAAAAAAATGGTGGCCCAATAAATTGAAAAGACAATGTAAATGACAAACATACACGCATGAGAATGAACAGTAGTTGTGATTGTGGCTCACATCTTCCTCTGGTTTTACATCCAGTAACGGCTGAAACGCCTTCTAAGAGTCGAGGATGTGCTTCCCATTCAGTTTTCTTGTAAACTGACAACAGGGTCTTTTAAAGTCAGATTCCCAAGACTATAACGTGCTTTTTCCTTACGGAACAGTTCAAACAAATCAAGAAAAACTCCTTGTACATGCCCACTAGGATGCGTCTTAAGAGTTTGAATGATATCATCCAATGACTCCTTACTCAGTCCATCCTTTATGAATTGAATTTTGTCCTCTCGATTTCTTGAAACCATTCCAAGGTTCTTACATCTTGTGTTACAGGTCCATCTTGCACACCTGTAGCAAACTCCAATTCTTTTTGCCCTTCTCTTCTTTGCATAGGAACTTCTTCCCATACCTGGCATGTTTTTAACAAATGATTCTTGAAATTCACCTGCTAAACGTACCTTAGCTTCAATGATCCAACGGACATCTTCTGGAAGGCCTAAGAGTGTTAATGTCCTCAATCGTTCAAGTCTGCAATTGTAAATGTCTTTAAGAAAATTTCTAGGGAGAGTAGGGAACAAAATTTTGATCCTGGTGAGAGCTTTCTCCATTTTTTTCTTAAAACACTCAAGTTATTATGCCTGCAAGCTCAATGTAGTGTAATAGTTGGGATGATTTAAGAGGTGAAGAAGGAAGTTGAGAGATTAGTTGAAACTTATAAGCGAGGAATGTGAGAGAGGGAGAGAGAGAAAGAGAGAGAGAGAGAGAAAGAGAGAGAGAGAGAAAGAGGGAGAGAGAGAGAGACTTCTCTTGAATTTATTGCAAGTATGTGGCATTGTGCAAATGCACTTCTTCTACCGTGTGCTTTTGAAAACCTTCGAAAAATGGTTTAAGAAGATGTCCATTCACCTTGAAGATTTTTGCAGTTACCTCATTTTTTATTTCCACTGCACCATAAGGAAAAACATTAGTAACTACAAATGGTCCTAACCATCTAAAGCATAGCTTACCAGACATAAGCTTTAGCCGAGAATTGAAAAGGAGAACTTTTTGTCCAACGAAAAACTCTTTTCTTGCCAACTTTTTGTCATGAAGAGCTTTGACCTTTTCTTTGTAAATTTTGGAGTTTTCATATGCTTCTAATCGAATTTCTTCAAGTTCCTGCAATTGAAGCTTCTTATGGATTCCTGCTTGGTCTAGATCCATGTTGCATTTCTTTACTGCCCAAAATGCTCTATGCTCTAATTCAACTGGAAGATGACATGCTTTACCAAAGACAATCCTGTAGGGAGACATGTCAATGGGTGACTTGTAGGCTGTCCTATATGCCCATAAAGCATCAACAAGGCGCAAGCTCCAATCCTTCCTGTTAGGCTGAACTGTTTTCTCTAAGATTTTCTTGATCTCTCGATTAGAAACTTCAGCTTGACCATTTGTTTGAGGATGATATGGGGTGGAGACTTTATACATGACTCCATATTTGCGGAGTAGGGCTTCCATTGTGCGGTTGCAAAAATGAGTACCTTGGTCACTAATTAGAGCTCTAGGAATGCCAAACCTACTAAAAATGTTAGACCTGATAAAATCTGCAACAACTCGAGCATCATCAGTACGAGTGGCTTTTGCCGCACCCATTTTGAAACATAATCAACAGCTAGCAGAATGTAAACAAAGTCAAAAGAGACGGGGAATGGACCCATAAAGTCTATACCCCATACATCAAATACCTCACAAAAGAGAAGTGGTTGTTGGGGCATCTCATTTCTGCGCGAAATACTCCCTATTCTTTAGCACTGCTCACAAGTTATGCATAATCTGTGTGCATCACAAAATATTGTAGGCCAATAAAAACCTGAGTCTAGTACTTTTCTAGCTATCCGTTGTGGCCCAAAGTGTCCACCACAAGCTAGGGAATGGCAAAAGGTAAGTACAGACTGAACTTCATGATCTGGAACACATCTTCTAATGATTTGATCACTACATGTCTTCCAAAGGTATGGTTTATCCCATATGTAGTGTTTGACATCACTTTTCAACTTGGCAATTTGCGATTTGGTGAAGTGTTTGAGTATTTCTTTAGCAACCAGATAGTTTACCAAATCTGCATACCAAGGATCCTTCCCGTGCAAATGATAGAGATGCTCTTCTGGGAATGAATCTGCAATTGAGGTTTCTTCACAATGTTGCTGGATCTGACTTAAATGATCTGCTACAAGGTTCTCTGCACCACTCTTGTCTTTGATCTCTAAATCAAATTCTTGCAACAGAAGCATCCAACGAATCAGTCTCGGCTTAGCATCTGCCTTCTTAAGCAAGTATTTCAAAGCTGCATGGTCAGAAAAGACAATAACTTTAGATCCAGGCAAATACGAGAAAAATTTATCTAATGCAAACACAATTGGCAAAAGCTCCTTCTCAGTTGTTGTGTAATTGGATTGGGTTGCATCTAGTGTGCGAGAGGCATATGCAATGACATGAGATCTCTTGTTAACTCTTTGAGACAGTACAGCACCAAGGGCATAATTAGATGCATCACACATTAATTCAAATGGAAGCGTCCAATTAGGTGGTTGAATGATGGGAGTGGTTGTCAACCGCTTCTTTAGTTCATCAAATGAATCCTTGCATGCTTGATCAAACAAAAATTTGGTATCTTTTTGTAGTAGTTTAGAAAGAGGTTGTGCAATCTTGCTAAAATCCTTGATGAATCTTCTGTAAAAACCTGCATGACCAAGTAAAGAACGTACTTCTCGCACAGAAGTGGGGTAAGGTAGAGAAGTAATAATGTCTATCTTGGCCTTATCAACCTCTAAACCTTTGCTAGATACCAAGTGTCCTAAGACTATACCTTCTGTTACCATGAAATGATATTTTTCAAAATTCAAAACCAGGTTAGTCTCAATGCATCTGTCCAAAACTTTAGAGAGGCTTTCTAAGCATGCATCAAAAGAAGAACCATATACAGTGAAGTCATCCATAAACACTTCCATGCAACTTTCTAAGAGATCAGAGAAAATGCTTACCATGCATCTTTGAAAGGTTCCAAGGGCGTTGCATAGACCAAATGACATCCTTCGATAGGCAAAAGTACCAAAAGGACAAGTGAAGGTGGTCTTATGCTGGTCTTCTGGGGCTATATGTATTTGAAAATAACCTGAAAAACCATCTAGAAAGCAATAGTGAGATTTTCCTGCTAATCTTTCCAAAATTTGGTCTATGAAGGGCAAAGGGAAGTGATCCTTGCGAGTAGCTTGGTTAAGCTTCCTATAATCTATGCACACTCTCCAACTGTTTTGTATTCTGGTAGGGATTAGTTCATCATTGTGATTTTTGACTACAGTCATGCCAGTCTTCTTAGGAACTACTTGCACCGGGCTTACCCAATCACTGTCTGAGATGGGATAGATGATACCAGCTGCCAAAAGCTTACCTACTTCCTTCTTTACCACATCTAGGATGGTTGGATTCAAACGCCTTTGTGGTTGTCTAACAGGTCTGGTGTTTTCCTCCAGCAATATCCTATGCATGCAAGTAGATGGGCTAATGCCTGGAATATCAGCCAAAGTCCATCCAATTGCTTGTTTATGGTTTCTTAAGGTTTGCAGCAACCTTTCTTCCTGTTGTGGTAGAAGGTTCTTTGCTACAATGACAGGAAGCTTCTCATTTTCCCCCAAATAAGCATACTTTAGATGTTCAGGCAAAGGCTTCAATTCCAAAGGAGGTGGTTGTATTATGGAAGGCAGGGATCTATTTGAGATTGAAATGTCTGCAACACTTGCATCTAACATGTCATCTTTCAACAAAGTTTGATCTGCAACATTAATCCTGGAACACACAATACATGAATCAAATTTATCACATGTGCAAGTAAAATTATCTAAGTAATCTAAATCAAAATCAAAAAATTCAAAAAGTAGATTGTCAATAGAATAATCATTCTCAAGAAGATCTATGGCATCAAGTTGAAAGAGTGAATGATTCTCTATGGGATGTTTCATGGCTTCAAATATGTTGAATTGGATGATATCATCTCCAAATTCCATAGAGAGAGTCCCTGTATGCACATCTATCTTTGTTTTTGCAGTTTTGAGGAAAGGTCTCCCTAGGATCAAGGTTGTTCTATTGATGGATGACTCATCTTCCATATCCAAAATGTAGAAGTCAGCTAGAAAGATCAGCTTATTCACTTGAACTAGCACATCTTCAAGTACTCCGGCTGGATGTGCTGTACTTCTGTTGGCTAATTGAATCACCACACTAGTTGGCTTCAGTTCTCCCAGATTCAAAGATTTATAAACTGATGAGGGCATAACATTAATGGAAGCACCTAGATCCAGCAATGCATCACCAAATGTAGAGTTTCCTATTATGCAAGGAATGGTGAAAGTTCCTGGATCTTTACATTTCTGAGGGAGGATGGGTTGAATTAAGGCAGAAACATTGCGTCCCACACTAATCTTCTCATCCCCTTTGAGTCTTCTCTTATGCGTGCACAAGTCCTTTAGAAATTTGGCATATTTGGGAATTTGCTTGATAGCATCTAGAAGTGGTATGTTGACTTCCACTTTCCTGAAAGTATCTAGAAGCTCCTTATCTAATTCTGCATGAACATTGGGCTTGGATTGGACCATTCTATTTGGAAAAGGTAAAGATACCTTCTGATCAGCACAATTTGGGGTTTTCGTCTCATCAGATGCTTCAAGTGCAAATCGTTTATGGCAAGCTTCTTTTTGTTGATCATTCGATGTCTTATCGAAGGCTGGTGTACTTTTTTCATCAGACTTTCCCTCTGATTCAGATGGCTTATCAGAGATGTCTCCAGGTGTGGAGATAAATGCTTATTTTTGGTGTGGATTAGTTTGATTGAAGCTTTGTTGCTTTAAAATTGTAGGGTCTGTCTGCACTTTCTTCCCACTTCTCAAGGTCATGGCATTCACACTTTTGGGATTTATGACAGGTTGAGAAGGTAGTTGACCAGAACCTTGAGATTTCAATTGGTTGACAGTGGTAGCCAACTGCCCAATTTGAGTTTGTAAATCTTGAATGGTAGAACTTACATTTTGTTAAAACTAAAGATTGTTGGTTGCTAATTGCTTCATCAAATCATCAAGAGAGGGTTCAGAAGCATTAGAGGGTACATATTGCTGCATATGCTGTTGTTGTTGTCTGAATGGCGGTGGTTGGTATTTATTTTGGGAGTAAGATGTTTGAATCCTTTGTTGTTGTGGAGGACCATATCTCAAGTTAGGATGGTTTCTCCAACTAGGATTGTATGATCCAGAAGGTGGTTCAAACTTCTGTTGCTGATAATGTTGAGGAGGCCTGTATTGTTGTCCTGTGCCAAAAATACCATTTACTGCAGCCTCAGGTGTCTCACTTTCTTGCAATGTTGGGCATGCATCAGTAGGATGATCTGCAGAAGTGCAGATGCCACATGTTTTGGTTTTGTCAACAACATTAAGTTGCTGTTGTTGTCCGATGGCCAACTGTCTTACGATGGAGGTCAGTTCTTCAATTCTGTTCTCCAATCGTGTATGGTCTGTCTTGGTGGTCATTTCATGGACTCCTTTAAACAAGGAATTAGTTCGAGAATTGAATTGCTGAGAATTTTCTGCCATGTTGGCAATCAAATCTCGAGCTGCTGTAGGAGTTTTGTCCATAAGTGCTCCACCACTAGCTGCATCAACCATGCTTCTGTCCATTGGCATGAGTCCTTCATAGAAATGCTGAATCAGTAATTGATCACTGATTTGATGGTGTGGACAAGTGGCACATAGTTTCTTGAATCTCTCCCAATACTCATAGAGAGTTTCTTGGGAGTTTTGTCTGATGCCGCAAATCTCTTTTCTGATAGCTGCTGTTCTGGATGCAGGGAAGAATTTCTCCAGAAATAATCTCTTCATATCATTCCAGCTTGTAACAGATGTTGGATGTAGATAGTACAACCAGTCCTTAACTCCATCATTTAAGGAGAAAGGAAATGCCTTCAACTTGATATGATCTTTTGGAATTCCTTATGGCCGCATTGTGGAACACACAATGTGAAATTCCTTCAAATGTTTATGAGGGTCCTCACCTGCAAGGCCATGAAACTTAGGTAGCAAATGTATTAGTCCAGACTTCAGTTCAAATGGTGCATCAACATCAGGGTATTGAATACACAACGGTTGATAAGCAACATCAGGTGCAGCTAATTCTTTTAGGGTTCTATCAGCCATGTTCTTAGCAAAATATTTAAAACTATCAAAATTTAAAGATGAAAAATCACTACTGTTACTTTCTTGGTTATTACTGAATGAATGCCTTCTATGTGCTCTTTTCAAATGGTGGAATGTTCTATCAATCTCAGGATCATATGCATATAAATTTTCAGGATTGGATCGGGTCATACACAAAAAGGTGAATTCATACAGAAAATCCAAGAATGATATACCTAAAATAAAAAAAAATGTTAGAAAGATTAAAAATTTTATACAAACTCCTAAATGAGCCTAGGAAACTAAAATGGTCCCCGTCAACGGCGCCAAATTTTTGACACGCTCGTCGCAAACGCGCAAAAATAATTTCTAGATTTTACCCAAACTATTGGTATAGTATAAGGTGCAACCTAGGTCATCTCCCAAAGACCATTTCATATTCTTAAGCAAATTAGGAGAAATTTAGAACAAGGGGATTTTGTAAAGATACGATATTGAGTTCTAAACACAAAATACAAAATAAAATTAATTTAACTTAACAATTATCAACTCAAGGAATTCAGAGGCTATTTTCTTAACTAATCATTGATCACTAAAATCATGCATTGTGTTTATCAACCTAGGATCATCTAAAACCCCTAAAATGATCCTTGAATTCTCTACTGAGAAACCTCTCAGGATTCAATTGATTATGATCAACAAGATTTAGTAACCACTTAATCTTTCATCTAAACCAATTTTATAATCAGAATTCAGTTGAAGTAAGTAATAAAATGAAAACCTTCAATTCAATTACTTAATTTCTACTCTTCAAACTTTTGGAAAATGATTTACCAATCAAAAACCAATTATAAATCAATTATGCATTAATCAAAATATGTCAACGGATCAAACTTTGATTAAAGAATAAAATTGAAGAATATAGTGAAGTAGAGTAGAAATCACTTAATAAGCATGTAAATAAAGATCAAGACCTCAAAGTTAAAATGAAAATAGCTTGAATCCTTGAATTGAAACTACGAACCTAGCCTTCCATGAAGGAGGCAAACTAATAACAAATAAATCCTAAGCCTTCCATGAAGGAGGCAAACTAACAACAAAGAAAAACTAAGCCTTCCATGTAGGAGGCAACTAAGAATAAAGAAAAACTAAGCCTTCCATGTAGGAGGCAAACTAACAATAAAGAAAAACTAAGCCTTCCATGTAGGAGGCAAACTAACAAGAAAGAAAGAAAGATGGAAAATGGTATTGGAGTTAATCTCCAAGTGGTGTGTTTCTCCTCTTGTAAACCCTTCTACTTATAGAGGATTTTTGAGGCATCATCTTCAGAAAGTCACCAACTAGGATATTACTTTTCTACCCTTTTATTGCTTTCACATGGGCTTTGTTGAAAATGCAAAACACTTTTGAATTTTTTGTCACCAATTAGCACAACAATTTTGACTTTCTTGCACCGCAATTTTGGATGTTCACATGTTCGAATTAGAGCTTGACTTCTGAACAAAAGTTGTAGCCCCGGATCTTAGCTGTCCAACAGATTTGATTTCATCTCAATATGACTTCTGTATCTCAAGATATAGCCGGATCTTTGCACACTGTTTAAATTCCACGTCAGCACCACTATCTCATCTTTTGAGATAATTTCGGAGTCCTAAACATCCCATTTAGAGTCTGCTCTTGCTTTGTAACTGTGGACACTTCTTTAAGCTTTCATTTAAGACAGATTTCATGATTTTTGGATGTCTAAAACTCCTATTATGCTCAAAATACTATAATAGTGTCATTTTAATCGGGTAAGCAAAGAAATTCAATTAAACTTCATATGAACCCAAACTCATAAAATATGACAAAGACCACTTAATTGAACATATAAAAAGTCTTAATGAGATAAAAGTGAGAGATAATTATTTATGAAATTTATGCTTATCACTAGTCACACTCTTTATTTTGTTTATTTATTTTTAGGTTATGCTTATTGAAATTGAATTTAAATAAAAAAACTAATAGTAGAAAGACTTCATATTCATTTAATTATTAATTATTATATAATTAAAAAATTTATAATAATTACTTTAAAAGATATTTTTATGTTAATTTTTAATTCGTTGACAATATAAAAATTTTTACACTAATAATATATTAAAATTAAATTTATTTAATTTTTGTACAAAAATAAAAATTATTTTATTTTTAATATTTATATATTATATGAAAAAAATTATTAAAAAATAAACTTTTTATTTTCAAGAAATAAAAATATTTTATAGTTATGATGAAACAAATGGAATGATGAAATATTTTGAATAACATGTCCAATAAATAACTATTGTATTTAATTAAGATATTATAAGAAATTAAACCCAAGAAAAAAAAATTATTAAAACATCATATTTTTTTGTGCTTTGGACAGTTTTTTAAAAAAAAAAATCAGGCGCTAGTTAATTACCTTCTTTCAGCTTCTAATTTAAATAATAACTAGTAACAATATAACATTTTAGTGGTTAAACTTCTGAATTTACAAGTTTATAGTGACACTTTATGTGATTTGGAGATATAGTATTCACCATTTACATTTGCTGATTCGCATTTTTAATTAGATTATAGCTTTAATTACATAAATATCTTTTATTAACTTGTCTTAATATTAAGTCTAACTTTTTTGTTAGTTATATTTAACTATTTACCCATTTGAATTTTTTGTATTTTTATTAACACAAATAAAGTCATATATCCATCATGTTACTATTGTGTGAATTAAATAGAGAGGAAATAAATGATTTTCCCTCTTCTTTCTTTTTTTGGTTTGTTATGATTTTATTTTATTTTTGAAATTTTATTCAGTAATTTTCTAAATAAAAATATTTTTAATGTAATGTTTGTAAAATAGTAATTAAATATAATATTTATTTATCATGCATGTTATTAATTTTTTTTATCAATAAAATTATGTTATCATAATTATTGATATTTTTATTTTATATTGATAAAATAAAATATATGTGTTCATTTTGTTTTTTAATTTTATATAATATATAAATAAAATTGAATTAAATAGATTTAATCTTTACTTAAAAGAAAATTTAAAATAAGGATAAGTTTAAAAAGTTTAAAATAAAAGTAAAAAATAAAATAAAAAATGGAGGGTGTATGTGTGAATAAGCATATTGGAGTCTTAATAACTCCACCCTACTGTTTGAGTGTAGAGTATTCTAATTTCAGTCTTCAATAGATTTTTATATTTTAGTACTTGAACACTTGATAATTACAAGAAATATTAATATCTTTCAAAACGAAATAATAAATTTTTATGATATTATCATATTGAAAAAATATACATTTTTAAAAATATAGCATTATATAACATTATGAAAAACTAAAAACAAAACAAGATACAACCATAATACCCAACCTTTTTCCCCTAATATCTTTAGCAGTACCACTGAGGAAATTAGGAAACTGAAATCAAAAGGGAAATATAAGTGATCACATATTTATTAATTTATTCCAGTACACAAGTACATTCACAAACTACACGCATTAAACATTAACGATTCCCAAGTTCTCATGCCACTACTTCAGTTCATAACAATCACATCATGCAACTATTTCATAACAATCACTAATTATTCACCAACTAACCCTGAGAAAGAGCAAGAAAGAAAATGTCATCAAGCCTATCATTACTAGGAGAGTTGCCACCATACACCAACAATCCCTCACGGCCACTTCGGCAAGCACCGGCGAAAGCACACCACCCGCGAGGCCCGGGATGACCTCCCAAGTCCGCCACATCTTCCACGGCCGTCCATGCTAGTGTCTCCGTGTCCAATGCATAAACCTCACCGGAAAATTGGCCAGCACCCATGTGACCCTGGTCACTGGGGTCAATTTCCCCACCATACACAATTATGTGTTTTCCATTACCTAGAGTGCAAAACACACTACGTGCCGTGGGCTTAAGCCCATTTGTTTCAACCTGAGCCCATGTTTTTTGGGCCAGATCAAAGCAGTGCACATCATCCATTTCCTCCCCAGAGAAACCATACACAACCCATATTTTTCCTTGGGCCACTGCAAGGCCCGGCCCACCTCTCCCCTTGCAATTCTCACCCGGAGAAGGAAACTCAACCCACTTGTTATCAATAACATCAAAGGCCCATAAATCATTGAGCCTCCCGGCAACCCCACAGCCGCCAAAAACGTACACGTGTCGATCATCGGATGTCACCGAGTGGTAGCTCCGGTGAGGAGGCCCAATATCTCCATTCGAAATTAAGGCCCATTTTTTAGTCCTTGTGTCAAAAGAGTATAGCTCATTGAGCTCTTTGTGCTCACCATCCCTTCCGCCAAATACATAGATGGTTTCTCCTATTGCAGCCATGGTAACACCGACACGTGGCGGTGGAGTATCCCCGGATGCATCAGCCACCGACCATTTCAGAGTCTCTAGGTCGAACACGTGAAGTTTGTTATCAACGGGGACACGTGGCACGAATTCGCCGCCAAATGCATACACCTTCTGTCCTACTATCGCTATAGCATGCGAACTTCTTGCTCCCAGCCCTGATCCTTTTTGATCAAGCTGATATAAGATTAAAAGAAGAAATTAAATTAAAAATATTTTCTTAGAGACAAATTTGGCTGCAAATTCCTTATATGATTTTTAGGGCTTTTCATTGAAAACTTGATTTTGACATGGAATCTTCGTCCTATTCCAATCCTCAATGACCTATCAATAGAGGAAAAGCACCAAAAAAGCTCTAAACCCCCAAAATTTTCATTTCAGCTACTTCTCCATCCCTTAGGAACAATTTGTTCCAGAATTTTGTGCATTATAGATGCGGGTATATCATTATTCTCTAAATATGACTCATTTTATACAAGAACTTTCATCAAACACATAAATTGCAAGGGCTTGTGCTTTAAGAAAAAGACTGCAATTAAAAACACCAAAGTAAAGAAATTGCAGGGATGGTCAAAAAGGGCTTCTTCAAATACCTAGCATCTGAAAAATTCAAAAGTGACTGTGAAAGATGGAGTTTAATTTTAACCAAACAGAAAAGAAGAGAGAGAATAACTCTGAAAGCCTATAGAAGCATAATAATATATGGATTTCATAATTGAAGGAACAGAGAGCGAACCTTGACCCAATTACCATGAACTACCGCCATTGCTGGAATCCACACAAAGTGTATAACACTCTCCAATGGGATTGGTCTTAGTCGCTATGCTTATCGTACGTGTTGGGCTGCCTTATATATATTAACGTGTTTGGCTATAGTACATAGTTTAATAAACAATGATGATAAAGAAGAAAAAGAAATAGAAATTATTAGAATAAACAATGATGATGAGGATTTGGTATCTTTTTTCAGATTATTTTGTTTGGTATAATTTCGTTACTGTTTTCGCTGAGTATGTACGTCGTAGAAAAATGACAAAAACAAATAGTATTCACGAGAGTTGTAAAATGCATAGTGGTCCCCTATTTTGGCATGAAAATTGCAGCAACTATGAAAAGATAATTATATTTAGAGTAATATCTCAAAATCATTTTAAATAAATTTTATTATAAGTATATTCTTTATTTTATATTGTGAAAAGTTTTTTTGGTATTAAACTTAGAAAGTTATATTAGACCTCAGCTGATTTAAATCAAACTGGGAGAGTTGAATTCAGTTAAGGCAGTAAAACTCTTCTATTATTTAAAAATAAATTAAACTTAAGATCTTATTTTAAAAAAAAAAAAATCTTACCACGTAGTTGTATTATTTTTAAAATTTAATCAAATAATATATCCAGATTTGTAACCATTAAGAATAAGAATTTTATTAAAATATATTTAAGATTTAATGACTTTTTTACACTATTATCTGAACATAAATTGTAATATTATTAAAAATTATTGAATTTTATATTAAGTACATAAAAATTATAAATATATTTTTAATTAGTTGACAGTATAATTTTTTTATTAATAATATATTAAAACTAAATTCTGACAATAGTAAGAATCTTTTATATATTTTTTTCTTTAAACTTTTCAAAAGTGAAGACGAGAGTTTGTTCTTATTTTTATGAATGTTTAACTTGGGGGGATACCGACTGGTTCGGGTGTTTTGCAATTTTAAATAAGATTGTTAATTAGTTGCAATATTAAATTTTGCTCTAGGCACATAAAAATATTGATTCCCTTCAAAGGCCTAGATCATGCTTGATGATGTAATACCAAGCTGAATTGTCATAATAGGGACATATATTAATTTAAATAAGCGTCACAAACTTACAATCCACTTATTGCTTTTGTTAAAGTAGCTTTTAAAATGGGTGTTTATAATATATATATATATATATATATATATATATATATATATATATATATATCAGTTTTTTATTAAAAATTATAAAATTTAATATATTAATAATATTAAATATTATATTTTTAATGAAAACTTATTATTTATTAACTTTTTATTGTGGATCATTTAATATATATTAAAAATTGGATTAATTAATGAATAAAATATTAAATAATATTATATTTATAAGATAATAAATGTAATAATCTTTTATTTAATATTTAATTTATAAAATAATAGAAAAATATATAACACAAATTGTTGGAAAATATAGCAGTTTTTTAAGACAATATCTAAAAGGTTTTGATGGTTCTTATTATAAGAAATAATTTTAAATCCTTCTACATTTTATTTTTATAAATCCTCCTAATTACTAAATATAAAAAATATTAAATAATTTTTATTTTGAAGAAAATAAATACATGAAAATTTTTATTTAATACTTTCGTTTCTTTTTATTTTGCACCATCTTAAAAATTTTAGTTTTTAATTATAACTTTAGAAGTTTGATATAATATTTATTATTTTTTATTATACTCGTACACTTCATAAGAACATTAATTGATTAGAGAAATTAATTAAAAAACCAATAAAAAATTATATAATAATTTAAACTTAAATAGATAAGTGAAAGCATTAATAAACTTTCTTAATTTATGTAAAACAGTCTTAGATTACATATAGAAAAAACAAAAAACGTAAGTAAGAAAACGAAAATCGTGATAGTGAAATTTTAAATCAATAATATTAAATAAGGGTAATATTAACAAGTTATAGTAACCTTTTTAAGAAAAATGTTAACGTAAGCATTTAGAGTTAAATTTAAACATTCAAATAGTGATAGATTTTTATTAAAAAAAATGTACATATTTATTATATTAAAAATATTATTGTGTAATAAATATTTTTTTAATAAAAATTATCACTTTTAATACTAAGCGATGAAGTTAACAAATTTTTTTAGCATCAAATAAATTAATTAACTATAATTGATTTGTGTAATTTAGTTAAGATTAACTAGAGGGAGTAAACAACTCATAATGAGAAACTGAGTGGTAATGTTGGCACTATCTAGAGCAGTAGCTAGGATAGAACACAAGCCACACCAACATAAGAGAGTAGAATATCGTGGGTGGGGCTAAGAGGCTGCAAAGAGAAAGAAAGTGAAAAGATAAGGCAGTAACCAACTAACTATTAACCTTGTCTAAGCCAATGAAGAAGCTCTAGAAATTTTTTTTGGTTTTGTTTTCTCCCCAAATGAAGTTTAGGATGACTAATATACTATAAGCTCAAACTAACTATTAACCTTGTCTAAGCCGATGAATGATCCCTAAGAATTTCTTTTTTGTTTTTTGTTTTGTTTTCTCCCTAAATGAAGTTCATAATAGAATTAGGATGACTTAATATACCATAAACTTAAAAGGTAGTAATAAAGAGCATCAAATCACTTACATTATAATTTTAATTAAAACTAAATTTTAGAAATAATTTTTTTAACTAAGATTAAGAGTATTTCTGACAAAAGATGCTTAATCAAATCTTAAAATTAAACAATTGATAATTAACCATGTTATATTGGAGGAAGATGATATGAAAGAAGAAAAAAACATCAAGTTATTTAAAAAATAAGCATCCATACTTAACTAAACTTTCATTGCAAAAGGATAAAAAAGTATGGGTACACTATTGTATAAAAAGATAAATAAAAAGTGGATAAGAAGAAAATAAACAATAAATAATATAAACTAATAAATAAATATAAAAAAATAAAATAAAAGAAATATATAAAAAATGTATATTGTAAAAGAGAAAAAATATAACATAAACAAAGAAAAATATGCATAAAAAATATAGAGAAAAAAAAATAAAAAGATTGGAGAAACAAAAAAATAGAAATAGTTCTTCGAAACATTACTACAAAATTTACTTCTTACAACATATATTTTAAAGTATTTAAAAAATAAAATATTTTAAAAATAATATAAAACATTTTTTATAACATTAATAAAAAATGTTATAAAATAAAATAAATTTTATAACGCTTTTAGATTTAAATGTTTTAAATATTGATAAAAAAATATTTATTATTTTACAACTCTCGTAATAAAAAATATTTTAAAATATATTATTTTTTTCATATTTTTACATCATTCCTTTCTTTAACCGTTTTAACATCTTTTAAAATAAATTTTTAAGTAATTAATTTTCTTTCCTTTATACATGTTTTTCTCTTTCTGAACGACTCTATCATTTCATCTTCCCCAAAATCTGTAAATGGTAATTTTTTATCTTTACTCTCATATTACATCAAACAATTTTATTACCTTTTCACAACTCTATTCCAGTTTCCGTTTTATGCAACATCTCCCTCAAAACATCATCACTTCGCATTGTTCAACTAGGGTTCAACAATTTCACAGTTTTCTCACGATCTTAAGCAACAATGTGTTTCAATGTTCTTGAGATTTTAAATATTCAGTGTAATTGCATGGCATTGTTGATTTTAAAAGGAAACCATTTTCTTGGTAATGTTCCTAATTTATTTTTTTGGCTATCAAGTGGATTGAATGTTCTGTCCCTTAGCGGAACAACTTCACTGGTTCTGTATGGATGAATTTTGACAATCTTGCATCTCTTGAAATCTTGATTTTAAGAGGTAATATCTTAAACACGAATATGCTAGAAGAGGTAATATTTTTCAAGAAATTGACAATGTTAGACCTTAGTGCAAACAAATTTTCAGGTCATGTTCATGGGAGAATTGGGAATCTTAGTAAAAGGTTTAGGATAAGTGTCTTAATTTTTTGTATTATTTTTCATTGACAGTGTGTTATTCTAAGATTACATTAGAATCTATGTCATTTCCTTCTAGTTTGTGCATTTTACATCATTGGTTTGAATTTCATTCTCATGTATAGAGTATATATCTATATCCTAGTGAATGATATTGTTATTCCTTGAAATTTAATATAGGATTAAGGAGTAGTGGTACCTATTATTTGGATCAATAATTCGAGCTCTTTTAATGTCAGCTTTTGGTTTCTCCAATTCTAATGTTTTAAGGTATGTTTGGCATTTCTTGACATTTAAAATTTAAAATTAATAGAATAAATTTGCATAATAGATGGAACTATCTCCATTTTTTAGTGTGCTATAAGCTCGGGAGAAACTTTTCAATACAGATTCACGGCTGATACAATAAACATATTTAGTTTCTTAATTAATAGGTTTTTATGTTATGCATTTAAAAATAAACATCATTTTAACTTTATATTATCTTTAGAATATATTAATTAAAAATATGGTGCAATTGAGTACATACGGACACTATGGTATGCAGAGAGCAACAGGGCTGGGTATGGTTTTCTGACAGTGGATTTGGCAAAGGGACAATAAAAAATATGTATAATGTGAGTAAATTTAAAAAATATTTTTAATTAACAATAAAAAATTAATTCTTTTAAGCGATAAAAATTATTCAAATAGAATTTTCCTATTTCAATAAAGTTTGAAAAATTAGTATGTTGTATTTTTTTAGAAGACTCATGCGTGCATGGAATCACTTTTATATTATTTTGTTTATTGTATGGATGTAAAATTAATACTATATAATCTTTTTTGATCATTTCTATTTTGTAATTGTGTATAAATATGATCATGACTTTACAATTTACATCCTCTATTATTATTATTTTCTCCACTATATCTATAGTTTACAACCAACAATATCATATGATTTTCTTAGTTCTCTCTTACCTCATTAGTAGTCTTGTTTCTTTTGATTTGATATCCTCCTTTTTGGAATAATAGAAAATGGTTGATTAATGAAGAATAATTCATATATATATATATATATATATATATATATATATATATATATATATATATGGATGATGTTTACTGTTGATATATTTCGGTTGAATGTTACTAAACACCAGTAGAATAATTGGTTGAGTTCAAATGACAGATCTTTATTGTTTAATTTGTTTTGTTTAGTTTGGTCATAATCACTTTAGTGGAGTTAGCACATGGGAAGCCTAAGCATGTGCACAAAATGGTTATGGCTAAGTTCTTTACTGCTTTCATTTCCATTTTCATGCTTCAAACAATGTTTGGTCTTATGCATGATATGCTTCTTTCTTTTGGGTATTTAGAGTTTAGAGACTTTAAACCAAAGTCCTATTGGTTTTATTGGGCTATTGTAGTGGAACCTATTCAATGTTAAAAAGTAAAGTAATATTGATGTTTTTACCAAAATGTAGGAAGTAAAACAGTTTAAACCTCTCATCTAGGTAGCTTTGTTAACCACCCTTAACCGAGTTAAAAAAAAATTCAACAAAACTGATTTTTCATTTTTCATCTCTAAATAAATAGTATACCTTAATTACCTAAAAAATTATATTTTTAATTCTTCTAATTCCTAGATTTGTTGATTTTGATCTTCTTAATTTATTTTAATAATTTTAAACTTTTTAAATCTCATAATTTGATCCTTTTATTAATATTTTTATTTAATAAGTAATAGATTTTATTTATTTTTATCAAATTTTTAATTACTTAACAATTTAATTTAATTTTAAAATTAAAATAATTTATTATTTATTTTGTCAACAAAAAAGGATACAGTTTAAAATTTTCTTAAATTTAAATGTAATTTATCCTAATAACAAAAGGATGGCATGTCATATAAGTGAAGATATAAAAATGGAACTAATGAACCTTATATATTACCATTATTGTTTTCTATATCTCTCGTATGATCAAAATTGAACCTTATGTTTGAACTCTTATATTTTACTATAATAATTTTCTATATCTTTTATTTCAATATATAGGTGATGTTATGTGCATTATTAACTGATGAGTTTCAAATAATGTAGGTAGAAGGCATGACTTTGCTGTTCTTTGAAGGAGCTCTATTCGATTCTTTGATGTGAAGAAACAAGAAACTATAAAAATTGGATATTCTATTCGAAGATACTTGACTTTTGCCTTCTTGAAATTATAATTAATATTTTTTCAGAGTTATATAATTTTTATTTTATTTATTATTTTTTATATTATTTAAATTATATAGAATGTTATAAAAATTCAATACTGTCATTGCATTATGCTTTTTGAAAAATTGTGTGTTAGTTGAGGTTTTAGTTGTTATTTTCTTTTTTAATAAATTTGGCAAATTAAAAAAAGTTATGGGTATATAATTGAAGTTCATTCAAAAACTTTTCTTTTTAAATTAAAATTCAATAAACAACACTCATATTAATTATAATAAGTGAACCTCAAGTGCTAATTAATGATCAACGAAAGGGTCCCATAAGAATCACTTACTCACTTGACAGCATGTGAAGCTATAAAAAGCTCAACATATCCTACTAATCATCCAAACCACCTTGCTTCCTAATATTTTACTTATGTTACCTATTAAAACGTTTAAAAAAATAAGTGCTATAATAAGTAATATTTTATAGTATTTCAAAAAATAAGGGTTGTAATAGATAATGTTCACAATATATTTTACAACGTTTTAAAAAATAAATGTTATAAAAATATTATTTTTATAGCATTTTAAAAAAAGTTTTTTTGGTATAGTGAAATCAATGAGAAACCAATAAAAAATGTGGATGTTCAAGAAAGAAAGATTTAAAAGTGTGGGTGTTGTTGGAAAAGTGGAAGGGCCAAAAATGTTCAAATGAAAAGGTTATTGTTTGGTTGAGATGGTCAGAGTTGGAAGTAATTGAAATTGGAGAAAGAATAAGGGAAGAGGGGAGAGGGTGGAGGAATAAAGATAGGTTGGATGTTGTTAAGGGATGGAAAAGGTTTAGGATGGTGGTTAGGTTTAGTGGGAGTAGATGAGTATGAAAGGGAAACATTGAAAAGAGAATAAACGAGTGGAGCATTCTAAAACGAAAGAGAAAGATAAAGGAAAAAAAAAGGTAGGTAGGCAAGCAACATGACGGATCAGGAGCAGGTTTCATGGTCTCTGTCCCCAATCGAGGTTAGGGAAATCTATCCTACATCTGTTTCCACTATTTTTTATATTTATATTTTAATTTTTTTATAATTTTTTAAATTTTTATATATTTTTTAAAATTTATATAATTTATTACTTTTATAACCTTACTACTTTTATATAATGTTTTAAAATAATAAAGATATTTTAATAATTTTAGAAGCGGAATAGGTTCGAAAGTGAGGCAAGGACGAACGAGTACCAATATCCCCATACCCATTACCATTTTGGTTTTACCCGAATTCATCCTCGACTTTGGTCAACTTTGATTTTTCTCGTCAAAATCGAGACAGGTGGGGTCAAGATTTTCTACCATGCCTAGTGGTTGATGAGTATAAAAGGGGATTGAAAAAGTAACAAAATATGAAGGGATCATTGGAAAAAAGGAGAATAAATGACGGCATTCTGGAAACGAGAAAGAAAAACAAAGGAAATGGTGGTAGGTGAGTACAAAGGAAGGTTGGAAAAATAACAAGATATGAAAGGAGAATTGAAAAAAGGAAGAATAAACAAGGAGAGAGCATCCTAAATGAGATAGAAAGGCAAGAAGAGTACAGGTAGGTGAGTATGAAGGAGGTTGAAAAGGTAACAAGATATGAACATAAAACATTGGAAAAAGGGAGAATAAATAATTGGGGAGGGGGAGTTGTGAAAATGAGAGAAAAATGGAGTAAGGGTAGGTGAGTATGAAGAGGGTTAAGAAGTAACAAGATATTGAAAAGGCATTGAAACAAAGAGAATAAATAAGGGGATAACATTATGAAAACAAGAGAGAAAGGCAGAAGGAAGGAGTGGAAGAAGGTGAGTATAAAGAAATGGTTAGAAACGTGATAAGATATAAAAGGAGACATTCGAAAAAGAAAAAATAAATGAGGGACATAGTGGTAACAAGAAAGAAAGATTAAAGAGTAAAAAAATGTGTAAAATGAAAAGGGGAGAGTCCGATAAAATAAAAGAATGTAAAATATTTAAAAAACAAATTAAAAATTAGAATTATAAAAAACTAAATGTTAAAATTTTTGAACTTTATAAAACATTTAAAAAATTACCAGTAATGTTTTTTAATATAAAAGTAACAATTCATATGTTTTAGTTCACAACTATTTTATGCATAATTAATTTGACCCAATTTTCTAATCCAATTATATTCATCTAATTATTTTGTTTGAATTGTTTTCTTCTAATTAATTTTTCAATTAGTTTCTTCTAATTATTTTTTCAATTATCTCACTTGATTCCAATCAATTTAATTTAAATTCCTTCTTAAATTTTATGCAAAACTATATTCTTTTTTCAATCAAATATCTTTTCCATTTTCATATCAAATTTCAAAACCCACCACACATTTCTAATATATTCTATGAAACTTCAACTAATATCATTAGTGCACAATACATTAAAAAAGAACGCAAGACACCATATAGCTTCATATCCAACTCTTAAGTTCTAACCTTTTCCATCCAAATTGATTTATAAAATATCATATTTGATTAAGGTTAATTGGGTAAAGGTGAAAAAAGAAAGAGGGTGAGATTCACTAACAACATATAATACTAATATAAATTAATGTTATGATCATTTTGGAAAATGACATCACACTAGATGAAATATTTAATGATGCTTATTCAAACTTTTGGATTTACTTATAAATGAGAGTTAATCTTCAGCATAAACAACTGTATAAACTTTAAACAGATTTGGTTGAACATTTTCAAAACGTTGTGGATATAAAAAGAATGAAGATTGAATATTGTTATTTTTTTAATTTTTATGTATTTTAGATGATTTTTTATTTGATTTTTTAAATTATTATTATTGTATTTTTAGCAAATTTTTTATTTTATCAAAATTTTATTTAAAAATATGTAATTTTTAAATTTTTTTAATTAAATTAATAATATAGAATATGTGATAATATATAAACTACATCTTGAAGTTCTTATTGAGTTAGTTTATTAGAGTAAAGGTCGCAACCGTAATTCCGACGAGATGACGAACTCGCTAAAATTTAAAAATTATTGTATTTGATTGTGTGGAGTCGCCACCAAATTTTTATTTAAGGGAAAAAGATTTGGAAAAAACCCCGACTTGAGGATGAGATTTAGGTTCGGGAGTCGGTTACGAATGGGGAAGGTGTTAGGCACCTCATTCGCCCGTTCCGAAGAACGGTATCCTTAAACTGAGTGTATGATTATTTGAAAATGGTTTGATCCCTTTTATTAGAGTGAAAATAAATACTTGATGGAGGTTAGTCTGACAGGACTTGATCCTGCTCCTACGTATTCCCTGGTGCAATGGGAAACTCAAGGCTTACGTAGTTCTGGTTAGTGAAGGCTTGACCTTCGAAGAGTGTTTAAAAGAATATTTGAAGATTTGGTTATTTTAAAGAAATTTTTATTTTGGGAGGGGTCTTTGGTCCACTTATGCACAAGACTCGAGGCGGCTAAGGCCGCACAGGGGCCTATACGAACTACTAAATGTTGAACAGCGGGTGAACCGCAGTTCCCCATTTAGAGCTCATCGCGTGAGACCTAGAATCCCAACATATTTTTAAAAAGGATTTTTAAAGTTTTGAAGAGGAGCTCAAGTCCACTCATGCACAAGGCCCGAGGCGGCTAAGGCAGCACGAGGACCTATATGAACTACTAAATGTTGAACAGCAGGTAAACCGCCAGCTCCCCATTTAGAGTCCATTGCGTGATACTTAAGAATCCCAAAATATTAGAAAAAGATTTTTAAATTTTGAAAAGATACGATTTGCAAATGATATTGATTCTTGAATAAGAGAAAACTTGAATTTGAGATAAGAATCTTCATTTTTTGACTTTTGGAATAATTGAGGTTTTAATGTAATTATTTAGGAATTTTGGAATTTTTTAATTTTTGGAACTTTGTATTAATTTTTATGGATTTTCTGAAATTTTTATTAATTTTCTTAATTTCTGGAATTTTTATTAATTTCTAGATTTTTTATTAATTTTTGAATTTCTGGAATTTTTTATTATTTTTTGAATTTTTGGAAATTTTTATCATTTTTTGAATTTTTGGAAATTTTTATTATTTTTTGAATTTCTGGAATTTTTTATTAATTTCACCCAAGGGCCTCACCCTGTGTACATACCATTTTCTCAAGCTCACCATATGCTAGAGGAACACCCAAGTCATCCTTCAAATAAGGATACTGAAAAGTGAAGAATCCTAGAAGATAGAATCCGAGCGATCGAGGGGAGCGCTTATGAAGCCAAAAATGCAGCTGATCTGTGCCTGGTTCCAGACGTGGTCATCCCTCCAAAATTTAAGGTTCCTGAATTCGAGAAATATCAAGGAACCAGCTGTCCAAAGAAACACCTGACTATGTACTGCAGGAAGATGTCTGCATGTACTTACGATGAGAAGCTTCTCATCCACTTCTTCCAAGACAGCTTAACCGGGGCAGCTGCAAACTGTTACACTCAACTTGAGTGGACACGCATCCGTTCATGGAGAGACCTCGCTGAGACTTTCACAAGACAGTATCAGTACAATACAGAGATGGCTCCTGATCGAACTCAGCTTCAAAATATGGCCAAGAAAGAAAAAGAAACCTTCAAGCAGTACGCTCAAAGATGGAGGGAGTTAGCTGCTCAGGTACAACCTCTTTTATCTGAAAAAGAGATGGTCAGCATGTTCGTGGGCACACTCCAAAATCCTTTCTATGACAAGATGATTGGAAGTGTGACTTCTAACTTCTCCGATGTCGTCATCATTGGAGAAAGGATTGAAGGTGGCATACGCCGTGGAAAGATCATGCTAAAGTCCGCAGGCGTAGTCAACGCTTCCAGTGGATCTAGGAAGAAAAAGGCAGGTGAAACCTACAATGTGGCTTCTGGTCAAGGCCAATACATTCCTCAAATGACACAGTATGGTCCAGCTGGCTTTCAACCACCACCATATACACCATACAAACCTTACTTACCATATCCTTACATCGCAGCTACATACCAAACACCTTCCCTACTTGTAACCGACTCCCGAACTTAGAAGCTCATTCTCGTGTCAGGGTTTTTCCAAATATTTTTCCCTTAAATAAAAATTTGGTGGCGACTCCACACAATCAAATACAATAATTTTTAAATTTTAGCGAGTTCGTCGTCTCGTCGGAATTACGGTTGCGACAGTAAAAAATGTAACACCCAAAAACTTACATGATAAACTTTATAATTTATGAATTAATATGTGCAAGAAGAAGAAGAAAAAGGATATAAATTTAAATTCATAGAAATTAGAAATCTTTTATTTAATAATAAAAATTTCCAAAAGACTTAGAATTCATCAATAATTACTAAGATATCAATAAGAGAAATTAGTAATAAATAAAATACAGAAATCTCGCTGTAAACTTTCAAAACACTAATATAGAACCCTAACTCTTATATAAGATAAACTATCCTAGAAAAACAAGTAAATAACTTAGAAATGAATAGGAAATGACTAATTAAGAATTATAAACCTTAAGGATGAAGTTTAGAAACTTTTCTAAAAAAAATTTAAAAAATAACCAAAATGCCCCTGACAGCTTGGGCAGGCTAGAAACTACCAACAGAGACTTAACCTATGCTTATGTTCAAGCACAAATTCCAAGGTAATTTGGACAAGGATATGACATGCAATTATGAGGCCCCATGAGTCACCATGTAATAAATACACTAAAGAAAAAAACATTTATGTAGAAAAAAAATTAACCATGATTAAGTTAAAATCTAACTATAATTAGGTTATATTAACTATTATTAGGTTAAATAAACCATGATTAGGATGAAAAGATAAGTCTTCATAATTTAGAATTAAATTAAATCTCCAAAAGATACATTTTATCTCTAAACTTCTCTAAGCAAAATTTAATTAGGTTTAAGCTTCCATATTTGAAGTTGAGCTCAAATACTAAGCAAACAAGCCTCTTCTTTTTTCTCTTGAAAAAATTTGTGTGGGACAATCAAAGGGGTGAATCTCCATCACTAAATCCACCAAGTTTCCATTTGAAGGCTTCAACAAGTAGAATATTCTATCCTTAAACTTTTCTAAATGTTTTTATCAAGTATTTTTTCTTAATCTTATTCATCTTTGTAGATCTTTTCTTTAAATTTCAAGATCCCACATCCTTGAGTGTTATTTGATTTAAAATTTTCCTAGGCTCTTAAAACAAGCTTTTCTACTTTTTAAATAATTTTTAAGAACAAAAAATGAAGTTTTAATAGTTTAAAGTGCTTATTGTAATTCCTTAAGCATTTTAATTGGTTATGTCTTCTTGAAAATAATTTTTAAATATTTTGAAAAGATTTGAGAAGTTTTATTTAAGTCTTGAAAGGTGTTCAAGTGGTGATGGATTTAGATTTTTGAGAATATCTTGAAAACCTTTGTCTTATTTGAGCTTAAACTTGTCCATGTGTTGTCTTATTACCTCCAAAAGTTCAACCTTATTACTTTCCTCATGATAAGTTAAAATTTTGACCTTTAATACTTAAAATACTAAATATGAACTTTTATTAATATAAACCTAAAACTTTAAAGAGAAAAACACAAAGATTAAATTTGGAAAGTTAAAGGTTGGATCTTTATGGCAAAAGGACAAATGAATGGACTCATGGACGTAGAAAATGAGAGAAGCATTCAAACTACTCATATCTTAAGACCAAGACTATGAACTAAGGAAAAAATTTAATAGATCCAAAGAAAAAATGTGTTGAATAAGTGTCTTGATCCTAGATCCAATAGTTATAAGGGAAAAGTTGGTGAAAATGACCTCTTGGTAGCCAAGAAAGCTATTCGGCCGTGGATAGAACAAGGGAGAGTAAAAGTCTAAAATTCACCAAGACGTGATAATAATTCTCTCCATAATTAGTAAAACTACAAATATACACAAGGATATGTAGGATAAAAAAAATTGGAGATCTTGGTCAATATGATGGTCATTCGGTCAAGTCATGTTAATTAAGGAAGAAGAACTTAAAAACTACCAAGTTCAATTAGTCTAACTACCCAAATCATAATCTCTCAAGGAACAATTTTCAAGGATAAGAAAAAATTGTTACAAAGCCTTAAAAATGACAACATGACCATTCAGACCTGTCTTGGAGAAAGTGGACAAAAATGGTTAATAAAATCTAGGTTAAAGATATTAGGTATTCTTAATGTACAAAAATGATTTCAAGTGAATGGATGTAATTTCATAAGCAAAAATATAAGTCGTTTAACAAAAATTAGAAATCATGTTAGTAAATTAAGTTAATAGAAAAGAATTAATAAATTGTTTTCACATAATCATGGAACATAAATATGCCCTGTAAATACTTAAAATGATTAACATTAAGCTTGTTGGATTGGAAGGGAGGAACCATTGGTCAAGCAAGTTCCTAATGATAAATTAATCTTAAAACTGAAGCCAAAAGCCGCAAGAAAACCAACTTACGAGAAAATGAAAGATTGAGAATAAAGACTTAAAATAATCAACACTAAGCTTGTTGGAATGGAGGGAACCATTCGGCCAAGTAAGTTCCTAATAATCAATTAATCTAAAAACTAAAGCAAAAAGCCATAAGAAAACTAACGCCTGAGAAAAGGAAAGATTAAGAGTAATATAGAAGGAATGAGTAACTTAGATTTCCTATGAGAAACTTGTTAGAAAATATCAAGAATGAATGATGTCTAATTATGTCTAATTTTCATGATAATTCGTGAGCATGTTTATGTATGTGCAAGTGTGCTATATGCTCTCTTGATTGATACAAAAAACTAATGTAAATAATGATTCCATGTATTGATCAATTATGTGAGAATTGAATCAATTGGATGCTATATATATATGTCATGGTGTTGTATATTGAGCATCTATATTATTATGAAAGCTTAAAATAAAACCTAATAAATTAATAGATCACTAAAGATGAACCCTATGTGAAAACTTAACACTACTCCTAGTGTGCTAAGTTTGAGACTTATGCTCACTCAGAAGGTCGTAAGTCCTTCTATGGTGAAGTCATAATTCTTCACTAATCCTTTTATGAGAAATTCGTAGGTCTGCCAAAGATTATAATGGTGACGACCATTAAGGAATGAACTTGTATCCTAAACTAGAAGATAAAGTCGTAGATAAGTGAAAGATATTGTTTGACTAAGTTGTTAATGACATGTTTAAACCAAAATTGTCACTGAGAGGGTGATAAGAGAATAAGAATGATTTATAATTAAAGCATAGAGTGAATAAGAGTCAAATAATATCTATGTTATGGTAAAAGAGAGATCTAATGATTTCATGATGAAGTTTATATACAAAAATGCTTTTATGGAGTATATGCTTAAGAGAATGTATGACTTGTATGCTAGTGATAAGATGGAATTGTTTTTATAAATAAAAAGAATCCACTTTAGATAATAAATTTTTATAAGAAAAAATTGAACTTGCATGTTTGTCAACTTTTTCTAATAAACTGAAATGCTTGAGTTAGAAATGATAACACTAACCATAGGATGGACACCTATTAAAAAAATTACGATTTCTCCCTCCTTAGCTCTCATTTCTTTTCTAGGATCCGATCATACTCTTTACAATGGTAATGGTCTATGTGAAAACAAATAATGCGGAATAGAGATGAATGCTCACAAAGTGAAATGCTGAAAGAGCTATAAAGGATCACATCTTGTTTTACATAACTTCATACTTTTTTTTTTGGATAATTGTAACTTGTAAGTGGTATTGAAGTCTTTGTTTTGTTTAAAAAACTCACTGGAAGTCTTTAATTGTTTTGTCTATATGTTGTATTATCTATACAGCTAATAATATACATATTATTGTGAAAATGAAGGTATAAGATGACAAGTAAATAAATGAAAGTCTTCAAAATTAAAGTAGGTGATAATATCATAACGTTTATCTCACTTTTAATAAAAGTGTTAAAAAAAAGTTGTATCATATTTTCAACAACCGTATTTTATAAAGAAGTTTCGCATCAAGAAATAGCAAATTAATATTAATTTGCGATCCAATTTAAGTGTAAGAAAAATTATTATTAGGCAGATATTATTGTTAGGATATTTTGCAGGTATTATTATTAGAATATTACAAAAAGTTGGTTAAATTATAAAAAAAAAAAGAGATGATATGTACATATGAAATCAACACAAACAATTATTAAAATAATTTTAAGCCATTAAAATCTTGCTATGATGGAAGTAACACTGCTAGAAGAAAACACTACTGCAAACAACCTACAAACACCATATATAAATTCCAATTTCAGATATGCAGAAAATGCTCTGGATGATCCCACCAAAACATCATAACCATAATCCATTACATTTTGGTTATACAAAATCAGTTTACCCCTCACAAAAACAACGTGACACGATAGTATAGGTTTTTCTTCATCTTGCTTTGTTGGTTGTCATCTAAGAACTACTTTTCTTTATTGTCAACAATATTACTGTTTCATTACTTAAACATTTTCTCCCCAATTCTTTTCCCTTCTCTACTGATTTGGCTCTCGTCTTCCCTATTCCACATGAATGTAAAATTCCCATCAATATAAAGCAAGTTTGTTTATCAGCTTCTTCACGTGTACAATTTTCAGTTGAATTGAGTGTTTTATCAGTAACATACTTTTGCTCTCTCTCCTTGTGCTTCTTTTTC
Organism: Canavalia gladiata; assembly: GCA_037954105.1. Taxonomy (NCBI): domain Eukaryota; kingdom Viridiplantae; phylum Streptophyta; class Magnoliopsida; order Fabales; family Fabaceae; genus Canavalia; species Canavalia gladiata. Next base: position 34,381,440 of record CM075663.1, read on the forward strand.
TTTCCTTTACATGGTTCCAGCCAAAAATTCCAAATTGCTTCTGTTAATCTTAGACCTTTTCTTCTTTAAAATATATTGAATTGGACATTAAAATATAAGAAATAGTTATATATTAATTAAAAAAATGAAATTTATTTTTAAACTTTTTGCCTTATTTAGTATTTCTCCCCACGTTCACTTGTGTTTCAAAAATCTAGAATTTTGTCATTTAATTCAGTTGGTAAAGGTATAGAAATCAATGGACAGGAACAGGTAATAATGTTAATCAACAGCAACAATGCCATCTTTTTTCAATTTAATTTTTATCTTGAAGACTATTCAAGTGTTGTTTCGTTTTGATATTTGTGTAGATAGAGCTAAAATGCATAATTATTTAAAAAGCCAAGATACACAGTCATTTTCTGCAGTCCAATTGGATAAATTTTCAGAGAAAGCATGCAATATGTCTTGGTTTTCCATGATTGAAGACACGTCCCAAAGTTCACTAGAATAGTATCAAAAGCATAAAGATAGCATGCAGTTGTTAATAATTACAGCTTGAAGTGTGATAGTCCAGAAGTTCCAATGCCCTTTGCATAATAATATGTTGTGTACTCTTTCAAAGAGACATCTTTGTATACTGGTGGATTTTCTTCAGATAACAGTTCCTTGATTGGACCATAGACTAATGATTCATCTTCTGTTCTAAACAACGATGCAACAGAAATTCTTGGACCTCTATCATTTGCTAAAACTCTGTGCTGAACGCTAATGAACTTGTCATTAGTAAGAAGCTGCACAAAAATACGGTGAAACTGATAATTACAATCCAATTCTTACTTCACATGCATTACCTGACTACATTTTTAGACAATGACCATAAAAGTGTAAAACAAATAGTAAAATAGAGAATAATTCCTGCTTGAGGGCAGTGCCTATAAGCACAACCATTCAAAAACTTAGGATACATTAAAATGACAACAAAAATAGACATCATAGTCCTTATTGAAGTACTCAAGATTCAAGAATAAACCCAATGGATTCCATATTCCTCCTCATTTCAAGATTTTAATGTCAAGGTGTAAACATTTTTGTTTAAATTTAGATGAATAGAACAATATAACTGATGTTTAGAAGGAATTAACTGGAATGTTTTGGCAAAGACAATGAGAAATCATATTGGCCAAAAGTTAAGCAACAAAGTTGTGGTGGTGCAGTATTTTCAAAGTAAATTAACAATTAGGAAAGGAAAAGAAAAAGGGCATAGGGTGAACAAATTTTGCTAGAGCCTTAGGATGAGAGGAATGCGAGAAAGAATAAAAGAGAGGGTAGGCAAGCCAAATCAAATTATAAAACTAGTATATTTTGGCTGCTATTGATGTGAAGACATTCCTGTTGCAAGCTATTCCAAACTATTTATGGGATTTATTATTTCAACTTCAAACTTATTGTAAATCTCACGCACAAACTTACTGTAACTCTCATGCACACATATTCATGTAGCTTTAGAATAAAACATAGTTAACTATGATGTTGTACATTGAGTTTAGCCTCGATAAAATTATTTATGAAGTTAATATGTATGAACATGCTACTTTTATGCACAACGATTTCACCTGCAAAAGATCCCCAATGTTTATTACAAGTGCTCCATGGATGGGAGTTACGTCAATCCATTGATTGTCATGGAGAACTTGAAGACCACCCATCTGGTCTTGCAGAAGTATTGTTATGAAGTCATTGTCCGTGTGCTTGCTATTGCCCAATGTTAATTCAGGCTCAGGGCAAGATGGATAATAGTGACATAAAAGAAGAAATCCATGAGCACAACCCATTTCTTTAAGGTGAAAGTTGTTTAGGCCTAGAGCTTCTGATAGTAACTCTAACAACGTAGAAGCGAAAGCCTGTACTTTCTTTGAGTATTCAACCACAATATCTCTGCAGGTATATATATCAACTCATCAAGGATAGAAATTACAAATTAGAGGGTTAACAAAAAGTGAATTTAAAAAAAATGGAATGGAAGATATCACATCCAAATCTAAAGGATTTCTAAAAGAAAAATGAGCAAAACAGATATACTTACAAAGAGCAGTATAGAACATAGATATCATTAACATATAGAAATTATCAAAATTATCCTAAGAAACTAGTAAGTTGTTATTTTTGCTCTAGTTCCAGCATGTCCCCACTAATGCTAAAAGTTGTATTATCAAAAACCTGCAAACTGCTGGCAATTCTTCTGCTTCTGGTGGATGGGGTGCCATGGTACAACCAAGTGTGTCCTTCCAATTAGCAGCAGGTTCATGGTACAGACTATAATTGGAAACATAAACAACTTTCCTGCTGGGATCACGTGTGTAGTACTCTTTCCTCACCTTGGCATCTTGTTGGTGAAACCTGCAAGTTCCTTTGATCATTTCATCCAAAACATCGATTGGAATTTCATGATTTATAACCTGAAAGAACCCCCACTTCTCACACGCATATCTAACTTTTCCCACAACATCACCCCTCAAAACAGGGTCATCATGGATGCCTCTGAGGTCAATTAAGGGGATACTGAACTCTGAATTTGATTCACTGGTTAAGTGATCATTAAGATTGGACTCTCCACAATGGAACATAGGTGGAACTTTTGTGACACCGTTTTCTACAAGTCCTTGGACACCAGCTTTTGAATCATCAAATGCCTTGAGCTCACATAATCTATCATGACTTGAAACAGTTTCTGCCTCCAACTCATCTATGCTTGTGGCCACCATATTTTGAGGCTATATGAGCATCAATTCTGTAATAAAAGCAACTATGAAGGTTTGGTTCAAAAGGGGATCGAGGAGTAGATGGGATGAAGAGGGGAGAGCGTAAATGCTTTGGTTTCAATTTCAGTTTTCCGTAAGAGGTGAATAAACTAAGGAATCCCTTTCTCTATTTCTCTGTAAGCCCTGCATATAAGACAGCTAAATTATTGTCATATTGTGACGACTTGGATTTAATAAAGCAACTAAGTACGAAGAATCTCCTATTGTGCTTTAGTCTAAGCATGACAATCTACCAGAAGAATAGATCAGCACAATAAATAATAAATATTTAATCTAGGTCTAGCTTGAGGATAACAACCTGAATTCAAAAGTAGGTTAAGGTTTAAGGGTTATATAATTTGTATAATTGGGTGCAATTTTAAAATCCCTTTTATATGGTTAGTGGGGCACATGGACAGCAACAAAAAATCAATTTTTTTTATGATGGTCATATGTTTGATTTGAACTTATCAATCTCCAATGCTTTACATTAGCCAAGGACTATAGAGGGATATTGGATATTTCTCGTTTAATGTGGTGCTGTTTGACCACGATTTTACAGAAAATTTGCATGGCAAGGACTTGATAGCAATAAAAGTAAATAAAAAAAACTAAAGGATGTGAAAAATCAAAGTGCTGCTTTGAACTATTAAACCTGTAAACTCTACACAACGATGACTTCCTTTAACAGTGAGTGACAGAATGACAAAGGTAAACAAAGTTATTTCCCATTAGATATGCTACCAATACGTGCAAAGTTTAGCCATGTTGTGCTGAAAGGAAATCATTTGATTATAAACTAAGATCATTTTCTATAGTGCCTTATGCTATTTAATAATTTGTTTCTCTTTGTTTTGCTGTGTTTCCTCTCTCTCAGAATTTGTGTAATTGGGGAGTGTTTGGTAAGTGTTCATGGTAACTCATAAATGCATCATGTTTATATGACAACATAATCAACACAAGCAAAAAACGCTCGTTTAACTTAACAGTGTTTTAAGACTAAGCAAAATAGGTTTTTGCTTCTTAATGTCTCAGTTACAAGACAGACTACAGCACAAATTTCCAATCCAAGAACAAGATCCATAATCATATTGAGTTTGTTAAATGCTATCGTTTCCAAATTGTGTAGTTTATTCATTTATTGTGCCAAATGAACCACATCAATCCAATTCAAATCCTGAAGTGTTGAAGAGCAGAAGTCCCATCAAGGCCTTTTGCATTGTAGTAGGCTACATACTCCGCAACTGTGGTTTCTCTGTATTTGGGAGGATTGTCTTCTGATACCAATTCTTTTATAGGCCCAAAGAGCTTCGGTGATGATTTAAGACCTGCCCTGAAAAAGCATGCAATAGATATTCTTGGACCTTTGAGATTCGCCAGTACTCTATGTTCTACACTCTTGAATCTGTCATTTGTAATAAGCTGCAGTTCAAAAAATAAAAATAAAAATTAGCCACATTCATTAAATTTATTTTACATATCATAAAAAATAGTGAAGTAGCAAATTTGTATCAGGCTTTTGCTTTATACCGGGTTAAAATAGTATTACAAATTTGGCATTGTTTTAGGTATTGTACTATTATTGTCTAATAATGTGAATATAAGAATATGATACTCCTAACTGTAACAACCATTTGAATATGTAAGTGCAATGATAAACATAAAGCACCAAGACCCATAACTTAGAATGGCCAATTTAATGTAGGACAAAACTTTGGTATATACAATACCATAACTGCTTTTAATGTTGTTCTTCAATCAAAATTTGAGTTTCACCACTCATACAATAAATATTAGCATTATATGTCAGCACACATAATTGAAATAAAATTTCAATTTTGATTAGAGAACAACACCTATGATACAGTATCTAGGTTTTGTGACTATGGTAAAATGTATTAGTTTGTGGCAATGAAGCTGCAAATGCAAACTGAGGTAGGAAATTCACACATGCAGAATAACAATAGAGAACTTGCCTGCAAAAGATCACCAATGTTGACTACAAGAGCCCCAGTTACTGATGGTATATCAATCCACATATTCTGATTAAGAACCTGGAGACCGCCAATATGGTCCTGGAGAAGCACTGTTAGGAAACAACAATCAGAATGCTTGGTGGTTCCCATAGTTAATTCTGGTTCAGGGCAGGCAGGGTAGCAATGGCAAAGTGAAAGAAGCCCCTCAGCACAACCCATGTTTTTTAAATGGTCTGGATGCAACCCAAGAGCTTCTGACAGTAATTCAAAGAGTGAAATTCCAAGTTTCATTACATATGTCCCATATTCCAGAAGTATATCCCTACAAGAAAATGCAGCAGCCACTAAGCAATTGAATGCCTTAGAGTAGAAATAGTAAGTTTAACTTTGGATCTTCTTCCTTTTTGTAACTTTACTTGCATTAACTTGTTTATTTGCTTGTCTAACTTCATATTGTATACTTAATTCATAACGATTCATGTACACTTGTGGAAACAGAATTTATAGCATACTGTGCTACTGGAAGGTTCTTGGAATCTTATTCAGGAACCATGCATTTCCTTTGTGCATAATAACTTCATACAAATATAAACTCATAATGTTAAGGCTTTTTTTAGTATACATGACAAAAAATAATAAGGTTGGTTTGAAATTAGGATCTCATCTAAACTACTCTCTATCTTTCACTATTACATAAATTCTAATAGCTTAACAGCTTACTTAAGGATTTGTTTGGTTTAAAAAAAAAAAGTTCTCTATTTTTAATTTTAATTATAAAATGTTACTTTTCTAAAATTTTGTTTAAAAATGATGAAAATAAACTTATTTCCACTGTAATAAAAATGAAGGTATTAAAAGAAAACTTTTAAAATATTAATAAAAGAAATAAAATATTTTTGTAAATAAAAATAAAAATAGAAAATTTAAAATATACAAACATGAACTTACCTACACACTGCTGGCAAGTCTTCAGGTTTGGGAGGATTAGGGGCCAGGTAACACATAAAAGTATCTCTCCAATTAAGTGCAGGTGAACTATATAGATCATAATTGCTATTATACACAAATGGCTTCATCTGATCCCGGGTATATAGCTCTTTCTTCACCTCAGTATCTTGTTCATAAAACCTACACACCCCATCTATCAATTCATTTAGAACACCCACAGGGATGCCATGATTGATCACCTGAAAGAAACCCCATGTCTCAGATGCTTCCCTTATTCTGCCAATAACTTCTTGGCGTGTACTTGGATCTTCACCAAGTTTAGCAAGGTCTATAACAGGAATGGTGTGTTCAGTGTTGCCTAAATTTGAGGCCTTCACAAATTTATCAGGTGGATGATGAAATAAGCTTGGAATCTTTGTAACCCCTTCATCAACAAGACCTTTAACACCTGCTTTTGTATCATTAAATGCTTTGAGTTCACTAAGCCTATCAGGGTCAAGGGTAACAATGCCTGCAATTTCATCTGTGATAGACACCTCCATGTTCTTTCTGTTTGTAGTGGGCCTAAAGACTGTAAAATCTTATTCTGGAACCTTCACCATAGAACAAGAACATAAGTAACCAAAGAGAAATGTTAGTCTTGCTTTGTGGCGTAGAGAAAGTTTGGACACTGTGTCAGTAGATAATGTTGGTTATCATATTTTAATAATATTTTTATATATAATTAATAACTTTTAAAATTTTTAAGTGAAATTTTTATTCAATCTATATTTTGTATTAACATTTAAAATTCTCAAATTTTAACTTCTGTTAAAATTTTAATGTTAATTTTTTATGAAAATATGAAGTTGGATGAAGTGGATTTTGATCACGAGATCCATCATTTTATGTAATTTTATTTTTTTAAGGTTGTTCAAATTTTTGGAAAATTAACTATTATTTCTTCTGCATGTCAAAATTTATATTCGCATGTAGCAAGAATGGTCTATCTTATAACTTTATTAGAAGACTTCAATTTCATTCTCGATGGTTGTACATCTTTATATTTTGATAGGATTATTTTTGTCATAAATCTGCTAGAACATAAATTTATGCATAATAAATAAAAAAGTGAGACATCTTTTTTGAATAATAATTTAAAAAGGAGTAAATATTATAATTAAATTAATACATAAATAACACATAAATTCTTTAATATTGTCAAAAAATTATCAAAACATCAATAATAGTATGTTATGTAAGCATGTAAGCATGTAATCATTCTATTATTTACTATACAAATCACATACACATTCATAAACTTCATATCTAACACATAATTCTTATTAACTTATATATTATTTTAATTTCAGATAAAAAAAACTATCATAAAATTATTAAAAAAATTATATTTTAAAAAATTTAAGTCTCACATTATTTAAAATAAAAATAGATATATATTTTAGATACATAAGCTTATAAATAACTTAGTAAAACAAATGTGTTATACACATAAAGAAAAAAAAATTATAACAACTTTTCATCTATTATAATTTTTTATAAATAAATATAACTATATTTTTATTTAAATTAATAAAATATATAAAATACTTCTTATAATTTCAACTAAATCTAAGCATATTGTATATTCACTAAAAAATTGTGAAAAGTTTTAGAAAAAATATATTTACTTTTTTATTTTAGAAGAATAACATTTTATCCTATATATACTAGATATATAAATAATTGGATAATAAATAAAAAATTACTTATTTTATTTTTAATTTTATAAATTCCTTATTTTACAAGTATATTAGGTTTCCTAATCTCATTTGTTTTGTTTTATTTTGGATAAAAAATCTTATTCTGGATTTAATTATAATTATAATTATTATATATATATATAAAGAAAATGAGAAAAAACAAATATTTAAAAAATTATTAAAGAATAAAAAATATTATTATTATATTTTATTTTAAATTTTAATGTAATTTTATCTTTATTTTAATATTTTTTTTTAATCATTTTATTAAATGCTAGGTATATTTTTTATCTGTATGGAAAAATTATTTTTATTTATCTATTCATATAAAAGTTTAAAAGAATATATTATTAATTTGTTATTCATATAGAAAAATAAATTTTCACTCATTAATTTTTTTTCATGTATATAATATATTTTATTACCTAGACTTTTTACATATTTCTTTTACTTTTTACTACCCCACCTTTTTTTAATTTCATATAAAAAATACCCTTATCAGTTAGCAAAATGTTTCCCTTCCTTCTCTGTTTTGAAAAATTATTTTTCAATACAAATTTTAAATACCAGAAATATATTTATAGAATGTTATTAATATATTTCGAAAAGATATTTTTAGAATGTATAATAAATTTTTGGAATTATATTAATAAAATATATTTTAAAGATAAATATTTAAATTTTGGAAAATATTTTGAAATGTTTTTAATTTATTCCAAAAATATATTTATGTAATATTATTAACGTTTTTAAAAATAATGTGTTCTGAAAATATATTTTTAAAATGTTATTAATGCATTCCAAATTTATGTTTCTGAAATGTTATTAATATATTTTAAAAATATTTATGTATATTTAAAAATATTTTTTTAAAAGATGATTTTATTATTTTATATATAAGATTAAAGGAGACAAAAAAAATAGTTAACGATGAGTAAAGTAATTCTCTATACTTAAAGGGATAGAGTTTAATTTTTCATCCGAAATGGGATAAAGTGCAATCCTAACGTAATTTAAAATGGTTAGTTGATATATATTTTTATTTCTCTATTCATATAGAATTTATAAAAAGGTACACTAGCCATCTTGAATTATGTTAGTGTACTTTTTCTTTTCTATCAACTACTTATTTTTATTGAATCTCAATCATTATTTAATATTTTTATTAACTTTAATTAAAATATATTGATAGTTTAAAAATTATGATTTTTACAATATTTATTTAAAAAAATTATATTTAAGATAACTTCTAATTGATAATAACGTAAAATTTTTATATTGGTAAAATATTAAAAATAAATTTATTTATATTTAAAATAAGCAATTTCTAATTGTTTTATTTAAATTATTAAAAACAAAAATATAACATATAAAAGGAACTCTTCACACCTTAATCACATGCTTAATATGTTCCTCCTTCTTTGTAATCACCTGTCCTAATAGAAAAGTAAATAAAAATAAGAAGAAGAAGAAATGCTATTTTTTTAGTAATTTTCCTATTTATAGGACAGAAAATGTAATTGAAACTAAAAACAGGTGATTGCTATCCTATAAGAATATACTTATTATGAATGTAAATAATAAATATCATCAATAAAAATACCATCAAATTTTACCCAAATATATCAGTTTATACATTTCATCAAGACATGTCCAATGTCCACCTTAGAATAGAAGCGAATATAATTTTGGAGGATTGATTGTCATTAAGGTGACCATCATGTGAATTAAAGACTATTAATCTAAAACCAAAAACAATAATATAATTAAAAAATAACTAAAAAAAGGGGAAAAAAAATAAAAACCTCATAGGAAGAAGTCATATATGTATTTTAAGACGAAAGCATTTATCAAAGAAAATGAAAAAGAAAGGAAAATTTCCCTGAGAGAAAAAATGCCGTATATTTTTAAGAAGTTAATCATCATTGGTTTCTTTTAAAAATCATGAATGGTTAAGATCCTTTCTCATGACTTGGTCTCATACAAATGGAAATGTCTCATACAAATGGAAAATGAAAGAACACATTACCTCCTTGTTTTCCTTTGTTTCCGCCACTTCTGGACTCTTTCTAACACTTCAATTTTTTTACTAAACTTTGCTTTCTGCAATTCTCACCACAACAAAGGTAAAATCCTTCCCCCTTCTCTCTCTCTCTCTATCGCTGCACCTGTTTCACTGTTTTCCCAATCTCAATTTTCTCTTTCAAATTCATTTGTTTCTTCCATTTGATATCTCTTTCAAATCAATTTGAAAAAGAAAATTAATATTTTTATATAGAGGGAAAAAAATCCAAATTGGTAAAAAGAGCTCAATTGGATATCAAATTACTATCTGAATTCTCTTTTATCTTTTTATCTGAAAAATGTGCTATATTAGATGAAGCCATAGTAGATTGTTGCTTTGTTGAGACATTTAGAATTTTTATTAATTGAATTTAAGATCTATCTATATGTTAAAAGTTCTTTAGCAGATTTCAGATTTGTGTTTTCTTAGAAGAGTTCAATGAGAAATGTTAATAGTAATTGTTGGGTTTTGGTGGCAAAACAGTTTGGTTTTCTTTTGTGATTTGAAGCATATATCTCTATATCATGACTGGTGCAATACTGTTTTAGTTTTTTGTCGTTTTTTAAATCTTGAACGTTACAGTTTAATTTGATTATGCTTTTATACTATGACATGACAATTTATATGACCCGAAAATGTATCTGTACCACTTTGGTAGGAATGTGCTTTTTGTTGATCTAGTTGTAACCTGAGTTTCAAATATGCAAGCAGATGTTAAATTGTTATGCTGTTGCTTTCTTTTTGGTGCTTTCCTCGTCTTCTGAGGTATTAAATGCAAGTGTTGGTGATGTTGATCCGCGGTATAGGTATATAGCTCTAATCTTTTTCAATTTTCCTTTGAGATCATGTCAATCATAATTTTTATGTGGAACACATTTTATCCACAAATAAATCATGAGGACTTTTCTTTGTTCTTGTTTTGCTATGGATACTAGGAATTGTGTAAGACAATGTGAGGAAACAGGATGCTTAGGGGAAAAATGCTTTCCAAATTGTAAATTTGTTTTAGATGAAACCCCAGTTGGTCATCCATGGGACATGTTAGAACCATTTTACACAAAGTGGAAAAAACAAGAATGCCAAGGTGATTGTCAATACAATTGCATGGTTGATAGAGAGAAAGAAAGAGAGATACTTAAGGAAGGTCCAGTAAAATATCATGGTAAATGGCCTTTCAAGCGTATCTGCGAGATACAGGTATGTTATTAGAGAAGTCATGGCCTTCTATGCTCCTTCATTTTGAACCGGTGTCAATGACATCAAAGTTTTTTGTTTACATATCTGACATGTCATCCATTAATTCAGGAACCTGCTTCTGTGGTTTACTCTGTCCTCAATCTTGCACTGCATTTTCATGGTTGGATGTCCTTTTACAATAAACTTTCTCTAAAAGTAGGCAAGAAAACCACCTATGAATATGCTGGTTTGTGGCATGCTCATGGTCTCTTATCAGTGAACTCCTGGTTTTGGAGTGCTATTTTTCACAGTCGGTAAGTTACTTCTGTAGATATTTTTCTGTATTTTATACAAATTCAAATGTGCAATGGCATTTTGCTTTGGTTATTATAACTAAGAATATTATTCTGCCTTGCTATTTGTCTTTTTTAAGAGTGATTGATTTTAGATAAGGTCTAATCATATTATATGATATTGTTGATCACCAGATAAAGTGGCACCTTGTTGTTCTTCTTTTGGAGACTGAATCTCATGGTCACATCATCATTTACATATCTCAAATTCAATCACAGTTAAAAATTTCACTGGTCGTGTTTGTGTTTCATTAAAACTTACAATATGCCTGTGTCTAGGGGGGAACGTTTGCTAATATACTATGACTATCACTTGTTTATTGAAAATAGTATATTAGCAAGCTACAACTTTAAGAATATTTTAACATAAGCTATAACCTGCTATTATACTCCTTTTTAAAAAACTAATTGGATTATATTATTAGCAAACCCTGTATATATAGTTGGGTTAAGTTAAAGCTATTGTTGTTCTTTGATGACTATAATCCCATCCAAATAATTAAAAGAATAGAAGAAATAACCTGTCCTATTATCTATTTAATTTAGTAACATGTTTCTTAAAATTTTTCTTACATTGAAATGCAGAGATTGCAGGTTAACCGAGAGGCTAGACTACTCTTCTGCAGTGGCTCTTCTTGGATATTCCTTCATTTTAGCCGTATTACGAAGCTTCAATGTAAAGAATGAAGCTAGTAGAGTTATGATTTTCGCTCCCTTGATATCCTTTTTTGTCACCCACATACTCTTCATCAACTTCTATAAATTAGACTATGGTATGTCCTATCAAATAATCTGTATATTATTAATTAATTAATTCTAGACACAAGAATTACATATAAGGCCTCCTATCTTTTATGTATTTTCTTCTCTGAGAAAAATTTACCTTTTCAACTATCTGTTCCATTCAAATTCGTGGCGTCTTCCATTCCAAGAGTATTGACAAATGACGAGATGCTTTATTTGGAAGATTTGTTTTACCCACTCTTTTGGTGTGTTACTTGAATTTTTATGGTAATGATGAGACTTGCTCTTGAGAGGTAGATAGACAGGGTTGGGTTTGAATTGCTGCCATCTTTTACCAAAGTGAAATTATATTTCTATTTCGAATCATAATCTGAATTTATGTGTATATGTGGCATATGAATTTTAATTGGTCTTTATCTTAATTACCATTTCCTGATTTTTCTTCTCAATACCATTTATTTTTTCAACTTTGATATGATTTTTTATGACATGCTTATTCTAACTTTGCAGGATGGAATATGAAAGTTTGTGTAGTGACAGCAGTAGCACAACTTGCTATATGGGCATTTTGGAGTGTTGTTAGTCACCATCCTTCACGGTGGAAGCTTCGGTTTATTGTTCTTATTGGTGGCCTTGCAATGTTCCTTGAAATATATGATTTCCCTCCATATGAAGGACTTCTAGATGCACATGCTCTTGGGCATGCCATTACTATTCCTCTAGCCTACCTTTGGTGGAGTTTCGCTAGAGACGATGCTGCGTTTGTAATCTCTAAACGTATAAAGAACTCCAAGAAATCCAAGTAGCTTTAGAAGCCTATTTCCCAGTTTTGTATTTATATTTGGGAAAATGATAATGGTACCTTCCTAAATGTTCTCTTTAATAGGGAACACATCATATTTCAGAATGTTACTGCATATTCTAGCATTTCTCCCTCTGCTTAATTAATGTATATAAAGGATTCTATTTGATTATTTTTCTTGTTTCCTTCTATACCTGCATCTTTCAATGTGCCTAGCAGAGGAGAGATATCACTCCTTTAAAGTGAGCTCATCTAATAAGTGAAAAAAAAAATTATAAAATTAATGATGGATATTTTTACTTGCTTATTTTAAAAATTTAAATCTTGTTATTGGTACATTAACATTTTTTGATAACGAATAGTATTCATAGGAACAAGTTCACAAAAGTTTAGGAGATATTTTGTCTATCTTTTTGCTGATTTGTTATAGTAATATTTTTTTTTGTTGGAATTAATCTTATTTATTATCTATATTTTATGAGAAAAATGATCAAAATATAATATATATTTCAATGGGAAAGGTTGGATAAAGATAAAATATGTAATAAAAAATTATAAAATATTAACTTTAATTAAATAATTTTAAATTAAAGGACAAAGGTTGATAGTAACAATAAATTAATTAACTAAGTTATTTAAGATAACAAATTTTTTTTTATAAGTTTGTTATATTATACTATTTATCAAACGGATTTGTTTTTTTTATATTTGTTAATGTTTTTGTTTGATGATGAAAAAAAAAAAAAATAATATGTTTGGATAGATAGGAATAGGACAGAAGAGAAAAGAACAAAATTTTGTTATTTTTTTTAGATGAGTGAAAAAGAGAATGAAAAAATATATATTAATAGTATAATTTTTATTTTATATAAATTTTAAAAAAATTTAATAGTTAACATAAATAAAAAAATTACCTCTTTATTTTTTTGTCCTTCTGAAAATTAATTTTTTAATGAATCTCATGGAAAATGTTTCATTGCAATGGAAAGTCTTTCTATCCCTTCTTCTTCCTTCCTCCATTTTTTTCTTTCTTCCTTTCTCATCTCAATTTGAACAAATTGTATGTAACTCAAGTCATTTTCGCTACATTTGTATGTATTGATAGGGTAAATTACACAACCCCCACCTTTTTATGAAATTTAACATAATATCTCTACCTTTTTTTTTTTTGCATCTATATATGTAGAGAGTAAAAAGAAAATTTTGTCACTTGTAAATTTTGTTAAATTAGTCTTTCCGCTTGTTAAAGATTAACGATTTGTTGATTCAACATGTTATGTATCACTTCATTTATTTAAAGAACGTTGTTTAAGGAATCTTCTTCATTAGTAGCTTTCGAATCATTAAAAGATCACCCTCAACCTCTATTTGAATAGAGTTTTTATTTTCTTTTAATCTTCAAATTCTTTCCTTGTTTTCTCTTTTTCGTTTCTAGTTTTCTCCCTTTTCATTGTATTGCATCTCAAGATTAATAGTCACGTTTGTTTCCCAACAATAAACTTTAAATTTGTGTTCATCATCTTCCTCTATTTAATAAGTTAAAAAATATTAAACATGAAACTTAAATTAGACATGACAAAAAGTAGAATTCAATCAAGTTGCTCTCTATTTATTGTTTTTCTTTTCTCTTTTTTTCTTTTCCAATCTGCTCTATTCCACCGATGGAGTGTGATCGGTGTATCTTGCTAACTTTAACTTATTAGTAGTTATAGTATTGAAAATAATTACTCTTATTTTCTCCAACATATTTATTATTGGTTTGTCCCTAACCTCCATTGTTTTTGCATTAAATACCTAGCATATGTTGTTCTTCCAACCTCTTATATGTCTTCCTTGGTATCTTGTGAAATAATTTCATGCACATTAGTCTGTTACAAAATAAAAATCTTGCAAAATAGGTTTCTAACCATAACTTTTTGCATATCAGTACACAATAATCTCATAATTTTGCATGTTGTTCTTTTTTATTACCTTTGGAGGATAGCTTCAATATCTTTCTTCATCCTCTACACTTTTGTATCCTCTAACTTAACACCATATTTCTACTTGAAGAAGTTGAGTATCTTAAAATGCTTCATTAATTTATCCTTCTTAAGTTTCTTAACAAATTTTACAATGACGTTATTTGCTTATTTTTACACATTCTGAAACCACATTAAAGAAAATATTAAAAAAAGAATGACCACTTCCTCCACAAAACTTGAAAAATTTGCTAATTTATATTCACCCCACTCCATTTTTATCCTTTTCCATAATAGACACACAAAACCAAATCCGAAAATTCAAGGATCTCACAATACAATATCCATTATCCATTTCACCATTTCCATATAAACCCTAAACACCAAATTTTAAATTTAACAATGCAATGGTGAAATACTTGATTGTTCATTTCTCTGCAGGTTTTCAAAGATAACTGCAAGTTGAATCCTAACAATGGTGACGTGAACTCAGTTGTTATTCTTTACTTAAGCTTAAAAATAACAACAAACATGACCTCATTGAATGATAACCACATAGAACATGTGTTTCTCCTCCAATAATGATCTTAAATGATTTTCTTTCTCCATGAAACGACATCCTTGAAATAAATGACATGACTCTCCACATAGCTCACTATGTGGTATCTAATGTTTCATATCAGCACATTAATCTTTAACTAATAAAAGGATCAATTTAAAAAACAGATCAATAAGTGAGTGATTAATGAAAGATTTTTTGAAACTTAGACATAAATCTACAAGATTATAATACACTGTGAGAAGAATTTTTACTATTAAATGTTTAAAAAAGGTTACACTTAAAAAAAGTTACACAAATGCTCTTTTACAATTGACACATGCATGTTATTTAATGAAATTTTCTTCTCAAAACATCTTTAACTTTACATAAAAATAATATGTAATTATTTCTAATAAATTTACACATGAAATTTATTATAAAAACATTTAATAGTCCTTTTATTTTTTATTATATATAAATTTCTTTTAATTTATATAAAAATATGATAGTGCATATTTTTATCAATTATATGAACCTAAACAAACATTTTCTAATTTTTTATATTATTAACATTAAAAAATTAAAATAATATAAATAAAGGTATATGAAATGTTTTTCTAATAAATATTAAAGAATGTTAATATAATTTTTTATTAAATTTTATAATTTTTTTAGTTTAAACATGAAATGATCAAAATGTAGTCTCATAATATGTTGATTTAACTTAATCAAGACTATAAAAAAATCTCAAAATATTAATTTAAAATAATGAAAAAAAATTCTCTTTTAGAAAAATTATAATATTTTTTAATGTTTATCTTTTATATTATAAAATTTTATAAAATAATAAAAATAACGTTGCTACGAATTATAATTATTTTTTTTATAACTCAGTTGATTTTTTTATAAACATATCTTTTGATTATGAGTTATTTTAAATTATAATTTTTTTAACTAATAAAATATTAGTTTATTTTTTTAAAGATAAAAAAATATAATATTTCATACATGGTATTTTTTATATAAAAATATGAATTAATATAATATATATTCTACATTAAATAATATTGATATTTTTATAATTAACTATAATTATACTTTTATTTAAAATAAATTTAAATATAAGAAAAATTAATATTTTATCAATGTATTTTTATTAATAAATAAAAAATACCTAATAAGTGCATGAACTGTCATAATAATTTTATAATATGTTTCTTTATTGACCAGCTTCTTAACAATTGTATGCTTAACTTTTGTGCTGTGTGGAAAATTAAATTAAAATATATATTAAGCTAGTTTTGTATTTTTTTTATTTAGTTAGAGAGAAAAATTGTTGCATGACATCAATAAAATAGATGAAACGTGGTAAAAAAAACATAAAGATAGAAAAATAAAATAAAAAGAAGTTATAATATAAAATATATTAAAATTTAGATGTTATAATTTAAACAGAAAATATTAAAATTTCGTCTTCTTATTAAAATATAAATAACAAAAGTATTACATTTACATACTCATCCTTAAAATAGTTTTGCCTTTATACAAAATTTTAAAGTTATAACTCATCAGCATCTCTTACCTTTCTCATAAGATATATATGATTAATATTTTGTAAAAATAAAAAAATAAAGGTGTTGAGTAAAACTATATTTTAATACAATCTAATTTATATATATATTAATATATTTTGTCATAGAAAAGAGTAAAATAATTTTTTCAGAGATATTAAATATAATTTTTTAAAAGTAACAACATTTATAATTAAATATATCCTATAACATATATTTAATTAATTAATTTTAAAAAGTAAACATATTAATATTAGGTATGAAAATAGGTTGAACTGAGCTGGATTTTAAATGTTTAAGTATGGTTTGTTTTAAAATGTTAGAGGTCTGAGTCTATGCTTGTTACATGGTGAAGCCTATGCCTGATTTAAAATCTACAAGACTTCTAAGCCTGTTTAAAAGTTTAGATAACAAGTCAATAAATATACTTAAAATTTATATAAATAATTGATTAAAAAGATTTGTAAACTTAAAGCCTACAAGATAAAAAATTATTAAATAGATCTAAAACATATATATATTAATATTATATAAATAAAATATAAAATAAATATTATATAAATATAATATATTAAAATAAATATAAATATATAATATATAAATGTAAATAGCCCCTGAATAGGTTAAATAGATTTTTTTATAAATTTAGGCCTAACTTGTTTATCTAAAAATGTTTTTTAACAAGTTTGAGCCTACCTGTTTAATAAACGAGTCGAAACAGACTAGGTTTTAAACGAGTCGCACTGTAGACCCTATCGGATAGCCTTATTCACTTCCATCCCTAATTAATATTAATATCCGTTTATATAAAATTTTAATTCCTATTGTCTACAAATTTTAATAGACTTTTATCTAACACAGATGCTAAAATATGCAAATATCACAATAATTTATATATTAGTTAAAAATAATTTTATGTAATCAAGTTTTAATAATAAAGCATATTAAATTATTGTAAATTTTCACTAATGTTTTTAAATCATATACAATGAAGATGCTTAATGTTTATAGATGTAAACTTTTAATTATAACTAAATGATTTTTATTGTTGATTATCTTAAAAATATTTTAAATAAACAATTACTAATAGTAATTTTACAGCACTTTCAAGTGAGGTTGCCTTATTAATTATCAGAAAAACGATGAAATAATTCATTTAACATTTAAGTAAAGAATGTTTGAATGCATAGTTGGTTTTAAGCTACTCAGCCTAAATACATTATATATGTTTTTTAAGCTACTCACTATATAACAATGTTTTACAGCGTCCAAGCAACAATTTAAAGAATGACTTTAAATATGAAATGTGTTAGAAAAAAAATCTTTTTAATGTGGTATAGATCAGTCATCGCCAAATGTGAAACACCGTGATTAAAGAAAAATAAATTAAATATATGAAATTTAGAAATATAAATTAAATTAAAATATAAAACAAAAACATTAATACTGTTAAAAAGATATTATAGATAACATAAGAGGTATACAAATTTATTGAACAAACTCTTAGAAATGATAATAGAATTTTGTAATAATTTAATATTTATAAAATTTTCTATTTAAATATGGTAAATATTTATTTAAAAATTTAAATTTAATTATAAATAATATATAGTATCCATACTATTTATTTATATAAATGGGAATTTAAATATTTATAAAGATAGAAATCAAAATTATTATTACATACATATAAAACCTATGTCAATAATACTCAATCAAGATTGATTCCATTGTTAAATCGGTGTATAAAAAGATGACAAAAAAGTCAGAATACTAATGAAAAGGAACATGCTCTTTACTTATTTTTTGGGTTAATTATATTTTAATTTTTTTAATTATTTTAAGAAAAAACTACAAAATATCAAACATTTACTCTTATTTGTAAATAATAACAGCACTACCAATCTTGTTCCACTCCATTCTAACCGGTATATTCTAGTTTTTAGAAACAACATACAGGAGCTGAGAATAGAAAATTAGGGAGAAAACATGATCGAGATCCGATAAACAGAAATAGAGCACAAGATAGCATAGAGACATCTCATCTATCTGATGGAATTCTTTTAAGTCCATTTTCAACGTATACAATATGTTATTAACTGTTCATTGCGGTGATATATTTTCTTCGTCAGCTTAACACAATCACAAATAGTATTATTATCTTGTCTACCATCAATATTTTAAAGTAATTTTAAATAAAATTATTTTATTTAATAATTTATATAAATAATTAAATTTTATTAATTTAATTATTAAATTAATAAATTATATTATATGAATAATTTTTACAAAACTTTAAAAAATATTGATATTTTATTAAATAAATTTAAATTAATAAATATTATAAAAAATATATTATTTATTAATTTAAATTTATTTTTTAAAATATCAAATATTTTATAAATTTTATAAAATTTTTTTACAAATAATTTATACAATATAATTTATTAATTTATTAGATTGATAAAATTTAATTATTTATAAAAATTATTAAATAAAATAATTTTAACTAAAATTATTATTTTTTATTTAATAAAAGTTATTGAAATAAACTAAAAATCCAATTTTAATAAATTACATTAACAAATTTATTAAAAGTAAGTTAAAAATTGTTATACATAAAATATTTTTATAAATTCTATTTAAGAATTTTCTACCGTTTGATACATTACTTGAATTAATTTAGTTTGTAAAGCCGAATTTATAAACATATAATCAGTTAATTTAAAATAAATTTTATATCAATACTATATTTATAAGAACAACTAAATAAAAATTTAAAATATTTATTTTTATATTATAAATTTAAATTCTTATTATTTAAATAAGAATGTTTTGAAAAATAATATTTTATTTCTTTTATATATTATTTTTAATTTTAATTTTATTTAGATTTTAGATTTACAATTTAAATACTAATTTTATTTTTGGATGTGATGTTTATTTTTAATTTGGTTTATATAAATAAGATTTTAAAAAATAAAATCTTTATATGAACAAGTTGTCATCTTTTTGGTATCCTTAAAGACATATCATCCATGTTAATATCTATTTTTAATTTCATCTTATATATAAAATCTTGATAAATTAATTTTTATATTAACAAGTCATCACAAAAATGTTACAAATCAGATAATATGTGAATTGTATGGATTAATTTAACCAAAATTTTACATACAAAAATCAAATTAAAGAAACAGGCACATGATATTTTTGGATTAAAATAATATTTAAATTTAAATTTAAAATTGCACTTTAAATTGAATTTTTATTTTATTTTTAGACATATAAATTATATTTTAAAAATGATTATACTCTTAATTTAATAAATTTTGATTTTCAAGTTTTCTACATATAAAAGAAAGATGCATTCTATTTTAATATTTTTTTTATGATTTACTCATATATCTTTGGTAGGATTTTTTTTATCAATTTTAAAAAAGTTTATTTTTAAACTTAATCTTATTTAATATACTAAAAAATTGTTATTAGTAATAAATATGTCATTCTATTTAAATATTATTTATAATTTTTATTTATTTTAAAATCAATATAAAATATAACTTTGGTTTTTTATTTAAAAAATTTTATTCAAATTTAAAATAATTTGTGTAATATAAGAAAAATTTACTAATATTAAAATAATAAATCTTTCAGCATTAATATATGTTAAAGACTCTTATAGAAATTTTTTGAAAATATTTAATACAAGAATTGTAGTTTTTCTTATTCATGTTTAGTTTCAACATTTTTATAAAATAGTAAAAATAAAATTTTTTCATAAAACAGGAAGATTTTAATTATACCTATTATAACATTCTTATAAATCTTTGTAATATATATATATATATATATATCAAATATATTGTTGATAATTATAATTTTTAAAAACATAAATTCTTAAACATGCATCTATTTTTTTTAAAAAAATAATCAATATAAATATTTATTAATTTATAAAATTTATTTGTATATTTTATAATTTTTTAAATAAAAATTTAATGTTATCCTCAATAATAAAAAGAAAATTAAAGAAGAAAAGATGAACAATGCTATTAAGAAATTAGAAGAAGTGTCAATACAAAAAAGTAAAAACAAGAATGCATTGAATATAAAAGAGAAATGTATTGAAGAATTATAAACTCAAACATTTTATATAAAATTATTATTATTATTATTATTTAAATTTTTGAAACAGTAAAATAATAAAGATAAATATTATATTCCTTGGGAAAATAAAATAGCAGTGTAAAGATAAGTAGACAGTAATAATAAAATTATAAATATTAATAAAATTAATATAATTACATATATTAATAATGATTTTGTGTATACAAAATATTTTGTCAATAAAAATATTTTAATAATTTTGGAAAAAATATTCTTTAACTTTAATTAACAAATATTTTTTGTATATATGAATAATAAAATAATTTAAAATATAAAATATTAGAACTAAAATATCCCTAAATTTAGAAGAAAAAAAATCCTAAAACAATACAATGTATCTTAATCCTGCCATGTTTTGAAATACCAACAAAAATAAGAAATACCAAAAAAATAAATAAATTATCTTTAAATGATATGAATTTATGTATAATTGATATTTGGAATAAAAGATTAGGTATCTATCTATTTTTTCTATTTTCTTACATATAAAAAGATGTATAAAGTAATATAAAATAAAATAATAAAACAACAAAATAAATAATTATTATATATATAATTTAAATCAAATAATAATTGTTAAGAAAAATAACTCATTAAAGATAATATTTTTTAATTATTAAAGTTAATATTTTAAAAAATAAAATATTATAATATGATGTATAATTATTTTATAAATCAATTATTGTTATTTTATTTTTAAATATTAACATACACTGAAAGTAAATTAATTTTTTAAAATAGTGTATACTTCTCTATTATAACAAACTTAGTGATTAGAAATGATGTCATGTTATTGAATCTTAATATTATCTTTATAGAAAGATAAATAAAATAAAAAGATTATTTTAATTTAGATTAGATAAAAAATTTATTTTTTTATTATATTTTATTATATAATAAGAAAACATACAAATTAAAAAAAAAAAAAGTATTGGGCCAAATTGGATCTGATTCAAATAAACACAAGACCTAAGGCCCATTCAGGATTGGGATTTCTATTTGCGTTGTTCCGGGAATACACCTTTTCTCATTCTCTCACAACACTTTATATACCTGCTTTAGACACCATAGAAGGCGGCATCACTCCCTTGGCCGCCACTCTCTCTTTTTCTTTCGTTGTCTCTCGTTCTCGGCTCAGGTTTGATTTTTATAGATTTTTTTTTCATACGATTTATCGTTTGTATTCTCGTTTATTCTTTATCGACTAGATCGATTTCTCTTGTTTTTTATTAGGTTGTCATTCTATTTGCTTTAGATCTGAGCTTTACTTCAATGTTCCGATTCGTTTGTGGAATTCATGTGTATTTTGGAATCTGTTACCTTTTATATTTAATATAGTACCGTGTCGTGGCTCTTTTGATTAGCGTTGTATTCTATTCATATTTTTCTATGTGATTTTGCATGATTTTCACTTTTGATTAATTCGTATATAATAATAGATTGTTTGTACATTATTAAGAATTTGAATCAATTTGTGAGAAAATCGATTTGTTGAGTAAACACACTTGAATCTTGAGACATTCTAGCCTTGGGCTCGTGTTGTTGTTAAGTTGTTGCAGGTAATTCCTGTGTTTTGAAATAATAACACAACGGTTTCCTTGTTTGTAAAATTTTTAAACAATCATAAATTGAGGTCAGCCAAATGCTGACACTTTCTAGAAACAACTGATTTTTATATCAGATTAGTAATCCTCCACTTTCCTTCTAAAGATAATCTCTCGCTTTAGAGGTGCAGAATTCACTAAACCAATTATCTGTTATGATCATGTTGGATTTGTAATAGTAAAGCCCTTTTGCTGACTTTCATTCTATGCTTCAATTTTTAACTGAGTTACCTAGATGAATCTTATTCATCCTCTTTTGTCTCCCCTTGATAACAATATTTTATCCATTTTTCTTTTGTGTATTATCATATTAGCTAGCTAAATTCAGTGTTGCAATGTTTCAGCTCTGACCTGTGGAACTTAAAGACTAGTCAAAATGGTAAGTTTGTTAATGGACAGTACTTAATTGATTTTGTTTATTTATTTATTTTTGCTGAATGTTCATAATTTAAATTGAGATTTGTTTCTACACCTGCAGGTGAAGTTCACAGCTGAAGAGCTCCGTCGCATTATGGACTTTAAGCACAATATCCGTAACATGTCTGTCATTGCTCATGTTGATCATGGTATGGATTAAAGGAGCTTTTACATGCTTTAATCTTCTTTTTAAATGTTATCAAATTGTTTTCTTTCCTCATCTTTCAAATAAAGATATAATTTTTCTTTGGTATTTTGATTACAAATCTTAGACCTTAAACTTTAAAAAGGTTCCTTTGATATTTGACAGAAAAAAGCGTCTTTGATATTTATTTGTTTCATAAGTTTCTTAATAATTCTTGCTATCTTTTGCATACAGGGTCACATCAACAATGTTTCTTTATATGACTGTATAATTGTTTATCAGAATGTGTCACATGATGTTTTTGTCGAAATATAGAAAGTTTCTATGATATTTGACATGGAGAAATCAATAGTGTATTGTATCACTGTATAATTATTTTGGTTCAATTGTATTACTGTTTTTTATATTTGTTTCAGTTTCTTAACTTTCTTATTATTCTGTCTGACCTTTTGTATGCATGATGGCATCAACTATGATTTTAGATGGCTGTGTAGCTCTTTATCAGAATGTACTGTGCAATAATTTGTGAAATAATATAATTATGTATAATTACTGTATAATATTTGACATGGAGAAATCAATAGTGCATTGTATCACTGCATAATTATTTTGGTTCAATTGTATTACTGTTTTTTATATTTGTTTCAGTTTCTTAACTTTCTTATTATTCTGTCTGACCTTTTGTATGCATGATGGCATCAACTATGATTTTAGATGGCTGTGTAGCTCTTTATCAGAATGTACTGTGCAATAATTTGTGAAATAATATAATTATGTATAATTACTGTATAATATTTGACATGGAGAAATCAATAGTGCATTGTATCACTGCATAATTATTTTGGTTCAATTGTATTACTGTTTTTTATATTTGTTTCAGTTTCTTAACTTTCTTATTATTCTGTCTGACCTTTTGTATGCATGATGGCATCAACTATGATTTTAGACGGCTGTGTAGCTCTTTATCAGAATGTACTGTGCAATAATTTGTGAAATAATAAATTATGTATAATTACTATATTACTATATTTTTCTTGTCTGAATGATGATTTATTGTTTTGCTTTTGATTGGCAGGGAAATCAACTCTCACTGATTCCCTTGTGGCCGCTGCTGGGATTATCGCACAAGAAGTGGCAGGTGATGTCCGTATGACTGATACTCGTGCTGATGAAGCTGAGCGTGGTATAACAATCAAGTCTACGGGTATCTCACTGTATTATGAGATGCCTGATGAAGCCCTCAAGAGTTACAAGGGAGAGCGACAAGGGAATGAGTATCTGATTAATCTCATTGACTCTCCTGGGCATGTGGATTTCTCATCTGAAGTTACTGCTGCACTTCGCATTACTGATGGAGCTCTAGTGGTGGTGGACTGTGTTGAAGGTGTCTGTGTCCAAACCGAAACTGTACTGCGACAAGCTCTGGGAGAAAGGATCAGGCCTGTTCTGACCGTTAACAAGATGGACAGATGCTTCCTTGAGCTTCAGGTGGATGGAGAGGAAGCTTACCAGACATTTCAGAGGGTTATTGAGAATGCTAATGTGATCATGGCTACTTATGAAGATCCACTACTTGGTGATGTTCAGGTCTATCCAGAGAAAGGAACAGTTGCTTTTTCTGCAGGTTTGCATGGCTGGGCTTTCACCCTGACTAACTTTGCCAAGATGTATGCTTCCAAGTTTGGAGTTGACGAGGCAAAGATGATGGAGAGGCTCTGGGGTGAAAACTTCTTTGATCCCGCCACAAAGAAATGGACTAGCAAGAATACTGGTTCTGCTACTTGCAAGCGTGGGTTTGTTCAGTTCTGTTACGAGCCTATCAAGCAGATAATAAACACATGCATGAATGATCAGAAGGATAAGCTTTGGCCTATGCTTCAAAAATTAGGTGTCACCATGAAGTCCGACGAGAAGGATCTGATGGGAAAAGCATTGATGAAGCGTGTCATGCAAACCTGGCTCCCAGCAAGTACCGCACTCTTGGAAATGATGATCTTTCATCTTCCCTCTCCTGCAACAGCTCAGAAGTATCGTGTGGAGAATTTGTATGAAGGTCCCCTTGACGATCAATATGCCTCTGCTATCAGAAGCTGTGATCCTGAAGGCCCTCTGATGCTCTATGTCTCAAAGATGATTCCTGCCTCCGATAAGGGTAGGTTTTTTGCTTTTGGCCGTGTATTCTCTGGCAGGGTTTCAACTGGGTTGAAGGTTAGGATCATGGGACCAAATTATGTCCCTGGAGAGAAAAAGGACCTGTACGTTAAGAGTGTCCAACGAACAGTCATTTGGATGGGAAAGAGGCAGGAGACTGTGGAAGATGTGCCATGCGGTAACACTGTGGCCATGGTCGGTTTGGACCAATATATCACCAAGAATGCCACCTTGACAAATGAAAAGGAAGTTGATGCCCATCCCATTCGAGCTATGAAGTTTTCTGTCTCACCTGTGGTTCGTGTTGCTGTTCAGTGTAAGGTTGCATCAGATCTTCCTAAGCTTGTTGAAGGTCTTAAACGGTTGGCCAAGTCAGATCCTATGGTTGTTTGTACTATTGAGGAATCTGGTGAGCACATTGTTGCTGGTGCAGGAGAGCTTCACCTGGAGATCTGTTTGAAGGACTTGCAGGAAGATTTCATGGGTGGAGCTGAGATTATTAAATCTGACCCTGTTGTGTCTTTCAGGGAGACTGTTCTGGAGAGATCATGCCGCACTGTGATGAGCAAGTCACCCAACAAGCACAACCGGCTATACATGGAAGCAAGGCCCACGGAGGAAGGGCTTGCAGAGGCTATTGACGATGGCAAGATTGGACCAAGGGATGATCCCAAAGTTCGTTCTAAAATCTTATCAGAAGAGTTTGGCTGGGATAAGGATCTTGCCAAGAAAATTTGGTGCTTTGGACCCGAGACCACCGGACCCAACATGGTGGTTGACATGTGTAAGGGAGTTCAGTATTTGAATGAAATCAAGGATTCAGTGGTTGCTGGATTTCAATGGGCATCAAAGGAGGGTGCATTAGCTGAAGAAAACATGAGAGCCATCTGTTTTGAAGTATGTGATGTTGTTCTGCATGCTGATGCTATCCATAGAGGAGGAGGTCAGATCATTCCCACTGCTAGGAGAGTCTTCTATGCTTCCCAGTTGACTGCCAAGCCCAGGCTTCTTGAGCCTGTTTACCTGGTGGAAATTCAGGCTCCTGAGCAAGCTCTTGGTGGTATCTACAGTGTTCTTAACCAGAAACGTGGCCATGTCTTTGAGGAAATGCAGAGGCCCGGCACCCCACTTTACAACATCAAAGCTTACCTTCCTGTTATTGAGTCTTTTGGATTCTCAGGCACATTGAGAGCTGCAACATCAGGCCAGGCTTTCCCCCAGTGTGTCTTTGATCATTGGGATATGATGTCCTCGGATCCATTGGAGGCTGGGTCACAAGCTGCACAGCTTGTTACTGACATTCGCAAGAGGAAGGGTTTGAAGGAACAGATGACTCCTCTTTCCGACTACGAAGACAAGCTTTAAATTATTTACACAACTTATTATAAACTTAGGTGAGTACGTCCATGTGGAAACTATTACTTTAGTTTTAAGGTTCAAGTATTGATTTTTGTTTGTGGTTTTGTCGTTGAACTGTGGTACTCGGTGTTTATTTGTTTTTGCATCGATTTTTTTTTGGTACATTGAATTTTGCATCGGTGTTGATCCTAACTATTTTTGCGAATTTTGCTGAAAAGTAATTATGAAATAGTAATTATGTGATGCTGTTGCTTTTTATGTTGCGTGAATGATCAAAAGGGAATTGGGTTTATTAAACTGAATGTGATATGGTCACGATGCAAACAGTGTTTTTTGAGGCGGGGGTTGAAAAGATCATGCAAGTTTTTACAGGGGGAGGAGCGATATCACTGATTGATCGTACCCTTTTCTGGCTCCTGAATGATTAAAAGAGCATGTATGAAAATTGCCTTGTGAATGTGTAAGCTGATGAAATGAACTTGTTCCACTGTCTCCGCATTCAAATTTCATATAGGTCATGATTGTTGGGAGAAATAACGTAATCAAATAGATTTTCTTTTGGTTTCATACTTTAGTGGAATTAAACTTGAATGCATCACTACTTAAATAAATATCTTGTCTTTTACTGTCTAATAAATGAACTTTTCTTGTCTTATATTCGAACAATAGTTTCACCCTGCGGTGGCCCCAACCGATAGCATAAACAACACCCAGTAATTTTATTTTATAGTTCAACAAACATGGACCGATGCGTGATGAAATGAAAATACTTTACCTTCATTCACTGTGATTGGGATTTGAAGGAGTAAAGTAAATCAGAGTCAGAATTCTTCTTTAGACGTGTCACGGTGAATAAAATGGTAAACAAATAGCGATTTACTATCGATTAGCTTGACCAGATATCAGGAGTCTAGAGAAGAGTTTGGCTCTTGCTAGTGCTCTTTAACAATTAGAGTGATAATTATTGATTGAAAAATACTATTATCATAGTACTTAATAAATTATGAAATTATGAAAATATAACTTATGGTTGAGAAGTTAATGGTTATTACTTTAAAAATATATTTTACATTTTTTAAATAAGTCAAATCAAAACGAAAATAAACTTCTTGTCTTCAAAAGTACATTTAACCTTTTTTAAAGAAGTTAAATCAAAATGAAAATAACCTTACTATAAGAATAAGATATGAGATTTATGGAAATTCCAGGAAAATGTTTTTTCTTGGTATCTTGAGCGTCAATTTTTTTCAAGTTATGAAAAGACTAGAGGAACTGCAAGTAACTTTCATCATGGTAAATTTATAGCTGGTTGTCAACTCTTATTATTTTTTGAGGAAAATAAAATTTAATATTATCAGTGGAGAAAATTCTGAAATATTTTCTCTTTCTTTTACTTTCTTTTAAATTTTCATACAAATGAAATAATATTTAACATTATTTTTTAATTAAAATATCACTTAACTAACTAAATTTAATATTTGTTTAATTTAAAAAGATTGGATCCTCTGGGGTATTATTTGTGTGAGATTCAGTTTTTATATAAGAAAGAAAAAATTATAGAATGATAAAGAGAAAAGGAAATGAAGATAAGTTTTATCTATTTAGAATAATAATCTTTTAAGTTTTTTCATGTCAATTATTTTTAATATTTGGTTGGTAATTTTTTTAATTATCTTTAAATTAGTTAAACACTCTTGCCATTAAAACACTTTTAATAATAGAATACTATTTTAGTCTGTAAAAAATGTATTTTTATCAATTTAATATTTTTAAAATAAATTTTATCAAATTAATTGGGAAAAGTTGAAATTTTCTATTTTTTTATTTCTATTTTTGTCCTTTTTAGATGGAAGATAATGTTAACTTTTTTTTTTTACTGAATTGAGTTCTATACATGATACATTATTATTATTATTATTATTATTATTATTATTATTATTATTATTATTATTATTATTATTATTATTATTATTATTATTATTATTAAATCATCTTTCTACTAATCATTTGAATTCACCCCTATTGTTTTTCAATTGCTATAAAGTGGAGAAATAAAAACTTAACATGGTTAACTATTAGGGGTTGGAAAAGTTATTGCACCAATAACAAGCGGTAAGTTAGGATTCATCCTTACTTAAGCTCTCATATTAGAGGTTTGTAGAGTCAATAATGGAAACAATAATTCAAAAAGTTATGTAATAAAATACATAATACAAGCAGAAACAAGATGATAATGTACAATAATCAAACAATATAACATAATATGAATATAATGCAGAAAAAATAAGATAATGAATATAATCCATAACATATATCTTATATTATTATAAAAGATATTTAAAGCTGATAACTTACAAAGATTTTTTCAGAAGCTACTGGTAAAGGATTGTGTGATAGATGATAGATTTCTTATATTATTACAAAATAGAATGAAAAAGTAGTACAAGATAGACATAAAATGTTTACAAAGAGAAATGTAAACAGATGTTTTTCTTTGCTTTAGATTGTTTCTGATACCTCCTAATGGTTTTCCTTCTTCTTTTTATAATGGATGATGGGTCTTGTGTAGGTCTACTTGTGATACTTCATAACGGTGGTGCAAGTATTGAGGTCTAAATCTTCTTCGTGGTTCAAGTTATGATGCCTACATATATACAAGTGTTGGGTGGTTGTTTGTTTTTGAAAAACAGAAGATAGGTGTTGGAGACAACATTCAAATAGGACGGTGGTCTTTTGTCATCTATGTGTCTTCTGTTTGTTTTTTCTTTTTCTCTCCCCTCCATTTTTTTACACATTATTATTTTAGTCTACATTTTCATACCGATCTTCCAAGTCTTCGTAGTAATTTTTAAAGTTGGACCCCATGTCTTCATCTTCCTCAGATTTGATTGAAATTGCTTTTAATTGTTATTGAAATTCTTCAGATCGCTGTTGCAAGGGTTACTATTATCTATCTTTTTTTATTTGTTAGGAATTGTAATTCTTGTTCTACTTCTTTTCATGTAGTAGAAGTATAGCTTGCTGGTGGACTAATTTTTTTTTGTTTGTGAGTATTTCATCCATTCGTCTATTGCTTTCTTATTGATTTTATTGAGGACGAAATTATTCCACCATTTTACTTTTATGACTCTTATTGAAAATTGTAGGCTTGTATTTTCAAATAGTTTTGTTGAATTATAATCTCATGACATAATCCAATGAACACTTGTGGTTGCTATATATGCCATAAATTGATATTCTTTTAGAAATATTGTCTTGCTTTCAAAATATTCAAAACTCTGGGAGGCTTATTTTGGGAGGATATTGAGCATTGACTTGACATCCATAAACCATTTTATAAAGCATTTTCGGAATTGTAGCGAAAATCCCACGACGAAACCAGAAAAATCATGAGTTTGGATTGGGATATAGGTATAATATGTGATGCCATACATCTATATAGTCGTAATAATTATAATTTTGGGATAGAAATTGTCTACTAAAGTGCTTAGTTTCATATAAGTTCTGGTTCCATTTTTTTAGGGTAATACCTTTCACAATTTTGATTTTGGAAAATGATATTTGGTGGGGGATTGAGTCTTCATGATGATGGAGTTTTATGGATTCGATATCAACTAATATAAATTATAAAAAATTTGGATTTTTTATGGGTCTATTGGAATATAATAGAAGGATTCTGGAAATATCTTTTTATATATAATTTTTCTATTGATGTTAAACCATTCTTTCTCTATGGCATATATTGGCCATGATTTAGTCTTTTTTATGGTACTTATCGTCTTCTTTTAGAGGTGCGCTTATAAACAAAGATGATGGTTTAATTGGTTGTAAATTCGTAAACTTGTTTGGGAGTGGTATAATTGATTTTGATGGGTCATTTGTATTGGCTGTTGGTTTGCTTTGAATCATCTAGGATATAGTAAGAGGCTTGGATGTTGATGGGGAGGCTTTTACAGATGGTCCCATTTTTATGTGGTCTATTGGAAGACCATAATGCTCATTGGTAACGGGCTTTTTGCTCATATTGAGTAGTTCCCTGCAAAAATTCTTGAGTGAAAAAATCAGGTAGAGCATTTTTTTTCTCCCTTTATATTTACAATATCAAAATCAAAACAGGATAAAATAGTTTGCCATCTTGCAAAAATATGCTTTAAAACTAAATTCGTAACATCATTCTGGAGGATATTTGGGGTTGTCTTACAGTCAGTTCTTACTAAGAATTTTTTGTTGAGTAAATCATCTTAAAATTTAGTGATGCATAATAATATTAATAAGATTTTTTTTAATTGTTGAATATTTTTGCTGGGCAGGATGCCATGTGTCCGAGTGGTATTTAATTATCTATTCTTTTATGGATTGGGGAAGGATTTGTTTAAGAATGCCTCTATATCCAAGATTAGAGGCGTTTGTTTCTACTATCAATGATGCTATTAGGTCTGGAATTCCAAAACACAAAAGACTTTTGATTATGATTTTGAATTTTATTATTATTTGGGTCATCTCTTTGGTCCATGGAGGAAGATTTTTCCTTAGTTGTTTATATAATGGAGTACATATGGTTCTAATATTAGGGATAAAGTTTGCAAAATAGTTCAAGCATCGTAGAAATTGTTGTAACTAGGTTTTATCTTAATTACATTTGAAAATTTCTCTGTAAATTCTAATGATATTTTAATTGGAGTAATTGTTCCTTGGTATATTTCATATCCTAAAAACCTTACCTTTATTTGGAATATACTCATTTTTATAATTGATACTACCAATTCATTATTTTTTTTATAATTTCTATAAATTTTTCTAGATGTAGTATATGTTGATTGATTCCTCTTGAAAATACTAACACATCATCAAGGTATACGGTGGTAAAATCCATATATGGATAGAAAATATTGTTCATAATTTCTTGAAATTCACTTGAAGCATTTTTTTAATCCTTACAATATTACGTTCCACTCATAGTGTCCAAAGGGGACTACGAAAGTCATCTTATATATATCCTCTTCTTTTATTGATTAATCAAATTGCTTTTATTTGGCAAGGGATGTCAAATTCATTTAAGTACTTTATTTAGTGGCTTGTAATTAATTACTAATCTTGGGACCCGATTTTAGTTTTAGTGCTTTCATGACATAAAATCCTAAAAAGTTTTAATCTGATAAGTCCTTTATCTAAATATTCTTAACTTCTTTTTTATAATATTTGAAATATTCTTGCTTCATTTATATTGGTTTGGATTTTGTTGGTATATTTTTTTCATTAAATCCTTCTTCATAAGGTAAGGTTACTTGATGCATTTTCCTATGATGAAATACTATTGGATTAGTATTACAAATTTCTTTTTGCATTTTTTCTTGTAAGAGTTTTATTTTTTATTGAATCTTTGGGACTTGTAATTGTTCTTCTACCCATCTATATTGGATTTCTTTGTTTAGTAATTTTATGTGTTCTTGTTTTTTGTTGATTAGGCTTATTCTGGTTATTGAAGCTTCCTGCATTTAATTCTTTTATCCTAGGTGGTTGTAGGAGTTCAAAACAGATAGGATTTTTTGGTATTACATTAGTGATTGTTCTTTTTTCTATAAAATTTGTAATGGGTATAGTAAAGATAAGAAAAAAGTTCTTAATATTATCTAATTGATTGCTTTTTACCCATTCGAAGGAGGTTGTGAAACATATTTTGTTTTTGTAGATTTTTGCATTAGTCAATTTATAGTTTATTAGCATTTTCAAACCATTAACACTAGTAAGTATTTCTGCCATTTTCTCATAATATATGGTTGGAACTAAACCTTCTTGTGTACAATTTACATCTACTCCTAAGTCTATTAGTGCTATCATTTCAAAACTTTCTCCTTTTATTACTAATGTGATTTCGCACTATCATTTATGGATTGTTATTAAACTTAATAGGTTAATAAATGGTTCTGATTTTGTATAAATATCTTTTTATGTTTTTACTTGTTCTGTGATCATATGTTCACTTTCTAATCTAAGCAATATGTATTCTAGGGAAATATTTTTTTTGTTTTATGTCTATTATTTCTTGTTTTAAGGTTTTATTTCATTTTGTAATTATTTTATAGATACTTCCTCTTTGGGTTATTTAAATCTAGCATATACTTCTTTTATTTCTACTAGTTTAATTTCTCTTACATTTTATTTTTCTTTTTTTAATTAATTCAGTTAGCTGTAGGAGGAATTGTTCTCTAAGTAGGGAATCTTCTAATTTATCTATGATAGAGATTAAGGTGGTGGTTTGGTCTCGTGTTAACACATTTATTATTTTTCAGTGCAGTTTTCACAATTACATAATCCAAATTCTAATCAGTAATTTTTGTCTTTTTTAATATTGTCATATTCTTCTGTTAAATTATTATCTATTTGGTATATCTCATTATCTTGTGTATTCTCTTCTGATTTTTCATCATCTTTTGTTTCGAGTTTAAGATTAGAGTCTATCATAATGTTTAGTAATGTCTATTTTAATTTTTTATTTCATTGATTTTTTGTTGTACATGATAATTCCTAGAATAATGGCCACACTTATCTTTTGCACGTCTCGGGCAAACTTAAGTTAAGGATTGGTGACTATTTTTTTTTTTGAAAGAACATCAAAGTTTTGAGTTGATTTCTCAAGAATTCACAAAATTTCATGAAGCATTCTTTCATCACATTTTTGAAATCACTTAGAAAGGCAACTTTAATTTGAAAAACATAGATTGAGAAAGATAAAACCTCACATGATGTACTCTGAATCTCTCAAAGTGTTTGATTTGGTAAGTGTTTCTCTCAAATTCAATCCATGAAAGATGAACTATCATAGGCTTGCATATCTTCTACTTCTCTACTACTATGTACACATGCAATGCACAAATCAAGAGGTCTTTGTTTTGGTTATAACGGGATTAGAAAGATGAAATGATATATTGAAAAGATACAATGTTAGACCAAGGAAAATGGTGAGGATTGAGAACTGAGTCTAAGTGCAAGTGTGAGAAACAAATATTACTTCTTCATTCCTTTTTTTTTCAATATAATAGTTTATTTATTAATTTCTTGCTTCAATTTTTTTTTAACCATGATATTGATGAACACAACAATAATCTCCCCCACACTTATTGAAACACTTATGGTATGATAAATCCAGTATTCCTCACCTTCTATGGTCAAACAAAGTTGTTTTTTTTTTGATTTGTGGTGAGCTAAAAAGAAGAAAAGGCTAATCGGCTCAAAAGGCTGATCAAAGGATAAAATTATATGGTTTGGTTATTTGACCAAGTGGTTTGTTCAAGAAAAACAGTGCCTCAATCATTTTTGTACAATTCATGTGAAAATGTAACTTCAAAAAGAATCAATGCAAGTTCTGAAGTAACATATTTCATGGATGAAAATCACACAAGAAAATAATAATAAGGCTCAAAATCTCACAGGTAATATATTTATCAAATCTAATCTATCCAGTTCAAATATGTTTTGCCAAACTAATTAATCTCGAAATGTAAATCATTTTGCTTCAATTATTTTATGAAATCTAAAGAACAACAAACTTCCACATTCAATTTTTTTTAATCATAAGATGCGTATCAAGAGTCAAGTGTAACTCCTTACTCAACCATCTTACTCAAAGCAAGTTTATGATTCTAACCTAATTTTTTTTTTTGGGTTTTTTTTTTAAAAATTTTTCTTTTATATCAGATCATCCTCCCCCCAACCTATCCAAGACATTGTCCCCAATGTCTTAGATAGAAATTATATAACAGGAAAAGAAATATGACAAAACCACCAAAGTAAGGAAAAGTTATAACCGAAGAGTGGTATCTGGTTCTCTTTTGTCTCTGCCATCCTGATTTGGTTGGTTCACCAGCTGCATTGTTATATTCTAAAAATGGTGAAAATTTCAAATAAATTGAAAAGAAAATGTAAATGACAAACATACATGCTTGAGAATGAAAAGTAGTTGTGATTGTGGCTCACATCTTCCTCTGGTCGAGGATGTGCTTCCCATTCAGTTTTCTTGTAAACTGACAAAAGGGTCTTTTAAAGTCAGATTCCCAAGACTATAACGTATTTTTTCCTTACGGAATAGTTCAAACAAATCAAGAATAGTATACCTAAAAAAAATTGTTAGAAAGGTTAAAAATTTTATACAAACTCAAAAAATTGTTAGAAAGGTTAAAAATTTTATACAAACTCAAAAAATTGTTAGAAAGGTTAAAAATTTTATACAAACTCCTAAATAAGCCTAGGAAACTAAAATGGTCCCCGGCAGCGGCGCCAAATTTTTGACATGCTCGTCGCAAATGCGCAAAAATAATTTCTAGATTTCCCTCAAACTATTGGTATAGTATAAGGTGCAACCTAGGTCATCTCCCAAAGATCATTTCATATTCTTAAGCAAATAAGGAGAAAGTTAGAACAAGGGGATTTTGGAAAGATTTGATATGAAGTTCTAAATGCAAAATACAGAATGAAATTAATTTCACTTAACAATTATCAACTCAAGGAATTCAGAGGCTATTTTCTTAACTAATCATTGATCACTAAAATCAAGCATTGTGTTTATCAACCTAGGATCATCTGGAACCCCTAAAATGATCCTTGAATTCTCTACTGAGAAACCTCTCAGAATTTAATTGATTATGATCAACAAGATTTAGTAACCACTTAATCTTTTATCTAAACCAATTTCATAATCAGAATTCAGTTAAAGTAAGTAATAAAATGAAAACCTTCAATTCAATTACTTAATTTCTACTCTTCAAACTTTTGAAAAATGATTTACCAATCAAAAACCAATTATAAATCAATTATGCATTAATCAAAATACGTCAACCGATCAAACTTTGATTAAAGATTAAAATTGAAGAATATAGTGAAGCAGAGTAGAAACCACTTAATAAGCATGTAAATAAAGATCAAGACCTCAAAGTTAAAATGAAAATAGCTTGAATCCTTGAATTGAAACTACGAACCTAGCCTTCCATGAAGGAGGCAAACTAACAACAAATAAATCCTAAGCCTTCCATGTAGGAGGCAACTAACAACAAATAAATCCTAAGTCTTCCATGTAGGAGGCAACTAACAATAAAGAAAAACTAAGCCTTCCATGTAGGAGGCAACTAATAATAAAGAAAAACTAAGCCTTCCATGTAGGAGGCAACTAACAATAAAGAAAAAATAAGCCTTCCATGTAGGAGGCAAACTAACAAGAAAGAAAGAAAGAAAGAAAATGGTATTGGAGTTAATCTCCAAAATGGTGTGTTTCTCCTCTTGTAAACCCTTCTATTTATAGAGGATTTTTGAGGCATCATCTTCAGAAATTCACCAACTAGGATATTACTTTTCGACCCTTTTATTGCTTTCACATGGGCTTTGTTGAAAATGTTAAACACTTTTGAATTTTTGTCACCAATTAGCACAATAATTTTGACTTTCTTGCACCGCAATTTCGGAAGTTCACATGTACGAATTAGAGCTTGACTTCTGAACAAAAGTTGTAGCCCCGGATCTTAGCTGTCCAACAGATTTAATTTCATCTCAATATGACTTCTGTATCTCAAGATATGGCCGGATCTTTGCACACTGTTCAAATTCCACGTCAGCAACACTATCTCATCTTTTGAGATAATTTCGGAGTCCTAAACATCTCATTTAGAGTCTGCTCTTGCTTTGTAATTGTGGACACTTCTTTAAGCTTTCATTCAAGACATATTTCATGATTTTTGGATGTCTAAAACTCCTATTATGCTCAAAATACTATAATAGTGTCATTTTAATCGGATAAGCAAAGAAATTCAATTAAACTTCATATGAACCCAAACTCATAAAATATGACAAAGATCACTTAATTGAACATATAAGAAGTCTTAATGAGATAAAAGTGAGAGATAATTATTTATGAAATCTATGCTTATCAAATTCCCCCACACTTATCTTTTGCACATCTCGGGCAAACTTAACTCTGTTTCATTATATTCTTCAATTTTATTCTTTAATCAAAGTTTGATCGGTTGACGTATTTTGATTAATGCATAATTGATTTATAATTGGTTTTTGATTGGTAAATCATTTTCCAAAAGTTTGAAGAGTAGAAACCACTTAATAAGCATGTAAATAAAGATAAAGACCTCAAAGTTAAAATGAAAATAGCTTGAATCCTTGAATTGAAACTACAAACCTAGCCTTCCATGAAGGAGGCAAACTAACAACAAAGAAAGAGGCAAACTAACAACAAAGCAAAACTAAGCCTTCCATGTAGGAGGCAACTAACAATAAAGAAAAACTAAGCCTTCCATGTAGGAGGCAACTAACAATGAAGAAAAACTAAGCCTTCCATGTAGGAGGCAAACTAACAAGAAAGAAAAACTAAGCCTTCCATGTAGGAGGCAAACTAACAAGAAAGAAAGAAAGATGGAAAATGGTATTGGAGTTAATCTCCAAAATGGTGTGTTTCTCCTCTTGTAAACCCTTCTATTTATAGAGGATTTTTGAGGCATCATTTTCAGAAAGTCACCAACTAGGATATTACTTTTCTACCCTTTTATTGCTTTCACATGGGCTTTGTTGAAAATGCAAAACACTTTTGAATTTTTGTCACCAATGAGCACAATAATTTTGACTTTCTTGCACCGCAATTTCGGATGTTCACATGTCCGAATTAGAGCTTGACTTCTGAACAAACGTTGTAGCCCCAAATCTTAGCTGTCCAACAGATTTGATTTCATCTCAATATGACTTCTGTAACTCAAGATATGGCTGGATCTTTGCATACTGTTCGAATTCCACGTCAGCAACACTATCTCATCTTTTGAGATAATTTCGGAGTCCTAAACATCTCATTTAGAGTCTGCTCTTGCTTTGTAACTGTGGACACTTCTTTAAGCTTTCATTCAAGACATATTTCATGATTTTTGGATGTCTAAAACTCCTATTATGCTCAAAATACTATAATAGTGTCATTTTAATCGGGTAAGCAAAGAAATTCAATTAAACTTCATATGGGCCCAAACTCATAAAATATGACAAAGATCACTTAATTGAACATATAAGAAGTCTTAATGAGATAAAAGTGAGAGATAATTATTTATAAAATTTATGCTTATCAAATGGCCTAACTTTTCCTATCTCCAGCATACATTATCTTTTTAAGTGGTTCTTTTGGACTTGTTCTTTTTATAATTATTATTTTTATTAAAAGGTTTATTTTTCTTAAAATTAGATGTCTTTTGAAAGTTAGATGGTTTTTGTGGTCTACCCTTGTGTCTTTTATTTTGCTTACTTGGGACTTTTAATGGTTCCATGCCATATTGTTGGCTATGACATAAGGTTCTTAATTTTTTTCTATTATTTAATTTTTATTTTCTTATACTATTTTGTATTTATGCATATTTACATATTTGTATTCCATTTTCAATTATGGTATTGTGGAGTTGCATGAAAGTTAGTTGTTCATATGGCATTTGTGATCCAAAATGACTTTGTAATTTTTGAATTACTTTTTTTGCAAAGAGTCTTGGTAAGGATGCGACAAATCTTTTTTTCCAATACGATGCTAATGCATTTTCTTTTATCATGTCTTTTGATATAAATACATCCTTATACCATCTATGGTCTAACATAGTTGGATATCTTAGGTTGGCTAATTATGCTCCTTTCTCGGAAGATACTTGAGTATCCTATAAAGTTTTTAATGATTGTAAATATTAACGTGATGGTTGCATCTTCTTCATGTGATTCAATTTTTATGTTATTTATTTAGTTATTTTTCATGTCATGATAAAAAAGTTATCCCACCATCCTTTTAATTGTACTGTAAATCTTTGTATAATGGGTTGAGAAACATTTCTATTAGACAGTCCTTTAGTCTTGTAAGCAATTGTCGCCATAGTCATCTGACAGGTTATGTCTATTATGATTGGTTCACTTAATCTATCTAGGTTTCATTCTTCTATGTCAATTCTTGAAAATCTGTTTTGAATAAATTGTGTTCTTTCTTCAAAACTTACATGGACTGGAGTAGGTTCTGGATAATAATTTCTAATTTTGAGTAGTTATTATTTCTAAAGTTTATTTTATTTATTTGAGTCTCTTACATTGATGGTTTGTTTTTCTAGTCCTAACTTTTTTATTCTTTCTTTTATTTCATTGATATCTAATTCTAAAGTACTTTTCGATTTAAATGATTCAGAGGTACTATTGGTTGTTCTATCACATCTTGTAATAGCCATTCTGGGAGAACTCTTGTTATTACTTCCTCATGCCTTAATTTATATGAGACTTGGACTTTAGTTTTCTTAAGGTTTACTTCTATAATATCTTTTATGTTTCATTAAATGTATAATTTTAATCTTACACTATAATAAATTTTTTTAAAAAAACGTATGAACTTTTACTTTTATGTGTAATTTCTTGATTTTAGTAAAAAACAAAAGAAAGTTGCACAGATTTACCATTTGGAAGTAGGACATTCTTCCACAATACCCACAAAATCCTCCATTTGGGAGTGGGGCATTCTTCCACAATACCCACAAAGTCCTCCTTTTCTCCCAAGATGCCATGATTATGGCTAATTTCTTTCTTTAGTCATTCAGTAAAACAAAACTAACTATATAGAAGCATCATTTCTCCTATTCCTTCATTCAATCTGTTAGCATCTAGTCTTGTGTTCAGTTCTTGGATAATTTTATCACACAACAACTTAATTTTAAAGATTTAATCACTATATATTGAATCTAGTTAGCATTGAAATAGAGATCTAAGTTTAATTAGAGACATTTAGAAAATAGAACTAGCAACAATTTTTATTTCTAGGTAAGATAAGAAAATTCAAAAATAATTATAAAAGTATTTTTAGAACCTCCATTCGTTTTAGATTAGGGTTATCATTGATGTTTAATAATTTAGGAATTAAAGTTATGTATGCTTGTTTTGAATTTGGAATGATTGATAATGATCTAGATATTGTGGGATGTGTATTTAGAATTATTAAACATTTCAAACTTTGTATATTTGGGTTTGTAAAGTGAGTAAAATTATGTTTGGATCTTGGATGATCATGTTATATTGTTTCCTTCACTTTCTTGGATGTTTTGGATCTTGCACGGGCATGTAAGAGATGAGCATTACCATGCAAGATATTAGCATCATTAATGATTGAACAATTTTACATTTTGATAAATTATAAGATTATAATGATGTTATGCAAGATATTAGCATCATTAATGATGGAACAATTTTACATTTTGATAAATTATAAGATTATAATGATGTTTGTATTTTCAAAGGCACTTCATAAAAAAAATTTGACTCTAATACTTGTCATTGTTATTAAATAATAATGGATTAAGTGAGCCTACATGTATGAAATATGATTTAAAGATGACCAACTCAATATTAGTAAATGTAAGTGTGATATGATATAAGATATAAGATATATTAAATCTTAACCTAATCGAAAAT
Organism: Canavalia gladiata; assembly: GCA_037954105.1. Lineage (NCBI taxonomy): Eukaryota > Viridiplantae > Streptophyta > Magnoliopsida > Fabales > Fabaceae > Canavalia > Canavalia gladiata. The sequence goes on from CM075663.1 coordinate 34,421,403, forward strand.
TTGTTATCAATTTGAGACTAGTAAAAAAAACATTTAAAAAATCTCCTTACATGCATTATATTAAATTATATTTGGATTATATTTGTGTGATTGCTATAAATTTTATATATTTTATCATTAATTTAATTATTTTTATTATGTATGATTATACTTATATTATATATCTTCCTTCCTCTATATTGCATACCTTGTACGGTTCTATTCCTTACTATACTCATAATGAGAAATGGATCTGATACCCCGTAGCCATTACCATAATAGTTTAGAGGTTGAGCTACCATTTGCATAATAAACACTTCTTCAATACAATTTTCACTTAGGATTTCTATGATGGTGTTAATGAATGTAATTGTCCCCATTTCCCGGTAAGTATACAAAAGAAGATTCATCGTTCCTCCATCTTTTATTTTCATTTTTTTAGAGATTTGGTGTAGTTCTAGAGACCTATTTACTTGTAGCATATGTTCTAAAGCTTTATATTGCCCATCCCATGTATATCCATTATGGGGGACCTTAAAAGGTAGACTTGAAGGAAGTCCACATTGTGACACCTTCGTGAAATCTCTCATAATCAGGATGGTATAGGATCTTCTTGCCTATACCAAACTTACATAAATGGGGAGAATGAAGATGAATGGAAGATGAGGGAGAGAAAACAAGTGATCGTGAGAATAAAGATGACATAGAAAAAGATTAGTCTAAAGTTACAAATTCCTTCCATTATAACTAGAATAATAAGATGATGATATCATTTTCATTCCTTATAATTGATGATCAAAAGTTAAAAAAAATGAACTTCATAATCTTTAGTTTCAACTTTTTTTAGTAACTCTATTGTTAATATGCATAATTTGTATTTATTTTTGTTACCTTAATTATTAAAGTCCAGGTTGCTTACATTTTGAGTGTGTAAGAACCTATATTGATACTTTAATTACATATGTATTATATATTTGTTTCTTATGTAATTATCTTAAGTTATGAATTTTATGAAATTACTCAAAAAGTGATGTGATTAGATAATTAATGATATTCAATCCATAAAAAAAATGTAGGTAATCTAGAGACTTACAACAATGTCAACTCTTAAAGACTGTATGTTATATAGTAAAGGGACTTTTGTCTTTCTATAGAACATATTCTTAGGATATTTGAAAGTAAATTTTTGTATTGAACCTTTACTTGAAAAGGGTAACTTCTTAGTAGTTCAAGGTATTTTAACTTAGGTATGCTTCATTCAGGAAAAGAAATGCGGTAGTTGAGGCTCATATTGCTTCAGATGATCTATGACTAAACTAGGGAATCCATAAAAGCTTCATCCTTGAAAAAGTATGAATCCTTATATTTGTTTGATGACTTGCAAGCGAATCCATAAAAGCTTCATCCTTGAAAAAGTATGAATCCTTATATTTGTTTGATGAGTTGGAATGACATTATATGATGCAAGCTTTAAGAGTTAAACTTCATGAGGTTGTTTCAGATGTTTATACAACATTCTAAAGCTTGATAAATTTGCAATATGACTATGTGCAAATAATATATAACTAAGATTTTTGTTATCATTAGAAATTTCAGGAACATAATATAGTTAGACGTTCTTAGGTTTGAACATTCTTTTCCTTTTTTTATAATAAATCTTTAATTATTTTCTTGTTATATATATATGGTTAGTAGAAATAATATATATATATATATATATATAATCTATAAAATGCATGATTTAGAAATTATAAAATGTTATCTATATTCCCCGTTTTGACATTATATATATATATATATATATATATATATATATATATATATATATATATATATATATATATATATATATATATAAGTTGTGTGTAAATTTGAGTATTATAATGAATAGAAAAGAAAGTGATCAAAATAGGTTCTTATCTCCGTAAACATTTTTGTCCTAAAATTATTTAGGATCTCCCTAACTATGCAATCTACATATCGAGGAAGGTTCTGCCGTTCATTTTGAAAATTATGTTAAGTAGCCCCAAACTATCATTGTCTTTAGATGATGGATTGTTGACATTTTTTGTATTGCAACAAGGTGATCTATGAAGCTTTTCTAATCAATACACTTAAGGTCTTGAAGTTGTTCTACCTTATGTGTTATCGAAAAATGAGGAATAAGTTAGGAATTAATAAGGAGAATGAAAAATATCAAGGAGAAGAATAAATAAAATAAAATAATAATTACATTTGGTACTTATGCAATGTTAAAGAAGGGTGTATTTTTTAATAATCATATTAATCAACAACATTTTTTTAATACAACCATGTTACTATTATTTTTCTTTAAAATACTAAATAAATTATTATTATAAACCAAAAATTTGAATTGATCTAGATAAAATCCATTATAAAAATATCATAATTTTCATTAACAAAATATTAGTTTTAACAAATAAATGATTAGTGAAACATGGTCAAAAGACATTTGAATAGTGATTACATTTTTCAAACCAAGTACTGGAATATGTGAATGAAAGTTAGTTTTTAGCAAGTGAATAACAAAAAAATGATAAGGATAAATAAATGGCTTATTGAATAAAATAGGAAATGAGAACAAAAAATTAGTAAATATTCCTAAAATATAGTTCAATTCAGACGTAGAAAAGACATAGAAATGGATTAAAGTTAGTAACCGAGAAATAGAAAGAGAAATAAATAAATGGCAGAAGCAGTGAACATATAGCAATTAGGCAAGTAAAAACAATTAGACAATCCAGGAAAAGTACTAAATATACAATAGTGAGTCAGAAGTTTAAAAGATACTTAAAACAGAATAGGGAAATTATCATGTTATCATCCATTACGGTATCAACAAAATGAGAACGTAGAAACACAAAAAAAAAATAGAAAGTGGGATGATGTTACGTGCGGCAAGCAAAAAGCAACCACGTGAGAAATTGTAAGAAAAAAATTACCTCAATCTACAACATTTCCAATTGATCAACAACAAATTCATGAAAAAAAAAAACAAAAGTAAAAAGCACATGATAGTATAATCAATTAAACATCAATGAATACTTGAACAGTGGAGAATAGAAATATGAACGATCCAGATGATAAGTTTCCAAATAGAACCTAAAAATCATAACTTTGCATCCAAAAAGAGCTTAAAACTTGGTAACTCATGAATACCAAAAATTAACATGGAAAAAAAGAAATTATAACAAATTATGTTAAGTAGATCAGAATAGAAAAAAAAATGAAAAAAAAAGGCTTGAAGGTAAATAAAGGAAGAGTATTGGGAAGTGGAATATGAAAAGAGTGACAAACAACAACATTCCAACATATGATAAATTTATAAAGTTAAAAAGGTATCTATTTAAAATTATCTCAATTTGGAACATTTTCAATCAACCCACATCAAAACCATGAAAAAGAAAGAACAAAAATCATCAATAAAGAATAGTAATATAAAAAATTAAACATAATGTAAAAATAAAGTAGATGATAAACATTGCAAGTTGATACCAAAAGATTGTATCTTTTTAAATAACCTCTGTTGTTGGTCAAACCTACAATAAGTAAATTGTATGAAAAGAAAGGAAAGATAATGAGGAGCAGGAAAAATATAATAAAATTTAAAATCTTATCATCATATAGCAAGAGAAGTAATATTATATGAACATAAACACTACAAACAAAATATTGCAAAAACAAAGATAACAGAAAAAGAAGAAGGTCTGTGAGGATTTTTCACATGTTAAATATTATTGAATATTTCTGAAATGAAATTCAATTCAGATATGGAAAAGAACTCCAAGCCAGAAGAAATATGTGAAAAAAAAAAGATAACATGTGTTTAATTACATGTGTTCTTAAGGTTGAAAAAATATTTTTAACCAAATTAAAGATTGTATTCAATTTTGCAAGCATCAAATACAAAGTCACATGCAAATCATTCTATTATAGCAAATAAAGCACAAAAAATATGATAAAGTTGTCACAATTTTGTCACAGCATATGTTAATGTCAGATGTTAGCCAATCACAATTCCTTGGCTAAGGTTATTTGGTATGAAAATAATCATTTGTTATCCACTAAATCATACATGAAAGGTATTAAAAGTTAAAGGTCATTGTATTAACACTTATCACTTGGTTTAGACATGATTTTATTCGTAATTTAATATCTATTTTCTAAAGTATCAATTTTAAGAAACTCGACCTGAAACATGATCAATAATAAAGATGATAATATATGCTTAATTATCTTAGCATTTTTCAAGTTAAAAGAGTATGATATTTTTTCTTTGCTCATTTTGAAATCAAATATTTGTGAAGATTGTATTTATATTTACATATTGTATAAAACTCATAAGTATACTGTGAACATCAAATTATGTTCGAGGATTCAAAATCTAAAATAAATTATTTTGTTTTAGCGAAAAGGTGATTTAGTCTAAAATAGTTCAAAAAAATCAAAATAAAAGCAATGGAAAAAATAAAACAAAATAAATAAATAAAGAAATAAAAACAGAAAAAAAAATCAGAAAAAGACGAAGAATAGAAAAGGGAAAATGGATAGAACCCACCAAAATTCAGAAAAAAGAGGTATATATAAGGGGGGAATTCAGAATTTTCTAAGAAAGCACCTAAAAGGCTCTCTACTTCTGTATCCAATTTAGCCCTTGCCTCCATTGAACCAGTTCTTCATCACATTCCAATGTGCTATCAAGTGGCATTCGGATCACAGCAATGGAGGTTAGATCCAACTTTTATTCCGCTAAATTTTCTTGTTTCTTCTCGAATTTTCGAGTTCATCTCCATCTCTGTTTTTCGTTTTCATTTTTGATCAGTTAAATGATCTCCGATTTCGGTATTTTTGTTGCGTTCTCTTCGTCTTTTTCTCTAGTTTTTGGAATGATATTATTTGTCTAATCTGGATCTGAAATAAAGTTTTTATCGCCTGATTACTGAAGTTTGTTCATCTTGGCGCAAATGAATGTAGCTTGTTTGATTTGTGCATAAGTTGCTCATTTCTGGTTTGATTTTTGTCAAACTTGTTTTTTTTTATTCCTATGATCCATATATTTCAATTGATTGGTATTAATTTTCTAGATCTACCAAAAAATATTTTCAAAAAAATTCTGAGATTTGAATTCAAATTTTGGCGCCAAAATCTCTTGTATTCTTGAGATTCATCTTCGTCTCTATTTTTCGTTTTTATTTTTGATTGGTCAAATGATCTTTGATTTTGGTATTTTTATTGCGTTCTCTTTTTCTTTCTCTAGTTTATGGAATGATATTATTTGTCTAATTTGAATTTGAAATGAAATTTCTATCGCCTGATTACTGAAGCATAAGCATGTTTGTCTTAGTGCGCAAATGAACTTAGCTTGTTTGATTTGTGCATAACTTGCTCATTTCTAGTATGATTTTTGTCAAACTTATTTTTTTTATTCCTATGATCCATATCTTTCAACTGGTTGATTTTAATTTTTCATATCTAACAAAAATATCTTCAAAAAATTCTGAGATTTGAATTCAAATTTTGGCGTCAAAATCTCTTGTGTTCTTGAAGTTATTATTTTTCATGTGTTGATCCTTTTATATGTATTTCTTTCTACTCTTTTTTATGTTTGTATGTCGTCCTTTGAAAAAAATTTCTAAGAGTGCAAGACCATGTGCATGCATCCTATATGCCAAGTCTAGCTTAAGTCATGCATGATTAAGTCATTGAGCCTAAAGAGTTAAGTGTATGCTTGAATCAAATTAAAAAAAAATAGGCAACATTCTCTGCTGTTCTGTATTTTAATTCGTGCGGATTCAAACACAGCTTACGACGATTTGGATTTTCGCAAGCACATAATTTTAAAAAATTGTTGTTTGCTAACTCCGCTAAAAAACGTCTATTTCAAAATATGTTTTAATTTTCTAAAATTCGTGCAACGGATTCTAATACGAACAGACAGCCTTCTCTGTTGTGTCGTATTTTAATTTGTGCGGATTCAAACGCAGCTTACGACGGTTTGGATTTTTGCAAGCACAGAATTTTAGAAAATTGTTGTTTGCTACCTCCACTTTCCTCTTTGGAATTTTGTCTAAATAGATTCTAATACAAGCAGATAACCTTCTCTGTTGTTCCGTATTCAATTCATGTGGGTTCAAACGCGGTTTAAACTTTACACGGACGTTTTTCTGACAAATCATTGTTTTATTTTAAACCTTCGTTCTCCTCTTTGGAATTTTGTCTAAACGGATTCTAATACGAGCAGACAACCTTCTCTGCTATTCCATATTTGAATTTGTGCGGGTTCAAACGCGGGTTACGACAGTTTGAACTTTGCATGAACGTTTTTCCGACAAACTTCTGTTTTATTTAAAACCTCCGCTTTCCCTTTTGGAATTTCGTCTAAACGGATTCTAATACGAGTAGACAACCATCTCTGCTATTCCGTATTCGAATTCGTGCGAGTTCAAACGTGGCTTATGACGGTTTGAACTTTGCACGAACATTTTTTCGACAAGCCTTTGTTTTATTTAAAGCCTTTGCTTTCCTTCTTGGAATTTCATCTAAGCAGATTCTAATACGAATAGGAAACCTTATCTGCTGTTCTATATTCAAGTTTGTGCGGGTTCAAACGCGGCTTACGACGGTTTGAACTTTGCACGGATTTTTTTTCCCGACAAATCTCTATTTTATTTAAAACCTCCATTCTTTTTGGAAATTCGTCTAAACAGATTCTAATACGAGCAGACAGACTTCTTTGATGTTCTATATTCGAATTCGTGCGGGTTCAAACGCGGCTTATGATGGCTTGAACTTTTGTATAATTTTTTTTCCAACAAATCTCCATTTTTATTCAAAACCTCTGCTGTTTCGTATTGGAATTCGTGTCGATTCACACACGGTTTACGACGGTTTGAACTTTGCACGGACATCTTTCCAATAAAGCTTTGTTTTTGTTATCATTCTAAACATCTGTTTCACCTCAAAATTTGTGCAACGGATTCTAATACGGACAGACAGTCTTCTTTGTTGTTTTGTGTTTTAATTCGTGTAAACTCATACACGATTTGCGACGGTTTAAGTTATGCAAGCATGTAATTTTAATCTGTTTTAACTCACTTCATTCAAAATCTATTTTTCCTGAAATCACCCTTCTATTTTCTAAGAGATCAAGTCTCTTAAACCAAAACTACGTAACCTTGAGTTTCTCATTACAACAGGGAATACGTAGAAGCAGGATCAAGTCTTGTCAAGCTATTTTTCTCCTACTTATTTATTTTTATTCTAATTAAAGGGATCAAATTATTTTCAAATAAATCACACTCATTTTAAAGGTACCGTTCTTTGGAACGGGCGAATAGGGTGCCTAACACCTTCCCTATCGTAACCAACTCCTGAACCTAGAATTTCTTCCTCAAGTTAGGATTTTTCCAAGTGTTTTCCCTTAAATAAAAATTTGGTGGCAACTCCATAATCCATTAAAATTTATTTTTCAAATGTTTAGTCAATTCATCGTTTCATTGCAATTACGGTTACGATATATACTATTCCCTATTCCAACGTAAGAATTAAAAAAAAATTAAAATATGGGAGTGAAATTTAATCCCTGCATAAAAATGGGTTAGAATTAGTAACATATGAAAACTAAGCATCCATTTGAGAAAAGGGTTACTTTGTACAACTCATAATGAAATATATGAGTGAAGCTAATTTCTATCAAAAGAATAGAAAATATAGGGCTTATTGAATAAAATAGGAGATAAGAAACAAAAAATTATTAAATATCTACAATACAGTTCATACATGAGAAGAGGTTAGAAGAAAAAATTATTAAAGATATTCAAAATATAGCTCAACTCACATAAGAAAAGGCATCAAAGAATAACATGTGAAAAAACAACCGCACATTGGTTACCTCTGTCTAGCCAATGAGTTAAATTTGTAAATGAAGTTCGTTCTTGCTAAAGGAATAAAAAAATTAAGGGTAAATGAAAGACTTATTGAACAAATAGAAAACGAGAAACAAAAATTTAATAAACATACCTAAAATACAATTCAATTCAGACATGAAATAAAGTTAGAGTCATTGAGCAAGGAATAGAAGAAAATAAGGAAAAATATAAACTCATTAACCAAGGAATAGGAAGAAAAAGGGTAAATAAAAACATTGAATAAAATAGAAGATGAGAAAAAAAATGAATAATATCTCTGAAATAGAGGGATCAAAGTTATTAATTTATGAAAAAAATAATTGGATCAATGTTAGATAAGGAAATGGCTACCTTTGTCCAACCAAAGACTCAAATGTGAGTAGAAGGTTCCTATCAAGTGAATAGAAAACAAAATGCAAGGATAAACTAATGATGCTTATTGAACAAAATAAAAAATAAAAAACTAAAAATTATAAAATATTTCTAAAATAGAATTCAACTCAGACATAAAAATATATTAAAGTTAGTAACACATGAAAAATAATTGGGTGGTGATTACCTTTGTCCAATCAATGAATGAAACCTATAAGCCAAAGTTGTGAAAGCTACTTTCACTAAAGCAATAGAAAAAAAAGGCAAAGATAAATATACAAGTTCTCGAACCAAATAGAATATGAGAAACAAAAAATTATTAAATATTCTTAAATATAGTTCAATTTAAATATGTAAAGGAATTAGAGTTAATATGCAGAAGTGAATAAGTGATTACCTTTTTCTCAACCAAGGAGTGGAACCTATGAATGGAAGTTATTTTCACTAAGGAATGGAAAAAAGGAGGCAACAGTACAAAGTACTTGTTGTTTAACAAAATAAGAGATAAAATATAAAAAATTATTAAACATTCCTAAACATGTAAGTTAAAGAAACGAGTTAAAGTCAACGATATAACAATATGTGAAAAATAATTGGTTAACTATCGTCCAAAGGAACAAAAAAGAAGGTCAAGTGTAGATAAAGGACTTGTTGAACAAAATAGGTGATAAGAAACCAAAAATTAATAAATATCTTTAAAATACAATTCATACATGAAAAGAGGTTAGAGACAATAACTAAGCAATAGAAAAAAGTAAAAGAAAAATTATAAAGATTCTTAAAATATAATTCTATTCACACATGGATTTGAGTCAATATCGATCACATGTGAAAAATAATTGCAAAACAATTGTACAATGGTTACCTTTGTCCAACCTAAGAAGTGAAATCTATAACTGAAGCTGGTTTCTATCAAAGGAATAGAAAAAAAGAAGTAAAGACAAGTAAAAGACTTATTGAACAAATAGGAAATGAGAAATAAAAAATTATTAAACATCCCTAAAAATACACCTAAGATTGGACATGGAAAAGGTTAGAATCACTAACCAAGGAATAGGAAAAAAAAGTAAAATAAAAACTTATCGATCAAAATAGGAGATGGGAAATAAAAAATTAATGATCTTGCCAAAATATATCTAAATTCAAATATGGAAAGAGATTTGAGTTATTAATGTATTAAAAAATAACTGGATCAGTCTCAGTGATTACTTTTATCCAACCAAAAGTCAAATGTGTGAGTAGAAGTTAGTTCTTATCAAACGAATAGAAACTAAAAGGCAAGGGTAAATGAAATACTTATTGAACAACATAAAAAATAAAAAATAAAAAGAATTAACAAATAATCATAAAATACAGTTCAACTCAAACCTAAAAAATGGTTAAAGTTAGCAACATGTGAAGAATAATTGGATGTTCATTACCTTTGTCCAAGCTAAGAGTGAAATCTATGAGCGAAAGCTAGTTTCCACTGAACTGACAAAAAAAATGGCTTGTTGAACAAAATGGGAGATGACAACCAAAAAATTATTAAAAGACAGTAACCTGTTAACAAATAATAAAATAGTAAAAACAGTTACCTTTGTCCAACTAAGGAATGTAAAACCTATGAGAGAGTTAGTTCTCACTAAACGAATAGAAAAAATAGTAAATAAAATGTGTCGCAACAGTAATTAAAACAAGACGACGAACTCGCTTAAATTTTAGAAAGAATTTTTTTAATTAATTATGGAGTCGCCACCAAATTTTATTTTTAGGGAAAACATTTGGAAAAACCCTAACTTGAGAAAGAAATTCTAGGTTCAGGAGTCGGTTACGAATAGGGAAGGTGTTAGGCACCCTACTTGCCCATTCCGACGAACGGTACCCTTAAACTGAGTGTGCGATTTATTTGAAGACTGTTTGGTCTCTTTAATTAGAATAGAAAATAAATAAATTGATGGGAAGATGGTTTGACAGGACTTGATCCTGCTCCTACGTATTCCTTGATGCAATGAGAAACTCAAGGTTTACGTAGTTCTGGTTTAAGAGACTTGATCTCTTGAAGATAAAGGGGTGATTTTAGGTAAAAATTGATTTTTGGAAAAAGTTAAGGATAAATAGTGATTTTCTAAAATTACGTGCTTTCAAAATCCAAACCATCGTAAGCCGCGAATGAATCCGCATGAATTAAAATACAAAACAGCAGAGAAGGCTGCATGTTCCTATTAAAATCCGTTTTACACAAATTTTAGAAAATTAAAACAGACATTTTGGAAACAGACGTTTTGACGGAATTAGTAAACACGGATTTTCTAAAATTTTTTGCTTGTGAGATCCAAACTATTGTAAGCCACATATGAATCCGCACGAATTAAAATACGGAACAACAGAGAAGGCTGCCTGTTCGTATGAAAATCCGTTTCGCACAAATTTTAGAAAATTATAACAGACATTTTAGAAACAGATGTTTTGACGGAATTAGTAAGCAATGGTTTTCTAAAATTTTGTGCTTGCGAGATCCAAACCGTCGTAAGCCGCGTATGAATCCGCATGAATTAAAATACGGAACAGCAGAGAAGATTGTCTGTTCGTATGAAAATCTATTTTGCACAAATTTTAGAAAATTATAATAGACATTTTAGAAACAGACGTTTTGACGGAATTAGTAAGCAACAATTTTCTAAAATTTTGTGCTTGCGAGATCCAAACTGTCGTAAACCGCGTATGAATCCGCATGAATTAAAATACGGAACAGTAGAGAATGTCGCCTGTTCGTATTAAAATCCGTTTTGCATAAATTTTAGAAAATTAAAACAGATATTTTTGAAACAGACATTTTTAACGGAATTAGTAAGTAATGGTTTTCTAAAATTGTGTGCTTGCGAGATCCAAACCGTTGTAAGCCGCGTATGAATCTGCACGAATTAAAATATGGAACAGCAGAGAAGGCTTCCTGTTCGTATTAAAATCTGTTTTCCAAAAATTCTAGAAAATTAAAACAAATATTTTTCGAAACAAACATTTTTAACGGAATTAGTAAGCAATGATTTGGCAGCCAATTGGACTTGATTTAATAGTTAGAGAGCCAAAATTGGGCTTGACCTAATTTAATAAGAAAATGAAAGAAAAGAAAGGGCTTGGGTTTGACCCAAAAAAATTGAATTTGGTTTCAAGAAACGAGAGATTAGGCTTGACCCGAGTTCAGACGAAATTTGGTTAAGAAAGTAGATTTGATTACAACTTAAAAGAATTGGGCTTGACCCATTAGGAAAAATGAATTTTGAAAAAAGGGATAAAAATTTAATGAATTTGATTACAAATTAAAAAAGATTTGGGCTTGATTTCCAAATGGATTGGGCTTGATCTCATTTTAAGAGAGGGGAGTTGCTTTCAAAATTAAAAGAAAAACAAATTTGATAAAAAAAGGGCTTGGGCTTGACCCAAGTTAAAAATAAATTTATTTTTAAACAATAAAGATTAGGCTCGGCTTCAAATTAAGCCAAGGAAGTTGGTTTTTAGAAAAAGGGAAAAAGAAATTGGGCTTGGTTTCATTTCAAAATGGATTGGGCTTGATTTCATTTCAAGAGAGGGATTAGGCTTGATAAATAATAATGATAAATAATAAACAAAATTGGCTTTGATTTTTTAATTACAACATATTGGACTTGGTTCCCTAAAAAGGGTCTGATTTCAAAAATCAAAAAAGAAACGGATTTGGGCGGAGATTGAATTTGATAGAGAATTGGGCCCGTTTTAGTATGCCACATTGAAAGTTGGCGTTTTGGTCCAATTGGAGAAGCTGCTAATATGGCCCACGTGAGGGGCAAGCCTGATTTGGCCTAATTATGGCCTAGTTAGCATTTTGGCCCAATCGCAGCTCCTGTTACCCATACAAAGCATATTAATGTGCAAAAGGGATTAAAAATAGAAGGGTGGCATGCGGGAATCGAGGCCAGGCTCTACGGGTTGTACATCTCCAGTTAACCACTACACCAAGCCTTCAACTTTTAGACTTAATTGTTCAGGAACTAATTTAGCCAATATCACGAGCGAGATGGACACTCGCTACAGAACTAATGCCCATAAGTACTGTTGGTGTATAACGTATGAAGGCAAGTGCACCTTATCGTTTTATGAAGTAAAGAATGAGTAGAGTATCGTCTCCACAGGGATTTGGTTCAAATACTGAATTCCTACTAGTCCACTAATTGAACTTAGTTATAGGGTCACGTAGGCAACGCAAATTTAAGCGCGTAGGCAACGCAAACAGAAATCAACAAGAATTCACAGAATCTGTCACAAATCTGGAACTCTGTCCAGTACGCAAAGAATACTTCAAAATAATATCTAAACTATCAAACACTCAACAACTTATATAAATGTGTAAGAATTCAAATTATGGAAGATGTTAGGGTTGGATTTCATCAAAACTTCCCTTATGTAACCTTTGATCATTACGTATATTCAAGATAAAATGTGGTTGAAGATCGAATTCACAATTATTGATTGAAGGTCAATCCTTTGACTCATCAATTCTTCACTCAAATTAGGAATCCTAATCCCTTAGCAATTCCTAATTTGACGTGAGCCTTAAGTTCAAGAATTCAAACGATCTCACAATTGCAAACCTCTATCCATAGAGCCTTCACAATTGTGTTATTCAATCTCAGTTCCAATTCTTAAACCAATTTCCCAATTGCGAAGAAGAATTTAGATTCAATTTATAAGTGGCCAAGTCATAAAAGCATTAAGCAAAGAGATGAATAATCAACGTTAAAGGAAAACAATCTTAAATAAATGCAAAATCTAGGTTACATAAGATCAGTTAAGGATTCATCCTTCCCCAACAAGGGCTCAGTTACACATAATGAAGAAGAAGAAAACAGAGGAAGAAGAGAAAGTCATGATCATGGCACACGCTGCAGATGCACTTCGTCTTCTGTCCTAGGGTTCCTCCTTCACCCAGAATAGAACCAGCGTCCAGGAAAACGGCGGCTCTATCCTCTGGGTTTTCGCTTTGGAGATAGATTAGTGGATAGAGTGAATGATGCTCTATTTTCGTTCTGTTCTGAGCTTTTTATAGCTACTGGTCTGTAGCGTCGCGTGTCTAATGCGGCCCAACTATGTTGCCAACATGGAACCCTGTAACAGATTGCAGAAATTAAAACATATCAGATTTACGAGAATTTATCATCCAAAAGGCTCTAAAACTGTATTTTCCATACTGTGCATGGGTTATTCAGTTTTATGTCATTTTCTCATGTTTTAATGGTGTTTTATGCTTCAATTACTTGCAATTACATTGAATTATGTTCCAAATAAGTGTTTTATTGGACACTTATCAAGTACCCTGTTATCTTACTTACTTCCACCATTATTTGACCATACTCTTCGTAAAAGAGCCACCTTAGAAATGAGATTCAAGCCGTAGAAATAGGACCTGGCCAGACTAAAATTCTACAGGACAATGAAGCTCGAAGGCTTTTTAGTAAAACTAAACACTATGGTGGCCAAAGTAACCAGGCCATCCTCGCTTGAATCAACTCTAGGGGATGGATCAGTCTGGATGTACCAATTTTGACTCATTTGTTTAATTATTTGAGATTGGCTTAAATTGAACCTGATGCACGTATACACTGCTCATATACTCCACTATTTTGCTCAAGCCTGTAAATGCATAAGAGCCAAGGCACTACCATTTGGCCCTTATGAGTACCCGAACCTGCCTCTCCCGAATTAGCAACTACTCTTTTAACCAGGTTGGAACCCCTACACCAGAAGTACCATTCTGCAGAATTATGCAGACCCTAGGGCAGTGCCTATTTTAGATTAAGGATTAGCTGCCCCTATTTGATAAAGCCTGTTTTGCATTTCTGGATCGCACAAAAACTGTCATAGGCTTCCACCAATGGATAGATTTAGTTGGTCTTTCACGTCAGGCAAATCACATCCCAAATTAGGTTGTGGTGGCTATTGGCTAGCTCAAACATTGAATAGGATAAACGTAAGAGGCAGCAACCTACAATTTCTAATTCTGAGGAACAATTTCTAAGCCTTATTTTAATTAATACCTCTAACCCGATTGCTGACGCTAATCCTGTAAATTGGTACCAGTTCTTATACATTTCCAATTTTGAGGTGTTAAAGGTGCAGTGTCATATTAACGCCCATCTGGAGGTACAACAACCATGTTTACATGGTTTCTTAACCTCCCTTACTTACTCATAATATCCTATTATGACCTTAAGGTTGCAAGCTTTTAGTTCCAGATTTTTAGGCTCACGATAGTCTAGTATTGATTACTGAATATCAGTCTTCCTATTTTCGGCAGTTGCTGGAATCCAGCAGGCTTAGACCAGAAACAATTTCTTATCCAATCATGTCTCCCTTAATCCTATCTATAGCCTACTGAAACCACTCTAAACTACATGGATGATGATCATGAATTGAAGTTGGATCAGAGGTCAGGGGAAGAACCAAATATTATCCACCATTTTCCATACCAGGTTTCAGATTTACTCCTAGATGTAAGCACCAAAACTTCATGCAGTGCTTTTGTCCTTCTCCACACACAGTTGTTTATTACAGTTTTAAGTCATTTTGTGTAAAACTAATGAGCTGATAGGCAAAACTAACAGGCATAGACACTTGCTGCAGGTGGCTTGAAATCTCTCTAGTTCTCGACCCTAATAGGTATTAGTGTTTTAACATGAAGAATTAGATCAAAGTATGAAAATAGATCGCCTCTTACCAACTAAAAAACAACGCTTCCCTTACTAACAAAATTTTCTCTCCTTGACAATGATATGGTAGATTGAACAGAATTAGCAGACTTAAATCCACAATAGAACTTGGCTTTAGGAGTGTAATTAGTCGGTTCTTGAACAACCGAAAACAGATATCAACTAATAAAATCCTTTTAATTCATCAATGAATGTGATCAAAGCCTAATTAGAAGAAACCAGCCTTACATTCTACAAAATCCTAGAAGGAACTTGGTTGTCGAGGCCTTAGAGCCTTTCTACCTCCATGATCACTGCTGGTTCCTATAGCAACTTCCCAACCTAAACCGTATCTAAGTTGTTTGTCTTCGTCGAGTTAAGAATCACGTGAATTTCCAGACTTTGTTTGAAATGATGATTATGGAGGCTGGGGGGTTGATTAGACATTTGACCATTGAATCTATATCTCATCTACTAATACTCCTAACCAGTTTGTGTTTAATTTCTATTTTATTTTTTCCAACTCAATCCCTCACTTTCTTCCCTCGCATTAATTTCTTGTAATACTTTCTGACTACACTGTAATCTATGTCTAGGTTAAGCGGAGCTCAGCCCATCCTTTAAGATTTATTATCATTGTGGCTTTACTGGTGAGCAAAGGCCTATGATGTAGCAGCTTGTGCTTACTGGTGCTAGAGATTTACCAGGATTTGACTAAACTTCAGCACCGTTTCTAATGAAGTTTGAAATTACACATGCAAAGGAATATATCCTAGTGACTACATACGATCTAATCATCCATGAACGGTTAAGTTCATACGATCTAAGCTATCTGAATCGATTACATTTCCATATGCATATGGACTATAGAGGCGTCAGAGCATATATCCAGGACATTACGAATCAAATGTAAATGAGTAGAATACCTGTAACCGCACCTGAGAGAGATGAAGAACAAATAACCTCCTCCTTGCTGAGATTAATCAGATACGAGTCCGCGACGGACAAATGCCGAACCGAAATTATTCGTGCGCAAGAAAGGAAACCAAAGAAAAATGAACGATTCCACCAAAACTTCCATAGAGAGGAAAAAGATCTGAGCCCCCCAAACTTGGCAAGGTCGCGTGAACCAAAGAGATCGAGAGCCCCAAACCTTTTCGATCTTTCTCGAAGATTTTCGAGCCTTTTCTTTTCGTTAATGGTGAGATCTAAGTTTTTTTAGAATCTCCTTTTCGAATCCATTTTTTCTCCTTTTTGCCAAAATTTCCCCCTCTTTCTTTCCCTTTTTTTATTCTCTACCCTTAACCATGGTTATTTAGGTCGAACTATGATTATTTCCTGACCTTGATTCCAGCTGACTTAACTACCTTTTAACAGATTTTTTTTACCCTCTTTCTTTCCCTTTTTTTGTTATTTTATTATTTTTATTTATTTCTTAAAAGTCCCTTTTTCTTTTACTTCCCTTTTTCATTGTTTTTATTTCTTGTTCTTCTTTCCTTATTTTTATTATTATTCTATTTTATTTACTTATACATATATTTTTATTTCCATTTTACTGTCTTTATTACATTTTTTATAATTTAAATTAATTCATCTCAATTTGGACAAAAATTAGTGCTCACAAAATGCTTCTTAAACAAAGTAAGATATGAGAAACAAAATTGTTAAATATTCTTAAAATACATTTCAACTCAAGCGTGAAGGGGTTAAAATCAATAATCATCTGTAACAAAAAGAATTGGGTACATGATTGAATAAGTGGTTACCAAAGAAAAGAATAAAGGACTTATTAAAACCATTAGGAGATGAGAAACCAAAAAAAAAAAAACTATTCAATGTCCCTAAATTAAATTTCAGCTCAATTTAGACATGAAAAAATTTTAGAATCAATGGCCAAGGAATATGAAAAATGTAAGAGTAAATAAAAAGCTTAAACAAAACATGAGATGATAAATAAAAAATTTATTTAATATCCATAAAATACAAAATATAGTTCAATCCAAACATGGAAAATCGTTAGGGTCATCTTAGAAATAATTGGACAGTAGTGACCTCTGTCCAGTTAAGGAGTAGAACTATGTGAGTGGAAATTATTTCCTATCAAAGGAATAAAAAAAGGTTAGAGTAAATAAAAGATTTATTGAATAAAATAAAAATTAGAAATAAAAAATTATTAAATATCCCAAAAATAGGATACATTTCATGTATGGAAATGGGTTAGAATCACTAATAAAGGAGAAAAAAAAAGGAATGTGGAACAAAATAGAAAATAAAAAACAAAAAATTAGTGGTTACCTATTTCGTTTCATAAGCTAGAACTTTGGAATAAAATAAAAAATGAGAAGAAAAAAAATGTGAGAAGATAATGTATATAAATGGTAAGGGATTGTAAGTATGCAGCGATGAAAATGTTAGAAGAAATATGCATATACATCAGAAAGAAAAGACATTAGAAGAACATGCATTGAGCAAAATAAAGAAATGTTTCAGAAAAACTAACCTCTTACGGAGAAAGTTGATGCGATCATTTATGGATGAAGCCAAGCAGAAAAGAGGAGGAATGACCAAACCAAAGAAAGGAGAAGAGGATGGAATGGAGCAAAATGAAGAAAGGAGAGGAGGAAGATGAATGGATCGAAAAGAAGAGAAAAAAAAAAATAGGGACAAAGACATGTAGAGAGTGATTATGGTAAGTGAGCATTCTAAGATACATGTCCTTTGTCATCAAATTGTATTGACAAAAATATCCATATATTTTTATAGAAATATATTAAGTAATTAAGTTGACTGGTAAAAATACCCATAACTTTATACAATTAAAAACTTTGAGCAGGAATACTATAACTCCAAATATTTCTACTTTATATAATAAAGGATAAGAAAGACACTCGTCAAACATTGATTAGAAAATAATGTTAAATACATTTAGATGGGAACACCATAGACAAACATTTCTATTTTATATAATAAAGGATTAATTATTACATTTTATTATTTTTCTTCTATTTTAATTATATGAATATAGTAGTAATCTTTCGACCAACTCATGCTAGTAAATGGTCAAACACAACAAAAAAATATATGATTAGCAACCGAATTTTGTGACTATGTAATTTCAGTCACTAATAGTAACTGAATTTGCAACCATCATTGCTGGAGACCAACAAAATTTATTAAATTCCATAACCATCAAATTAGCAACTAATTATTCGATCTCAGAATAAAAACAAAAAATGCTTAGCAAAATTTGTTGGCTAAATTGTTGATTTAGATTTGGAGACCAATCTATTCAGTCTCAAAAATTTTAATTCCTCCCCATTTTTTTTAATTTCCCCCTTCTCACTATGTGAACCCTAAGCAAAAAAAGAAACTTTCATTTTCTCTCATTCTTCCCGATTTATTCCTCCTGCTCCGGTGACTCATTTTCTCTCATTATTCTCTGTTCATTCTTCCAGCTACTCTGCTCTTGGTACTTTCTCTTTCTCGTTCTTGTTACTCTTTTTATTTTGCTGCTAGGTAAATTTTTATATGTGCACTCCTCCCTTTCATCTTCTCTGGAAAATAAAAATAGCTTAGGAGTCACTAGTACTAATACTAAGTGAATGAATGAGTGAAGGTAGAAGCTTGAATTGTATTTGTTAAAAATGTTTTCTCCTAAAAAAGTTGTTAGAGGTAGAAATCTGATTATTCACCTTTTTTAGGAAGCTTTGATTTTATTTTATTTTTTGTTCTTAATTGATTGATTATTCTCCTTTATCCTTTTACTTCTTTTTTAGGAAGCTTTGGTTTTTTTCATATTCATATAAAAAATTTAAAAGTATCAGTGTATATTTTCAAACTCCACTAAAGATTAGATTAAAAACATGTATAAGAATGATTAAAAATAAATAAATTTAACATATATGATTATGTTAGTAAGTTACAAGATTAGATTCTTAATAAAATTATTATAACTTACATTTAAAAGGATCCATGTTATTAAATAAAATTATTATAATTATATTTAAAAAGGATCCATGTTATTAAACGTGGGATAATTTGCCTCTCAAACATTTTATATATATATATATATATATATATATATATATATATATATATTTAAAAAATTACTTAAAATAATTTTAGTATTTAACAGTATTATATTATATATTTTTAATGTTATAATTTTATATGTAAATATTGTTTCTGATTTCTTTTGTTCATCGCTAAGAGAACATGTATAATTCTTAAAAATAAAATGATTTCTTTTGTTCATCCCTTAGTTTATCCTCGTCTCCTTCTTAATAATAAAATGAATATAATGTATAGTATATATATTTTTTTAAATAATTATTTAATTATATAATATTTAATAATTAAATAGTAATATAAAAATTTATGATATTAATATATTTAATTAAATTTATAATAAAAAAATATCTTAAAAGAATGTGTATATATATAATATTATTTTTTGAAAAAAAATGTAAAAAAATAGCAATGATGTGGTACGCGTAGCTATGGACCCTTATCACATCACTCTCTATTAGCCTCACTTGACCTTTTTCCCTCTAGACATATGATTTGTTTTTATTTTCCTGTACTTTTATTAACATTGCATGATTATTTGTTCATCCTTGTTCCATATAACAGTACGTAGTATCACATATTGTTACTGTTTATGGCAAGATTCATATAATTCTTCAAATCCATTATATAAAAGGAAAAAATTATATCTTTCATTAAAAAAATATATAACTTAAATTCATACATTTTAAATTATTTAATTTATTCTTTTGTGTTATTTTCATATTATATATATATATATATATATTTTGTGTTTATATTTGTGAATATTGCTACATTAATTTATATTCAAATTAGTTATTATATAATAAAGTTGTAAATAAAGATTCTTGAAATTTTTATGTAAAATTTGAATCTTTATAATTGTATTAAAAAATTATTATCTTGATGTTGGATTAAAAATATTAATATTTTGTTTTATCTTGTTGTGATTAGAAAGATTGAGTAAAAAATTTTATGTGACGATTTTATTGATTTTTTGTTATTTTTTATTGGGGTATGTATTATTTACTTTTTCTTTAAAATTAGATTTATTATCTTATTTACTTCAATCTTGTTATAGTGCCTGTTGATACAAAATATAAAGAGTTTAAATAGTTATGGTAGACATGTAACTAAAAATCCACACAACAAATATAATTTAATATATTATTAATATGTTAGATTCGTTATTATATACATTAAATATTTTATTAGTATGTTGAATTTGTAATTTTAATTTTAATTTTTTATTTGATAATCATTTAATAAATTTTTTGTAATGAAATTGTAAATAATGTAACTATTGAATTATTTAATATTATTTTTATTATAATTTCTTATTTATCTGTCTTAATTTTAAGAATAATTTTAATTTATACTTAATTAATATTTTGATATATTTTTTAAAATTTAAATAAATTTATTTAAAATTAAAAATCCTTTATTGTATAATTATATTTATTTTAAAACATTTATTAGTGTAACAATTAAAGAATAGTTGTTTTTCAACCAAAAAAGACTCTTCTCTTTTCATTTTAAAAGTATTTTTTACGAGTAATATCTATTAAAATTATTGTTTCAAATACTTAATATTTTAATAAAATATAATGTTTTATTAGTGAACATTCTATAGTGTTTAACAATGTTATTGTGTAGATGGTGGAAGATGGTGGAAGAAGAGACATGTAGATGGCTCGAATCAACAAATGAGTTAACCAAACTAATCAAGTTCTTCAAAAAATAGTGGATAGACAAATAACTGAGTTGACTCAAACTAAACATGTTTTTCAACAAATAATGCAACACCACCATCACCTTACTTTACTTTTATGAGCTCCACTAATAATGTTGATGATGATATTGATGATCAACAATGAATCTCTTAGTCATTTAGTTGTTTGAGAATTTTTTTTTCATGTAGACATTTTTTGTTGTATTTTAATTATATAGAACGATATTATATAAACTTATATTTATTCACATCTAATTATGCTTGGATTACATTGTTTATGTTAGTTTTTTCTTTGATGATTTATGATTTTGGAATCTATGATTTTCTTAAAATTATTTTGCATATATTTCATATAAATAAGTTTATTCCAATTAATTTTATATAAAATAAAAAAGATTTAAAAATTTTAACAAAATAATATTAGTCACCGATTCAGTGAATGACCGTATAGTAGCAAAAGATGATCTCATAAAAAATGGGTTACAACTTTAGCAATCGAATTTTACGATCATTGTTTTGCTACCGATTTAGCGACCAACATATTGGTAACAAATTTGGTATCTATTTACACATTTTAGTGATCAAATTTTACTGTGTAGCCACTGATTCAACGACTGATTTTTTGTGGCAAAATTGGTCTCCAAATTCAGACTTTAGCACATTGTGCAACCAGTTTTGCAATCAAATTTTTATTTTTTTATGATTGATTTTTTTAGTTGCAAAATTCTTTTATAATTGATTTACTATTTTAGTTGTTAATCGATTTTAATCACTGCTTTTCATCGGTTTCTAATTCGATCGCAAAATTTAATAACAATCAATTTATTAATATTGATCACAGATTTTAATCACTAAATATTAATCTTTTTCTTTTAAAAAAAATCATATAATTATTTAATTCATATTTTATAGAATTTTAAATTTTTTAAGGAAAAGAAATAAATCAATTTTCTTCTTGAAAATGAACTTCACTCAAAGCATGCACAGGCGGTATAAGTCATATATTTGTGCACCAACCATTGCGATAACTGTTTGGGTTTTATCTGAGTTAGCAAAAGATCACACGATTTTGATTTTGTTGGTCTACAAGATAATAAAAAATATTTAAATTACTTTAACCTCAAATTCTCATTAACTAAATCAATTCTAGTTTGAATAATTTAGAATTAAATATTCTTTTAGTTAGGATAAATATAATGAATTTTTATTTTTAATAGTTAAAATATATTAAAAAATTGCTGATTAAAATAATAATGTTAATAAAATTAACTATTGAATTAGATAATAAAAATAAAATAATAAAAAAACATGATCATTACTAGATTGAATATTAAGTATTATAATTTTTTATTAGTTATAAATTTTATTATTTAAATTAAGTTATTATATCAAATATAAGAATATTATTTTTATTTATATTATAAAATTTATAGTTATCTTTATGTTATAAAAAATAGAACTTAGTTATTTTATTATTTATGATGTATTTTTAATAAAAATTATACTTTTAAATAAATATTTTTGAAATTAAAATATTCATTTTAAATTTTTATAAAGAAATATTAAATAATATTTCTATAAAATAATACTTATTTTACCTTTAAATTTTTTATAAATAAAAACTAAATATTTTATTATAAATAATTTAAATAAAATATTGAATACTTAAACTAAATATTATAACATATAATTTTTTATAATAAATGAAAAATAATTAAAAGAATAAATTTTACTTTATAATTAAAATTTTAAATGCTAATGATGATAATATTTAAAATAATATTATTTTATTTAATTATTAAAATAGCTAATATATTATTAAATATATTTTAATATTAATACAACAAGCTTAAAAAGATATATAAAAATTCTTATGATAAAATAATATAAATTTTATAATATATATTTAATATATATAAATAATTATTTTTATTATATATTATAAATTAATATTATCAATATATTAGATCTTATAATTTTTATTGTATTAATAACATATTAAAAAATTATAAAAATAATAATAAGAATAAATTATTTATTTCAATATTTCACGTAAAAATGCAATATAATAATACTACTCAATTTTATAATAACCTTACGATCATATATATGAAAAGTCAATTTAATAATTTTTTTATCATTTATTCTTTGAATAAAAATAATATTAAAATATATATTATAAATTGAAGAATAAATTAAACAGTATTGGGCCTAGAATAGAAATGTAAGAGGTCAAATCCAAAGCCCATATCAGAGGAACACAAACCCTAGGTTATATACATAAGGATTGTGTTTTCCTTTGGTTGGTGGTATTTCGCTCAAACAAAACTCGTAACTTTATATAGGCATCTTGGAGAAGGCGGCAGCATCGCTAGCTTCGCCGTCTCTCTCTTTTTCTCTTTCATTCAGGTTTGGTTTCCATAGAAATTTTCTTTATTCATCTATCTGATTTCTACATGTTTTATCGTTCATTTATCCGTTTACGAATAGATCGGTATGTTTTGTTCTTCTTTCTTTTATGTTTTATGTTCATTTTGCGTCAGATCTATACTTTACTTGAATATTTCCATTCCTTTTCGGAACTTTTTTTTGTGTTTTGGATTTTTCTCCTGTCCGATGTAATACTTTGCGGTAATTTGGTGTAGTTCTGTTGACTTGTTTGTTTTCCGTGGTCCTTCGATGTGGTTCTCAGTGAAAATCGATTTTTTATTTTGGTGAAGTTATGTAATAAGAATTTGACATGAATTGCTAGAACACTAGACTAGGTGATGGAAATACAACCACTTACTTTTTAGATTTAGTCTTCCCTGTCTGTTTGGTTATTTTGGGTCCGTATTTACACGGAATATATCTTGGTTCAGCGTACACACTTGAATGTTAAGAAATTTTGACCTGGACTTGTGTTATTGTTTCGTGTTAAATTGTTGCAGGTAATTTGTGTTTTGAAAATTATAATATAGGTTTTTCATATTTTTTGAAATTTTAAACAGTCATGTTGAATTTGTGCTAATATGGTTTTTTGCTGATCCTTATGCTGTAATTTACTCAGGAGATAATTATATTAATAAATCTTATTTGTCCTCTTCTTTTCGGTGTCAATCACTGTTTCATACGTTTTTTTCCTCTCTGCCGGATATCTTATTACAACCGTAGCCTAAACAGTTGTTTCATCCAATTCTTCCTTCTCTGCCTAATATTTTATTATTCGGCTAAATCCAGTGTTTTAATGTTTCAGCGCTAACTCCTTTTTTGTGGAAATCAAAGACTAGTCAAGATGGTAAGTTAATGAACCGCACATGATTAATTTTTGTTTTTTCCTTACTTTGGTAGGAACCTCATAATTGTCGAAACCTCATAATTTGACCTGAGATCTGTTTGTTTCTGTATCCTCAGGTGAAGTTCACAGCTGAAGAGCTACGTCGCATTATGGACTTTAAACACAATATTCGTAATATGTCTGTCATTGCTCATGTTGATCATGGTATGAAGTAACACAGCATCTATATATGTAGTTGTTTCTACCTTAATGCATTTTTTAACTAATAACTAAATGTTCTTTTACCTCATTGATGAATAAAAAGATAATTGTTCTTTTTTATTTGTTTGATGATAAATTTGAGTTATACCATTTTAAAGAGTTCTGATAAACGACATAGGAATGTCTTTGATGTTTTTATTTCAGTATTTTAAGCTTCATCATACTCATACAATTTCTGTATCCTTGATGGCATCATCAACAATGATTCTGACACAACTTGTTACTGTTTACATGAATCTATTGCGTAATGTTTTGTCCAGTTTTTATTGTGTGAATGACTATTTGTTTTGGTTCTGAATGGCAGGGAAATCAACTCTCACCGATTCCCTTGTTGCTGCTGCTGGTATTATTGCACAAGAAGTGGCTGGTGATGTGCGTATGACCGATACTCGTGCTGATGAAGCTGAGCGTGGTATAACAATCAAGTCCACGGGTATTTCACTCTATTATGAAATGTCTGATGAAGCACTCAAGAATTACAAGGGAGAGCGACAAGGAAATGAGTATCTCATCAATCTGATTGACTCTCCTGGACACGTGGATTTCTCATCTGAGGTTACTGCTGCACTTCGCATCACTGATGGAGCTTTAGTGGTGGTGGACTGTGTTGAAGGGGTCTGTGTCCAAACCGAAACTGTGCTACGACAAGCCTTGGGAGAAAGGATTAGGCCTGTTCTGACAGTTAACAAGATGGACAGATGCTTCCTTGAGCTTCAGGTGGATGGAGAGGAAGCTTACCAGACATTCCAGAGGGTTATTGAGAATGCTAATGTCATCATGGCGACCTATGAAGATCCACTCCTTGGTGATGTTCAGGTCTATCCTGAGAAAGGAACGGTTGCTTTTTCTGCTGGTTTGCATGGTTGGGCTTTCACCCTGACTAACTTTGCTAAGATGTATGCTTCCAAGTTCGGAGTAGATGAGTCAAAGATGATGGAGAGGCTCTGGGGTGAAAACTTCTTTGATCCTGCCACAAAGAAATGGACTAGCAAGAATACTGGTTCTGCTACCTGCAAGCGTGGGTTTGTTCAGTTCTGTTATGAGCCTATTAAGCAGATAATAAACACCTGCATGAATGATCAGAAGGATAAGCTTTGGCCTATGCTTCAAAAATTAGGTGTCATCATGAAGTCCGACGAGAAGGATCTGATGGGAAAAGCATTGATGAAGCGTGTCATGCAAACCTGGCTCCCAGCAAGTACTGCACTCTTGGAAATGATGATCTTTCATCTTCCCTCTCCTGCAACAGCTCAGAAGTATCGTGTGGAGAATTTGTATGAAGGTCCCCTTGACGATCAATATGCCTCTGCTATCAGAAGCTGTGATCCTGAGGGCCCTCTGATGCTCTATGTCTCAAAGATGATTCCTGCCTCCGATAAGGGTAGGTTTTTTGCTTTTGGCCGTGTATTCTCTGGCAGGGTTTCAACTGGGTTGAAGGTTAGGATCATGGGACCAAATTATGTCCCTGGAGAGAAAAAGGACCTGTACGTTAAGAGTGTCCAACGAACAGTCATTTGGATGGGAAAGAGGCAGGAGACTGTGGAAGATGTGCCATGCGGTAACACTGTGGCCATGGTCGGTTTGGACCAATATATCACCAAGAATGCCACCTTGACAAATGAAAAGGAAGTTGATGCCCATCCCATTCGAGCTATGAAGTTTTCTGTCTCACCTGTGGTTCGTGTTGCTGTTCAGTGTAAGGTTGCATCAGATCTTCCTAAGCTTGTTGAAGGTCTTAAACGGTTGGCCAAGTCAGATCCTATGGTTGTTTGTACTATTGAGGAATCTGGTGAGCACATTGTTGCTGGTGCAGGAGAGCTTCACCTGGAGATCTGTTTGAAGGACTTGCAGGAAGATTTCATGGGTGGAGCTGAGATTATTAAATCTGACCCTGTTGTGTCTTTCAGGGAGACTGTTCTGGAGAGATCATGCCGCACTGTGATGAGCAAGTCACCCAACAAGCACAACCGGCTATACATGGAAGCAAGGCCCACGGAGGAAGGGCTTGCAGAGGCTATTGACGATGGCAAGATTGGACCAAGGGATGATCCCAAAGTTCGTTCTAAAATCTTATCAGAAGAGTTTGGCTGGGATAAGGATCTTGCCAAGAAAATTTGGTGCTTTGGACCTGAGACCACCGGACCCAACATGGTGGTTGACATGTGTAAGGGAGTTCAGTATTTAAATGAAATCAAGGATTCTGTAGTTGCTGGATTTCAATGGGCATCAAAGGAGGGTGCATTGGCTGAAGAAAACATGAGAGCCATCTGTTTTGAAGTATGTGATGTTGTCCTGCACGCTGATGCTATCCACAGAGGAGGTGGTCAGATCATTCCTACTGCTAGGAGAGTCTTCTATGCTTCCCAGTTGACTGCCAAGCCCAGGCTTCTTGAACCTGTTTATCTGGTGGAAATCCAGGCTCCTGAACAAGCTCTTGGTGGTATCTACAGTGTTCTCAACCAGAAACGTGGACATGTTTTTGAGGAAATGCAGAGGCCCGGTACCCCACTTTACAACATCAAAGCGTACCTCCCCGTCATTGAGTCCTTTGGATTCTCAAGCACATTGAGAGCTGCAACTTCAGGCCAGGCTTTCCCCCAGTGTGTCTTTGATCATTGGGATATGATGTCTTCAGATCCGTTGGAGCCTGGTTCTCAGGCTTCACAGCTTGTTTCAGACATCCGCAAAAGGAAGGGCTTAAAGGAACAGATGACTCCTCTTTCTGAGTATGAGGACAAGCTCTAGATGATTTAAATTTAAACAGCTTATTATGAACTTAGCTGGGTTCCTGGAACTGTTACTTTTATTTTAATGTTTAGTGTCTTTTTGTTTGTGGTTTTGTCAGTGAATTGTTGTATCGGATATTTATTTGTTTCAGCATCGATGTATTTTTGGTTTATAGGATTTTGCATCGATGTTGGTCCGAATTATTTTTACGAATTTTGTCTTCTAAGTAATTATCAAATGGGAATTATGTGTTGCCGCAGATGTTTTGATTTGGAGGTTCAGGGGATGAAATGGAAGTTTATTTCCCTTTTAATAAGACTGCTGCCATACATCTTTTATGAGTTGGCAGTGATAGTGGCGAGGGAAAACGAACTCAAATATATAATTATTTTTTGGTTTCATAATTTTTAGTGGGATTAGATTGATAACTACTTAAATTTTCTGCATTTCCTGTCTAATTTAAAATTGAACTTATATTTTCTTTAGGTCTGATACAACTTCAAAAGTAGTTAGTCTCCTTGCAGGGGTCCTCAACCGAGAGCAGGGAATATTTGCATTTTACGGAAATTCGTTTAATGATGTAATATTTTGGCGTTAAATCCCTTGCTGAACCTGGAAAGGATAGAGAATCTGTAATTAATAAATACAGATCCTAACCGTCTGCACATGGAAGCAAAGACCAACCGAGGAAGAGCTTGCCAGAGGTTATTGATGATGAAAATATTGAACCGGGGGTTGTCCTCAAAAATCGTTCTGAACATGGTAGATGGAAGATATAAGAGGGTGCAATGCCTGAATGAAATGAAGGACTCAGTTGTTGCAGGGTTTGAATTAGCATAGAAAGGACCAATGGGTGATAAGAACATTAGACGGGTTCGCTTTGAGATTAGTTATGTTGTTCTTCGTGCTAATGCTATTCAAAGAGGAGAGCAAATCATTCCAACTGCTAGAAGGGTCTTCTATGCTGCCATGCTGACAGCAAAACCAAGACTTGTTGAGCCTGGGTATCTGGTGCAAATACAAGCTCCTAAACAGGCTCTTGGGGTGGTATATACAGTGTTCTTAACTAGAAAAGAGGGCACGTGTTTGAGGAATTTCAGAGGCTTGGCACCACACTTTACAATGTCTAGGCTTACTTGCCTGTTGTGTCATTAAAACCCAATGAGTTACTAAGGGCTCAAACTGGAGGACAGGCTTTCCCACAGTTAGTGTTTGACCACAGGGATATATGGTGCCTATCTGATCCACTGGAACCTGGTACTCCAGCTGCACGTGTTGTGGACATAAGAAGGAAGAAAAACTTGAAAGAACAAATGATGCCTCTCTCGAGTTCAAGGACAGGCTTTGATGTGTCAATTAGTTATCTTAGAAACAAATATAGTATCCTTTTCTTTTTGTTCCCTTTTTATATTCCTAGATTTTGTTCATGTTTCTCAAACTTATTAGATTTTGGACATATTAATTGCAGTTTCTCAATAGTAGGCCAATTATAATTTTCAATTTGTATCTTATCTTCCCCATGGTTGATTAGATTTTGGAGTGAGTTCTCCAAAGTTGGATGAGAAGCACGATGTCAAAAGTGGACTCAATTCTCAACTTCACCAGAAAAGTCTAATCTTGAAGCTTTAGTATAATAACCTCACTTTTGTTGAAATATATGGACCAAAAATCAAGCCATATTCAAAGGAAAAAAAAGGAGAGAAAAGACCATATTCAAAGAAAAATAATAAAATCATAAATCAAATAAAGTCAATTTTACAGAACCTATTCACAGCTTCATAGGCAGCAAGTCAACAACAGACAGATGTTGGAAACCCAGCTGCATACCTATTCTGTATAAAGTAACTCTGACTTGGAAATTGCTAAACATTATCAAATTTGTATGCAATCAGCACATGGCACCGGTCAAGTCTCCACTGGATCAGACTAACAGATCAATCCAATTTGCTGTTAGAGCAGACTTAAATGTCTTCCAAGAATCAAGTCTCAAAATCTTGATATAACCTGCAAATTCATGCTCTTCTTTTAAGTTCATAGGACTACTCTTCCAAGCCAAAAGCAGCACATAAAACACAGGTTTAATCTCAGATGCTGAATGGTCAATGTAAAAAAAAACAGGAATTTTCTTTTCCCCTTAAGGAAAATGATTACATGTGGTGGTGTAAATAGGAAATTAGGATGATAGCTGTACACTAATCTAGGACTAAAGTTAAGGAGATAATATGTTAATTAAAGAAGGTAACCAAACAATTACATTACTGATTTGATCCCTAAAATAGAACAAACATCTACTGCTAGCTGCACATAGAAAACAAGATTGAAAGATTCTGTCGATTCTTAAAAATCTGGAACTGATCACCAACAGTCAACTACCATGAGAGTAGATGACCTGACAATGACACGATGAATAACATAGCAGAAAAAACTTGCCTCAGTTATCAATGGCTTTGCATGTTCTTCCCATTCAGTATCCCACCTAGCTGAAGAACCAGTTTCTAATGCACCATTTTTTAGTACCTTCAAAGCATCACATTCATCAGGAAATCCCTTGAAAAGCATCTGTGTAGATTCAGGGCAGAAAATTAGTAGGCTCATTGCTCAACATTTGACATATAGATTATGAAACAAGGATTTTTAACAGATAAAAAATCTAAAAAGTGTAATCCACATTCAAGGAAGGGAGTTGAAGCATGTCATCATTAACAAACTTACAAGAAGTTCATCAGCCAGCTCCGATGATGAAGAGAAGAGAAGACCATTTTTGTCAACTCTAACCAGTTCTTTAATGCTGCAGGAAAGTAAAGGTTTGACCCATAAATGAAAAGAACATGTTTGAACTTCAGAACAAATCACAAGCAAATTTCAGAGGAAGTACATAGCTTACCAAGAGTATGAAACAGCACAAACAGGCAGTCCACAGCCAAACATATCAACAACCTGGTATAGTTAAAGCATAAAAATATAGAAATAAACTGAAAATTAATAAGGCTCAATGAAATAATTGTTTTGAAATAGTATCAAAATAAAATATAATCAAAACATTAGTGCATGTTGGAAAATTTTAAAATTAGAGAAATAATCCTTTATTTTTCAAAAACTCTCTTAGGAAGCTAGCAAAAATATGCAATTATTTCTTCAAAATAACTTGAACCAAACACACTCTAAAATCATCATATATTAAAAAAAACTAAGATTTAGGTATCAACACATCCACAGCATAGTTGAAGACATGAAAGGAAGAGGAAGGGATGGTAAATAAGATCACACATAAAAAGACATAAGAGACTCAAACTAATATATAACTTGAACCTTTCCCATGTGCAGAATTAACTGAAAAAATAATGCTCAAATAGTTTAAGAAATGTGAGTAGCCTTAACCCATTCAACAAAAATGAATTAAATTAGCCAGAACATGCATACAAGACCTAGCATCAAACATTCTCTTATGACTTTTATGGCATAGAACTAATATTAGACTGAACAGATACAGATAAATTCTAATGAAGCACATCATTTTAGAACTAAAACAAGGTGTATGTAGATACAGTGAGATGATTTAAAAAACTTCTAATAATGCCCAAGAAGGTTATGAGTGCAAAGTGGCATGACATGAAACAGCAGATTATTCACAGGGTGATATCAATGTGACCATAAAAAAAATTGCTAACAGCACATCTTTGTTTGTACATTGACATATAACAATGGGTACCTTCATTGGAAGGTCTAATCCTGATGATGAAGTATGCAAACAAACCCCTAGATCAGCTGATCCTGAAATTACCCAAAGCAGTTAAATCAAACAATTCACCACAGTGCAAGATAATTTTTAAAACCAAGGAATAAACAGAATACCTAGCAGTAATGGATAATCATCAGCTGACAGCCACATGGTACGAAATGCCACACGCTTAAGTTTCAATCTCTTAATTTTTGCCTCATACTTTTCCTTTTCAGGACCTTTGCCTTCATCAACGAAGATCCCTTTGTTAGAAAGTTCCAAATGATTCTCAATACTTCAGAAGGAAAAAATACAATATAATACCAGTTATGATGAATAACAATCTGGGATATAAACATTGCTTTCCATCAGATATTTCTTTCCAAATGACCTTCTCATCTAGTGAATCATCTTCACCTAATATGGCAGCAACACGTCTATCATACATTACAGCAGCTTCCAAGAGAATGCCAAAATCTTCATCAGAAGTCCTGAAAGAGGCACAAGTCACAGAAACAAATCACTCAAGTCTGGTAAAGTAGCTCATAAAATATAATAATTCCATTCAACAGTGGTTTTCTTTCACTTTGAATTTTCCTTGTTTTAGTTCATTTTTCTCACAGAAGTTCCATACAACAACATAGTAAGCAGAAAAGAAGTGGTCATTTTTAAAAGGATAAAAAGCTATATTGTACCAAGGTTTACAATAAAGAAGAAAATAAACACAGAAAATAACAGCATGTATGCATGCTACCAAAGGATGCTATTCATAACAGGATAAACTTACCAGCTTGTACTGCTTACAACAAGGGCTGGCCGGTTTGACTTCAAATGTATGCTTGAACCAACCTCAGTTGTAAACAGAGTCTTGTTTTGGCAATGGCTATCCGTCAGTGGAGTTCCTGCAAGAAGCAAGCACATTAACAAATAATGTGCCAACAACTAAGATCAATATATGTCAGGATTGTACAGCCTCTTACCATTACTAATACAATCTCTGACACCAAGAGGCTGAAGAAAGTCCTCATTTAATCTGCAAAACAACTATAAGCTATCTACATTATATATGAAATCTTTGGGAATGCTAGATAAGTAATAATAACCAAAGTTACTAGACAATTAAACAACTAGATCACCTTATGCCTCTCCTCCGGAGAAGCTGGATGAAAGATGTCAGGAGGCTGATCATACAAAACTGTAGCACTATAAAGTTAAGAAATAAACATCAAATTGCTTCACAGATCACATAAAAAAATTTATGTTAAAAGAATGTATTTGAACTTTGAGCTGACTATCTTACTTGATTCCCCAGTTTTGAGCCAATTCATGCTGCATTGCTTTTGTTACACATAGAGAAGCATCTGCCATTTTTCCATAATGTTTCTCAAACCTAATTGGAGCCAAGAAAAATAATCATGTCAACAGCAATCTTGAAAAAGCAAAGCCACTACAGACCAACAAGAAAAATCCTCATCATCAAATGTAAAATTTTAAAAATGCTAAACTAGTACCATTTATATAAGGAGACAAAGTGACTATTTCTTCCTAATGACAGTGCAAGTAGTGTATAACCAAAATTATGCCAATCCATAACAAAAGATGAATTCCTCAACCAGCTAGCCCATTTTACTGCCACCAGGGTTGGAACTGAAGGAGGATTCTGCACAAACAAAGGATTGTGCTAAATGAAGCAAAAAGCTATGAAATCAAACTTGCTACAACCTCTGGTCATTTTCTTCATTTATCAATGAATCATTACAGTTAACCAACATCATCTATGCAAGATACCAAAGTTAGGCACTACAGAATTTCTCAAGCATTATAAACTGACCTAAGCAAATTACTTGGCTAATATAGTTTTATTATTTGTTTGGCTTTAAGGATGCTTCTGAAAAAAAGGCCAAGATAAAAAACAGCCATAATTTTTTCAGGTACAAATTTGGCAACATTGAATCTAACTTAACAAGAACAAGAAGAATTGAACCTACCAAGTAAACCAGAAAATAAGTTTAAATGTAAAAATAGGAAGAAAACGTAAAAGGCTAACCTGGACAATAAAAATATCAGGAGACAGTATTTTTACGCAAAGAAACCAAAGAAGCATGAAAAATTGAACCAAGGGCTTCAACAAAAGCATTACAGGTTGAAGTATCTTTGGTACGCTTTGACGGGGCGGTGGCCACTGCTTCTGAAAATTTGAGAAAATTTCAACACTACATCAACTTTAGTAAAGTATGAGAATAGCTTGCCCTGAAAGATTAGCCTGCTTTCCATACCATTACATAAATATGAATAGATGGGTTGGCAAGAAGAGCAGTATGGGGCTCTGAACCTGTTAGAAATTGTTATTAAATAAGAAATTTTACTAATGCTGCACTTGAAATTTAGTAACGAACTCCATAAAGTACTGTAATAATAAAACCTAACTCTGAATTCATTATAAACAATTTTAAATCAGAAAAGGTACCTCCATATGCAACAATGTCGACTTCTAGGGAAGCCTGCAATGCCGCATAGTAAAGCCGGTAGATCAATGAACAGTACAGATAAAAAATGTTCGAAATCTTTAAACCTTACAATGGACTCATAAATCAGGATTAAGTAGTGTGAAAATACCTAATCCTCAACCCTACACATGAAATGGCTTTTTAGGTTGGATAATCAAAGGGGATAACAGAGAAGTCAAAACAAGCTCAATAGAGGAGATGACAGCATATAAAAAGAAAAAAGAAATAGCAGAAAGGAAGTTGTGTGGCAGTTGGAGCAAAAACTGTGACAGGTTGAGAAAAGTCCAAACGAAATTATATGTGAATGAACATACATCACTGCATGCCCTAGGTTTAAACAAGAAATAACCACTATTATTCAAGTGATCCTCATTCCTCAAGACCACAGAAAACAACATTGGCTTCCCAAACAAAAAATAAAAGGAAAAGAAGTGAAGTTATGAGCATCAACAGGGTCTGAACAATATCTAACATCAACAACAACTACCAGGTCAGGAGCTCTCAGTTGATCACATTAAAACTTAGAACACATAACCTTATCAAGTCTGCAGTATAATTTAAGAACCATGCTCATAAAGAGAGAACATGTATTGCATCCAGTGCAAAAACCAGCCATCAGAATTTTGGTATGATCCTACTCCTAAAACATAAAAAAAATCAACAGCATGTACAATTCTTCTCCAATTAAAACTTGAAACTGAAGAATTATTCAAAAGCCACTACTACTTTTACAATAGGTCCTGACAAAATTACAAAGGACTCAAAACAGTCACAATAATTCTGACAGCAAACAAAAAAAAAGATAAATTGGAAAATCAAATCAAACAAAATTAAATTATTATTACATGAAAACACGAAAATGGAAAAAAGAAAAAGAAAAACCTGATTGGCGAGTGAAAGAGCATGGTATTGCATTCGAGGGCTGCGTCCAATGTCGCCCAAAACCACCACGCATGCCCTCCCTCTTCTTCTTCTGCTCTTCCCTTCAATTTTCACATTCCATAGTCAAAATGAAAACTTAATGAAACCCTTCTGAAAAACCCTAATTTTTTTAATCGAAAATCTAACTTTTTTCAGAAAATGCAGAAGAAGGGAAGATCTCACCTGCCATTTCTCGTGTCAATGGAAAATCAAAACCCCGTAATTGGTAGTAAGAGAGAGTCAAGGAGGATCGTAGAAAGAAAAGAAACCCGACCCGAACTGAAGCTTTTGTAGGCTCCGAAATATTTCGGGCCAGGTCAGTGGCAAATTTGTTATTTTACTGACTTTCATGACCTTTTTCGAAAAAGGTTATTTTATTTCCCTACAATTGATGAGTACTGAAGAATCCAAATTTGAGTATGAAAATTATGCGTGATGGAGCGGAGAGAGAATCAAACACCACAAGGTTTGAAGTTAACCAATGAAAGTTTTGAATTTTATTCATTATATGTGTATATGTATATTTGGAGTTACTATGATTCTGTGTGAAAATTTGCAGGCCAAACAGCTAGGGTTTTGGTTGAATTTTTGGAGGTGGCTATTACTGCTGTTGTTTTTCTCAAAGGGGTTTATCCTTCTGGTTGGTTCTTCCATCCATTAACTTTTTTTCCCAAAAAGAAAAGCAATGATTTTGACTGCACAATGTACTTCTCTTTTTCTCTTCCTTTGATTATGTAGTTATTGGCAATTGAACAGTGTAATTGATTGGGATTAATTTTCTTTGATTGGGTTCTGGGTGTGGAAAAGGTGCTTTTGAGAGGAGAAGGTATATGAATGTGGTGGTTCAAAGGGCTCGCCATCCTCAGCTTAGATATTACATACATGCCACTGTTTCTGGCCTTCTACCCTTTATACAAAAGGTTGGTCTTCTTTGCTAATTTGATTTTTTTTTATTTTTATACTCAACCTTGTATGAGTAGTTTTTTATTATTTGCTTTGGAATTGAATAATCAAGTATAGGTTGGCAATGGCATATTGTTTCATTGTGGGAAAAACATAAAATCCATTAGTAGAATTAGAGGGTTTGGTCTTATGAATTATAATAGCTTAGTAATTTGGAGGTTTGGACTTCAAGCTTAAAAATCTCAACTTAAAAGTAAAAATAAGTATTTTATTATATAAGTTACAATGACTATTTTACCATTAGATCAATATGCCAATGATGGGCCCCCTAATGCGCCTCCCATGGAAGTTTATCGTAGAAGGAAGAAAAGGAATAGGGGTAGCATAGGAAATGATGTGGAAAATCCGGTTATGCTAAATCAGAGGGGAATGGGGGATGCGGGAATCAGTGGTGTGGGAAGGGAATATAAAGGAGGATCTGGGGGGAGGGGAAAGGGGATTGTGCCATTATGGTCAACCTGTTGTTCTAAAGGTGCAGTCCTTAGCTGGAGACTGATCCCACCAATTCTGTCAATTGGTTATACTGTCTTAAATTCACTTGATATTGCTATTGTTGAATGCAAGATGAGGACATTTGGTTCAATCAAGCTATTTCCTTTCTTTTTTGCCTCTGAAATTATAACAATGTAATTAAAAATTATTTGTTATGATGTAGGTTACAACATACTATAAATTAGCAGCTTCAAATCTTTGCTTTTTTATTTGCAATATTGATGAGCGTTCAGTTAATAGACAATATGCTTATAACAAAATTGAAGGTTATGATATATTAAGGCTGTTTGGTTGGAGGAAATTTCTCTGTTTTAATTTTCTAGATAGAATTTTCTTGTATAAATATTTGGAAACAGGAACAAAGTAAAAATAATGTGGCATTTTTGTAGTTTAATGTAAAAACAGGAAATAAAAGCTAAATACTTTTTCTCAAATTAATCAGGCATGTAGATTTCTCATGTTTCTTTCATCATCATTTTTAAGAACTATGTTTCTTTGCATGTGCACGACTGCATAAAAGATATACAGCCTTTTTTTAAAATTTAGAGTCAAAGGTTTCAAAAGGTTACCGACCAGTCTTATGTTAGCCGCCAGGAGTTTAACACAACCCTTCTCCTTAGGCTTGGGATCAGCTGAGACCAGAGGTGGAGTTAAAAGAGATCTCATGGTAAATGATATTTCAGAAATTTTGATTTTTTGACTGAGCCCAATGGTACTGTGTGATTGATATAGTCGACATCACCTAGTGTAGGATAGTCAAAGGTTTTGTTAGAATATAAACTTTTATGTTAGACTATTAGCACTTTGTGAGATGTAAATGTGTTGATTGGATATAATTAGGTCTGTAAGATATCTTCAAATTACCTCCTAATTAGTTTTACTCTATTGATTGATTGTATACATAAGAGATCAAGTATGCCGCCCATACACACAATGTCACTTAAACACCTACCAAATTAATATATACATATATAGATATATAAAGAGAGGAGAGATCAAGGTACTCCAAGAGTAACTTATGTTTAGAGGTACTTCACTCAATATCTCTTTTAAACAGTTGAATTTCATCAATCTAATCGTTAAATTAATATTTTATTGTATAGATCGTGTTTATAAAATTTCAAACAATTTGAAAAAGATTTAATACTTCATTAATTTGAATTTATTTAACAAGGTATCAAAAATCTTTCAAATTTTTTTATAAACATGATCTACACAATAAAATATATTAATTTAATGGTTAAATTGATGAAATTCAACTATTTAAAAGAGTCATTGAATAGAGTAACCATAGGATCGATTACTACTAAAGCAACTTGATCCTACCTTTTATATATATATATATATTGTTTCTAAAAGATTCATTGAATAATTGCTTCTTGTGATTCTTCTGAGAGATGTGATGTACACTAATTTTTTTGCAGAAGATTTAAATAAGTCAATCGCTGACTGAAGTTCAGTATCCTGTACAGAAATACACCTCCTTGTCATTTCCAACTTTCCTTGCAACTGCTTTCTTGTGGCATTCTGATTTTTATCCCTTACCTTCCATTTACTAGGGAATGGTGGAAAGGATAGCTGTTATCTTCTTCAATGCTGACAGTGTTCCCCTGGAGAAATTTGTATTCAAGGTTGCAATGAACCAGTCTTATGGTTCAATGGTTGAAGAGGCTGATCTTGAGTCCTCTCTCAGGTCATTTCTGATCAAGCTGTCAATCTCTGAATCCCTTACAAAAGAGCTTCCTCCTGGTAAATGCAAGCATAATCATGTGTGCTGGAAAGATTTCTGGTTCTCCTTTCATTGTTTTCCTTTGGCTTAATTGCACTTTTGATCTTTCTCCTATGAACTACAATGTATGATTTTTGTCCTGAACAATCTTTTGCAGCAATCAAATCCACCAACTTTTCTAATTAAGAAAAAAAAAGGCTCTATGTCAGTCTAAATCTAATGTCCAATTAATAACAAAAGTTAATGACATGGCCATTAATTTACTTGTGTAACAACACTTTATTGAGTAAAGCATCTCAATGGACCCACTAATGACTTTTATTATGTAGATATGTCATCTATTATATTTAAGTATGGCATCTTTTATTTAATCTATTTATGGGAGGATTCATATATAGTCACTGGTGTGTGATGCCAACTCAGGTGTCATTCACTTATGTGAATTGTTGGCCATGTCACCAACTTTTGTTATTAGTTGGACAAATGAGTAATGACTGGCAGAGGATTCTGAATTTTTTTTTTCAATCTGAGAAATAGATGGATCCGATTGTTGCAAGAAATTATTGAGAACCAAGGTTGCATATTAACCATAATAGATGTGTCATGCATATGTGCACATACACATTTGGGCACTGGCATGCTCATCGATCATCAATTTCAGTTCATAATTATATAGATTGCTAGTTTTGAATAAAGTGGAAGTGGTTTGTTACTTCTGTCTTTGATACTGTTGTAAATCTCGTGTGAGTTTTGTCCTTTGGTTCGGTGATTGCACAAACAGATTGCAGATGGGAGATAACTGCTTACTTTCGATCTCTTCCTGAGACCGGTACAAGCAAGGAAGCAGACCTGTGGATCCCAACTGACACAAAGCAGTGGCAGCAGCCTCCAGTTATAACCCCTATCAAGTCAATGAGTGGTGAACCTCTGTGTTTGCAATTGTACTTGGAGCATCCAAATTTATCCGAGCCTATGCTTTGAGAAGGGAACTCAAGGCTGTAGTGCATAACATATATATAAACATGTATGGTAAGAATGTAGGGAGCAGTTTTTATTTAAAATTTTGTTTCTATATGTTTTCAATTCATTAGATAATGAGCATATTTTTACTGAAAATTGCTGCCATGTTTTCCACTAACCAAATAATAGTTGCAGCTTGAAGGGTTGGTATCTTATGGTAGAATTCAACAAACCATAAGTATATTTTTCTAAATGGAAGCAAAAGATTATGAATGCACATAACAAAAAATAGAAATTCATCATAAACCATAATATGCATTAGAAGAATGACCTCATTATGTATTTTTGGCTCTAGAGTGCTGTTATTGTCCAAAATCTAGATAGCTTGTCAGCTAAAACGAGATATTTCTTAGAATAGTTTTAAGAATGCATTCCTCATATCAAATATGATATGTTTAGGGGAATTAATTTTCTTGTGTGCTAGTTCAGCTGGCTCAAATCTGGAACCTGAATATATAGTCAAAGCATGAAACAGACAAAATGCGAACCCTTCATATGATTTTTTTCTTCGCACAGTTAAATAGAGGTCCCAATACAAATGTGGTCCATGGGCCAGCCATTAAGACCACTTTGACAGGAGCAATGTAACCTTTAGAACAACCGATATAAACCAACCATGGTTTTTCAATTTGCTCCTTTATATTATGATTTAAAATATATGGATACTACTGTTTATCCACATTGTGAAGCTACTTTTGGTTTAACAGAAATATCGCATTATCTCTTTACACATATGCATTTCACATGCAATATTCATTTTTTGTGGCTAGTGGTTGGATAGCATGTTCTCAGTATCTGGAATATTAAAAGAACTATTTACAAGCACTAATGGTCTGCATTGAACTTTTTGCTGTGATTTGAAAGTGGGAGAGAGAGGATTAATGTATTTTGTGGATGGAGAATGTAAAAGCATCATGATTAATGCTGTCTATTTTTATTGGTCCAAATGGTGTGACTTGAACATGCTGTAGAGCTTTCTTACTTTGGACTTCATTGTCACGAACTTTTCCTCCAATTGGTGTTATCTGCAACCTCAACCACTTTTTCTTGCTTATTGGTTTACATTATTGCTCCATTTTCTCTCATTTTTGAGGATTTTTTCTGACTTGCTCTACCATAACATCTTTTGATCATACTATAGTACGTTTGGACTAGTGTTAATTTTGATCAAATGCGCGTCTATGATATAGAAGCAACTCTTGGTAGCATCAAGAGTAAGTGCATTAAGGATTAAGCAACGTTAGAATGAAAGTTGTGGGTAGTCTTAGTTTCTTCCCCTATTCAAGTGGGGGAGTCCATGACAACAGCTACTCTATTACATGTAGCCTTTCCCAAATTCTGAAGGTTGGTATGCTTAGTCCTGAACCTGATATCTCTGGTTTGCATGAAAAGTGTCAAAACTTAAATGAGGATTGATGCAAAACTCTAATGGCTTTCATCTATAACTAGTCCTTGAAACAGATTGTGAGAAATTTTGAATTTCACAGTTAAATATATTCAATTACCAAACTACTAGTTATTGTGACAAGGAGTTATGTCATTATATTAAAACTTGAGTAGATTATATTCATATCCTTCAAGGTTTAACAAACAATTTTTCTCTGGGAATACTCTTCTTATTTTTTATATTATTTTAACATTTCTTATTTGTATAATTGTTTAAGAAATCAAGGGTGATATGTGTAAATAAGAAGGATATGGGATGTTTGTTAGATAAATTATGAAAGATTTGTGTAGATAAAAAAATAAGACTATCGAATGAAATTTTATTAAATCTGGTAAGATTCAAGTATAATTTGTCTTAAAAAAAAAATTATTTGTGTCTGAGCTGAATAATGATGAACTTTTTGGTTAAATACATTCTTCCCCAATTCTTATTATAGATGACATTCAATGAATTCAAAGTTGGGATTTTAACTTGAGTTTTCAATAATGATATTCATCCTTAAGATGCACCCAGAAAAATAGACAATAATAGATTTTAAAAGATGCAAAGTTGAAAATGGGCAAATGTCTGGTTGGCCAAACCAT
Organism: Canavalia gladiata; assembly: GCA_037954105.1. Taxonomy (NCBI): domain Eukaryota; kingdom Viridiplantae; phylum Streptophyta; class Magnoliopsida; order Fabales; family Fabaceae; genus Canavalia; species Canavalia gladiata. The sequence continues at coordinate 34,461,808 of CM075663.1, forward strand.
TTCATGGGTAAAAGATTTGTTGCAACAGTTATGATATATATGAATGATTTTGCGCATAAGGCAAGCATTGAGGCGATTCTTGTATTATTAGCAGGATCTATCAAAATCTGATTGAGTAAAAAAGTAATTCAGGAATCAACCATTCTTCATCTACTCAGCTTATGCAAATTGCATAACTATATATCCGTACAAGAATCCTATACCACTACATGAATAAGTTTTGTTACAGGATCTTTGAGACTAATTATCCACTGCTGTAAAAAATAACTTTTAAGAAAGAAGGCCAATTATCACGTGACAAGTTCAATCCAAAAGAAGACCCTTGTTTTTTCTTTTTGGGTTTCTTTTCTTTTGCTTTTTATGAAGGGGGAAAAAGAGACCACAGCTTAAAGAAACAACATCAACTTAAAAGAGTTCTCAGAATATGCCTATAAGAGGTTCCACTCAGAATATTATTTATAGAACATTGATTGATTGATAAGCAACTATTGCAAACGAATCCAGTTTTATGAACTCTCTCAAAACCAAGAACTCCTGCATGTTCTCTTTGCTTTGGTGGACTTGTGGTCATTCAAATTCTTCCACTTTGTATCTTGATATGATATGATACTCAGAGAATAAAGGAGCTTCTTTATTCCTTCCTAATATCAATTTTTTAAGCTTGGTATATATTTTTTAGATTTGCAATTGTCCATCGTTGTAATTTTATTTATTTATTTGAACCCTTTTCATTTCATGTCATGATTCATACACCCAATTAAACACATGAATTGACCTCACAATTCAGTGGAGCATCAAAAAGCATTTGGAAACTAAATCCATAGCCATCAATTGAGATAATATATTTGCCCAAGTTATTAGTTAAGTTCTGTATTCTGATGTGTCTAATTTGTACCCCGCACACATAAATATATCTTGAAATAACACTTGTACAGCATCACCAAGTAATCCCTTCTTTCCAAAGTGGACCTTATCAAATGGTCACATAGATACCTATCTTATCCTAGACAACAAATCAACTTGGGGTACTATGATTTGCCCCATAAGATCATTTTACTTGACAACAAATATTTACTTAAAAGAACTGAAGCATTAAAAAGTGAGTAAAGTCTTAATTTGGTTGAAAAAAATATATAACATCAAATGTATTATTTCTAAATGATAAAAGTTACCTCTTAAGTTTCTGAAATATGCATTTCATGAATTAAATTAGTTTCTCATACCATTAACTCAATATTCTAACTTGACCATTAAAATATCTAAGTCAGGATCTTATGTGATAATTTCAAATTTTCAGAATATATATATATATATATATATATGGCTGGTGATATTCATTATTCAGAAACAAATTTGGATATTTATTGACAAAAAATTTGAGAAAAAAAAATTACATTAAAACTTCTGACCGAATGATGAAAAATGGATACAGCTAGCAGTAGCAAGAGCTTCTCTGATGAAAACGTCAGGTACTACACATGCAGAGTGCTTTCACTACCGTTGTTAAGACAAAAACAAGCTTCCACTTCACTCCTTGATTTTTCAATAATAAATCCAAGTGGTTCTTTTCTTTCTTTCTTGACTTTTCTTGCATGCACATCAGTGGCCCCTCAATATTAATGTTGTTCAATCAAAATCCTATCAACTGTGATTGGTTTAAGCCCCTTAATTATTTTCTCTCCTCAAACAAATTTAAGTAATGTCACTAATATTAGCCCTACATTTTTCTATCGGAATAGAATTTTTGCTTTATTGATATCACTTTGTGTCACTTTATCTTCTAATATTCTCTAATCCAAATTTTATGGACAAGGTTATATGCAAAGTCTCATAAGGATTATGCCACCCCTTTGAGTTGCATTTTTATGGCTAACAATATGCAGCCTTAAATAAGTTATTAGTTTATGAAAATATCATAAAATTTTTATTTAACATTTATTTTAATTTTATTTAATTTAATCTAGTAAAATTCACTTTTTCTAGGATTACATATAATGCATTAATTATCTAGTGGCCCTATTCATATACAAGTCATTTTCAAGTTTCAAAGCATGTAAACCACTAGGATCTGTAACTAAAAGACACTCATTTCGACGCTATCTCCTGTCTCTTTGTATTGACGTGTGCATTATGTCTGTCGCAGACACTTTTTTGCTTCACATGCATATCCATGTTTTCGTTTTTTAGTTAACACACTGCTATCAAACAAAGGTGTCTATTTCAGCATCACTATGATTTGTCATTGTGCATCACTAATTGAACACCGACTTTTGTATTTTACTACATTTTTCTCATCACTCATCATTTTAAGGTATGTAATTATTTGGGGTCATCTTTAGATTTTAGCCAAGATATGTACAAGAATTGTAACATCACATTACCACTCAATCAAATTCGTGTTCATCTTGAATTAGACTCAGAGGGGGAAATTTCCATCTCCTTCACAATTTTCCCAATTTAAGAATTTTAATTTTTTCAATTTAAATCTATATGTTATAATCTTTTGGATGGTAGAAATGGCCTTCTAAAATTCTTTATATATTTTTCTTTTTACATAATCAAAATACAAATTTAAATTAACATATTTAAAACATACAGTTATTTATTAAATGTGTAACGGTTTTTATTGGTAGAATAAATTATTATTAATAAAATGAGGGCAAGAATTATTTACATCATCATATAATTTAATGTGTGTCATTATGAATTTCTGGGATATCACCTATAACATCAATGAATGATAAGCACATGGGGAGTGTTAACCTCATACAACACATTCTGTGATGACTAGGTGGGGACAAGTCTAAGTTGTGCAGTCACTATCTGTTATTCCATTATAAGCCTAAAAGAGTCAGATATTATTAAATCAGGGACATTGCTTCATCAAATAGGTCAGATCGTTATTGCAATTCAAGTGGATCCTAGTGTCATTGAGGCCCAACACATTAATTTCACACCTGTCCTTCTTTTGTTCAATATGGCCCTATTTGTTTTTTCACAAGTACAATAAACTAACATTTTAGGTTGTGCAATATCATTAGAAGCTTCAAGTGGAAGTGGGTAGAAGATGATAGACAAGACCTCAAGTATGGGTGAGTAAAAGTGATGCCAATTGAAAATGTAATTAATAGGAAGAGATAGAAGACAATTCCATGATGGAGGATGCTATATGGTCCTTGAGTTACTATCTAAAACATATATATATATATATATATATATATATATATATATATATATATATATATATATATATATATAATTGTGACATACTATCTATCCCGTGTTGTAGGGCACCCACTATGGCCAACTCATGAAAAAAACAAAACAAATATTACCAAGATCAAAATTATGGGTCTACATCTATGATGTTGTTAATATACAATTGGAACATGAAACATGTTGTTACCATTTTAGTCTACAAGCATTGAGAATAGTATGCCTGCCATCCAAGTATGAATTGAATGAATGACTATGATATGATATTGTATTTGATGCAATTTTGTGATCTTTCCATTGATCCTCCACTAAATTACTGAATTATAAGTTGATTGGACATGCTAATAGTGGAAAGAACATTTAGGAGACAATTCCAAAGTGTGAAAACACTATAAATCCTTCTTTAAAAATCATGGGAGGGAAAAGGTAAAAAATTGATGGTGTACCTTCTATTTGACTAGAATAATGTAAGGGGGAAAAAAATTTCATGCTTTAATTATGTTTTTTATCTTTTATTTTTGTATTCCATAGAAAGAAAAGGTGAAAAACAGAAGGTTGAGTGATTATATAAAGAAATCCCACAATAGGAATCTGCCAGAGTTATCAAAATGGAGTGTCAATTCCAACAACAAAAATTTATGGTCCATTATAAGTGTGGGCCTGATCTTCTTCATTCACAAGGAGAATTGTGGACAGCACAATATGATGCACTCCCTTACCGATGATAATACCAAATATTTTTCCCTTCTCATATATTCGGTCCAAAAGTGATAGCTGGTCGATTCTCTGTGATGTCAATCTCAATTCTCTGGCTCATGACTCAATGTACGACTTTCAAAAAGGAAGAGGATAAAGGGTGCAAAAAAAAAATTAATCTTTTCCTATTTTTAATTTCATATTTACATATAAATGTTTTTTTAAGTGGGAAAGAGGGTTACATAGTACAAATCTATGTCAACCTAGCTCTTGATTGGAGATGATTCACTAGAATGACTTAAAATATTTTATGACATGGTTAGTCCAATCCCATCCCACTACACATTATCCATCCACTTAGAAAATCCTATCTATATGACACTACACATCATCATGAGTGCCCACATATCTCAACCATGAGGTTTAGCATTTAATTTTTAGAGGGGTGCCTAATGTAGACAAGAAGGAACTATTAACACACTTTTAGACAAAGTCCCCACTTAAAAGAAAGAGAGGTAGAGAAAGGATATGGCAAAGGCATAATCATTTTACCCAAGATGGGGGGAGTTGGGTATGTGACCACAAACACCAAGAAACCATTAATGGGATGAGTAAGCCTAGGTGGCCTTAGCACATGGATATTATGTTAATGGGGCAAGGTGATGTTTACACTTGCACACACCAATCTATATAAAAGGTGAGAGGAAAACAGTAGTTAACAATGTTCCTCCTTTTTATTCTCATGTTTCTTTAGTTTCTCTTTTTCATGTTTCATCCATAGTGGGAGAGGCGGGGCTTCTTCATTCAAAAATGCAATAAATAATGTCCTTATCTTTAGCCTTACTCCACCTATGGCACCAATTCCATCCTTCTAAAGTAGACTCATAGCATGTCATTCAAATACCCCCTATAAAGAAATTTTCATTATGTGATATATGATTTCTAGGTGAATGGTTTATGCCTCTCTCTTTTTTGGAGCTTGTGGATTCTTAATTATTTATCTTGACCCACCATGTCTTTGTCTTTAAAAATTGTATACTTATTACCCCATTATCTTGCAAAGTAAATTGAGAATCAAAAAATGCAAGAAAAAATAATACATATATATATATATATATATATATATAGATGCCAGCTAGGAACTTCCCAATATGCACCATCCCGAAACAAATCTTAATTGAAAGAGAATGAAAGAAGATGAATGGTAAAATAGAGAAAACTAATTATTAGTCGGTGCCATGTGTGGGTCTTTTTTGTAATTTTAAAAGATTTATATACTTATTATTTATGAATCAAAAGTTTTATATGTAAATAATAATAATATATAGATGTCAGGATTGTGATCACAATAGATTGGTGACAAACATTTAAAAATAGTTTTATAAAATTTAATTTATATCAAGGCTTACTTCAATTGGAAAAATATTGCTAATGTTCTGTTATTTAAAAGAAAAAAATTGGTTCACAAAAATTAGGTTAAATTCAAGAGACGATTTACGCATAGCAAAATCACAACAGAGTAACGGCAATCATATTGTTTATTTTAGTATTTTGACTTTTATGAATGTTAAAAGTTTTTTTTTTTTTGTAAAGAGTTAGATTTGTGCATAAAGATTAAATATAATATTATTACATAATATAATTAGTTAAATAATATTCAAAATATAAAATATATATTGTATGTTTTTAAATATACATATTTGATAACATTACTTAAAAATTTTAAAGGATAAAATATAATAAGTTAGTTGACTCTGTACAAAATATTAAAGAAATAGAGTGCCATACATGATATCTAATTATGCACTTAAATTAAAAATTAGAAATAGGATGGCAAAGTCGAGAATAAACGTTCATAATTAAAATAAAATATGATTTATAATAATAATAATTAACAAATTTCTGACCCTCAAAATAATTCATATTTATTAACATCTATTTTAATACATTAACAGTCAATTAAAATTAAATCCATTATTAAATCATGCCAAATGAAGCTTATAAAAAAATCATGTCAAATGATTAATTAATATTAAATTTAAAAATAATTCATTAATTGAAATTTTAAAATTGAATGTTCTAAAACATTTAAAAATGATTTGAATAATTGTAAAAATGTTTCGTTTTTACACTCTCTGTTATAATTAACTATTAATTTAAAATTGAATATATTTTGAGATTTTCAAATTGTTGTAAGTAACTATGGATGCATTTTCTGACATGATTTAATCAAAAAATAATTTAGATTAATCATTAATTTAATTTCGGCAATAATTCATATTAATTAATTAAGGCAATTGTCGGCAATAATTCAAGGCTAAAAAAAGTAAGCAACTAATATTATTAATAAAGATATCGAATTATAAAATAATTAATAACAATAAGTAGATTGTATAAAAATTTGAAAAATCTATTAAATTTTAAATGTTCCTATTAAAAATAACATATAAGGAATTAAGGATTGCCTGATAATGTATTAATATGTTGAAGCTTTACTTCCTTTTCTTAACATTTTTATCGATAATAAAAGGAATCAAAAGGAAAACAGAAACATGGGTCACATTGGCTTAAATAGGAAGAGAATAGAGAATGACCATTCACATGAAATTCAGAAATAAATGTAATTTTTAAAAGTTAGGCCAACCTCAAATAGCAACATGTCACTGGTGATTGAAAGGCAAGAATTTCATTCTTTGGATTTGAAAAAGCTTTATTCACTGTGGCACCTTTAGACTTTGAGATTCACAAATGTTAAGTATGAAGACAGAAATGGATATGTGCTACTTTGGAGCCAGCTTCATTTCAATTTCAATTTCTATATTACCCTAAGTGACTTGTGATATGGGAGAGTAGTGGGGTCATCTTTCTTTAAAGAAGAAAACATGTGTTAGGATAGAACAAAAGGAAGCAACAAAATCAATTCTATGATGATGGAGTAGTACATGAGTGCCCCCTTTCACAAGGGAAGAAAGTTAGGTTGGGCATCATGGACCCCTCATGCTTTCTTTATTTAGATCCATATTCTATGCTTTGTACTATCCCAATACTTTGAGAAGGCCCACCCAACCCCCAACTGAAAATTTGGAATATGTATATCACCGATATGGACAACCTATGTGACACACATTTCTAACCCTTTTGCACCAAGTCTCACACGTCTACACATTCTTGTGCAAGATAATAAAAGAAAGCAATATGTCATGGGTCTAGATACTTACAACCCTTTCCCATCATCACCTTAGCCCTTTTGGAAAACATTTTGTAAATTTAAATATATTTTTTTAGCTTTTCTAATATGATTAAGCTTTGAAATAATTCTTAATATTAGGTTTTTATTATGTGTTATATGTGTCAAATAATAATAAAGATTAAAGTTAATAGAAGAAATTAAAACTAGAAGTTTAAATGATATATATATTAAACATATATATATGTGTGTGCACCATTGGGTTAAGTATCATTGTCCTAATTGGAGGACAGGTGCGTAGTGTGTACGTGACGATGGATTTGAACCTGCCCTTGATAATTATTTTGAATTCCATAATTAACTATTCCTATGAGTGGATAGATAAAGATGTTTAATGAGTAATTTACTCATCAAAGTGAGTATCATTGGAATGAGAAGAAGATGGAGAGGGTGGGAAGAAAGGTAGTGACCCCACATAAAATGGATGTGTGATTCTATGCAAAAAAAAGGGACCAAAGCAATGAAAGTGGGTTAGTTTATTCACACGTCTCTATCTTAAAAGGGAGACATGGGGCACTGTGGTTTAGTGTTTGTTGGTTTGCCTTTCCTTTAGGCAATAATATTATTATTATTCAGTCATATTGATATGGGGTGTCTTTGATTGGTTGATGTTAGATGATTTGCGTAAAGACATTTCAAAGCTTGCAAAAGTTGGGGGATTCCAATGTGCAATGCACCACTCAACCAAAACACCCTTCATGAGATATGCCGTTTGACAAACTCAAAATACTTGAAATTGAAATCCCTTTGTTTGACAATTCACAATTATTATTTATCTTCAAACACATCATTTTAAACAGAGTTACCATTTCTTTAATCACCAAAGAGGGCCTATAATCTAGTTTGAATTTTTAAATTAATCCTATATCCCCCCCCCCACCCCCACCTTACACCATCACCATCAATTAATTGAACCTTATGACATTATGCAAATGGTCCCACACACATTAATTCATCAATGTGTATGCACTAAAAAAGGATTGTGCTTAATTGATTAAAATTGAACCGCGTCCTTATCAATTGCAAGTTACATTTTAATTCTCTCAATCAAATAAAACTGTTCATTATTATTATTATATTTTTATAGGCTTTCTTTTCCTTGTTTATTTTAGACTATGTTTATTTTAAATAATAGAATTTGAGCCAAATGTTCTATCATGCTTAATGTCAAATCATGTTTAGCTTTCTCAAATGAGTAATAACCCGTGTAATAAACAGTTGAAAAATGGGGTCAAAGTTCATTGTGAGCAATTTGAGGGTCCATGATGGCTCAAAACACCTTTAAATAGACGCCTAATTAGTGGTGGTGCCAATCGTTGAAAATAAAGCAAATAAATGGAATTTAAAAGTTGATGAAGCTTAAAAGGAATAATGTGATCACAAAATGGAATTTGAACTCATCACCTTCTTTTAAAAATAAGAGCCAATAAATAAATAAATGTCTAACCATCATTGAATAAATTGTGTTAGTGACTCAACCATTTGGATCTCTCCCATATAAACTTTAGGCAAGTACAATATAGCTTGTAGGTCAATATTCATAGTTATGGGTGCAAAATGCTGGTGGCCTTGGTTACAATCTTCCCCAAAAATAAATAAATTAATCACAACATATAGCTCCAAAATGAATGCACTAAAGTGATTCTTTTGTTACAGTTATATTTTAGTACTCCCTTTGCAAGCAATTAGAAGACAAGCATATGACATAGTAAGACAAGGACCTCTCAATTTCAAAGTACAATAGTTGGAAATCCCAATAAAAAATGTGAGGGGGAGAAAAACAACCACCACCAAGAATATGATATCTAACATAACAAGATTCTTAATAGACAATCAAATTCAACACGCAATTTGATGGGAAATAGGAAATTTATAGATCATACATTTTAGGTGTCACCATATCCATTGCAAAATAAATAAATAAGTCAAAAAATTTGTTGTCTATTTAAGCATAGTGTGAGAGGTGACCAAATTGAATACTTCCACAATCTATATATGAAAAATGAAAAAATAGTCAATTCCATGGAGCAGAGTATGATGATCCATAAATAGGTGGGTGGCATAGATAATTTCAAGGAGAGAGAAACAAATGCCATTCTCAACCATGATATGGGTTGTCAATGAATTATAAAATATAAAAAAAAAACCACTAATTTAAATAAATGCTAAAACTATCCAATGGTTTAAATTGCAATCAAATACAGGACAGAGAAGCATAGAAGAAAGAAATAAGGACGATATTTCCGCATCTATGATCATGTCCACTAGCATCTGAATTCTGAAGCCTGCAATACAATACAAATTTTTTTTATATAAAAAATTACATTATTTTATAAAATCATACCCAAAGCGAATCATTTCTTGATTAGGTAAAAATGTTCACTAACTTTTCCCTAGATTCCTAGGTAGAAACATCCTTTCCAACTCTATATTTTATTTTCTCTCCTTTTCTTATAATTATTCAGGTGGCAAGTCCAACTCCACTAGGTGGCTATGATTATTAAACAAGTTGGCCATAAAATGTTAGCATTTTAAATAAACATGTTCATCTTTTAGAGGATATAAAAAAATGTTCAGATTCATGTGCAAGAACAGAATGCATTACATTAAAATACTAAAAATTAATAAACATACGCAATAAATAATTATAATTTTCAACATACTAATACTTATTTACATATACACAATTTCAAACTTCAACCAAATTTCACAATAATTCAGTGGTATGATAAGTAAAATTAAAACCATCTAAATAGGAGATCTTATCATTAATCATCTGAATAAAAATCATATATAGATATATTATTCTTTTAGTGATATGATAAGTGAAAAGATAACACAAACAACTCTCATACACACCAAATCAAAATGAAAATTAAACAAATTATTTATTGAATTTGATAGCTTTAAGTGATGATAATAAATTGAAAAGATTAGAAGGAAATATGAGTGGGAATCAGATTCACGTGTTTTAGAGAGCTGCCGGTCACAAAGGGACAGATGGTCCTAATCGAGTGGGGGCCCACAAGAGGCCCAAAAGATCCCATCTTAGAAAAAATAAAATCTAGCCATTATTTTTGTGTTGTCCTTGTTAGGGACTCATCACTAAATGCTACCTTTGGCGTTTGTACCTCTCCTTAAGTGGGGTCCTTTCAAAGGGGTTGAGACTTCCTCTGTCCCCCAACTGTATCAAATCAACAAACATCATTTTTTTGCTTTATTTCTATATTCATTCATTCATATAAATAAATCTCTTTTGGCCCATCTAAGCAGTGAATTCACTCAGTGGGTCTCAGACACTGTGTCAACCCTCTGCTGGTCACTCCTCCATTCATTTGGAACCTTTCCCTCTTTCATTGCACAACTAACATGGAACAACCTCACTACTGCCACTGCTACCTATGCTACTTACTTTTATTTATTTACTATTACTACTTTCTATTGGATCAATGAATGTCACCATACATAATTCAAGATCATTCCTATGTCATTTACACCATCTCTACTTTTGGAATTTGTCCCATTTCCTTACTTGTTCATTTTTATAAATCAGACCCAACTTGTCTTTTAAGTAAATCAATTTTAATTTTATAAGCATAAATACAACCTAAGATATTAGTACAATATAACAAGAACACAAAGATTTATTCAATAAAATATACTTAATCTAATCACAACATATAATAAAAATCTAACAAAAAATTATATTCTAAAAAAAAAACGTGAGTCATTATAAATATTAAAAGTTATTACCATTTATTTAATTGTTTCATTATTTTAATTTATGTTGATATAAATTTCATAATAGAAATAAAAATTGTAAAATAAAGTTAGACATATTCGAACCGTTTTTGTAACCTATTTTAGCTTCAAAAATATAATTTTAATTTTGATGTGGTGTGGTGATGTTTAAAGTTTAATTTAAATTAAGTTGAGACTAAATAAATTTAAGTAGTAATATTTGAGATTAAAAAAAAAGATATTTAATGAAGAAGAAATTAAAGATTTTGATTTAATAAAAAGAAAGTAAGAGTCTTAAAAATGCTTTTGTTTAAGATTGAAAATTTAAATTTATAATATAAAAAGAAACAAAGATTTGGAGGAATATCTTATATAATAATATATGTAGTCTAGGTTTACTCGACGTGTTAAATTGGAGCACTCTATAAAATGGCCCGTGATTCGATCAAATTGTTAAATATATAAATATATAAGATAATAGGGTTATTCTAAATCTTTCTTATAAACATTTCGAAATCATAGTTGTTGATGTGTGGATCATACAGTAACTTAATTTGTGAAAGATACATTGATTGAAAGTCAGAAACTCACTATTCATAAACACTCACATAATGACAAACATGAAGTTGTTGATATATATACAGTCTTTATCGTGATGTAAGTTGATGAATTTTATTGCTGTTTCATGCAATGTTTTCCCATTCACCAAAATGCATATTACCCGTTCAATGAAACTTTGGTCGACCTACAAATGCTTCCATTAATTAAATTGATTTAAATAAAATATATAGCTATTAATAAATTTTGGGGTGGGTGTTAATTATTGCCATCTTGTTCTGACTTAATATAGCATATCTAATAAAAAATATAGTAATTAAATGTAAAGCTATTGTTATTACTATACGATATTCTCATTAGCAAATAAGAAATGTTATTATGTCATCTCTTAAAAATACGTTGATAATATATATATATATATATATATATATATATATATATATGCTATTAATCAACTGGATGATTAATTTTGGTATCTTCAAAATTTCACAAAACACATAATTTCTAAAATTGTCTAATGTGTCATTTTCAGTACAATGACATCTGAATTTTTTATTTTTTATTTGGTGAATCAATGCAATAGATATCACAGATGCAATTCAATCTATTAAAGATGCAATGGGGCTATACGCTAGCAAAAGGGAAGACTGGAAAAATTGTTATTTACTAAAATAATTTTTTTAATAATATTTTTTCTAATAAAGAATAGATTATACTAATATTTAATATATTTGATAAAATGTATACATATATATTAATAATGAAATGATGTTACTCTATATATTATACCGTTAATGTAAATTTATAATATATATATATATATATATATATATATATATTAATAACTAAATTTATACTAGCATATTGTTCATCCATCATACGTATAACTTTAAGTTTAAATAAAAAATAAGAAATAAATATCAAGATTGAGAATAATATTAAAAATAAATCACTAAAATTATGATACATAATCTTTATTAATATGATGTATTAAAATTAAAATTAAGTAAATTATAGTAATCTTAAGATTTGATTGATTTAAAAAGGAAATATCACTTAAAATTTATTACAATGTATCTATAATTAAAATTTAAATTAAATTAATATTTTATAAAAATAATAATAATAAATAAATAGAATAGTTAATATAAAAATATTAATAAAAAAATATAGTACATATAAATACTCTCAATTAACAATAAAATTAAAAACAAATTCTAGTGTTTTTTTACTTTGTTTTACAAAGTAATACAAAATACAAGGAGACGTTACTTATCACGAAAGCCCTGTGATTTGTACCTAGAATTACCAAGTAACAATACTGCGATACATGACAACAATTAGAATTAATTCAAAATTTTGTTAAGATATTTTTTGTTTTATGGGGTAAATTGATGTTTTTAGAAGTTATTAATATATTTTAAAAATCTAATAATATTTTTTAAACACCATCTTAAATAGTATTTAATTTTTTTAATTTTTAGTTAAAAATACTTTCCATCCATTTTTTTCCTTTTCTGAATTCAACGTTTTTTTTTTACGTTAATATGTAACTCTAAAGCGCTAAACAAAGTAATAGCTAGTAGTTTTTAACATTTTAATTAGTTAACATATACCTTCCTTTCAGCATAGAGGGGAAAAAACACCGAATATTTCTAACCATGTTCGTGTTATTTAAATGCCATTGACGCTTTGCAACTATAGTTAGCTATTTTTATCTTTCTCATTAGTCAAATTGAATTTTTCGTCAATAGTGGTTCATTTCTACTATTGACTTGTTCTTGCTACCCAAACATGCACGACTCTTAACTCTGTTGGTCTTCTGTTATTCTAGAATTATCTATCAATATGTATATGGAAGAACATAATGTATAATGCTTGAATTATTCTTCATAATACAGATCTCAATTGAAAAATCATCAATCTCATTTTTCATGATATATGGAAGAACCCAGTTCCCATTACCAATTTAAAATAATAACAATAATATTTTAGTTCATAGTTAAAAATTAATTTCTTTCAAAGTATTTTTTTCCATAAAAACAGATAAAAATCAAACTCTAATCAGCATATTTAATACACTCAAATATTTCTTAACTTTTGTTATTTTTAATATAAAATCGACTGCTATGAATAATGACATATTCATTTTTTTGATTTTACTATAAACAATAATTCTTTTATACAATTCAAATAAAATGGATTATTTTAAAATTTTTAACTTTTACTTGATATATCTATATATGTAATTAACATAATTAATTATTAGTGATAAATTATTAAAATAATATAATTTTTGATCTAATCAAAACACACACTTAATGAAACATACTGTTTGCATGCAAGTAATCTCCAAAACACAGGGATGATCTCATCTCATGTGTTGGTTGATATATATTTATTTTGTTAAGTTCCTTCATCACAGACTAATTTTCTCTTAAAACAAATACTTTCTGCTTCCCTTTCTTATCTCATGTACATTTACTTCTTTTTTTTATCAAATATTTAAATTATTTGAAATCCTTCAAAGTTAGGATTCTGATAAAAGGGAAAGGCATGGCACATCCATTGGCGATGATTGACTTGAAATAGGGGTGACGATTCAATAGCTCACACACAATAAGGGAAAAGAATTGACCAGTCACGTGGGTGTCACATGCAGTTCAACCCCTCACCATGTTTACCTATTATAATTGTTGTGCATTCCTGTTTTCGAGGGAATGAAAACTACTCAAAATAGTGGCAATCCATTTGGAAAAAGCCATTCATCATTCAGTCGGAATCAGAAACAGAAACAGAGTCAGCACAGGATAGCATAGCATAGCATAGCACAGTTGAACAGAAACAAAACGAGTAATAATAGCAGTGAAGGAGGGGTTGCCATTTTTAACCGCGTTCTGTGAAAATCTTAACTGCAAGGGATCTTAATATGTACACGCACAATAATTAGTCAAAGGAAGACCGTACCCACCTCGGTAACAGTAAAATTTTATTATTCTCATTTTCTTTTATTAAATTATTAAATTATGAAATTAGAGTGAGATTGACATAAAGGAGGAATATAATTGGGGTAGGTACTGGTAGCTCCAGTCCCTATTTAACAGTGACCGGAGAGAGAAGCAGGGTCGCACAGTAAGGTCCCTATGACACGCCTCACTCAACAACCTTTCTTTTTCTTTTTCTTTTTTTCGCTCCCCAAAACCATCGATAATCTCCACCTGCACCGCCTCCGGAATTAACACCAATCTTTTTTCTATTATTATCCCTAAAAATAATTACAAAAACGCATAACGCCGTCGTCTTCGCCACGCTATCAATATCATCAATGATCGCAATAACCGTGGCAGCTTCCCAAGACTTTTTCTGTTTTTCCTCTCTCTCTCTCTCTGTTCACACAGGTTGGACACTGGACGTTTCCCATTTTTTATTTTAAAAAGTAAGAGATAATTTGGGTAATAATAATTATAATATTTTGGCAGGGTGTTGGGAACCACCGGTTATCGTGTCGGGTTGTGCATTCTGCATTGGCCTTTGGTCTAAAGCCTGATCTCTAAGAAATGGCCGTTGCAGGCACTCTTCAACAACAGCGACATTTGCGCGCGTCCTACGTGTCAGCTTTTGCCGCACACCTGTCGCTTTCTGTCCCCACCCTCGTTGACCTCACGCGCATCACCGTCGCGCGTTTACACGCACACCACTATCTCATTGTGGTTACCTCGTCTCTCCATTGGGGAAACTATCCAGCAGATGCATCATGGGCCCCACAATCCCTAACTTTCCTTTATCACCTTTTACCCACTCACAAAACTCCGAATCCGCGATAGAGAACCCAATTCCATTGTTTTTCATTGTAACAAAATAATCAATCAACGAAAAGCTCAACTATATATATACATAATATATAGTCATAGTTAGAACTTAATAAAAATCCCATACATCAATTGAGAGAAAATATTAATTTTCAGTTTAACTAATGGGTATTTAAAAATATTCAATAAAAAACAAATGATTTAATTGTTAATATCATAAATTTCAATAAATAGCAAGTTGGCATATTTTTCAAGAATGAACCCAAAAATCAGCACCAAATGCCAAAGCTAAGCGAAATTTTGCCGAAATGCAGTTGGCATTGTGTAATGTTTCGCGGCTAAAGTAAAATATGTACAAAAAAAAATAACAGAAGCAAGGTAACAAGTAGGACAAAAGAATGGAGAAATTTGGGATCAAAATGAAACTATTTTTTTTTTTTACTCTTTTTCCATTTTGTTAAAAATTGATTTCTTTTTTCTTTTTCATTTTTGAAGGGATTGATTAGGGAGGGTCCTATTTTTTCCAAATTTAGGACATGTTAACATGAACGGTGGCAGTCTTGGAGGATTTACAGATGGGACAAGAGTGAAGTGCAGAGCCACAGAGAGTACACAAACAGAGGTGCCTGCACGGCAAAATCAACACACACGACTCCTCTTTCCCACAGTTCCTGCACATCCTGCTAATCCCATTACTCTCACCATTGCTTCTCATCATTTTCCTAACCCTACACCCATCCTCCTTATCCTTCACCCCTGCGCATCCTGCTAACATGCGCCACCCCTCCTCTTTCTCTTTCTCATCCTCATCACCATCCTCGGTGCTTCCGCAGCAAGACTGCGCGTCATCCATCACCGCCGCGGGACACACGGTGGCGCCATCTTCGTCGATTACTCCACCGCGATGCGTCAGAACCTGTTCCAAATTTGTGCGTAAAGCATTGGCTGTAGCCTCGTTTGTTTGCGCCAAGTCACGCCAAATTTGATTCTCCAAACAAAGAGACTTCACTCTCTCTTCCAAGGCCCAGTTAATTTTCCCAATCTTCTCTATCTCTTCTTCCTTCGCCTTCAGTTTCTTCATCACCTCGCTCTCAATAGCTTCAATAATCCTCCTCGCTTGCCTCTTCCTCTTTTCCTCAATCTCCATTCTCACTTTCTCCATCTAAACAACAAAATCAAAATTAGAACAATGAAATGAAATGAAAACAAAATAAAATGAAATGAAATGAAATGAAACTGATATGAAACTTACTCGTTGCATAATGAGTTGATCGATGTCGAGTTGTTGTTGTTGGATCTGAAGAGAAATATCTTGGCCGAGAAACGAGAAAGAGTCAGAAGAAGAAGGGAAAGAGAAGTTGTTGACAGTGATGGAGTTAGAATTCTCTCTGGAACGCTTTCTAGACAAGGGAACGACGTTGTTGTATGTGAGACCGCTGTCAGATTTCACGGCGAGAGAGTTATAAACCGCAGGGGGAAGAACCGTCTCAGTTGCGGCAGTGGTGGCTGAGAATGGAAGAAGAGAAGAATAACCCATCTGAGTGTTGTAGAGATTAATATTTGACTCGATGGGATTCATCATCTCCCTGCACAATCACCGTAATGAATAAACTTAACAATAATAATAAGAAGAAGAAGAAGAAAAAGAAAAGAGAATGAATATGTACCGGTTGCCTAAGAGTTGAGAGGGGAAGAGGTTAAGATGGCGAGCCTCAACGGCCATGTTGTTATGTACGAAGAAGAGAGGAGGAAAATGAAATGATATATATTTTTGCTTATGGTTGTTGTGTGCGTTTTTAGCGTGGGTGAGAGGGAGAGAGCGAAGAGCTCGGTGAGAAAGAGGATGAAGCAAAAATACAATAACAAGTATGCAAGAAAACTGAAGCAAATAGAGGTGGCAAGGCTCTATGGTGGGGTTTATTCAGGGTTTCCCAAGGTCCACACATTATTAATAAATTAATATATTTATTTATTTAATTTAATAAATAAATAAGCAAACGTTAGACCAAAATAATTTAAAAATGGGAAAGAGTAAAGACAGTGTTTGTTCGGGTGTGTGAGATCTTTTTGTCTATATAATAATAATTCTCACAACCTACACCAGAGTGGCAGATACAAATTTGATGTGGCAACCTGTTTTCACAATTTCTAAGGGCATTTTCGTAAAATAAAGAGTAGTAAATAAATTAATTTAAAAAGTAATAGTGCCAGGTAATACCTGCCGACTGGAGGCTGCCACGTTGGCAGCGCTACAATCCAATGTAACAGAGTTTTTATTATTATTTTAATTGTAAAATTAATTAATAGTGGTGTTGTTGAGTTGTTTCTTTTATCTAGTATGGTCGTGGAAGGAAGAACAATGTGATAAAGGTGGGGCCCGGGGTGTGGAGGGAAACACGTGTGTGGCAGGGTTGTGGGGGAACAGTACAAGGTGAGGCTGGTGGGCACGTGCGACCTGCCAGCGTGGAAGGGGGCGTGGGACCCGGAGAAGGGAGGGTACGGTGTACCCGGTGGAAGGGGAAGGGCTTTTTGGCAGTTTCCTTTGCTTTTTCTCACCAAAATGTTGTTGTTTGTTCTGTTCTTTCAGTCATGGTGGTGGCATGGGAAACGTTGCTTCTGCATCATTCCACCTTTCTCCGCCACGTGTCCTTTTCTTTTTTTTGGGATGGGTTCTGGTCCACACCCTCCCATTCATTACGCTTCACCTATGTCATTGTGATAAAAAATCATAGCCCTTGGAAATTTCAACGCTCTTGTTTCATTCCCTCTTGTTGTTTAGATGGTTCATCACATTTATGTTTTCCTAAACCTTGTGTGTGTTCTATGCCTTCCATTCATTAATTAAACCAATAAATGCTCAGAAATATGGAATCAACTTCTATCATGTCAAGATAATTAATTAATTAAATAAATAAAGAAATAGCCCCAAAAATTGCATTTATGGTTATTAAATGAATTAAGGGTGGTGACGTGAACTAATCTTCAGAGTGATTCTTTGATTAGGGCATTTTTCTCATAAACCTATAGAGTATTTCTCAAAGAAAATGAACTGGTTTGTTTGCATATAAAAAAAATGATTAGCAAATTAAACTGAGTCTAATTTTAAGTTAAAATTAAACTAATTTCATTGGTAAAGAAATTAACCCGGTCTAACCAATTAACAAACTAAACTAATTGTATCTGAATTTTTAAAATTTTAATTAAGATAAAATTTCTAACTGATAAAATATATATAATATCTCAAATTAAGAAAAGAGTTTCAAGTAAAAAGTCCAAAATTAAATAATATAAAATAAATCCATCTAGAACTAAAATCAATTGGATTAATTGATAATATTAATGGCTTGATTTTATAAAAAAAAAAAATTTACCATAAAAACATAAGAATATAATTAATATTTTTATAGAAATTATTTTCTAAAAAATTTTCAATGTAGCTTTAATATCTGTTATTTATTATTTTCCTTCTTAATTAATTTGTTTCTAGTTGATTGCTCCAATCTTTTCTTATCAGCACTTGCCTCTCTTTCTGGTACAGGTACGAAATTATTAAAAATAATGTTACAATAATATTATTATTAAATTTTAAAAATCAAATAGAAAAGCAAATTCCTTTAAATAAAGTAAACAATTAAAAAGAAAAACTTCCAAAAGACACTTTTATTTGAAGTTAAATCTTTTATCTTCCACTAACACTGCATCTGGACGGGAGAAATGTAAAATTTGCTGCAAAGGAATTTCAACAGCACAAATTAGAAATATTTTGACAAGAAATAAATTTCTTATTTTAATTTTTTATTATAATATTTTTTGTTCAAATTTATAATACGTTCCAATTTTGAATTGGGATAATTTTTTAATTACTAAAAGAAAATAAACAAACCATTGAACATGGATGAGATTGTTATATATATATGGAGTTCAACGATGCGACAAAATTCTAAATTCAAAGTGATATTAATACATCTTTTTCATGTATGAAAAAAGGAGGGAAAAGGGTATGCATTAACTACTAATAATTAATGTTGAACTGTTATGAAGATATCAAATTTGTCATGTGCTCGACTTTATCTTTTTTACTTACTTTTTTGAATGCGTGGGCTTTCTTCCATTGAAATTTTCTTCCGAATCTAACTTCTAGTAAGATCTAATTAATTCGAGATCTCAAAGCTTTGATATAATGTATTTTCTGAATCTAACACTTTGTCCATATCCACCTACTCATAGAAAGAATTTCGAAGTTGTGGATAGACATGGATGTATTGAATTCATTATTGTTTAGCTAGCCTCCATCAATGGTTGCGTGTATCATGTTATCACTTTCCCATGAAAGTTGCTTGTCATATATGTACTCACGTTCTATATTCATAGATTATTTTAGTACCTATGTTTCTTTTTATGGTATCATAATGTTTACAATATATGTGGTAAAATGTTTATTACTTATTAATTATGTTTTTTAAATTATAAATTTATGATAAAATATTATAAATATTTGGCTATTGATTCTCTCTGTTACTCATCATTAAGACTTGCCAAGCCTAAAAAAAAAGACTAAAAGTTGTGCTATGATTGATACATATATGGTAACGGGTTCACAATTTGAATAAACTTAGTTGTTAAGGTTTAGCCATAATGGAAAAAAGCAAATGCATTCATTATTCCCTAAAACCTTTCTCAATCAATTTGTGGGTTCAAATGAAAGATCTAGATGATACTTTGAACAGTTTTAATTATATATATACATATATAGTATGCGTTTCTATTTTATTTATGATATACAGTTTTGGAAAGTATTTTATCTCATTAATTTAATTTTTAATAAATTTGTTCCTTTTTTCTTATTAAATGTACATAAAATAACATCAATGGTCAGAGTTTTGTGTCTTTTTGTCTAGAATCCAGAATCGATTTTCTCTGCAATGGAAAAAATCCACTCCATCCAATGTATCTAGAAAATCATGTGAGACATATTGGGACACATGTTAATACTAGCTAGAAATAAATTTTAGAATAGCTGGATTGTATTCTTAATTTTTTAATTTTAAAATACCGGATATATTTAACTTTGTTTAAAATTAAAAATAAAAATGAAAATACTCAATGAATGTATTAATAAAAACATTAAAATAACAAATCTATATGCATCTTGATGCCAAAGTTTAAAAAGAATCAACATATGACTTTAATTGAATTTAATGTATCATATATATATATAATTTGATCTTATTTTTCTCCATATGATATTCTTTGGCCGAATCTCAATATGATATTTAAATTCACTCTGTGCCCACTTTAGGACTGGTTTTTCTTTAAATTCTAGATGTGTGATTTCTTTAATTAAACACACATAAGTTAGTTCCGTTTCAGTATTAAATAGATCAAAATTTGTTTAATTTGAGAAAATAAATTTTCTTGTTATTAATAATTATTAAAATGTTATAATATTTTGACAATTTATTATATAAATTATTAAAATAGAATAATATAATATTTTTATATTTATTAATGAATAAACAAATAGAAAACATTTTCTCATCACTTGGACAATATCATTACAACAGACATGGAGATGTGGTTTGTCTAACAATTGATCTACATATTCTTTTATTATGATTATTATTTGTTATTATGGGTGGCATGAGAAGCAGAAACAAAATAAGACCATACGATGTTGTTGGAGTTCTTTTTTTTTTAAGAATTTTTTACTTTAAACATTATATGTTTGTTTACATATCCAATCTTGGACATGCTAGCTCACTTTTAGGAGACAAAAAAAAGAGTAACAAATACATAAGTCTCTTATTCAAGTGCCAAGGATGGGAGGATCTCCAAAATTTAATTCCCAAATCAATGTTAATTGATAAACAAAAAAAAGCTAAAAAATGTTAAGCAGAATCTAATTAATGGCAATGCCAATAAAGAATTACCCAAGTGGGTTTAGTTTTACATGCAATTATTTATTATAATCCTTAACACCCGACGGATGAATTGAGGAGCCTTAACTTTAAAATAATGACACATAATAATGATCAAGACATGCATCACAAGGGTAAGATTACATAAATTTAATAGATAATTTAAGTATAGGAAAATAATCAATATCTTTATTTTTAAATTGATTAATAAATTAAAAGTAAAAAAAATATTATAAATATTACTCACATATGATTTTTAATATATATTAAACATAACTTTTAATAAAAAGAATTATTAATTAATTAATTCTTTAACTAATATCAAAATCCTAAGTTTATCATAAAGTAAAAGTAAGTTGCATAAGGCAGGCATGCCGTACAGACAGAGAAACAAGCATTGTTTATGTATAGCAAATTGGCTTGATTATTTTTTTCTAGACCTCGATATTCCCAATTGCTTAATGTGACTTTAAATTTGGCTATAATGTTAGATTAGGAATGGTTATATTAAAAAGTTGGGCACGTTAATTTGGTTATATTATCATGAATAATGGAATGAATGGGATGTGATCATGAGGTAACACGAATTATTACCTTAGAATTTTTGTAGAAAAAAGAAATTATTATTGCATATGGAGGGCCATCTTTTTCCATGATTTAAATTTTATAACCTTTCTTTTCGCTTGAAGTAAGGCTCTCTTGGCATTAATAAGACGGAAAGTAAGAGAACATTCAAATTAACCCAATTAATTAGCCAAAGAATTTGAGGTTTAAAAATTGCCAACCTTATCAAGTTTCTTGAAAAAGTGAGATGAGTTAGACAAATAAAGGAGTCATTGGAAGATGAGTAGATGAGAAGTAGCTGCTAGATTGATTCCACCTTGTCAACTCTCTCTTCATCTTTCTCTTTCACTCTACCTCCATTATTGCTCATATATATATATATATATATATATATATATACTCCCCCCAACCATATTGACCCTACTTTATTTTTTATCCACCAATGAAATAAGTATGAAAAAGAAAAAAAATAAAAAATAATTAAAATTAAAAAAAAATCATATACAGAAGAACTATATATGTTTTGATTAATTGATTTTTATTATATATTTAAAGATATATAATAAAAAATTATATATAATAATTTTTATTATTTATTAAGTTTGTATTATATATTCTTAAAACATACGTTAAAAGAAGTGTTGATTAATTACTTTAGTGGAGGATGGATCATAGGAGGGGATCATGTGTGTTTGTGCTTGCCCTTCTTTCAAGGGAAAATCGTTTGCATCTTGACTTGTGAAAATAGTTTCTTTAATATATCTTTTTCCTCTTTTTCTCCATTCAACCTAAAGTTTTTGTTATTCCACATGTGATCTCCACCCCTTCTAATTCTCACATTGAGAGAATCTCTTACTTTCTCTCTCTATGGCTTTGTTTTCTTTATTTGGGAATCTCATTTATCATCTTCACAATACAAGCATATAAAACCAATCTTTGAACATGTCAAGCCTCAATCTCTCACTTTCCCTATGTCAGTCAGTGTGTGAGAGAGAGAAAGAGGGATAAAAACAAAGGTTGATAATTAATGAAGGAGGATCTTCTGCATGACAAAGTGGAAGTGAAAGAACACTTTCTTTTTCTTTTTAATTGTTTTGGTTTTACGAAGTTTTCTTTACTTTATTTTTGTATTTTTACTTGTTTTTTTTATTGTGTTATGGCAAACTTGAAGGGTGAATTTTAGCTCAATTGGGTTGTGTGAGTTGAGCCATCATTATATCTTGTATTGGAAACATACCTTACTTGTGCTCAGGATACTTGAAAGAGGGTAGCTTTATATCTATCTATAGCCAACAACAAAATTTGACCGTTAGGTTGGAAGGAGTGAATTTCAGAGAAATTGCATGCACTCATATTTGTGGACCCCCTTTTAAGTAAAGTTAGAGTACTTGATTCTTTTCCTATCTCATAATATCTTTTTATAATAAACCTTTCATTTAGATATTTACAAGTATAGTTTAATTTCTAGGAAGTTCTAAATTATAATTTGAAAATTACACACTGTCTTTGTAATTTTTAAAAAATAATCAAACATACAAATATTTATTTATAATACTTAACTCTAGGATCTCCTTTCTTTAGTATATCTCTAGCACTTCCCTATTCAGAGCAGCATGTAACTTCACTATCAGAATTCAATTCCCATGAAATGAAAAACTACCAAAATTGAATGGAGATGTGTGAATGAAAGTGAAAGTGAGAGATTTTGGGAAATGAAGTTTAGATGTGGTCAATGGGAATGAAGAATGCATTTTTCTCTAAGAATACATTTCCCAATGCATGGTCTAATTTTCTTCTTTTATTTTTTGGTCAGACTTGATAATTTCATGTGCAATAATGTCCTTCTCCTTTCCACAATATGACAGGTCATTTCACATTTATTTCTGAGTTCTCATACATAATGTTATTCAAGAAAATATGCTTATTCTAGAGGAACCACATTTGTCTATACAGTTTTTTGACTCATTTGCCACATTCAAGTTCCCTGCATTTATTGTCTAATTTGCTTCTGGGATTTTACATTGGGAACTCCAACCCTTTAATGGCACTGATCATTGCAAGCATAGTAAAAATGATCCAGATTGGTGTGGATGAACTATAGTACACCATCATGTGTGAGAAGAAATAAAAATTTCAACCAACACATATTGTTGTTTAGTAGGGTAGGTAAGTTGATCAGAGCTTGGATAAAAAGGAATTAAATTTAAGCCATAACAAAGTGAAATCAATCTTGATAAACCAAATAAATACATCAACATACTTGTATATTTATAACTAGCAAAATTAAGTTGTTTCTTATTTGTCATGAATTAGCAAAATAGACTAACTTGATTAAATTTTTTAACATATGATTTAAATTTTAAATTTAGGTTCAAATGAATTTTGAGTTTCTTTGTTTCAATCCATCTGAACATTTTATTTAAACGAGTTTGAGTTAATCCAATCTATTCAAATAAAAAATATAGATTTGTGTAAACTTAGATTTCTATTTTATGATTCAAGGAAAAAAGTAGACATTTTTCTTTTCTCTTCCCATAAACTTAAAGCCCAAATTGGATTGATCCGATTTAAATCGGATAGTCCATTTTAATACATTGCTTAAGTACTGCTATATGTTAATTAAATAGTATAACAAGTTCGTGTTGATTACTAAATTTTTTTTATATTTTTCTTCTTTTGTGTTGTATTATCATTGAAGAAAAACAATGAAAGTGAAATATAAAATTAATATTTGTTCTATTTTATTCGTCCCCCCTATTTACTATGTAACTGGAAATTAAAGCATATGCAAAACAATTTCACTGCTTTAAGTAATAGAATTTTAATTTTATTGCTTTTCTTAACCAAGCTTAACCTTCAAATGACAGAAGCCATTGCTTAGTCTAACATGCATTGCTTAGTATATTTGATTCTACTTGACTTCTTGATGGAAACTAAGACAATTCTCCTAATTCAATTGGTTTACGTACCAAAAAATTTCCACTGGTTCGGCTCTACATCATTATTGGACTCTATCTTTTCGGATTAAAATTTGCACCCACAAGCCCAAACTCAAACAACGTTGGGTTTAACTTCACTGGGAAATAGATGAAGTTTACTAGAGCCCACAAACAAACTAGACTAAGAAAAGCCTTCATTAAAAAACAAGTAAAAGGTTTTCTTTTTATTTATCAGGCCATAAAAGATGGGTTTTTATCAATTTTTTTTGGTACACTATAAAAAATAATAAGATTTGAACTAAAGACTCTCATATAAAATTCTTAATCTTTTATTTCTAGACCATTCTTAATGGTTTTAAGTTTTTATCATTGGCCATTACTTTTTGCGTCCTCTCTTTTTTTAAAAATTTTTATTTCTAAATTTATTATTCTGTAGGTGTATAAAATATGTTTTCAGTTTTTACATTTATATACAATATTTTTCAAAATTTAAAATTTAAAATTTAAAACTATATTTTTATACTTCTGGAATTTAAATTTCAAATGTGTATTTTTATACTTCTTGAATTTAAATTCAAAAGGTATATTTTTATATTTTTAGGATTTAAATTCTTGGAAGTTTACTTTTACACTTTCGAAATTTCAATTTCAGAAGCATTATTTACATTTGTATAAAATATAGTTTTGGAATTTAAATTCTAGAAATGTATTTTTATACTTCAAAATCTGAAAACATATTTTATACGTTTTGGAAAGGATAATTTTAAAAATAAAAATTATAAAAAAAGAGAGGGATACAGTTAGAAGAAAGGGAGTGTGAAAAATAATTGCCTTTATCATTTAATTGAGCCCATTTTTTTTCTTTTGGTCAAACCCATTTTGTCCTTCAATCAACCGTTCAATCCCTCCATAATGGACAATCTAGCCATGTCCAGTAATACCTTTTAGTACTATAAGTATACCTTCCAAATTTTTTTTCTTTCACACCCTAATTGATTAATTGAAATGACAAAAATACCTGCAAAAAAAATAAGAGATATTAAGGGTAAAATGGTAATAAAAAACTCCAAAAAATTAAATGGGTGAAAAAAAAAGGTGCGATAATTAAAGCAAGATCCATTGACCCAACTAGGAAATAAAATTACAGGAACCTATGCCCTGGCTTGTGTTTTGATTTTTGGAATGGTGGGTGTCTTGTTTTGTTTGGGCCTGGGCCTTTAGGCCTGGGTGCTACTTTCGTATGTATCAGCAGGTCCATACTTTTTCCATTCTATCATTTCATTTTATGTTAATTTAATTCATTTAATCCAACTCAATTTTAATTTATATGAACAAAGATCAAAATATTTATAAACACACAAAAATTCATATTTATAAAGCTATAAGATTAAAATATATTAAATTTTATGGATTAGATCAATGATCTTAATTTTTTATCTTCAAATTTTATCTCTTATTTTTTTTTAAAAATTTCTATCAAATTTTTTTCTTTTTATTTTCTTTTTCTCTCTCAAAATAAAATAAGGATGAAAAATTAGAAAAATAAGAAAATATAAAGAGAAGAAAAAAAATGAGAAAAAAAGATAATTTTAAAAATAAAAAGATAAATATATTTATAAAAATTAAAAAAGATAAAAATATAAAAAAACTAAGAAAACTTGAGAGAGAGAAAAAAATTTAGAAATAAAATTTTTTTTAGAGATAAATAAAAAATATTTTAAAAAATAAAATTAAAAATAAATAAGTTAAAAAATATTTTAATACAATAAGAATATTAAAAATAATATTTTAAAATAAAAAAATTAAGAGAGAAGAAAAAATTTAAAAAAAAAAGAAATAAATATAAAATAATATCGTAAAAGTTAATTCGTCCATCTTATTTAGTTTAAAAATTATGTGCGTTAAAGTTAGAAAAATCTTACTTTTTTAGATGAGTTATTACACCTTCATTTCATTTAATTTGAGGTTTACACAAGTTAAGATTTAAAAAACCTACTTCTAATCTAATTTTAAAATAAAGAGATATAAAAGAATGTTAGATAAATTAACTCATATTTATTTAATTTAATTTAAGAATTATACGAATTAAATTATAAAAAATTTATTTTTTAAATGAATTATAAAATAAATAATAATAAAATAGGATGAGATGAATTAATCCATATTTATCTTACTTAATTTAAAAATTACATCAGTTAGAATTTAAAAATTTACTTTTACATAAATTACAAAATAAAAAAAAAATAAAATAGAATTGGATAAGTTGATTAATAGGTTACCCACACTAACTTAAATTAAAGATATATTTTATAAAATAAAATAATTATTACAACATTTTTAAATTTAAATGCTTTAAATGTTAGTATAAAATAAAATAAAATGATATAAAATATCTTTTAAAATATTTTATAAAAAAATTCTGTAAAATAAAATAATTATTGCAACACTTTTAAATTTAAATACTTTAAATATTTTATAAAAAAATAAAATGATATAAGGTATATTTTAAAATATTTATAAAAAATTATAAAATAAAATAATTACTACAACCGTTTTAAATTTAGATATAAATATAAAAATAAATAAATAAAATATAATTTAAAAATATTTTTACATCATTTTAAACAATAAATAATGTAAAACAACTTCAGAGTGGATGAAATTTGTTTATTTATTTCCAGCGTTTTTATGACTAAGTGCTTTAAACAATTTTATTTTTAATATAACATCATTCTTTTTCCAATTAAAAATATATTCTTCATCTCCCCCGTCTCTATTTTCAAGTTCATCTCAAAGCTTCATCTCTATTTTCAGGTTCAGAATCTCTGTTGAATGCCTTTCTTCTTAGATCTTTTATTTTCATTCATTGACTTGGAATTGCAAATTGGTGTTAGAGAAGTTCAATCCTTCTCAAAATGCTTATAAATTTTGCCAAATTTCTATAATCTCTAATTACGGACCCTAATGATCTCAAATAAGTGATATTGAGGATGTGAATTGCGTAAAGATATTTGTGTTAAGTTGACTCTTGTTTGCTTGCTTCCCTGTAAAAGGCTAAATCGCCTCTTCTTTTTGGTGCAGAGTGTGGTGCTGGTGATTTTGGCGGTCCCATTATTGTCGCATTTTATGTCGACTAAATATTTCAAGTGGACTTGCTTTCAACTGAAAGAATTGTAACATCTTTTTTTTCATCATAGATAAATCGTTGTTGTTTCAGAATAATGCAATCTATAAGCTATTATGAAATTTCATTTCATAACTTGTCAGCAATTTTTTTATTTTGTATGTTAGGTAAGAGAGAATTCAAGGTCTCTTTTAGGAGGCAAGTGCCATTTTGGTGGAGGACAAGATGGTCTGTTCTGTTCATTGTTAATATACGAGAGGAATCATTGATTAAGTTGAACCTAAAAGCAGCCCAAACAACTGTTTTAACTGGAGTGTTTTTGTACCAAATTCCCAGGTAACTGTGTTTTCTAATTTCCAAGATTGAAGAAACCAAGTTCAAAGGTTCCACCTCGTGAAACCAAGGTCATGCCACCATTGAGGGAAAATGAGAGTGCAACGGAATCAACTAAAATAAAAATTGCAAATGAAGGGACAAGATTATAAGCAAGGAGGCAGAGAAGAGAAGGGAAAGAATTAACTCTCACCTTGATAAGCTTTACACTCTTCTTCCTTGTAATGCTAAGGTATATATTTAAAACTAAATATACTTATAAACCCATATTGAGTGATATCTCTCTTTCTTGCTAAACTGTTTGGTTGCTAAGAAGAAGGGTATAAAGTCATTTTTGATCTCTTAATCACTTCCTTCTATGTTATTTCATCCATGGGCAATTCCCATTTTATTTATTCTTGTTTCTGGGACTTTATGAGATTTAAATAAAAGTAATATATTCTGTATTTTTTAATATATTATACCCAAAAAAGGTGTCAATATTGTCGCCTGTGATTTAAATTACTGGTAACTCAACTCTTCATTTTATTATCCCACAAGCAGGGAGAAGCTAGTGCCTCCAATGAATATAACAATTTCTAGCCTGACTCTCTCAACACTACCAAGCAGATTATTCAAGACTTAGAAATAGGTAGTGTTCCGCACTGGTGATGTATGCTATGCTAATGGATACATTTCATAGTGGCACCAGTTTACTGCCCAAATTGAGCCAATTGCATCAATTGTACCTTATATGATGGCAAGGTTTGCATGTTATACATGAACTGCATTTTTTATGTTTACTGTTACTCTTTATTCTCTTATATTCTGCTTTATATTATGTGCTTTTAGTGGAAATCATGAACGTGACTGTCCAGGGACTAGATCATTTTATGGGAACTTGGATTCAGGTGGTGAACATGGTGTACCAGCTCAGACCATGTTTTATGTTCCTACAGAGAATAGGAAAAATTCAAGTACAATATGCCTATAATTTAAGCCTTTTGCTGATTATTCTATATATCTATGTTGTTTAATAAATTCCCTTTTTATAACACTCATGTGGATGTAGGCACGATACTTTAACATTTATTCAACACATCAAATTTGCATATCCATTCATATTGTGTTGCATCAAATAAAACTAGACTAATCTATTCATAAATGCAGTAAATTAAGATAACTTCTTAAGTATACCTACTGAATATTAATGATATCGTTTCCTCTAAAAATGACTTTGAAAATTACATCACTAGGTACTTTGTTGACTATGACATGTTCAAGTTATGCATAGCTCACACATAACTTGATTGGAGAAAAGAATTAGAACACTATAAATTCATTAAACATTGCCTAGCGTCTATTGGCATATAGAAATAGTCATGGCTGATATTTCTTGCACATAGGGTAATTTAAACATTCTTGATCTATTACTATATATAGAATAGCTAGCAAGTCTTAAAAGTTTTATTGCATCTCTTGATGAACAACTTAAAAGAAGGGAGCCTCTTATAGATGACCAAATGATCAGAAACTATATATGATGCTATTAGATTTCATCTTCCATTAACCTATCTTGCTGATATGAACTATTAAATACTTAAGGTAGGTCACAAGCTTCGGTATTGAGAATGCAACTTGATGGATCTAAAAGGTCAGCTACACTTGGATGAACAACTGTTAATGAAGAATGGATATGGACCCACAAATTCTCAAGTAAGTAGATATAGCAAAAGCATGGAGATTTCAAATCAGACTTCACGAGAGCAATGCGTAAGATGAGCATGATGACTCTACTAACTGGCACTAACGCCATAAAAGAACTCCATCTATTTCTTATAGGCCTGAACTTAATGAACACCATGTTGGCCCTTTAGATTCTCTTAGCTTAGTCTCATGGAGGTATCTAATCTACTTCTAATAATAGTTATACATAGATTTTTCTACTTCTGGAGTCTTAGTATATTCTTCTTTATTCTCTTTCTATTTATTCCAAACTTCCTTTCTAGACATTACATACATCATGTTATTTTGAAATATGTGTTTGCATTCTTCTTCGCCGTATATCTTAAGAAAGCACACCTATCAAATCCACTACATGAAGCAACTTAAAGGAACAAAATTTCAGACCTTTTGATTATTTTAGGATCTAACCACTCTCCTGTTTTTATATTGAAAAAATCACATGCTACCATTTTTTAGTTGATTTTAGTTAATAGAAAATATAAATTAGTTTTTATTTTTTATTTATTTTTTCTTTTTTTAATTTAACTTTAGTATGACTAATATATGAAGTTTATATGACTAAATATGGTTCAAAACACCTAAAAGACTTCTACGAGGTCAAGCCTCACTATTTTTAAAAATAAAATTTTAAAATATAAAATTAAAATTAACAATAAAAATAAAATTATATATAAATTCAATTCTCAATAAATAGAAATGTATAATTGGTAGTATGACAACTCTTCAGCTTGCATAAACAATATTTTTTAATTTTTAAAATATAATTTTCAAAATATAGTCAGTAAAAGCAAATTGTATAAATGATGTTTTGTATTTTTATTTTTGTAAAATGATTAAATAATTTGTAATGTGTAATAGAAACTACTAAATATTGATAAATAGAAAAAAATGCTAAAAAATAAATAAAAAGTTAATATGTTTTACAACATTTTTTTTAATATTTTGTAAAATATATCATTCTTTTACTGCATCTTTAAACTAAAACGTTTTAAAAATATCTTTTATAACGTTTTTAAATTGAAGCACTTTAAAATATAATCTTTTATAATCTTTTTAAAATGTTTTTAAATTGAAATGCTTTAAAATATTATTTTCTACATTAGTTATTAAATACTTTAATATATCATTTATTTATTATAATTCTTAAATATATAAATTTTTAAAAGTACTGTAAATAATAAAAAAAATTGCTGTAAAATGTTATTTTTGGTATAGTGATTGTTAGGTTGAGCCAAGTCAACGTGCACCACATTAATAGGTGCAAAATAATTTTCTAACCTTGGATCCATAATTTTCAACAACTATTCCATCAAACCTTCTCTTCAGATATGCAAATAAGTTAAACTAAAATATATGTGCAATTATTTGCCTTAATGGTTAAATGTTAACATGCAACAATAATGACATAATTTTGATGAATATTTACCATTAAACTATGAAGCAAATTTTTAATTTTACTTGAAAGCATCTCACATTAAATTTAATATATATAATTTTTTATTATTAATATTAATACATAATAAAATCAATGACTCTCATGTAATATAAAACAAAAATCTATAAATAAATAATAATAATTTAAACATTATGCAAAGTTAAAAAATAAACAATTTCATATTTATGATAATAAAATATTAAACAAATAATATATCCATCCATTTTGCATATCTTAATAGATTTAATTTATTTGGACTGAATATAAATTTTAAAATTTTTTTCTTAGACCATGATTTCTTTTCTTGCAGAAACTTCTCCAACTTCTTATATACCAATATTTACTATTATTTTTAATCATGATTAAAGTAAAGAAATCACAACAATTTTTAATTTAGAGATTTACGACAATGTTAACACTAAATATATAACAATCAACATGATTTTTTATTTGAAGTTCATCAAACATAACAACCTTCAATACTATAAAGAATACCTAAAATTTACATAAAAAATACATCACTACACAAAGCAATTATATATTTTTAATATATACCTATGTTATGTATTAATTAATCAATCAATCATTAACCATGTTGTTGACATACTCTCTCAACTTCATGCAAACTACATCCTTTTAAGTTAAATATTGTTCGAACGTACTAGTCAGAACCTGATAAGCATAAATTTCATAAATATTTATCTCTCACTTTTATCTCATTAAGACTTCTTATATGTTCAATTAAGTGGTCTTTGTCATATTTTATGAGTTTGGGTTCATATGAAGTTTAATTGAATTTCTTTGCTTACCCGATTAAAATGACACTATTATAGTATTTTGAGCATAATAGGAGTTTTAGACATCCAAAAATCATGAAATCTGTCTTGAATGAAAGCTTAAAGAAGTGTCCACAGTTACAAAGAAAGAGCAGACTCTAAATGGGATGTTTAGGACTCAGAAATTATCTCAAAAGATAAGATAGTGTTGCTGACGTGGAATTTGAACAGTGTGCAAAGATCCAGCCATATCTTGAGATACAGAAGTCATATTGAGATGAAATCAACTCTGTTGGACAGCTAAGATCCGGGGCTACAACTTTTGTTCAGAAGTCAAGCTCTAATTCGGACATGTGAACATCCGAAATTGCGGTGCAAGAAAGTCAAAATTGTTGTGCTAATTGGTGACAAAAATTCAAAAGTGTTTTGCATTTTCAACAAAGTCCATGTGAAAGCAATAAAAGGGTAGAAAAGTAATATCCTAGTTGGTGACTTTCTGAAAATGATGCCTCACAAATCCTCTATAAATAGAAGGGTTTACAAGAGGAGAAAAACACCACTTGGAGATTAACTCCAATACCATTTTCCATCTTTCTTTCTTTCTTGTTAGTTTGCCTCCTTCATGGAAGGCTTAAGTTTTATTTGTTGTTAGTTTGCCTCCTACATGGAAGGTTTAGTTTTTCTTTATTGTTAGTTTGCCTCCTACATGGAAGGCTTAGTTTTTCTTTGTTGTTAGTTTGCCTCTTTCTTTGTTGTTAGTTTGCCTCCTTCATGGAAGGCTAGGTTCGTAGTTTCAATTCAAGGATTCAAGCTATTTTCATTTTAACTTTGAGGTCTTGATCTTTATTTACATGCTTATTAAGTGGTTTCTACTCTGCTTCACTATATTCTTCAATTTTATTCTTTAATCAAAGTTTGATCGGTTGACGTATTTTGATTAATGCATAATTGATTTATAATTGGTTTTTGATTGGTAAATCATTTTCCAAAAGTTTGAAGAGTAGAAATTAAGTAATTGAATTGAAGGTTTTCATTTTATTACTTACTTCAACTGAATTCTCATTGTGAAATTGGTTTAGATAAAAGATTAAGTGGTTACTAAATCTTGTTGATCATAATCAATTAAATTCTGAGAGGTTTCTCAGTAGAGAATTCAAGGATCATTTTAGGGGTTCCAGATGATCCTAGGTTGATAAACACAATGCATGATTTTAGTGATCAATGATTAGTTATGAAAATAGCCTCTGAATTCCTTGAGTTGATAATTGTTAAGTGAAATTAATTTCATTCTGTATTTTGTATTTAGCATTTAATATCACATATTTACAAAACCCCATTGTTCTAACTTTCTCCTAATTCGCTTAAGAATATGAAATGGTCTTTGTGAGATGACCTAGGTTGCACCTTATACTATACCAATAGTTTCGGGAAAATCTAGAAATTATTTTTGCGCGTTTGCGACGAGCATGTCAGAACCCCGTTACATTACAAGAATAAGACAAATCAAATTTTACAGATTCAACATATTATACTGTAAAGAAACATATTAACAGATATACTTGTTTGGATTTTCTTTTAATAATTTTAGCCTTGTGCTGAAGTTAAATACCTTTTTATCTACCTATAACTTTTTCTTTTCTATTGAGCTTCCTGAATCTGAATGTATAGGTGCATGTGCATCCTCTAATCGAATATTTTGTCCTTCATCTCAAATGTCTAAATCCTTCAAACACATAAGCATATTAACTTTATCCCTAATACATTCTTTTACCTTATTGTTTTTCTTAGCAAATTTTGTTTTTTCAATTCATCTCTACTTGAATCACATAACCATTTCTTGATTAAAGAAACCTTATTCTCAAGTGAGAAAATATCATGTTTCAAGCCCTCATTATGTTCCTTTTGTGATATTTATTGACTAATAATGTCATCCATATCAAACATCTTATCTTCGGTTTCAGGATACCAATTACTTGCCTCATCCAAAGCTTCAGTTACCAAATGATTCATCCTATCTTCAGTGCTCAATAATAATTGTTCAACTATTTGAAATTTAGCAAAAATTTAAAAAATAAAATTACATTATACAGATAACAAATATTCTGAGAAGGCATAATGAAAACTTACTTTGACTTACCATATTATGTGCAAATGAATATGTTATTACACAACTGACTTCGAAACCTTCATCTAGTTCACAAATCATCGGAATGATTTCAGTCTTAAGGTTTTTTGACTTGCCTGCACGGATACATGTTCCATTGCCTAAACCTACTCCAAAAATTGCATCACCATATGAATTCAAATTGTTTCATATAATAATTGAAAAAATAGATTTAACAAAAAATAGAAATTCAAATCTTGTAAAATAGGCATGCAACCTCTCACATGAATTTGGAATGCATTTTTTCCTTCCTGTGATGCATTTATAACCTAATTTAAATAGCCACATAAAAAATATATTGATGACCCTTAATTATACATATTTAAATTATCTAATTGATCTAAAACCTTGCAAAGACTTTTGATTAAACGTATGATTGGTACTAGGAAAATAAAAATTATTACAAGCTAAAAGTATGTACATTCATACATAATTTTCTACATCATCATCACCCATAAATTTGTTTAGTTTCTCTAAAAAAAATTTTATTGGTGATGTTGTCTCCTTCAAAAAGAGAATCGTATGACAATCACCATCATCCTCAACATCCACCTTACACTCAACGTAAGGAACTTTTTTACCAACTATCCCAAGTCTAAGAGCTACACAAGCATCCAACGGTGTCAGGTGTATAACCCTCCTACAAATTCTAAATTTACTACTCAAACCAACCCACTTATTTACCAATTCAGCTACTAATATATTAGACACTAATATGTTTTCAACTATTTCAATAGTTTATCGGAATGATGTTGATCTAATTTAACTTTTTTTATTTTTCATTTAGATTCTTGTATATTTTTTCGATGTTCTTCACGTTCATCATGTACTTAAGACAAACCTGTTCACATTCACACAAATACATTAAATCATCAACCACAACATAAACACATTTCAATTTAACCTTAAATAACAAAATAAAAACTCATTTATTAGCACATTTTTCTATTCTTCACTCATTTCTCTCTTTAGAAAAAAGAGGGTACGGAATAATCAATAATAACAATTTCTTCTTACTACAAATACATAATGACTTGGTTAACTTCACATACATACATTACAACATATTTCATTTTTTCAAATGCTCACACATTCAAAACACAAAATGTTTAACACTTTTCAAATATACGGTTAACTTCATACATTACTTGTTTAACTTCAACAAAATCAATTATACAACCATTATTATATTAAACACATAACACTAACTAACTATGACACAAACATAACGAATACCTATTCATAATTTCTTTCATATTTAGAAAAAAAAAATAAACATTTCACACACCCATACCTCAAAAGTTAACTCTTTTTAAATTTAGACTTAACAATGATTAATAATTGGTTAATTTTACACCCATTAAATATACCATCAAATTTTTATAATAAATACATTACTTAGACAAAGGCTTAACTATGTTTAACATATTAATTAACTTAACCTAAAAAAAAAGGTTAAATTTATTATATTTAATATTATTAACATACTTAATTATCAATTTATCTGTTAACGACAAACATATACACCAACCAACCACATAAATAAATAACCTAAACACAATACAATGCATTTCCATGTATGTCGTTAAATTCACAAACATTTATATAATGTTCTATACAATACCTGTTAATTCTTCTCCAAACATGTAGGTTCCTAAGATGGCTCCTACTATTAAAACTTGCTATTTGATGAATTCGTTCTTCGTTTAAGCTATTTGACGAATTCGTTGTCTGTTCACATGCAACCGATTTTCCTCTTTTCACCCAGTTCTTCTACTCGATTCAAAACCGCTTAATCCACTCCGAAAGATGTTTGCCTTTGATCGTCTTCCTCAACTTCCAAACCTCTAAACCACTCACCCACGTTCGATCCTTCGTTTCCTTAAGTTTCAAAACACAATTCACTCAC
The DNA here is from genome assembly GCA_037954105.1 of Canavalia gladiata. NCBI lineage: Eukaryota > Viridiplantae > Streptophyta > Magnoliopsida > Fabales > Fabaceae > Canavalia > Canavalia gladiata. Next base: position 34,497,962 of record CM075663.1, read on the forward strand.
GTTCGCATTCTCTCGTTTGGTCTTTGCCATTTTCATCTTTCATAATGCTGTTTCTTCTTATTTTTTTAATGTTAACATTCAACCAATAAAAAACTGAAACATGTTTTATTTTTTTCCACACCAACAAATGTGTATGGATATAGATAGTATGGAAATGTTGACTATCATTTTGGTTTGCAAATATTGAACAAAAAGGGTCAGTAAAATGGTTGGTTTATGTTAGAACAAGAAAGAAGAAAATGTTTTGTTCATTTAATTTACAAATTATTAAATATACATAGCACGCTGAACAGGATTAGCCTCCCCCAGTAATGACACAAAGTCTTATTAATATTGCAACTTGATTTGCTAGCTGACATGTATGTAACACTATATTTGACCATTAATGGTGTCTCTGACTCTTAGTTAAAAAATTATTTTATTTAAATTATAAAATTTATAATATGATAAAGTTAGTTTTTATAATCGAGTTTGGACAAAAATTATAAGAGATGGGACTAATCCACCATTTATCAAAACCTAAAGTGAAAAATAAGATTCAGCCTTTAGAATTATAGTTTCATTTAATATTTATCTTTCAATTTTTCTGGAATATAAAATTATTTATTAAATTATTACAATCAATTTTATTTCAGGATTTATTTTTAACCGATAATAAAATTCATTAGTTTTACTTTTAAAAAGATTTATTCAATTAATTTTCTAGTAAAGTAACATTTATTGCATGAAATTTTAACATTTTATAAATATCTTATGTACTTGAATATCATATATATATATATATATATATATATCGCTCTAACTAAACACGTCTTCGTGTACTGAAATCATGTTTGGAACATTTGAAACAAAAACTGAGCAAATGGTAAACCCTACCAGAATTCACCAGGATCAAGAACCTAGCTGCAAATCAAGTGACATTGTCTGTTTGTGCATGTGTTTCTATTTATGAGAAATTAATATTTTTAATAGGACCCACGTAACAAAATATGGGTGGATTCTTCCGTGAAGGAACAAAAATCTTCTTGTTAAAGGAAAAAATTCCCTTTCAACTTGTGCTCAAACAATTTTAAAGTAATGGGTATCAATTACATGACGAATACTTGTGCAACTAAAAATTGCTGTATTTCAGCACAAAGTAAAAAGAAGACATCGACTTTTTACTATAATATTGATAATTATGTTCGAATTTATCATGTCTTTTAAATTATTTAAGTTAGCGTATATATTAAGAAAAAAAATTACTAGTCTACTAAATAATTTACACGTGGGGTTTACATCAACAACTATCCTAATACATGAATTGACAAGGAATTTTTTTTAACAGACATTATCTATAAGTCCCTTTCAAATATATATATATCCGCAAATATCTTGAAATTATTAGTTAAAAAGAAAAATAAAAAATAAAACGTCTAATGAAATTTTAAGATATTATTTTCTCCATTAAATAATTAAGTAAAAATATGAGATATCCCTATACGTGTTTTTAATTTACAAGATTGGTTTTGTTAACAGAAGAATTTATTTATTTTATAATAAATTATTATTTTAATAAAAAGAAAATATGAATGATTTTTTTGATTTACGATATTAAGTGTTTCGAATTTTCATTTCACAATAATTTTTTGGGTTGAATTCATAGTTCTCATTTAAATTTGTTCCCTAGTGTCCTGAGAAAACAGAGATACTAAAATAACGGTGTCAAAAAAATTTCAAAGACATAATAAATTAATAATTATTACTTCCATACGCGCAGACAGAACAGAAGAAAACGAAGTCGGCGGTGCCCCAGATACGACGTCGTTCTAAGTTTGCTGCGGTTTTAGCCTCCACCCAGTTTGACCAATTTTCTGGTAACATGGACTTCTAGGATTCATTTTAAGTGTTTAAAATAATATTTTTATTAAAAGATAACTATTTAATATATTTTTAAATTTTTTAATATAATAAATTCATATTTTAAATTTAATATTTTTATCTTTGAGAAAAAATAAATATATTAATAAGAAAATATTATTTAAATTATAAAAATAAAAATATTAATTTTGGATTTAATTTTATAATATTACTTGTAATTAAAAATGAATTATAATAATTTTTATTAAAACATAAGTATTTAATATATTTTTTATTTTTAATATAATAAATTCTTAATTTTAATATTACTATTTTTTATATTTTATTGAACAAAAAATATCTTTAGTAATATAAAATATTATTTAAATTATAAAAATAAAAATATATTAATTTGGATTGATTTAATTTTATAAATTGAATTATACATAAAATTGAGTTTCAAGTAAATTAATTATTTTTAAAGTTATAATTTATCATGTTAGTTTAAACATAAATTTAAGTTCAAAATTAATTGAATTAAAAACTTATCAAACATGTTATAACTCAAAATTTTAAAATCAAAAGCTTTGTAAAAATAAAAAATAGAGAAAACTAAACTTAATTTAGAATGAAGCATGTTAGTGACACTATAATCATTAAATACTCACTAGTCTCAACTTCATTGTTCTTTCTTATTCCTCACCTAAAACGCGTTTTCCTTTGCTGCAGCCGTCCCAAAAACCTATTTATATACACTATCTTTCAATTCTTCCCACAATCAGTTAATCTCACACTCTTTTCTCTGCCTTGTAGAGCAAAAAAATATTCAGAGCATCAACTTCATCACAACAATGAGTCACCAACAACAAACTCCAGGTAAATCTTTTGCATGTTGATTTTTTTAAAAAAAAATTGAATGATTAAATTATCATCCTTTCGTCAAAATTAACCTCCATCAAGACCCAAAAATGTTTCTTTTTCCCTTTTCTCTTTTGTTGAAGAATTGAATCATACTTGGTTCTCACATCCTAGAGCTAATTGATGTGTTGATCATATCTGGGTGCTTAATTAAAATTCCATGTTTAATATTGGAAACTAGACTTATTAATTTGTTTAGGAAAATATTCATACTTTTTATCATATCTAAATTGGTATTGTATTCTCCACCAGTGATTGCATATCCAGCAGTGGATAAGACCAACCCTGCAGCTCCACCACCACCTGTGGGTTACCCCACCAAGGATGAACCAACCCAACAAAGTGTTCCAGTGAAAACCACATCCAGGGGTGATGGCTTTTGGAAAGGATGGTGAGTTTATACCCAAAATCATAATTTATCTAATTATATATATAAAAATTGTTAACCTCAGTATTTAATTAGAATTAATTTTATATATTTAAAATTGATAAGTTTATTAAAAGTATATTAATTACCAAAAATTATAAAAACATAATAAATATTTTTATTTTAATAAAATTATTATTTTATATCATTATTCTCCAAGTATCTACTTTGATTTTGACTTATTATTTTTTTCTCTTCTTGTGCAGTTGTGCTGGATTGTGTTGTTGCTGTGCCCTGGATTGTTGCCTCTGATTTAATAAAATTCCGCTTGCGCTTGTCCTCATTGCTTTCTATGTCTTTTTGTGTTTTTTTTTTTTTTCAATTTCTTTACCAAACTAATTTTGTAATTGTCTAATAAGGATCAGTGTCCTCTGGGGCAGCAAAAGTTTATTTATGTGACGGAATTTGTTAGTTGCGGATTCATCTTTTCCTTTGTACTTTGGAAAGAAAACTTAATTATAGGGACCATTGCATTTAGAATCCATAACTTTCCTTCAAAAAATTATTGTGACGGATAATAATATATATCAGTTTACATATAGTTATAAATTGTTGAATTTGTTTTATACATTAAAAAATATCAGGAATGCTTCCCTTTTATACGAAAGTTTCAAATATTTTTTTCACCTGTGTTTGAATAGAAAATTTTAATAATTTTAAAAAATAATAATTATTTACCTGTTGAGTTCCAATTACAAGTGAATGAATATAGGTAGATACCAGATGGGTTAGCCCAACTATCATAGTGCATACGTAACTTTCATGACTTATTTTTGTGAAGTTTTGGATAAGATTGAATTCTATTATAAAAGTCGTACCAAACTCGCATAATTGAAGTTTTAGTTTGAACAAACAATAATTTTATACAGACTAAGACACGAATCACGGTGCCGGTATTCATTGGTCATGGTGGTGGGCTTTATATATATAGTATATTTATGATTTGTATAAAAAAATTAATTTATTTCAATGAAATTTTTTATGCTATTTATCAAAATAATTTTTGAATTTATTTTATAAAATTAATTTGAATAAATTATTTTAATAAAATTTATGGCAAATTTTAATACAATAAAATTTATTAAATAAATATATAATTAGTAATAAAATTTAGAACATTTATTTTTATTTTTCAATTAAAATTAAAGTTTAACTTTAATAAATGATATTAAATTTTAATGCTGACTTTTATTGTATTGGTTATTAAGGTGAAATTTCAATTTTTATTAAAAGATGGTATTAAAAACATTTATGATATTACATTTAAGATTTTTCCTATAATTAAATGAGTCTTACTAATTAATATAATAAGAATATTGTTTAAAGAAAAAAAAAGTAAATTTTTGTTATTAAAAATAACGTTAGAATATAATGAAAATCACAATAATTGCATGTTTATAATATTTATTAATACATTTTTTTAATTAGTGTTCTAAAATTTTGGTTAATATTTTTTAATTAAATTGTAATTTATTCATATATATATTTAAAGATATATTATAAATATATATAATAAATTTTTATTAAAATTTATTATATTAATAACACAAAGTACTATAATTTTTAATAAAAATTATTATTTTTATTTATTATTTATCCTTAAATATATATTAAAAACTGATTAAATGATTTATTAAACGGTTTGTCAAATTATATATATTCATTAACAATGGGCACGAATCGCTAACTGGTTTTGAACCATGAGCTTGTTCACCAATCACCAACCAACAACTAATGTGATAGACCAATATAATAATTATGAGATACAAAATTCCTTGCTTTTTTAAAAATTGCAGATTTATAAAAATAAATTACATTAAATTTAATAAAATTTTATTCAATATATTTATATTTTCATAATTATTTTATTTTTTATACATATGATTTTATAAAAAAATTAAAAAAATCTATATAAAATTTGTTTGTAAAATATATATATATATGTATATATTGTTATATTTTTATATAAATTAAAATATTTGCATTAGGTTAAAAAGGAAGAAATATTAAATAAAATTTTGTTCAATCTTAAAAGTTGTAGGTGTAATTTCTTCAATTTGTAATTATGAACATTATTCTTTAGATTTTTTATGACTTATTTTAAAAATAAATTTAGTGATATGTAACATAAAATTTTTACATAAATATTTATTATATATTTTATATTTATCTTTTATAATTTAATAAGTTCAAAATAGTAAAATAATTAATATAAATTTAATTTTAAAATACTACTAATATAAAAATATTTATATTATCAATCAATTAAAATTTTCATTATTATAAATTTTTAAAATAATTATTATAAAATTTAATGATTTATGATATTATGATATTTATAATTGGATGATAATATAAAAAAAATTATGTTATTAATGTATTTCAATTAAATTTTAAATACTATATTGTTTTTTTAAAAAATCAATATACTTATTAATGGTATCTGACACGCTCGTCGCAAACGTGCAAAAATAATTTCCAGATTTCCCCCAAACTATTGGTATAGTATAAGGTGCAACCTAGGTCATCTCCCAAAGACCATTTCAGATTCTTAAGCAAATAAGGAGAAAATTAGAACAAGGGGGTTTTTGTAAAGATGTGATATCAAATGCTAAATACAAAATACAGAATGAAATTAATTTCACTTAACAATTATCAACTCAAGGAATTCAGAGGCTATTTTCATAACTAATCATTGATCACTAAAATCATGCATTGTGTTTATCAACCTAGGATCATCTGGAACCCCTAAAATGATCCTTGAATTCTCTACTGAGAAACCTCTCAGAATTTAATTGATTATGATCAACAAGATTTAGTAACCACTTAATCTTTTATCTAAACCAATTTTACAATCAGAATTCAGTTGAAGTAAGTAATAAAATGAAAACCTTCAATTCAATTACTTAATTTCTACTCTTCAAACTTTTGGAAAATGATTTACCAATCAAAAACCAATTATAAATCAATTATACATTAACCAAAATACGTCAACCGATCAAACTTTGATTAAAGAATAAAATTGAAGAATATAGTGAAGCAGAGTAGAAACCACTTAATATGCACGTAAATAAAGATCAAGACCTCAAAGTTAAAATGAAAATAGCTTGAATCCTTGAATTGAAACTACAAACCTAGCCTTCCATGAAGGAGGCAAACTAACAACAAAGAAAGAGGCAAACTAACAACAAATAAATCCTAAGCCTTCCATGTAGGAGGCAACTAACAACAAATAAATCTTAAGCCTTCCATGTAGGAGGCAACTAACAATAAAGAAAAGCTAAGCCTTCCATGTAGGAGGCAAACTAACAAGAAATAAAAACTAAGCCTTCCATGAAGGAGGCAAAACTAATAAGAAAGAAAGAAAGGAAGAAAGAAAGAAAGAAAGAAAGAAAGAAAGAAAGAAAGTGGTATTGGAGTTAATCTCCAAAATGGTGTGTGTCTCCTCTTGCAAACCCTTCTATTTATAGAGGATTTTTGAGGCATCATCTTCAGAAAGTCACCAACTAGGATATTACTTTTCTACCCTTTTATTGCTTTCACATGGGCTTTGTTGAAATTGCAAAACTCTTTTGAATTTTTGCCACCAATGAGCACAACAATTTTGACTTTCTTGCACCGCAATTTCGGATGTTCACATGTCCGAATTAGAGCTTGACTTCTGAACAAAAGTTGTAGCCCTGGATCTTAGCTATCCAACAAAGTTGAGTTCATCTCAATATGACTTCTATATCTCAAGATATGGCCGGATCTTTGCACACTGTTCAAATTCCACGTCAGCAACACTATCTCATCTTTTGAGATAATTTCGGAGTCCTAAACATCCCATTTAGAATCTGCTCTTGCTTTGTAAATATGGACACTTCTTTAAGCTTTCATTCAAGATAGATTTCATGATTTTTGGATGTCTACAACTCCTATTATGCTCAAAATACTATAATAGTGTCATTTTAATCGGGTAAGCAAAGAAATTCAATTAAACTTCATATGAACCCAAACTCATAAAATATGACAAAGATCACTTAATTGAACATATAAGAAGTCTTAATGAGATAAAAGTGAGAGATAATTATTTATGAAATCTATGCTTATCAAATTCCCCCACACTTATCTTTTGCACGTCTCGGGCAAACTTAAGTTAAGGATTGGTGACTTTTTTTTTTTTTTTTTTTTTTTTTTTTTTTTGAAAGAACATCAAAGTTTTGAGTTGATTTCTCAAGAATTCACAAAATTTCATGAAGCATTCTTTCATCACATGTTTGAAATTATTTAGAAAGGCAACTTTAATTTGAAAAACATAGATTGAGAAAGATAAAACCTCACATGATATACTCTGAATCTCTCAAGTGTTTGATTTGGTAAGTGTTTCTCTCAAATTCAATCCATGAAAGATGAACTATCATAGGCTTGCATATCTTCTACTTCTCTACTACTATGTACACATGCAATGCACAAATCAAGAGGTCTTTATTTTGGTTCTAACGGGATTAGAAAGATGAAATGATATATTGAAGAGATACAATGTTAGACCAAGGAAAATGGTAAGGATTGAGAATTGATTGTAAGTGCAAGTGTGAGAAACAGATATCACTTCTTCAATTTTTTTTTTTTTTTTTTCAATATAATAGTTTATTTATTAATTTATTGCTTCAGTTTTTTTTTTCAACCATGATATTGATGAACACAACAATAATCTCCCCCACACTTATTGAAACACTTATGGTATGATAAATCCAGTATTCCTCACCTTCTATGGTCAGACAAAGTTGTTTTTTTTTTTTTTTTTTATTTGTGGTGAGCTAAAAAGAAGAAAAGGCTAATCGGCTCAAAGGGCTGATCAAAGGATAAAATTATATGGTTTAGTTATTTGGCCAAGTGGTTTGTTCAAGAAAAACAGTGCCTCAATCATTTTTGTACAAATCATGTGAAAATGTAGCTTCAAAAAGAATCAATGCAAGTTCTGAAGTAACATATTCCATGGATGAAAATCACACAAGAAAGAAAATAATAATAAGGCTCAAAATCTCACAGGTAATATATTTATCAAATCTAATCTATCCAGTTCAAATATGTGTTGCCAAACTAATTAATCTCGAAATGTAAATCATTTTGCTTCAATTATTTTATGAAATCTAAAGAAAAACATACTTCCACATTCAAATTTTTTTTTTTAAAAATCATAAGATGCGTATCAAGAGTCAAGTGTAACTCCTTACTCAGCCATCTTACTCAAAGTAAGTTTATGAATCTAACCTAATTTTTTTTTTGTTTTTTTTTTTTTTTTTTAATTTTAGATATCGGACCATCTTCCCCCCAACCTATCCAAGACATTGTCCCCAATGTCTTAGATGAAATTTCATATAACAGGAAAAGAAATGTAAGAAAACCATTAAAGTAAGGAAAAGTTATAACCGAAGAGTGGTATCTGGTTCTCTTTTATCTCTGCCATCCTGATTTGGTTGGTTCACCAGCTGCATTGCTTGACTGAGCTCAGATGTAGGATTTTGCAAAATCTCAAGTAGCTGTTCAACAGTTGAAGCAGACACTATGATGTTGCGCATGGATTGTGGCATGAACTCCTGCTCTACTGCATGATCTAAAAAGGATATCAAACCATTATAAAAGCCATTAATATTCAATAAGCCCAAAGGTTTTTTATGAAAATTCCGATAGGCCCAAAATATAATGGTAAAAATTTCTTCCATTGTTCCAAGACCACCAGGTAATGCAATAAATGCATTAGAATTAACCAACATGTGTCTCATACGGTCATGCATGGTTGCAACCTTCAATTCAGTACCCAGGGTGAAGTAGGAGGTGCTCCCATTTTTTAAGCCAACACCTAAGACGTTACACCCCTTTGTGAGTGCAGATCCTGCAACACATCCTTTTAAACCCTGAATCCCTCCCCCATAAACAAGATTGATTTTTCTTGCAGCTAATGCCTTACCAAGGGTAGAAGCTGCATGTTGAAATTCTCCATCCTTTCCAAGGTTAGACCCACCAAAAACACAGATAGTATTGATCTTATCCATATACGGTGTTTCTGTCTTTTTTTTTTTTTTTTTTTTGAAAAAATATGTCATAGAGGTGGATAATTTATAGGGACTCAATATCAGACAAGGAGATCGCTTGAATAGTGCGGGATCAGGATTTGGTAGCAAAAGTTTGAATTTTTGCTGCAAAAGTTTGAATTTTTGTTGCAAAAGTTTGAATTTTGGGTTCAAGGAAAAGGTGAATGTCAGAGGGGAAAGACTTTAAGCAGGGGTGAAAATTTCAAAAAAAACGGTGGCCCAATAAATTGAAAAGACAATGTAAATGACAAACATACACGCATGAGAATGAACAGTAGTTGTGATTGTGGCTCACATCTTCCTCTGGTTTTACGTCCAGTAACGGCTGAAACGCCTTCTAAGAGTCGAGGATGTGCTTCCCATTCAGTTTTCTTGTAAACTGACAACAGGGTCTTTTAAAGTCAGATTCCCAAGACTATAACGTGCTTTTTCCTTACGGAACAGTTCAAACAAATCAAGAAGGACTCCTTGTACATGCCCACTAGGATGCGTCTCAAGAGTCTGAATGATATCATCCAATGACTCCTTACTCAGTCCATCCTTTATGAATTGAATTTTGTCCTCTCGATTTCTTGAAACCATTCCAGGGTTCTTGCATCTTGTGTTACAGGTCCATCTTGCACACCTGTAGCAAACTCCAATTCTTTTTGCCCTTCTCTTCTTTGCATAGGAACTTCTTCCCATACCTGGCATGTTTTTAACAAATGATTCTTGAAATTCACCTGCTAGACGTACCTTAGCTTCAATGATCCAACGGACATCTTCTGGAAGGCCTAAGAGTGTTAATGCTCTCAATCGTTCAAGTCTGCAATTGTAAATGTCTTTAAGAAAATTTCTGGGGAGAGTAGGGAACAAAATTTTGATCCTGGTGAGAGCTTTCTCCATTTTTTTTTTCTTAAAACACTCAAGTTATTATTCCTGCAAGCTCAATGTGGTGTAATAGTTGGGATGATTTAAGAGGTGAAGAAGGAAGTTGAGAGATTAGTTGAAACTTATAAGCGAGGAATGTGAGAGAGGGAGAAGGAGAAAGAGAGAGAGAAAGAGAGAAAGAGAGAGAGAGAGAGGGAGAGAGAGAGACTTCTCTTGAATTTATTGCAGGTATGTGGCATTGTGCAAATGCACTTCTTCTACCGTGTGCTTTTGAAAACCTTCGAAAAATGGTTTAAGACGATGTCCATTCACCTTGAAGATATTTTCAGTTACCTCATTTTTTATTTCCACTGCACCATAAGGAAAAACATTAGTAACTACAAATGGTCCTAACCATCTAGAGCGTAGCTTACCAGGCATAAGCTTTAGCCGAGAATTGAAAAGGAGAACTTTTTGTCCAACGGAAAACTCCTTTCTTGCCAACTTTTTGTCATGAAGAGGTTTGACCTTTTCTTTGTAAATTTTGGAGTTTTCGTATGCTTCTAATCGAATTTCTTCAAGTTCCTGCAATTGAAGCTTTCTATGGATTCCTGCTTGGTCTAGATCCATGTTGCATTTCTTTACTGCCCAAAATGCTCTATGCTCTAATTCAACTGGAAGATGACATGCTTTACCAAAGACAATCCTGTAGGGAGACATGCCAATGGGTGACTTGTAAGCTGTCCTATATGCCCATAATGCATCAACAAGGCGCAAGCTCCAATCCTTCCTGTTAGGCTGAACTGTTTTCTCTAAGATTTTCTTGATCTCTCGATTAGAAACTTCAGCTTGACCATTTGTTTGAGGATGATATGGGGTGGAGACTTTATGCATGACTCCATATTTGCGGAGTAGGGCTTCCATTGTGCGGTTGCAAAAATGAGTACCTTGGTCGCTAATTAGAGCTCTAGGAATGCCAAACCTGCTAAAAATGTTAGACCTGATAAAATCTGCAACAACTCGAGCATCATCAGTACGGGTGGCTTTTGCCTCCACCCATTTTGAAACATAATCAACAGCTAGCAGAATGTAAACAAAGCCAAAAGAGACAGGGAATGGACCCATAAAGTCTATACCCCATACATCAAATACCTCACAAAAGAGAAGTGGTTGTTGGGGCATCTCATTTCTGCGCGAAATACTCCCTATTCTTTGGCACTGCTCACAAGTTATGCATAATCTGTGTGCATCACGAAATATTGGTGGCCAATAAAAGCCTGAGTCTAGTACTTTTCTAGCTGTCCGTTGTGGCCCAAAGTGTCCACCACAAGCTAAGGAATGGCAAAAGGTAAGTACAGACTGAACTTCATGATCTGGAACACATCTTCTAATGATTTGATCACTGCATGTCTTCCAAAGGTATGGTTCATCCCATATGTAGTGTTTGGCATCACTTTTCAACTTGGCAAGTTGCGATTTGGTGAAGTGTTTGGGTATTTCTTTAGCAACCAGATAGTTTACCAAATCTGCATACCAAGGATCTTTCCCGTGCAAATGATAGAGATGCTCTTCTGGGAATGAATCTGCAATTGAATTTTCTTCACAAGGTTGCTGGATCCGACTTAAATGATCTGCTACAAGGTTCTCTGCACCACTCTTATCTTTAATCTCTAAATCAAATTCTTGTAACAGAAGCATCCAACGAATCAGTCTTGGCTTAGCATCTGTCTTCTTCAGCAAGTATTTCAAAGCTGCATGGTCAGAGAAAACAATAACTTTAGATCCAAGCAAATAGGAGCGAAATTTATCTAATGCAAACACAATTGCCAAAAGCTCCTTCTCAGTAGTTGTGTAATTTGATTGGGTTGCATCAAGTGTGCGAGAGGCATATGCAATGACATGAGATCTCTTGCTAACTCTTTGAGACAGTACAGCACCAAGGGCATAATTAGATGCATCACACATTAATTCAAATGGAAGCGTCCAATTAGGTGGTTGAATGATGGGAGTGGTTGTCAACCGCTTCTTTAGTTCATCAAATGAATCCTTGCATGCTTGATCAAACACAAATTTGGTATCTTTTTGTAGTAGTTTAGAAAGAGGTTGTGCAATCTTGCTAAAATCCTTGATGAATCTTCTGTAAAAACCTGCATGACCAAGTAAAGAACGTACTTCTCGCACAGAAGTGGGGTAAGGTAGAGAAGAAATAATGTCTATCTTGGCCTTATCAACCTCTAAACCTTTGCTAGATACCAAGTGTCCTAAGACTATACCTTCTGTTACCATGAAATGACATTTTTCAAAATTCAAAACCAGGTTAGTCTCAATGCATCTGTCCAAAACTTTAGAAAGGCTTTCTAAGCATGCATCAAAAGAAGAACCATATACAGTGAAGTCATCCATAAACACTTCCATGCAACTTTCTAAGAGATCAGAGAAAATGCTTACCATGCATCTTTGAAAGGTTCCAGGGGCATTGCATAGACCAAAGGGCATCCTTCGATAGGCAAAAGTACCAAAAGGACAAGTGAAGGTGGTCTTATGCTGGTCTTCTGGGGCTATATGTATTTGAAAATAACCTGAAAAACCATCCAGAAAGCAATAGTGAGATTTTCCTGCTAATCTTTCCAAAATTTGGTCTATGAAGGGCAAAGGGAAGTGATCCTTGCGAGTAGCTTGGTTAAGCTTCCTATAATCTATGCACACTCTCCAACTGTTTTGTATTCTGGTAGGGATTAGTTCATCATTGTGATTTTTGACTACAGTCATGCCAGTCTTCTTAGGAACTACTTGCACCGGGCTTACCCAATCACTGTCTGAGATGGGATAGATGATACCAGCTGCCAAAAGCTTACCTACTTCCTTCTTTACCACATCTAGGATGGTTGGATTCAAACGCCTTTGTGGTTGTCTAACAGGTCTGGTGTTTTCCTCCAGCAGTATCCTATGCATACAAGTAGATGGGCTAATACCTGGAATATCAGCCAAAGTCCATCCAATTGCTTGTTTATGGATTTTTAAGGTTTGCAGTAACCTTTCTTCCTGTTGTGGTAGAAGGTTCTTTGCTACAATGACAGGAAGCTTCTCATTTTCCCCCAAATAAGCATACTTTAGATGTTCAGGCAAAGGCTTCAACTCCAAAGGAGGTGGTTGTATTATGGAAGGAAGAGATCTATCTGAGATTGAAATGTCTGCAACACTTGCATCTAACATGTCATCTTTCAACGAAGGTTGGTCTGCAGCATTAATCCTGGAACACACAATACATGAATCAAATTCATCACATGTGCAAGTAAAATTATCTAAGTAATCTAAATCAAAATCAAAAAATTTAAAAAGTAGATTGTCAATAGAATAATCATCCGCAAGAAGGTCTATGGCATCAAGTTGAAAGAGTGAATGATTCTCTATGGGATGCTTCATGGCTTCAAATATGTTGAATTGGATGATATCATCTCCAAATTCCATAGAGAGAGTCCCCGTATGCACATCTATCTTTGTTTTTGCAGTTTTGAGGAAAGGTCTCCCTAGGATCAAGGTTGCTCTATTGATGGATGACTCATCTTCCATATCCAAAATGTAGAAGTCAGCTGGAAAGATCAGCTTATTCACTTGAACTAGCACATCTTCAAGTACTCCGGCTGGATGTGCTGTACTTCTGTTGGCTAATTGAATCACCACACCAGTTGGCTTCAGTTCTCCCAGATTCAAAGATTTATAAACTGATGAGGGCATAACATTAATGGAAGCACCTAGATCCAGCAATGCATCACCAAATGTAGAGTTTCCTATTGTGCAAGGAATGGTGAAAGTTCCTGGATCTTTACATTTCTGAGGGAGGCTGGGTTGAATTAAGGCAGAAACATTGCGTCCCACACTGATCTTCTCATCCCCTTTGAGTCTTCTCTTATGCGTACACAGGTCCTTTAGAAATTTGGCATATTTGGGAATTTGCTTGATAGCATCTAGAAGTGGTATGTTGATTTCCACTTTCCTGAAAGTATCTAGAAGCTCCTTATCCAATTCTGCATGAACATTGGGCTTGGATTGAACCATTCTATTTGGAAAAGGTAAAGATACCTTCTGATCAGCACAATTTGGGGTTTTCTTCTCATCAGATGCTTCAAGTGCAGATCGTTTATGGAAAGCTTCTTTTTGTTGATCATTCGATGTCTTATCGAAGGCTGGTGTATTTTTTTCATCAGACTTTCCCTCTGATTCAGATGGCTTATCAGAGATGTCTCCAGGTGTGGAGATAAATGCTTCTTTTTGGTGTGGATTAGTCTGATTGAGGCTTTGTTGCTTTAAAATTGTAGGGTCTGTCTGCACTTTCTTCCCACTTCTCAAGGTCATGGCATTCACACTTTTGGGATTTATGACAGGTTGAGAAGGTAGTTGACCAGAACCTTGAGATTTCAATTGGTTGACAGTGGTAGCCAACTGCCCAATTTGAGTTTGTAAATCCTGAATGGTAGAACTTACATTTTGTTGAAACTGAAGATTGTTGGTTGCTAATTGCTTCATCAAATCATCAAGAGAGGGTTCAGAAGCATTAGAGGGTACAGATTGCTGCATATGCTGTTGTTGTTGTCTGAAAGGCGGTGGTTGGTATTTATTTTGGGAGTCAGATGTTTGAATCCTTTGTTGTTGTGGAGGACCATATCTCAAGTTAGGATGGTTTCTCCAACTAGGATTGTATGTTCCAGAAGGTGGTTCAAACTTCTGTTGCTGATAATGTTGAGGAGGCCTGTATTGTTGTCCTGTGCCAAAAATACCATTTACTGTAGCCTCAGGTGTCTCACTTTCTTGCAATGTTGGGCATGCATCAGTAGGATGATCTGTAGAAGTGCAGATGCCACATGTTTTGGTTTTGTCAACAACATTAAGTTGCTGTTGTTGTCCGATGGCCAACTGTCTTACGATGGAGGTTAGTTCTTCAATTCTGTTCTCCAATCGTGTATGGTCTGTCTTGGTGGTCATTTCATGGACTCCTTTAGACAAGGAATTAGTTCGAGAATTGAATTGCTGAGAATTTTCTGCCATGTTGGCAATCAAATCTCGAGCTGCTGTAGGAGTTTTGTCCATAAGTGCTCCACCACTAGCTGCATCAACCATGCTTCTGTCCATTGGCATGAGTCCTTCATAGAAATACTGAATCAGTAATTGATCACTGATTTGATGGTGTGGACAAGTGGCGCATAGTTTCTTGAATCTCTCCCAATACTCATAGAGAGTTTCTTGGGAGTTCTGTCTGATGCCGCAAATCTCTTTTCTGATAGCTGCTGTTCTAGATGCAGGGAAGAATTTCTCCAAGAATAATCTTTTCATATCATTCCAGCTTGTAACAGATGTTGGATGTAGATAGTACAACCAGTCCTTAGCTCCATCATTTAAGGAGAAAGGAAATGCCTTCAACTTGATATGATCTTCTGGAATTCCTTGTGGCCGCATTGTGGAACACACAATGTGAAATTCCTTCAAATGTTTATGAGGGTCCTCACCTGCAAGGCCATGAAACTTAGGTAGCAAATGTATTAGTCCAGACTTCAGTTCAAATGGTGCATCAACATCAGGGTATTGAATGCACAATGGTTGATAAGCAACATCAGGTGCAGCTAATTCTTTTAAGGTTCTATCAGCCATGTTCTTAGCAAAATATTTAAAACTATCAAAATTTAAAGATGAAAAATCACTACTGTTACTTTCTTGGTTATTACTGGATGAATGCCTTCTATGTGCTCTTTTCAAATGGTGGAATGTTCTATCAATCTCAGGATCATATGCATATAAATTTTCAGGATTGGATCGGGTCATACACAAAAAGGTGAATTCATACAGAAAATCCAAGAATGATATACCTAAAGTAAAAACAATTGTTAGAAAGATTAAAATTTTTATACAAACTCCTAAATGAGCCTAGGAAATTAAAATGGTCCCCGGCAACGGCGCCAAATTTTGACACGCTCGTCGCAAACGTGCAAAAATAATTTCCAGATTTCCCCCAAACTATTGGTATAGTATAAGGTGCAACCTAGGTCATCTCCCAAAGACCATTTCAGATTCTTAAGCAAATAAGGAGAAAATTAGAACAAGGGGGTTTTTGTAAAGATGTGATATCAAATGCTAAATACAAAATACAGAATGAAATTAATTTCACTTAACAATTATCAACTCAAGGAATTCAGAGGCTATTTTCATAACTAATCATTGATCACTAAAATCATGCATTGTGTTTATCAACCTAGGATCATCTGGAACCCCTAAAATGATCCTTGAATTCTCTACTGAGAAACCTCTCAGAATTTAATTGATTATGATCAACAAGATTTAGTAACCACTTAATCTTTTATCTAAACCAATTTTACAATCAGAATTCAGTTGAAGTAAGTAATAAAATGAAAACCTTCAATTCAATTACTTAATTTCTACTCTTCAAACTTTTGGAAAATGATTTACCAATCAAAAACCAATTATAAATCAATTATACATTAACCAAAATACGTCAACCGATCAAACTTTGATTAAAGAATAAAATTGAAGAATATAGTGAAGCAGAGTAGAAACCACTTAATATGCACGTAAATAAAGATCAAGACCTCAAAGTTAAAATGAAAATAGCTTGAATCCTTGAATTGAAACTACAAACCTAGCCTTCCATGAAGGAGGCAAACTAACAACAAAGAAAGAGGCAAACTAACAACAAATAAATCCTAAGCCTTCCATGTAGGAGGCAACTAACAACAAATAAATCTTAAGCCTTCCATGTAGGAGGAAACTAACAATAAAGAAAAGCTAAGCCTTCCATGTAGGAGGCAAACTAACAAGAAATAAAAACTAAGCCTTCCATGAAGGAGGCAAAACTAATAAGAAAGAAAGAAAGGAAGAAAGAAAGAAAGAAAGAAAGAAAGAAAGAAAGAAAGTGGTATTGGAGTTAATCTCCAAAATGGTGTGTGTCTCCTCTTGCAAACCCTTCTATTTATAGAGGATTTTTGAGGCATCATCTTCAGAAAGTCACCAACTAGGATATTACTTTTCTACCCTTTTATTGCTTTCACATGGGCTTTGTTGAAATTGCAAAACTCTTTTGAATTTTTGCCACCAATGAGCACAACAATTTTGACTTTCTTGCACCGCAATTTCGGATGTTCACATGTCCGAATTAGAGCTTGACTTCTGAACAAAAGTTGTAGCCCTGGATCTTAGCTATCCAACAAAGTTGAGTTCATCTCAATATGACTTCTATATCTCAAGATATGGCCGGATCTTTGCACACTGTTCAAATTCCACGTCAGCAACACTATCTCATCTTTTGAGATAATTTCGGAGTCCTAAACATCCCATTTAGAATCTGCTCTTGCTTTGTAAATATGGACACTTCTTTAAGCTTTCATTCAAGATAGATTTCATGATTTTTGGATGTCTACAACTCCTATTATGCTCAAAATATTATAATAGTGTCATTTTAATCGGGTAAGCAAAGAAATTCAATTAAACTTCATATGAACCCAAACTCATAAAATATGACAAAGATCACTTAATTGAACATATAAGAAGTCTTAATGAGATAAAAGTGAGAGATAATTATTTATGAAATCTATGCTTATCAGTATCATATATTTTTTAATATATATAGTTTGATAAAAAAATTTAAAAAATTTGGAAGAAATAAAAATATTTTTAAAATTATAATTTATAACTATGAAAAAAGATAATAATTATTTTTTTAACTACATAAAATGCTCAAGAGAATAATATATATATATATATATATATATATATATATATATAAAGAGGAAAGATGATTATACAATTTAAATTTAAAATTTTATGTAAATTATTTTTTTATATTTTTTTTTACCAAATTATATTAAAAAAATATGTACTTACTTAATATATTTGTTTATAAAATATTAGTACAATGTTTTAAATTTACCCCTATTTAAAGTGAAAATTTTCTATTATATATTAATTGTAATTTTTATAAAAAATAAATAAGTCATCAATATTAAAAATAAATATTTTATAAATTTAAATTTTATTTTAAAATATCTATAATATAAATATATAAAATGGTAGTTAAAAAGTAGATGAGTGTCTTATTAATATAAATCTTACAATAAAGCAAAGGTATAAAAGACACTTAATAATTAATGTACTAAAAAAATAAGATTAATTTTCTTACATTTATATAAAAAGATATTGATAGTTATTTTTGTATAAAAAAAGACGGGAGAAAGTACTACTTTAAAGTTATTAAAACTATAAAGAATAATTATGTAAAGGAATAATAAATAATTCCAAAAATATACAAAGGATCTCATATTAATGACCATTAAATTTATATTAAAAATTATTATAAAAATTTAAACGAAGTGATAAATACTTTTTAAAATATGTATTAATAATATTTTAACAAATTTTATCATCATTTTTTATTTTTTATTTAAATTAAAGCACATAAATTAATAAATATAATTAATATTTTAATTTTAATTTTTTAACATGTCTTTTATATTTTTATTTTTTAATATAATATTCTCTACCTTATTGATTCTCTCTTTCTTGATGAATGAAAAAATAATAATATAGTTGAAAAAATAATAATTTATATCATCTTAAAATTTTAAAATAACAAAAAAATCCATAAAATGCAACTTTCCTAACTTTCATATCATATAAATTAATTTAAAACAATAATTAATATTATTTTAAATTAATTCAATAACAAATAAATACAAATAACAGTAAATAAAATTAGAAAATGGAGAATTAAATTAAAATAATAATTTTAATTTTTATCATATTTAATTTAAAGAAAAGAGAGAAAATAAAATTTAATACTTTCATGTTTAGTTCACAGGGAAGAGAAAAAATTTTAAATTATTTTATTTTTATTACTTTTAATTTACCATTTTAGGCTTTCAAGAAGTATTTTAGTTGGTGCTTTATTATATCTTTCTACAAATTTTTGTATCTATCATTCTACTACTTCATAAAGTAAATATTGAATTAAAAAATATGTATTTATTCTCTTAAAAGCATGAAAAATATTTAATAGTTTTTATTTAATAATTAGGAGGATTTATAAATATAAATAAAATTTAAAATTATTCTCTTAATTAACTAATTTCTCCAAAATCCGTTCATTTTTTAAAGGAAGTCAAAATTGAATTAGAAAAGGTTTTTTCTTCTCTCATTTCATTCCTTCCTCCGTTCTCCTCCAACCATTCAGCATGTAAAAATTATGTTTGAAATGACAAAGACATATACTAAAATCATCACATTTTATATAACATGATTAGAGTAGAATATGAAATGGTTGAGACATTATTCATATTAAATAATCTTTTATCAACTTTAGTTTTAAAAACTTATTCATGTTAAAATGGCACGACTTATTGAAATTATTTCATAAGTATTACATGTGTAATAAGTAAGTAACGTTTATGCCAATTAGAATGTCGGTGACTTTAATTTATTACAATCTTTTACAATATTAAATAATAAGAAATATTATATTTTAATTGGGATTACTATAATAACAAAAGTCAACTAATGATATAAATAAAATAGTTACCCACTAAAATATAATGATGTGTTATAATAAGATGATGATATTAATTTTTAAGGATTTTTTTAACATTACTTTTTATATATAAATGAATAAAAAATTTATTTATAAAAATAAATATTAATAATTATTATTTTTATAACTTTTATATCCATAATTTTTGGACGACCTCAAACAAAAATTTTAGTAACTTTATGTTTGGATGGGCTTTGTGGGTCTTCTAAAATTTTTAACCAATAAAATCTTTCTATTTTTAAAATTTAAAAAATTTCATCAAAATTTGCATAAATAAATTGATTAAAATATTTTTATTAAAAAATTACTATTTAAAATATAAATTTTTTATCTAAAATTTTTATTAAAAAATAAAAAAAATTATCTCTTCAATCTCTAATATTTCATTTTATAAAACTTTTAAATTTCGTCAAATTTTCACAACTTTATACATATAAACTTTTAAAATTATTTTATATTTTAATTTCTTTACAAAATCTTTGTTAAAAATTGAAATAAAAATCAATAGTTCGGAAATTTAAAGAAATAAAATCGGCAGACAATTAAAATTTTTAAATTTAAAAATAAAGTAACTTAATCAGCTAAAAGATTAAAAAACTATAATTATAGATAATTTAAATTAGAGGAACTAGAATTGAATTAAATCCAAAATAAAATTTTGAAAAAAAAATACATCCAATTACATATTTATATGGTACAAAATCATACTATAAACAATTATGTGCATCAAAAGACCAACGACGACTGAGTCCAGAAGGCCAAATGTTTTAAAACAATATATGAAATGAATGAGATTCGTGGCATGACATAAGTAAAGGCACCTGGCACATAAAGGTCAAGATGAAAACACCGACTTGGTTTTCTTAATTATGATTTACGCGTTTGTAAATATCGCGTTTGCAAATGTCCCACACGTCATTCCAAACTCTATTGCATTACCATTAAGGAATCACAGCCTCCACCCCCACCAACCTATATATGCATATATTTGTTACCATAGTTTCCAATTCCATACCCTTTCCCCTTTAAACTCCTTGATTGTACAAGAAAAGAGCAACCTTATCATTATCATATCATCATCATGAGTCACTTCAACAATCAGCAAGAAGCCCCTGGTGAGTTTTTCTTATATTGTTCGACATAATGTTAGAAAAGTGTCACTATTTTGGCCCAACAAAATATGCTTTACTATGTGATTCTTGTTTTTTTATTTTTTTATTATTATTATCCAAATTGATTGACTCAAATGAAGATGAATTGGCCATGTTTGCATGTCAAATAATCTCTTTTTTTAATTCTTTTTGAGTAAATTTCAACTTAGTTTTTACATAAAAACTTAAACTAAAATTACTCTTCTTTACATGTGAAATATGAAAATTTTCTAAATGGGATTATAATGATTATGATGCAGCAGTGTCATATCCACCATCAGGTGAGGCCTATCCTTCAGCTCCATATGTTACAGCCCCACCACCAATGGGTTATCCCTCCAAAGATGGTCCTGCAGCTGTAGGGTACCCCCAACAAAGAGTTTCAGAGCAAACCACAAGCAGGGGTGATGGTTTCTGGAAAGGATGGTAAGTTCATAGCCAAATTCACTACACCTTATATTTAGTTCTACCTTTTCATAAACATTGAATAACCTTTATTTTGACACTTTTTTCTTTCTCTTTTCTTGCAGTTGTGCTGCTTTATGTTGCTGCTGTGTCCTGGATTGGTGCTTCTGATTGAATCATAGCATAGATTTGTGTTCATCATCATATTATTTTTTTTCATCTTGGTGGTTCCTATTGTATTCTTTTAGTTGGTAGAAGAATAAGAATTTTTGTCCTCTTGGACAGCATGTATTTATCCATTTATTGGTTTTTATTATATTCTTTGTAGTTTGTAGAAGAATAAAGATTGTATTTATCCATTCTATAGATACTCTCTTTTTTCTTGTATTTTGAATTTTTTATTATTGTCATACATATTCTTATAAATAAGAAAAATTTATAAATTTCTTACATTGGAATGGTTGGTCTAACTTGTTTTTCAACCTCTGATACTTCTACCACGTATTGATATTAAAGAAACAAATCGGAGAATGAGAAGATATATTAACTTAGGAGAATACATGTACATTGAATGCATCATTGTCAGTGAAAATGTTAAGTGAACAACAAAAAACTAACTGAAAAATAATAAAAAATAATAAAACTAATAGACTTTCTAACGTAACTAAGTAACTAGGCTCTGATTAATAGATTAGCAAGCTAATGGTGACTATACACATGGACTAGCTTGATAACATCGACATTGATAGTTTCTCTCACAAAAATAGCAAAATGTAATTTTATAGGATAAAAGTTAGTTATAATATCATAAATATTTTTTGTGTTATTATTTTTTAATTAAAATTAAAATTTTACCTGTAATTAACATAATAAAAGTTTATATTAAAAGTTGACATGATTTACCATATAAAATTTATTTTAATTAAAAAAATTACCAAAAATACATAATATTATATCTAAATTTTATTCAATTTTATATGCTTTGTGGCACAAGCCAAGTGCTATAGCAAGTTTTAAATCAAAATCAGCAAGCAGAAAGTCAGGCAATTTCTTTGTAACAGCTGCCAAATGTATCTTCGCGGAGTAGGCACCATTTATTGTTTTTTGGATTTTTATAAAACTTCGTTTAGATGAATGTAAACCTGATTTTCGATTATTTTAACTTTATAAAGTTAATTTTAGTTAAAATGAAATTATTTATATTTAGAAACTTTTATCATAGAAGTATGTTTATAATAAGAATTTAATTTAATTTTTTAACCTAAAACAATAGTTATGCGTAAGTTTATAACTCAAAATAAATTTTAAATGAAAAATCCTACTCAAGATAAATGTAATCCAAAGGTAAAGCATCTGAAAAAATAGCAAACACGATTAAATTTCCAAGCGTGATTTCTACTTGCCAAATAAGGATGATAATTTAACCCGTTCCCGACCCCCGCCCGCCCCGTCCCCGCCCTGAGTTTGACGGGGAAAATCCGAGTTGACCGAGGTCAGGGGCGGGAATGGGTAAAACCCGAATTTTGAAAGCGGGGACGGGGGCGGGTATGGAGATATTTATAACCGCCCCGTTCCTTTCCCCGAACCTGTCCCGCTTTTAAAATTATTAAAATATTCTTATTATTTTAAAATATTATATAAAATTAATAAGATTATAAAAATAATAAATTATATAAATTTTAAAAAATATATAATAATTTAATAAATTATAAAAAAATTAAAATAAAAATAAGAAAAATACTGAGAACGAGTACAGGGCGGGTTTTCCCGAATCCGAGCGGGGACGAGGATCGGGTTTAATATTTTAAACCCGACAGGGACGGGGACGAGGATGAGGATGGGCACGGGGTGTCGGGGACGGGGAATGTGAAACCCGCCCCCGACCCGCCCCGTTGCCATGTCTATTGCCAAATGTAAATCCAAATATATACTTGTTTACCATCTCACAAACATAACATAATATCCAATGCAGATTTAAACAATTGAAATTAAATATTACACAATTCATGAAAATTCAATGGTAATGGATTTTTTCACTGTAGTAAAATTTATTTTCCCCTTCTGACATCTCTGGGATGTAAGAGGAAAACATTTAAACTCAAGTTTCAATTACATGGAGATATGTGCAATTGGATTTTCCAATTAATATTAGAGTTTGTTTGATATAATTAACAAATAAATTAGTTAGTTGAAAGATAAAAATTCATATAAAAATTAAAAATTTAAAAATTTGTTGAAGATCGAAAGCTAAGTAAGTTAACAATTAAATTAGAAATATTTGATAAAATTAATTATTAAATTGACTCATAAAATATAAAATAATAAATAAAAATATAATTAATTAATAAATTCAAATGTAATAAGTGATATATTTTTGAAAGAAAATATATTAAATTTTAATTAACTATTTTTTTTCTTTAACAGAAAAAGCATTTACTTTTTATTCTTACATAAATAAAATTTAAAATTAACTATTTTTATAATTTTAATTTTTATCATAAATTCAAGATTTTATTTTAAAAAATAAAATAAATAAGATATATTAAAATATAAGTTTAATCTATAATATTTTATGATAATATAAAAATAATTTATCAAAATTAATAATATTATTATAAAAATCAAATAATGTTAAACTTATGAAAATAAATGGATAAATAAAAAATTAAATTATAAAAATATATTAAAAATAGGAAAAACATTTCAGTTAGAAGTTAAGAAGTTTAAAAATTACTTAAAATAACTTTCTAAAAAATATTATTAACTGTGCTAAAAACGTTAATAGGTACTTACAAAAACTATATTATCAAACAAAACTAAAATATATTAATAAATTTTTCAACCAATATTTTCACCTTTCATATAAATAAAATGTATTGTCAAACACAATTTTAGTATAAACAGTTATTTAAAAAAGTAGGATTTGACAAAAAAAAAAAAAAAAAGCACTAAGACACGCTTCTTTTAACGAAGAACCCAAGTAAAACAATTTTCTTCCCTTCTATTTCTTTTCCCAGAAGCTCCAAACTTGAGTTGGTGCAACTTGAACGGTAGCTGCTTAACTTCTTTTTATAATTAAGGAACGGTGCTAAATCAAATTATATTATTGGAGTCATTTGACGTGAAAATCCCTGTAAGAAACGTACGAAATATATGAAAAAAAGGGGTGATGTATTATCATAAAACTCAACAATAAAAGATAGAATAAACGACCTGCATCAGTTGCAGGTTTGGAGATACTCCTAGAGGCCCCTCAATTCATCCGAACATATATAGCAAAGAGATTGGATAAACAGCTTATGCATCAACCATCCTCCCACAGATTGCAGACGACGATATTACATTTGGTGTACGAAAATTAGTTAGGTTGGCTTGTTATTCAATAAACATTCAGACAACCAAGAAATAAGATTATAGACGGTAAATTCCGGCACCTTCCACTTTGGAATAGAACTAGCAAACCAGCCCAAAGCCATATACCATTATAAGTCCAAGGGGCATATAAACATTCTATCACCGGAATAGCTTCTAGATAACGGGGACCGAAATAGAGGACCACAGTCTAGCGTTTTCAACCATTGTATGATATTTTGTTTACAATACGAAATGCTTCCCTGTATATATGGCATACCAGACCAATAGGTAAGGTGCCACGGAATGAAACAAATGCTCGCAGAAATGCTTGCTCCTCTAGTCTAAACTCAAGATACAATTTCAATAATAGGCAGACAGTGCAGAAAATAAACGAAAACCGATGTGAAAACAAAAATGGGCAATCCAAACGTTTTCTTCTCCATCTCACGAAAATGGTTCCCAACAAGTGTCTTCCCTCCCATATATCTAAATTCATCACAGGCCTTTATAGCAGGTGTTTCTTGTGGTCTGTGTCTTATCTGTATTCAACTCAGAATGGGAGCAGGAGGGACATCAAGGGTGATTCCTGCTTGGATTTGACCCCACCCAATTAGACGCCAATGCTTCTCAACACGTCGACTGAGTGCAATCTTCTCACCTTTGCTTGTGCACACAGGGGAAGTAAGTTGCAACTTTGCCAAGTCATTCTTCACAGCAATTACTCTGGCCCCCGTTGACATTGATCCGATATTCAACATTAGCATCTCTCCTTTGGCCAGTTTAGATACCTTTCCCTGTCTCTCAGAACCTTTTGTCCGGACACCAAGAAGTCGTCGAAGCAAGAAAAAGTTTACCTGCAAGACCAAATGCAGAATTTATCTGTCAATAAAGAATTTCCAGCACAACAGGGGAACTGTCTCATCTTTCATGAATTGTGACAAAACAGAGTTTTGACACAAAAGATTGAATTATTAAATGTAGAGTTTGGAGAAGTCTACATCCTGACCACCCATCTAATCCCAAAAGATTGGTAACAAAAGAGATGACCAAAGTTCTTTTATAATGTAAGCTCCTTATCCCCACTCATCTTATGAATTGCAAAACTCAGAATGTCCATTGATAACTCAAATTCATGGCATGCACACATAAATTGATAAAGAATAGACATAGTCACTTACCTCAAGTTCAACAAAAACCTCAGGCAGTGATGCAACCTCTCCTAGAACTTGACCTACCAACCTATCAGCACGTGTCAAAGTTGGATCCATTGTTGTCCCAACACCAATTAGGCCACCGGGCACAGCAAATTGAAGCTCATTTTGTTCAGCATACAATGAAACTATTCTGGAGTATATGGGTGTGCATCTGATATTTCCACTCTCATCTTTAACAACAATCCCAGGTCGAACTTCAATGAATTGATTGACTTTCAGAACACCCTGTAAATAACAAATTGTCAGATGTGTATAAAAAAAATGTCAATATTTGATCCCAACTTGATCTTCAATGTCCAGGGTCTCCAAGCCACTTGCAAATTCATAACAAACTCAACTCTGGTTTAGAGGCAAAAATACCAGATGAAGTTCATTCCTGTATTCTGGTTTGAAAATAGAATTGTGTAGTCTTCCAAGGTATTTTGGAAAATTGCATGCACAAAAAAACTTCCCAAAGAACATGCAAGAAATTAAAGGGTCACTTGTTTCTCATTCATTGAGTATCCATGTATGATAGTGGACACCTTGGCATTATTAAGACAGTTATCATTACAAACATTATCAGGAATACTAACATCTTCAAGTCTGGTAAGTGCAAATCAGATATGACATTTGGGAAATAGACCAAAAGACTTACCCTCAGAATGCTTCCACCAGCTACGCCTCCTTTTATTTCATCAACCTCAAAACCAGGTTTATTGACATCAAATGACCGAATTACTATCATATTAGGTGGAGAAACAAAATTCCTTTCAGGGATAGGGATCTTCTTCACAATATACTCGCACACAACATCAATATTATACTTTAATTGTGCTGAAATAGGCACTACTGGTGCACCATCAGCAACAGTTCCCTGGTAAGTCACAAAAAAAAGGGGAGTGTATCATGTAAGTTATTGAAATGGGATTCACTTACGTAAAAGAAACCTCTTCAAAGAAACTTACTTGTATAAACTTCTGAATTGCTTCATGTTGATTGATTGCCACATTTTCTTGAATCAAGTCTACCTTGTTCTGAAGGATTATTATGTGCTGCAGACGCATAATTTCCACAGCAGCTAAATGCTCAGAAGTTTGTGGCTGGGGGCAACTTTCATTAGCAGCTATAAGCAGCAAAGCTCCATCCATGATTGCAGCTCCATTAAGCATCGTAGCCATGAGAATATCATGTCCCTTCATAAATTGGAAAAGTAAAAATAAACATCATACAGATTGACAAAGCAAGCAAACGAAATATATTCAATGATTTAGTAATGATTGGCGACCTGCAACTACCTGGCTTATAAAAAGGATACCCATAGGAATAAGGAAATCGCACACCACATGTAAAAGAGCAAAACGGAAAAAAATATGAAGTTTTAGGTAACCCCCTCACTAGTTGGAATAGTTAGTCAGTTTGTGAGTTACAGAGTGAGGTGATACGCTATAAATAAGAGGAAAATTAGTGAGGGTTATCTTTAGTTTTGAAGAGGAATTTAGAGAGGGTGAGAACCAGGTCTCTCAAATACCATGAATGTAATAGTAATTTTCTATAAATAAACAAAATGTTTCTTCAATTTCTGAGCCAGTAACTTTAGCTCTCCTAGAGGTCGAGAATTTTCTTACTCTTAAGGAATACCACTTCTATAGCATTACAGGTGCAATTACAGACAGTATTGGCTTACATAGCTGAGGGGGTATACATCTATCTATTATCAGAGACCTCTCTTGCTTGGGAGCACAACAGAATTTTTCAATGTGTGTGTGTACATTAATACATACATCATATGTAGAGTCTATAGACACAACAATACCCATATCTTCCCTCCATATAAAGAATTGGAAAAAGAGAATATGCTAAGAAGAAATTATACATACATGTATCAATATTATATATAAAATCTGACAAAACTGTGTAAAACAGCCCTAAATAACAAATGTAAGTTCAGCACTTTACTGGACAATCCACAAAAGAAACATGTCTCAGCAATTTCATCTTGTAGTTTTCAAACCCTGGCACATCACACATAGGACTATCTTCCTTTCCACTTCCATATGCCCTGCAGAAAATATCTGATCACATCACCAGAAGTTAAAATAACCTAATATCATAATGGAAATACAAAATAAATACACACTTGTAGCACATAGGCCTTGGACACCGTTCATCATCACACTTGTATATTTTTGCATTAGCATAGCCAAGCTTGATTGTAATGTTACGCTCCAACTCATTTTTGAAACGCACGGTCTGCACGACATTCATGGGAAACAAGTTAACAGTTTACAAATCTGAAGCAAAAGAAAAATGTATAAGCCATGATTATATGTAATCCTTTCTTGAAACTGAAGATGGAAAAACAAGAGGCGGGGGGTAGCAAGCTGAATTGATCTGAATGCTATCAAACAATCATGTAGCTTCTTCGAAAAGATAATCACTTCTAATCAAGTGAACCTAAATCCAAAATATATATTTGACAAACTTAAATCCACATATTAAAACAAACCCACTCCATAATTCTACTGCTATTCAGATTTCACAAGCTGCACACACAGCTGCTACTTAGATTGAGTAAAATATATATATTGTTAGCAATAATCTTTTGAGTTATGATGATTAGTAATTACTTTCTTTACATTTGAAATAAATCACATAAATAATCTATGTTTGAATGGGTTCCCAATGAAAATCTTTCCAGAACACTGTGCCAGGAATTACAAATATACAATGAATCAGTTTAGATAAATTATCAATAACCACTGATAGCAGAAGAAAATAAAATGGTCTAAGGAAATAAAATCAATAAAATTTTCTCAAACGAGTTAAAATTAACTTATGCACCAGAATTTAGAAGAGGGAGCTTATGAAAAAGTTAAGGTACATAAGTTGATTTTTTAACCTAAAAGGAGAAATTTGATTCATTTTATTTTCTTTTCCTATAAACAATTGTCAAGAAGTTTATCCAAACTAGCTCAATATGTAGTTGAACAGCACGGTCATCAACTCTATATCCCCAACAAAAGAGGGGGAAAATTATTAGACTAAGGAATACCTGAACACCTGATATTGCTTTCACAACTGTTGACTTGCCATGTGCCACATGACCTATGGTGCCTGCCAGGAAGCAATTCATATTACATGAGCATTAACAGTCACAAATGCTTACAGATACTATTAGGGAAAGAATTATTGGGGTAGTAAATATGGATGTAATAAATTCAAAATAAAAAAATAAATTATCATAAAATGTGAGAGAAAATGTTACCGATATTGATAGTAGCCTGGCGAGAGATGACTTCTGGAGAAAGTGGATGCAATTTTGTTACATCCAACTTACTCAGGTCTTGTTCCATCAAACCCTTCCGCGACATTTTGGATGCTTCCAATGGAAACTTCAATCGAGTGATTTATGACTCGGCACCTAAACTACCTGCAGGTAGATATCACAGAACATGAAGAAACCTGCGTAGAATCTACAATCTAATGCGTGATGATATTCATACAGCTAAGGCATAACGCGAGTATCTTCAGCGACGGAAATGGATTCAACGGAGATCGAAAGAACTTACCTCTGAAGGTGGAGTAGAGCGACGGCGACAGAGGATGAGCTTTCACGTCTCACGAGTCACAAACGGCGACAGAGGAGCAGTGAAATGGTCACAAACCAAGAGACAAAGAGAAGCTAAAACTCAGGCTAGGGTTTCAGAATCTTTTTTTTTTTTAGTTTTCAAAAATCACCACCAATGTACCAAAAAACGAGTTTAGTTTTCAGAAAATATAAACCAAATTAAATCTATATATTTTATAATTTTAAATATAATCATTCATATATTCAGTAATATTTTTATAGTATAGCTAATTTTATGCATGATAGTATTTTAAACCAGATTCCTTTTATTTTGTTGTTTTAGCCCTTTTCTTTTATTTTAAAAGTTGTGGTTTTAAAAATTCAAGGTTTATTTATTTATTTTTACCTATATCCTTATTTAATAATCATAAATAATTATAACTCTCATCAATTATTCTATATTTTTACATATCAGTTATTATTATGAAAAAATGAAAATAAATAAATAATTTAAAATATAAATAAAAATATTTTAATCAAAGTATACAAAATTATACTTCAATTTAGACTTCCTAATTTATATGCATAACTTTCAACAATAAAATAAGAAGTAGTAGTAATAATAATAACATAATAATGTTAATTTGTTTTAACATCTTTCAATATGGTTAAAGACTAAAAAAATCTTTGTTTTCTTGATGAAATAACTTCTCATGGTGGATAATAATGCATTCTTAATTGAAATTATCTAGTTCTTTTGCATTGTAACTTACCCATTCATATCTTATCTAGGAACGTATGAGATCATATTGGTTTGAGTTTGGATAAAGAATGTGCTTGGACTAATTAAAAGTCTTTGCTTTAATTTGGTTTGGATATATTATTATTAGGTTGGTTTGAATCAGATAATCGAATTTGAGTATTATTAATTTGAAAGAGAAAAATGGAAAAATATCTAAGATATTTGATTAGAAAAATAGTTTATTCTAATTTTAATTATTAAAGTATTATTTTATTTTATTTATTTTGTTTTTTTAAATATTATATAAAAAATAGTAAAAATAAAAAATTATTATTTCCTATACAAAATTTTAAAAATAAAAATTAAATGATAATTTTATAAATAAAATTAAAAAAAAAACATAAATCAAACAACAACTAGAAAATGTCAAATCAATGAAGAAAGTGTTAAACCAAATGAAACATAAGGATCAACGATTGAGATGTTGGTTAATGAGTCTGCTAAAGTGTAAATATTATATTTACTTAAGCAAACTTTCTCGAGTTTGATCTTAGGATTTCTCCATTTAAAATTGATATTTGAACGAATCATCATTAGATGTATTAGATTATATATCAAACTGAACCAAATATACTAATACTCCCTCAACAAAAAAAATACTAATGCGAGTTTTTTTTTCTGGTCAGCACAAACATTAGTTGGAAAGTTCAAAACGCAAAAGCCATATTTTCTTCTTCACTTGGAACGCGTTTGTCCCGCACGTCATTGGAGACTCCATAGACCCCGCATCCTATATATACACATGTTTTGCTTCCATAGTTTCCAATCACATACCCTTCATCATCCTCTCTTCATTATTAAACACCGATTGTGGTACAAAAGAGAGCAACTTCATCATCACAATGAGTCACTTTCGCCATCAGCAAGAAGCCCCGGGTAAGTTTTTCCTATCATTTAACATAACTTAAATGTTTCTACCTTGGCCCATCAAAATATGGTTTCTTACGTAAATTTCTTTCATTTCTTTTCTTGTAATAGATGTTCAAATTGGCTTTTACCTTTGAAGTATTGGTACTTCATTTTATAAGTTGTATTTGCTTGACACTCATTAAAATTATACTCTTTTAGAAAAATAGCATGCAACTTGAGTATGATTTTGACCGACTAAGTGCAGCATTGGCATAGCTGGATACCCTTTAAGCACTACTAGTACTAGCTAGATTATTGGACTTTCCAAAAAATAATACTATTTTAGTTAAATTCGGGAACTTTTTTTTTTTTTTCGCTCTTCGGCAATTAGAATTATGAATTATTAAATTGACTCTAATGAATTAGTTTGTAAATATAAAATTTTAATATCGTGATGTCAAATATATTTACAATCTTACACGTTAAAATTTTAAAGAAATCAATATCCCTTAAAATTTAGTGTCCATTGCATGCCATTTATTTTAAAAAAATTAATTATTATTTTAATTTTTTAATTTTTAATTTAAAATTTATCTTTTAAAATGTAAATATTTAATTATAATTATTATTATTATTATTATCATCTTCATCACTATTATTATCAAGCCATATAATTATTATCAACTACCATTGTTATAAACCACTAAATTATAATAATAATAATAATAATAATTTATTTTTTAATTTTTATTATTAATATAATTTAATTTGAGATAATTTAATTTTTTTTAAATTTCAAATTAATAAATTTTATTTATTTATTTTTAGTAAATTTATAATGAAAAGATATAATAAAATATATTAACTTTCTTTTATAATAAATTTAAAAATTAATTAAAATTAAATTAAATTATTAAAAATTAAAAATTAAAAATTAATATCCAAATGTAACATTATTTAAGATTTATAAGCTTCAATTACACTTTATATGTTGAAGCAACACTTTATATGTTTATTATATAGTTGAGAATAAGCTGTAATAACTTAAAATTAATTTAAAACTAGATTAATAATAAATTTATTAAACTTGTTCATGAAGTTAATGAACTAAAAATTGAACTTTTTAAATAAATTAGTTAAATTTAAGTTATGTATAATTTCATTTATTTAATTTATAAACTGTTACATAAATAAATTAAATTTAAATAATTAATTTTTTTATAAAATAAATAAAATATATAACATAATCATATATATTATTATAAAAATTTATATATTTAGATAATATTTTAATTTTAAAATTAATAATAAAATGTAAATTTAAAATCTCCAATATTTAAAATAATTATTTAACTAATTGGTTGTTAATAATAATTTAAATATAAGTATTTATTTATTTTATATAAACTACAATTATATTTATATTTTTAAATTAAACAATTATTTTATCTAAAATTACTAGTAAATTATAAATTTTAAATATTCGAGATTCAAATTAATTTAATTTTTAGATCATGTAATTTGATCTTACGGAGTTAAATCAAATCGTTATAATCTAATGAACTAAATTGAATCATTTACAAGTTTAAGTTTAAATTGAATGAAAAAAAGTTAAATCAAACTAAAAAAATAGTTTATATTAAACTCAACTTTTAAAATTTTAAATTTTTTTTAATTTTTTAATTATAATTCACAGCTTATTTTATATTTGATTTTATTTTTATTGTTAATTTTACAATTTTAAAATTTTTCATCTAAACATAAAGTAATTAATTTTGAAATAAAATTAAAATTTTTATATAATATAATATAATATATAAAATTTATCGATCATAACCGTTAAATCATATACTGATATTGTTATAATTATGTATATTAAATTTTAAATAATTTAAATATTTATATATATTTAACAACTTAATTTACTTATTTTAATGTTTATTATAAAATATAATAATTTTATTTTGTATAAAATTTTATAAATATTATTTATTTGATAAAAAATTTTAAAACAACAATAGAATTAATTAATTTTATATTTTATAAAAAATTATTGAATAATATAAGTGTTTAAATTTAATGTATGATATTAACTATTTCTCGCCTTTAATGCAGAAGGATCATATACTCCAACAATGAGTGTTCCACCACCTGAGTATGCAACCAAGGATGGACCTGCAGGGTTGGCCCAACAAGACCAAACCACACGGTGGGGATCCGGCTTGAAGAGATGGTAAGTTAATTATAGCAAAAATCTAGGTGTTGTGTGATTTTAGAAAATATTTTTTGTTTCTTATTTTTTATTTTTATTTAAAATATGACACTTTATTTTATTTTATTTTTTATTTTTAAAATTTTGGATTAAAAATAGTAAAAAAAAATTATTTTTCCTGTTTCATATATAAAATGTTAAAGATGGGCATTATAAAATATTTTCACAGATTAAACGTCATCTAAAATCTTTATCTTTAAATTTTACTTTGTTTTTCCAATCTAATTCTGTTTTTACCTCTATGTTCTTGCAGTTGCACCACTGTTTTCTGCTGTTGTTTTCTTGATTGTTGTTATATTGAATCACAAAACATATGCGGGCTTGTCCTCAAATTTTGTTGTAGTCATCCATTAATGTGTTGATAGCTGTTTCGTAGAAAGATTTATAAATATAATATGCTTCGATGAGACTTATGAAGACATTTATTTTATGCATTAATTTCCATGTGTTATTGAGGGAACTTATCTTGGGCAAACAGGGTACTTTAAGTTTAACATATTTTAGGAATAACACGTTGCGTTACTTAATTACTTTTTATAAGATGTAAAATATATGATTATTGTGCATTATAATCACTAACATTTTGTTTGAAATTTACAGATATGTAATCTTACATTTACTTAAATTTTAAAAGATATATTATATATTAAGATAAAATATTAAATATTTTTTAAAAATTTCAAATTTAATTTATATAATAAAAATTTATTATTCAATAATTAAATTTATATTTTATTATATATATATATATATATATTAAAAAATATACTATATACAAAAGTTGAATATCCTGCTTTTGAGATAAATTTCCTTGCGATTATTTTTAAAATATTGATATTTTAATTTAGAAAAAAAAAAGTAACTAGTTGAATTATTAATACCTTAGCCTAATTCCAAAAATAAAATAAAATAATGGGTAATAGGCAAGTGGGTAAACACAATAAGTAGGATATAACTCAAAATTAATTTAAAACTCAACCAATTCAACCTGTTAAATTTGGTTTATAAATACATAAATTACTTAAATTTGAGTTAAAAGTTAAGATTGTTAACAAATTAAACTGGTTAAAATTTATGTATAGTTTAGCATATTTAATTCATGAACTAACTTGATAATTAAATAATTTTTTATGTGTAATATGAAATAATACAAAATTTTAAACTAAATAAATATTTTTTAACTCTTATATTTTATACTTTCTACTTAAACTCGAATGATGATTGTTATTAAGGTATTATTATATAAAATTTATTTTATCTTTAATTAAAATAAATAAAAATATATACCATCTTAAATCATTTGTTAATTTTAATAAAATTTAATTTGTATTAGTTGAGATAAATTCAAAATGTTTTATATCTAATTTATTTTTATTATTAGTTTATATAATTTGTGAAAATAAGTTGAATCAAATTATTTACAACTTTGAACTAAAAATGAGCTTGAACTAAAATTGAAATTAATTTGTATCAAATTTAACTTAAATGTAAACCAAATCAATTTTTATCAAGTTGAGTTGAAGCTTGACTCCATTCAACTGATTTGCTATTCTAACAAATAAGAAATATTAAGCAGATTTTGTTGAGTGGATGATTAAAATACAAGATTATTGTGCTAAGTGCATAGACTTTGGGGTTAAAAGCTTATGGGTGGGAGATGGTAAAGGAAACGATAGAAGGAAATTTAGCAAAACAAAACAATGTGCTTTTTTATTATTATGAAGAGATTAAGAAAAGGGAAAAAAAATTTCTATTGTAACCGGTTACATCTTCTTATTTTTTAAATATCTAACCATTAGATTAAATATATAGGAAGTATAACTTATTTTTTTATGTAAAAGTATTATTACTCTTAAGAAAAATTTTTAAATAGTTTTAGATATCATTAATCTATTATATTTTTATAATTAATTTTTTTATTTAATTATTGAATTAGTATTAATTAAATATTAATATAAATTTATATTAATTATGATATTAAATTAATTATATAAATTAATAAATTTAATAATAAATATTTAATATGAATAGCTTGGTATGAGATAGAATATCTAATATGTGTTTATAAAAAAAAATTAATTTTTGTCGATCAATTAATAAATTGCTATTCATTAGATATAGAGAAATTCCTAATCTCAATTGAGAAGTTA
The DNA here is from genome assembly GCA_037954105.1 of Canavalia gladiata. Classification (NCBI taxonomy): domain Eukaryota; kingdom Viridiplantae; phylum Streptophyta; class Magnoliopsida; order Fabales; family Fabaceae; genus Canavalia; species Canavalia gladiata. The sequence continues at coordinate 34,533,402 of CM075663.1, forward strand.
ATAAATTGTTATCAGTTAAACGTTTTATATATATATATATATATATATATATATATATATATTTATATATTTATATATTAGAATATATATACTTTGACTACTTCACTCATAAGAAAGAGAAGTTAACTTTTCCTTTTTCTCATGCTCTCTAAGCATTTAAGGAGTGTAAATTGATTGGTTCCAAATACAATGACAGGTAGGGATGGAAGTGAACAAGACCGTTCGACAAGGGTTTACGACTCGGCTTGTTTAAAGCCTAGTTAAGCTCGGCTCGTCTAATAAATAGACAGGCTTAGGCTTGTTAGAAAGTCTTTTTAGATTAACAAGTTAGGCTTAGGCTTATAAAAAAGCTTATTTAACCTATTCAGAGGCCTATTTATATTTATATATTGTATACTTATATTTATTTTAATATATTATATTTATATAATATTTATTTTATATTTTATTTATATGATATTGATATATATATATATATATATATATATATTAGGCCTATTTAATGACTCTTTTATCTTGTAGGCTTTAAATTTGTAAGATTTTTTTATTAATTATTTATATAGATTTTAAGTTTATTTATTAATTTTTTTGCTATGTAGGCTTTTAAACAGGCTTACAAGCCTTGTAGACTTTAAATCAGGTCAGACCTTGACAGAAAAAAAAAAAAAGCCTTTGACAGGTAACAAGCCCAGGCTCAGGCCTCAAAATTTTTAAACAGGCCAGACTTAAACATTCAAAACCTAACTCGGCTCGGCCTACTTCCATCCCTAATGACAGGTATATGCATTTTTTCTCATCTTATCAATTTTTCTGATATAACTAAAGGGTACTATGTATGAGACTTACTTGTTATTATCATTGATAAATCCAACAATTGGGACTAGAGTCTTTATAGATCCAACAATTGGGACTAGAGTCTTTATAGATGCATATTATGATCTTGTCATGATTCAGTTAATGTTTTCAAAATTAATTAAGGGGTTTTATTTTTTTAATGACTACAAACACTAACAAATTTTTACATGATTTTGTTGTGTTTTATGATGAAATTTTACACTACCTTTTTTATGAATAGATGAACTTTTTCCAAAATTATCTTAAAACTTTTGATAGACATACATATATGACCAATATATCTAAAAATTGTATCCTGAATAGAAGGAGAATTAAACGAATTCCTCTTTGTGAATTTGTAAAATGCCCTTTTCTTTGATGTATTTGTTTTCAATAATTGATCAATAACTTTAAAAATTGATTAAAATCTTTTATTCATCTAATTTATAAAATCAATCATATAAAATTTTGTAACATTTGGACACTTCACTATAAAGAGTTTTACAAGTCAAATTTATGGGTTGTATAACCCATTTTATGTTTCTAGACGTGGAATTAGTTTATCAACTCACCCACTCCAAAATAAAAAATATATTCTAAAATATATTTTTTTAATTTATGTAATTTTGATTTAAAAATTTAATTTTATACAATTTAATTATTTTATATTAATTAATTTCATATTAATTGACTCAATTAACTAGTATACTTTAAAAAAATTTATTAACCTATTTGTTTAAAATTTTATGTATTATTTATGATGTTTTAATACGTAGAACTTCCTCTATTATCATATCACAACATGAAATTAATTTTAAACCTTGACTATATTAAATCTTACCTATTTTATATTAATTAAAATATTTTGTATATATTAATAAAGTTATTATATTTTTGTCATAATTATTATAATTATATTCTATTATAATATTATTTATCATGAATTTAATTAGGCAGGATGTGTATTAATTACATATCTTAATTTATAATTAATTAATCAAATAATAATACCTATATACTACATAATATATACTTTTTTTATTTTAATGTTATAATTTTAAAATTAAGTTTAATTTATTTTATGAATTAAGTTATGTGTATTATATATTAATATTCCCTTTTGCATATAGTAAAATTTATAATATTAAATTATACATCACTTATAATCTTTCACAATCATAAATATAATTATAAAAAATTTTATTTGAATTAAATATTAAATATTAAATATTAAATTTTTTCTTAACTATAATTATATTGTATTTTCAATACTTTAGTCTTGAAATTTAAATTAAATTTTTTTTAATATTTTATTCTTAATTTTATTATAAATATATGCTAAACTTTCTTTTAAAATATATATTTTAGTCACAAAATTACAATATTTTTTATTTTAATATAATATAAAAATCTACTTATTAAATTGATATAAATAGTAAATTGTGTAATTATTTATTATTTTATGTCAAGATCTAAAATGAAAATTTATATTATTTATTTTAAAATTCTTTAATACTTATTTATAACAATATTGTTGAAATAATTTATTGGATAATCATTAATTTAATTAAAAATTATATCATTGTTATATTTATAATATATATTGTTATATTGTTTGAAAAAAGTTTGAATTTATTTGATGCATAAATTTTTATTATGATTAAACATTTTTATAAATTATTTGAGGCTATATAATATATTTTATAAAATTTTGTGATGCATTCATGAATATATTAAATTTATTTGATTTTATATTAAGGATGAATAAGATAGTATTTTTTGAGGTTAGTTATAGATTTTTTTTTAATTACATATATGAAGATTTTAGTTTATAAATTTTTTATTTTCTATTATATTTAAATATATTTTAAATAGTATAATTATATAAAAGAGTATGATAACTTCCTAAAATATTAGTTAAAAAATGTAGAACTCTATCAATATATTAATTATTTATTACAATATTCTTTAGTTAATTTATATTATTTTATATTGGAAATGAAATTTAATATGATTAATATTTTTTATTATATTATTTTATTTTAAATTTTTATTTTGGGATAATCAATTCTAATTTATTAAAAAATAAATATTTTAATTACTATAATCTTGAATTTTAGGATCCAAAATTTTGTAAAATTTTTTTTATCACTTATGCATGCAAACATATTATCTTTGGTGATATATTATGATATGAAACTAAATCTAGGGATCTTTATAAAAACAAAATCTATATTTTTCTTTTGTTAAATTCTTATTATATTATATTTAATATCATATTTTTATTTTGTACGAGTGTGATTTCACCTATTACATAGTTATGTAAAATTTTGTAAAAATTAAATAATTTAAATTTTATATAAATTATGTATATAATTTATATTAATGATAATTATATCTTATTGGAATATCATTATTAATATAATTTGTGATAAATATAATGTATGATTTCACTGTCAAATTATGTTAATTATGATTCAAAGTACTCTATCATGACATTAGAATTTTTGTGCCATAAAATATTGTCCTATTTGTTTACACATTACTTTGTGAAATTTGATAAATCAATTAGACAAATATTTTGCAACCTAATATTTTCTGGTTTTAAATATAATTCTTTCAAATAGGTTTCAATTAATATTAAATTATATAGGTAATGAATATATCCTATCAATATGATATTATTTGCATAATTCTTTATTTGATTGTGTAAATAATGGACATGTTCTATTGAGATAACATTGTTTTATATTATCATTTTACTCTATTTTGGTTAATATATCAAACTAAATTCAAGTTATTCTAAAATAATATCATTTTTAAAAACTTGAGATTTGTACTTAACAATTTTATTCTCTTTTTATATTTGATGGCTTTTGCGATTATCCTTATGAGATAATAAAAATATTTAATGTTTTGTTAATCATGTAGAATATAATATGGTATTATAATTGTTTGCTTTGTAACTTTGGTGATAGTGAGAGTAAAGATTATTTATTATTATATCCTCAATAATAATTAAATGTAGGTCTTATGTGTTTCTACTCTTACTTTCACTATTAGTAACACAATGTGCGTTAAGTATATTTTATCATTATTTGTATTGTTAACTTTTAAATTTTATAAGTGAATTGTTGAAACTATACAAGTAATTCCATATTTTAATTAATATGTTAAGGATCGTAATCTCATTCATATGTTAGCAAGTCTTTAAATAGCCATCATAGTTCATAAAATTATGGATTACAATTATTTATTAAATTCTCTTGAAAACTTATAAGGAGATTTTATGTTTTAAAATGTTAAATGGACATTTATAATCTTCCTAATTCTATATGCAAAGTATGTAGTTAACTGTAACTCAATTTTGTATTACCCTTGTTAAAGTTTTCTATTAAATTTTATATTTCTATTTGATAACTACTTCCCTTGTTAACTTTATTTTGGTACATTTCTCTCTTAAAGCACAATTATTAAAGATAGAAAGATTGTGAAATTTAAACTCATAATGAGTACCTTAGTAAAAGTGATATCTCACTATTAAATATTATATCATTGGATTATTTTAATATTTTTTTACTCTAATAGAAATCTTATCAATATCATAGTATATTGAATTAGTGGAAGAGTACACATAATTGTTTGTTTCTGAGACTAATTAATATTGTTATATATTCTTATGTACATTTTAATACTCAAATAATATATTCTCGCAACCGAAATTACAATGAAATAATGAATCCAAAAAATTAGAAAAAAAATTTAGAATTATGGAACTGTTACTAAATTTTATTTTAAAGGAAAATATTTGAAAAAAAATCCTAACAAATTTGGGAGTCAGTTATGAGTAAGGAATGTGTTAGCATCCTACTTATCTATTCCAAAAAATGATACCCTTAAATTGAGCGTGTGATTTATGTAAAATAGTTTGACAAGACTTAATTTTGTTCCTACGTATTATCGGGTACAATGAAAAACTCAATGTTACATAATTCTAGGGGTGTTCGTTAGACAGCTTTGGGATGGTTCAGGCCGGAAAACCTTCACCCGCTGAAAATCGCCATTCATGGAAACATCCCTGTTCTCGTTCGTTCACGGCGTCAGATTTGTCGAGTTTAGGTATAATTGATGGTCGGTTTAATCGGGTGGTTAATGGCGGGTTAAGGTAGAAAACAAGAATAATCATAATTTTCCAGATTCCAACTACTGGTGACCATGAAATCCAGTAAAAAAAGCTTGGGATAAATGCGGCTACAGCAAAAATGAGGATGAAAACTCAAATCTGAAGAGGATAAGATGACATTGGGAACTTTAGAGAGATAAAACCATGAAATATGGCAAGAAAACCTAGATTCCAACGAAAAAACCATGGATTTCGGCGACGACGGTCGATTTCAGTTTCTGACGGGTAACGTTTGTAAAACCCATCTCCGACCGATTTAATTGTCTTTAACCGCTTCTCCTTACCCAATGCAATCCATTGCCTTCTTCAACTCGTCTGTTGGCATTACTAGTGCGTCGGTTTATAACGGTTTTGGTCAGAATCAGTTTTCCAGCTCACCCCTACATAATTCTAATTAAAAGACTTGATCTTTAAACAAGATACTTCGAAGGTAAAATAAATTATTTTCAAGAGAAATGGAAATTTTTAAAATATCTTGAATATTTAAATTTTTTTTAAACCTACATATGTAGAATTCAAGGTAAATGAGGATTACACTATAACCTATACAATTTTCAAAATACAACAATGATAGAGTATGCTACACTTCCATATTTGGAGTTTGTTCCATGAAATTCATAATTAAAATACAAGATTTCTTTAAGATAGTAAAGGTAAATTTAAATGAGGATTTTATTTTAAAAATATTTGTTTAAATAAAATCTCAAATCCATATATACATAAATTTTGAGACAAACGAGGGCTGCTATACAATTATTCAAACACAAGACAATAGGGCATGCTACATGTCTGTATTCAAAGTTTGTTACATGATATTTGAAATTAAACATACTTGAACAAAATCATTTATAATTTAATAAGGAAAGGAAATTTAATTTTGTGAATAAGTAAGTTTGTTATATTAACATGTTGAATATGGTAAGATAAAAAAGAACAAGTGTGATATATTTTTAAGAAGAGTAAAAATGAGTAGATTATTCATTTATACCATTTTATTATCATCATCCCTTTATTTAAAATCAAATAATATTTTTTATTTTTTATTTTTAATAGTAGTTTATTAAATTTATTCTACATAATGTTTATAAAAAAAAGTTTAGATTTGATCTAATGGAGTATGGGCTTGACCCAAATTAGATTTTGGAGAGGAAGAGACTTTTATTCCTATTTGTTTTCTATGCTTAAGTATGGAGAAATGTGGAAGTTGACAAAAGTAAGAAAATAGTCATGCCTCACTAGTAAGAAAAAGACCTTGGCAGCAATCGAACTCTAGATGCACAAAATAACTTTAAATAACCTAACCAATAAGTCATGCTCAAACTTAGTATTATTGTTTATTAATTTTAGTTAATATTAAAGTTAAGAGCTAGTGCCTTGAAAATAATTTAAGCGAAATGAGGTTAACAAGTTTCCTTATTATGGGCGTAGAAGACACTTGGGAATCTAGAGGCATTAGGGTTCTTATGCCTAAGGGTTAGGTTTTGGGTGAGAATGGGAGTAACACCACCACCAAGGAAAAGGAAAACTTGACGCTGTTTATCATTGTCAATGGTCGTGACGGGCGAGAAACGAGAGAGTAGAGATGAAAGGTGGGTGTTTTTCTAGTGACAATGTTAGCCATGGGAAAAGGAAACTGCTATATTTATAGAGGTAGTGATGGCAAAAGGAAGCTTCCTCAGTAGCAATGACAATTTTGGGTACATTGGAGAAGGAAAAGAGCTCAAAGAGAAAGGAGAAAATGGTCATGCATGGTCAAATATCAGGTATCAATAGGAAGGAGCCAGCGGTCATTAATGTAAATTGTGGCAGCCAGGGAGAACATCTCACCACAAAGTTTTTCATTAGTGATTTTGACGAGAATGAGCTCATCGATGAGGTCCTGGGTAAGGATGAATTACCCAATGGATGCTCCATTGTTGTCAGAGTCAAAGATCTTAGACGAGGTGGTAAAATGAGAAAACTGGAAACTTATTTAATAAGAAAATCTCTTAAGAAATTTTTAGACACACATAACCTATTATATTTGAACAAATAATCATTATGCTTATAAAATCCTTTTTGAATCATTTTATTACAAGAAGTATATATATGAGAGAACTTATTATCATGCACATACAGTTCTTTAATATGTTCAAAACCAAGCAATTTAGTTTCAAAAGTGGAAAGTAATGTATACCTTCTAGAGAGGGCATCCGCTACCACATTTATCTTTCCTTTTTTATGTTTGATAATATAAGGAAATTGTTTAAGGAGCTCAACCTATTTGGCATGCCTCTTATTAAGTTTTCCTTGTCCCTTCAAATACTTCAAGGATTCATGATCACTGTGAATGACAGATTCTTTGGGTAAAAGATAATGTTGTCATGTTTGTAATGCTCTAGCAAGTGCTTACAATTCTTTATCGTAAGTTGGATAATTAATAGTAATCTTATTTAATTATTCACTAAAATATACAATGGGATGATCCTCTTGAAGTAAAATAGCCCCAATACCCACATTAGATGCATGACATTCAATTTCAAATGATTTGGAAAAATTAGGTAATGCAAGAATAAGTGTATGTGTGAGTTTGTCTTTAAGTGTTTGAAATGCATTTTCTTGATTTTTTTTCACCTAAAGCCTACATTTTTCTTTACAATTTGATTTAAGGGTGTTGTTAATGTACTAAATTTTTTTACAAATCTTCTATAAAAGCTTGCCAATCTTTGAAAACTCCTAACATCACTCACAGATTTAGGAGTTGGCCAATCTCTAATAACCTTAACCTTTTCTTCATCAACTTGTACGCCTTTTAAATTGATTATAAAGCCAAGAAAAGTCATATGATAAGTGCAAAAAATACATTTATCTAAATTAGCATATAATTTTTCTTTCTTTAAAGACATATAAAATAGATTTAAGATGTTCAACATGCTCTTCAAAACTCTTAGAATAAACTAAAATATCATCAAAGTAAATAACTACAAATTTTGCAACAAATTCACACAATACATGATTCATAAGTCTCATAAAAGTGCTAGAATGCATTAGTTAAACCAAATAACATTACCAACCATTCATACAATCCATATTTAGTTTTGAATGCAGTTTTTCATTCATCCTCTTTCCTTATTCTAATTTGATGGCACCTACTTTTCAAATCAATCTAGGAAATAAAAAAGCACTATATAATTCATCAAGTAAATCATCAAGTTTAGGGATAGGATGTCTATACTTAACTGTAATGTTGTTGATAGCCTTACAATATGTGCACATCTTCCATGGTTTATCCTTTTTAGGTACCAAAATTACAAGTATTGCACAAGGACTTAAATTCTCTCTAATCCATCCTTTTTCTAACAACTCATCCACATGTTCTTGAATCCTCATTGTCTCTTGAGGGTTACTCTTGTATGTGGGGCTATTGGATAAAAAAGTATTTGGAAGTGAGATCTATTTGATGTTCTATTCCCCTCATTGGTGGTAAACCATTAGGCATTTCTTTAGGAAAATATTATTAAATTCCTGCAAAATAGCAACAACATCACTAGATAAGGAGTTAGTGTTAGTGTTAGAGTTTAAATAAGAATCTTTACATAAAAGAAGGAATAAATGCTTGCTAGCCAAATAAGCCTTTTTCACCTCACCTTTATTAGCAAATAAACTCTCTACTTTTCTCTCTTGCTTTTTCTCACCCTCTTTTTTCTTTTCTTTCCTCTTTCTTTTGAATTTTACCCTCAAAATCAAGAGTTTTCTGTTTTTCACTCTCTTTTTTCTTTCATTTTTATTTGATCCTCACAAACTTCTTTATGAAGGGTACAAGTGTTATTTTATGAGAATTATGCATAAAAAAAAATTTGTTAGAATGCCACTCATGTTGAGCGCACTTATCAAATTGTCAAGGCCTTTCAAGAAGAATGTGACTTGCCTTTGTGGGAATAACATCACAAAGAACTTGATCTTCATACTTTTCGATGGAAAAATTAACCATCACATGTTGATTCACCACCAATTCACCATTATCGCTTAGCCATTGAAACTTATAATACCATGGATGTGGTGTAGTATTTAGGTTCAATTTGGTGACCAATCTAATGCTTTCAACATTGGTGCAACTTCTTTCATCAATGATCATAGAGCACACCTTTTCTTGGACAAGGCAACAGGTATGGAAGATATTTTTCTGTTGGTTCCCCTCATGCTTCTTGTGTTGACTTCCCAATAATCTCCGCACCACTAATAAATCTCCATCTAACACATAGACTGTACCGCCGTTTTCCTCTTCACTTGGATAGGAGAGAGAAGAATTAGAGTCATTGTTAGGGGTGCTTCCATCATCTCGTATTACCATAATCTTTTTATTTGGACATTAGGATGCAATATGTCCCTTTCCCAAAAATTTGAAGCAATTTATATCCTTACTTTTAGAAGACATAGTGGTAGTAAGGATATGTGTCTTAGTACTTATATTTCCATAGGGTTAGAAAAGGAACCCTTCTTGTTTTAATTATCCTTACAACTCGAAGAATAGTTAGAAGTAGAGGATTTCTTTATAGAACCCTTCCACTTCAATTGTTGTTCTATTTTCATGGCTTGATGAACCAAGTCTTCAAGCTCTAAATAATGTTGCAACTCTACAATATCTCCAATGTCGTGGTTTAGGCCATGAAGAAATTGAGCCATGGTGATATCTCTATCCTCTACAATGTTGGCTCTAATAAAAGCTACCTCCATCTCCTTATAGAATTCATCCACACTCCTACTTCCTTGTGTGAGCCTTTGTAATTTGTTGTGAAAATTCCTATGATAGTGGAAATGCACAAATATCCTCCACATCATGGTCTTCATTTCATCCCAAGTGTTGATAGGATGCTATCTAAATCTTCTTCTATCCTTCTGTACATGATCCCACCAAATTAAGACATATTTGGTGAACTCAAGGTCAACCACCTTTACTTTCTATTCATCATTATAGTTATGACAAGAGAAAATTTGTTCAATCTTCATCTTCCATTCAAGGTAAGCTTCCGAGTCGTTCTTCCCTTGGAAGAAAGGTATCTTGAATTTCACACCTCCAAGTTCATCTCTTTTCCCATGATCTCTCCTGTCTCTTTCATGTCTTCTTTCTCCGTCTTGCTTTCTTCTTTTTTCTCTCCTTTGTTACGAAAATCATAGAATTTATTATCCCTATGAGACAAACCTTCGTGGTTAGAATCTCTTCCATGGATGGATGTTCTCCCATGGTCGGAAGTCCTACCCTTCTCTAGTTGGTCAATTCATTGATTCAACTCCATATTCTTCCTGTGTAACATACTCTCAAGTGTTGAGTTAAGACTTGCATTTGTTGTCTTATAACCTTCGATCTTGGAAAAATAAGAGTGTTCCCCATATTTGTAGCATATTCTCTAGACATAACTATGAAAAAAAAATTAATTAAGAAGAAATAAATAAAGGTTTCACCACTCTATTCACGTGTATACACTCTTGAGTTTTGATCTACTCGTGTTTTTCTCTCAAAATAGACTATTTTGTAATATTCACTCTTGTCTTTTTACCACTTAAGTCTCATTTCAAGTTCTTAAATTAAATCAAAGCTAATCTAAAAAAATTCATACACTCGTGTAAACAAAAGCACACACAAAACTTAACACTCAAAGAAGTCAAGTAAAAGGAAATACTCTAGACAAAACTGAGAAGCCAATAAAGACAAAAAATAAAAGTTAAAAGAAAAATTACATATACTCAAAGAATAGGATGTCAAACAAGACAATTAAAGAGAAAAAAACTAATTTTTTTTAATTTTTATGATAGAATTAAATTTAAAAAAAGGTAACTACTTGCTATGAAATAAGACATAAATTTAATATTTTTTTTGAATTTTTTTCTCTTTCTTTTTTTTTGCTTCTTTTTTTACTCTAGAAAATTCTTCAATAAAGATGAGTGCAAAAAATAAAAGAGAAAAAAAATACGTAGCAAAATGATAAAAAAAAAAGTTAACTTTTAGACTCTAAGATTCAAGCTTTGATTACCATCTCATGTGTCATAAACAGATCTTTCCTTAAATTGGTTCACTTTGATAAAAAAAAAAAGACAGGATTATAACAGAAATAAATTAAAATTAGGATTTCGATAAGTGTAAGAGTAAAATATGGAAAAAGAGAAGAAATGAAGAAAAGCGTCATACCCTCAATTCTATGGAGAAAGGATAGTTATACGTTCGGTGTAAAATCACCATAAGAGTACGAGAAACCCTTGATAAGATCTAAGCAATAGTTCTTTCCAAGAACCCTAAGAGGCATACAAGCACTCTCAAGAGTGAAAATCTTAATTATTATTATCATTAAAATTGTTTCCTTAAAGAAAATTACAGAAATATTTATAATAAAACTAAAATTTTAAATGTTTAGTAGCCAATATGATCTGACCTACTAGCATTAAAAATAAAAGTAACAAATCCTAAAAAGGTTTAATAACCATTATGACAAGTTCATTAACATAATAAACCAAACATATGTTATTAATTACTAGAGTAAATATAAAGTTTTAATCCAAAATATAATAAAACAATGATTGAATTAAAATAAGTTAAATTTAGTTCTTTTCTTCTAATTCTTTATTTTGAGCACAATGGACTATTTTGTGCTCTTTTTCTTCATATTTTATATTTTCTTATACATAGTTATAACTATCTGATTTAAGGTCTCTTTGTATTTCTTTGCATTTGACCTTGTCATAGAACCTTAAACCCCTTGTAGGAGATCTTCCTTTTTTTATCTCTTATTTTTTATCATTATTTCTTCTTAATTCTTATCACAAAGCCTGAGCTCGGCTATAATATGTATGCATTTTTTTTTTACTCTTTTAGTGTGTAGATAAGGTGATATAAATTAACCTATGTGCAATGAATAAACTAGTGATTGTGTTTCAGGACTAGATTGATGGCGTGGTACATGTATGTATGCAAATTTATCCTTATGCACGAAAATACTATGAATGCGAGAGAATATAGAATTTGAGAAGATAAACAAGACTTATACAAATCATTTGATTAAGTTACGATAAAACTTGAGGAGGATTAAATGCTAATATTAGTAAAGATGAATGCAAATTATAATGACATAATAATTAAGAGGAATATAAATTGCAATAACTCTATAATATTTAAGAAGGAATTGATAAGATCTAATATATTATTCATGAATGATTATTAATTTCAAGTGTATAGAAGGAAACAAAGATCTAGAAGTGACATTAAGGATTAAATATTTCGGGAAGGAGTTTTTTGATTACTTGAATTAATTGAAACAACCACGTACATAATTATCAAAGACAAGAACAAGTTAACAAATTGGAAGAATGTAATCAAGAGTTTCCCTATTAAATTTTAAATTCCTCAAAGGAAGAAAAATTGAATAAATTAAAACAAATACATCTTGTAATTAATTAGGAGATGGAGGTTTAAGAAAATTTACCTAAATGTGCAATAGATTTAAGAATTGAAGCCAAGAAAATTGTTCCATTAAATTTAAAAAAAGTCAAAATCCTTGGAGATTTAGCTTAAAAGAATGAATAATTCTCTCAATTCATAAACTTTTGAGAGAGAATTGTTAATCCTCCACTCCCTCAAAATTTTTAAAAGAAAATTCTCTCGCTAGAAAGAGAAAGAGTCTTATTTTCAATTTTTATTTTATTTTTAAAAGATGAAAATTCCAAAGAGAAGGAAAGAGTCTTATTGTTCAACTTTTCTTCCAAATTTTAAAAATGAAGATTCCTTTTAATTTTTTCTTATAGGAAAATTTATTTAATTTATTTTCTAACTAATTTTATCATATTTTAACTAACTTAAATAACCATTTTAATTAACTTCTAAAAGAAATTTTTAAAATATTTTTATTTTTATTTTATGAATAATTATTTTGGTTTGAGCCAACATATTTGTAGTAGTTTAAGGGGCTTACTTTTCACACCCCCTTTTTTTCTTTCTACACCCCCTTTAATTTTTTTATAACTTTTTTATTCCAATTATACCCTTAGCATCTCCCTTCTTTTCCGCAATCAACCTCTTCTCTTCCGCAAGGTGCATTCCCCCAGTCAACCTCTTCTTTTCCGCAAGGTGCATTCGTCTTCTCCGCAAAGTGCATTCGTCTTCTCCGCAAGCACCTTCAAGGTCCAACCTCCATGGTCCAAGTTTCATGTTAGTATCCATTAACATTTTGTAGTTTATTGGTAGGCCAGATGTAGGGATTTAGGGATTAGGGGTTTAGGTTAGTTTTTTTTGTGCACCCTAGGTACAAGACGATTGATGCATTCCGCAAACTCAACTTACACTCAATTAAAAAAATTTGGTTGGAGTTCTCTTCATTGAACAACAATGGCAGCTGAGAACGAAAAAAAAAATGAAGAAAGAAGAGGGAGGTGCTGATGAGATATAATCACAGGGGCATTTTTGTATTTTCACATGTAATGAGGGGTGCAAAAAGAAATTTGGAGGGTGTAAAAAGCAATCCCCGTAGTTTAACTCCATTTATCAAATCTTATTCTATATTTTCTTTCTTCTTTTTTGTTGTTAGTTTACTATTGTGGGCTTTTGGTCCAATTTAGTAATTTTTGTTAATCTAGATTTTTAGCCAAAAATAAATATCCAATATTTTTTTTAAAAAATTCTTTCTCTCTTTCTATATGAATTCATTATTTTTTTCATCAATAATTATTATTAATTAATTAAAATTAAAAATTATAAAATTTTCTATTATTTTTAGTTTTAAAAAGTATCTCAGACATAATTATAAGTTCACATGTTATCTTTGACCTTTTCTATTATCATATGTTATTATGCGCACTTAATCATGGCATGTTCTTAAAGATGTATTCTTATGCATACTTTATTATTATATATTTTTGTGTGGATTGTTATTTAATCTTTGGCAAGACATTGTAAGTAGATGTTAATGTTATTTTATTTGCATTGTAAGTAGAATATTGACTTGAGTATTTTACATGTATAAAGTTAAACTTTCTATCAAGTATAATTTTCTACATTATTTAGATGCTTACAAGTCTTATTATTTGAATCAATAAATGTAAGTGCTTATTTATTTTTAACATTTTATAATCTTATTAATTTAAGATATTCTTTATCTAAACTGTGTGTCTATTCTATCCAATTAAATCTAATATTTTTATTCTATTTGGATTAAAGTAACCAGTTGTTTAATAAATTTTGAATTATTAAAATGTTAAGTATTATAGAAAATTTATTGATTTAACCCATTTTATAATTACATTTGTTATTGGGTTATGATAAGTACCTAAACTCATGTGCATTATACTTTTAGCTTTTATGTTGTTGAAAACATATTTAGTCCATTTGTGTTGAATATCTCTCTCAAAATAAAAAATTTTATACATTCAAAATACTTGATTGTTTAAGAGAAAATCTTAAGAGTTATATCTATTTACTAAAGACTTAAATATTGAAATTTTCATAATTATGTAACTTAGATGGGTGTAGTTAAATCCTTTGATATATTAGATTAGTGAGGGTCTAAATTATAATAAGGTCATTGTTATCTTTTTTTTTTTATGAGATATGTATTAGTTGATGTATCTTTTATAACATTTTAAATGCTTGGATATTTTTTGGAATTGTATTTTTCTCTTAATAATATTTTGTTTTTCCATGCTCAACATCCTTTATATAATGAGTTTTGTTATATGTGGTTCATATCTCTATCAGGTATTTACTTGTAATATTGATGCCCATATCTCTTATATTATTGGTTTACAAGTATCATAATTGATATTTTATTTTTAATGATTCATATATTTTTAATAATTAACCAATGTTATCTAAGTGGAAGATTTTTATATTTTTATAATTAATTTTCTATTTATTTATTGGATTAGTATTAATAATTATTAATATAAATTATTTTATATTAATATTTTAATTACACATTGATTAACATAATAATAGAATTTTAGTATAAATAGTCTATTATGGATTAAACTATCCTAATTTGTGCCTATAAAAAAATCTCTGATCTTAGTTGATGGGCTAATAAACTGCTACCTATTAAGTAATTTATGTGTACTTTTATTGTATTAAAATACACATACTTTGATCACCTCATCCCATTAATTGTATAAATGTATTGTAATTTATATCTAAATTGTTTGTTATTATTATTGATAATTTCAATATAACCTATATACAAATAATGTACTACATCTCTTTACACCCACAATTGAATGGTTAATTTTTTTTAGATATGTTCTCTGTACCTTTTTAAATTAGAGAGTACTAAACTCTCACCATTAATAGAGTAACATGTGTTTGGTTTTATTTAATATGATCAATATAAATTTTTTATTTAATTTTATTATTAATAAAAGTTACAATAATAAATATTTACATTTATATTCATTTTTATAGAAGGAAAAATTCATTTGAATCATTATCATTAAGTTAATTTTTATTTTTATTAAAATAAATAAATATAATTTTTAATTAAAAATAAATATTATTAATATAATATAATAAATATTTAAATAATAATAGTAATGTTAGTATAATATTAGGATGAGAATATATATATATATATATATTAAAATTATTATAAATTAAAGTTTAATTAATATTAGTATAAATTTAAATATTTTGTACAATATATAATATAATAAAAAATTAAAATTAATATATTAATATAAATTTTAAACTATGATATATAATTTATTATATCACAATATAATATTTTTAAAATATTTATTATAATTTTTATTAAATATTTTGATAAAAATAAATATTTTTTAATAGAAATAATAATTTTTAGTAAATATTTATAATATACAATTAATTTTTAATAAAAATATTCTAAGTATGATTTACTTATATGCTATTTTTGAATATTTATATTAATATATTTTTAAAATATATTATATTAAATTTAATTGATCTACTCGTCTCAATTTTTTTTTCAATTTAACAAAAATTAATTTATTCAAATTATAATGCAATATATATTACTTCTAACTTTTATATTAAATTTAAATTTAATAATTTATTATTATTTTCATGAATAAATATTGATTGATATTATTATATATATTTTAATTATATATATATATATTTAAATTTAAGAATAAAATAATTTAATATTAACTTAATAAAGTTATAATAAAATATATTATTTATATATTATACATTAATTTTAAATGTAATTTAAAATGTTAAAGTAAAAAATAATTAAAAATAAATTTTTTTTATACTAAATAAATAATTTTTAAAATATATATTTGTATAAATGTTTATTATGTATTAGTATAAATTTAAATATATTTTATAATATATAATGCAATAAAAAATTAAAATTGATATATTAATATAAATTTTAAATTATATTATACATTTTTCTAAATTGGAATATTTTTAATTTAATTTTTTTATTATAATATGATATATTTTCAATATAAATGATTTTGTAATAAATATTTATAATACATAATTAATTTTTAATAAAAAAAATTTAATCTCATTGTTATTATATTTTTAAATATACCATTTTATTTTCTGATCTTATTTTTAATTTAAAAATAATTAATTTATTAAAATTATAATAAAAAATATATTAATTCTATTTCTGTATTAAATTTAATAATTTTTTTATTATTAATGATTAATAATTAATATTATTATATATATTTTAAGTATTTACATATTTAAATTGAGAATAAATTAAACATACATTAATTCTGTAAAATTATAATAAAAATATATATTTATAAAAATAGTTCTATACGTAAATATAATGTTTTAATCCTTATTAACAAAATTTATATATATTATAATTTGTTATTGATCATAATAAATATTATTAGACATATATTACATATTTAATGATCAGATTTTACCTTCTAATTTGAAAAAATATATAAAAAATCATTTTAAAAAAAAATCTAATAACTTAGACTCGTATGTAGCTGAATGTAAGACATTTGGTATGTATAAGAAATTTTTTACATACATCTAACATTCTTTATCGGCACTTCATTTGGAGGACTAAGTCCGGTTCTTTTAACCAAAATTTTGAGAATGTGAAAGGGGACATTTTGGCTACATGTGGACCTATCATAAGACTTTATGGGTGTTTCTTCAAGTTAAAGATCCCATTTTGGCAGACTTAAGGGCTGAAACGATACAGGATCATCAACCAAGTATATATATAGCTTTGTTCCTAATCCACACAACTTAGACAATATTAAAATTGACTAAGAAAAAAGAGGAGACAAGTATAGCTTTTAATTAAGGTCACAAGAAAAAGAAAAAGAAAAAAGAAAAAAGAAAATAGAGGAGACAGAGGATATATGATTATCAATCAAGATTGATTTGAAAAGGTTTATGATAGAATTAAATGGAGGTTTGGACGTAGATGATACGGCAAGGAGCGTGGAAGATTTTGGTTTAAAAAAAATTGAAGATTTTTATTTGTAGGATTAGCTCAAAGATACAGCCACCTAATACCATCATTTAATTCTGTAAAAATTAATTTTACTTATAAATAATATATTTTTAAAAATTAATTATTTGATAAACAATATAAGTTTATTAGAAATCATTAAAAAATGGCTTAAACATTTTTTAATTTTTGTAAATATAGTAAATTTTATTCTTTCTACTTTTATTTTTCATATTTACCATTAATTTTTTGCTAAATATTTATTAACTTTATTAAATATTTTATCGCAAGTATAATCTATAATATATTTTAAAACAAGCAGCTAATGGAAAGAAGATATTAATATGATTTTGCATTATTATTCAGCATACATACTAATTAAAGTTTAACCTAATAAATATTTTACAATTACATAAATTATATTAATTTTTAATAAAAATATCAAATCCTTCATTCGACGTGGTTTTATAAAATAAATCCCTTAGGTGTACAAATCTAAAAAAATTCTACCATATTTCTAAGTTTCCTCTTACAAATAATTGTTTAAATCTTTGATACCTAGGTAAATATAAATATTATGAGTATTAGTTCAATTAACTTTCAACATGTGATTTTTCTTATAAAAATTCATTAATTAAAAATTATTATTTTAATAAATCAAATTATGTTTAAATTTTAAAAATTAAATAAAACTTGATTACATCATTTAACATGTAAGTTTTTTAATCAAAACATTATCTTGCATATTTGTAAAAACTTTGTTGTAACCTTTACTAATACTATTACTATAAATGAAATTGAAATATATTATTATTCAAACGTAAAAAATGAAATTAAATAAAAATTATTCAAATATTTTTATTAAAGTTTTTATGAATAAAATTAAAATATTATTAATCTATAAATGAGTTGAAATAGTAATTTTTTGCATTATATTACTGTATATTTATATTTTCTTTAATTGATGACAATATATAATAAACTGTGTAATTTTTTATCTACTAATATAATACTCTTTTAATTTCTATTAATTTTAAAAGTTTTAGAAAATTAACAATTTATTTTTTTTAAAAGGTTATAAACATGAGGCATAAAAGATGATATAAAAGAAAGAAATAAAAATATAATTTTAAAGATTATAAAGATGAAGGAATAATATTGATATAAATATGAAACATAAAAAGATATATGATATAAAATAAATAAATAAAAATATCATGTAAAAATATAATGATTAAAGATTATAAAGATGCAGGAACAAATATTGAAATAATTGAAAGAAAATAATATTTAATAAAATAAAAATAAATGAAGCGATAAGTTCAAAAAATTTAAAACAAAAGATTTATAAAAAAGTATCAGACAATTGCAATGGAAATTTTTTTTAATAGTCAAAATTAAGTGCTAGAAATATAGAATTTACACTAATATATGGTGGGAGTTTGATAATTTTGTATTGTGAACACTCAAATTTATTCGAGACTTCCATTTCATGTGTTTTAATAAAAAGGTTAAAAAGTTATAAATAAAAATAATAATGATACTTTTAAACAAATTTACAATTAAATATTCTTTTTTCAAAATTAAGTTTTTTTCTAGATTTTAAAGAATTTTAAAACAGGAAGGCGGTAATCTTTGAGTGCTTTAACGTAATGTTCAATCACACATATTTGTATGTCAAAGCACCCATAAACAATTTTCTTCTACTCTAAAAAAAAGACAACTTGATTCTCTAGTTGGCTGCAATGCACTCATTAAAAAATAAAAAAGATTAACGTATTTAGAAATCAGGATAGAAATAAAATTAACGATAAAAATGAGTTAGATTATTTTAAAAAAATTATCACTTAATCATTTTTATAAAAAAAATTAATAAAAATATTTAGTTATTTTTATATATTATAAATTTATATTTATTATATTTATATAATATTAATATATTTATTTAAAATTAAAATTTTTAATTTTAAACAAAAGAAATTTTTAAAATATTCTTTTATTCTTAAAATAAAAATCTTCTCCATTATCTTTAACCACTTCATATATTTTTAATTTTTAATAAAATATAATTTAGTTGATTTATTTCTATTCAATCCGTGCCTAATATAATTTTTAGGTTAGGTTGTTGATTTATTATGTATTATCTTTAATAATTTTTATATATTAAAAAGGTTAATTTTTTTAATTTGCTTGATATTTAAATACTTTAATATTTATTAAATTTATTATGATATTATAAATAATTTAAAATATAATATTTATTTATATATTTTTATTTTATATATTATATTTTATTATGTAAATTATATTATTTTTTTAATTAAAAATAATACAATAGATTTATTGTTCGTTAAATAATTTTAATTGTTTAAACAACTAATATTAGTAAAAATTAATTTAATAAGTTTTATATTTTAAAAAAATATTATTAAAATATATTTTATAAAAAAAATTAAATTTATAGATATTTTAAATAATATATATAGGATTTAGGTTTATTTATTTGTTTTTTATTTTATAAATTTTGACTTAATAAATTTTTTTAATAAATTATTTATATATTTTTTACAAATTTAAAATAATTTATTTATATATCCACTCTCCTCAACTCCTATTATAGCACACTGTTATGTTAATTTCCCAACATTCTCTTCATAGCCCCTAACGTCCTCACACACCCCTACAGCATGGCATGTTGAACTAATGTGATTCACCAACTCGGTGACTCACAGCAAAGGAAATTTTTGGTGCCCCTCCTGCCATTCACACGTTACTTTATTCCTATAGAGATTCTATAATTCCTACTAATAGTTGTTTAATTAATTAATAAATAAATTTTTATTTGTTATTGATGAATAAATAAGGATCATTCGGATCCATCCTCTTTGAAACTTAAATTTTGTAAAAACTTTTCTATACGTAGATTAATATTGAAAAAATAGATTTATTTAATTTTACTTTACTTTAATTAATTTGAATTAAGTATTTTAATTTGGTCTAAATTTAAAAATGTATTAAAAATTATTATTAGATCAATTTTATAAAAAAATTTAATCTAATTTAAAAGGTTCATTGTATAATGTTAATGGATAAAAAATTAAAATGAGATAATAGTCAATAAATATTATCATGATAATTTAAATATTTAAATTAAAATTTTTCTTTTTTAATTCTTAATGCGTCTTATATATAATTAGTATTTTTAAATTTTTTATTTAAACAAAAATTTAATTGATGAATTTTATTATTTGTTAATTTTAAATTTACATTATTCAAAAATAATTTAAGTACAGATTTTATGAGATAAAATTTAAATTTATATGATGTTTCTATTATCATATATTTTTAGAATTGTAAAAATTTATAATATAATTATTTTTTATTTTAAATTTTGTACATTATATAAATTTAGAATTTTTTAAATTTTTAAAAAATAATTAATCCTTTTTATTATTTTAAAATAATTTAATACAATAAACTTAAATTTGTATTTATAATATTTATAGTATCACATATTAAGAAATTTCACAGTATAACTGTTGTCTTCAATCCCATGTAAATGTAGATTTAGAACTTTTTTAATTTTAAAAAATTAAATAAATCTTTTATTATTTAAAATAATTTAATTCCAGATTTTATACCACAAATTTTAAATTTATATATGTAGTTTAAAGGTGTCAAATTGATTCTTGGTTCATGAACTGATCCATTTAACCCTAAACTTTATCCATAGGTTATGTAACTCATTTAGAAGTAAAATTTT
The DNA here is from genome assembly GCA_037954105.1 of Canavalia gladiata. Classification (NCBI taxonomy): domain Eukaryota; kingdom Viridiplantae; phylum Streptophyta; class Magnoliopsida; order Fabales; family Fabaceae; genus Canavalia; species Canavalia gladiata. Next base: position 34,554,616 of record CM075663.1, read on the forward strand.
TTAAAACTCTAACAAACATAACCCTTAATCCTATTTTATTTTCTTATATTTTATAAATTATTTAAAAACAAAATTTTTAAATCCTAACTAAAAATGAAATTAGGCTGAGAAAAATCAGGTTTGGAGTGTACAAATTTAGCTTATTTAAAAATTTTGAAGCTTTGATTTGAGGCAAACCTTGTTACTTGTTAATTTTTTTCTAATTAAATTTTAACTTGATTTAAAAGTCTACATTCCAAAAAAAATCAATAAATAAGTTTAAAGTCTATATAAATGATTGATTAAAAAAGTTTGTAAACTTAAAGATTAGAAGATGAAAAAGTCATTAAATAGGTCTAAAATACATATAATATATATATATATATTTATATTAAAATAAATATAAATAAACCTCTAAATAGGCTAAACAACATTTTTTGTAAAATCCTTTTTTGTTTCTTCAAAAATTTCTTTGCTAAATTAAATTGATAAAATCATATTTTTAAATTTTAATTTTAATGTTTAAGCAAACTTTTTCCAAATTTTTTGAAGAAAAAAAAAATTAAACTCATGGATCAATCCTAAACCTTATGCCTTAATGGGCTATTAACCTTATAGACTTTACAATTATAAGCTTTGTGAATGTGAGTCATTTTGACTTTAACTCACATGAACTAAAGTTATATTATATAATGTAGTATTTCTACCTACTATCACATATTTTTAGAATTGTAAGATTTTATAATGATGTTGTTTGTTGTCTCAGCTTTGTACATATGCAAATTTTAAATATTAAATGTAATAATAATGATAATAATAATCCTTAATTAATTTATCAAAATTTGTAACTTATTGAATCATGTTCTCACCAAATTAAATCTTTTTTAAATCCTTCAAAATCTCTCAATTTTTTTAAAATTTTTTTACTAAATTAAATTGATAAAATTATATTTCTAAATTTTAATTTTAATATTTAAGCAAAAATTTTCCAAAATTTTTGAATTATTATTTAATCATAATCATCTTTTTAACTTTTAAGATACAATATTTTAAAGATATTTTTAATTTATTTATTTAACAAATTTTTTTAAACAAATCAAACAAATAAAATTATATAACCTTCAATTTTGCCGGTACTAAAAAATATGTAAGAGAAGAATTAAATTTTATTAGATTATTTTCTTTATATATATATTATATTTTATTTTTTATATAAAAATAAATATATTACTTAAATATCTAATAGTATAACTATCATGTGTCAATTTAATATATTTAATATCAAATTATATCATCTTTAAAATATATCCATAAGAAAAACTAATTTTTTAGTATATATATAATTTAAATAATTAATTTTTATTTTAAAAGAGATTAAATAAATTTTTTAAAATTTTTTTAAAATTATACATTTAAATTTGAGTATTATTTTTCAAAACGAACAATAAGATAATATTTTTTCTGTTTGTAAGTGACTTTTAAATTTAAATTTTTATACTTTAAGATTTTTCAAACAAATAAAATTTGATGAGGATTTTACTTTTACATATTTTTAAACAAAAATTATTTTTTTATAAATTTATCATTCCGTCATGTTGCAACCTGTATTAATAAATTTAAAGGACCAAGTCTACATTGCATGATGAATTAGGTGGAGGGAATAAATAAATTTAATTTTGGTAGTTGAGTGTTATATCTCAGTGTTGAAATAACGGAACGATGAAAGTTAGAGCTAACTTAGACCTCTATATAAGGGTTGCTTATGGTATCCTACCCTCTCAACCAAAGTTGCTGCTTAAAGTGATTACTAGATTGAATCAAGCACTGTCTTATGGGGCGTTCTTTAATAAAATTTTGGTGGGTGTTATTGGGATTTATGGTTAAGTTATTAGAGAGCAATAGAATTATGGGGTGCTTAGAAGCTGAGAGAGTTGCACTCTTGAAATTGAAAGATGCTTTCAATCAGCCAAATGGGTCAGCACTTTCTTCTTGGCAACGTCATGGTGATTGCTGCACTTGGGAGAGTGTCAAATGTGACAACATCACAAAACGAGTGATCCATCTTCATCTAAACTATACTAGGCCTTATTATTTAAGCAACCTTCAATGGTTCCTTAATGCATCATATTTTCTTCCCTTTGAGGACCTTCAATGGTTGGACTTATCCGGAAATTATTTGGCAGGTGATCCCCTACCTCTCTCTTTAAACACTACTAATTTTGTCTTTTGCAAATTTTTTACAATCTTTTATATAAATTATTATTTTCATTTTTATTTATTTATCGATTAAAAGATAAAAAAAATTGTTTCTATTTATTTATTCGCATAAAAGTTTAAGATAATATTAAAAGTTATTTTTTATTAATACTATTTTACTCATATAAAAAAATATAATGTAATTAAATAAATAAAAGATAAATTGAGAAATTTATTCAATAATTATAATACAATTTTTGAAAATTCATTGATCAATGAATTTTTTTACTATCTAGATAAATAACTAGGAAAAATGATGATAGTGAATATTCTCTCTCAAAGAAACATAATTAATATTATTGTTTTTATATAAATTGTTACGTAATTTTCTTTCATATTTCTTACATGTTATAATTAGTTTTCTCTCATTTTAATTTAAGACTTTAATTTTCTCACTTGATAATAGCTATAGGAATTTTAAACATTCAAATATAATAGATTTGTATCGGTGAAATAAGTATTTATAAGATTGAAAAAACAAAAGTTTATTTAATAAAAAAAATTACTGCTTTTAATTCTTAAAATCAACCTTAAACATTGAGGTTAAACAAACTGATAATTATATAAAAATAAAAATAAATTAAATTTATTTATTGATATTATAAAGTGATTAGTAAATTGAAATTAGATTAATGGTTTTTTCTCAACTAATTTTTATAATAATTTTAGTATTAATTTAAAAGTAAAAAAATACGGATGGATGATTAGTATACTCTAACATTTTAAATATGGGTATTTTAGTAAAAATATAAATTTATTTTGTTATAATAATTAGTAAAATTAATTATTTTCTTAAGATGTGTGCATTGTATAAAGTGATATTCAAAATAAGACGGAAAGGGCAACATTTCACACCAACCACCCCGTCTAAAATGTTATTCGGTAAAATGCACATATTTAAAAAATTAATTTTACTAAAATACTCCTATTAAAAATTTTAGATTATACTACTAATCAACCATCCATATTTTTCAATTTTAAATTAACATTAGAGTTTATCAAAAATATTAACATTTGAGTTATTTAGTGGTTAGTTTAGTAGGAACCGTTAATAAATAAGGATTATTAAAAATTATTAATAGTATATTTTTTTATTAAAAAATGATAAATATATAATTTAAAATAAAGAAAAAGATTGTTAAAGTTACATTTAAAATAAGATAGAAAAAGAATTATCATTTAAAAAATATTAACGTTAATTTTAGAACTGATTTAAACTATAAAAAATAATAAAAATTCATTAAAAATATTTATTTTACTTTTATATTTATATGTGATAAATATTTATTTAGTAAAAACTATTACTTTTAGATACTTAAAATGAATTATAATAAAATTATTATTAGTTTAAATTTCTTTTAAATTTACCTCAAATTTTTTAAAAAAATAAAAGCATTTGCAATTTTTTCGTGTATGTATTTTGACGGTTTCCTAATTCATTTCTTTCATTTTAATTGAAGCAGGTTTACTTGGGGAAATCAGGTTGAAGAATTTGCAAAAATTAAATTTCAGAGATAACTTGCTGACACAAGTTCCATCGTTCGGTACACGAGAAAATTTTCTTTTCTGATAGCGCACACACCACTGTTACACTATATATATATATATATATATATATATATATATATATATATATATATATATATGTTCATTCAATTACTTGGAATAGTGTATGTTATCTCAGATAAATATTTTTAATGTAGTTGGGTCTACAGAATTTTGTCTAAAATTTTAAATAAAAAGTAAATATAATTTTTAACCTATTTTTTTTTTAATTTCGTTGGTTTAACTAGGATACATTTTTTATCTCATGGAACAATTTAGATAATGTCTTATTTCTTTGCATCTTTCTAATGTATTTATTTCTTATTTTTCAGGGCATGTAATTGTTAATTATTTTATTTTTTGTCAGTTAGTATTGGAGAAAATAAATATTTAAGCATGCTGTACAAATAATATTAAAAGTCATTTTGTGAGTTCTTGCGCATGACATATGCATAGTTGAATTGCAAATAAATATAAATTCTTAAGAAAACAATTTCATCCTCCATTAATTGAGAAATTAAATAAAACTTTAGATAAAATTTTCTATTATTTTTATACAAACTTTTAGAACTTAAAAAATTGTAGAAGTTATATTCTTATATATTTTTTAACCTAATCTAATTTTTATTTTTTTAAAGAATTTTTTATAATGTATTTTGTAGTTCTAATATTTATGACTTATCTAAACTATAGGCATTTCTTTAAACTCTCATGACGTGACGTGTAACATCAGGACTTCAGGAGCTTCTATGACTGCTTGTCCGAACATACCTTCCTTTGATTTTAATAATAACCGCCATCTTTACTGTTGATTTTTAGACCTATAGGTCAGTCTTAATACTATTATTAAACTTTCCATGAATTCATTCTTTCACAACTACAGTTTTAGCATTTAAATTTTTATAAATTTTAAATGTGTTTTAATATTTAAAATTTTTTTTTTACATTTTTGAGTTAAATTTTTTTAATATATTATCATTTTTATCCTTTATTTTATTAACGTATTTCATTTTTATTAATAACTTAAAAAAATTTAATTGTTAATCTTTCATTTTGTTATTTCTATTTTATATTAATCTTTGAGATTAATCTTTATAAAGAGTGTGTTGATTTTTGCAATTAAATATTATGTTGGACGTCCAAATATGTCTAAATAATATTGTATATAATACGTTAAGAAATTTTTCACCTCATTCATCTTAGTATATCTATTCCGATCTTTATCCTTATTCCCACAGTGCCAATAAATAAAACTTCAAATGCTCCACCTTTACCATTATCTGAACTAACATTGTAATATTTAACATCACGAATCAGCATTTCATTTATTAAAATTGATCTCAGGGACTAACGTGAAACATACTTGACAAGATAAGGGACTAATGGCCTAATTTTTTCAAGTTAATAATGAAAATAAAATACGTAAATAAAGTGAACAACGAAAATGATAATTCACTCAAATTTTTTAAATTAATTCTCATGCTAAGGATGAAACATTCACATCCAAAAGAATAAAGGAAAGATATGTTAAATCTTCTTACTTTTTACAATTTCTAAGGAATCTTTTTTAATACATGTTTTTCTAGAATATAATTATGCATATAACAAGTAGAATTAACTATTCCTTTGCAAAAGTATTTAAGAAGATAATTATCATAATATTGTTTTAGTCATCTTTTACAAAATTTTATTCTTCCTTTCAACCAAATCATTGTGTTGCAGTGGTCTACCAGAAGAAAATTGTAAAAGATATCATATTTTTCCAAAATTTATTGAAATTTTTATTTTCATATTTTCTCTTTTGGTCACTTGTTATAGGAAAGATATATATGCCTTTTTGTTTAGTACCTATTTATAGAATATCTTAAAACTTTACAAGACTTGTCCATGTGAACTAGGTAGCATATTTATGCTAATCTAATATTGTTATGGATAATGACTAGACCATTACTTTTTACCACTAAAACTTTGAGTACTTGTTAGACCAAATATTCATATATAATAGTTTTAAGAATCTAGAAGTGCAAATAAGATTTTTATTTTTAAATTTTTTTTTGATTTGTTTCTTTTTTTGAATCATTTGACAAAGAATATCCTCCTTCAAAAGATGTTGGGTAATCTTTTAAAAAGATTAGGTTTATAAAGTTTTAAAATAAACTTCATACAAGTAAGCCCAAGTTTTTGGTGTCAAATTTATTTTTTAAATTTTTTGAAAATAAACTTGTTATACTTTGACTATCTAGATCTTCTAAACTAATCTTATACAAATTTTGATGTCTTTTAGCATAAAAAGGTATTAATTTATCATATTTTTCTATCATGCCACGTGAGAAGCTATTGCTCAAATACCATTTATGTCTTTTACATCTTTTTGTTTAAGATATCTACAACATGAATAGTTATATTTTTAGAAAACCAAATCTTTTAGGATCTTTTATGGTTAGTTATGAAAGTTTTATACTTCTTTTTTGGAATGTTTAGATTTTTCACGATATGAGCAAACATAAGATGTTGAGTTAAGAACATAATGTTGCTTAACTTTCTTGTAAGGCTTTTTTCTACAATCCTAAGCAAATTTTGTCACTTGAATGCCTTTTATTTTTCAAGATCTTGTCTTTGTCTTTTATAAGCTCAACTGTCTTAAGGTATTTTTACTTTTACAGTTAATTGAGAATGATTAATAACTTGATTTTTTTAAATCCTCATTTTCTTGAATAACCTTTTAACATTCCTCATTCTTTCTTCTTAACTCTTATAAAAGAGTTGCATTTTTTTCTTTCATTTTGTTATACCCATTTAAGAGAACATCTAAATCACCAAGAAAAAATTTATAAGAAACTCTTAATTCATTGACTTTACTTTTTTACCTCATCATCTTCTTCTTCTATGTTTCTTTGGATGCAAGCCATCAAGTAAAAATTTGTTTTCTCAAATTGTTCTATACCGTTTTTTGAGTTGTTGTCCAAATTGTCTCACATAATCATTAGTCCTCTCTTCGTTTTAAAGGTATTCTTCCTTCCTTTCTTCAATCAAATTTTATGTGTTGTAACTTCATATACTCAAAGCAGATAATGTTTGACTTTTCATCCTTAATGGGTTTTTTTTGTTCTTTTTGAATTTTTTGTAAGGTCGTTGACCTTTACTATTTTTCATACCTCTTCTTGAAATTAAGAAAATCTCATCTTTTGTCTAGTTTTTCTTCTTTAGAGTTATTAATTCCTTCTTCTTCATACATCTTCAAGTGTCTTTTTGTTTTACAAGTAGATATACTTTTAGAATTTAGAGCTATATTTTTTTCCAAGATCATGTTGATTGAATAGAAGCTCATGTACCTTAAAGATTCTAGCAGTTCATCATATTTTACCATGTTTAAATCTTTTTATTCTTTGATGAAAATAAATTTAGATTCTCATTCTTTTGGAAGACTAATAGAAAATTTTAGGTTATTTCCTCACTCAAATATTACTTTTTGAGAGCATGTAGATCATTTAGGTTAGTTTGAAATCTTCCAAATATTTTTTTGATAGTCTCATTTTCTTTCATCATAACAATGTCATATTTCTTATAAAAGAGATTGATCTTGGTACATTTAATACCTTCATGTATAATTGTAAAAGTATCTTATATTTCTTTGATTATGACATAATCATATATTTTATTCTATTTTGATCATGATAAAATACATATTAAAAGCTATTTTGTGTGGGAATTCTTTTACATCTATTCAGTTTGTCCATTTTTTTTTTCATCTTCATTCTACTTTTCCAATAAAAATAATCTTTCTCAAAAAATGTTGGTATTCTTGAATTTAAAGTTCCTTTAAAAATATGTTGGTTTGTGAAATTTTTTATCTTTATAATATTTTTCTATACACTATCAAGTGCTCAACTTAAAAAACTAAGTTCTAATACCAATTTAAATAAATATAGAAACAAATAAAAAAAAGTATTGAATTATGTAATTAAATATTGTCTCAAACTTTGTAGAAAAAAGAGTTTTAAAAATACAAAACAATATAAAACTCTTATTTGTGTAGGTGTCTGGAATGTTCAAATGCCTTTAAGAAGGTTTTTTTTAATACACTTTGAAAAATAATTTTTGTAAAGTAGATATTACAAACAACTAAGTTGGTTTTAAATTAAAAAAAGGGAGTTAAGAAAATAATAACATCAAAATATATATTGATCCACTCTCAATCATTAAAAGTGAATCTAATCTTAGTCAATCAAATAAAAAATTTATTAAAAAAAAAAGAAAAAAATCTGTACAACAAATTTAAAATTCTCAAATATTTTTATACAAATTTTCTCAACCTCAAAATTCAAATGTTAACAAATTTTCTTAGATTCAAAATCAAAACTGATAAAAAAGAATGCTATCAATAAATTTTGATGAAGTTTAGTGATAGCTGAAATTTTCTTTATAAGATAATTTGAACAAATGTTCATCTTATGAACAATAAAAAATAAATAAATAATGAAAATTTAAAATTTGTTATTCAATTTTAATAAATATTTCTTATTCCCTTTTTATTCAAAACTTTTTTTAATATATGAGTTACAAAAGAAAGTCATTGTAGGATAGAGTTATAATTTTTAACATCTTTTATTTTCCAATAAATAAATGATGTCATCTATAATGCATGAATAATTGTATTTTTGTAAAATTTTTCATACTAATTAGTATGTTTATATGCTAAACATAATATTTAAAGTAGATAATATTTTTCCTTTTGTAATAACAAAAGTATTAAAATTTTTCTTTTACATAAACTTAAACCTGTATTTAAAGTTTGTTATAGAATCAAAATATTTTAAATATATATATATATATATATAAAGATAACATTTTACACTCACGAATTATGACATTTTCTTTGAGCAATGTCTTATATTTCTAATTTTGCAATGTCTAGTCAACTTATTTTTTGCAAACATTTTGTTTGAACAATGTCTTATATTTCTAATTTTGCAATGTCTAGTCAACTTATTTTTTGCAAACATTTTGCTACGTGCATGCATAAGAAAAGAAATTGTATTTATTATTAAAATTGTATTGTGATTAAAATTTTATAGCCTAAAAATTTTAAATATTCTAACTTCCAACAAAATAAAAAATAATATAACATTTTAAAATTATTAATAAAAAATATATTTTCTAAAAGAATAAAAAATAAATCAAATATAAAGTCGCTCAAATCATTAAAGTTAAAGAACTTAGATAAGATTTTATTTAGGATGGTTGTAAGTTTTTAGTCATTGATTTTCAAATTAATTTTAAAAATAAAATTTGTTTAAAAAAATAGTTTTAAATTGATTTTCAACATATTTTTAATAAAAAAAAAATTTTTTCTTGCTGTTTTTAATTTTAAAATATTTTTATTCTTAAATCTTTTAAATTTCACCACCGCTAAATTATCACGTCACCACAATGATCACTGCCTAACTATTATTTCACCATCACCATCATCATCATCATATTATAACCATCATTATTATCACTATCATAACGATTATTATTATTATTATTATTATTATTATTATTATATTTATTATTATTATTATTGTAATAATAATACATCATTAATTTTTTATTATTTTTAAAAAATTTAATTTTTTATTTATCTAATTTTAATATATTAAAAACAAAATTAATAGTATTATTTGATATATAAATTATATTAAATTTATAATATTATAATATAATTTATATTATATAATTATTTCTAATATATTATTTTTATGTAAAATAAATACTAAAAATTATAAAAAAATATTATAATAATATATAAATTTATTTATATTAAATACTGATAATTAAATAATATATAAAATAAAAACTTGTATAATTATATAATATTTTTATATTATAACATCATACTACTATAATTATCTTATGAACAATATTTTACTTTTATCTTTATCGTTATCATCCTCATTGTCATAATAATAATAACAATTTTATTTTTAAAATTTTTATTTTATTATATTAAAATAATTTCATTATTTCTTAATTATTTATCTATTTTTTATAAATTCATAAATGAATAATATTGTTTGATATATAAAAATATTTAATTTATAAAATAATTTATATTATATAATTTTTTATAATATAATATATATTATTTTATATAAAATAAATATTAAATAATATAAAATATTATAATAATAATAATATATAAATTATTTATCTTATATATTGACTATCAAATAATATATAAAACATAAAATTATATAATTATATAATTATATAATATTTTTTATATTATAACCATTATCATCATCATAATAATATTTTATTTTATTTTTTATTAATCTAATTTATATATATATTATATATATTAAAAAATAAATAATATTATTTAATATATAAATAAATTAAATTTATAATATTATAATATAATTTTATTTTATATAAATATTTATAATATATTATTTTTATGTAAAATAAATATTAAATAATATAAAAATATTATAATAATAATAATGTATATAAAATTATTTACTTGAATATTAATAATTATATAATATGTAAAATAAAAATTTATATAGTTAAATAATATTTTTTATATTATAACAATTACATCATTACCATTATCTTATAAACACTATTCTTATTCTTAGTATTATTATTGTTATAATTATCATTATCATAATAATAATTATAATATTTAATTTTATTATTTTTAAAATTTTAAATATATATTATTTTAAATATAATTTAATTTTTTAATTAATATTTTTAATTATATATTTTTTATAAATTTATAATAAAATGATAAAATAGAATGATATAATTTATTTATTTTAATAATTTTTAAAAACTAGAAACTAAAATCAAAAATTAATTTTATTTTTAAAATTAAAAATTAAAAATCACTCCAATCGCATGCTAAGTGTTAAGCTGTTACTTTAAATATGTTATCCTTACCAAAATCAGTGAATTGTATAGAAGTAAATTATCATTTCAATTTTTTAAAAATTTAAAATTAAATACTTTAGTCTTTAAATTTGATAAATAATAATTTTCATTTTTAAAATAATAAAAAATATTTATTTCAATTATTTTAATGTTTTTTTAATCATTTATTATATTCTTTTATAAAAATTAAAATAATAAATGATTTTATATTTTAAAAAATAGTTTTATTTTTTAAAAGCTAATATTATTTAACCTAAATTAAAAAAAAATGAATAAAAATAAAATCTTTAAGACTTGGCAATTTGTTATGTTCACTACAATTAACTGCAAGAAACAATGTTAAAATGACAAACTTACATATACATTTCAGTATTTTTAATCAATAGCTTATTCACGGTTTTTTCTTTTTCTTTTTTACCGGTTCCCAATTTAACCACTTTCTGAACTAGGATATCAACACATATTTGTTAACTCCAGTCATTAAAACCTATCTAAATTTCATTCGATGCATTAAAGGATTTTATACTTAATAACTTTTGCTCTATAATTTCTCTAATTATTCACATAATTAAATAATTTAATTAAAGAAAAATAATAGCTTATACATAGTTTTTAGAGGAATTATGATAAAAGCCTATAAGTCATTTTTATAAATTTAAACATTCCTTATGCTTTAATTAAAAGGAAATATTTCATAAGTTTTTTTTTAAAAATTTATGATTCGTTTAATATTTTGGTTTGACACTTACAGATCTCTCTACATCAAGAAAAATAGAAAAATTAGCTTTTGGTTTTAATTTGTTAGCGGGCAATCTTCCAGAATCGATTATGGCTTTTACTTCTCTAACGTACCTGTCCTTTTACGTGAATAACCTGAATGGCTCATTACCAAGAGAAGGTAATTTTATGAGACTTTTGGTATGAAATTTTACATTAGCTAGATATATATTGTTCATCTGTAAATTCTTTTCTTTTCAGTACTATAAAATCACTCCTAATTTCAAAATTTTCTGTATCCACACTAATTAGAAGATTTCTCCCTTAAAATTTAATTATTTGCTGAATATGAGCTTATGTGTATAGGTGGATTATGCAAGTTGAAGAATCTTCAAGTCTTAGATCTCAGCATAAATCATTTTATGGGACATATTCCAAATTGTCTTGCCAATTTGTCATCTCTCACTCTCCTTGATGTTTCAGATAACAATTTTGAAGGAACCTTGCCTTCCTCAATCATTTATAATCTCAAGTCCCTTGCTTATGTTTCTCTTTCAAATAACCATTTCAAAGGATCACTCTCATTCAACTTGCTTGCCAACCATTCCAACCTTCAAGTTTTTGATCTTATAAGCTCTACCAAGCAAGATGTGAAGATTGAAACTGAGAATCCTCCATTTCTTCCATCCTTTCAATTGAAGATTCTCAGAGTGGCTAATTGCACACTAAATGAGCCAACCAGCACAATTCCCACTTTCCTTTATCATCAACATGACTTGAGAATGCTACATATTGGCCAAAGCAGCATGAAAGGAAGGTTTCCAAATTGGCTATTGGAAAATAACACCAACCTAGATTACCTTAATCTTAGCCACAACTTCTTAAAAGGTCCACTTGAGCTCAATCCTACCTCAAAATTCCCAAGTATGCATATCTTTGATGTCTCCTCCAATCCAATTGGAGAGATTCCACCATATATGGGGTCAATTTTTCGAAACTTGATCACTTTGAATATGTCCTCAAGTTCATTGCAGGGTAGTCTTCCAGCCTCTTTGGGTGACATGAGACAATTGAATAATTTAGATTTGTCACATAACAATTTGTCCGGATACATACCACAGGAATTTGGTCAAGGTAGTAATGACTTGAGATTTTTGAAGTTGTCAAATAACAACCTGCATGGACCATTCTTGCCTGCAGGATCAAATTTCACAAAGTTAATATCCCTGCATCAAGCCAACAATAACTTCAAGGGAAAAATACCAGATGGAATAATGAATAGCAGTGAACTAAGAATGTTGGATTTAAGTAACAACCAACTCCAAGGTGAAATACCCAATTGGATTGGAAGCTTTCAGAATTTGACTTTCCTCATCTTGTCTCAAAATTCTTTGCATGGTTCACTACCAATTGGATTTTGCAAATTAACTGAACTTGCATATCTAGACATTTCTCAAAACAATTTAAGTGGAACATTGCCAAAATGTGTCACCATGCCTAAGTTGGGGTACTTATATTTACAAAGCTACCAATTTAGTGGACCTATAACTACTGCTATGCCCAATTCTTCTTTCTTGTTTACTATGAATTTGATGAAGAACAAGTTTTCAGGCCAAATTCCAAAGTGGATTAGTTCATTTTCAAATTTAAGGATTCTTCTATTAAAGGGAAACAAGCTTGAAGGTTCTATCCCTATTGATATATGCCAACTTCGGAACATTAGTATACTGGATCTTTCTAATAACAACCTTTCTGGAGGGATACCATCTTGCTTGAATAATTTAGCATTTGGAAAGCTTGATTCATTGGATGAGAACGTACTAGGGAAATTTGTTGTACCATGGGTTACAACATCCACTGAGTTTGCTTTTGATCCAAACACAAATGTACTTATGGAAGGTCAAAACACACAGGACTTTGCAGAGTATGATGAACAAGATGTGGATTTCATGTCAAAATTTAGGTATGAAACATACCAGGGAGATATATTGGATTTGATGTCAGGTTTGGATTTCTCAGAAAATAAATTGACAGGTCAAATTCCTTCACAAATGGGATACTTAAGTCGCATGCATGCATTAAACTTGTCCAACAATTATCTTACAGGACCAATTCCAGAAACATTTTCCAATCTAAAGCAAATTGAGAGCTTTGATCTTTCACACAATAAATTAAGTGGTCACATTCCCTCACAATTGACAGAGTTATACCACTTATCTGTTTTCTCTGTGGCTCACAATAACCTATCTGGAAAGACTCCAGAGAGAGTGAACCAATTTGCAACATTTGAAGAAAGCAGTTATGAAGGTAACCCTCTTCTTTGTGGACTTCCATTGGACCAAAATTGCACATCAGTTGTAAAACCACCAGGGATTGATGCACCTTTTCACCGGCAAGATGACTTCAAAGACACCTTTGTTTACTCTTTTCCAGTATCATTTTTTGTTGCATTTCTTGGTGTCATTGTTCTTCTCTACTTTAACTCATACTTCCCCTTTTGAGGAAACTTAAAGAACTAACTTTGGATGTAGCATATTAAGTGCAGCGGTATTTACTATTGTAAAGTTATGTAATTGAAACCATAAGGATTAGTGGTGATAAGAAGTTGAGATACTTTGCCTGAGATCTTTAAATTTAATTATTTTTATTATATAGATAAAAATTTATGTAATAGACATAGCATAAACTATATGAAATAAATCAAAGATTTTGTTATATAGTACTTGACAAAATTATTATAAGGAATATGAAATTAGATAGGATTTTGTTTGTCACACACTAATAGTAGAGATCCATGTTATAGAGTTACATATACCATATATTAAAACACTTTCATATAAGATTTTATTCTGTATAATGTAAATCTTATAAATATTCATACAATCATAATTGCAAATTTAATAGTATAATTTTTCCTCATGTAATGTAAATATTATTCCTATAATTTAAATATTGATAGATTTTATAAAACTTTTTAATCTCATGTATTGTAAATACATATTTTTGTGCTAAAATAGTAACATGATTTTATTTCAAAGTTTCCTTCGATTCCCATATATTTAGATTCTTATACTTTAATTTGAGTTTATATTAAATTTTCATATTAATTTTCTATGAAAATATTAAGAATTTATTTGGTGGTTATAATAATAGGAAAAAATAGAATATAAGAGTTGGATAAAAATAAAAGAAAATAAGATATGAATATAATACACTTTTATCCTACTTTATATTTAATGCATATCAGAATAATAATCTAGATAACATTATCTTATTCAACATTATGATTTTTTACAATTTATAAAAGTAATTTTTTGTACAAATTATTGAAAAGTGATATTAAAATAAAAAATTTAAATTTTTTTAATTAGATTAAATTTAATAAATTATAATTAAAACAAAAATAAATAAAAAATTTAAATTATATTTTATAAAATATTGAGAAGAATATGAGGGGAGAGAAAGATGCAATAAAAAAGAAAGTTATTCTATTTTGATAATTTATAATTCAGCATCCTTTTACAATAAAAATTTAAATTATGAAATAAGATATGATAATTTAATTGAATAATTTATTATATTTTTTTTCATTCAACAAATATTAAAATAAAATAAAATAAACTATTATATCATATCATATCTTTTCATTATAATCAAATGGATCTTATTTAATGGAATAAGTTATTATATTTTTTCATTCAACATATATAAAAAATAAAATAAAATAAACTATTATATCATATCATATTTTTTCATTATATCTATCAAATGGATCTTAAAAATATTATATAAAGTATGTACCAAAGTAAAAATATACATACATTTAAATTTCACTCTATTTTTAATAAAAAAAAATTATATTATCATTAATTTTATAATATTTTATCGTAAGTTTTTTACATTATATTATAAAGTATAAACATTAATATAATTTATGTATATTTAAAACACATAGTTTTCTCTTCTTTTAATATCAATGACTTTAGACCCTTATTTTTAATATGCGGAGACAAATAATACATGCAAAATAACATAAATCTTGTTAGAAGATAAAACCGACATATGAATAGTGTTTGAAATTGATGAATAAATCACACTTCTAAAAGAATTAATTTTTAAAAAAATTTAATTGATTAAAGGGTTGAATCATAAATTTTTGATTAAATGATCCATAATCCTAAACTATTCATTCAACAATTTTTCTTATATTAACTCTAATGAAGTTAAATTATCCAATCATTATTATTAAACTTGTATTTTCTATCCATATATATTATAGATATTTCTTGTTTTAGCAACTTTAAAAAGAATTAATTATAAAATTAATTTCTTATTTTATGTAAGCATTATAAATTCATTCCTAACATATAAAATATTACAAATTAATTTTTTACATTTGAAATAATGTCACAGAGAACGAACTTGAAAAATAATGATAAAAGTTAAAACTAATAAAAAAATTAAGACTCATTTATAAAAATAAAATAAGTTAAAAATTAAAATGTTAGTAATGTTCATTAAAAATATAGATAGAATGAGTTGGGAAATGTTTTTAATATTCCAAGGCAACGAATTCAGCTATTGCACACACCAGGTTCTTTGATCACAGCCACCATTTGTATTGACAGGTGAGGTTCGTAGGCACGTATTATATATATATATATATATATATATATATATATATATATATATATATATATATATATATATATATATATATATATATATATATATATATATTTGTAAATGTCCAAATTTTTTTAACGTATATAGTTAATTTCAATAATAACAGAAGAACAAATATGACAATGACTTGCAGCTCTGGGAAGCAAAAGAAACGAACCAGGATCCTCCTTTTTTTCTAACACACCTTTTTTTTTTAAATCAATTTTTAAATTTTACCTTTTATAAATGTTTAAAATATGTTTTTAAAATTTAAATTTTAAAAATATTATCATATATGCATATAAAATATGTTTCTAGAATTTAAATTTTGGAAACATATTTTATACACTTAAAAAAAATAATTTCGGTAACAAAAAATTATATATAAAAAATTAACAAAAAGTGTGACAAGTAATTATCCACAATAATCCATCAAAGAGGAACAACACACTCCATTGGGAATTGCTTTTTGCACCCCTCATTTATGAAAAGATAAAAATACTTCTATCTATTAATCTTTCTTTCTACTTTCTTCTTTCTCCTTCTATCTTTCCGTCTTTTTTTTTTTTTTTCTTCTTTCTTTCTCATCTCTTCTTCTGTTTCTCATTGTTGTATTTTCTTCTTTATTAGTTATTTTTCATTGTTTCTCCTTCTATCAATGTAATTTTTTTGTTCCGTAAATTAGTTTATGGAATGTAAAAATGTAACATTCCGTAAATTAATTTACGGAAAACAAAAAATTATATTTCACAAATTAATTTACGGAATACATTGATGCATTCCCTAAATTAATTTGCGGAATAGACGAATACTTACGAAAGAGAAAAAATTTATGCAGAAGAGACGAGGAGATATTAAAGATAAAATAGTAATAAAAAAATTTCAAAAAATTGAAGAGGGTGCAAAAAGAAAAAAAGGATGCCAAATGTAAAACCCACTTCATTGCAAATCGGCCCAGTCAAGTTAACCGGCCCAACATGTTCGCAGATGTTAAAAAAAAAATTGCACCGTTAACTGGGGAAAACGGTACACAAAAGCTTGTTGCAATGTGAAGTTATAATAGATTAACCAAAAAAACAATGTAAAGTAAAAGAAAGATAGAAATCATATTGTCCATATTTTTTCAATTTTTTTCTTTTTATATTATTTTTGAATTTTTTATTTATTTAATTTTTTTCTTTTTTCACATAGATTCTAAAAATTAATTTAGAGAATATATTTAAATTATTTTAATTAAATTTCACATATTCTGTACTCATGTATATATATATATATATATATATTTATATTTCATAAACTAGTAAATATAGTTAAAAAAATAAAATTAAAAAAATTGAAGGGATGAAAAAGCAAAAACGGAAGGTAAAAAGCCAATTACCATCATATCTCTCTTTGTATATATTTCAGCCCCAACCCCAAAAAGGCCAAATTTTTGGCAACTTACGCGTCAAGGGTTTGTGTTACGTGGCATGTCACAACCAACACACGTTGCTTTTTTAATAAATTTCCCATATCAATTTTTAAAATTAAATTTTTAAATTTTTTAAAATTATTTTAATTTTTCATTATAATTATAATTTTTATTTTAAATTAAAATTTAAAATAAATGTTATTTTATCAAATTAAAAAATAAAATACACGGTTTATTGAATTTCAGATATTAATACGGCTCTTATTTTGTCAACACAAACACATTGCTTGGAAAGTTCAAAAAGCAAACAACTTATTTTCTTTCTCACTTGGAACGCGTTTGCCCCACACGTCATTGGAACCTTCCATTTCATTAAGGAGCCTATATATATACACATGAATGCTTCCATAGTTTCCTATCACATACCCTTCATTATTAAACTCTCTCATTGTGGTTCAAAAGAGATCAACTTCATCATCACAATGACTCACTTTAGCAATCAGCAAGAAGCCCCCGGTGAGTTTTTCTTATCATTTAACATATTGTAAAATTTTTCCATCTTGGCTCATTAAAATATGGTTTCCTATTCCTATGCACATTTCTTTCTAAATCCAAATCAATTCTTATATATCTTTTCTTATAATATATGTTCAAATTGGTTTTTACCTTAGAAGTATTGGTACTTCATTTTATAAGTTGTATTTGCTTGACACTCATTAAAATTATATTCTTTTATGAGTTATGAAATGGTTCTAGCTAGGAATTAATGACACAATATTATGATGCAGCAGTATCATATCCACCATCAGGTGTGGCCTATCCTTCAGGTCCATATGTCACAGCCCCACCACCAATGGGTTATCCTTCCAAGGATGGTCCTGCAGCTGTAGGGTACCCCCAACAAAGAGTTCCAGAGCAAACCACAAGCAGGGGTGATGGTTTCTGGAAAGGATGGTAAGTTCATAGCCAAATTCACTACTCCTTATATTTAGTTCTACCTTTTCATAAACATTGAATAGCCTTTGTTTTGACACTTTTTTCTTTCTCTTTTCTTGCAGTTGTGCTGCTTTATGCTGCTGTTGTGTCCTGGATTGGTGCTTCTGATTGAATCATAGCATAGATTTGTGTTTATCATCATATATTTTTTTCACCTTGTTGCTTCTGATTGAATCACAGCATGTATTTATCCACTTATTGGTTCCTATTATATTCTTTGTAGTTTGTAGAAGAATAAAAATTGTATTTATCTATTTTATGGATGCTTTCTTTTTCCTTGTACTTTGAATTTTTTTATGACATAATAGTAGTTATCATATTAACTTTATTGATTAGGAAAAATTATTGCAAGAATTATATGTTGAGAAAATTCGATTGATTGATATGCTTTTCAATCTTTGGCAACCTTGTCATGTATTTTTTAGACTTCAATGTCATTGCATCCGCTAATTCATCTAAGCAACCTGTGCACTTTTTTGCACTGATTCAAGAAGCAGAGATTCTCATAACTCATAAGCCAATCTGCACCTTTATGCAATATATTTCAATTTTCTGAAAACAGTTTTCTGTTTTTAAAAATCTTAAATTATTTTGACAAGTAAAGTTTCTAAAAACCGTTATAAAAAATAATACATATTTTATAATTTTTAAATTTTAAAAATTATAACAATTTTAAGCTAATTTAATTTTTAAATTTTTATTATTATCTATACTCTTCTATGTAATGTTCTATCTCTTTTTATTTTTTAAAACTAATTTTTAAATTAAAAACTAAAAACTAATCAAACACAATTTAAATGAATTTGGTTTATAGGTAGACTAACTCATTTATTGTCATAAAAATAAAATTTATTTTTAAAAAGAAAATTTAAGTAATTTAATATAAAAAAGGGAAAAGGTCATTTCAGGCTGCTTGCATGCTAACGAACTCATAAATAAATAAAAAATCAGATTTGTGAATCAGTCTACGAATTAACCTAACTATAATTTATACAAGCTCATTAAATTAAGAACACTTTTCTTTGGACTTTTATAAAAATATTTTAAAAAATTTAACTTTTTACATAACTTGATAACTCGACCAAAATCAACAGAAATTGAGATGAGTTCAATTCAAGTTAAACATAAAATTTTCAAACTAACCCAATCCTATTCCATTTAATTGGTTACACTTTTTAAAAAAAAAAAAAAAAAAACTTATCTCAACCCAACTCATGATCAAATCTAATTAAAAATATCAAAATGAGAAAAACACAATTAAGTAATGTATTAAACTAATAGTTATATCATTATATCTAAATACTTGAAATTAAAATTATAAAATATAATATTAATGTCATCATCTAAAAGTATTCTTGAAATTTTTATATAATTACATAATGAGTTTTTGATTCATTAATTATAAAAACTGCAGAATGATTTTTTTGGATATTTTGCATAAAAACACTCATTAAATTAATTTTTATAATAAATTCTGAAAAATGATTAGGAAAATATTTTTACCAATCTATCCTAATTTAAAATTAATTTTAACGAGTTAAAACTTTAAAAAATAAACTAATTATGTTTTGAGAACAAGTTTCATATATAGTTATAGTTATCTCAACTCAAATTGATATCCTCTATTTTTTACAAAATGCATACTTTTTTTACATTTTTTATAAATTTTTTAATAATTTTATATGTTAATAAAAAAATTAACCTGGTGAACATAATATTATTTCTCCCCCAAAAAAATCGTTTTCTTACACATAAGAAACTTTAGGACTGAAAAATGAATAAATTCGTAGACTCGTGGAATTGGTCGAGACATGACAGAGAAAAAAGAAGAAGATATATATTGAATTTTCAAAAAAAAAAAAAAAAAAGAAGAAGAAAGAAAAAGAAAAAAAATAACAAATTTACAATAATATCGCAATCCTCATCTTTCAGTTTAAAATCATTTCCCTATCTTTTGTAGTTTTGTTTCGTAAATATCTCTTTTGGCTGCGACAAATGCTGCCGTCGTCCACTGTCCTATCTCTCGCCGGAGCCGGTGCCGGCATTCCGGTGAGATTTTCCGGCGAAGTGGGTCATCACGAAACCAAGTGCTCTACAAGACCCAGAAAGGTTCTCAGCTGCTCGTGCTTAAAGGGGCTTCGTTTGCAACAACACAACATCAATGGTTTAAATTCGAAGGAGAGCAACTCGTTTTTGAGCTTCGCATTCGGTAAAAAAGCCGAGGACAGCTTTTTCTCGGTATAATATAATATTATTATTTGAATACAATTTGCTGTTTCTGTTTGTTTTGTTTTTCTTTTAATTTTGTGTTGGTGAAGTTAATTTAGTTGCCAAATAGTATGTTTCAAGTTTGGTTACTATTTGGATAACATTGTAACACCTTTTTGGTTCAGTTTAAATTTTGGGTTCCAGTAATGGAAATTTGAGAGATTATTACTTTTATAAAATATGTTAATTATGCAATTTAGATAACCCTGAGGAACCCCCCCCCCCCCCAATGGTGTTAAGGTGAATATCTAGGAATTTTGTTCTTCTATCATCATTCTGTTTTCCTATGGGCAATTTTGAGTCTTAGATACAATGTTTTTCATCGTTATATATTGTTGTCTTGAAAATAATGTAACCTGTGCTCTTACCTGGATGTTAAATGCTAAAATGGAGAATGTAGAATTATGGGACTCTTTTGCTCTTTGTATTTATTTGTGTGCTGAATGAATTTATAATCAGGATGGTTCATGATTGTGTCAAATTTCAACTGGTTGCATTTCTAGAAAATTTAGAGGCTTTTGTAAATTTTTTCATGTGATTTGGGATTGATGATTCTCATTAAGGGTACTTAAGTGACATAAATAGTCTACTTTGCAGGATGTAAGTGGAGATACTGATGATATGTACGATGAATTACTTAATAATTATGGAAAAGTGGTATTTAGTAGAAAAGACAAAAAGCCTGCTAGCGCAGAGATTGATGATGATGCTGAAAGCCTGTCATGTAAGCTGAAAAGCAGTTTTGTCAAAGAATTTGCTTCCACTTAGTTACATTTTATGGCAATTTGTCCTTCTTAACATTTTGCGCCTTATATCAGGTTTCTTTTTAAATTTAAGAAGAGTCATGTCAGATTATCTGAAGGATGATAAATTACACAAGATTCTTGTAAAGGAATTACGAAAATAAACGGCCTCTCTGAAGAATTGGTTTTGAACAAAACATGGTGGCTCCATTTGATTCATATAGTCTACACCACCTAGTGTGAAAAGGCATTGGCCATTGTTGTAATAAGACTCACTACTTGAAGCTGTCATCTGCTGCTTCTAGAAAATGCTAATATCTTTATAAATCTCTAATCTTGGTCGGTGGTGAATGTCTCCTGAAGCAGTTTACTGGGTAGTTTTCTAAGAACATACACCATTACAGTTTTTTCGAGCAACAGTTTTATAGGCCCCAGGCAGACATTGATAAGAAGAAAAGTATCCAAAGACGATTCATTTGTATAGGTTACTGTGGTAGGTTTATTACTCAAATTAAAAATAAATATATGGGTTTAGGAGGTTTGGCATGCTGAAAAAACATGAAAAATCTGGTAGAATATGGTTTTATTTAGTTGTCTAATAGTTTTGTCGCATAAATAGAGAATACTGGTAAGGTAGATTAATGAAGAAGGAAATGAGGAATACTCTTTGCTGCTGTGGGGCTGTAAAGGGAAGTGGATACCCATGAATAGCCTGACCTTCCTGCAATTTGGATGGATGATTAGAACATAAAGTTCTATCTTTGTAACTGGATTCATAGGTTGTTTGATATTTTTAATTTGCATCACATATCTGTGAGTTTTTTTATTGATATGGTTTTTCAACTGATAAATGTAATTTTTATCATGCATTTTTGTAAACAAATCATGCTACTTAACTAGTCTCCATCTGAGTTTAGACGGCCCCTCTCCAACATATTCCTGTTAAGCCAAGGTTGAGCCATATATTCTGTTTCTATCAGTTCCATGCAATTCTGACTTCATTGTTGAGTAAGTAGCTGTTCTTCGTAAAAAGGAAAGAGAGAGACAAGGTTGAAGTACAGTTTCTATACTTGGATTTGGTCTTAAACTAAAAGGTAAAGCATCCTTGGAATTTCTAACTAAGGTCAAAGTGGTTTAGGAGCATGTAATTTGAGATTCAGCTTAGACATATTTGATCCTCAGAAGCTGATCGAAAACATTAGGTATGATTGAAAAGGTTTGGATTGATTACTCATTTGGAGGAAATATAAAGAAAAAGGACATAAATTATGTATTCCTCACATGGAAATTTCCTATACCTGAGTACTGAACCTAGAGCTCAATTGATTTGATGGCATGGAGATGTTGCATCATTGACTTTTATTTTTTTGTTTGCTTAATTGCTCAGTACCATGAAATCCTTCCTCTGAAGAAGATTATGTTATTTTCCTCTGAATGCAAGCATATGTCTAGGTTTTCCCTTGTTGTCATACTTGTGTACTCAACAATTAGAAAAATTAGTTCTGTTTCTTTGTTTATATGAATCTATTTTAGAGAGAGAACTATACTGCTGTACATCAAGAATATCTAATTGCTAACTGTCACTATTGTAGTTGCTGTGGAATTGGCCACAGTTGCAAGTGAGGTTAAGGCAGCAGATATAAGGGTCTTATTTGTAAAGCCACTTGTTTACTGGACTCGATTTTTTATCATAGCCACAGCATTTTCTCGTCCCCAGATTGATGCTATTGGGTATGGGCTTTGTCATTGATCTTTTATATTTAACTAGCAATGCTTGAGGATTTGTCTTTGTTGTGCTAAAAGCAGGATATACTTATTTATGTTTATGTTGCATTTTAGGTCCAGAATAAGAGATCGAGCTGAGAAGAAATATGGAAAAATTCCAACTGGAGACTCAAAACCCAATTCTTGGACCTTGTTGGACTTCGGTAAGTGATCTTACATTGTAATAGCATGACATGCAAAATGAGTTTCCTTTTTATCACTTCGCTGAAATTAAAGATTTTGGTGCCATCACATTCCTATCTTCTTCTAAACAGGTGCTATGTAGCACTTCCACATAAGTTGACTCAAATGATTACTTGTCATTAATTTACTATAGAACACCACTAAGTTCACAGTGATAGCTTTCAAAATAGTTGCCAGCTATTACCAAGAGAGGAATAGTACTTTCTTGAAGGATAAAATATCCACCACAGAGACATAACAAAGAAAACCGCCAGCAGAAAGCAGGAATATATCGTATAATGAAGTCCTATAGTGCTCTACATTTTGCTAAAGAAATTCCTTGAAGATGCCAATTGCACTTCTAGATTAACCAAAGATACACCAGCAAAGATCAGAACTTCTTAAAATTTCACATTGTACTTCAACAAGATGCATTTTTCATGAGCCTAAATGCAACACGCCTCAAGAAGATTCTGCCCACTTTGCACACCCTCCAAAACCTTTAAAACCAATCAACATAAATTGCTTCAAATTCCAAAAGCCTATATACATTGACCTTTGTCTACACGCAAGAGTTCACCAGTGCAAAGGGTATATAGGTAAGCCAATTGATGGAAACGAATCAACAATGGTCTCACTAGTTCTGAATCAGGCTTTGATATCCGGAATGTATGGTATTGGTAGCCTTGTTTTTAATTAGCTATGATTGTTTCTTGATTACAGGTGATGTTGTCGTCCACATCTTCCTTCCCCCACAGAGAGCTTTCTACAATTTGGAAGAGTTTTATGGGAATGCAACACCGGTTGAGTTGCCTTTTGAAAATCAACCACCATTTCGCAGTTGAGGGAGCTTTTGGTTTTTTGGTAAAGAAAATACTAATGATGTAGACAGTTGATGGCCAACTTTGAGATGGTCAACAACCGCTCCCAATTTTGGTTTGTTTACTTGAGTATTATGTAAACAATCCAATGAGCTTATCACCACAAGACTGGGCTTTCTTTTAGCTGGAATGGGAGTGAAGCATCATTCAATGAGGGAAGCCAAAAGGGGACAATTTTAATGCATTCAAACTTGTTTTCTCAACTTGTACATTAGAAAGGTAATTCGTCTCAAAAAACTGTAACAAATGGGAATGGAGACAAATTTTTATAGTTTGTCTAAAATTTGATTTCAACTAGGTTAATATCAGGTGTTTGTAAAATCTTGTATCCCCCTTCCCCCTCCTTATATTTCATAATTTAAAACAAGAGAAAGGACAAAAAGAGAACTTTTAATTCAAAGTAACTTCTTTTGCATTTTAAATTAGTTTGGACTCAAGAAGTCAAAACTAATAAATATTTTTCCAAATTTTAATAATCCCCAACCTCGAAAAATTGTAAAAATGATTTCATTGTATTTATGTCTGATCCCATTGTATTTATGTCTTGATGTAATATTCTTATCATTGTTTCTTGATTTTAATAAAAGGAAATAATGAAAAACACATGATGAGTTAAATTGATTTTTTTAAAAAAATTTAAATCAAATGGTAATCGATTAAAAAAATAGTGATTATATTTATATAAAATGGTAATTAATTTAATTATATAATTAGTTTTGTAATTAATTATGTACTTTGGTATAATTGATTAATATCTTTTTTTTTAATGTAAATGAATATAATTATTGTAATTATGTTTGTATGTAAAAATCATTTAAATATCAACCAAATTTTTGAATGTAAATAGATATAATTATTGTAATTATATTTGTATATAAAAATCGTTTAAATACCGATATGACAATCATATCATGTCCTTTGTAGCCTTTTAATTGAAGTTTTCAATTCTTATCTTAGAAAATTCTTCTTGTCGCATCTTTTATGGATAAAGGTATGTTTTTTGGAAAAGATCTTTATAATAGTTGTTGTATTAAAAGGTTAGCTAATATTTTACATGGTTACTTATGTTATTTTATCATTTCTTTACTACATTTTCTATTACACGAGTAGCTACGTTGCTAAGTTGTTACATTTTCATGCCCTTTGTGTTATACCTACATATAGGAAAACTTTGCTACTACTTGCTTTGAGTGTTCAAGTCTGTTTAAAAATTTTTCTGTTTGTTTAAAAGTCTACGTAACAAAAAAAATCAATAAATAGACTTAAAATCTATATAAATAATTGATTAAAAAGATTTGTAAACTTAAAGCCTACAAGATAAAAAATTATTAAATAGGCCTAAAACATATATATATATATATATATATTACATAAATAAAATATAAAATAAATATTAGAAAATGTAATATATTAAATAAATATAAATATATAATATATAAATATAAATAGGTCCTGAATAGGTTAAATAGGTTTTTTTATAAGTCTAAGTCTGACTTGTTTATTTAAAAAGATTTTTTAACAAGCCTGAGCCTATCTGTTTATTAAACGAGCAAACCTGAGTCTATCTGTTTATTAAACGAACCGAACCAAATTAGGTTTTAAACAAACCTGTAGGTCTGTCGAATAGCATTGTTCACTTCCATCCCTACTTATATCAGAATACACAATTACAATTTTTGTGTCTACCAATTCCCTCATTTTTTCTGCATTGCTTTTGATCACCGAAGTGCTCTTCTTTTACTAAGCTACTCCTTGGTTAAGAGCTCTTCTTGTTACAATTGGTGTCAGACCTTGATATTCGATCGAGGAAATATAGAACAATGCTTTTATGGCTGCAACCTCAAATATACATAATCTCTGACTTGAAAACTTCTATCGCTCCTTCTATCATACCTTTCCATATTTTAGACGTAATTGGTGATAACATGAGCACATCTAATTTAGAGTAAATGGTCGATCCACCCAACTCATCCAACAAATCATCAATAAAAGGAATAGAAAATTGGTTCTTAATGGTTTGATTGTTCAAGCCTCTGTAATCAACACATAATCTCCATGAGCCATCTTTCTTTCCAACTAAGACCACTGGATGAATTATACATTGTTCTAACATATGATGCACCAACTTTTCAATGGTATTTTTTTTAATGAATAAGTATTTCTAAGGTCTGTGATTTATTGGGGCCAACCCCTCCTTCAAGGGTATTTGATGATCAAAAGCAGGCCTCCTGTAGCCCCTTCGATTCCTTAAGTACCCTTAAGTACATAATGAAACTTCCTATTTAAGAGTCCTTCTTGTTATGGAAAATGGATCCTCTCCATTTTAATTTTTAATTTTGGCTTAATATTCTAATTAAAAAACCATAACTATTGGATAGAATCAGACTATTAATGATTATTTAAATTTTTATTATTAAAATATTAACTTAAAATCTAAACTGTTTAATAACAATCCAACAATCATTATTAATTTATCCAGATATTGCAGAAAAATTTTACTGCAGACCATCCGAATCCCTTATTATCTTTAACCGTAAACAGTTGAGTTTTTATAGGAATTTCCGTAGAGTCCTATAACACTTTGGATATTAAAGTCTTCATCTCAATGTATCACTGCTTTATTAAAATGTTTTATAGCCACTAGAAAACTATGATATTTGAGGATGTTGTACACTTGCGGATACATCAACTTGTCTTTCTAAATTCATCTAATCAATTACACGGAAAAAATATAATGTAAAAAAGGTTATAATAACCATGCAATATTAAGCATACAATAATATTACACTTAATGTCAACACACCAGTGCAATATTTAAGTGCCCAACACTTCGTATTCTCATGTCAAAATAGACATTCACACTGTAGTGACATTCTATAACTTGAATAAATTTAAATACTCTTGAAATTCGACAGTTGTTTATGTATTTATATTTCAAAATTTTTAAAATATGATTAAAAGAAAAAACAACTATACATACTAAATGTTATAATTTAATCAAATATATACCTTTATATATATAGCGTAAATGAATTTATGAAGTAATCTTCGAGAGACAGTATAATCGACGGCTCTGAGTAAATTTCAGTGCAATGGTAGATTATGCCTCTATGTATATGCACGGCCTCTGATTTCACAATTAGAATTAGGCAGCATAAATAAACATGTCAAGCTACAGCTTCACGTAGCATCATGACAAAATACAGCTTCATAATGATAAGAAACAAAATTAAAAAGGAAGGCTGCAATGCCATGTCACTACATAAAGCTATCATATTCACAGAGATTGAATTACTTTCTAGCAGCTTGACATAATTCATAACTCAAGGGCAAAAGTTATAACTAAACTTGTTTCAGACCATTCATTGCATTCCCGCAGGTGCAAAAGATAACTCGTGCATATTCATGACCAAGTAAGAGAAGTTCATAGTTATTTTGTTAATTTAAACCTTGTTGTCTTCTCTTCATTTTATATATGGCTGATACTGGACAGCAGACCTCCATCAGCTTGAGAGTTGAGTCTATCCTTCAATTTGATTGGATTGGCATCTCACAATACTAAGTTTCTAAGAAATATGTAATAACACATCTATGGAATTCAATGCAGCACGCTTTTTATAATATGCTTCAAATGCATATATAAAGAGCAGGCATAAAAGTCTAAAACCTAGCCACAAATAGGTTTTAAAAGCCCCCCAAGAACCACAGGCTCATCTTCACAAGACCTTCACAACCTGATCATATGCTGCCCATATGTTGGAAATCAAGGGGACTGATTCCTGCAGACACCCAAACATGTACATAATCTATTAATATCACCAAGAAAGACAACATAATTTAATTATTAAATTAATCATAAAAAACAACATAGGTTGTGGAACTCTCAGACTTTATAAGTAGACTTGAAACAAACATAAATAAATATATTACCATAGTACTATCCTACACAATTCAAGAAAGTGTAACTATTCAGGTCTCAAATAGTCAATTCAACTTTGTTCTGAATCTTACTATTGTGCCTACACTGAAAGCCTTCCATATAAATCCAGGTAACGCATGCCACAGTTACATTACCACAAACTTCCACTTCCTGTTTTTGATCTTTCACTTTACATAGTTAATATATAGTTATTTTAGTTCCATTCACTGAGATGTATGACTAATGGAAAAATGGTTAGCTCCAGGTTAAAAAAGGACACAATATCTCAGAAAAATGGCATTGTTGCAAGTCTAAATTAACATAGTAAACATAAAAGATTATGACAAAGGATCGGCAACCTTCTGACAAACTATGGAAGCCCATCCTCAAATCAAGACAAGGGATGAAAGTCTATCTTATTTACGTAGCTTTTCCATTTACTCGATCCTTTGTTAAGATCTAATAGCAAGGTTGGAACTTGAGGCCCACATTGGATATATGACATTCTGGTGCAGGTGTGGGGTTGAGCCTTGTGCTCTCCACCTACAATAGCTAGCTTTTGCAGTGTGATTTTCCCAAAGTTCTTAGTAGTGGTGTTAGAGCTTTTACCATGTCTCTTAACTGCAAACGAGAGGAGTAGGATGGTGATGTCAAAGGAGTAGAACACAACCAACCAACCTGGGTGCCAGGCTTGCAGAGCATGGTGGAATGCAAGAATGCAATTGCATGGTATGAGACTTAAGTCTCAAATTGGAAGTACAGGATTATGGGGTAGGGTTTATAAGATCTTGAGCTCTCCAACTACAACGGCTAGATTTTATGGTGTGGTTCTCCAAAGATTCTTATCCCCTTCATCCTTTCCTAATGTCCATGGTTCTTTTGATATGTAAGTGAAAAGTTCTTAACATTCTTCAATGTTGCAAAACATAGCATTGAATAATATAGGATAATGCAGAGAATTGGGGTATTCATAATTATGTGAATTAATCATTTATGTTAATTATGTGAATTAATCATTTATGTTAATCCACAACTTCCCTTAACCTTTCCATCACCCTGAAAACAAAATACGCATTTTCTCAGCTTTGAATGCACTGCTACTATTTTACATGAGAGAGAAGAATACAAACTAGAGCATGCATGATCATATGGGCATGAAACTTGCAAAAGGAGAGTTACAGTTAAAGTTAGCCGAGTGTTGACTAGCCTGTCCAAGTTCTGATGGGCTTCTGTCCAACCCGGTTCATATGCTTCAAGAAAACCCAGTTTTGCCTTATTAGGTAAATCGTGGGGATGGACAAATGGGACGCCAGGTGGCCACCCTATCTCCATTCGTATATTTGCACATGGGCTATCTATGGTATGAATGTGACTTTCACATTCCTTGAGATTACAGAACCGCAGCTTGATGCCTTTCTTATCTGCAATATCTTGAACCCTTTCCTTCAGAACTCTTTGTGCCTCAAGCCTTAGCCTCTTGGAAGGTGGCAAAGGTTTGCTTTTAGGATTTTGCTTCCTTCTCCGCATCAAAGTCTTCATAGATCCTGTACCAGCATTTCATCGATCCAAGGACCTGCCGTTAACAACTTTCCACTAAGGACTACACTCAAAGGGACACCAATTCAATCTCAATACAGTCAAATGAATGAAACAAGTAAAATTTTAAATGAAACACCAAATACAGACATTGAAATTTAAATTTCAAATATCTGGAAGTGAAAAGCTAAAGCACTGCCAGAAAAATATTCTAAGTGCAAAATTTATAAATTCTTGACCTTTTTCCTTATTCTTATTTCAGCAAATAAGCATTTTGCTAAAAGTGAGTGAACATTATTTCATCTAGTGATTCCTTTAAAATAAGTGCAACCCATATAAATGGAACAAGCATATTACTAATTGGTCAAACAATAAGAAAATAATTTAAAATTTATCTTGTTACTCATCTTGCACATGAATGCACAACTACTTTATAACATTTATCATGTACAACATCTAAGATATAGAAATAGAAATAAGCTAACCACTAAAAATACATTGCAATGCAAGTAACTAAGTATATAGAAGATATATGCTATGCTTGAATGCAGCTTAAAGAATGCCACCAATCAACAATGCAGAATGTTTAGTCAACTGTCAGCATTATGGAAATCTCAAATGTTGACTAAAACAGATATCAGGCTCAATGCAAAATTGAAGTAGACTCATTTCCTCTCATCATGTAATCCATAGACAGTATCCTTTTCTTCATCACATAATGCAAATTGGGAGCTGATACTTTGCATGACAAAAGCATGAAATCATGTCAAACTTTAGAGGCCAGGACTTATAACATCTGATATAAAGAAAATAAACAAGTTGCCCCCTTTCATTTTTCTATTGTGTACCCAAGGGCAAATGATAAGAAAACAAAACATCGAGTTTTTATTAAAAAATAAAGCATTTATTATATCAAAAACACAAAAGTCATTAGGTGCTTGCTTTTAAAGAAATTTAAAGCACTTAATAGAGTGTATTTAATGCTTTCACAATATATGCTCATGGACACACAGGAGAAAACCCCCCATTTTTATTTTTATTTTCCTATTTTTTCTAATATTCATTAGAAACATGCCATTTTGGTTTGATTAAACAAAGCAATACATGGAAACCATCAAACACTCATGTAGTGTGCAAAATGCCTACCATCCCTGGCATAACAAAGAATTAAACATGGCAGTTTGGAAGAACCTAATAAACATTAACACATTTTAGCACAATCTCATTGAAATAGAAACTAGAACGGTAATTTTTTTCC
This sequence comes from Canavalia gladiata, assembly GCA_037954105.1. Taxonomy (NCBI): domain Eukaryota; kingdom Viridiplantae; phylum Streptophyta; class Magnoliopsida; order Fabales; family Fabaceae; genus Canavalia; species Canavalia gladiata. The sequence continues at coordinate 34,585,661 of CM075663.1, forward strand.
AAATTTTAGTTTCATCGGATTCTAGAAAGCTTACACATATTGCAAGTCAACATAAGCATTAATTAAGTACATTCTTAAATGAAATTTTGAAGAATATAAATAAGTGACCCATAAGATGAAATGACAAATCAGATTTCCAAAAATATAATTAAAATGCTACATACCATCATGTGTTGGTTGGAAATTGAAGCACTGGAAACCAGGCCTATTAAAGAGATGATCAGTTGGATGTGATCTTTGCATAAAATCATCCACTGGAACAGGAAGCTGGAACTGAGCATCAATTCCATAACCTGCCACTCTCATTTCCGAACAATCAAGACTGGTCGTTGATTTAGGCAAAAGTTTGAAGGCTAAAGAACATCTCCCGTACATATTAGCCTCCATATTAATCTCAGTTTTGAGCAAAGCAGGGTTTACATATCCTGCAGTCGCTTGATAGAGAGCAAGCCCGGGATAAACAATAGCTTCTTGAGGTGCCAGATCTCCATCCACAAGAATCCACCGACCTTGAAAGTCTCTTACATGTAAACCTGCCCTGTCAGACTTAACAAGTGATAGCAAGCTTTTATCTACTTGGGGATCATGGTCAGGATACATAACCAATTGGCCATCCTCTTGAGTGGCAATATTATGATGTGTTCCCTGAAATGATGGCCTTGCATGACAGCAAACAGACAAGACAGAAGACGAAATTTCCCTATTTCTCAGGGGAACATTATCCAGTATTTCTGAAAATGGAGAGCTGCGCAAATTCAAATGGTAGCTAATTGCATCAAGAATATCCCTTGCTGCTCTTCCAAACAAAGCAAATATATCTGGCAAACCTGCTGGAGGGAGCTCAATTGAATTATTAGGTTCTGAAGGAGTCAAACCAGGTCTGTAATCATAGGTTTCTTGCCACAAATGAGGATCTGCATAATAACCGGATGTTTTGCACCACTCACGGGACTCACTAGAATGGATTATATCAGCAGTTGGATATGTTTCTTTTTGATGGAAATACAGGCGAGCAGATTCTAAACCAGATCTCAGAAGAGCCCCCTCACTAGCTGGAAACTGGATGATGACAGCTGAAAACTGAGCCAGTGACTGTGACAAAATTGAAACAGATAATTTATAGGAATCAGATGGTAACCCTTCCGAAGGAACTAAATCAGTGAGCTTCACACGACCCAAAGATGGCAGGCCACTGCCTGCCATGAAATCCCTCAGCCTGTCTGCTACCTTAGTCTAGACAGGTGGAACCAACCAAACTGTCATCACAGATGAAAAGCAACAAATCTAAGATCAGAAACTCAAGCACAATGCATCATGTTGGAAGCTAAATTTGCTACTCTAACCACAGCACTAAAAGCATTATCATTCAAGGGATACTCTGGATGATCTGAGAGGCAAACTATCGCATGGGTCCTCAAATATAACAAGATCATACAAAGGGAGAAATTAAACTGAGTTTAAGTAAAGGCAAACAAAATATAATAAGTACCAATTTTGCTCTTTGAAAGATTTGAGATTGGTCACATTAGTCCTTGAAAGAAGGAAATCACCATTTTTCCTTGAAAAATAAAAATAAATCATTTTAGTCCTTTCAATCATTCATTTTAATCACTACAAAAGGATTAAAATAACCATCTTTTTATCTTCCAAGAATGAAAATGGTAATTTCCATCTTTGAGGAATTAATGGAACTGACCTCAAATCTTTCGAAAACCAAAAATGGTAGTTTACTCATAAAATAACAGGTTCTCAAATCTGGGTGGGACCTGTTTTATTATCAATTCTTCTGCTGAACTACTAAAACGAGACAATGTCAGTTAAAAAGAGTAGATCAAGCTTCAGAATTTTGTGGGCACCTACAAGCCGTAAGCTTGACAGGCTGGGACAGTTTTACTTCTACTTAACTCGGAAGATAAATTTTTATTGGACCCTTCACTGCCTACTATATCTGGAGCTGCATAAGAAATCAAGTTGGTGATGCAGTACTTGAATTGGTGTTACAGCTGATTATATGACATGAAGAAGTTGATCACCTGTGATTGGACTGGAGGCCATACTGAACCTGTTTTCCTAGCAAATCGCCACCGCTTGATTCTTTATCTTAGGCATTAGATGTTGTTATTGAATATTATAATATAGCATATGATTGGTTATAAAAAGGCTTCCTGTAGCATGACCATGTATTTGTATCAAATTTTGAGTGAACTAGAATCGAATTAGAGTGGATTCTCTTCCTCTCCTCCATGCTTCCGTGAGTGGTGAGTGAGCCAAATTTAGAGAGTCTATTAATGTCCCACATATATCAGAAAATACAATGATCAAATACACACCGTGTATGCATAGGAACTTAATTAGATCAACAATAACCAGAAGAATATTTGGAATTAAATCAATTCCAATAAATTGAAGATTCATCAAGCTCAAAGCTTTTTAGGGAAAAAGAGATTGCCGAATAATTAACACCCAAGCTTCAAAATTCAATAAAATGATAAAAATTTGTGATAATCCAAAATTTACCTTGTGTAGGCCTTTTTCATTCTGCGAAGTGTGCGCTTTTCAACTTCTTTTCTTTGGAAGCAGCGATCGCGAAGAAAGAGATCAATTTGGAACGAGTATTTATTATTCTTTGAACAAAACTTCGAAATGTAAAACCTAAAGAAAAATTGCAGGCAAAAAGTGAAACCTCGAGAGAGAGAGAGAGAGAGAGAGAGAGAGAGGATAATGGTAGCAGATGTGGATATGGATCGGGTCGAAATATAGGTTCAAGTTGAGATTGGTAGTCTTCGTTGTGTTGGGCAATTTGGATCCGAAACATGCCAATTTTCCCTTTTCTTTTCGTTTTTTTTTTCAAATGAGCACAGTAAATAATATGACTGAAATTCAGTTGACTATGAACGCTAGCAATTAATCCCAAACATAGGTAGGATACCGATTCAATTAATTACATAAACAATACACTTTTTAGTTTGGTTTATTGTTTAAATACAAGACTTGATCAGGTTAGCTGGTTGTATTTGAATTACCAAATTAAGATTTTCATTTTCAGGAAATATCTGAGATAAAAAAATGTTCATTAATTTATTATTACAAATATTAAATTTTACATGTTTCATCTTTTTCTCATATTTTTAAAATTAAATATAAAGTATTTTGCACTTTCCAGATTTTCAATTCTTTGCAAACCCTTTTTCAAACCTTTTATTGCATTAAGCAAATATTACATTGGAATAAAACCATAAAATAGGTAATTATAACTAGAACTTAATAAATATTTAAACGTAAAAGTCGAGTTTATATATTCCTATACTGGATTCATTATAATTATATTCAAATTTTAGGGAAGTACTATAATATAATAATAAAATTTAGTATAAAATGGTCAATAAGCAGTTTTAAGCCAGTACCTATTATAGCATATAACATGTGTGTGCGCAATTCATCAAACTTATAAAATCACATTACTTATATAGACAGATATAAAGTGAATTCAATCTTCCAACAGTATATTTGAAATATTGTTAAACTCAGCTTGTTTGCAAATTTAATCATCTGATTACATGGTTTTCAGTTGTTTAATTAACTTTACTAAATTTGCAACTCTGTTCCGTGCAATTCAAAAGTGCCATGCAAGGGATCCAGTCCATGAATCGGTACGGTTATAATTTTGGCTGTCCCATTAAAAAAATCCCTGGTAGATCAGATACTCATTTTTATTAGGATCGATAAACTACAGTCAGTAATTCATTTGAATCTTTAACAATTTAATGAAACAAATAAAAAAATATAAATAATTTTGAACAAGAGATTATGAGCCATTGTCGAAACCTATAGGATAAAATAAGCTCGTTGAGTTAATTAAACTCAATATTTGATTGGTTGCTTTTGCTTGTTATTTATTTCTATTCCATAATTTTAATTTTAATTAATCAACTACAGTCAAAACTTTCTTGTTAATCACAATAATTTAAAAATAATTACTCTGGTATGGAAATGATACCAGAAATTTAAAATACCTCCTTTATTGTGACAAATATACTCGCTATATGTATAACTTTCAACAATAATATAACCAAAATTAAAAGGAATTTTATGGTATCGTAGCCAGATAAACAAAGCTTACCTCAGTTTCGCATTTCGTGTTAATTCTAAGAAACTACATCTAATATAATATCTACTTTATTCGCGTACTCAAATTTCTAAAGAAACTATTCACTTACATAGAATTCCACTGAATTTAGTCATTCTAACCGTTCCAAATACATGAAATCAAGCCACCATCATCTCCCAAGTTTTGCATTTTAGGACAAAATAACAAAGCTAGAGTAGAATCCAAACGAAATTCCAAAACTATTTCAAGTGCTACTAAGAAACCATGTGCTAGAGAATAGACAACAATGAAAAGCGACATACATCCCCGAGCACATTGCAGGTAGAACAACTTCTCATAGCTGGTACAGAATCTCGATAAATACATCAGAAAGGCACAATAGATGTACAGGAATTATCTATGGTTTACGAGCAGGGGGTGGTGAGCTGCTGCTGCTGCTGTTGCTGCTGCCTCTTCCTCTCAAAGGCCTACAATTAGGAAAATATTTGCATTAGCAAAGAACTGAAATTATGATGCAAATCATTAAAACAACCAAACAATTATGACACATCAAAGCAGACACAAAGCTAAGCAGAATTTCTAGGTGAAATTTGAAAGCTATAAATATCCTTTAATGAAAATCTACAAATGCCAAACTGTTTTTAACAAGCCTAGTTTGTCCTTGACATGTGTGCACTTGAAATAATTATTTAATATCCAACGTCCTATTGCTGAAAAAATTGTCAGATTGAAGAGAAATTAACTAGGTTTACCGATAACTTTATTAATCCCACTTAACAAGCATATATGCATGCAACAACAATACAAATGTTATACCAACCATAAATAATTGAATTATTTTAAAAGTCAAAAAGGAGAACACAACAGCAATATAAATCAAAAGGAATCAGTTCCTTACACTTCATAGGAATCCTCCCAGGAAAATCAAAAAGTGAATATTACTAAAAAAGAAAAGGAATTAAAAGGAAGATTAAACAAAGGAACATTATATCCAACACAGTATACATTACCTTCTTGGGCTGCGACTCTTTGATCTCCGGGATACCTGACAAATTTATGAAGGACTGAGCCACAGAACATTCCAGGTAAAAATAATGTCATCTATATAAATGAGAAGAGAAATACCTTGCGTGGACTCGGTGAATCAGAATAGGATGATGACCTTCCACGTCTCACAGGTGGTCGACCTCTGTCATGAGAACAAGAGTTCAAGCAGTGATCAAAATTTTCAATGTGCATTCAACCATTCAACAAGAGTTCATGCAGTGTTCAAATATTTTCACATGCATATGATGGCATAAGACATTGGAGTAAATTGTGAACGTATGTGCAAAATAAGCATTTCTTTGCTTCTTCCTAAGCAATAGGGTTGTTATTCTTCGAAATCCTTTCTTCGGCCATTATTTCAGGTAATAAAGTCATTTTCTAACACAAGCAAGCCTACACACTTAATTATTGGTATTAAGCATCAAGTTAACCTTCATTAGATCAGCACATGCAACCATTTGAAAGGATATGTAAAGCTACAAAAAACCATCAGGCCCAAGCATCATATTTTCACATGCTCATTAACGTTTCATGCCTTTCTTTTTTTTGCTTTTATCAAAATATTCCATCACTCAAAAAGTAAACAAATCAGCAAAAATAAGGCATAATATAGGGAACGGAAATAAACACAGTAGCTCATTTTAGTGAAGTCGAGCATGAGCATGCAGACCTACGAGTTGAGAATCCCCAGCAAGGTTAGCTCATTATAGCAAACAAGTGCATGCAATAAAATTACCTGCGAGGTGAGAATGACCTCGAGCGTGAGCGTGCAGACCTACGAATTGGAGAGCGACTACGTCTGCGACCAATTGGAGACCTTCTAGGAGGACTACGAGCTCGTCTAGGGGGTGGTGAACTGGAGAAAAATATTTGATTTTTAAAAAGGAAATCAACAGCATCTTTGATTGATGCAAAATGATAATAGAGGAAAATAATCATCAATAAGCTTACCGGCGCCTTGGAGGAGGAGGAGGTGAACGTCTCCGACCTGGGCTTCCACGCAACCTTCTAGGCGAGACCCTACACAGATTATATATAAATAAGTAGACTTCATTAAGGGAATTGTAAGGGAAATATGTATGTAGTTGCAAGCCAACCTTGCAGGAGATCTAAGGCGCCTTGGTGGAGATGGAGAACGGCCTCTTCCAGGAGACACAGGCCGCCTCCTGGGAGGTGTATCTCCACGACGATAAGGAGAGTCTAATCGACGACGTACAGGAGAATCTGCACGACGACGGGGAGAGTCTGGTCGTCTTGGAGATCCAGCTCTTCGAGGCACAGGAGATCTCCTCCGTGGTGAGGGAGGAGGTTTTCTCCGAGGAGAAGCTGGTATGATCAATCTATAGTTCAGTACACATAAAAAGCCACCAATATGATAAATAGAAACAAAAAACAAAATTGCAGCACCAACACACAAGGTATATACATTCTCTTTGACGCTTTGGCCCATCCTTTTCAACATCTGCACTTGGATTATCAGCCCTGGGGGCATCTCTTTTTGGAGCAACAGCAGAAGCCTTTGGAGGTGGTGAAACTTTCTGTCTCGGAGGTAGAGTAAATCTAGCCTTAATGACATTGCCATCTATTTGGGCCTGCATTACAAAAAATAAAGCATCAATTTTCAAATGCAGCAATCAACAAGATTGGTTATAGAAATCAGCCCCCACTCAATCACAGAAACTTACACCATCCATGTACAGTAATGCCTTTTCAGCATCCCCTCTTGTTTTGAATTGCACATATCCATATCCTTTTGGAAGATTAACCTGGAAATGAGGATAACAATAAATAAATAAGACTACATCACACTAAATTCTGCCAAAGCTACGATACCATAACTACAAACTTACAGTCCGATCCATTGCCAATTCCACACTTACAACCTCACCAAAATTACCTGAAAAGTTAATGCGTAAGGTTTACTAAAAGGTCACCAAAAGAGGATAGTACACCTTAAGTTATGAATGTCTCTAAAAAGTCACTAAAAGCCCTCTTTGAATTACTGATATAAGGTCCTTAAGGTCATTAAAATGTCTCTTTCAATTATTAGTATTTCTGGTATGCAATAAGACACCAAGCCAACATGTCTTAACATAACAGTTAATAATGCTAATATTACTGATATTGAAGCCTCAAAATGATGAAAAGTAACAGTTTCATGACATGGAAACAAATAAAAAAGGAACAAAAAGAGAAGTCGCACTGAACATTATTTATGGATGCTAACTGTCACTAGACCAGATCAATTAAATGGGAATTGCCATATAATAATTCTTCCAACATTCAGCAACCATGTCATGAGGATATCAGCATGAAACTAGAAACTAGAAAGAGTTGAACATACTGAAAATTTCTTTCAAATGCCCTTCATTGACATTTCTGCTGAGTTTTTCTACATGAAGAACAAGTGATTCACGTACAGGAGAAGGTTTCCTGAGTTCAGACATAACAAATACACACTTTAGCAAAAGGAGAAAATACAACAACCAGCCAATCAATGAACTTGAAGGGCTTACATCCATAGCATAATGAATTGAATTTAAAATTATGAACTTAAATATATCAAGCAATATGTAATTATAATTATTACAACAGTTTGAAGGACATGAGCAAATGAGGATTCAAATCATTAAATGAAATCTCAAATCTAGCAAATACAGTCTGCAGTAAAAGTTATAAAATAAGTGTAATGCTTTTTAAGTTCATAATAAGGACATTCACTACTCACCAGCAATCTTCCATACATCACTTTAGTCTATAATAAACTCAGGATAAAAGCATATCAACTTTGAAGTATCTACATTTAGACATTTAGACATTTAGGGACAGAAGGGCAGTAGATTGTTAGCAACAGAGACTACAGAAAAATGTGTCCACTTTGTTGTCCAACAACTAATATGAATATTATTGACTTGTATGATATACCATGTTAAACTTTAACAAGAATCGCAATCGCAATCATATACATATGGCATATAAAAAACATAAAATTGAAATAAAAATTTCATGTCTCCACAATGGCAGATTCAAGAAGTATAAGAGTAAAATTAAAATAATAAATTTGAATCCCTCTACCTTGGGGGAGGAGAAGCTCTCTTAGTCGGAGGTGGAGGAGATCGACCTCGCCTAGCTGGTTCAGCAGGACTAACAAAAAATGTAAAAGTAGTGTCACATCAACCTGGCATTCAAAAACCAAATTGACCAGAAGGTGGAAGAAAAATACTTCCACATCTACCATAGACATGTTCCCAACCAACTTTCCTAGCAGGATAGTGATTTTTGCATTTTGTACAGTTGAGAGCAATTATCCGGTAATAACACGTAATTTTAACTGATTGACCTTTTGTTTTGTACTTTAATTGTGCCTACTCACAACACTAACAGTGCACAACTCATAAAACACGATCAGTGACAAGACAATACTCTTACACAGAAAATGAACAATGAATCTCGTAAACCAAAAATCTCGGTCAGATTCCATTTCTACATGTCCTTTAATCATACAGCACTCGAAAGTCAATGCCGCAGGCGAAAAAATTCAGCAGGAAATCCGAAAAAAAATAAAGGAAAAAAGAAAAAGAAAAAGAGTTCTCAACTTCAATATCAATTAGGAGCTAAGAGAAAGCGCACTCTTCGATACATTTTTTCCAACACAACCAAATTCAAAACCAGACACAAGATGCAGAACGTCGAGTTCATTTCACGCTCCAATCGCAAAAATTAACCAAAAATTAACGGTACCTTCTCCGTCTCTGAGGAGGAGGACTCCGGCTCCGGCTTCGAGAACTGCGGGACGGAGAGGAGGAGGAGGAAGAGAACGATCTGGAACGAGACGGAGAGCGAGACAGGGAGCGAGAGCGAGAGGAGGAGCGAGAATCAGAGGGGGAAGAGGAACGAGACGATGAACCCGAAGCGGAACCCGACTGTGAGCGACGAGCTCGCCCAGGTTTCGCCATTGTTGCAGAGAGAGCGAAAGAAACCCTCGATAAACCCTAGCGCCTCGAACCAAACCAAGAAATGAAGGGAATCCGAGATGAGACAGAACGGGTGAACATAGTGCAATAGTAATGGTGCCTATCCCTTTGTTAATGGACTTCTTGGAACGGGTCGGAGTCGGGTCTTAACGGCCCGTCCGAGTTTGCGTTCCGTCTTATTCCTCTTTCTAAAAAAATCTTTTACTAATAATAAAATAATGGAAAAGGTTTTCTCTATAGTAAACATGTATGCATAAGAGTATAGTTAATCTTGTATATTGTTAATATTTAAACAACTGAAAAATGATATACTACTTATGATATTTTATATAATTTTTTTATCCTTTGTGCACATGCATATTTTAGAAAATATACCTAAAAGTAAAGATGATACTTACAAATTGTTTCTGAAAGTTGTAAAAAACATTTTCTTTATTATTAAGTTTTAATAGATTAAGATAAGAATATATTTTAAATGAAATTAATCTTGTATTTTGATGAATTATTTTAATATTTTAATAATTTTTTATATTTAAAAATTTAATATTTTTATTTTAAAAATATTTTGTTTGGATAAAAATAAATAAATTTTTTATATTTAAAATTTTTTATTTTGATGAATTTTTAATTTTTTTATTTAAATTTTTTATTTAGATTAAATAATTTAAATAAAAAATTTTATATTTTAACATTTATAGTTTTTTTTAATTTTTTTCCTAATTTTTTTTATTCATCAAAAAATTAGATATATAAATATTTTTATTATATAATATATTTAAATATAATAATAATCAAACAAATATATATAATTAAAATAATAGAAAATTATGATTATATTATTTAATAATAAAAATATTTATCCAAATACGAGAGAAGGACGTAAGAGACCTAGGAACAGTATGAACAAAAAACAACGATCTTGTATTTAGATGGAGCATTTCAACAATTTAAAAATTTTAAAATATTTGAAAATCTAAATACTTTCAATTTAAATACTTTTATTTTAAAAATATTTTGTTTGGATGAAAGAATTTAAATTTTGTATATTTATAATTCTTTATTTGGAGTGTGGATTTTAAATTTATTGAATCTTAACTTTTTGTATTTAAATTTTTTATTTAGATTAAATAATTATATATATAAAATTTTATATTTTAATATTTATAGGTTTTCCTTAATTTTTTCCTACTTTGTTTGTTCATCAAAAAATTTAGATTTATAAATATTTTTATTGTATAATATATTTAAATAAAATAATAATCCAATAAATATATATAATTAAAAATAATAATAAAATATAATTATATTATTTAATAATAATAATAATATCGTATCCAAATACTAGAAAAAGATGTGAGAGAGCCGTGGAGTAATGAGAGAGAACAATAAGATAATAATGTAAGAGAGAATAATGAACTTGTGTTTGAATGAAGCATTTTAACATTTTAAATGCTTTCATTTTAAAAATATTTTGTTTGGATAAACAAATTTAAATTTTCTATATTTAAAAATTCTTTAATTGGATGATGGATTTTAAATTCATTGAATTTTAAATTTTTGTAATTTAACATTTTTATTTAGATTAAATAATTTAATTTTCAATATATATAAAATTTTATATTGTAATATTTATAGGTTTTCCTTAATTTTTTTCCTACTTTGTTTGTTCATCAAAAAATTTAGATTTATAAATATTTTTATTGTATAATATATTTAAATAAAATAATAATCCAATAAATATATATAATTAAAAAAATAACAAAATATAATTATATTATTTAATAATAATAATAATATCATATCCAACAAGTTAATGTTTTTCACTAATTTGCAAACCAAAATTGGCAAACATGGACCATCATTTTTTTTTCATCTATTTTATGAATCAGCCTAGTTACTTTGTTTATTGTGATCCTATGTATACCGTTCCTTTGAGTTAAACGATTTGAGTTAGTATGTTTGCCCAACGAGTTGAGAAATTTTAAAGTTTATTTATTTTAAAAATATTTTAAGTTCTTTCATTTTAATTTGTTAAAATACCCCCTTAAAATAATTTATAAAATTTGAAATTCCTTACAAAAATAATACTCAAACAAAATATTTCAATTTCTAAAATTTTAAATTATTTCAAAAATTACTTTTCTTTTTTAAAATGTTTCTTTCAAACACAGAATAAGAATAAATATATTTTTATTTAGTTTATAAATAAATTTATCTTTAAAAAAAATTCTATCTACAAATATATTATTTGTATTTTAAATATTTGATAAATTTGGATTAGGCTTCTGAGTTCTAGAATATTACAACATTTTTTTTAATATGATAGTATTTTTTACACATGCATGATGTCAAATATTCAAACTCATTACCTCAATTGTATATTAAAGAAAAAAATGATTTATTTATTTTTTTATTTTAAGTTTGAAATTTTGATATTTTATTCGGGATATATAATTTATCTTAGCTCTCTTTTTTTTTCTCTTTTTCTTTTTTTAACTTTTATAGCTCTTCTTTAGATTGACATGTGCTTGTATATTTATTATTTACAAAACAGTAATTCCTTTGCATGTAGTTGGAAGTCAAAAGAATGAAAACAAAAACTCATTAAAGTAGATTCTTTCTTTATTTTAAGTCTAATAATTTGTTCTTTAATTATCCCTTCTTTATTACGTAGAAGACATTGCAGACCTGGGAAAGGAAGAAAAATTGGCACAAATGTTCAAAAAAAATTGTTAAATTTTAAAAAATTTAAAGTAGGAAAAACCTAATCATACAAAAGATGTTTTTATTTTAAGAGAAAGAAAATGTATTCCTGTAGCATTGAAAAAAATTTCCTAGGGAAGGGAAAGGCAAAAGTAAACATGATAAAAACTCACCTCATGGCATCACTTCATCACAGGATAAACCATGTTCAGTGCCATGTGATGTGATCTATCAGTTAATTGGCAAAGTCTGCATATGTTAACTGAAAAAGTGACATACTTAAGGAACTGAATGGCCCTCCAAGACCACAAATTCACTTGAACTTCATAGACAATGTGAACTCATCTCACATCATTGCCTATTGTCATAGCTGTTAAGCATAAATACAGTATCACAGTGGTGATAAACAACACATTCTGGGGTAATTAAGTTTGTGACAAGTCAGTTTTTCCAGCTTTTATGCAAATAATCTGTTTCATTGAGGTTCCTCGGTACTAGTTGAGGCTTCAGAGCGCCTTCTCTTTGCTTCATTATCACCCAGCTGCAGTGAAACACACAAATCTTCGTCACAGCCATTCCTCAACAAAGACAAGTTCTCTGTTGCAGTTCTGTCCTGTATGTTGTTTCTGTGCAATGGAGACCGTCCATTGAAGCTTGGGATGAACTGGTGTTCAATGCTGGGACCAACCTTGATTCCATCTTCTAATTTAAAATCAGTCTCCATGATTGATGGCTTCATGTCTTGGCTGCTAGGCACAACTCCTAAGGGAATAGACTGAATTTGAAGACCAAGTGGCTCATATTTGTCTTCAGCTTTATCTTTTGGAGGCACACCATCAGGAGTTGAGGAATCACCAACGGTGGAGCCGATTACTGTGGCTGAGGCAGCTCTTTGTTCTTGCACTGCCACTACACGAAACAACAGCAGAAAAGAACTTCAGATTTTTGTAGGTAACCTTTCTTTCAACTTTCAGTAAATAATCCTAATCAATTTAAAGAACAGTATTTTTAAACTTGCCTCCATGCTATTGCCACATGAATTGTGCCTATATTTTCATATTATCTTCATTGTAAATAAACATTATCATGGTAATATAGTAATAAGTCTCAAGAAAATGGTTTTGTGGAGTTGGTTTTGGATAGGCAAATAAAGAAACTAACCCTTTTAAGATCATATCAGATTACAAGATTCAATTACCTAGTGCATCCTATACCTTCAAACATTGACATAATTTCAGACCATCAATAGCACTGGATGTTTTTGTGGACTTCTTTTAAGGTCCATTTATATTGAAGAAGCCTTTGGTATATCGCATTCAGTAATAAAACAGCCTAACGTAAATTCTAATCTCTTATTTGGGAATACTAAGTTTAGACAATAAAAGAATAGAGGAACAAGAAAAAGGATCTATTAGAAAACAAGTGACTTACCTCTTAGTCCTTCATCTGTGGTTATCAAATCAAGTTCGAGGAGATTGAGAAGCCGCCCTAGATCCACCCCACTAGTCCAATTCTCAGGAGGTTGCCCAATTTTTAACTTAAGGCGGCCCCTGTTAGCAGTGCCTCCCCATATTATCCCAATTGGCCGTGGTTTCTCACCACTGTCACCTTTTAACATGATGAGACTTCCACTATCTCCTTCAAGGTCAAAAGTTTGTTGGTTTTCACCAACAACAAGAAAATCCGTTAGAAAGCATATACCTTTCTCATCATTGTACTCCAGGGCATAAGCCAAAACAATTCCTGTAGTTAAGCCAGAGCTTCTTCCAACCTTCACCACTTGTTTTCCAATAAGGCTACTAATTGGCGCCTGTAGGTCAATAATTTTCACATCCCCAATATCTCCAACACCTCTCACTGAAGTAGTAACAGTGGACATGTCAAAGTCATCAGCAAAAGGAATGAATGCACCGTCAGCTCTCACAAAAGTCTCTGCAGGAGAAACATGTCGCTATGACTGATAAGTAGTGTGGGAACAAAAACATAATCCAATAAATCAATCAGACTCTTAAATTGCGTTACCTGGGTTTATTCCAGCAAATATACCATACCAAAGCTCGTCCCTTATAAATGAAGTTGCTCTTTCTACTGCTCCAAGATAAACCCCAGGCCCCAATGTTGGGGGAAGAGGATGAAACATCTTTTGGTTCGGATAATCTAGGTCGACTGCTACATGACGATTTGTGAGAAAACCAACTTGCCGACTACCTGTTTGGCTTTTAACAATGGCACCCAAAGTTCCATAGGTCTCCTGGTTTGCCACCTGGACTAAGGAAGTGGTTAGAGGTTCAATATATTCATTGAAAAGAGCATGGCAGGAATAAGCTAATAAAGATGCTGTAAGGAAGGAGAAGGAATTGCTTAATGTTGTGTCTCTTGAGCACACGTTTTTACTATTTATACTCATATAATAGTGTACAGAGAATCAATTAAATGCCTAAAATACAGTCCTAAAAACAGCAGCTGTAATCTACAAAGATATACATGAGATAATTACTATATTTACAATAATGACTAATATTACCCTATTTAACAGATGCTTCTATAAACTGCACTCATTTCCTAAAATAGCAAGTGAACTGTTCTACCATAAGATATTTATTTTATGATAATGATGGATGACTTAGAATGTTGATACTAAGCTTACTTAAGAACACTAAAGGTAGATGAAGTATAAGAGGAAAGTTTTGCTACAATCTTCAACAATACAGATCTGTTAGGTGAAGGCCAAGGAATGGCTTTATATTTCAAAATTTCTTCTACAAATTTGACCAATTGGGCAAATGATGCATAGCTGAAAATTTGATAGTTTAATTTAGCACATGTTGAATTTCTACACCAGAATATTGTTCCTGGTAAGTATGAGAACGAGAGAGATTAATATTCACACTAACAGCAAACAATACAAGAGACAGAAGATCCTACTATTTCACTCGTTAAATATCACAAATGACTTCTTTTGACAAGGCCCATGATCTGTATTTCTGATCTTCCTAAACTTATAGCTTATTCAGGTCAAAAAATTTTGAAATATAGGTTGATGAATCCCGTAAACATAGATTAGAAGAGATTGTCAAATAAAAGACATTGGGAATCAGATTTATGGTTAAGTTCCAATTAAAAACCATTTAAATATGTGTGTGTGTGTGAATGCCATAAATGTAAATCAGGGGGAAAATCAAATACCTAAACCATTGTTTAGAAGCATAAACATGCATCTACAACTACAAGTACCAGTTAAGAACTAAAAACAAGAGTAATAAAAAATTCTACACGAGTACACATAATGGCATCAGGCAATATTAGATAATACATAGAAAATTGTTAAGCCTGATCTGAGGTCCAGAATTTGGAGGAGTCAAGAATTTAAGTAGCTATATCACTAGGAGTCTGTGAAAGAAGGTCAAGCTCATCAACAAATAAAGATATCAGCATGAACCGCTGTGAAGTTAAAGTGAGTCTTTGAGAAAAACTAAGATGCTTTGTTAAAATTATACCACTGTGAGTTAAGTCAGACTCATGTTTGCAAGACTCTGACTTGAACAAAATTCCAAAGCAAATGAATATGATATTTGATAAAATTAAAAGACCATAGTTACACTGTGATTTTTAAGTGGAAAACCTAAAAATGCTCTTTTTAATCATCAGATATATGCAATATTAATTGAATCAAATGCTAATCTTTTGTAAACCATCTTGGTCCTACCATAGGAAACATTAATTAAGAGAGCATAGAAACACCTGAGATCCTGAACCAATGCACGGATCACCCCCACGCAAGTCATCTACAATCTCTGTGTACAGCTGTTCTTTTGGAACTGGCTCAGGTGCACCAAAGTATGAGAACTCCACCACATCCACATCACACCATACTCCACCAGGCCCCTGATTCACAAGTTAAACATCAATTTCAACTGCAGCACTAGGCACCAGGGAACAACTTAACAACCATCTGTGATAGACAAATATTTCAAACTTAAAAATTGAATCAGTGTGGTTCAAGTTGAACATCTCTGAGAACCTCAAGGGCAGTAGGTAGACACTGGATTGGGCTGAGCCATTGCTTGTGAACTTTCCTGGAAACAAACACTAGAATGGCAGGGATATCTGTTAATACACCTCGCCGAATGCGAAAACCAATTGCTGTTCCAAGACTGTAACAACGCAGTATCTTGCTGTGAAATGCTCTGATTGTCATGAGTTCAAGCAATGTGGTTGCCTGATGTCCTTTTGGAAGCCGACCAAGGGTTTCAGGTAGCACCCCTTTTTGTAGATTCAAAAAATAGTTTGCTCTCTCTTCAGCGGCATCATTCAAGCGGCTAGGCCAAGAGAAGTAAGCAGCACTGCTCTCACAATGCTGTCCAGCTGAAGCAAAGGGTTGAAGCGTTGGTGAACTAAGTGAAGGCATATTAGAATGACCACAACAGTTTCTTTCAAGATCCAAAGCAGATTCTTCTGAGGGAGTGGAACCAGAGCAACGGCCTCTCATGTTTAGCCTGGGGCGCTCCATCTTTTGATTAACCTGAAACAATTTTTATTTAAACAAAAGTGTACTCATAGAAAGGCAAAGGAACCAAAAGCAATGGTAAGGAAGATTAAAGTATAAACCAGATTATAATAGTGTAGCAACAAAGTTCAACCTGCTATGAACTAGTACAATATGACAAATGGTGAGCAAGAAAATGAGCCCACAGTATTATACTATACATGATGTTTATGTTCAGCATGTTTGCGATTGATACTGGTATGAATAAAACTGAACAACACACTACATCATCAGAAAACCATATAAGAGGGATGGTTTCTATCATGAATCATTAGCAGAATCATGCACAGACGGTTCAGAAGCAAACTATTACATCAACAAAAAATAATAATTCACTTTAAGAGAAGTACAATTTTGACGTTCCCCACTCAGCATAAAAAAAACACACTCCTTTAACAATCAACAAGCTACAAAAATGAAAACATTTAAAACCTAGCAGAAGTGATAAAAAAAATGGGATAGGGAACAGCACCAGACATCTATATCCTTTTTAATCCTCAGATTCAAGCAAAGGAAATTTTCAAATTCAGTAATAAACCATGAACAATAGCACTTATCCAAAGCTAAGCAAAGTTTCAGGCATGCTAAACCACTTTTGGAAGCTACCATACACGCCAGAAACAAGGCAAAAAGACACGATTCAAGTTCAAATATTTCATCCATAAAAAAAAAAGGACAATTTTGTATTCCTCCAACGGATAAATCAAGGTCCTCAAAGCAAAAAAGGTATGTCCTTTTCTGTATTCATGGCTTAGTTTCCAAGAGCTTCAACATGGGTACTCTTCAGTTCAACAATCAAACGCCGTAAAGCTAAGATTTTTCAGGTTTACACAGAACCCCCCATAACCCAAAACAACCAAAAACCATAAGAAAATAAAAGGTCAGAAAAAGAATAGCAAATCCATACATATATGAACGTTAAGGATAGCCAATTCATGCTGAAAGATAGAAAAAAAGAAGAGAGACACAGTGTCACTGACCAGTTCAGGAGCAAAGTGAGAAGTGGAAGAGCCTCATTGACATACCCAGTTCATCCAAAAGGCCAGATAAAGTGAGAATCTGCAGAAAAAGTTGCAGAATTGTGAGGGTGTTTGAACAAGGGTGAGTGGTGATAGCAGTTCAATCCCATGAATGCCAAAGCTGCATAGGAATGTGGTAAAAGTAAAGTAAGCTCACTGTCTCTTTGTAATGTGTTTAGTTGTTGGTGTGTGCGCGCATGTCTTTTTCTTTTTTATTTTATTCTTGTGGCATAAATTTCTTATAATGATGGATGTTGGATGAAAATTATTTCAGGTTTCAAGCATGGATTTTTATCATCAATTATTTATTTCTTGTATAGCAGTTCAAAAGTTAAGGGATAGTTGAAAGTTAAAATATAAAAATTGAAAGTTAAAAAATTGGATTAGTGATTTATTTGATAAAATTAATAGTTAGATAAAATTTAGAAAGTTATTTTAAAATTTAAAAGTTAAAAAAACTGTTAATTAAAATAAAAATATTTAATAAGACTAATGGTTAAAGTAGAATACGATAAATAATGTTTGTTAAATTTGATTTGAAAGATTATAAATTTTAGTCAATTGTAAATTTTAATATTTTATTATTTGAATTAAATTATTATATTAAAAATAAATATAATTTTTTATTTTATTTTGAGACATATATAAATAAATATATAATTATTTTGATAATCATATATTATAAAAAAAGTATTTTTAGTTTATTTTTATGTATATATATTTTTATTATGAAAGAATATATAAATAAATATATAATTATTTTAACAATTATATATTATAAAAAAGAGTTTGATATTTTTATTTATTTTATGTGTTATAATATATTTTTTAAAAAATAATTTTTTATTTTAAATTAAAAGTGTTTTTATTTTGTAAATAAATTTTAAATAATTTTTTATAAAATAATATTTATTTTTGTTTTTAAAATATTTATCAATAAAAATGTAAAATTTATTATAAATAATTTCAATAAAATATTGAATAATAAATTTAAATATTTTGAAATTTATATAATGATATAAAATAAGAATGAAGATTTTTAACGAATTTGATAGAATAATATTCATAGAGATTTACCTTGTGTCTAGATGAGATATTTTAAAAAGGAAAAGTAATTTTTAAAAAAAAATTAAAATTTTATCTATTAAAATATCTTATTGATCTATTGTTTTACTATCAATTTTAAATTTAAAGAATATTTAGATAATATTTTAACCGGTTAAAACAAAAAAATTTCAAATTCCTCCAAATCAAAATAGATGAAATTTGATATTCGTTAGGTTTTCTTTCTTTCATTGTCTTATGCTTGTGTTACTTTATTTTTTATTATTCTTTTTTTGTTCTCTTATATTTTTTTCTTATCTCTTATATCTAGACATCATATTTTTAATATTAAATAATACAATAGTATATTTTTATTATTTTAATTATATATATTTATTGGATTATTATTTTCATTAAATATGTTGTTTAATAAAAATATCTGTATATCTAAATTTTTTTATAAAAAAAATAAGAAAAAAATTAAGATAAACATATGAATATTTAAATGAAAAAATTTTGTATATAATAAAAAATAAATTATTTAATTTAAATAAAAAAAATATAAAATTTAATAAATTTCAATTTTACCATTCAAATAAATAAATTTAAATATAATAAATTAAAATTTCTCTATCCAAAAAAATATTTTTAAATTAAAAACATTTAAATTTTTAAATATTTCAAATTTTGTTAAATATTAAAATTTTCCATCCATGAAGGTACCTTAAAATTATTATGAAAACTATCTTATAAAATAAAACTATCTTAAAATTATTTTGTTATTTTATTTTTTATCTAAATTATAAATATAAAATATAAATATTATTTTATTTTTTATTTAACTTATAAAATTAATGATTAAACCTAATGATAAATGTAAAATCACAAAGATATAGTTGAAAAATAAATTTAATCTTCATAGGTGTTAAGTTTATATATATATATATATATATATATATATATATATATATATATATATAATAATTTTAATTAATAAATTTCAATTTTTAAATAAAATGTTTATTTTAATTTTTATATAAATAAATTTCAAACAACATTTTAAAATATAATTATTTTTATTTTATTTTTCTTAGGAGATTCAGTATTTTATTTTATAAATTAATAATAATTTGAAATAAAATATTTTAATAATATGAAAATAAATATATCAACATTTTTAATATTATTATAAAATTATTAAATGATATTAAAAAAAATAAAAATAAATAATTAATCAAATAATTAAATTATAAAATATATTAAAAAAATATTTTAATTAAAACTTAAAAAATATAAAAATTATTTAGAATAACTTTTTTGAAAATTTCAGTAACTATTAAATATGTACTTGACAAAATTAACGGATAAATTAAGTAAAAAATAAAAAATAGTTGAAAGATAAAAAATATTTAATAAAACTAATTATTAAGTTAGTTGATAAAATAAAATAATAATTAAAAAATAAATCTTTAGGCTGAAGTTTAATTATTATATTTTTTTATTAATTTATTATTTAAATTAATTATTACATTAAAATTAAGAATAATATTTTCTAATTTATTCTTATATATATATATATATTCCAAAAATATTATATCAATATATTTATAGAAAATTTTATAATTATATATTATTAAAAAATAAAATTTGATTATTAATATTTTATTATTTTATATTTTAATAAATATTATATTAAAAAAAATAGTTTAAAATTAAAAATATTTATGTTTAGTTTTTATAAATAAATTTTAAATAATATTATTTTAAAAAGGAATATTTATTTAATTTTAAATTTTTTATCAACAAAAATTAAATATTTTATTATAAATAATTCTAATAAAATATTTAATAATTAAACTAAATATTATAACATTAAATAATACTATAAAAAATTAATGTTATACAAAATAAGATAATACTAAAATATATCAAAAATAAAAATGAAATGATGATTTTTGATTAATATTTAAAATCTTGAAAGTTAAAAGTGCAACGTTAAAAAAATATTTCTTATTTTATCTAATTATAAAAATAAGCACATGTTAATTAGAATTTGAAATCATCTTTAAAAATATCAATGTTTCATCTATTTAAAACACACTTTCTAACACACTCTAAAATAAACTACTTTATCCAATAAAACTAAAATATTTTACAAATTTTTTAATTCATAGTTTTAATTTTTAACTAGCTAAAATATTTGATTTAAAAGAATTAAAAATAATAAAATTTTATGACTATTTCATAAGGTTGAATTAATTTTTTTATCATCAATATAATTATTTTCTTTTCAAAATAAAATTTTTGTTGTAGATGTAATAAATATTTTATTTTTAATTATTTTAATGTATGGAATAAAATAATTCAGATGTTAATATATTATTTATAGTTAATTTTTTGAGAATCAATACTTATCTTATTAATTAATTGTTTTTAAAAATTAATCTTAACTTTTAAAAGATAAAATAATTATAAAAGTGTTAAAAAATATATTTAAAAATTTTGTTACTAATTTTTTATAAATATTTTATAATAAAAATATTTATTTTTAAATGTTTAAATCAGTTTTAAAAATTCCTTGTTAGTTAAAGCTATACATATTATTTAAATAAAATATTTAATAAAAAATATTTTTACATAAGTAACTAAGAGCAGTAAAATATAAATCATACAATTATATATTAATGATAAAAATTAAAAATATAGTATTTAAATAATTATATTAATTTTATAAAATTATATATAATTTATACATTTTAATATTAATTGTTCATAATAAAGTATAATAATTAATATTTATTTCTATTATTTTTATATAAAATGAGCTATATCATTTAATATCTCTCCTTTCTATTTATATATAATATAATGTATTGCACAGTTCAGTATTTTGTATTCAACTAGTCTATGTCCCCGTGTTTAAAAAAAATATTGGAAATATAATTATAAATTATATATTTTTATCAAGTTAATTATTATGATACACATATAAGAAAAGTAAAATATAAAATCCTAATAATAACCAAATCAGAATAATTTAATTTAAAAAAACTAAATACAAAATTTAAAAGAAAAAATAAAATTTAAAAATATAGAAAATTTTAAATAAATAAAAATTAGACAGAAAAAAGGTAAGTACAATTGATGTTATTAAACTCAAATTATGCAAAATAAATAGTATTATATGGTATAAAATATAGATAAGAAGTCAAATTATTTTAATAAAAATTACATTAAATCTTTCATCAGTAATAATTATATATATATATACTAAAAATTAAATTTTAAATTTATCTCAACATCAAATTAGTTTATGAAGTGAAGTTGGTTATTTCTCTAATTAATTTAAAATATTAATATATTTCTTATGTTTAAGATACATGTGAAAGGTAAATATATTTATGGATGAATTAGTCGCAAGAATAAATATTTATAAATATTTTAATAATAAACTATATTTAAAATTTTATTTTAAACAGTTTAATTTTTAAAAAAAAACTAGTTTATAAGGTAAAGGTAAAAATGATCCTACTTAACACGTCATATGGGTAAGAAATTAATTTACGCTCAGTTAAGTTATATTAATTCTTACTTAACTAATAACTATTTATATTTTTTTATCAATTTAACTATGAACTTTTATATATATATATATATATATATATATATATATATATTATTTAAATTATTTATGTTAAAAGTAATTTAGCGGAGAATTAAATATCTTTTATATTTGTTCAAATTTAACAAAAATAATCAAGATAATATATAATTAATAATTCAATAGTGAATAAACAAATTATAATTTATAAAATAATTGAAGCTGGAATTAATATAATAAAATTAAATTTTCATATTAAAAAGTTAATAATAAGAATTAAATTAATCTATAAATATAAAATTATATGATTATTATAAAACATATATATAACAAAATTAGCCTAAATGCAATATTTTTGAAAAATACCATTCACAAATTATTTAAGTTAAAAGTAATCCACACACCACAATTCCTACACCTCTACAGAGTTACCCAGCGTTGATTCATAGGACGCACTTGGAATGGCTTAAGCACATTGTCGATCATTCACAGGAGCAAACTCTAGAACAACAAACACATCCACAAGGATGGGATGTAGAAAATGGATCCAAATTCAGTCTAATAGTAAGAGATGAGAATGCCAATGCCCAAGTCGCAACGAGCAAATACCCAAGTGGCAAACAACTAGAAAATAAAAGAACTTTGTGTAGAAACTGGCTCTTTAAGTCTCTACCCTCAATGCATCCCAAATTCTTATTATTAACACATATATCCTGATTACACATGGTGGGACATGTTACCCCTTAATGTGAATCTAAATATTTTACCTCAAAAATAAATAAATAATAGTATTTGCATTGGTATATGGTAACAGTCAACAACTATTCTAAAAAACATTTTAGGTGTGGTTAAATTATTCTAAAATTCATAATCTAAACCAAATCATATTTTAAATACTTCAAAATCATAAACCTATCTTTAAACTGGACTAGTTTTAATTTTAATCAAGGGTTTGGCTAATTACTTTCAAAACCGTTTAAGTTAAAAATTATTTTAAAAGTTTTAAATTAAAAATCCAATTTTAAGTTAAATATGTTTAAAAATAAAAAAATTTCAGACATACAATCAATAATATATATTTATTTACGTCCAGATATAAATCATTAGATCTGTTTTATTTTTTAGTATTATTAAAAAATATGTTAACCTTCAATGAAAAATATAGATAAATAAATAGTATTGTTTGTAGGTAGAAGAATCATTGCAGGCATAAAAATCAGTTTTGCAAGAAAATCGGTAAATCCATTTCCTAGATTGAAGCATGATTCGGCAACCAAATCGGCAAATACATTAACCATTCTAGTCCTGAAATCAACAAGGTCAAAACCAACCATAACATCTTTAAAACAACATTTGTAACACTTAAAAAAGATTAAAGAATTCCATATATTGCTTTTATAGCAATTAGTAGCAATTGCAACAGCAAACTGCCAAAATCATATATACGACATTATATTCAAGGGAAACCAAAGCGGGGACAACAAAGATAGGCCAATAAGTCCAATTAACTGAAACAAGAGATGATACAAAACTACATGTCTACACCAATGGAATAGTGAGGAGAAGAAAGTGAGACCATGAAACAAGGTTAACATAATTTATTCTTAGGCAAGCCAATGCCACCTTGTCGACTGGTTAAATTGGAGCACCTCACAATGCTACTTCAATCTGGACATGTGATTAACCTATTAAGGTAGATATGGAGTATGAACACAACCATAATCCCATGCCTGTATGATAATAAAAGGTACATGGGAATCCAACTTAAACCTAAACCTGGACATTCTACCCACTACTGTGCTCTAGAATCCACAAACTGAGGTAACAATAAGCTCCCCTGTCAAAAGAAAAAAGAGAAGACAAGAGGAACAAATAAAGCCAAGTCTATAATAATACACAAATGGGCCTGAGTGCAAATTTATCACAGTGCTACATGACATTACGGCATATGAAGGAGCTAAAACTTCTAAGGTAAATGCACCTGATACTTCCACATCAGACCACTCCAAAGTAATTAGAGACGCACAAGGATGTCGCAATGAAATTTACTGTCATTCATTCTATTTTGCAAACAGGTCCTCAGATGAACGTCCAATTATATAATCAACTCAGCACTGACTCTGAGTTCACATGGTCACCATGACCCCCAGAATTACTATTAAATCCAACTACAGGTATGGAGCGCTGAGCAAAATCAAGTAATAGTTTTTTCTGGCGCTCATCAGTGTGAGGTAGACTTGCACGTAAGAGCTCGACTGGCATTTCCTTACTAATAGCTTTTGCAGCATCTGACGCAATGGCAGCTATATTTGGTGTCCCTTGTACAAAGAATGATTGCAAGATACTATCATATTTATTCACACAATACTTGGTCAGAAGACCAAAGAATTCATCAAATGTAGCCTGCCAAAGTGATCGATTTGCAATGTTGTAGTTGGTAGCAGCATGAGGATCAGTTAGAAGTTCAGTGGCCCTCTCAAGCACAGATACTAAAATAAGGGAAGCCCCATCTCCAGCAGAACTTCCAAGTGGAAGTAGAGGAGGCTGTTCAGAAGAACAAACAACTGCAGCTAGACAAGCACTTAACGCACTGAGATCCATTTCACGGATGCACTTTGAAACAACCCTAGAAAGGTTACTTACAGTTTCTGCTGCAGCAGGATCAGAGGGAAGGCCACCAAATAAGAATCTTAAATGTCGAAATATGGCCATACAGACTATTCTCATTAGCTCACCACCTGGAAAAAGCAGTTGAAGGAACCTGGCAAGTAGTTTTCGACCCTTGGGTAGAGAAACTATTCTCAGAAAGACAAAATCATCTTTTGCAGCAAGTGGAATAGTACGTCCATTCTTACCCAGTGGATCAACTAAATGAAGTGAGGTAGCAAGTCCTTCCAGAAGACCCTGCCGTTTCCGTTTTAACTGAATCCCACCATCCTGAAGCTGATTAAACTGTAGGAAACGGTCAATGTCATCTACATCAAGAAGAAGATAAAGACCATCTTCAATTGTGACCCTAGCTGCAAGCATTGGTTCCTGTTCAAGGGGCTTCTCTGAAATGTTCTGCTCAGAGCTACCAGCAGGAGAAGAATTAGGAGGATCAACTTCCAATAGAGGACGAGGCCTGCGAATTGATGAGAATGGAACCCTCCCTAGAGCATCAACTTGAAGAAAAGCATGCGGTTCAGCATTAGAAGATGGTCGTAGAGGGAGTTCCCTTATTTGAGTTGGACAAAAGTGATGCCTCAGTTTAGCACCAGAAGATTTTTTTGCAAGACAGCCTTGGTGGTAATAATCATCAACATATGGATCATTACTGTGTGTTGCTGCAAGCTGCATTCTAAGAATATTCTCAATTTCATCAGTAGTCATATACTTAGACCTAAACCGGGGCCATCCACTATTGTTTTTCTGCCCACTCATATCAAAACCCAGTTGGGGAAACCGGAGATTCTGTCTACCTATTTGAGCTGATTTTGGCATTTGATCCCTCAGTTCCATCAGCCCAAGCATCTGGTCATATTTATTAACCATGGGTATACCTGCGGAAATATTGGGATGATCTCCAGGATATAACCCTGCCTGGTTTACCAATTGATTCTGTATTATCTGATTAAGAGGGGAACCGGTAGGAAATTGGCGCATGTTTCCACCAAACGGTGGCCCATGGTTTAATCCACTCAATTGTAGTGCAGAATTGGAGAAATGAGAACGATTTTGTGGTGATAGTGCCATCTGAGCTCCTACAGAATGATAAGGAATGTTTAAATGGCCTGCATTCTGACTTGGAGAAGCCTGCTGAGATCTACCACCAGTTGGAGGATAAGAAGTAAATGAAGAGTTTGGTACCAAAATTGGTTCACTAGAAAAATGAGGAAATTCCTGCTGCTTGTCCGGATATAAAGATGTTCTCTGCAACGGCCTTGACTCTTGTAAGTGTGCAATGGAGGAATGTGGCTGTGACGACCATCGTTTGCCATCCTGAGTAGTTTCAGCACCATAAAAATGCTTATCAAACCAGTTGGGAGCAGATTCACTAGAGTGATGTTGGAGGGGGTGATGTTGTTGCTGCCTTTGCTGCTCAGGATATGAAGATGTTCTGTGCAAGGGCTTCGATTCATGTAAATGGGAAAGAGAAGAATGAGGCTGTGATGACAGCCTTCTGCTATCCAGAGAACCTTCACTATCGTAAGCATTGGGGTCATACCAGTTACGAACATCATCCCTGTGTGTCCATTCAGCCGTAGAATCTGAATAAAGTATAAGATTATACATAATTCAGTCAAGTTAAAGAGTGCAACCAGTGACAAAGGAGGAATAAAGCTGCTAAAAGTCAAGAATACATAACATGACACATATCACCTTGTCTTAATTCATCAATCTTCAGAAGTGGATTTTACAGATAACACACAGAGAAAGCCAAAGCAACCTTTTAAAAGATAATAAAAATACTAAGGCAATCCCTCGGAGAAATATCACACAAAGTAAACACCTATGCACCATTCCTCAATCATTTGTATGATTACTAATCAAATTAAGGAAACACCTCTTAAGTATAAACACATTCAAGTTTCTCATTTTCACCAGACCCCTTGTCTTATTCTAAATAATTTTTTCCGCTTTGTGAATAATCTTGAGGCAGAAATCCCCATCTCCCGTTCCATTAGCATAGAACAGCTGGAGCCATGTCATTACTGGTTGTAAACCCATGCTTGCACACAGAATTTTATATTTTTAATGCATATGCATGTTTATGATTAAAACTTTCATGATGGGGTTTTATAGGTGCTCAAACACTTCATAACTTTTAGAAAACCACCTATTACTAAGGTGTATATTCTGAGGATGGGGTTTTATAGGTGCTTGAAGCCACTTTATCTGTAATAAGACTGATGCAGTTTATATGGTCTAGCTTGAAGAGGAGTATTGTAAGTCATATTTCCTTATCTAAGTCAAAAAAAATTCCCTTTTTAAAGATGGCATTAGAGTATAATGGAAGAATGCCTATTATAAATTTAAATAAATAATTGAAACTAATGCATAAAAGGGTCATTATTTTGTTTTGAAAAAAGAAAAAAAAAAGGTAAATTCTTTACAATTGCATAACTCACTTTCTCTTGATCCCCGTTCACCAATAAATCCTGTGCTGTTTGGTCCACTTACAACCTTGTTCAACTGAAATATTAAACAAAAAAAGGCTTAATCTTCTTATCTGTATGCTTAAAGGAAACATATATTAAAAATCATAATAATTCATAAAGATGAGCATTATTATCAAAATTATAGCATATGCTGAATCATAAAAGTGAGCACATCAGGAACACAATGAAAAAGATAAAAGAATTAAATTTTTTGTTTGGGCCAGAACTTGTTAGTTTAGTTGATGACAGATACATTAGAGAAAGCCTGAAATGCTAAATGAATTATTCAAACATTAACCCTTCATTTAAGTAACCCATCCACTTTTCCTCCTTTTACTTCCCTTTCTTTTATGAAAGACATAGCGGGTAAAAGCCCCAAAAGTCTAAAAATCCTGCATACATGGTTGCATATCATAATTTTCTCCCACTTTCTCAATAACCAGCAACTTGATTGACCTCCGTGATCCACACTAACTCCAAACAGGAACACAAAAAACCTCATTTTAATCCAATAGAATAACATCAAATGAAAACATGCAATGGAAATTTTGTCTATATAATAGTTGGATGATCCACACCATATTGATTCATTGGAATGACATAGGATTAGGATTGAACAACAGAAGAGATGTCAGTCTATTACTTATAATGATTTCTTTCTCATCTGCCAGGAAGTCACATTTCATAACAGGGAAACATAAAAAAGGTTGTAAAAAATAAAAATATACACAAAATTTGGTATGGTTCAATTAACATTGAATTGTAGGCCTGCCTCCACAGGCAAAACAAAGAAACTCGTTATGAAAAATGGAAATTAGAAAAAGTAAACACTGCAAACTGTTTAGCAATAGTACATTTTTCCTCACCACTGTTCCTAATTTCAGTCTCCCACCTCCCTTGACGCACTTTTAAAAATAGTTGTCAGGTCCCACCACAAGCATTTTGTGTCAGGTCACATGTCAATTGGCACTTTATAATGGAATAAAATAGGATTTAGCCCGTTTCCTATCCCATACAAAACCAAAATATCAATCTCACTGTTAATTCATCTCCCCTGATTTTTGCAACATAGGCCTTATGCTATTGGCTGAGGTCAGCTACATACATCACACATACTATTAGATTCAATCAAAAATCAAATTTGTTAAAATATTATTTACCATAAAACATCTTTTAATAATTTCCACTAATGTCCTTCTTAAAACCCCTCCCCCCATCCTCTCTTCAAAAAACTAAAAATCATGCTATCTACTCTCATCATCAATGCCTCCAATAGCCTTCTCTGTACATGTCCAAACCACCTTAACCAATTTTTTCTCATCATCCCAATAGCTACCACACCAATATCTTCTCATATATAATAATTTTGCATCCTGTCCTTTCTAGGGTATCCACCTCCATCTTAACATTCTCATTTCTATACTTTTACTTTTTTCTCATGTCCCTCTCAAGTTCAACATTCACTACCATAAAGGATAGTTGGTCATATAGCAGTTCAATAAAACTTTTCTTTGAGTTTGGTAGGTATTTTATAGTCACAAATAACTGCCTATGCCTTTCTCCACCATAGTAGTCAATTGCAAATAGCAGCACAAAGTGGCCCACCCCAAAAACGCTATAGCAACATAGTGGGTAGCAAAGTGGATTTTGAAGTTTTCAAATATACTTAACATATATATGCTGGAAAGAAAAAAGAGAGAGAGGGAGATGAAATTGTTGGGAAAGAGGCTAACCATGCCGGAATGACCCAAACAATGATGCCTTTGCTGGAAAACAGAATAAAGAGGCAGCTAGCAGGAAAATGACTTAAGGATGAGGGAAAATGGCTTAAGGATGTCAAAAAATCACCCAAACAATAATGGGTCTTCACCGTGAGAAGGTTAAGTTGCCTGTTGGAAACGGAGAGAGGAATTAGGGTTTGGCCATTTGGGAGTTTCTCTTGGGCACGCAATATTCCTTACTTGGGTTGCAAATTGAGATTAACAAAAAAAGGAGGCTGAATCCCAAGATTGCTGCACCGAGACCCTCAAACAGTACAGAAACAAGGGTAGAAAGAGCATTTCACCCAAAATCAAGTTAGCAGCTGCAACAAGCCGCAATCTACGGCGATTCACGATTGTGATAGCGCCATTCTAGCCACAACACAGAAACATGATGCCACAAGGGTCCACGAGGCACTAGGGTACCATTCCACCACCATACAAATGCTACAATATGTGATTGACTAGTTTGTTCTCCACTTTAGACACCCATCTTGTATTCTATGGACAACATCTCCATCATTTTGTAGAATAAATCCTAGATACTTCAAATGTAAAACTTTCAGTAAGACATCATCTCCAACTTTTACTCTCAAATTTGATTCATCTTGATTATTTTATTACTGCATATTCTGTCAAATATCAACAGCACCTAAAAATGGTTTTAGATTCTATAAGTACTATCTATGTTGATTGTTTAGTTGAGGTATTACCCATATTGTCAATATTTTTTGGATTCGGTCTTTGAAGAAGCAACTAATATCAAGGACAGTGCTATATGCAATATGCTTGTGAAGAAGCACAAACTACAAACGAGCTGTTTGGAAGAGTTTATGAAAATCTCTTAAGCTCTTTTTACCTTATTTCAACGAGGTCTTGATATAGCCTAATCAAAATAAGCTCTGTCTAGCTTATTTGAATAAGTCTAATGGTCAAATTTATGGTATAAGCCCTTATGTAATGAGTGGTTATTGAACAAATGTCTTATTAAGTTGCTTGCTTACCCAAATGCGCCAAAAATATGTCTCATTTTAGCATAATAAAATAATCTAAAAACTACACATCCCACTTGCAAAGTAGAAACTCCAACTCTCTAGTATAATAGCCTGGCCAACAAGCATAAAATCCCTAAAATGAGATAGAGAATAAAAAAAATATTAAACTCAAGCAAAAGATCAAGCTTCTTACTTTATACCATAAACTACTTTAAAAACATGATTATCTTTCATGGTCAAAGAAAATTCTAATCAATTA
Source organism: Canavalia gladiata (assembly GCA_037954105.1). Taxonomy (NCBI): domain Eukaryota; kingdom Viridiplantae; phylum Streptophyta; class Magnoliopsida; order Fabales; family Fabaceae; genus Canavalia; species Canavalia gladiata. Next base: position 34,615,858 of record CM075663.1, read on the forward strand.
ATATGAGAATATTAAGAAACAGGACCAAACCAGTTTATTTTCAACTCTTTGTCATGGGAATATCGAGAAATTTTTAAAGAAGAAAGCAAATAAAACCGAACAATCAGAGAGACCACAGGTTCAGAAATATCAATAACAGTCGAATACTCATGTTTAACTCTGGATCATTCATATCATATTACAAAGTGAAAATTTATATCAAATATAAATACATAATTATCAATTTGATAATGAATGCATACAGATTAAGATATTATCCTCATGGCAATATTCATTCAGTTATTAAATAAAAATCTCAAGCATTCAAACTGGCTATGCCATATCACAATTTAACAGTCTTACCTTCCAAAACGTGGTACTGAGATCATCAATATCAGAAAGAGATTTTAGATCCTCAGCCTGTAAAGTGAAAGAAAAAGTTAAAAAATTCAAGCATCATATCCATAAAATTTAAATGACTAATACCAGTTAATATCCATTTTTTTTTTGGAGGGAGGGGGGAGGGGGGAGGGGAGATTATGATAAAAGCATAAGATCAAAATGTTTATATTTCAAAATATTCTGGACATACAATTTGAACTATAAAAAAATGTGAAAAGAAAAGTGAAAATTAACCTCTTCTCTATTGAGAATAAACTCTTCTTCATTAGACTCAGGCAAATCATCATCTTCTAACCCTCCCAATTCAACTTCTTGAACAACAGCATCTTTACCGAAAAATGCATATTGTGATGCATCAAAAACTTCATTATCTGCAAAGAGGAAAACAAATATGTTTAAACCAAAGACCTTCCACCAATTACCTAGAACTATTTAACATGAAAAGTACAGGATGCATAGTTGCATATAGCAGATCATTCCAATTTGACTGAGACACCAAAACATAAACAGTAAAAAATTGCAGTAGTAAAATGAAATAGCTATTTCAATCCGTAAAACCGAGAAAAATGGCACGATAACTTTAATTTTGAAAAGCATGCAAATATCATTGGAAGTGCAATAAGTCTTACACTAAAATGCAGATATTAATGAAAATAATATTCTATAACAAAGCATTGGCATGCAGAGAAATTGCTCATAGCTAAGCACAATCTAAATAGGCCTCGCAAATTAAAATGCCCTGAATCAACACCCAGAATAAAGCAGATAGAGAGAACAATTATGCAGTCACGAAGCACTATGGCCATAGACCAAAGCAGTCAACAACAGCATGCACCTAAAGAGGACATAAAAAATTAACAATAAATTCCTATCGATATGGAATGCTCAATAATGTAAACTTTCTAAAATTTGCAAAAACTCTCAACTATAGCTGAAGGTCTTGTGGTTCAGCCATTCAGCAGGGCACGCAAGAACTTAACACCTGATGCTTAAAAGGTTATTGTATGTGAACTGAAGATCACAACCAGCAATTCATATGCAAAAATATGAACTCAATACTAACAAATTGAATCAATTTCCCTAGAATTCAAATCAAATTACTGGCTAAAACAGACCAGATCCATATGAACAACTTGAATCAAAGAACACAAAAACAAATACCCAGCAAAGAAAGGGTTTAAAAAAAGCATAATTTTGAATCCCAGAAGATGAACCAAACCTGTTCGGACATTCCCCAATTGCCTAGGATCCTGTGTATTGGGAGCTCCCTCAGCACCACCCCCAGCTCCAAACCCATCCATATCCAGCATGAAAAAGAAAAAACCCAGAAAGAGAAAAACGCAAAAGATTCGAAGAGAAAATAGAACCCGATACGAAAACAATTGAAACTGAAACACTTTCTCCTGAGAGTAAAACTCAAAACTTAAAACGAAGCAAAAGGGGAAGAGAAAGAAGATCTGTGCAGATAATTGAGTACATTAACGAGGGGGAAAGTTGGATTTGGATCAAAGCCGAACAGAAGATAGAGAAAGAAGATAAAGAGAGAGAGAGAAAGGGAACCCTACAAATACAAAGGAGATATTGATTGAGACTTATTTCAGAATTGTTTTTTTGTACCAAAGAACCCTAAAACGGGAGCCAGAATACGACTCATCGATAATTGGTTTTTTAAACAGCAGTTACGGATGCAGATGGATATATTAATTTAAAATTGGAATTTGCGAGCATCTTAATGACACTACTTAAAGAATAAATAAAAAAATTATTGAAAATTATAGAATGAATCTATTTTTGTATATTAAATTAAATCTTTAGTTTTAAATAAAAATATTTTTTAGTATGTTATAATTTACAGATATTTATAAAAAATAAAATTTATAAATTAAAAATAAATTATTTTTATTGTTAACGAATATATTTATTAATAATAAATATTATATTATTAAAAAATTAAAACAAATACAGATACAGTTTTCAAATTATAACAAACTTTTTATTAATTTGATATATCAAAATTTACAATTTAAAAATTAAACTAAAATTAATAACTATTTGAAAATTTTAAAAAATACATACTTAAAATAGCATAAGTTTTGAATATAACTTATTGATAAAGAAAGTAATTCCAGAAACGAGGATTCTAATTTAATAAACAAAGATAAATAGTTAATATTTTTCTTGTTAATTTATTTGGTTTTTCTTATATTAAATATTTAATTTTTTAAAATGTTTATTTATTTTAAATACCATTTTTTATTCAAATTTTAAATATTGATAATATATTATAACAAACTAAAGATATTATTTTTGTTAAATAAATCTTAAGATTATTAAAATCTTATTTAATTTTAATTTAAAAATTTATATAGAATTTTTATTATAATTTTAAAATTTATTTCTTTATTTTATATATAACTTAAAATTTTGTTCTTTTAATTTGTTATTAATATCATATAATATTCTTTAATAATAATAATATTTACTATTTGATAATTAATTTTTATTCGTAAATTTTTTTAATTTTAAAAATATCCATGTAATATATGGTTAAAATGCTAGTACACTAAAAATTAGGATGAAGTATATTAATATCACTCTTTTATAAAAATAGTAATTAATTTTTAATTTGTGCCTAAAGAATTTTTTTTTTAGTATTTTATTTTTTAAAAAGATACCATTGGACCTACTATAATGATTTATCTATTTTATAAAATGCTTATTTAATTTATTCAATAACATTTATACAATATAAATATAACAAATTTATATTTATAAATTAAATTTAAATCTTCATTTGTAAACAAATGTATTTTTAGGAATTACTTTTGTTATGTTAAGCTACCAAACTTCTTTTATATTAAATATTTATTTTTATTTTTATTTTTATTTTTAATATTAATTTAATCAAAAATATTAAATATTAGTATATTATTTGAAAGATATATATTTTTATAAACTAAATCTTAAAATTATTATAATCTTATCATCTTAATTTATATTTAAATTTTAAATTTTAAATTTTTAATAATCATATAAATACAAATTTGTATCATAATCTTAATAGTTTATTTTTTAAAATTTTATCTTCAACATTTAGAGATTCATTTCTTTAATTTTACATTAATATAATATAATATTTATTATTAATATTATAAATATTTTATTTTTAAATTTACTTTTATTATAAATTTTATTTAAATTTAAAAATTCTTGTACAATATATAAATATTATGAATAATATGTTAAATTAATTATTAAATTGTATAATATTATTATGATGATTAAGCATTCTAATGCAAAATAAATAAAAACTTTAATTTTAATATATTATCATATCTAATTATTCAATAAAATTATGCTTATTTAATTTACATACAACTTGATTTTTAGATTGATTTATTGAATAAATTTAATGGTTGGATTAATATGAATCTTAATCACTATCATAAAACCATTTATGTTCTTATCTTTAAAATTATCTTTCAGTTATCATCATTCTAAGCATCTAAACTATTAAGATTCTAGCCACCTACTATTTAACTTAAACCATGGTGTATCGCCCCTTCACATTTACACAAACCATCATAAAAAACCTAAAGTCATATAATAACTTATTATTATTTGCCATGATTGAAACCAACATTGTCTTCAAACTATTTGTTGGAAGTTTTTTTCATTTGCATGACCATTTACAACACCTTTTATCAACACTTTAAAGTCTCACCAATCATGACTTTGTTAGATACCAAAAAACATAACCAAAATAAGAGAGATTCACAATGAGAAGAAGGAAAAAAATAAAAGTAAAGGAATGGTAAAAAAAAAAAATAGCAAGGGTTATGGAAAACAATGTTATGTTATGTTAGGATTTTCATAATTTATGATTATATATTAGGTATGGATTAAAAGAGAAACAATATTTTATAAGTTTCATGTCAATCAAAATCAAAATCTCACAAAAGCTCTTAACGAAATCTATATCTCTTTAATCAGATCTGTCTTATAATCATCTTTTATTTTATTTTTCTTATTCAAATAAGTAAAGTTTTGATCAAATATCAAGTTCTTTGCTTAACCCTAGTTAGTGTAAAAAATTTAATATTTTTAATTAATTGAAAATTACAATGATATAAATTTTAAAGTAATTATTATAAAAATCAATGAATTATGATGATATAAAAATATATGATTAGATGAAAATGTAAAATACCATTACATTGTTAGTATAGTGAAATTAAATTTAAAAACAAATCCTTTTATTTAAAATGTGAAAATTCAATTTTATATGTTATTATTCTCAATGGATATGTGAGAGATTTATTTTTTGTAGAGAAAAGTTTAAGATAAGGAAAATTCTTGTCATCATATTTATTTATTTTATAAATATATTACTTAGGATTGTTGATTGATACGACCATTACAAATAAATTGCTTGACAACCAGATAATAAGAAAATATCGAACTAATTTTTATCTCCATTTTGCTAATGACAACTTAATATTTCCTCAAATAATAGTTAAAGAGAAAAATTTTAGCCTTAATGGTTGCTTTTTGGACATGTTTATCTAGATAGGTTGGAGATTTGATCTAAACAAAAATGTACATTCTACCAATATAGAGATAATTTGTAATAGAATAGGAGTAAAGACTATTCTCACACATGATAAATATTTTGTGAAATAACCATAAAACAGGTAAGACTCTTTCAACCTCTCTTCCTCTCATATAAGAAGCTATTTTTCACAAGTTTAAGGAGGATGCAAAATTTAATTCAAAAATATTAAAACCATTATTATTTTTTCATATGAAAAGATTGTGATTATTTTTAAGTTTGAAAATCCATATCAAAGCAAGTACATAAATGTATACAATTTTATTTTGAAAGGAGATGTTTACAAGTTACTTTTTAAGTTTTGATTTGAAATTTTTTTAAGGTAAATGTATTTTATTTACTTTATGATAATTAATTTTTTTATTATTTATTATATATTATTTTATTTTGTATATTTTTTAGTCTAAATAACTTGATTTTTTAATTTTTAATTTTTAATTTTATTTTTAAATTTTAAAAAATTCATATTTTGAACCGTGCATTGGCCAAGTGAAGTAAATTGAATACCAGATATACTTTTGACATTATTCACAACAAATTTATTGTATAATGATTTGTTGACTCAAACTAATAGCATATTTATTTTGTTTTAAAATTAACCTCTTTAAAAATCTTAAAAATATTTTTTCTCAAGGTTAAATAAATATAATCTCTCAAATTTAAATTTAATATTTTAGAAAACATTTTCCTTTTTAAAAATTACTAAAAATAAAATAAGTAATTATTCTTACAAATATAAATTCAATATTTTTAAATTTCAAAAAATCTTAAAAATAAGTTCTCTACCAATTTTAAAATAAATATTTTTCTAAAATACCCAAATAAAATTTATTTAATATTTTTTAAAATTATATTTTTAATCCACATAATGATAAACTGATGTTAACTTACTAGTTAAATGTTTATTAAATAACCGTTTTGCTAATCTTATGGAAAAAGGTATATTTAATTCCTTTTAAGACTAATTTCCCCCTAAAAAACTAAAATATAAAAATTCTAAATTTATTAAAAATATCTCCAAATCAATAAATAATTTATTTTATAATTAAAATTATCCTTAAAAAAATATTTCGTAATCCTTATTTCAAATTTCAATTTAAAAAAGTTAAAATAAAAAAATTAAAAATTTTAAAATTTTTTTCAAAATTTAAAATTCATTGAATCTCATTTTCTTATCAATGAATGACTTTAAATATTTCATTTGGATGACAATCTAAGTATACCTAGACAAGAGTCAATTCGTGAAATTTAAATTTTTATTCTCATTTTTATCATCAAATTTTATTTTTTTAATTTTAAAATTTTATCTCAACTAGTATTTAACTTCTGTCAAGTTTGTCATTCAAAAATTTTCAACTAGATACTTATGTAATGGTAATTATTTTTCTTTAAAACTTAAAGTAATTTAATTTTATAAATGATCTAATTTAAATTTTTATTAAAAACATCGAATATAAAATTTACAAGTTTTGATATATATTAGTTCAACTAATAATCCGTTTGTCTAACAAGTGACTCATTAAATAAATGTTTAAACTAGACTTTACAATTAGGGATGGAAGTCAATAAGGTCGTTCCACAGGGCATATGATTTGACTTGTTTAAAGTCTAGTTTGATTTAACTTGTTTAATAAATAAATATGCTCAAGCTTGTTAAAAAAGTTTTTTTTAGATAAACAAGTCAAACTTAGACTTATAAAAAAATCTATTTAACCTATTCAAGAACATATTTATATTTATTTTAATATATTATATTTGTATAATATTTATTTTATATTTTATTTGCATAATATATATATATATATGTTTTGGGCTTATTTAATGATCTTTTTTATTTGTAGGCTTTAAGTTTGCAAACTTTTTTAATCAATTATTTATATAAGCTTTAAGTCTATTTTTTGATTTTTTTTGTAATGTAGGCTTTTAAACGGGCTAATTCGACTCGCATCCCTATTTACAATGTTGCTTTCCAACTCTTTTTTACTCATTTTAAAAAAATAAAAAATTTAAAATTTTATGTAAATAACTTTTTAGTAATTTAAATCAAATAACAAAAAATAAAAAATTTGATTTACTTTCAGATGAAATAAATATTTTTTAAAATTAATTATACTTTTTAAAATTAATTAAAAGGTAATAATTGATTAATATACATTTTAAATAGTTAATACATTCGAACTAATTTTATATATCATATTTTAAATTTTAAATTTTTTAAATAATTTTTATGGTGAATTTATCATTTTTTTCATTCATGTTTCGTCATCTTCGTTTAGGTTACAACATTTTTTACATAAGAATATTCATTGATAGATCAAAGGTGATATTTTTAAAAATATTAAAAAATTGAATTATCTTAATGTAATTATTAATATTATATTTTTTATTATTATAATTTATATTAAAATAATATTATTTTAATACTTAAATATATAAAATAATTCTAGAAAAAAATGTTGCTCCGTAAAGATAAAGATCTTAAAAAATATATAAATATAAAAAAATTAGTTTAAATTTTTTTTCTTTAATTAAATAATTTATCTCAAGAAATCAAGATATCTTATTTTATTTTAGAGGTAATTTGATTTTATAAAAGAATAAGAAACAAATTTAAATCTTAAATATGTTGAAGCTAAATATTAACCAATGACAATTGAATGGCGTGAACTTACAACTATAACAATTGCAAAAGAAAAAATTTGATGTTTTGTAAAGAGCAGTATATGAAGCATGTGTTGTTTTACTATGATAATCATCTGTTAAAGTATATAAAATTTTCTAAATTACTTTCATGGAATAAGTTATGAATTAATTTATTATTATAGATTATATATAGTATTAACGTATTTACCTGTGTTATTATGTTATGCTACTTATTAATATTTAGCAATCAGGTAATTATTTTAAATTATGTGAAATGGTAAAATAGATAATATTGATAAACAATTCACTTTTAGACAACTTTATTATAAATTAAACAAAATTATAAAATAATTAAGCCATCAAATATAGTTAGTCTCCTTATTTAACACATGAAATATTAGTCTTCCTTACACAATTAACAATTACTAATTAATCTATGAACTAGTATATACAAATATAATTTTGAATTGTTAAATCATCAAAAACATTTTTTTATAGAAACTAAAATTAATTCACCTACTCTTTATAAAGATTATAAACTTATTTAAACCATCAAATAATAATTAAAAAAACAAAAAATACCGGTGAACACCGGTATATTCTTTTCTTCTCTTATTTTATTTTTATTCTTTTAATTATTTATTTTAATTTTAATATTTAATTAATTTAACATTTAAAAATACATACAAAATATAAATGATTTATATTTCTTAAATAAAAAAACTTTAAAAATATAATTAATTAAAAAAAAACTTAATTTAATATGTTAAATATTGAAAAATAATATAGCACAGTTAAAACGGAGATTCAGCCTAATATCATAAGGAAAAGGTTTATTTTCCTAGATTTAGTATTTTTAAATAAAAAAACCATAAGAATACTCAACTATTAGAAGATTTAGGAGAAGAAAATGAAAAAAATTACAATAAAAATAAAAAAAAATTAGAGCATCATTTACAAATCTTTTTCTAAAAACAAATAAGTCATCTATTTCTATTTATGCTGATATATTCATCATAATTTAGAATATCCATTAGGTTTTTTTTAAAAATAATAGATTATCCAAATAAAGTCGTAAAATAAAAAAGAGTAAACTGTCACTTTAGTTCCTGATATTGTTATTGAGTTTCATATTAGTCTTTAATTTAAAGAAATTAATATGAAACTCGATAATAATTTCAGGAACTAAAGTGACAGTTTACTCAATAAAAAAAGAACAAAAAACAAAAATAAAGAAAAACTTGTTCTATTAAGAACAAAAATTATGTTTTTGTTTCCATAGTGAACCATCATATCCCCAATGTTGAAGCATCGTCGGAATGTCATCGGAGTTTTGTCACCACCACATCATCATTGTCGACGAATAATGTGATAATTTTCTTCCTCTCTCAAGCTCGACAGTTCTCATCTGTTATCATCTTCCATTTCTTCTTATCTATATATTTTTTTCTTTCTCTCTCTCCCCTTCATACCATTTTTTCTATTTTCCTTCATAGGCGCCAAATATATAAGTCGAGAAGAGTACCCCCAATCCTTTATTCAATTAGGGAGATCAATCCCTTTCTTTTTATTCTAATTAATTAAGCTTTATTTTATATTTTTTTCTTAAAGTTTAATGTCATGAGTATCATTGAGAAGTATGAAGATTTTAGCTGATACATAACTTTTTAGGCTCTAAGCATTCTTTTTTTTTTTCTTTAAACTTCAGAACGAGCCTTAAATTTCATTTTTAAAGATGTTGAAATATATAAAAAAAACTAAATAATATAGAATAGCGTGGACCAATTCTGGACCAACATTTTTTATAAAAACATATTGATAATAATAATTTTATATAAAAAAGAAAAGGACATATAAATAATAATTATAAAATTTTAAGTTCACGTTATCTTTTCAAATTTATCATCATTGATTATATATATATATATATATATATATATAAAAAATATCAAAAAAAATTTATCTGCACCTTAAAGATGTGCATAAGAATATTCAATTAATTTTCTTATAAAATACATATATTATTGAAATTTTTTTCTCCCAATTGGTATTACAATTTTGTAGAATAATATATATATACAGTGTGGTTTTCTTTATATATATATATATATATAGAGAGAGAGAGAGAACTTTTAGTTTTTTTTATGTGTTTTTATTTATTATTATTATTTATATTTAATATTAATAATAACTAAATCGTTGGTCGTGCTAGTTTGGATTGTTTAATATTATTATCTATTTTATTTTAAAATATAATTTGAGAGATTAATTTTTTTTATTTACTTATTTTTATTAATAATTGTGTTTATTAATCTTATTATTATATTGATTTTTAATAATAGTTCATTATTTTATTATTATTGTTTTCTTTCGAGTTTCATATTTAGAATTTGTCACTAATATTAGTATTGTCCAGCCTTCATTTTTAATATTTGTACTTTACTATTTTATTATTCTTTTTATCGTTATATTTATTTTATCAAATTTATTTTAAAATTTTATTAATTTATTTTTTTAATATAAACTCTAATTTATACATGATTGATACAGTGGATAGAATAGTTGAATATTACCTTAAATATTGTTTTAAATGTAAGAATTTGTTGATTAATTTTATATTAACTTAAGTCTTAAGTAATATAAATTATTTATATATATGTTATATTTTAATTAATTATACTTTTTTTCTTTCTTTTATATTTAATTAATTTTTTTTGTCTTAAAATAAATTTAATTAAAATTAACATTTATTTAATTTATAATGAGCAAAGACAGAGATTAAATAATCTATACGATGAAAATAGAATAACTTTATGTTAACTTGAATCTAATATTTTATAAAAAAAGATTTATTAGTTTATATTTAATTAAATTATAATTTGTTAGAATTGTTAATTATTTTTTCCTTTAAAAATTTTGAATAAGTAACATATAATTTATCTTGTGAAATATTTTTTTATAGAGATTGAATAATTTATGTCATCTTCACTATCTTTTTAATCACATAGAGTTATTAAGTGATTTTATGTTACAATATAATTTATTTGAGTAAAAATATTTTATGTTTATTTAACTTCTAATGATTCGTAATTTTCTTTTTCTATTCCACTTTTAAGAGAAAATTAAATAAATAAACTATGTTTTAACTCGTGTCATATTTAATAAAAATATTGAATAGTAGATGTTATCTTCATTTTAAACATTTATTGAATAGTTTTAACTTTAGGTTATTTTCTGGATGGTTGCAAATTTTCAATTTTTGGTTTTCAAATGAATTTTGAAAACAAAACCTATTTGACAAAATGGTTTTTGACATATTTTCAAAACAGTGTTGATTCAAATCCTAAAATCAAAAAAAAAAAATGTTCATTAAATGCTGTTTTAGTTTTGAAATATTTTCATTTTTAAATCTACTTAATAACACTACCACTAAATCATCACCCTAAATAATAATATATTTTTTATAATACTATATAAAATTATAAAATATTATTATACTATATAAAATTATTTATATTAAATATTAATAATAAAATAATATATAAAATAAAAATTTATATAATTATATAATATTTTCATATTATAACCATTATACCACTATTATTATCTCATTAATACAATTTTTACTTTTATTACTATCAGTATTATCATAATAATAATAATAATAATAATAATAATAATAAATTTTCTTTTTAAATTTTTCATTTTTATTATTTTAAAAAATTTAATTATTTTTATAAATTTATAAATAAATGATATTGTGTGATATATAAAAATTATATTTAATTTATAATATTATAATATAATTTTATGTCATATAATTTTTTATAATATAGTATATACTATTTTATATAAAATAAATATTAAATAATACAAAAATATTATAATAATAATATATAAAATTATTGATCTTATATATTGATTATTAAATAATATACAAAATATAAAGCAATATAATTATATAATATTCTTTATATTATAACTACTATCATTATCATAATCAACATCATTAATACAATTATTATCATAATAATAATAATATTTTATTTTTTTATTTTAAAATAATTTATTTTTAAAATTTTTATTTATCTAATTTTATATATTAAAAAATAAATAATATTATTTAATACATAAATTGTTTTTAATTTATAATCTTTAGTAGATATTATTTTTATGTAAAATAAATTGAATAATAATATATAAAATCATTTATTTTGAATACTGATAATCAAATAATATGTAAAATATAAATTTATAATTATATAATATTTTTATATTATAACCATTGCATCATTACCATCAGGGATGAGAGTGAACAAGGTCGTCCAACAGGTTTGGCAAGCTTTTTTAGTTAAACAAGTCAAGCCTAAGCCTAAGCCTAAGCTTGTAAAAAAGTCTATTTAACCTGTTCAGGGGTCTATTTATATATATATATATATATATATATATATATATATATATATATATATATTTATATTTATTTTAATATATTATATTTATATAATATTATTTATTTTATATTTTATTCACATAATATCAATATATATATATATATATATGTTTTAGGCCTATTTAATAATTTTTTATCTTGTAAACTTTAAGTTTGCAAATCTTTTTAATCTATTATTTATATAAATTTTAAGTCTATTTATTGATTTTTTTTGTTACGTAGATTTTTAAACATGTTTGTCAGCCTTGTAGGCTTTAAATGAGGTCAAGCCTTGAAAGAAAAAAAAAAAAAGCTTTTAACGGGTAACACCCATACTCAAACCTCAAAATTTTTAAAACAGGTTAGACTTGAAAACTCAAAGCATAACTCGATTCGACCTACTTTCATCCTTAATTACCGTTATCTCATAGAATTTATAACAAAGTGATATAATAAAGTTTCTTGATTTGCTTTTGTAACAATTTTTAAAAACTAAAAACAAAAATTAGTTTTAATTTTTAAAATTAAAAACTAAAAATCATCCCAAATGAGACCTTAAATTTTTTAAGTATATTTTCAAAATAGTATTAAGTTTACTTTCGTGTTAAATTAATTAACACATGGTTGTTTTGGAGGATACTACATGATTTTGAATTTTTTACTGCACGAAGTATAAGTAGAAGTAAAAATTAAATCATCAAATCAAAATTAATTTCATAATGTTTATTTATTTTATTTAATTATTTATTCATTTATTTATCTATTTATTTATCTATTTTTTAAAAAATATTATTTTAATTTAATTCTTTTTTATGTATTAAAACTGATAAAATAAATATTTTAAAATAATTTTTTTTTGAAATTTTTAAATTTAAATAAAATTGATGACACTTTATTTTTTAAGAATAGTTTGTTTGTAGAATCTATTTTTGTTGTCCTGCATTTGCATCACGATCCCGATAACATCAATAACAAAATAACGTATGTTTGTTATCAATTTGATTTTATAAAAGATCAAAACTAAAAATTGAAATATTTTATATAGTTAGACCAATTTTTTTTTAAAAAAATTAAAGTCAATTCAAATATTATTTCTAAAAATTATAAATTTATTTAAACCTAAAAATTATCATAGATGTATCTATTTTTTTTTTATAATATTAAAAATGATAAAATTTAGATAAATTTCATGTAAATAAACATCATTAAACCTTTGTTGTTGGATCAATCTTAATAACTTATATCTGTTCGAAAAAAAAAATGATCAAACGTACTATAATCATTAAAATAATAATTAATATTAAATTCATTCAAACTTTAAAATATGTATTCATAAAAAAATTAGTATAACAAAAATATTATTTTTTATTATATTATCTTATAAATAGTTGATATATTCCCTCTTAATATATATAAATATCATTACTTTCATGTCCTTCAAGATCCTATAAAATAGACAAATTTTCTTTTTTAAGAATATATACGTGATTCATGATCATGAAAAAGATAATGGTAACCCTCATTGTATTGCCTCTCTCTCTATATCTTGTTTTAGGTCGATAGTTATTCTAATTTTTGGTCGAATTGATATTTCTAAATTCAAGAATTCGTTTTCCAACATCGATTGTAGTATAAAATTAGAAAATTTGTTACAGCCCAAAAGCCTGAATTGGATTACGCATCGTCTTTCTCCTTTTCTGGTATTACAGGTTTTGTAACGAATCTTGTTGAACTTACAGCAATTATTATGAATCCAAATGCTCAGTTATCTTTTTGATGGAGATGAAATTCGAACTCAATCTATTCTAATCTTGAATCTTTCATCACTAGACCGATCCAAAGAACTTAAATTCTCAGTTATCTAGTACAAGGATAAAACATACAATAGAATATGCTTAAAAAGAGCAAAACATTTGGAATAGATATGCGTTAAACCTTGAACCATCCACATAAATCTTATACCATTAGATGAGGCTAAATAACTAGGTATGATGCAGCTAAAAAAGTTTTTGACAAAATCCAAACAAGAGGATTGTGGTTGAAGGTAACCAGTTAATTGCGGGCAATGAACAACCTCACCAAATTTCCAAAGGAAATGCTGTCAAATCAAGAGAAACAGTAAAGAAAAAGAGCTAAATTATTCTCAGGTTAGGGAATACACAATAACACATATCTACAAATTGACAACTCAAAAGTGAAAGAAAATTATGCAACAAGTCCAATATAACTTATTCTTCACTAGAGTGTTCCTTTGAATTTCAGCATGCCAACTAGTCAACTTGTTTCTCAGCCAAGTTTGGACATCCCCAATGGTCCATATCATTCTCACATACGATGTGAGCACAATCCACCCCACCCTTTTTATATATATAAAATAAGGAAACATGGGAACCAAATATGTACCTAAAACCTGTACATGCTAACCACTACTGTGTTCCTACCAGCCACACATGGTAACAAAATAAGCTCCCCTGTCAAGAGAAAAAGAAAAGACAAGAGGAACAGATCAAGCCAAGTCCATAGTTAAGGGCCTGATCGCAAATTTATCACAAAGCTGCACATTGTTCTGTGCATCATGACAAGTAGACAAATAAGAATGAGGCAGGAGCCTCTGTCATAGATGCAACTCGCACTTTCCACATTTAAGATTGCAAATTTATCACAAAGCTGCACATTGTTCTGTACTTGAATGATAAATGTACTTGAACAGATGCAAGGTTGTCCTCAAGACATTGGAGTTATGTCCAAACCGAAAACAATTATCAGCAAGTGAACTTCGCATGTAGTTATCTATCAAGTTAGCACTGTTTCTGAGTTCACATGATCACCACTACCCCCAGCGTTACTGTTAAATCCAACTGCAGGAACGGATCTCTGGGCAAAATCTAGTAAGAACTTCCTCTGGTGCTCATCGGTGTGAGGGAGACTAGCACGCAAGAGTTCAACAGGCATTTCCTTACTAATAGCTTGCGCAGCATCTGGTCCAATGTCATCCACATTCGGTGTACTTTGTACAAGCATAGATTGCATGATACTATGGTATTTATTCGTGCAATACTTAGTGACAAGGCCAAAGAATTCATCAAATGAAGCCTGCCAAAAGGACCGGTTACCTAGGTTGTAGTTGCAAGCAGCATGTGGATCAGTTAGAAGTTCAGTAGCCCTCTCAAGAACAGATACTAAAATAAGGGAAGCACCATCTCCAGCAGTGCTTCCAAGGGGACGTAGAGGAGGCTGCTCAGCAGAACAAACAACTGCTGCAAGACAGGCGCTAAGAGCACCAAGATCCATTCCTCGTACACATTGGCAAACAACCTTGGCAAGGTTATTTGTGGTCTCTGAAGCTGCCGGATCTGAGGGGAGACCACCAAATAAGAATCTTAAATGACGAAAGATGGTCATACAGACTATCCGCATAAGCTCACTACCAGGAAGAAGCAACAGAAGATACTTTGCAAGGAGCTTCCGCCCCTTGGGAAGAGATACCAACCGTAAGAAAATAAGGTCATCCTTAGCAGCAAGCCCAACTTTGTGTCCATTCTTTCCTAGTGGATCAACAAGTTGAACTGAAGTTGCTAGTCCTTCCAACAGGACCTGCCTCCTTCGTCTTAATTGTGCTCCACCATCTTGTGGCTGATTAAACTGTAGGTAACGATCAATATCTTCTACATCAAGAAGAAGACAAAGACCATCCTCAATTGTGACTCTGGCAGCAAATGTAGGTTCCTGTTCAAGGGGCTTCTCAGAAGTCTTTTGCTCAGAACTAACAGAAGTGTTCGGAGCATCAACCTCAAGAAGAGGCCGAGGACGACGAATAGATGAAAATGAAACCCTCCCTAGGGCATCAACCTGAAGAAATGCATGTGGCTCAGTATTAGCACGGGCTCGTGGAGGAAGTTCCCTTATTTGGGTTGGGCAAAATGGATGTTTTAACTTAACCACGGAAGGTTTTTTTGCAACACAAGCTTGGTGGTAATAGTCATCTACATATGGGTCATTACTATGAGTTACAGCAAGTTGCATTCTAAGAATGCTCTCAATTTCATCACTTGTCATATACTTGGACCGAAACTGAAATGATCCGCTTTCACTCTTCTGGCTGCTGGCATCAGAACCTTGTTGGTAAAAACGATGACTATGTTTACCTTTTTGAGTTGACTTTGGTCTATGATCTCTAACATCAGCCAGACCAAGCATATGTTCATATTTGTTAATTAAGGATGAGCCAGAGGAAAGGGAGGGATTGAATAGATGGGACTGGAAACCCGATAGATAGCCTGCAGATCGCTGAACGGGATGATGCAGTCTATGCTGCTGTTGCTGCAATTGAGTCATCAGTTGAGGTGGTACTGATCCATTATGCAGGTGTAATTGTTGCTGCAACATATTACTAACGAGACTTGAATGATCTCCAGGATACAACCCTGCCTGGTTTACCAATTGATTCTGTATTCGCTGATTAAGAGAGGAACCAATAGGAAATTGGCGCATGTTTCCCCCCAAATGTGGCCCAAGGTTTAATCCACTCATCTGTAGCGCAGAATTGGAGAAATGAGAACGATTTTGAGATGATAGTGCCATCTGACCTGCTCCAGCATGATAAGGAATGTTTAAGTGGCCCGTACTATGACTTGGAGAAGCCTGCTGAGATCGACCACCAGGGGGCGGATAAGAAGTAAATGAAGACTTTGGTACCAAAATCGGTTCACTGGAAAAACGAGGAAGCTCCTGTTGTTTTTCAGGATATGAAGAAGTTCTGTACAAGGGCTTTGATTCTTGTAAATGTGCAACAGAGGAATGTGGCTGTGATGACCACCGTTTGCCATCATTATCAGTTTCAGTATCATAGAAATGTTGATCAAACCAGTTAGGAACTGGTTCACTAGAGCAATGTTGGAGCTGGTAGTGTGGCTCCTGCCTTTGTTGCTCAGGATATGAAGATGTTCTGTACAAGGGTTTCGAATCATGTGAATGGGCGAAAGAAGACTGGGGCTGTGATGACCATCTTTTGCCATCTGTTGAACCTTCACTATCATAAGCATTCTGATCAAACCACTTAAGACTATCATCTCTTTGTGGCCATTCAGAAGTAGAACCTGTATACAATATAAAAATATCAATAGATCAGTCAACTGAAAAAAGACTTCATACAGTGAAAAGGGAGGAGTAGAGCTGCTAAAAAACAGGAATACATAGTTGCTTTGAACACAAGACACAACCTAAAGCATAAATATTCTGAAGCAGATTTTACACATGCACACAAAACCAAACAATCTTAAAATTCATGATACTAGAGCCAATCCCTTTGATGACACAAGCAAACACAGAAAAGTTTCAACACATTCAGTTACCATCACTTTTATCAGACCCCTTTCCTTAGTTGGAGGAAATTTTTGATAGATAACCATTAGTAGTTTGATGAGCACCGGATATAACTTGATTAAATATGTATAACTGAGCACAAATGACACACAGTACAGCAATGTGCTTGTCCCAGAAACAAAAGTCTCCTACAGAGAGTAATCTGTGTCCACAAAACTGTAGAAATGACAACTCCCCCTACCTGCACTATAAAACTGGAACACTTCCCTTTTATCACCACTCGATGACCATCGCTAAGGTTCACTCCTAGCTTCTTAGAAAAATTCACTCTAGTGTCAAGGATGAAATTGTGACTTGCTCCATTGTCAATCAATACTACCATAGCAACTCCTTTAAGCCTTCCTTCTAATCTCACTGTTTTCATTTCTGAAAGAACATTGCTTGAAGTTCCAAACATCCCCAAAGCATTGCATTCTAAAGCCTGTCTTCATCAACTTCTATAGCCACTACTTCTTCATTCAATTCTTGATTATCTCCTAAGATCACCAAGCTTAATTGCTTATCCTAGCATCTCACCAAACTTAATTGCTTATCCTAGCATTGATGTAGGGGATGGAATTTGTCACCACATTGAAAGCATAACCCCTTTGTTTTCCTCTTCATTAATTCATGATAAGTTAAATGGCACCATTGAGTTTCTTTGCTCTCCTCCATTCCTTTTCTGCAGAACCTGAAGATGAAGCAAAACCTTTATTCGGTGAGAAAGTAACTGCTGACCGTCAATTGGCACTGTTCCTGCCCATCCAATTGCTGTTTGGCTTTGTAGAAGCAGTTACTGAAGTATTTTCTCCTTCCCACACCCCCATACGGATTCTTTCTGACACTGGTTTTCTGCCAAAATTTAGGCCAAAAAATGTAACCAATTGCTGTTCTGGTAGTTTTGTGATTACTGCTTCTACATCTCAGGCCAACTCCATTGCCTGCAAGCAGATCTTTGGTTTGAAAGCATGGACCTTTCTTTTGATTTCTGGTTGCAAGCCTCCAACGAAATACCCCAAATACAGTTCTTCAGGCAATCTGTTCATTTGAGAGGACGAAATCAAAAGCCTCGATGTATTCTGCTATTCTTCCAATTTACTTCAATTCGATTAATTCTTCATAGGGATTTCCCCACTCTTCTACCAAATTTGACCACTATTGCCTTCTTGAATGTTCCCCAAGTGAGAGGATCCTCAATTTTCCACAATAAGTTGAACCAATGAATGGTAGATCCCTTCATACTTAATTTGGCTAACTTGCTCTCACTTCCTCAGAAGTATTTTGTACTTCAAAGTACATCTCAGCCCTTGTGATCTATCCAACAGGATCTTCTCCACAAAAAGATAGAAGTTCCACCTTTTTAGCTGCCATAAGATTTCATCTAATCCCCCAAAGTCAGAATCTGCTCCCTTGTTGGTCAAACTCTTCTCCCTTCTATTATAAATCCCTTGTTCATCTTCATTACACTTGCCCAAAGCCTTTCTGATTTCACACAAAAAACTTCCCTTCAAATTTTCTATTTTCTACTCAGCACTCGACATCCACTCATCAATGTTGGCCTTCAACACCATGAATTTTCCCTCCAATAAATCCACTTTGTCAGACAACCTAGCCAAGGTTAATGGTTTGCCGATCACAATTCTCCTCCTTTGGATGCAGAAGATCAGACCTCTGAACTGTGTTATTTACGTTCATTATATATATATATATATATCATCAAATTATCTCCATTGCTATATCATAGTTACACTAAGTTAGTTAGGTGAATAGTTTGAATAAGGCGTATTGCCTATAAATAAGAGGGGAGATCGAGAAAGATAGAGCATCTTGTCATTTGGAAAAGAATAGACTCTTAAGAAAGTGGGTAAAGGTCAGAGTCTCTCAAATACCCAGTGTACAATTCATCTCTGGTTCTATTAGCAGACTTGTACTTGAGAATAATACAAATTTTGTTTCTTTTTTCATCTATTTTCTCTATTTCCATCTCTGTCCTAATCCAGTTCTATCAGTTTTCTACTTAAAAGCTGTCCAAGTTTTGGAGCAGAAACCCCAGCGCCCTAACCATTGGCATAGAACTGTTGTATATACACATTACAAGTTGTAGGTTTATGCTTGTTTCACAATTTCATATATTTAAATCCATATGCAAGTTAGTTTCTAGCTCATAAGCCACACTCTCATCGTCCAGTATTTTAAGGTAATTTGCTATGTTTGCATATCAGAAAATAATATAAATTCTGGGTTTGTCTGTTTATCCCATGCCAAAACTACATATTAAAACCACAAATGTAGTACTAGTATTGACAATGCAATTCTTACAAAAAAATTATAAATAAGATTGCTTACATGCACCACAAATATAATAAAAATCTATAAAAATAATTAAAATAATAATTATTATAATTATTATTAAAAACAGAAACACTTGATTTATAGATCTATTGCTCATAACTCATGGATCACTATTCCCCTGGTGTGAACAAAAGGGTAACAAATAATTGATAATAAAAACCCCTCATGGATCTCAGTTGCACATAAATGAAGTCACATGTTTTCTTGCTATTAAAATTCCATATAAAAAAGAAGGCTTAATCCAGATTAACAGTTCCTATCTTCGAGTATTAATTCTATATCTAAACAGCTAGTTTATAGTTTCCAATTTGGGGGGAAATTTTCCATCAAGCACCCGATGGCATCAGAAAAAATGGAAAAATATCTATTAGAAATGTTAATTAAATACATTAAAAAGATAAAAGCAAAAACTGACATCATTTTTGTTTTGACAAAAGAAAGAGCAAATGGACGAATTCATTACAATGACTTTACTCACTTTCTCTTGATCCCCCTCGTTCACCAATAACACCTGCGCTTCTTGGTCCACTCACGTACTTGTTCAACTGAAATTAAATTTCAAAATAAAAATGAATGTTAATCTTCATATTAATATGCATATGGCAGAACTAATGATCATTCATGAAGACAGCCAGACAAACAGAATGATCAAAATCAAAAGAGAAACTGAATAATAAAACCATGCACAGGTAGAGCAAATATCACAAAATTGTCAAACAGATAACTTGTGTGTTTGAGACAACTATTAGTTGATGCAAAAAACATTCACCTAAGTTTGAAATGCCAAAGGAAGCAAGTTAATCAGATAAACCTTCATTTAACTACCTCATCCAATTTTCCATCTTTTTCTTTTTTCTTTTTAGCATGCTGTATGGATAAAATTGGAAATCCAGTAGTATCACAAGCTCCATTAATTCACTATCAGAAATACCTTTTCCCAACATCTTAAATCCCACTTACCAACATCTTCAGAAAATACAAGTTCCAAAAGTCTAGAGCCCCTACCAATCTAGTTACATATCATAATTTTTCCCACATTTATGAATTACCAATAAAATGATTGACCTCAACCACAATTTTAAAAGCAAGGGGACAGGGCTGGCCGCTGGCTATACATACATACATGTGTGTGAGCATCGTGTCTTAATCTATAATTTGTGGCAGCCTCATATATTTATACTTGTCCAAGTCCATTATTTCACTGTTATGAAAAGACCAATCCTATTAAATAATCGAAAGGCTCAAACTCTATCATAAAAATATAAAAGCAGCCACAAGCCCTAAAATGAGATCAAATACAACAAGGAAAAAAATCTAACACACCCTTGCACAAGTCCATAGTAGGAGCAAGAAAAAACATGGGCTATCCTCAATGGAGAGGAATGGGCAAAGGAACAGACTAGAATGATATAAAGCAGAGGGAAAATGAGGAAGGAATTGGAAGAACAGTTGTATGGCACAGAAAAAGATAAAATAAGAGGCTGTTAAGGTTGTTAATGGATAAGGTGATAGAGCCCTTAGGAGGATCAATTTCTAGATCAACATAATGGGGGCCCAAGGATTTGGAGAGTCTACACCAGAAAGAAAAACAGGACACGTGGCAGCCATCAAGAAAAGGAGACGGTTATGCACAGCAAGGATTCTGTTGTAATAAAAAGGAGGATTGATAAGGGCGTAAGGTGAGAGAGAAGGCAGGGAAAAAACAGAATTGAGAGAACAGTAGCAGCCTAGGCTTGGGACCTGCAGCGTAATAGCTGATAGGTTTTATTCTCTAGATTCTTCTTTTCTTTTCTTACTTGAGTGTGGAGTTTTTTTATCATAAGGCAGTTGACACAAGCTGATTGGAGAGGAGAATGATTCTTGCATCATCACTAAAAGTGTAGGATAAATGTGAGGGGAAGGAAGGGGGGAACGAGGTATGTAGGCAATTGTTGAATAAACTTGGAGAAGACAGGGAGCTATGAAGCATAGATCCTCCCACATGAGGTGTCAGAGTGTCAAATACATTTCTGACATTGATACTTTTGCAACACCCATTTGACACATGTCAACACTCTTCAAATATGGATAGACACTTCAAGGATACTACTATTGTTTTAAGAAAAGTTTTTTAAACCATCAGAAAAGTCAACTTAAAATATAATATAAAATATTAAAGTAATATCACTATTTTTTAGTGTCATTATTATAGAAAAAATATAAAACTTACAGCATTTTGTTAGTTAGTTTAAGTTTTGAAAATCAAAATTCCAGTTTTATGATTTTTAGTTTCAAATTTTTGTAGTTTTCAATTTGAAATTTTAATACCACATCTCAAACCCAAATTACTACCCATTTCCTAAATTAGATTCATTTGAGGGTGAAGGAGACAATAAGGTTGGGGAGCAGTAGTAACAACGGATTTGTGACTATAACAATAATGGTGGTGGTACCAACAATGGTGATGGCTGTAACAGCAGTCAATGGTGGTGGTGGCAAATGCAGTAGTATTAGTGACTGTGACAACAATTATAGCATCAACGATGGTGGTTGTGGCAATGATGACCATGGTGGTGGTTGTAGCAGTAATGAGTGTTGTCATGGTAGTCGCAGGACATTGATGATGGTGGCGATTATCCTGTCATAGATGATCCTGATTGTGACAACAACATTAGTTATGGTGGCAGATGCGGTGGCTATGACATGTGATGATAGTAATGGTGGTAGTGGTGTGTAAGATCTCCAGTAGTTGTTGATTAGGGTTCTGTTTCACAATCAATAATTAGTTAAGTTAGTTGTTATTTCGTTAGTTGAGTTAGAGAGAAATCAGGACAGTTTGCCTATAAATAATAGGAGAGGTTAAGAAAGAGGAGAGCTTGTCATTTTAGAGAGGATTGGGGCCTTTAGGCAATGGGAGATGCAGACCCTCGAAGTTCTGCAGTGTTCTATCTTTGTAATTGGGGTTTATCCCTATTTCTTCTTGATAAAATACCAGGTTCCTTACATGGTGATGGCGCTAGCTAGTGCTACCAAGAATGGCATTTGTTTGTGGATCTTTCAAAGAGGGTGAAATCAAATGATTTGTTTTACAAACAAACAACTTAGAGGATGTTTCATTATTCTTTTAGTTTTTAAATATTATTTTAAAAATGATTTTCAAAAACTATTTTATAGAGAGAAATGAACAGAAGTAAATGAGAAAAAAAGATAAAAGAAAACATAAAAGAATATGAATAACAAAAATTAAAGCTATTTTAGATCGTGTTAGGGATGGTTGCAAATTTTTGGTTTTTGGTTTTTGGTTTTCAAATCAAATTTAAAAACAAAACTCATTTGGTTAGAATGATTTTGAATTGGTTTTTCACACATCTCTAAAAAAGTTTTGACTCAGTTCTTGAAAACAAAAAAAAAGAAGGTTTTTTGATAGTTGTTTTAATTTTAAAATCGTTTTATTCTCAATTTTAAATTCATCTCTTAAAATGCACCACTATCATCATAATCGCCACTACCACCACTACCTCCATCCTACCACCATTACCACTACAACCACCACTACCACCACTACCACCACAACCATCGCATCATTACCATCATCACCTTCACCTCTTCACCACAGTAATTATTATTATTATTATTATTATTGTTATTAATATTATTATTATAATAAAATTAATTTAATTTTTATTACCTTTTGAAATTTTTATTTATTATTATTTTGAAATAATTTTATTTTTATTTATTTTTAATTAATAATTTATTATTTGTTTATTTTTAGTGGATTCATACTGAAGAGTTAGAATAAAATGAGTTAATTCATTTATACAACTTTTTAAAAATTCAAAACTCTACTAAAAATGAATTTAGTTTCTAAAAATTTCAAAACCAAAAACTAAAAACCACTCTAAAGAAGGTCTTAGTTTTTTAGTTTTAAAAAAAAAAAATGTTTCTAGCAACAGTTTTCAGAAATTAAACTAATCAAACAAGTTTTTTGGTTTCTTTATTTTCAAAATCAGGAAACAAACAAGTAGTGAAACTACTGCTTTTAGTTTTAAAAATATTTTAAATTAAGTTAAGAACCAAACTCCATATATGTTAAACTCGTTTTGTTTTGATATTTGCATTTAAAAACTAAAGACTGGAAACTCGCAACCATCCCGAAAAAGCACATAGCAATTTGTTCTGAGAAGCTAAATATACCTTTCTTGAAAGATATAATTCATCTTCTTTAGAGTTTTTTGTAAAGAAACAAATTGTAAAATGATGCCTCTTATATTTTTTTAAGGCTTGTGCAGGGAGTTCTTTTGGCATTTGGAATACCTGTGTCCAATGTACTTTCTCTTGATGTGTTATGGTACTACAGAGGGCAACCTCTAAATTTCACAGTTAGAGCCTGTTTGAGTCTGTTCTCAATTTTTGGTTTTAAAACTGTTTTCTAAAAGAAATTTTAAAGTTTGTTTTTCAAAAGAAAAGAAAAGGAAAAAGTTTCTCAGTACAAAATTGCCACCCAGAAATTTAAAAACATGGATAATGGATCTTAAAAACATGTTAGAGCTGTTTTTGTTTTTTGTTTTTTGGTTTTTGAAAGAATAATTTTGCAAAACTGTTTTTCAGACTTAAAGTAAGAAAACTCTAACAAAACAATTTATTTTTCCTTTTTCAATTTTCAATAACAAAAAACAATTTCTAAAACAGAAATTATACAAGGCCTTAGTTTCCATATTTTCCTTTTCTGCAGTACCAAATTCTATTCAAATCACACTAAAGCAAAGGATGACACTTCTTACTTGATATCTTGAAGTAACTTAAAAGCATGATTCTCTTTTACAGTTAACAAATGTGGACCATAGCCTTTGCTTGTTAACACTCTTCCTTGAGGGAACATTGATAAATTTCAACAAAAACAAATAAATCGGAACAATCAAGGAAACCAGAGGTTCAGTGATATTAATAACTGTGAATATTCACTTGGTTTACACTTTACTCTAACTCATGCCTCAACTCATATATTTGAAGCATTACATCATTCATACAATAAAAAAGTGCATATTTTTTTATAAAATGTATAAATTCAAATATATTTTTTTTATTTTTAAATGAAAGCAATGAAATTAAGAAATTATCATCATCAAAATACTTGTCACTTATGTAATAAAAATCTCAAGCATTCAGAGGAAGTGTGATAATCCTATTTTAACATTACCTTCAGAAAAGTGGTAGTAAGATCATCAATATCAGAAAGAGATCTTACATCCTCAGCCTGCAGAGTGAAAGTAAAGGTAAGTTGATATGCATTATATCTAGAAAATGTAAATGGCTAGTAAAAGTAAACAGCCATTACTTTTTTTTGGTCTTTGGGTGGGTGGGGGGGGGGAGGAGATAATACTAAAAAGCATAAGAAAGCATGAGCTCAACATGTTTGTATTTCAAAAGTATTATAGCCACAGAAATTTTGAAACTTTAACTTAAACATAGAAAAACGTCATAAGAACTTAGAAGATTGACAATTAGGTAATTGACCTCATCTCTGTTGAGAAAGAACTCCTCCTCATTCGACTCAACAGTAGGCAAGTAGTCCTCATCTTCTAACCCTCCTAATTCAACTTCCTGGACAACATCTTTTCCGAAAAAGGCATATTGTGATGCATCAAAAACTGCACCTTCTGCAAGACAAATAATTTCAGTGAAAGGCCAACCAATATCATAGAAGTATTTAACATGAAATGTTGTTGCGCATAGCAAAAATTCCCACCATGGCCGAGCCATAAACACTAACAAAAATTAGAGAAGCTCACCAATGATTATTATTATTGAGAAAAAGAAGAAGAAGCTATTTCCGTATGTATGCCAGAGAAGGAAGCATGACATGATATTTTAAATTTGAAAAACATGCAAATAAAATTGGAAGCACAACAACTCTTGCACTTCAAAAATGGAAAAGATATTAATCCAAATAACATTCTATAACAAAAGATTAACATGAGGAGAAACTGCCACCAATACAGCATTATCTGGATTGAGCTTGTGGCAAACTAACTGTCTTGAATCATCAACTAAAGAAAACACATTACACAATCTTCTCTCCCAAACACACACATATACAAATTATGCAGTGATGAAACACTATGGTCAATCCCCTAAAGCAGCCAACAACAGCATAGAACAAAAATTCACAAACAAAAAAGCTTTTGGTTCAGCCAAAAAACAAAATCTTAAATGGTTGATCATAGAGCATCTATGAACTGAAGCTAGAAACCAAAGGAAGCACCTTGAAATGCACACCAAATCTTCCTATAATTCAAAGTATATCACTGGCAAAAACAAATCAGATCTACAAGAACAAGCAGAATCAGAGAAAACAGAAACGAATACCCATTAAAGAGAAGGTTAAGAAAAAACGAGATTTTGAATCACAGAAGATGAAGCAAACCTGAGGGAACATTCCCCAATTGTCTGAGATTCTTTGTGTTGGAAGCTCCCCCAACATCACCCCCATCTCCAAACCCATCCATATCCACCATGAAAAACGAAAACCCAGAAGGAAAAAAACGCAAAAGATCGAAGATTCAGAGAGAAGAGAGAACCCAATGTGAAAAAGGTTCAAACTTGAAACACTTTTTCTTTCGTTTTTTCAGAGTGTTTCAGCTAGAACGGTGAAGCGAAGGAAACGGGGGGGAAGAAGATCTGTGCTAAGAATTGAACACTGAAAAAAAAAAAAAAGATGGGTTGGCTTTGGATCAGAGAGGAAAACTGAAGGGAAGAGAGACAAAGAGAGGAGAGAGACAAAGAGAGGAGAGAGACAAAGACTGAGAAGAACCCTACAAAGGAGATATTATTGTTGATGGAATTTTTATTACATAAATTGTTCTTTCGCTTTGTTTTTTTTTTCTTTTTTTAATTTAACATAAAAACAGAAGGAGACATTTTGGGATGCAAATGTCAAATGTTACCTTAGAGAATAAGTAAGTACAAAATTTTGGTAGATGAGTAGAGAACTATATAGGTATTCTTTGTGATATTTTTTTAGTTATTATTAAAGTTGTATCTCGTAATTTATGTTAATTTGTATTTTTTAATGTCAAACTTCTAATATCCAAGTTTTGTCTTGTATTTAAATTCTGTATTAAATTGAAGTAAGTAACTTAATAGTATTTATTAAAAAATATTTCATATAATTAGCACTTATTATATTTCTTAACATAAAAAAGTGTTAAATAAGTTTATGTTTTATATGATATATATTCTTATTATAATTTTTAGTTTTTAGTCAGTGCTTTAACATCTTCTGAAGTTTAGATTATATCCATATATCATTGGAGTTCTTATTTTTTATTTTAAGAACTGTTTTCTTTCTTGTTAAACACGTGATTCTATTATATTAAAATTTGAACTTTTAAAAATGTTAAATTTTGATGCATTGAGTTAATAAAAAATATTACAATATTAATAATTTGATCTTTAATTTTATTTTTAATTTTAAGTGTTTTTTTTATTTTTTATTATGTTATTATTATTGATAAAAATATTTAACAATAGTAATAAAAATTTATTCATTTTTAATTTATAAAATTTTAGTTAATTTTACAAGTATTTATATGATACACGGAAGACATGTTAATTATTTACAATTTCTTATCCTTTTATTAAATTTATAAATATTTTAACTGGATTTGAACATTAATATGTAAGTTTGACTTTATATTAATTGTAAACATTTTTATCGACAGGGTTGAATTCGGTGAAAGAGATTAGTTTTCCATAATGAAACTATTTATTTATTTTGTATAACTATTTTTATTAAAAAATACTATTTAAAACATAATTAAATAAATATTTTATAACAAGAATTTAAATTGTGATTCATTATTTATACAAAAAATTATTTTACTAAAATCAAGTTCATTAATATTTAATTATTTAGTTCGTTAAGTAAAAATATTTAATGCTAAGGTTTTTATATATTTTCTAAAATTATTTGATATAAAATTTAAATAAATACTATTTTAATATATTTATAGTTTATCTAAAGTCATGATCTTTTCCATTTACAATAAAAGTTTTATTTAAAAATTTTTATTTGTTGAAGTTAATTCAATTTTATAAATTAACTTATGAAATAAGGATTAATCTTATTATATATATATGTATATAATATGGATTATATCTTTAATTAACGCAAAATTTTAATAATAATAATAATATTTTAATAATTATAAATAAATAAAATTTTATTTAAAAATATAAGAAGTTATAATTAAGTTTAAATATAAGTTATAGAAAGATAAATTAAAACTAGGAAATATTTTTATTGTTATTCATAAATATTTAATTTTTTGTGTGAGAATAAATTAAACAATTAAAATTATTAAAATTGAAAATAATTTATTAAAATAAATTATTAAATTATATATTATATCAGCTTTTAAAAGATAATTGATTTTAGAAGTAAATTGCATTTATATTTTTTTAGATATGTTTATATAAATATATTTTTTTCTTATTTTAAAATATACATTTTGAATGAATATATTTTCATTTGAATCTATTTTAATCTAGAGATTATTTTTCTGTTTCAGTAACTCGCATGACTAATAAATAAGCTTAAATGCATACTATCTATTAAAAAGTTTAGATGAAAACTAAAGATAATAATAAAAAAAATAAAATGCAATTATATAATTTATAACGTTAAAATCAACAATAAAATATTGAAAATTAGTTATTGGTGATCTAAAAAATTATAAATATAAAATGTAATTGGGAGAATTATTTTTAGTTAATCATTACGGTTAAATTTATTGTTTATATTGAGGTGATATATATATTTAAAAAAAAAATAGAATGTATAATTAAGATATGAGGAGATAAAAATGTAATTTAAGTACATATCGAGGGAAAGAAAGACAATTTACATATTTTTTAACGATGAAATGTTTCAAAATCTAAAACATCAAAAATTGAGTTGAGATTAATTAATATTATAATAATTTTAAAATTTATTTTATTTAAAAAAATTATGATATTAATATTAAAAAAATTGAATTTATTCCATTTAAATACGAATATTTAAAATAATAATAAAATTATAAATAGATAATAAATTAAATGTTCAATATAAAATAAATTATGTCACTCGTTATGAAAGATAATATTTTTTCAAAAAATTTATTAAAAATAAGTATTCAAATCTCAGATATATTGATGAATTTAATAATACTATATAAAACTTTAAAATCATTATTAAATATTATGAGAGCTTATTAACTCATGAATTATTTATTTTATCGATGATTTTTTTAAATCTAGTTAAAATATGTCAAAAAAATTATATTGATTTATAATATTTTAAATACACTTCAGTGACTTCTAAAACTTTCATAAAATGTTATATAATTAAAAATTATTGATTTATAAATTTCTAAAGTGATTTCTAGTTAGTTGATAATATAACAATATTAAAATTAAACTTTTTTTAAAGGAGATAATAAATACTCTCTGTTTTTTATTTCTAGCTTAAGATTTTTTTACGTAAATTAAGAAAGCTAATTAGTGTTTTAATTGTGTTAAAACTGTTATAAAATTCCCTATTGTATCCTGGAGGATAAAAGTATACTGGAGAAAGAAGTAATAAGAATAATATTAACCAGTGTTTTTAGAACATTAATCAAGGAGTTGAAAATAGAAAAAAAAAATTATTAAAAAATACTATTGATGGATTGATTTGCAGTACTTACTAATGTTATTTTTGATTAAATCTTTTTTTTTACTTCCTTAAACAATTTCTTTAGAATACCAAGGCCCGAATAATATATCTTCTCTTAAACTTCTAAAATAGCAATTAAAACGGAACAGAAATCTTTTAAAATATTAACAAATAAAAAATGGAGGGAGTAATCAATAAATAAAGTAAGGCTTAATTAAATTTATAGTTACTATTTACTTTCAATTTTAAGTTTATTTTTTATTTTATTTTGTGATTTTAATCTCTCATTTTATAGAAGTTCTTGGTTTTAGTTCATATGATTAAAATTTTTATAATTTTAATTTAAAAAGTTTCAGTATATATAACTTGATTCTTTTTTTTTATTTGCTTTGATTTTAGCCATAAAAAACAACAAGAACTAAAAGCAAAAAAAAGTAACAGCAAACTTCGTTAATAAAAAAGATTACTTATTAACAAATTAGTGATATTGATTTTTTATAATTTTTATGTATTTTATAAAAAAAATTATTAACAAATTAGTGATATTATTTTTTAAAATTTTATGTATTTTATAAAAAAAAATTCATTGCTGCAATCCACTTTATCAAAAGCAATGGTCATTTAATTGAATGCAGTGAAAGTAATTATTTAACAAAAAGCAATATTCATTAGCAAATTGTTTAGTAGTGTCATTTCATATTTGTACTGTTAACTGCTCAATAAAGGTATATAACTATTTATTAATAAATAGGAATTATTAAATTTTCTCTAAAATGATGTTTTTTGTTTAATAACTAGATTTTAATACCTCTCCTCTGTAAATAAATTTTATACGATCTTTCTTAAACATATTTTAATATTAATTTTTCGTTTCTGCATTGTCAACTTATAAATAAAAAACTAAAGCTCTTAAAAGACTGATTTAACCTCAATTATTGGCTCATTCCTTTTCCTTTTATATTATTATTGTTGCGTAGGTTAAAAGTGGCTCGTGATCCGAGTGCATTTTTCCTCAATAAATATTGCTGCTAACAAACAAAAGGAAAAGACATATTTGACTCAAATTTTGTAAAATTTAATAGCCATTGCTGAATTATAGATAAAGTTTGGTGTGATTGCCAAATAATTTTACTTTTTAAATATATTAATAGGGACTTAAATTTAATTATATATAAAATGTAAAAAAATAAATAATTTATTGCATTTTATGTCTTAAAAATAGTTTTTAATTATTGATTAGGAAATATTTTTGTTATAAAAGATTTATTGTTAAATTAATTAAAATAGAAAAAATAATATTTTATTCTAAAAATAATAATAGCTTTAACTCATTTCAATAGAAATTTGTGTAAAATAGTTTCGTATTTTTCCTCATTTATGTCAAAAAATTAGAAAAGAAGAAAGAAAGAAAGCTAATGATGCATTTTACGGTTCTCTTAATAGATATTCCAAAAATATTGATAGAAATGATTTATATATTTCATTAAATATTTTTAATTATGTTAAAATAAATATTAAAGTTTTATGTTCTTAATATGATAAATATCTTATTTTTATTGAATTTTTTATTTTAACCTTTTAATTAATATAAGTACACTTGTTAATATTTTCTTGCACTCTAATATTATACAAGGTACCATTTATGTGTGTGTAAACTACAAGTATCCTTTATAGACGGCAATTTTATTTCAATAAATAACATTCTTACAATGGCGGCAAAGCTACATTCCAGTAAAAAAAAATTATATACAAGATTTAAATTGAAAACCTTACCTGAAATACATTAAATATATATCACTTATCCTAACTTTTGTTAATTAAGACATCATGGTTTGGTAAACCTTTAAAAGTTACTAACAAATAACATAATGAAATAATTTGATCTTTTATTAAGTCACACCCTTAATAAATATTTTCATTGTTGATTCGATTATTATAATTTACATATATGTTTATATGTTATGATATGACACTTAAGTTAAAAATAAAGAATGGATAATAATTTATTTTTTAGTTTTATTGTGTTTAAATTAATAATGTTATAATATAAATAATATTAAATAATAATAATAATAATAATTACTAATGATAAAAATATAATAATATTATTAATGTATGATACAATGTAATGTATAGTTAAAAGAAAATAAATAAGATCATCATATGAAATAATCACTTATTTAATGATTAAAACTTGTTAAAAAAATATTTAAATAAATAAATTAGATTTAAATTGATTAAAAAATTTGTTAATCATATTTAAAGATATATTTATGTATATATATTTGTTATAATTTTATAATTTATATTTATATTCTATTTATTTTATATATTTATAACTGATAAGGCTAATTTGATAAATTTTACAGCTTAAAAAAATATTTAAAAAATAATCTTTCATTCTTTAAATTTATATGTTTTTTTAATTACTTGTATATAAAATTTACATCTATTTATTCATCTTTTATATGGTAAAATTTTGAATATATTTTTAAAAATTAATAAATCTTTAAAAAAGTCATACCTTAGCTATACAAGAAGACTATAACAAATAATAAAAATAAATTTAAATATAAAAAATTTACAAATTAAACTTAAACATGAAAACTATAATTTAATTTGATTTATTTTGATCTCAATATAAATAAAAGATTGTCCAATAACAATCGCCGATGCATAAATAGCAACAATAATAAAAAAATAATATTAATAACATTAATATTAATAATACTAATAATTAATAATAATAATAATAATAATAATAATAATAATAATTGAAATGATAGAACTTGTATATTGAGTACAATGATAATAAGTATAAAAAAATAATGATAATTACAAAAATCAAATTAACAATTATCCAATATAAAATTAGTATTAATAATTATAATTTAAAAAATAAAGAATAGAATTAAAAATATTAGTTTAAATTACATTAAAATTTTATAGAATTGAACATTAAAATTGTAATTCTAAATTTAAATAAATTTTAAATATTATAACTACAATTTGAGATTTTAATTTATTATTGATGTGTATGTAAAGGATATTTTAAAAAAACTTAAAATCAAATATAAATAAAATAAACAAAAATTCATGTTAAAAAAAATAATGAAAATCTAATAAAAAAATATAAATCTTAAAACAGAATAAAACTTAAATAATAATAAAAAATATCTCAAATGAATGACATAAAAAAATTTAAAAATTTAGGTAACAATTTTTAGTTTTTCATTTTAAAAATTTTTAAAAATAATTTTTTTTTAACTTTTAATTTTTAAAAGTTGTTGAAAAATAAATTAAAGTATTTTATTCTATTACTTTATTATGAATTTATAAAAAAATATATAAACAAAAATTTTAATTAAAAATAAAATTATATTAAAATAATATAAATTTTAAATCTAAAAATAATAAATTAAATATTATTATCATTAATAATAATAATAATTATAATAGTAATAGTTATAATGATAATAATAAAAAAATTAATATATTTATAAGATAGTAATAATGATACAATAGTTATAATATAAAAATATTATATAATTATATAAATTTATATTTTATATATGATTTGAAATGGTGGTTAACTTAGTTTTTACTTATATTTGATTGGATTAAATTTGACATAAATTATAATCTTTATGTCACCGTTAAGTTTTAGAAAATTACAATGATCACATAAATTTAATTCTCTACATAGTGATTAGTGTAGTTAAAAAAAAATCTTACCTTATTCTTTAACATCTTCCCAAGACAACATCCTGAAAGACAGACACAATGAGATGAAAAAAGATCATCACACATCACATTTTAAATATTGAATGAGTTTGTGAACAGATACAAAATTATTAAATAGTTTGAAAACATGAAACATATTATCCAATTAGAAAGAAGGTTGGAATTGGATAAGTACAACACCCAATATTACGAATATGAGATCTATCAACAACAATAATGTGATGTTTACTATATAAAAAAAACAAAATGAAAAATAAAAAGAATGAGGTGTCATACGATGAATAACACCAAAATCAATAACCCAGATCAATACCAAAAGTATTAAAGGATAAAAAGTTAAGAATTTATAGGGGTCATAGTTAAAAAACAAGTATAAGATGACTTGCTAAATGAATTAATGAATCTGCAGACGTTCTAATTCTTCCTCGCTGAGTGATGGGACTTCCTTTTCAGTTTATGGTATAGATGGTTCTACACTTGCACACATGATTAGCACACCTTTTTGAGACTCCCTTGAATCCTTTAATACGTCCAATGACCATTTGATCCAAGTTTCTTTATTATGAGCAAACCTCTTGTAACAACTGCATCAACATTCTTCACAATTAGACTTTACAAGAGACTGTGGAGAAGTTAAGGCTAAGCCATCTATGGATTTATCTTCAAACATCACCATCTGACAACTTTCTTGTAAAATACCTTCGAGAAAGAAATGAAGATTTCCTTACCCAAAATCTAAACTCAAATGGGATCGAAATCAGGTTTAAGCCAGAAAGGAATTTACAAATTCTTGCTTTCTTAATAAATTTTGTTAGGATGGTAGTATCTCACTACACTGCATTTTCATATTCTGGTACTAGTCTAGCTCAATCCATAGACCATTTTAGGCCCTGTAATAATTAGTCACAATTACAATCCCATGCTTAGTATTTAATATTTGATTTTTCTAATTCGTAACAGTCAAAAATCATGTTTCTTTGAGTAGGTTTGTTGCATGTTTTGGTATTTAATATCATGTTTTCTAATCTCAGGTAGCATTGAGTGTCATAGCCATGTCATAATAAGAGAGTCTTCATCGTCCACCGCCTCATGTTATGCATCACTTTGGGTTGGAGCTTTTCCCTATATGATTTAATTTTCTTATACTTTTTAAGATTCTGCAAATAAGCTGCAACCATTGAAAATAATTATAATCATCCAAACAATACGAGCCTTGTAACACAATAAGGTTACTAGGATTCAGTGGTTGAACATGAATGTTTTTCTCATATTCCATTAAGAGAAATTAACGATAAACGAAAATAAAAAAGATAAACTTTCAAATAACAAAAAAGTGATGCATGTACGAGGTCAACTAACTCTTAGAACATAACCAAAGAGGGCTGACGATGATGATGTTGTTTTTACTGGCGACGTTTCAGGGGCGGACAACAACTTCTAACCTATCTTAGAAATACGATGCCGGAAAAAGGTTGACATTGTGAAATGAAGTTATATCAAGTACTATGATTACAACGAAGATAACCTATGATATGTTCCAATAAAAATAACTAGATTTTTTTAAATCTAAAGTGCAAAAGCAAAATCTCTTAAATTTAAAGCTATGAGACCAATATAAAAAAAATATATAAATAATTATATCTTATTGAATTATTATATATATATATATAAAGATTCCTGTTAATTTATTTATGGTAATTATAGAAGAATAATATCTAATAAGATTTTATACAAATTATTGCTAAAATATATTTTAAATAAAATAAATTTATATGATTATGGTAATTATAATAATAATTATTTACAACAACGTTTAAGGTTATGAAAATTTTTAACTTTAACTGTGACAAAGAAAAATAATAAAAATAAAAAAACAAAAAAATAAAATACCAAAGAGAAATCAACAACAAAATTTTTTATCGATAAAAAAATCTAGGAACAACTTATGAACATTAGAAATAATTATAATCATCCAAACAATATAATTCGTGTAACATAACGAGTTTATCGGGGTTGAGCGGTTGAACATAGATATTTTTTTCAGCGGTTGAACATAGATATTTTTTTCATTTGTTAGGAGAAATTGACAACAGATAAAATGAGAAAAATAAAACTTTTTAGAATAGAAAAAAAAGGCCAACAACATTGTTTGCAATGGTAACATTCTAGGGACAAGCTAATTTGAAAAATATAATATTAACAACAGTATCACCAATTTGAAAAAAAAAAAAAACTCAAATGGCAGTGGCAACAACTCTAACAACAATCGGTAACATTCCAGAAATATGATGTTACTTGTTACCGATAACAAGACGAGATGGTGCAATGAACACACTATAATTGCAATGAAGGCAACTCAGTGTATGTTACAACTTGGTTTTTTAATCTAAAGTGCGAAAACAAAGCCTACTAAATTTAAAGCTCTTATATTAACTTTAGAAAAAAAAATATAAAAAGAATACAAGTAAAATTATCTTATTGAATTATATTTTACAGAGATATTATAAATCTATATATAGGCTTTCTCTACTATTAATGATAATTACAAAAGAATAATATCTAATAAGATTATGAAAAAAAATCATTGCTAAAATTTATCATAAATAAAACAAATCTCTATGATTATAAAATTATAATAATAATAATGATAATTGCACTAACATTTAAAGATTCACAAGAAATTTTGACCATGATTATGATAAACAAGAACAAGACAAAGGTGCATAATCTTATAAAAATTAAAATATTATAAAAAAATAGATGCATAAACTTATAAAAATTAAAATAT
Organism: Canavalia gladiata; assembly: GCA_037954105.1. Taxonomy (NCBI): domain Eukaryota; kingdom Viridiplantae; phylum Streptophyta; class Magnoliopsida; order Fabales; family Fabaceae; genus Canavalia; species Canavalia gladiata. Next base: position 34,651,847 of record CM075663.1, read on the forward strand.
TATAAAAAAATAGATGATAAAATTTGCAAACAAATTGTGATCATCAGAGATAATTATAATTATCCAAAGCTTAGCAACATTCGTAGTAACGATGTTTCAGAAATCTTATAAATTAGCTTATGCTATTATCCTCATTATATATATTTATGATTGGTTATATTTCTAATCAATAGGAATCTTTAACGAGAAACAAGCTAATATAAGATGTAAAAAGATTGAGATAATGGAATGAAGACACAAATAATGCAATCAAGACACATCGAATAAAAAAATATTATTATATTTTATTAAATTATATTTTTCAAAAATATTATTTAATATTTATATAGAATAAAAAAAATATAAATTATTATATCTTATTAAATTATATTTTATAGAGATATCATTCCATCTATATATAAGCTACATCTCATCCATTTATAATAATTACAAAAGAATACTGTGACAAAGAATCATAAATGGGTGCAAGAGTGCTTAAACTATATTGCTGTGTTTATTCCTGACATTAGAATTATACTTGCGCCAGTATATAAAAGATTAATGAATAACCTTCGTGCATGGAATATGGACTAGTTCAAATCAAGAGAATAGTTAAAAAATTACCCTATATACATAGAAGCCTCGTTAATTATAAAAGTAGATACATAAAAAATAGGCTGTGGTGACGTTCTTAAACAAATACTAAAAAATTCTTCCAAATTGTCAAGTATCATTTGGGTATTTGACAATTTTCTTGGTAGAAATATTCAATAAAAAATATCAATCATTTTATGTATTTTAAAATTTCAAGACGATACACTCAAAAGAATTCTAGTACGAACAGACTGTAAAAGAAGCTTCCAATATTTTACAAAACAACGTAAAAAATTTGATTTCACAATATATTTTTGTCAAACGACAAGCAATACTCTTTTGTTTCGATTTGATATCTATTCATATTAAAAGAGAAAATAATGTTTTACAAAATTTTTTAACAATTTCTTTTCCAGGGATCTACACCTTCATCATGAATAAAAATCCAATCTAAAGATTGATACAACCTTTTCTCCAAGCAATTCGGGTAAAGCTCTAGCCACTATGTCACAAGTGGTCCAAAGCAAGCACTCAAAGCTCTGTAATTAGTTAATACCACAACAAAACTATTACATTAAGCTCGACTCCATTACCAATAATTTTGTAGAAAGTGAATGGCGTAAAGACCCTCCTACAGCAATAGCTCAGAAGATCCTTTTATGAGTTTATTTTAGTAGATAACAATTCTGTTGAAATTATCCATCATTACAATAACGATGGAAGTATATTACTCTCCAAATCAAAGATTCTAATGATACTTTCTGCACAAGATTGGGATCAACCCTGTATAAACATCTTTTTTCAGAAATTTTCACTGGAAACCTACAATTACTGCACTTACATGGATTCATGGTACAATACTCACTATCTCCATTCTTAAGAACACTCTTGGTTCCTTTGGTTCCGGAGAAATATATTCAAAATTTTCAAAAGGTTCCCTAAATGGTTCTATGATTTAATGAGGAAGACTGGCATGCCATGTTGGAAAGAATTTGCTCCAGGACTAGATTGAACACCAGTGCCACATTGGAAAGGATTTGCTCCAAGCTTAGATTCAACATTGTTCAAGATAACCTAAAGCAAGAGACTGACTTACTATTTAGCCAAAATTACCTTCAAGACAATGAAGATGACTGTTATGGTATATCCTATATAATTTAAAAGACAACACTCTAAAATGAACAAGAATAATGTTAACTAGACAGCATCAGTCAAAACTCGCATGAAAGAAAAGTGTAAAGTAACAAAATGTTACCAAGAAGGAATCTGTCGGAACTCGCATGAAAGAAAAGCAACACTGATGTTACCCAGAGAAATCCATGAAAGGGACAACTGCAAGAGCAAAATAAAGGAAGAATCCATCAAAAAAACAACCGCAATGAAAAAATCTGTCAAAGATATTTGTATTCGCTACATCAGTATTTCAATTCTATAAATAGTCATCACTTGAAACCAAAAGGCATTGAAAACTTTTAGTGCCTACATCACTGAAAAGTTTCGTGTTCTTTGCACTGTGTTCAAAACCCTTAAATTTAAAACTTCTGTAACATTTAGAGTTTTAATATCACTTCAACTTTAATGTCTTGATAATCTCAACTTCAACATTGTGAACATTATCTCCATTTCATCTTTTATCTCCTTTCATTCCTCCTCCTGCCCTCTCCTCCTCTTTCATTCCTCCTCGTACCTCTTGCTCCTCCTCATCCTCCTATGTTCCTCTTTCTCTTCTTCATCTCTTTCGTTCCTCCTCGTCTTTCTACATTCTACATTCTTCCTCCTGCATTTCTTCTCCTTATCCTCTTCTTCTTCTTCAAAAGAAGGAAGAAGAGGGAGAGAAAAAGAGAATGAGAAAGAAAAAGAGGAGGAAGAAGAAGAATAGAGGAAAAAGAGGAAGGAGAGAGAATGGAAGAAGAGAAGGAGAAAGAGGAGGAGAAAAAAGAAGGCCAAGAAGAAGAGGAGGAGGAAGAAGAAAGCGGAAGATGAAGAGGAAGCAAAATAGGATAGGAAGAAGTGGAAGAAGAAGAGGAGAAAGAAGTAGAAGACGAGAATGTGGAGGTAGAAGTAGAAGAAGAATAGGAGGAAGAAGAGGAGGAGAGGGAGGAAGAAAGGGAAGAAGAAAAGGAGAAAGAAGAACAGTGGAAATAAAATAAGAAAGAAGAGGAAGAAGTAGGAAGAAAAAGAAGAGGAAGAGGAAGAAGAAGAGGGGAAGAAGAAGAATAAAAGAAGAAAAAGAGAAAGAAGCAGAGGGGAAAAAGGAGGAAGAAGTAGAGGAAGAAGAAAAAGAACAAAAACAAGAAGAAGAGGAGAAAGAAAAAAGAAGAGGAAAAGGAAGAGGAAGAGGAGAAGGAGGAAGAAGAGGAGGAGAAAAAAAGAAGAGGAGGAGAAAAAAAGAAGAGGAGGAGAAAAAAGAAGAGGAGGAGAAGTAGAAGTACTAGAGGAAAAAAGAAAGAATAAAGGAAGAGAAAGACGAAGCAGAATAAGATATGGGTATCTATCAGAATTGTTTAAGAGGAACTACTACGTGACAGTGTTTTCCAAAAAATAAAACAGATCAAACATAAAATTATACTCCTAATTAGAATCAAGTTTCTCTAACCTCCATCACCAACAAATCCTTTACTTGCTCTGAATGATGGAGACCACCTCAGGTCCACTATTCCTGAAAACAGTTGGCTTATAATATATATGGATGAGACAGGCAAGTATTAATAAAACACATGGTCATAGACACAAGTTTGAATTATAGTTTATTTGGCATTAAAAATATCATATAATCAAAATTTGACTAAAAAAGCATTGTATTGTTTATATCCCTAAAAGTTAAGCTACTTGAAACATGCACCTATTAATAATGCCAAATGAATCCCCACCCATGCTATTCCTCTCTCTTCCTTTCTTCACCTTTTATCTTTTCACCCAACTAATTTACTGGTCCCTATTAACCCTATCTGACACAAAAATTGATGAGTAAACTTCTATAGGTTAGGAAAAAGCTTAGCAATATTATGAATTACTGAAGTTAGAAAATCTTTTAATCAGGAAGTTATATAAAATGGGAGAACTTGAACATTTTTTCTTTCTACTATTTGAAAAAGTGGAATTATATACAACTGTCAGCTCAGCAAAATCACTACTGAAATAATAAGTGCAAACTGAAAAACCGAATATTGTCAAGGAAATATAAGGAAGACCAAAATATAATATAGAACATATTTGATGTCCCTAATGAAGCAGATTTTGCCTTTCAGATTTTAATGAAAAAGCAGAAAAAAACCAGTTTCGGGATTCATATTAAAATGCTAGAAGTAATTTTATAAATGTTTTTTTAGGAAAACTATTACAATTTAAATAATTAAATCATAACAAGGATTAATTTGAAAAATTTGATATTCTGTTTCTACTTAAAACCTTCAAAATAAAAAATAATGACAGAAATGCCAGCATACCTAACATGTGATGAAGTTTTCATCTCCTAAAAGCTTTTTGTGTATGCCTCCTGAATCTCCTTGAGCTATGAATCATCTTGAAGAATATTAAATCACCTAAAGCAATTTTTGCCTTCTTGATTAAGTCGAATAGAAGCAGAATAAATTAAGTGCACTAACGCCTCATCAAATTCTTCTAGTTCACCAGAATCTTGTAATTGTCGATATGAAGGAGCCATGAGATTTGCAGCGATGTCAACCAACTTCCACAAAGAGAGATTATATGCCATTTTGATTATTTTAACAGACAAGTGTGTGGAAGAATCAAGACAAGACATAATCACATTCCAGCAGGCTTCCTGAATATTTTCCAAAATCCAGAACTCAGCAAGCCAACAAAGTTCCACATATGGTTGTAGATTGAATAGCTTTTCTTCATCATCCATATTATCCCACAAACATCCAGAGGGAGGCTTAGGCAGCTCATCAGAATAAAACCACCGTACTAACTTAATCAATGCTTCCCAGCTAATATCAACCTTTATGACTTGTGAATGACTGCAATCAAAATGCAAAAGGGTACAAAAATTAAAGCAAACAGAGAAGGCTTGGATAGTTTCTTACAAAATATGGCAAATCCTTGTATCTAATTTCCAAGTATGTATTTCCATTCAAATCTATCTTTTTCTATTACAGAATGAATCTAAATTTATAAGTTAATTTGTAATTAATTATTCATTTAATTTCTTAATTTAGTTTTAGTTATTTATTATTATTTTATTCTCATTCTTATTTTATATATATCGAATAGAATTTGTATAGGATAGAATTTTTTTCTTTAACCTTTTTTTTTTTTTGAAATTTTAGTTTAAAAAAAGATTAAAGAAAAAGAGATGTGTCCATAGTATAATGGATAGGACAGAGGTCTTCTAAACCTTAGGTATAGGTTCAAAATCCTATTGGACGCAAATAATTTGAATATTTATTTCATTTTATTTCTCCCTACTAACTTGAGAGTTCAAATGAAGTTAACATATGATAAACATAACAAGAAAAACAGACCATTATGACAATGGAGATGATTCCTAATCACTTCCATCTGATTCTTAGATTAAATTAAGTAGAACTCAAGAACAGACATCAGTGAGTTTCCAAACATTACTTTATTAGAATATGCTTGTGAAAGGAAGATTTGAATCTTGGGCACTAATCAGAGTTTAACCACAGAACATTTTACATAGATGTTGCTCAACAAAAAGTAAGATACAGACACCCATGCATGTCTACCTCTTGACCATGTACGTTTTCTTCAGTTTTCATGAGCTCCCCTTTGATAATAGTCAAAGCTTTTCAATTAAAATTTGAGGTGTCATTTTTTATCATTAGTATATCAACAAAATTGTAAAATACATATTATCAATTTCTTGATCAATAATCACCTTTCTTGCATTCCTGACCGGAACAAACCTTGTAAATAATCACTGCCCGCCTGCAATATAACTTTGTGAACATGAAGATGGGGTACTCTGTGAGAACAAATGTTGCATGTCCACCCAACAAGTTTATTTGATTTAGCCTCCAATATGACATCCCTGAAAAGAGACATTGACAAATATCAGAATTTCCCTCCCAAACTCTTTAAAACAAATGTCGGCAATGTCACTATTACTATTCTTCATTGAGTAGAAACCTTTTATGCCAATATATGTATAATTGAAAGGCAAGCTGCTATCAGTAAGTTTAGCTCCTATAACACAATTGCATTTAGCAACTGCTTCCAAGTTCAACAGTCCTTTCAGAAACTTAATTCTCATTTGAACAACAATAAATGAACCTAACAAACAATTAATTTGAAGGCTGCTATTCAAGTACTACTTCTAGCTCCTATTTATTTGTCTAGAGATAGAAGAAATTATGCAGATCAAGGAATCTAATTATTGTGTTAGAATTATTCAGTAAATTTCCTGATCTACCCTTTGTTTGTCTCTTTTCATTTCTCTCATTTCATTTATTTCTTTATATGGGTAAAAGGGAATTAGTGGAAAATAACAGCAATGAGATTATCTTAAACTTCATAAATAGGAAACAAATTTATTCTTTTCTCTCTGGATAAATAAATAGGAATAGAGGTAGTATATGTGCAGTAATGGACAGAATTTTAGGGGAAATAAAGATGAAAATAGACATAAATGGAAAATGAAAAATCAAGATTACACCAATCACATTCAATATCAAGATATTAATAAGAAGCTCATCAAGAAGCAAACCATACGAAAAACAACTTCCACCAGAATCAAGAGATGAAGTAAGATTGAAGTTGGGGAAAGGTGTGCCCCACTTTGGACATTGTCTACAAAGCATTTGCAAGAGAGGCTGTAGATTGCAGTGCTTAGCAAGAATTTTCAACTTCTTTACTGCTTCTTCTCCTGCATGTAAGCATCCCAAGTATACATACTCCAACAACAACACCAATGCTTCATAATCAACATGAGAAGAAAATCGAATTTCTTTGATGGTCTCTCTGACAAACGTATCTGTTACCCCGTCGGAATTCTTCGTACTAGGTAACAATTGCGGAGGCAGCAGTGATGGACATCGATCAGCAAGAATAATACCATGAACACTCAAAGAATTCCCATTCGCTACAATGAGTCGCATATCTGAGTATTCTTCCTTATTAAGAGATTTCCCAATCCTTTTGGCTAATTCATTTGGAAAACCATAAAGTCCAAAATAACATAGAATATATGAAACATACCATCTCACTCCAAGACTGGTAGAGTTGCAACTACTGATCTCCTGAAGTTTGCTAACTAACTGAGCTTTAATGTCTGTAACCTCTCTAGAAAAATGCTGGGGATTATCTTCTAGAAGCCCACACTGGTGAAGAATTTCAGCTAGGCCTGACAAGCCATAAAATAAGAGAATATTGGAACCTTCCCAATCTTCTTTATCCATACAGCAACAGGACCTTTCATGTAATGTTGTATGCAAATGAGGAGCGAAGCTTGCCCTTTCTACATGAATGACATTACTTAAGCATCGTTTCACAAGAAAAACAATTGCCTTGATCCCTTTGCTTTCAATGATACATCTTTGATACTGTGGTAAACTTGAAAGACAAGTTAACCCGATTAAGTTGACAACTAGTTGAAGTTTATCAAATGACCCATAGCTTTCTAGGGATGATGTATAATCTAGGGTATGTATTAAGCTTTTCAAGCATGGCAAGCCTTTCACCTTCAGTACATCTGATAATAAGAATCTAGCATGTGAGGAGATGTAATTACATGGAGAATGAATCATCATCAGAACAGCCCTTGATACTGGTTCACATTGAAAATGATCATCAATATCCTTTTGACATATTCGGCACCAATTTTCAAGCGTATCGACAAAAGTCAAGCTATAGACAAAGGGGAAATTGGAATTAGTAAATTTTGAGAGCATTAACACAACGAAGATGCAGTAAACATTCAGCTATAAAATTTCAGAAATAAAATTAACAGCCATAGTAAGAATTAAGAAATTAAGACATAGGATGCATTATAATATCAGCATGTATACACATGTTAAAGCCATAAAAAATGATAATGGGAGGAATACAATTTACCATGCACATGTAATTAGTAAGTTGATGTGGTGCTCATTTCCATGGGTATAAGGGTTCAAATTTTCTCCAAAATGAATTGTAAGCCACCCAAGAATGTCCCACAGATAACTCCTCAGACCAAGATGATAATTGGCTTTTAATCCCTCTTTCACTGTGAATATCTCTTTTTCAAATGACAAGACAAACTCAGATGAGGGGTCTTGAATATTGTCAATCAGAAGATTAAGGAGGACTCTGTCAATTCCTTGTTTCCAAAAACTGATGTGATGGTCACCAGTCCAACGAGTGATTAGAGCCAACCTGCATGCTTCCACTAACAAAGAATCATGGTTGTTACCAATCTTTTTAGAACTTAGTCCTGTTTCTCTCATCCCACAAATTATGGCATCAACAAGATCTTCTCCACACAAGCCTACCACTTTTAAACAATTCTCTTGGGATCTCTGAACAGATAAAACCAATCTTTGTTAGGAACAAACTATATATTAGTGTTTATCTTAGAGAACAATGAACTATTACCAATAGACATTGAGCAAGCCTAAACCCCTCTATCCGAACAACATGAGGGTTTGATTTTCCCATTGCCTGCACAACCATTTGGAGAAATACTTCTCCATCCTCTAGAAGCTTTCTTGCTACTGAATCACATAATGCTGATGACAAAAATACTAAATTAGGTGGTCTATATACTTGAGAATGGAAGATAATGTTGAGGAGGGTGGAGGGTTATTTTAATACCTAAAGACGTGTATAGCTTTAAAAGTGCAAGTTTAATAGAGCTATCTGTCCTTGTACACATGTTTGCCAAATCTTTCATAAGTTTAATATCATTAGAAAGAGGGAACCTAGACGGAGGCCACCGCCACAGTACCGCACTCAAAAGCGATATCATCTCTACAAAATATTCAATTTTCTTTGCACCTTCGGCAAAATCTTTTATATTTCCAACAATACAATTGGAAGTCTCTGTTTCTTTCAACGCTACCATAACTGCCTTCTCACTTGTAGCACTCAAACTTGAGATTACCAAATTCAAAGCAGTTGCACACGGTATTGCAACTTGTACTTGATGCGAGGATAGCAAGGATGACAGACAATAAACAAGATCCAACACATGCGATTGAAATAGTGGATTTGGTAAAACACTAACTAACTTCACTGCCACATTGGATGCCATGCCTAACAAAGCTCCACTTTTGCGTTCAAGAATCCATAGCAATGCTTCCAAAACATCGGCAGCAGATTCCTGAAGAAGTGAAGCAGCATAGGAAAATACATATTCCACAGTTATTGAATACATCAGACCAATTCATCTATAACAAACCATTCTATACAAATATATACGTTGGAATTCACACAGTATTACATTAGTAACAAGCTTCAGAGACTATTGGAACCTTACCTAACATCTAGGAAATACTTTCTTCTGTTTATTTATTAAATGACACATTGTAATTAATTTGTTGATGTTTACATAATCCTAACTTCCAGAGTATGCTAAGGCCGTCGACTCAAGCAAATTCATAAGAAATCTCAAAGTTCTTCAATCTTTTCAATAATATATATGCATATGTCATTTAGGAGGCCAAGCGAAATGTCACAAAACTCCAGGTTTAGGTTCATATATACTATACTACCTACGGTTAAATGTCAAATAAAAGGGAACTAAAGAATGTACCTTAACAATAGCATGACGTGCTGCACGAGCATCTCCTGATAAAGCATCCAGAAACGCACTAATTGATCGCAGCACATTCTTCTGCACTTCAATGTTGGCACACTGCCACTTCCATCTATTAGTCTTCTCATCAAAATGCCTGTCTAGAAGAACATCCATTCAGAAAGAAAAACAAGAACAACCTACGAAATGAAAAACACAATCCCATCGTTGTGAATCCAAAAGATCGAAACTTGACCAAGTTTGAATGATGGGTACCAGTGTGCCACCCACCACCAGCTTCCTCAAAAGCGAACACAAGATAGAAAATTTCAATAAAACTCGTTACGGAATAAGAAATTAGAAGGAGGTGGGGTTTGAATTGGGACCTGGTGCCGAGGTTCAAGGCGTGGAGAAGACGACGATGGAGGGTGTGCATGTGCAAACTGATACAGCGATCGTTGTCTTTCTCTTTCTCTCTGCCAGATTTCATGGTCTCTTCGTTTTATGAGAGAATTTAAGAGAGAGAGAGAGAGAGAGTAACGAAGTGAAAGAAAAAATTGAATTGTGTTGTGGAGAAGCTAAGTTCAGCTCTGGAAGTTTGAACACCGCCACAACGCAGGTCTTGCAAACTCTGTATTTGTAGAAAGAAAGAGAAAAAAAATGAAGTGAAATAAAGAGAAACGGGTGAAATGTAAGGATCCCCACCCCCCATTAATTAAGAAGAAATAATCATATAAGTAGAGAGGAAAAATAATTATAAAAAATTATTTAAAACCACATGCACCTTCCTTTACAAATAATTCTGTCACCTAAAATGATAATAGATCACAAATTTTAATATAACTATATATTTAATTGAATTTAATTAATTTAGCTAGTTGATCTATTTATTTAATTTTCTATTATAAAAATCATATGATAAAATTGTGGCAAACTGAATTTGTAATTTCATTTTGATTTAAAGAATAAACAATCAAAGCCACCAGATCAATATATTAATTTAACGATGAAAAATTAAGAATTAAAATAATTTTATGTTTGATGATTTTTAAGTTTAAACTTTGTTTTTTCATATTATAAAAATAATTAACAATTAAATTAATTTAAATTTAATAAAATATTTTAATTTTCTTAAATTTATATTTACTGAATATTGATTCATATTAATTGAATTAAAAATAATACCTTATCATAATTTTATTTAAAAAAGACATTATATCTGTATTTTAAACTACATTTAATTGGTTCAATATATATATATATATATATATATATAATGAGATAAAATTAATTAATGTTAAATATAAATTTAATTAAATTATTTTTTTAAATAACATTTTGTATAAATATAATTTTATAAATTTATTTGTTAATTTTATTATATTATTATAGTAATTATATGTGTTTTAAAAAAATTATAGTAATTATATGTATAAAATTTTATACAATTTAAATATTTATAATAAATAATTTAATAACAATTTTTTGTAAATATTTTAGATAATAAATTATATATTAAAAGCAAATAAATTGATAAAATATCAGTTAATTTTTTATTTAAAAATATGTAAAATTAATTTGGTATAAAAATATTAAATTTAACCATTAAATTAATAAAATTTTATTTTAGTAAAAATTATTAAAATGTTATGTTGTTAAATTTGACATAAAATCATTTGATTGATCCCTAATAATAAATTAAAGTAATCACAATTATATATGTAAAATAAAATAATTAAACACTATGTTGGTATAAAACTAAATACAAAAAACTAATTATAATTATTTTTTATATTTAGCATTAATTATTTATTGTAACTTTAAATGAAATATTTAGTGTAAAAGTGAAATTAAATTAAAAATATAATAATATAATGTTTTAATTACGGACATTTAAAAAAAAAATTTAGAAAGAGGGTAATAATAGACTTCTAAAATTATTTTATTTTAACTTGGCAAGGTTTCCAAATTCCAATTCTATTCGAATGTTATTTTTACCCTCCAGATAACCCCTTTATCCAGAAAGAAAACGTGGACTCCAGAATCTTCTCACATTCTCTCATCAAATAGTATTTTTATTTTTATTTTATCTAATTTTTACTTTATCCCTTAAATATACTTTTCATTATTACAAATTTGCCCTCCCGCATGACCCGACCCATAAAACGATTAGGGTTCGCGTTTTCACGAAACGAAGCACTATAAATACCCAAAACGAGGGTTTTGCCGCCCCAAGTCACGAGTCAGTGATTTTCTTCTACAGAAAATTGCTATAGTTGGGAGAAGCGTGAGAACCTTCGTCGTCCAAGATGAGAGCCAAGGTTAAATTCTTCTCCTATGATTATTCATGTTTCTTCCCTTATCATCATTCCTGTTTTAGGTTGATTTTTTTTTTCGTTTTTCAATCGTAGTTCTATTTTATTTTATTTATATTTCACCTGTCACGTGCTGTTCAGGATCTGAGCATAATTGTGAATTGTTCTAGTTATTAGGTATTAGGATGATTCACTCGATTGTTTAATGCTTGAGTGGATTTTTTTTTAATATTGACTTTGCCTCGTAGATATTTTCATCCGAATTGCTGATGTATGCGGTGGTAATGGGACTAGTATGATTGTTGTTGTGTCTGATTTGAAGAAATTTGATGGTCTCTTTGATTTTGGGAATTAAAAGGAGTTGTTGATTTTGGTCCTGGCAACTGATCGGGTTCTTATACCGATATGCTTGTTGGATAGAAAGTGAATTTGCCCTAACTTCCTGGCCATTCATTTGAAATTGATTAATTAGATTTGGCGTGACCTGATTGAATGAAGTTCCATAGATACCCAGTGCTGTTTTCTGCAAAACCCATTCTTCCCTTATGCTGCCAATGCTTGGCTACCTGGTCCACATTGAGCCAGGCCAAAAAAGTCTGGGTTTAATGGCTTTTAAAACGATTTTCAAATTCCTGTAAAAGTGCAGTTATTTTTTCCAGGTTTTTTCCGGGTTAAGTTTGGATTGGGTTTGATTGGATTGGTCCGGAGTTAATTCAGGATCAAAATTCACAGCCCAAATCTTATATTTTTATAGGTGGGTTGGGGTTGGTGCCAGCCCATTTTGACAGCTCACTATGATTTGAAGTTTAATGTACCTGATGGTTTTAAGGAAATGTGAGGGATTTGGCATTATGGAAAGTAGGGGATTAGTGAGGAATCCCTCACTTTGAGGGAAAGGTGAGGAGTTATAGTTTCTGATTGTAAAATCGACAGTTTGAAATTATAATCGAATGCCTGCAAATATATAACAAACTATGTAGTTGTTTAAAACTTAGTTTGATTTTTCAATCAGGGACTATAATTCAATACCTTTTCTTCTAAACTGAGTTGTTCACTCTAGAGGCGTTAAATCCTTTGCGGAGAATGCTGCATTTATGCTGAATAAAGTTAGCCATGTGTGACTATTGACTAATCACCAGTAGCATAAAAGTTAGAGCAAATATAAGGAATTGAAAAACATATAACCTGCCAAATAACCATTTTGTAGAGTAGTTGTGGTATAAGTTTGTGCATAGACTTACAGATTGCTTTATCAGCAGGATAAGAAATGTTTAATTTTGTGCTTAATACTTGATGTTTTGTAGTCTATATATTATGGTTGCTGCCACGTGTTTTTATTTTGCTTTTTGCTATTAGGCTAACACAATGTTGCTATGTATCAGTGGAAGAAGAAGCGCATGAGGAGGTTGAAGAGGAAGCGCCGAAAGATGAGACAAAGATCTAAGTAGGTGTGTGGGCAAGAGAGAGATGAGCTTTCCAACCGATACCAGCTTCATGACATTTTAGTCTGTTATGGCTCTACTGATCTTGAGGTCTAGTCGGGAGGGAAGGCCTCTCTCTTTACTTAGTTTAGCATTACTGAACTAAGACTATTATTGAGTGTTTGTTAAATTGTGATGTTGAGCGTTTGTGGTATCCAAATATGTACTGGTTTGGCATACTTATTGATTTATCTGAATAGCTTAATATTAGCATTTTGAGACATCCATGAAAATTGGATCCTTTTACAAGCTTTATAAGTGCCTCCCAATTATGGGTCCATATTTAATCGTATATGGTGCGTAGTTATGCTTCCAGCGTTATAAATGATTGTGCGAGTTGGGTAAAGACATTTTAAGTAGCATTTGATGTGTTATAATATAGCATAATATGATAATAAATTGAGTTTCTTTTGTTGGTAAGATTCCGGGAGAGCCTGTATTCATTTTTGCCTGTATTCATTATAACGATTGTTTTGCCTCAAAAGGGGATTAGGCTCCAGTTATTGTATGCTGGACATTTTTTTATGTACATTAAAAACAAGATGAGTTTTTCATGTTGGGTTTATTTTAAAAATAAAATAAAATAAGACGGAGTTTGAAACAAAATTTTTAGAAAGGTGAAATCATGAATGGTAAAATAGAATAATGTTTGTTGTCTTTCCTAAAAAACTAATACAGGATATAAAGCTAAGAAATTTTTATTTATATAATAGTTTAAATAATATTTTGTATAATATTATTTTTATTTTATTCTTTTATATTACATCAGTCGATTACTTTATTTTACATTTTTTTTCCCTTGTAGTACAATTTTAGTTACATAAGATGCTTTTTCAAACTTAAATAAAAATTTAAATGAAATCAAGATATAATGCGCTCTTAAGGTATTTTAGAATAAAATATTTTCCTTCTTCGCGTGTGATTTGGGGGAGGAGTGTTTGCGAGATTAGTTTTAGGTTACTAGAGCATTTTTAATGGTGCGACTATAACTTATTTAAAAATATAAAATATAATAAAAGGTTAAAAATAATTTATTTTTTAAAATTATTTGTATAAATAATAATAATAATTATTATATAAGTATATTTTTGGCAATTTTTTATTAAATAACTTTTATAAAAAGATCTTATTTTGAATTTGAATAGAAAATTCTAAAATCTTAGTAATTTTTAAATAAAAATAATTATCAAAAGAATAGTGTATAAAAAAATTATAAATAATAATTTTAAAAAAATAACAACATAATACAATATTTTAAATTTTTTTCTAAATAGATATTATTTAAATTTTTTTAATTTAATATAAAAATTAGTCAAATAAAAGTTGATATTTTTTTTTTCTTATCATCTAATAATTTTAAAATTATTTTATTCAAACACAAGATAAATGATTTCTTCTTTTTCAACTTTTATAGTTTGATTGGAACTAATTTAAGCTTAAATTTAATTTTAGATTCAACCAAAATTCGACTATGTATAAATTTAACAGAAGTTGAACTTAGACAGGATAAAGTGTGGGCTAAATAAAATACAATGATGAAAACTATCCTAACTAATTTGACAAAACCAATTATTACTCGACTTTATTTATTAAATCACAAATTGATTAAATATAACTCACATAAACACATTAGTATATTTTCAATTTTTTTTTGTTATAAATCGAATTTTCATCTTACTATTACTGATACTAATTTTGATATATCAAACGTCTTGTGGTACTCTTATCCGGTTGAAATTTATTTTATCTGCTGCTGCTTATATTGTTTACTTAGTCACTCTAATTCGTTTTTTTGAATTAGTGTAGATTTACTTTATTTTGGTAGAAATGATTTTGAATTATTCAATATTGTAATTAGAATGTGTGTCAAAATTAATTTCCTCCTCAATTTTATATTAAAATATTTGACAAGATAGATAGAATTAATTTTGCATACAAACCATAGATGCTTACTCTATTCACTGCGAAATAGAAAAAAAAAGAGACAATAAAAAAATGGTTAAAATAATAATAATGTGGTAAAATAAAAATAAAATGCCTGATTGTCAAAATTATTATTTGATTATCAAAATTATTAATTTAGAATGTTTAATTTTTTCAAAACCAATCAATAAAAATATATGAAATCGTTAATTTAAAAAAAAAGAAATGATTTACAACCATAACTATGTCCATATACATCTTAAAGTTTAGGATATCAATTATAAAGAAATTGTAATTAATAGCGTAAAAAAAATATAATTAACTTAGTTATATATATGATAAATAATTAATCATACAATTATATATAATCAATTATATATTTTTAATAATTAATTACTTATCACATATACAATTGAATTAATCATATTTTTCTACATTATTAATCATACTTTTTTATAATCAATTACTAAAATTTTGCAATCGTTTAATGTGTTAATCATAACTTTTTTTTATAATCAAATAACAAAATTTAACAATTAATTATCAACTCAAATTTTAAAATATATATAAATGTAAATACTGTAATTATGACCCCGAATCATTTATCATTTAAAAAAATGTTGTCACAATAATAATATATAGAATTAATCCTTTATGCACTTGATGACAAGTACGAAACAAGTTGACTAAGGAAAAAAATTTCATATATAATATTAATATTAAAAACATTAAAAAAACGAACTTTTTTGGTGGCGAAAGAAATTGAACTTGAACACCCATCATCATCTTAATGACAATAACGTATTTATAAGATTCTTATAGTGCCCATTGGGCTTTAGACAATGACCAAACTAGAATTAGAAATCATTATATGAACAAAGACAACATCGCTATTGCACTTGTTTTTGGTTGTTACACTCTTGCACAATTTGAAAGCTCATAATCGAATGGAGTATATTCTGAATATCACTTTTGTTAAAATTGATGATTGTGCAAGCTTTATTTGTAGTTAATTCAGCCACTTTACCACATTGTTTTGCTTGTGTATCCCCACCAGCTTTTTAACTTGGTTCCTTGTTTAATTTATGAAATTACTATTACAGTAACTTTTAGCCATGTTTCTTTTGAACAGTAACATGATTGATATATTTGAAAGCTTTTAGGAACTTCACTAATGCAAGGAAAGAAAATAAAAAAAAAAAGTGATTTTTTTTGTTGGTGTGTTTTATTTTGAGTGGAAAGAAAATTTTTTTATGATCCATATATTTTTATTCATCTCTTCGGACGTAAAAAGTGAGGGTGAAGTTTTTATTTTATTTTAAATTATTAAAATTATTATTTATTTTTTAAAAATTTAAAAAATAAAAAAAATAAAAAATTATATTTATAAAAAAGATATAATACAAAAATAAAATATTTTAAAATTTTATATAAAATAAAATTTATACTACTAATATATTTTATTTTTATTTTTTTTATTCATCTAAACAAAAATTAAAAACTTTTTTTTTTCTTTTATTTCTACTCATCCAAACAACTTATTTTTTTTATTTTTATTTTTTCTATTCTCTTTATTTTTTCCATGCTGGCCAACTTTATAGTCAGCAACCAAAGACCCACCTTTCATTGAGCCCCTAAACTTGAATTAGTATGAACATAAAATATTCAAAATCAACATAGGCACATGCCCTAGACAAGGGGTGTTGCTTAGATGATTTACATCCTCATATCATATGCAATAGCATTGCCATCAAATGAAGCCGAGACAATGAAACTCTGATCAGCAGACACAGAAAGAGATTGAATGGCACCACAGTGCGCTGTCAATTTCTTTACACATTCACCCCAACGGCTATCCCATAGTCTCACACTTCCATCCTCACACGCAGTAGCCACATACCATTCACCAACTCATGCCAAACATGACACTCCATGCTGTTCCAATGGTAAAAGTTTTTTCATCAAACATAAAATGAAAATTAATATGACTATTTAATAACAAATCATGATTTTACTTTGCACGGTTAATAATATGACTATTTTGTTTTTGCCTGCAACATTATTTTTGGTGGACCTAACCCCCTTTGCCCCCACCCAAAGTGTGTTATTGTCCTTCAAGCTATCTTCTCTTCAAATAAGGCTTCTTAGTACATACCTTGGTGCGAACCCAACACACTCAATGGATTCTGAACGAGGAGTCAGGGTGTGAATAACCTGTCAACCATGACACATGTTTGTTAGAGGCCTAAAGGAAAGTTACATTTATATTCTCAATTTCCCTTTACAAGGAAACAAAGTTCACAGCATACAGAGACAAACAAAATAATTTGAACAACAGTCAAGTGAAACTTTGTTTTAAGACTGATACCAAACAATGTGAAACTAGTCTTGTTAAGTGCTCTTTGATTGTATCTCATACATGTTCACATCCCTGTTCCCTTTAGTTCATCAAGGCAAGATGATTTCATGAACCAACAATAATCCCTCAAAAATTATATTTTCCTCACAAATCATAGCTACTGATGTTGGGGGTTATCTATGCATTAATGCTAATATATTTTGCAACAACCACTGAATTAAAAAATTTTAGTAGGACTTTCAAACTTGTAAACTTATACAGAAAAATATCCACCCAAAAGTAGCCTTATACAATGCAAAATACGTTGAAACTCAGAAGCCCATCCTTCTGGGTCAATCTTCCAAATAAATCCCTGGTAAAACCTTTGCGTACATATTATACATGACTTCAAATTAGAGGAAAGGAAGAGAATATATATATATATATATATATATATATATATATATATATATATATATATATATATTAATAATAATAATAATAATAATAATAATAATAGAGCTAGAAAAAAAATAGAACTGTATCCTTATACTTTGAATAACATTATATGTTAAAATAAAATGAGACAGTAAAATATGAATTAGTTTTTGAATTATATTGTAAATTCAACGTTGACATCGATAATTTTTTTTTTCATAAAAAAAATAATTAAAGTATTATTTTATTAATATTTACTTATAATGTTATTCAATCTTGTCGCATATATCAATCAAACAATAAAACCTTTAATAGAATATCTACTTAAAGTTTAAAAAAAATTAAAAAAATTAAAAAAATTATCTTTTTGATCTTGTTACCAAGTAGGTTATCCAAATTTTTAATCACTAGGTAAGTCTTTTAAAAATTTATGCTTTAAATTTTTTTGTCACCACTTCAGTCATATGTAAAGATTAGTTTGATGAAAGTTTATCTATTTTTTTTTAAATAATTTATTACCAAATAAAACTCATAAACATTAATTTTTTTATTTTAATCTTTTTTAAGAATCAATTGAAAAATAATTCAAACTTTTAAAGAACAAATTTAATGATAAATTATTTTTTTAAAAAAATTAATGACAAATTTTTAGAATACTAATATAATAACATTTGAATCTTTTAAATAACTAATTTGATGGTTTAAATTTTTTAAGAACATGCTTAATGATTCTTTTACTTTGAGTTAACTTATAAATTCGTCATCATGCAAACAATCTTAACTTATTAAAATTCCTACATTAGTTTTTAATATCTTTAACATCGTGTAATTTAATCTCATCCAATTTTTGTTCACAAAGTGTTGATTTATAATGCTGATTGTCACGTAAAGTGTAACTTAGCATCTAACAACATCATTTTTAAAACATCTTGACCACATCTTGTTCCATACCCAATTTTAAATTTATGTAGTAATGGACATACAATTTGTTCATGTTTTCAACTTGAAGGGCTTTCACAATTTCTTGAAATTCTTCTAAACCACAACAGCCTTTGGATGCTAGCACTTGACAGACAAAATTTCTCTAAGCCCATAGACACCAATTAAGTAGCACCATGCAAAGACAAAATCTTACTTTGCAATCAATACTAGCAAAAGTTCTTAACTATTTATTCATAACTAAGTATAAAAATGTAAAAATCAATGACGGATGGTGTACATGGAACATTGATTTTACATATGCAGATTTTTGGGCTACTATTTCTAAAACAAATGCTTTTACATCCTCATTGTTGAAAAGGAGCACTTCACATAGCAGGTATTTAGAAAACAATAAAGATAATGATGGTAATGGAAAAGAATGAAATCAGACATATTCAAATGAGATAACATGGATCCAAATTTAGTAAGTGATATTATCACAGGTATTGAGCATTAACTTTAAAGATTTAATTCTCATATCTTCACTTTAAAAAAAATAAAATAGAGAAAAATATTTATGAAAAAAAAACAAAATTAAAGAAGATGGCATTAAAACTTTTTAAAAAATTATATTACTTAAAAATAAATTATATCTATTTAATTGTTAATATCATATATCATCACGTCGTTAACAATATTGAACATAAAAATTAAATTGCAGGATATTAATAATGTCGATTATCAATAATATTTTTGTTTTCTACATAATCACGTCGTTAATAAAATTGAACATAAAAATTAAATTGCAGAACATTGATAATACCCATAATCAATAATATATTATTATTTTTTATATAAGTTAAGAGAGAAAATTTTAATGGATTATGTCCTTTTACTTTTAAAGAACCAATTTATGAATTTTCAGAATGATATGATATCAACCTAATCAATGGAATCAGGGAAGCATAACAGCAGAAATCTTACCGGCACGAAGTTGGAATTTGCTGTTGGATATTTGACAGAGTCTTAAGATGAATAAGTTAAGATATTTTGTAGGAGTAGAATAAGTCTGTTGCAGTTTTATTCTTAATAGTGGTTCCTATTTTTCTGGTTATTCATTCCTTAAATTTCGGTCTTATTTGGTTGTAAGGCTTCTATAAAAGCCATTCTCTTTTCATTTTAATGAAGAACGTGAATTATTTTCTGTTATGTGGTATCAGAGCCACACACATAGTGAGAGTGTTTGAGAGGAAAGACACAACACAAAAAAAATGGCAGACACTACAGGTTTCACCACACCTGTTGTACCAAAATTCGATGGAGATTACGACCATTGGAGGTTGCTCATGGAAAACCTTCTTCGATCCAAGGAGTACTGGAGCATCATTGAACCAGGATTTGACGATCTGAGAAAAATCGAATCACCTACTCCAACACAGAAAAAGGCGCTTGATGAAGCTATTCTCAAGGATCTCAAAGCCAAAAACTACCTGTTTCAATCAATTGACAAAACCATGTTGAAAACTATCACCAGGAAGGAGACCGCCAAACAACTATGGGAGTCCATGAAAATCAAACACCAAGGAAATGCTAGAGTGAAACGCGCACAACTACAAAGGCTAAGGAAAACTTTCGAAACCTTGGAGATGAGGGCTGGAGAACGAATAGCGGGATATTTTTCAAGGGTCATGGAGATCGCCAATGACATGAGAAATAGTGGAGAAGAATTAGATGATGTCAAGATTGTTGAAAAGATTTTAAGGAGTCTCACAGACAACTTCAACTTTGTGGTTTGCTCCATCGAAGAATCAAAGGATATTGATAGCCTTACTGTTGACGAGTTACAGGCATCATTACAAATACATGAGAGCAAGGTGGTTGAGAGATGGAGTGAAGAGCACGTTCTGCAAATGGAAAATGAGCCAAGTAACGCTCAAAAAGGAAGAGGACCTTACAGAGGACGAGGAAGAAGCAGCTACCGAGGACGAGGTAAAGGGAGATCCTTTGTAAACAGAGCAGCCATTCAATGTTTTCGATGTGGAAAACAAGGTCACTATCAATTCGAGTGCACTAGTGACGAAAAAAAGGTCAACTATGCCGAGTTTGACGACGAAGAAGAACTGTTACTAATGGCGCATGTCGACGTGAGCAATACTAAAGAAAGTGGTATATGGTTTTTGGACTCTGGATGCTCAAACCATATGACGGGGGAAAAATCTTGGTTTGTTGATCTAGATGAAGGTTTCAAGCATTCGGTTCGGTTGGGAAACAGCTCAAAGATGGAGGTTCAAGGAAAAGGAAAAATCAGATTTGAAGTGGAGGGAATAATACAAGTATTAACTGATGTTTATTATGTACCGAATCTGACCAACAATTTGCTGAGCATTGGACAACTTCAGGAGAAGAATCTGACCATTATGATCAAGAATAATGTGTGCAAAATATATCATTACAAGAGAGGGCTAATCATGGAGACTCAAATGACGATGAATCGGATGTTTCGAGTTTATGCTAACAAAAAACCAACATCTGAGAACTGTCTCAAGGTTGAAGAAGAAGACGTAGGATCCCTTTGGCACAGGAGGTTTGGACATCTAAACCATCAGTCCATCCAGATCATGGCAAAGAAAGGAATGGTGAAAGGGTTGCCTAGCTTGAAGGAGGATGTTAAGGTGTGCACAATATGCAATATGGGAAAGCAACAACGAGAAAAATTTCCAAAAAAGAGCAAGTGGAGAGCAACAGAGAAGCTGGAACTAATTCATGTGGATCTCTGTGGTCCAATCACCCCAACCTCTCACAGTGGAAAAAGGTATCTGTTCGTGCTTGTTGATGATTTTTCCAGGAAAACATGGATTCATTTTCTTGCAGAGAAAGCAGAAACGCTTGAGGTTTTCAAAGAGTTCAAAATTTCTATTGAAAAAGAAGCTAAGACTGTCATTCGGGGTTTGAGGACAGACAGAGGAGGCGAATTCACCTCAGACAAATTCAACAAATTCTGCAGAGAGCATGGCATAAAACGACAATTGACGGCATCGTACACTCCTCAACAAAACGGAGTAGCGGAGAGGAGAAACCGAACTATCATGAACATGGTACGTTGTTTGCTCTCTGAGAAACAAATGCCAAGATTTCTATGGCCAGAAGCAGCTAGATGGACAACTCATGTTTTGAATCGAAGTCTTACAAAAGCAATAAAAGACAAGGTCCCTGAAGAGAGATGGACAGGAATCAAGCCAAAGGTTGACTATTTTAGAGTTTTCGGTTCAGTTGCTCACGTTCATGTTCCGACACAAAAGAGAATCAAGCTTGATGATCGAAGTCATAGATGTATTCTGCTTGGAGTTAGTGAGGAATCAAAGGCTTATCGACTGTATGATCCAATCACGAAGAAAATCAAAATAAGCAGAGATGTTATTTTCGAAGAAGAAGCGCAGTGGGACTGGAAATTGAGTACACCAGAGCAGAACACATTCACATGGGATGAAGATGATGAAGTTCTCGAAGGAGAAGAAACTGAAGACGAATTTGAGGAAGAAGGACCTGAAAAGTCTGATACAATAAATACTCAGAGAGAAGAAACAGAGGAGATCCCTACAACAGCAATTCCTGTGTGTGAACATGAAGAACAATCAAAAAGAGCAAGAAAGCCACCTGGATGGATGCAAGATTTTGTAAGTGGAGAGGAAGAAGATGATAATTGGGCAAATTTTGTTTTTTTCATATGCAATGATGATCCGACAACCTTCTCTGAAGCAATAAAAGAAGAAAAGTGGAATGATGCCATGAAGTCGGAGATTCAGTCCATTGAACGAAACAACACTTGGGAGCTTACAGAATTACCACTAGGAGCAAAGACAATCGGTGTCAAATGGATATACAAAACAAAGCTGAATGAAGAAGGAAATGTCGAAAAATGCAAAGCACGTTTGGTGGCGAAAGGCTACTCTCAAACAGCAGGGGTGGATTATACAGAGGTCTTTGCACCAGTGGCCAGATGGGATACAATTAGGAGTATTCTTGCCATAGCCGCCCAACGAGGTTGGTGTGTTTATCAACTCGACGTCAAAAGCGCTTTTCTATACGGTGAATTGAAGGAGGAAGTCTATATTGATCAGCCTGAAGGGTATCTTAAAGTAGGGGAGGAAGACAAAGTCTATCGTTTAAAAAAGGCTCTCTATGGCTTAAAACAAGCGCCAAGAGCATGGTTCAGCAGAATTGAGAGTTACTTTAAGAAGGAAGGGTTCAAGAAAAGTGACTATGATCACACTCTGTTCTTCAAGAAAACAGAAAACAACTTATTAGTGGTAAGTCTCTATGTTGATGACCTGATTTTTACTGGAAGTGACGAGATATTGTGTGCAGAATTCAAGTCCTCCATGCAGAAGGAATTTGAAATGACGGACATGGGAAAAATGAAGTTTTTCCTTGGAGTAGAAGTTCATCAAAGTGAAGCTGGGATACACATATGTCAAAAGAAGTATGCAAAGGAGGTGTTGAACCGCTTTAATATGGAGAGCTGTAATTCTGTCAAAAATCCAATAGTTCCAGGAACTATTGCTTCCAAGGAGGGGATTAAAATAGCTGATGTAACACTCTACAAGCAACTTGTTGGCTGTTTAATGTATCTTACGGTAACAAGACCTGATCTGATGTTTGTGGTATGCTTGATTTCACGCTTTATGTCTGATCCTAAGGAAGAACACATGTTGATTGCCAAAAGAGTACTAAGATACGTAAAAGGAACACATGACTTTGGAGTGTTCTATGGGAGATCGTCAAAAATGAATTTGTTGGGATACACGGATAGTGACTATGCTCGAGATGTAGATGATAGGAAGAGCACCTCTGGATATGTTTTCCTGCTGAATCGGGCTGCAGTCAGTTGGTGTTCACGAAAGCAAGACATTGTCACTCTCTCCTCAACCGAAGCTGAATATGTTGCAGCGAGTTCCTCTGCATGTCACTGTGTTTGGCTAAAAGGGATGTTGCAGGAGTTAGGCGCTGTAAATGGTGAATGCATAGACATCATGTGTGACAACAGCTCGGCGATTAAGTTATCTAAGAATCCAGTCATGCATCGGAGGACAAAACACATCGATGTCAGATATCACTACTTACGAAACTTGTGTAATGAAGAAGTCATGAAGCTAGTTTTTGTTGGAACAAATGATCAAGTTGCAGACATCATGACTAAGCCTATCAAGTTGGATCAGTTTGTGAAGCTTAGGAATTTGCTTGGGGTTCGAAGGATGGAAAGTTAAACTGATGCTGTTAACATATCAGTTTAAGGGGAGGAATTATGTTGGATATTTGACAGAGTCTTAAGATGAATAAGTTAAGATATTTTGTAGGAGTAGAATAAGTCTGTTGCAGTTTTATTCTTAATAGTGGTTCCTATTTTTCTGGTTATTCATTCCTTAAATTTCGGTCTTATTTGGTTGTAAGGCTTCTATAAAAGCCATTCTCTTTTCATTTTAATGAAGAACGTGAATTATTTTCTGTTATTTGCGCACAGAAGCAGCATCATCTGAAACCTCTGAAAGATTTTAATATAACATTACAATCAAATATATTATGGAAAATGTTCTGACCTTAAATATATAAAATAATAATTTTATTAAAAATTAAATATTAATACTCCGAAAAGCAATGTATCTATAATACACAAAATAACAGCTTTGGCCAGAAGAAATCACACACAAGGTTAGCATATTAATCGTAACTTTTTGAAATATAATTTTCTATCATTAAAGTTAATTGGTCAAAAGATCACATTGTGAAAATTTGATTGGATGATCTATAATTTTATAAGGTTAGATTGTAGATTGTAGTTGTTTAGAAGAAGTATCAATTAGGTTTGGGACGTCAATCCTATTATTTAGCAATTTGAAAAAAATAACAATAAATTTTAAAAAATAAAGATATTTTTGTAAAAAATAATAGATAAAATAATTAAAAGTTGAAAAATAAATTAAAAATGGAAGATAATTAAAAAATAAAAAATTAGCCAAAAAATAATAAATTATTATATTAAATTAAAAATATATTTGTAAAATTAACTATTAAACTAGCTAATAAATATAAAATATAGATAACGGTGTAATTATTTAATGAATTAGAATATATATATATATATATTAAATTTAATTGATTAAACTTATTTATTTAAGATTTAAAATTTTTCTCTAAATAAATTTTAAAAAATAATTATGTTTATAGTTTTAATTTTTTATTAATAAAGATCAAATATTTTATTATACTATTAATACATAACTTAATGTTAAAAATAATAATTTAAAATATAATATTTTATAATAATATAAAAATATTAAACATTAAATTTATAAAAATAAATTAGTAAAAGATTATATTTTAAAAATAGATAAAAAAATAAAAAATATTTTAGCTAAAACCTATACAACTTAAATGTTATTTCTACCAAAAAATATTAATAATTACTAAAATAATAAATATATTTAAAATGCTTTAACAGATATTTTATTTAATAATTTTAAATTTTAACTAATTAACATATATTGTTAAATAAATCCATTCGTAATAATGTTTTTTGGTAAATTAAATAAAAAACTGTAAAAAATGGCATGTCATATTTAACAGTAATGTTGAATATATAATTTTAAAATTTTAAAAACTTTACTTAAAAAAATTAAAATAATTGATAAAATTTATTTTTAAGAAACTAAATTAATAAAATATATCTTTTAATGATTAAAATAATATTTTAATCTACATTTTTATTAGTTACTTATCGTTGATAATTAATTGCAACAACTGATTTTGTTAATTTTTTGAAGAGTCTTTCCAGTTACAGGAGAGATTCATTTAGAGAAAAACAATATATAGGAATCCTGTATGCATGTAAGAAAAAAATTATAAAAAATTAAAATAAAAGAAAAATGTGTGTCCATATGAGATCCAACCTAATGAAAATCGAAATTGAGTATCATATAATTTAGTATCATATTACTTGCTTTAAAATTCGTTAGCCATGTAAGAGAAAATAATAATAAAAAAAAAGATAAAAAAAAAATCCTTATCGATGTAAGATTCAACCTATTGAAGGTTGGAATTCAGTATCATATTATTTTTGGAAGAAATATTTTAACATTTTAAAAAAATTAAAATTTTTAATTTAAATACTTTTATTTTGAAAATATTTTGTTTAAATAAAAAATTTAAACTTTTATTTAAATGATGAATTTTAAATTTTTATTTATATTAAATAATTTAATTTTTACTATGTACAAAATTTTATATTTACAATTTATAAATTTTTTTATTTTTTATTTTACTTTTTTTCATCAAAAAATTTAAATATATAAATATTTTTATTGTGCAACATATTTAAACATAATAATAATAATTTAACAAATATATATAATTAAAAGATAACAAAATAGAAATATACCATTTAATATTAAAAATATTATATCCATAAATAAAAAAGATAAAAAAAAATAGTACAAAGAAAGAACAATAAAAAAAAATAACAAAGTAACAATTTTTGTTGAGAATAAATTAAAGGACTTTGAAAAATTTTAAATTTCATCTATTTTAGAAAAAATTAAATTTTACTTGTTTAAATTTTTTTTAAATTATTTCATTTTAATTTGTTCGAATACTTTTTTATAATTCATAAAATTCTAAATTTTAAAATTTTAAAATTTTAAAATTTTAAATATTCTCAAAAATTATTTTTCCTTTTTAAAATATCCTATCCAAATATAAAATTAGTGATTTAATTCAATTTTTTTTATTAATTGCATTGCAATACACACCCAGCTGAAATATAGGATTGTTCAAATTTTGTCTTATTTCACTCATTCGAATTGTTCTAAAGCTAAATTTTGATGGTCTAAATTAAACTTGACATGTTATAGAAATGAGTAAGGGTTATATTTTGCACTGTTATAACATAACCTAATTTTTTTTATTTTTAAAAATTTATACTTTTTAACAATTAATAATTTTAATTTGATAATATTTTATAGAATAATATTATATTTATATCAATATTATTTATTTTGAAGTATATATTATACAATATAACTGATTTAGTTTATATTTATCCTATAATTTAGTCATATATAATATTAAAATTTATATGTTATATCAAAAATTAAAGTCCTGTGATGATTTTTAATTTTTAATTTTAAAAATTTAAAATTTAAATTAATTTATTTTTAATTTTTAAAATGATTAAAAAATAAATTAAATTATTTATTTTATTATAAATTCTTAAAAAAAATAAAAAAATATTAATTTAAAAAATTAAATTATATTAAAATTATATAAATTTTAAAATTTAAAAAATAATAAATTAAATATTATTATTTGTATTATTATTAAGATAGTGATAATGATAATAATAAATAATTATAATGATAACAATAAAAATAAAATAATGTTTATAAGATAGTGGTAATGATATAATAATTATAATATAAAAAATATTATATAATTATATAAATTTATATTTTATATATTATTTAATTATTAATACTTAAGATAAAAATTTATGTAATTATTATTATGATATTTTTCTATTATTTAGTATTTATTTTATATAAAAATAATATATTTTAACATTATATCATAAATTATTATATTATAATATTATAAATTTAATATAATTTATATATAAATTAATATTATTTTTTAATATATAAAACTTAGATATATAAAAATTTAAAATTTTTAAATTAATAAAAAATAAATTATCATTATTATTATTATGGTTGTTATGATATAAATTATTATATAATTATATAGCTATATTTTATATATATTATTTGATAATCAATATATAAAATAAATATTTTATATATTATTATTATTATTATATTATTTAATATTTATTTTATACAAAAATAATATATACTATATTATAAAAATTTATATAATATAAAATTATATTATAATATTATAAATTAAATATAATTTTTATATAATAATATTATTCATTTATAAATATATAAAAATAGATAAATAAATAATTAATTAAAATTTTAAAATAATAAAATTAATTATTTTTTTAAAATTATTATGATGATGATAATAATAATATTAATAGTAATAAAAATAAAAATAATATTTATAAGATAATAATGATGATATAGTGATTACATATATAAAATATCATATAATTACATAATTTTTTATTTTATATATTATTTGATTATTAATATTTAAATTAAATAATTTATATATTATTATAATATTTTTATATTATTTATTATTTATTTGATATAAAAATAATATATATTATATATTATTATTTTAATATAATTTATACATTAAATAATAATTTAATTTATTTTTATTATGTAAAAATTAAATAAATAAAAATTAAAATTTTTAAATAATAAAAAATATAATATTATTATTTTAAAAATTTTAATGGTAATGAAATTATATAAATTTAAAAATAAAAATATTTTAAAAATAAAAATATTTTAAAAATAAAAATAATATTTATTAAATCTTTTTTATTTTTAAATTTAAGTCAAAATTATTTTAAAAATACATTAATTGAAACCATCTTTATCAAATAGATTTTGTTTTTAAAATTAATTTAAAAATTAAAAATTCGCACCCACCCAAACGAGACCTTAGTTAATTCAATCTTATAAATATATAAATATATAGATCAAGTTTGGATTCAAACAAATAACTTTATCAAAATCACCACCATTGGATACACTTCAAGAACTTGAATCTATAATATGTCACTAATTAATTGAGTTGAAAAGTTCTTATTATTGAAGAATGTTAACTCGAAGGCAAAATTTATAGTCTCCACTTCAAGCTTTTATACGAGGTTTTCATTATAAGGATATCTGGAATGTGTTTTCATTATAAGCATATCTGGAATGTAATCTGGTATCCAATATTTGATCATTTATAATAGCAAAATCTATTAGAAAGATCTTTCTGTTAGTCTTAACAACTCATTATTATAGTTATTATTTGAATAATTACTCAACACAGGTTGGTTCTATTAAAATTACACTGAATCACTGATTTAAGATGAACTTTATTCAAAGATTATAGTTGGAAATTCGATCCTAGTCTAATGTAACCTACCCATTTCTGAAATATGTTCAACCTCTTCTTTGGGGGAAAGTGCTTCATACTAATTACTATCAAGATGTTAATCATACTGCTGCAATCCCCTCATGTATTGCCAAAAGAAAGGGGACTCCAAAATGATGGCATTCCCAATTCACTGTGAGATCTAAGTTATCTAGTTAGTTGCATAAATATACATATCAGTAACATTACATAATCTCATAAGTGCTCAGGATATCTCAAAGCACTTCAAATCTTATACTATACAGTAAATTCTATATTTTAAGAGCATCCATTCACACGGCAATGGAATTGGCATAAAAAGAAATTTGCAATCAAGAAGCCAATCGACCAGTGGATAATACAAATTATTTAAAGAATTCAATTCCCAAAGGTAATCATTAAATTCTATGCTTGAACCTTTTCATTATTCATATCTGAACATCATTCAATCAAAATTTCAAGCATTCAGGAACTTTGTTTCACTCACCAATCAACAATCTAAAGGTAATCAGGTACTCAAGTTGAGAAAACAGCATGCATATCTGAAAGTGGTCATATCCCTAATTCTATTGTTATATACTTTGAGGGTACATTTAAACTACCTTGTTGCTGTTATTTCCTTGAGGTTGTATTTCATAGAGAGTCTTTCAACAGTGCTTTGGCTCAGAACCTCTCTCACATATAACTCTCTCAACAGGTCGACTACTATATCCGTCTCTTCCTCAAAAGCAAGCCCTTCAACAAGAATGGCATAGGTTGTCTCATTAGGCATACATCCTTTGTCAACCATCATCTGAAGTATCTCTATTGAAAAGTCTGTTCTTTCAGATTTGCAAAATCCGAGTATAAGTGAATTGTAGTTATCAATATCAGGCCTGTAGTCATTTTCTTCCAAAATCCTGAATATCTCAAGAGCCTCATCTAGCATTCCCTCCCTACACATTCCTCTTATCAAAGATGAATAAGTATAGGAATCTGGAGTAAATCCATACTTGGTCATTTCATATAACACCTGAAAGGCTGGATATGTGTTCCCTTTCCTACACAGGCTTGAAATCACATTTTTGAAAAAATCATGCATAGGGTAGTTTTGCTTGTTACCCAAGCTTTGGATTATAAAATAAGCCTCCCCTGCCATACCTTGCCCACACAGCATTGCAATAGCATTGTATGTTCCTTCATTAGGATTACAGCGTCGGTGACTCATTTGGTCTAGACACTGAATTACAAGATCCACCCTCCTTTCCTTGCAGAGCCGGGAAATAATTGGATTATAGCTAGTAGCACTCACCTTGAACCCACGCTTTGCCATTTCATCTAAAACTCTGAAAGCTTGTTCTGTTCTTCCATGAAGTGAAAGAGAATTAATTAATATGTTGTAAGTAATTACCGAGGGAGACTGGTCCTCTTTATCCATCTCTGCCAGAAGCTCATTCGCTTCCTCCCACCGTCCTTCATAGCACAAACTCCTCAACAAAATGTTGTAACTCACAATGCTAGGACTGAACCCTTTTGCCGGCAATTCCCTGAAAAGCTTAATAGCTTCATCAGTCCTCCCTTCCTTGGACAACCCAGTTAACAACACATTGTAACTAACCAAATTAGGCACCCCTCCCTTGGCAATTATGTCATCCAAAAGCTTCATGGCCTCATCCACTCCCCTTTCCTTATAAGCCGCTCCAAGCAAGAAGGAATAGGTGAATGCGTTCGGGACAAGGCCCTTCTTTGTCAACCTATCTAAAAGCTGCAAACTCTGATTCAAATTCCCATGCATGCAAACCCCCTTGACCAGAGTGTTATAGGTAACAGTATTAGTTGGAAAGCCATGCCCATCCATCTTTTCAACTAACTGAATTGCATGCCCAACATCACCTCTCTTGCACAGAAAATTAACCAAATATGTATAAGAGGCTGCATCAGGCATAACACCTGAACCTACCATCATCTCCATCACCCTAACAGCTTTCCTAGCTTTATTGGATTTGCAAAAATCATACAAAAGTTGAGTTGCTTGATTTACCTCAGGCTTGTGGCCCTTACCCACCATATACTCTAAATGAAGAAATGTATCATTCATTCTCAGCTCTTTACCCTTTTGGTCATTCTTCCCACCCCTCCAACCGGGGAGAGTAAAGACAGAATCTTTTGGGGAAAAAGAAATCTGGGTCGAAGCCAAAACCCTCGAAAAACCCTTCTTTGGGGAAAAAGTGTGAAGATTTGGAATCATGAAACCGCCACAACTGGTTCGTTTTGTTTTTGGAGATAAATTTGCAGCTGGTGACACTGTGTTCAGCAGTGAAGCCATAATTGAAGTATGCAATAATGAATAATGATAGTGAATGACTCCTACTGAGTTAGCATTTGCACGTAGAACAAAAATCAAGAAACATTCTGGGTTGGTTCTAATTGGCAATGTTAACTGGTTTCACTGGCTTCACTATGATGACAACACTAAAGATTGATCCTTCACCGGAATTAACGAGTGAGAATGGAGAGAGAGGGAGAGAGAGATACCAGTGAGCAATTTTCAAACAAGGGATTTGAATTCAGCGGTTTTAGCTTCGTTCCGACCACAACCACGTGTTTTCGTGTTATCCTAACCTAAATGGATCCATTTCCTGGCATTCTTAAACCTAGGATCCCCTTCTTCATTAATAAAAGTCCCCAGTAAATAATGGATCCCTTTTCATTTAATTTTAGAGAAAAAAAAATTTTACTAAAAAATATTTTAAAAAGAAAAATCTTTTTAAAAAAGAAATACAACTATATTCAATGCTTTTTATAAGATCTGTTAGAAATATATTTGATCTTCTTTGATATAAGACTGTTTACAAAATTTTAAAATATTTATTATTTTTTATATTTATTCTTCATAATTATTTTTTAATTTTAAGATTTTAATTATGGAGAGACTTAACAACACCCTCTTCGCCATATATCCAACAAAACTTTTGGAATACCTGGCTTTTTTAAGTCTTCAAGTTCAAATCATTCAAAAACGTAAGAGTATATTTTAACACGGAGGATTATATTGACATTCTCTCAGTTTTGTTGGAAAAAATATCTGATCTTTTTTATTATATATAATTTTTTTAATTTATATAAAAATATAAAATTGCATATCTTTTTTAATAATTTAATTTTATATAAATTTTTATAAATTTTTATGATATTATATATATATATATATAATGTTAAAATGAATATATAAGATGTATTTTTGACAAATTTTAAGAATATTAATATACTTTATCTGTTTTCATATTATTAATTTTGATTTGTTTTCAAAATTTAATTTGGTACGAATGAAATTTTAAATTGTTTCTAATTCATTTTTTTTTCAAAATTTAATTTGGTGGGAATAATTAAAATTTAAATTAAGATTTTTAATTTCAAAATTTTGGTATAAAATTTTAAAGGTGAAATTAATTAAAGGCTTAATAACATTAAAGAGATAGCAGCATATAATTAATATAATAATTGAATAATTTTGCTTTAAGGTTAATAAATTTGGAAGGTTATATTGTCTTTCTAATTTAATTGTAATTTTGATCTTTTAATTTGATTTATGTGCAATTTTTTGATATCTCAAATAGTAATCTTAGTTACTCTACTTTCAAAATTTAGAAATTTTGATCTATCTTTTATTTATTTTAAACATTATCATTTTTATTTTTTATTAAATTTTTAAAAATTAAAATAATTAAATTATTTTATATATAATAAAAATCATTTAATCAAAATATTTATTTAACTCAAAATTAAAAATATTAAATTTCCCGCTTTAAAGCCTAATTTTATTTCAGTTTCACAAAATTTTTAATTCGTAAATGTTTAAAATTATTTCATATTTCAATACTATTATGAACTTTTTAAAAAAATAGGATAAAAATAATAATTTAAGGATTCAATTTAAAAAAAAAATAATTATTATCAAATTTTTTAAATTTTAGTAATAAAGGTATCAAAATTATTATAAAAAAGAGTAAAAGATCAAAATTGTACATAAATTAAATTACAGAAGTAAAAATACAATTAATTCTATTTTTTAAAATTAATAAATTAACTAACCTTATTACATATTTTTTTAATATATGTAATTTGGTAAAAAAAGACTTTATAAAAAGAAATCCAGAAATATACTTTTTAAAAAGAAAATAAAAAAATGGACAATTTTAATTATAAATTATTATTAATATAAAACCACACTATAATTCTAATACTTTTCGACATCTTTATAATAATAAAAAAAAAACTTTACTTTTTCTTTTTAACTATTATCCTTACATACTAGTTAGTAAGATTTTATTTAAAAAATGAACACTAGTTAGCACATTTTTTTAAAGATACATATAAAATATTTATTGAATTAAAATATAAAATTATTTGATTTTATTTTTAATTAATTTAAAACATGTAATAATAAAATGTATTAGATATTAATTACTTGAAGTATTTTAGTGTGCATAGAGTTTCATTTATAAAGAAATTTTTTTCCAACATATTAAAAATGACTTACACCGGGCTATATTCAAGTGTAAGATATTTAATTTTTTTTCTCTTATTTTAAAAGATGCTCAATTATTATATTAAAGATATAGAAAGGAGTAAACCATTTTTGGTAAGAGAGAAAAAAATAAATTTATATATATATATATATATATATATATATAATCAAATGTATATGTAAAAGAAAAAAATTATAAAAAAATAAAAAAGAAAGAAAAAAAATTGCCCTAATTTAATGAATCTCACAAAAGTTGTGGTGTTTGGTAGACGTGCACCACAAGTCTCTCTTCTTCCTTAAAAATGTTGCACTTCATGCTTAGTGGATGATTTAAAATTACATTTCATGGCGACGAAGGAAAAGCTTTATTGGTGGAAGGAAGGATCACCCTTGAGAAGGTTAATATAAAATAATTTTTGTTGTTACAGTGATTTGTATTTTAGAATTTTAATAATATAGTTCATAATGTTAAGGTTTGTCTAGTTTATTATTTATAGATTTTGATGTAGAAATTAATGTTAAAAAACTGAATTTGTTATACCATAGGAATGTTTATATGATAAAAGTTATTAGTTAAAATTTTTACAATCTTGTTATTAGTTAAGGTAAAACGTTTATTTTATAGATAAACTTAAGTAGTTGAAGATAACTATTTTTTTATGAAAAAATATTTATAACATAAAATAAAATCTATTTTTAATTAATAATAAAATATTAACACGTTTTTAATCCTCTACTGTTATGTTTATTAAGATGTTTTATAATTTTATAGTTGAATAACATTAACGTAACCACCACGATTTAGAATCATTTATCAAATTTATTATTTAATAAAATATTAATATTTTATATGAATAAATATCTATTAAATTTATATTTTAAATTTTAAATTTAAATTATTACATGTAAATGTATAATAATATTTTGTTATTTATTATTAAGAAAATTTAATATCAACAATAGTTTTTAAAATATATATTATGTAATTTATAATTAAATAGTCACTATTATAGTATTAGACATAATTTACAAAATTTTAAATTATTTACTAATTTTAAAATAATATTATTTTAATTAATATTATTATATATTTTATAATTTAATTCATTAAATATTTTTAAAAAATAAAGAAAAGTTGAATCAATACTTAGAAAAATTCTTAACACGATATATTTCTTTATAACACACGTAAAAAAACTTTGTCCGCGACTCTTCAAACCCACACACTTTAAATATGTGGAGATTAAAATTTATTGTTACAGAGTAATTAAAATTTAAATTTTGTAATTAATATTGTAAGCATTAAATTAACATGTAGGAACGTTTGATTTTACTCAATTATAATAAATATTTGATATATTTTTATTGTATAATATTTACTGTATTTTATCTTTAGTTGTAAATTGAAATTTAACATAAAAATCATCATTAATCCAGTTCATTTATATATCTAAATCTGAATAATTTATTTTTTTATTAGGCTATTTTTAATTAATATATATATATAATATGGAAATACATTTTAAAATATATGTAGTGATACATTTACAAAACAATTAAAAAAATATTTTGTAACATAATTTATTTAAAAAATTAAATTTTTTATTATTGATATTGAGTAAACTAACCTCCTTTTTATTATGGTTGATTTGTACTTTTTTATTATGGTTGATTTGTAGGTACATATGAACCACTTTGATCAGCAAACAAAATAAGATTTGTCATTTTTAAACTATTTATATATTTGATCATCATCATTTGATGGATTTACATCTTCACCACAATTAAAACATCACACTACATTTTTACACAAATTATCTAGGTTTACATATATTTTTCAAAGATTAAGGTAACCAAATAAACATTTCAAATTATATTACTTACCACTTATAGATGTATATTCTTCAATCCTACCATCATTATAGTTTTCCTTTACAACTATTGTTGAACCACCAACCATATCAATCTTAACAAATAATTTAAACATTGACATTAATGATTGTTTCTCAAATACATTTATTATGCATTTCACATTTTCATTTTTCACAAATTTTAAATCCACTAAATTTATTTTCGTCACTACAAACTAAAAATTTACCTACCAAATTGGAAACAAATTGATTTGACGACCATTTTAATTTCATATAAATTTTTTCTTTCAATTCATTTACATTCATTTTTTTTTCTTAATTTGCATTATTTTTTTACTCCCTCCAAAAGTTTTTAATTAAATTCCTTCAAACAATCTACCATTATAATAAACTAGAATGATTATATGATTTATTTTAATGTATTTAACTATATAATGATGATAATGCTAAAAAAAATTGAAAAAATTAAAAATAAACAATATCACAAAAAGATAAATTTCAAGTATTAATAAATATTCTTCCTATAATAAAAATCCTAAACCTAAACCTTAAAATATTTATAAAAAATTATCTAAATATTACACACTTTAATTCTTCAATAATAACAAAACACTCAAAGCAACGAAAATATTTTAAGTAATGTTTATGCAATGTTCGTGGATGGAATATATAGATAATTAGTGTCTCCCTTTCAAAGGGTGTCGCCCTATTCACATATTTACAATATTATATCACATGCATGCAGTAACAATATTAGCTTTTTTTTTACCGAAGTAACAAAACATTAAAAACTAAATTTTTAAATAATATTGTTTAAAAGGAATTTCTTGTCTAAGATTATAACGGTGGTTGTCAGCTACCCCAAACATGTGTAACATGAAGCCCAAAGAGCAATTGCATTCAACCAGGGTATGACATCTCTCTAGCGTGCGCCACAAACCATGTATAGTCTTGTAACGTTGGAGTTATAGAAGGACAATGGAGTCTTACTCCTTGACTAGACTATGGCATCTTCCTATTTTGAGTCACAACCATAAACTATCAAATCACATAAGAAAGCATGTCGTCAATTATACAAGTAAGGTATAGAATTTGTTTGACTAGAGAGAGCCTGAATCCTTATGATAAAGTGTCACGACCTCCATTAAAGTCCAACCTAAATGATCCTAACATTCTTCACTTTTTCCATCATTTTTCAATTTAAGAAATTCCTCTTTTGGTTGTTGTTTCATTGATGTGTTTTAGATTATGTGAACATCTTATTGTTCCAAGCTTTTATTGTTGAAAGGTTAGTATTTATATATAAAGTTGATTTCTTTGTGTTGTCCTCTAATTTAGTTGCATATCTTGTAATGTTTAATAGATTTAGAAGTCAGTGAGTTTAGAACTTATTATTATAATGGTGGTTGTTTTAGGTTTATGATTTATTATAATATTTAATATATCTATATATATATAATTTATTTTTATAATTTATTTTTATTATTTCTTATTTATATATAAAATTTAAATTTATTATGTTAATTTGAATATTTATTAGAGATAAATTTTATATTTTAACTTTGATATGATTTGTTTGAAATTTTATAACAACTTTTAGATGATATTATTATATTGTTTAAAATTGTAAATTTATAAACATTATTTTTTATATTACTATTGTTACAATAGTTATTTTGTAAAAAAATTATATAATATTTTTATAAATAATATAATTTTATATTATGTTTTTGTAAATTTTTATAAGTTATAATTTTTTTAATGTTTAGAAGAATTGGTAAATTATTTAATTTAATTTAATTTTTATCATTTAGAAGTATATAATTTTTATTGTTGATGGTTATTAAATTTTATAATTTAGTTTAAGTTATGTAGAGTAGATAAGCTTTTTAGTTATATATAGCTTTTATTTTACAAATTTAAAATTAGTACATTATAATATGTAAAATTTTAATATACAAATTTAATGTAATATATTTATAAAGTTTTGCACGTTATATTTTGTTTTCTTAGTATAATAAATTTTATATGTTAGGCGTGATGTGTTCTTCTTATATGTTATTAATTGATAATTCATAAATTTGATTATTTAAATATTTTTTATAATTTTTGAAAATAATGTTTATAACGTTTTTACAATTAAAACATTATAGTAAATAAATTATATAATTTAATATAATATAGATAATGGGTTATATGTTTTATTTTTTTATTGTTAAGAATTTATTATTTAGGACTTCTTTTAAAATATAATTTTGATTTGTAAGTATATTTTTAAATATATTCAATTAGAATAGATTATTTTTTAGTTTAATGTAATCTATTTAGCGAGATAATAATAATAATAGTAATAATAATAATTTTTTAGGCACAGCATATACTTTATCCTTCATTTCAAGAAGATAATTTATGGTGTGATATTAACAGGAAAGATAGATGACAATTTGTTAAATGTCTATGTTGAATATATTTTTCTATGAAATAATAGAGTTAAATATGTTTGGTCTAATGAATCACATGATGATCCTTTATTCAATAATTACAAACATATGCAATAGTATATCTGAAACACTTGAAGATATATGGATCATTTATAAACATGTTATGAAAGAACATGTAGTGTGTATCATATTTGATATTATTATTTACATTAATATAGTAATTACCTAACTAAATATTTTATATCAATTGGGTAGATCAGTGGAAGATGGTGTATTATTTGTCCACTAAGGTTACAAATTCAAGTATCTTGCCACTTGCAGCGGTGTTAGATAAATTCGTCAATTGCTTGAAAACATTTTGGTAATGTTTGAGGCAGAAGATTGTGTAGTTTAGTCAAGAACTATTATTGCATAACCAACACAGAAGGCTCCTTATGATATTGTGCAAGCAAGAATGCTAGAAAATCGAGTTGAATGTCAAAGCTTGTAATGAAATCATCGACAGGTGGAATATTAAGAACACACTCGGCGGCTCCAACCCTTGGCGTTGCTGCAAAAGCTCCGAAACGGGTCCCGGAACAGGTTTCTGGGGTCGGAGCCGTCGGGTGAGGAAACCGACCTGCCGCGGTCCCGGGCCCGCCTCTCGGCGGCGGAGGCGGGCCCGGGACCGCGGCAGGTTGGTTTCCTCACCCGGCGGCTCCGATCCTTGGCGTTGCTGCATAAGCTCCGGAACGGGCCCCGGAACAGGTTTCTGGGGTCGATTGTTCAAATCCTTCTCGGCGGCGGAGGCGGGCCCGCCGCTGGAAAGCTCGTCCTGAGCCCGCCGCCGTCCCAACCGGGGCTCGCCCGGTTGAGGTCGACCTCGACCCCAGAAACCTGTTCCGGGGCCCGTTTCGGAGCTTTTGTAGCAACGCCAAGCGTGCGCGCCACAAAAAAACAAGCCCGACTGACGCAACAGAAACCTGTTCCGGGGTCCGTTTCGGAGCTTTTGCAGCAACACCAAGGATCGGAGCCGCCGGGTGAGGAAACCGACCTGCCGCGGTCCCGGGCCTGCCTCCGCCCGCGGTCCTGGGCCCGCCTCCGCCGCCGAGAAGGATTTGAGCAATCGAAACCTTGCGCGTGCGCGCCACCAAAAGAACATGCCCGACTGACGCAAAAAGGAGGAGGTGCAACAGCAACGCCAAGGATCGGAGCCGCCGGGTGAGGAAACCGACCTGCCGCGGTCCCGGGCCCGCCTCCTGCAAAAGCTCCGAAACGGGCCCCGGAACAGGTTTCTGGGTGGAGGTCGACCGCCTTTTTGCGTCAGTCGGGCTTGTTCTTTTGGTGGCGCGCACGCGCAAGGCCGCCGAGAAGGATTTGAGCAATCGAAACCTTGCCCGTGCGCGCCACCAAAAGAACAAGCCCAACTGACGCAAAAAGGAGGAGGTGCAACACGAGGGCCTCCGCCGCCGAGAAGGATTTGAGCAATCGATCATAACTTTCTATCCGGGATGAATCTCGAGGCCC
Source organism: Canavalia gladiata (assembly GCA_037954105.1). NCBI lineage: Eukaryota > Viridiplantae > Streptophyta > Magnoliopsida > Fabales > Fabaceae > Canavalia > Canavalia gladiata. The sequence continues at coordinate 34,690,957 of CM075663.1, forward strand.
GGGAGGCGCCGCTGGAAAGCTCGTCCTGAGCCCGCCGCCGTCCCAACCAGGGCTCGCCCGGTTGAGGTCGACCTGGGCGCCGCTGGAAAGCTCGTCCCGGGCCCGCCTCCGCCGCCGAGAAGGATTTGAGCAATCGAAACCTTGCGCATGCGCGCCACCAAATCCGGGATGAATCTCGAGGCCCGGGAGGCGCCGCTGGAAAGCTCGTCCTGAGCCCGCCGCCGTCCCAACCAGCGCCACACTTGACAGGTGCGATCATACCGGTGCATTAGATGTGGTGTAGATACATCATATGCACCACAATTGCATGGTATCCCTCAGCATTGATCTTTATCGACATCTAGCTTTGGATTATTCTCCACACAAGATGTACCATCACCGTCTTCTTACTTTATCACATCACAACCGGATCCTTCACTTGATCTTGGTATTGGATGTCATTATGCCACTCCATCTCCATACCATCCAACTATTATTACCACATGCCTCAAATATAACATGAGTCCAAACAAATAATGATAATGCAGATATTTTCGCTAATTTCTTTTAAAAAGATATTGACTTAAATGTAGATTTATCAACAGTTTTATATGATAGAGCTACAACTTAGGACACATCTCCGATTCAACTAGTTAGAAGAAACCTATATCAACTTGTTAGATCGAAGATATGGACATGTGTTGACACTAGATGCAAAAGATTCACACATTATGCATAAAAATTTTGATTGATGTATATCTCAATGGATTGTACTTTTTTAAACATTCACTTTAGTTATATGATTTATTTTAATTGAATAATCATAAGTTAGACATGTTTATTATGCTAACATAGGGATGTTTATGTTAGTTGACTAGTTAGATATTGCAAAAGTTTGATTGCATTACTAATGTAAAGCTTTTGAACAATGATATCAACAATAACAATCATAACATGTAATATAACTTTATTCATTGTCAATAATATCTATATTTTGTTGTAGGACATTTTGATTTCCACTTACTTGTTAAGAACAACATTACTTGCTATGACCAATTTTTCTTGATTACGATTCAACCTAATTTATTTAATTTCATATATTTGTAGAATTAGGTCAACTCTTTTGACATAACGTATCATCATTAGATACAAATTGATAGCCTACCATCGAGGAAAGTGAAATATCATTTTCAATTGGCTACCATTATGCTAAGTACATGTTCATAATATGTTCAAAGGAGTTAAAATGATCAACAAACTGATAGAAATCAATATTAACTATAACACATGCAACAATAACATATGAACAATGATATTTTAATAGTTGAAATCTTTCACATTCACAATATCATTGATCCAAATTGATATCCCACTTATGAATACCTCGTTCGGTAATTTGTTCAAATGTCCCTTCAACCTAAAAACATGATAACTGGATGTCACATCTACGAATTTGATGAGCACAAAGTATTGTCTTGATTTTTTTTATACCATCAACCAACTTAGAACAATAATTTTGACCACTATTAAATTGAGAAGTTGCTTGTGTATCCCGTTGGACAAAGTATTCTACCAATATACTATAATTTCATTTAATAAAATTTGTTATTGGTAGATTACGTTATCCTTTCAATGTCTTATTCACTATTTCAAAAAAGTTTGTGGTCATGTGTTTGTATTGTCAATCATGGTCATTGTATGCTAAATGTCATTTTTCTTTTGATATACCATCGCTCCATCTGGCGACATCTAGGTTACTTTAATTAAACTTTTCAAGTTTTTCGTTAAACACATGCTTATAATAATAAACAACAAAATGAAAAATATTTTCATGCATTTATATAGAAACTCCAAGTTCAATAACATAAATAAACATTACCTAATTTCAACAATTTTGGTTCTTGAAATGATGGTTAAAACTACTAGCAATGTGTTAGATATAGTAGACATGATATGTATTCGGTGATTGCCACTCCAAATGTATATTGTTCACTACAAATTTGATACTTTGATGCCTATCAAAAATAAGACAAATACCTTGTCTTTAAGTCATTTATTGTCTAAACAACTAGGAACCAACTTCATGCATTTAAGGTCTCACCTTCAACAATAGCGAACGCAATTGGAAGTACAAAATTATTTCCATCTTGTGTTGCTATAATTAGTAATGTACCTTGATATTTTTCATATAAGAAAGTTCGATCAATTTGTATCAACGGTTTGTAATAGTTAAAAGTGTCACAACATTGCTTGAATCTCTAAAACACCAAAAAAAATTTCGATAATAGTTGTCAATTTGATGATCAACGACAACTTCAATCGTTTCAAGTTTGTATATTGAACTAGATACAAGATTTATCATGTGGTTTAACCATCTTGACAATATTGCATGGGTTTATCTCAATCATCGAAAACACATACAGTTGCTTTTTTTTTTTTTAGCTTTCCATATAAAATTTTGTATACATACTAACTTTGAATCCTTGCTTTTACACGTGATATTGACATAGATGATTTTTGATTGATCATTCCTAAACACATAAAGATAAAAATCTATTTTATCCAATAATGTACAAAATTAATAATTTTAATATAAATGATTTTTGAAAGACCAAAGTTAGTAAGGATAATGTTAAAATTACCTAACATGCAAGAAGATATAAATCCAGAGTCCATTTTGTTTGGTCTTGTGAACATGTTGCATTCACACAAATATGTTGTCCATCCCATTTTGTTATCATCCATTTATTTATTTTTTTGGACAAAATAACTCTTATTCTCCACAAGAATCCGTTTTCATGATAGGGCACTTCACATGTAATAATGTTGGGTTTGACTCAATTACAATAAATTTCTGATGTACTTTCATTAAATAATATTTGACTGTTAGTTGCACTTCATCTTTACTTTCAAACTATAACCCAACATAAAGTTTATTACAATCTTCCAATTGAGTATCACATATAATCCGCAATAATTTATTTCTTCATTAAGACATTGTTAATTAATATATGTATAATGCAACGATATATTCCAAAATACATGTTTTGATACACCTAAAAAATAATTAAAAAACAGGTTATGAAACATAATTTTTTTGGAAATTTTAAGGTTTCTTCTTGGTGTCAGGTAAATTAACTCATATCATCTTGTCGTTGGTTTACAGGTAGATGAACTAGGACTAGCAAATGAAATTGGACTTGTTACTTCCAAATTATTTATATATTTTTCATCATCAGTTTCTAACTCATGCTTGTCAGGAATTTCACCTTCATCAACATTATCATCATTACTTTCTCATGTATGTGGTAAAAAATAATTAGGATCATTGTCATGTGATAAGTTTACACCTTCATCATAAATAACTTCACAAACATACATATCCAAATAAATTATCCATGGCTACATATATTTTTCAAAAATTTAACCATCCAAATAAATATATTTAAAATTATATTACTTACCACTAGTAGATGTATATTCTTCATTTCTACCATCACGACAGTTTGACTCGACAATTATTATTGAACCACTAACCAAATCAATCTCATCAAATAATTCAAGTATTGTCATCTATGATTGTTACTCAAATACATTTATCATGCATTTTATATCTTCATCTTAATAATTTAAAATCCACAACATTTACTCTCCTCACTAGAAACTAAAAAACTACTTATCAAATATGAAACAAATTGATTTGATGAAATTTTTAATTTTATTTAAAATTTTCTTTTAATTGATTTAAACTTATTTTTTGCTTAATTTGTATTAATTTTTTAAACCCTTCAAAAGTTACTCCTAACACTCTACCTTTATAATAAACTATAATAATTATATGATTTACTTTAATATACTTAACTATAGAATGATGCTCATGCAAAATATTTTAAATATAGTAAATTAAACCTAAACAATATCAAAGAAACATAAATTTAAATATTATTAAATATTTTACTTTAATAATAGTAATGCCTAAAGTATTTATGAAAAAAATATATTTAAACCTTAGACATTTCAATATCGCTCATTTCTTTATACATAACACTCAAAGTAAAAAAACATTCCAAGTAATGTTTATAAAACATTCTTTGCATTTGTATCAATATATATATATATATATATATATATATATATATATATATATATATATAACTAGTGACTCATTTTTAATGAGTTTCATCATTCTTCACATATATACAGTAACAGTCACATGCACACAAAAGTGGTTCACGGGCATCATGGTGTCTTATCACCATGAGTCAGAATTACATGTGACACTTAATGACTATAAGTTAGAATTTTGTTGAATTTTTGCAAGATTGTGACGCTTACTCATTATGAATCACAACTTAATGTCATGATTTTTTGCATGTATGTAGTACCTCCTGGAAAAGATTCACACTTGCGGCACCTTTTAAGGGGGAGTAACACTTTTTGTTTTTGCACCTAATGAGTATGAGTCATAACTTTGTTCGATTTTTATACATTTGTCGCATGTATATGGTGTCTCCTAAAGAGGAGTCACTCTTGTGGCACCTGTCCAAGAGAAGTAACACTCTTGGTTGTGGCGCCTCTTAATCACGAGCCATAATGTGTGACATCTTTTCTCTCTAAATAACATATATGATGTCTCCCTGGCTTCCATCAAAGAACATTAGTTCTACGGTAAATAGGTAATTATTTTTTAAACAATATTTTTAAAGTAATTTGTTTAATAACAATATTATTTGGGTAAAAAAGCCTAATAACAATATCACATGCACATAGTGGGAAGAATTCATAAGGGTTATGGCACCTCTTAGTATGAGTAACAAGTTGTCTAACAATTTCTACATGCATTGCGAAAATGAGTAACACATTTTCTATATTTTTTTATAGTTGTGGCACCTGATAAATATGGGTAATAGACCGTCCATCATTTCTCCATGCACGTGGCGTTTGATGGGTATGAGCAACAAGATATTTTTCTACATACATATGGTACCGATAAGAAAGGATCATAACTTTGAAAAACTTTTTTCTATGGTTATGGCATCTCCTAAAAAGAAGTCACACATATAACGTCTTTCCATCTTTCACCAAACAACACTATTTCTATCTTAATAATTAATTTTAAAATAATATTTTTAATAATTAATTTTAATAATAATATTATTAAAATAAAAAATTTCAATTTACTGTCCAATTAAAATTGCTCTTAAAAATTTTAGGATGCTTGATAATTGACTTTAATTTTTAATTTTTTATATGATGATAAATTATTTTTTTATTAAAAAGTTATCTTTTATATTTTTTTTGATATTTTTAATGTTTATTTATAAATAAAATTATAAATATTTTTTAAAAAAATTCTATTCAACTTACATAAATTTATTATAAATAATAATTTTTTAAAACATTTAATGGGACTACATATTAAAAATTTGAATTCAAAACCATTAATTAAGTTAAATACATCTTTACCATTTGATTAATACGTGAAATTTTTATGGATTTTTAATTAATTAAAATAAAATTCAATAAAAATATTTAAGAAAATAATTTACTTAATATTATTTTTTATTTACAAAGTTTAAGCCTAAAATATTTATTTAAATAAAATAAAATAAATATATTTTTTCAATTTTTTTTAAAATGATTTTTGTAACTTATGAACAACTGTTCAACTTTTTTATTTTTAACTTTTTTAAAAAAGTAATTATCTAGTTAAACATAATTTTGATAAATATATATATGTTAAAAAATGTACACCCTACTCAATAACAACTTAATTCATGTTTTGTTCTAAATTTTAAGATATAGAAATGATATTTATGTATATAAATTTGTAAGCAAAATATATATATATATATAAAAGTAATTAAAAGAAAAAATGAAAAATGTGTGGGGGCAATTGTCTTTAAAACACGTTATGTGTTTATATTAATTTATTTTTAAAAGTAATTATCCTTTTAAAAATTTCTGAAAAGCTTTAAAAAATACCTTTTTAAATGAAAAAAGTTAGTAATTAAACAATATTTAAAAGGATAATTTTAAATTTACCCGACCCGAGGGCCGAATCCGACTACAAAAATGGATCCAAGTGGAAAGTGTGTTGCTAATTGACGATACCTTTTTTGAGCACTTACTCACACACACAGAGTTACTCTTCTTGCATCTGCAAGCAGCTACATTGAACAAAGGTGGCTCCCTCTGTTCCCACCAACATCCCATCTCACTTAGGTCTCAGGCTCCTTAAGGCAGCTTTAAATGTGGGTGATTTCAGGCGTGCCCACCAACTGTTTGACAATATTCCTCAACCTAACCCCACCACTTGTTCCACATTGATTTCAGCTTTCACCGCTCATGGACTTCCAAATGAGGCTATAAATCTCTTTGCTTCGCTGCGGGCACGTGGGATCAAACCGGATAAGTTGGTGTTCTTGGCTGCTGCCAAAGCCTGTGGTGCCTTTGGAGATGCCTTGAGAGCCAAGGAGGTTCATGATGACGCCATTCGATGTGGGATGATGGCTGATGTTTTCTTGGCCAATGCACTGATTCATGCATATGGTAAATGTAAATGTGTCCAGGGTGCAAGGCATGTTTTTGATGATTTGGTCGTGAAGGATGTGGTTTCTTGGACCTCAATGTCCTCATGCTATGTTAATTGTGGATTGCCTAGGCAAGGCCTTGCTGTTTTTCGCGAAATGGGTTGGAGTGGGGTGAAACCAAACTCGATAACTGTGTCCAGTGTTTTGCCTGCATGCTCGGAATTGAAAGATTTAAAGTCGGGAAGAGCGATTCATGGATTTGCAGTGAGACATGGGATGATAGAAAATGTGTTTGTTTGCAGCGCACTTGTAAGCATGTATGCAAGATGTTTAAGTATGAAACAAGCTCGGCTAGTATTTGATTTGATGCCTCATCGAGATGTAGTGTCTTGGAATGGAGTTTTAACAGCATACTTCACGAACAAAGAATATGATAAGGGTCTTGCCTTCTTTTCCCGGATGAGCAAAGAAGGAGTCAAAGCAGATGAAGCTACATGGAATGCTGTAATTGGAGGCTGCATGGAAAATGGGCAAACAGAGGAGGCACTGGAGATGCTAAGGAAGATGCAAAATATAGGATTTAAACCTAATCAGATAACAATTAGTAGTATCTTACCAGCTTGCTCTATTCTAGAAAGCTTGAGGATGGGCAAGGAGGTACATTGCTATGTCTTAAGGCATTGGATAATTGGGGACTTAACAAGCACAACGGCTCTAGTATATATGTATGCTAAATGTGGTGAGTTGAATCTCTCAAGGAATGTCTTTGATATGATGCCCAGAAAGGATGTTGTTGCTTGGAACACGATGATCATTGCAAACGCAATGCATGGGAATGGAAAAGAAGTGCTTTTGCTCTTTGATAGCATGCTTCGGTCAGGGGTCAAGCCCAATGCTGTCACCTTTACTGGGGTTCTGTCTGGCTGTAGCCACTCAAGGCTAGTAGAGGAAGGACTACAGATATTTAATTCAATGAGTAGGGTTCATCTGATAGAACCTGATGCTAATCACTATTCATGTATGGTTGATATTTTCAGCCGTGCTGGTCGCCTTGATGAGGCATATGAGTTTATACTGAAAATGCCTATGGAACCAACTGCAAGTGCTTGGGGAGCACTTCTTGGTGCCTGTAGAGTTTATAAGAATGTGAAGTTGGCAAAAATTTCTGCCAAGAAACTATTTGAGATTGAGCCCAACAACCCTGGAAGTTATGTTTCATTATTCAACATCCTTGTTACTGCCAAATTGTGGAGTGAAGCTTCAGAAACCAGAACATTGATGAAAGAGAGAGGAATTACAAAAACTCCTGGCTGCAGTTGGCTTCAAGTGGGAAATAGAGTTCACACTTTTGTTGTTGGAGACAAAAATAACATGGAGAGTATTAAAATCTATAACTTTTTGGATAAGTTGGGTGAGAAAATGAAATTGGCTGGATACAAGCCTGACACTGATTATGTTTTGCAAGATGTTGATCAAGAGGAAAAAGTTGAGAGTCTTTGCAATCACAGTGAGAAGCTTGCTGTTGCCTTCGGGATACTTAATTTGAATGGACAGTCATCTATTCGTGTTTTCAAGAATTTGAGAATTTGTGGAGACTGTCACAATGCCATTAAGTTCATTTCTAAGGTTGTTGGTGTTACAATCATTGTCAGAGACTCCTTGAGGTTTCATCACTTCAGAAATGGAAATTGTTCTTGTCAAGACTTGTGGTGATTATTTGAATCAGGTTATTGGGATTAAATGGTGACAACAATCCTATCTGACAATATCAGGTTATTGGGATTAAGAGGAGCCCTTCTCCGATTATTCTCTGGAATTTGTAACAAACATATGCTGTGCTTCAGCTGTAGGAATAGAATAGAATGCATTAATATAAGTTAATTTTTCTTTTCTTTACCCCTTTTTTCGGTGATATGAACTTTTCATTGTACTTTGTATTCTTGCTTAGAAATAAAACAAGGCAAGCAAGAAATTCATTTTAGAAACATCCCGGTGTATGTTAAAGAATCGTGATAAAAATTATGAAATTATTTATTTTGAAATGTTCTTTCCACTTTGTGCTTAAAATGAATAAAACATAGCGACTGCGTATATTTAACGCATGGACTGTTAAGAGATATATCTGACGATGTTTAAAGGGACTTTTTTCCCCCCAGTAAATGAATTAAATATGTTGATTATGAAGGATACGGAAAAACATTGGAACCTACTCATGACTACAAAATATTACAAAGTGAACCGCTGTAGGTATTAATCTTCAGCAAATTACACCTGATAAAGATTACAATTTTGTTCTTTCTACAAAGTAAGATGCATCCATGTATAAATACAATTAAGATTGCTGAACTGATCAGCAGGGGCGCGAATTGCCCCATCCTACCACTACCAGAGCTAGACAAAGAGAACAAGACTAGATTTATACCCAATGCAAATCACATTGTAGATCTCTTTTTTGGGTTGACCATTGAGTAGCTTCACTTAATGCGGCTGCTTCAGCAGGGGGGGGGGGCATTTGCTAGTTGAAAGAGTTTCTGTTGCTTGAATTTCCTTTTCGTCGAAAACCACCCATCCAATAGCAGAATGGATGGACCATGATTATTACTTTCACCACTGAAAACTGCAAGCCCTTCCTGTACAATTCTGCTAGCTGCAATGCTTCCCAGCTTCATGATCTTCATATTGAGTTTTATGTTATTTTCAAGGAGTACCTCCAAACCAATAACTGGCATTCAATCCAGCTCCATTCCATCTGCAAGCATTATGATCATATTGCTCTGATCCTCACTTATCAAATTGACAAGGGGCCAGCTGCTAGCTTCAACTACAATTCCTTGATAGTTGATACATTTCTTGCTCCACCTCATTTAGCCATATACCTACAAGACATCTGTTATGGGCACCGGGGCACGCCATTTCTTGGTTATAAAATATGGCCAGAAAGGGCATGCATACCATATTTTGTAATGGGTGCAAAATTTGAAAACTCAACTTGGAGAGATTTAGAAACCCCGCAAAAAATCTTTCATTACTTGGTCAAAGTTGGAGGATTGTAGCCAAACAACAAACTGAGACACATGTCTCCAGCAACAGATTGACTGCATGACGGTTGTTACTTCTGTTAAATAATGCACCAATATATATGGAACTGGAATAAGTGAAATAGATCATAAGATTCTGTCATCAGCATTTATTAATTGGAATTAGCATTTAGTTATAGATATATTCAGTTATGGGCATCCAACGTCTAACATATTATAAACAGATCATTGCCTAAATAGCATCTGAAAGAAAAAAAAAATATTGTAAAAGCAAAATATTTCTCCACTGATGTAGGTTGCTTCTTCTGCTAGCACCAACAAAGAATGATCTTTTTTGTTTTTCTTTGAACAATATTGGCACCAACTACAAGATAAATTGTAACAGAAATATCCTGCTTTTCATCAATCTTTCTATCCTTTTAATTTGGAACAAGAACTGTCATCATGCGGGGGAAGGGATATTTAATAACATTTTGGTTCAACTTATGTCATAGTATTAACGTAAAGAAATATGAAACACGGGGGAGCATGGATTCAGGAATTAAAGATGCGAAGTCGACCATTTTGAGGAAACAATTGTCTATATTGTGCAGCTACAGTTCATTCTTCATATCGGTTTGGTGCATGCTGAAAATGCATGTGATAAAAGTAGATTATGACACATAGGATCACTAACATGCTTTCAAAGTATTAATACCTGTAGGATCAAGCCCTCCTTTTCTTAAAAACTGTAGCAGTATCTTCAAAAATCATTTGACGAATTTGAAGCAATAGGCAGTGTTTTTGTTATTCCAGCAGTGTTTTTACAACTTAATTCAACTTTTAAGTCATCAATCCATTTCATGACTTTCATGTAATCAACATCAGTATTTATCCCCACACAAGCAACTTCATGAAAAGCATTGCACGCCTTATCAAGTCGTTCTACTTCAGGATTAGCAATTAAATCACCATAACTACTTCTAACTAATGTATGTTTCCGCTTCAAATCTTTCCTCCATCGGGAGTAAACATACTTAGATGGTACTGACTCTGTTTTCCTTATGAGCTTGACCGAAGAAAGGATATGTCTGCATAAAATACCTTTAAACTCAAACAAGCGGCATTCACATTGCACTTCAAAACCTTCTTCATCAAAATGTACATTGAAAGTTACATATTTGATTGCATCTTGAATCTTTTTACTCTCAACAACAGAGTAAGCTGAAACCAAGCCTTCTTTCTTCTCAAAGGCAGCATTGCAATACATGATACAGGCTACCTCTTCTTGAAACTCTTTGAATTTCCCACTGGTATAGACTTTTTGAAATTGGTACTCAATGCCAAAATGGCTTATACAAGGGATTAATTTATTAGAGGAAATAAAATCAGCTAAGCACTCTTTTTCAACTTTATCTTTCATAGCATTGTCAAACTCCTTAAAAAACTGCTTTAAACCTGTCTTTGAGTGAACATATCCATCAAAAAATGCATGCACACTTTCACTTCTATCTATTGTAGACATTCCAGCCCAAAATGTGTCTTTGACATATACAGGAACCCAACGTTGATGCTCATTATACAGGCTATTCAACCATTCATTGTCATGAAGGTTATAACTATCAATTAAATTTTTCCAACTTTCGTTGAAATCATCTTTTGTAAAAGAATCATATACAATACCATGCAAATCTGTTTCGATTGACTCATACTGAGGATATTCTTTCAATTTTTCAGTTACCCTTTTCATTAATCGCCACAAACACCACCTATGATGAGCTTTTGGGAATACAATCTCAATTGCAGTTTTTATTTCTTTATCTTCACCTGTGATGATGGCATAGGGTGCATGTCCGGACATACATTCCAGCCATGTTTGAAATAACCATGTAAAAGTTTCAGCATCTTCATTTGACAACAAAGCACAACCTAGTAATACTGATTGTCCATGATGATTCGCTCCTATAAAAAGAGCAAGAGGTATGGTGTATTTATTTGTTAAATATGTGGTGTCAAAAGTTACAACATCTCCAAAATATTCATTTGCAGCCTTACTTCTGGCATCTGCCCAAAAAACATTTCTTAATCGGCAGTCATCATCCAAGTCCATCACATGATAGAAACCATTATTTATCTTTTGCATTCGAACAAAATAGCTTTGAATTGCTTCTGCATCTCCACTCTCAAATCTAAGGCTGCTAGCCTCGCGAACAAAGTTTCTATGATCTCTATCAAAAAATCCTAGGCTTCCATGTTCTTCTGCTTCCACAACTAGAGATTGAATACTTCCATCCCCGTTGATCCCAGCCAGAGTGCTAAGATCATGTTTCCTTTTTCTTTGAGGCTTAGATTTTTTATTATATTTAACATGCCATGCTTTGCCAGGACACAGCTCATGATTATGTTCAAGAGCAACACTTAAAACTCTGATCACTCCATCTAGACCTAAACAAGCATTAATTCTTGCTTTACACTGGGTTCTTGTAAGAAGGTATGGATTTAGAAGATGTCTTCGTTTGCTTGCTGACCTCCTAGAACAAACACAAGCAAGAGTAAAATATTTCTTCCCATCTTCTTCCATTTTTGAAGTTCTTCTATACACTTCAAAACCCTTTTGTAGAGCAAAACTAGTGTAATAATTGAAAATCTCCTGTTCAGTAGAGAAAGTCATCCCAACTTTAGGTTCCTCAACTTCCTCATTGAATTGTACTGGTTTTTCAAGAGCATGCTCCAATGCTTCATACCCATGCTTTATGCCCTCATTGGAAGACACATTTTGCATGCCATCAGTTTGTGACTTACTTGAACTTGAAACACTATCTCCTTCCATTCCATCAAGGACACTGATGACAGGACAAAAGGGCAACAATGAATAAATTCGGTAATCAAGTGCCGTAATAAACAAAGTTTGATAAAACTAGTTAAGCTAATTTAAGCATTCAACATAAAATCATTAATCAATAGTCATCAACCAAGTACTTCTTTTCAACCAAAACAGAGTCCAATCACAAAATCCACGGTAATAATAATAAAAAAAAAGATATTCAATCAATATTAGATAAGATAAAAAGGAGGGGAAAAGTCAGCATCTAAAACAAGCTTAATTCTTAATTCTGGACACTAGGTTTCAGAAACTAGATTTCTTCTTTACGCCCATCAAGCAAAATTACCTTTTTTAGGATTTTTTTAAAAATTAATCATGTGGGGTGTGTTTTAAATAACCTCATTTTCTGCCCCTGGGGGTTAAAGGGTAAGTGGAAAGTAAAGATCTTGGGCATGGAAAAGGGTGTAGAATGTGAGCATACCATAGACAAACCCAGCAGCTGAAGGAAGCACAGATGGATCACTGTAGAAGCTGCAATTCGGTGTACAGAGGAAAATCCTTTCTAAGGACGAGAAAAAAAAAAGTGATTGATACGTTCCAAATTCTTCAAACTCCCCAATTTTCTGATCAAAATATCTCTTCAGTTTTTCTTTTTCATCGTAAGAGTTTTCTAAGTGAGACCAGTTTTCTTAAATACCATTGAGAGTGGAAAATTGGAGGGTTTTAAGAAAATGAAAATTGAAGGCAAGTGAAAAGTGATAGATATAGTTTAAATTAAAAAAATATATATACAGTCCAAATTAAAGGAAAAATAAAATTAAGTTTAATTTTAAATTGTTCTTTTAAATATAATTTTTCTAATAAAATTAAGTGTGTTTAGATTAATGAAAAAAAGTTACTATTTAACTTTATTTATAATAGATTATTATTATAATTAATTATATAAAATAAATTTGATATTTAAATATGTCAAGTGAAAATTAATTTATTTTGTTTGAATTATGTCAAAAATTATATTTACAGTAAAATTGAAAAAATACATATAAAATTATTTAAAGTAAAACTGAAAAAATAGATTCTAAATTTAGTTTGAGTTATCAGAGTAACCCTTATTTGTATAAGTGGCAAAGAATACTTTTTCTTTATCGAAGTTTTAGATTTTATGAATGAAAAATATAAGTATAAAAGGAGTTCTATTTCTTTAAATAAATTTACATAAATTTTAATTACAACTTTTAATCCTTTTAATTTATTTAATTTTTTAACGATTTTAATTATTAAAATTTGAGATTTCACAATTTTAATTTTTTATTAATTTTTAAATAATTAACAATTTTAACTGAAGATGTTTACGATTCAATTTGAACTGTTTTTAAGTAAAAAAAAATCATCTGATAAAACTATAAAATATATTTGAATTTAATTTGGATTAATTTGAATAAAATTTTAAATTTAATATAATTCTATCTAATTAAAAATGGTTTGAATTGGATAATTAAATTATATGCATATCTTTTTAGTTTAGTTAAAAAATAATAAATAACGCTATTTTTAATTAAAACTTACGTTTTATATAATAAAAATATAGCATGTAAAAATAATAAAGTATATTAAAATAATAAAATTATCATAAAAAAATTTATATTATACACATAATTATGATTTGGATTGAATCAATTTTTCAAGTTGAATTTAAAATTTGATCTAATAAATAGAAAAATAATTTTTACAACATTTTTATTAGTTTAATGTAAACAGTACCCATGGCAACGAAGTGAAATGGATTTTATATTTTCTGTTTTCATTACATTTCATTTCATTCTTGTTTTTGCAGGATTTAAAATCTTAAATTTCATTTCCGTTTCCTTTTAGATATTTTTATTTTTTATTTTATTAAATTATTATATATTTTTTAAATTTATATAATTTAATATAATATTTTAAAATAATAAAAGTATTTAGATAATTTTAGTAGTGAATCAAGGTTAAAAGTGAAAGAAAAATGAAACGGATATCAATATCTTTATCTTAAATCTGATCGACTTGGATTTTTCTCGGAAAAGTGGAAGAAAAACGAAATGGATATCATTAACTTGAATTTTTTTCGTCAAACCCAAAGCGAAACAGTCTCGAAGCGGAACGGATAAGACGGATTGTAATGCTTGATATGATAATCGGACGGGAACAAATTTAGCTCTTTTCATCCCTATCTCTATAAAATATTAGAATAGGTTCATATACTATTTTAAAAATATATATAAAAATTTAAAATTAATTCTCATTTTATTGAATTTAAATAATTTTTTAAAAAGTACATCATAATTTTTAATTTTTAATTTTTAATTTTTAATTTTTAATTTATATATATTTAAATAAATAATATATTTAATTTAAACAATATATAAACTAGGCTTTAAAGATTTAAATAAAGTAAAAAGTTTAATAGTAAAATTATATTTTTAATAAATTATGAAAGTTTAATATTTTTATTTAAGAAAGAAGATAGACTATATTTTTAAATCAAATTTTATCTTCATAAATTAATTATAGATTTGGATATTTATTTTTTTAAAATCAAATTAAAGTTAAGATAAAAATAAAAAGATATTCATAAATTTTAATTATATTGTAACTCTAATTTATTTAACTTAATCTTTATAGTATATATTAGGTGGGATTAATTTATAAACATTTTTAAATTAAACAGTTTAAAAATTGATAAAAGAATAATTCACGTATTTATATATATATATATATATAATTAGTATTTATTGATAAAATATGTTATAATATTTTTATAATTATATATATTAAATTTTAAAAAATTTAAAATTTTTTAAATATATTATTTAACTATTAATATTTATTTATATTTAAATATTTTAAATTAATGCTTAAATTGATAAATTTTATATTTTATATAAAGTTATTAGTTGGTGTAAATGTTAAAATTTAATATTTCATGTTAATAAATTCTAACTTTTATATATATATATAAAGGGAGAGATGAAGTTATTTCGAGAGTAATCTTGTTTAATATTCTTCTACTTAATAATTTCTATAAACAATTAAATTTTATCAATTCAACCGTTGAATTAATAAATTATATTATATAAATCATTTTTACAAAATTTTATAAAATTTAAAAAATGTTTGATATTTCAAAAAATAAATTTAAATTAACGGATAATATATTTCTTATAATATTTATTAATTTAAATTTATTTAATAAAAAATAAAATATTTTTAAAATTTTTAAATTTTTTTATGATCTATATAATATAATTTATTAATTTAACAGTTAGATTGATAAAATTTATTTGTTTATAAAATTTATTAAACAAAATAATTTAAGTAAAGTTATTCGTGAAGTAATATATATATATATATATATATATATATATAATATCAAATTATTTTATGATTAATTTTAATATAATTTATTATATTTATAATTTTTAAATATTTAAATTTATTATTTCATTTATTAAATTAATAAATTTTATCATGTAGATTATATTTATAAAATTTATAAAAAATTAATATCTTATTATAAAATTTTATTTTAATATATATTAGTAAAAATATATTGTTTATTAAAATAAAATTTTATAATAAAATATTAAATTTTAAAAATTTATAAATATTATCTACATTAAATTTATTAAATTATTTAAAAAAATTATAGATAGAATAATTTTCTTCATAAATACAATCAGAATTTAATCTCTTATAGGACATAATTATCTATCAATTATATTCTAATAATATTTTTTATTTATTCAATCAATTTATTTATTTTTAAAAATTTAGAAATCGCTGATAACATGTCACTTAACACATTTTTAAAAAAAAAGTATTGTACACTAAGCAATTTTATTTTTATCTTCAAACTATTTTCTTTCATGCAATCATTTGTCAATTCATTAAAAATGTTTGTTAACACTTTTCATGTAAAATCTTTGGAATCAATCAAGTTATTATCATTTTCATTATACTCATATTTTAAAAATACATTCTATGTTATTAAATAAAAGTACACGTTGATTAATAGGTGATTGACTCAAATAATATATATTTAATTTTTTAAAATAAAAATTTAAATTTAAATTTTATGTAAAAAATTGTTAAAAAATTAAAAAATTTCATATTATAGTTCAAACAAAATTATCTTTTATAAAGAATAACTATAATATAAATAAATAAAAAGATGTTAAATATATTTTTAATTTGAAAAAAATTTTAAATTTTAGTTTTAGTTTTATATTTAAACAATTGATTTTGGTTTCTATTTTTTGAAATAAATTATTTTAAATCTTTAAAGTAATCAATATTTGATATATAACATATATAAATGTTTCACATGTTAATAATAAAAAATTATTTTAAAAAATAGAAAAATCAAATCAAATATTTTAAAAATAAAAAACTAAAAATATAAATTTTTAAAAAATTAAATACATATTTAACCGAAAAAATACATATTCATCTTACTAAGTAATGTAATCTCATTTTTTAATAAATAAATTCTAATCATATTTAGCAAACATAAACTCTTTTTACTTAAATGATAAAAAAAATTATTGCTATATTTTCTTTTACAAATTCAACTAACCAACCTTTCTTTGGTTTCCTTTTGGAGGAAGAAGAAACTTGTTTAATAAACCTTTCCTTTGTGAAAAGAAATGGGTTTCTATAATTTGTTATTTGTTTAATTTTTAACATTTGTTAATAAAATAGGTTTTAGGAATAAAATTATATTTTTATAAATCATATTCTTATATTGCTTCCAAAAGTGATTTTTCTTTATCTTTCAAATAAAACTGGTTCTTTTGAACTCATATTAAAATATTTTTAAAAAAAAAACAAAGATAAATTATTTTAACATCAATTCTTAAAATAATTTTTTAACATCAAATTTTTAAAATCAATTATCATAAAATTTAAATTAAATAGACTCCCAATACATGAATAATTGTTGAAGAAAAATAATAACACATTTTTACATATTTTTTTATTAGTTGAAATATACGTGGATCTGTCTAAAATCAGAATGGTTCCTTTACTTAGTAGATGTTAATTCTTATTTAGCCAATCTTCTATAAATTTTAATCATTGATAAAAGTGTTTTGTGTTTTTCGTTTTATCTGTGCAATTTATAATAGAGTGGGCTTTATATTTGTGAGCTCCACTTACAAATTAGAACTCACATTAAAAAGGAAAAAGAATACAAATTAGTATTATAAAAATTGAGTCACGTTTAATCTAATATTTTTGAAATGTGCAAAATAACCATTTCGCAATTAATCTCTAACTAATTTGCCAAGAATTAGGTAATCTCTTATTAATTAGAGACGGATTAGTTCTAAAATATTTATTTTACGTAGTTTCAAAATGTTAGGAAGTGAAATATACCTTTTAGATGTGAGAGACTAATATCAGCATGCAATTAGTTTAAATGGTAGCATCCTTTTCTAAATTAGTTACTTACATCACATTCGGGAATCTCAAAATTACAAAAGGGTAGCATCCTTTTCTAAATTATAAAATGGGATTGTGCCATAAGTTAAATTAAATTAAATTTATCTTTCTATAATGATATAGAATTGTTTGTAATTAATGGGAGCTTATGAACTTCTTAAAAGTTGGGAAATTTTTTGAAAAAAGAAAGAGATATTTTATCTAACATAACCATGTAGTTATCCATAAATTGACTGTTGAACTCAAGAAAAAAAAAACAATTAATTCCTTTTATATGATCCATTGAAGATCCTCCAAACACAAAGGGACACGTCAACAAGGATATATGTTCATATTAACTACTCAACAACTTGGTAGTTAGTAAAGGACAATAACAAAATAAACTTCACATGTCACAACCAATGGTTCATGCAACTAAAAAACTATAATATTTCCTTGCAGATAAAACAAATATAAGAATTTCAGTCATACAATACAATACAATAAATAACATTTTGCATATCTTGTTATTACAATCTTGATGCTTTTCTTCTAAACATATTGGTTCATGGGCAAAAAGTGATGGAATAGTTTGGCCCACCAGAGCAAGTAAAAGTGCTAGATTTATCATCATAAGCATAGCTATAAGCTTGAGGGCATTGATTCTTAAACATAATTGAATAAAAGGATGGTGAGCACTTGTCAGGTGAAGCAAAGGGTCCAGTGCAACAATACTGTGGTTGGTTCAAGGCCAAACATGCACTTTTACAAGCAATGACCCTTCCATCTGACCCTTTGATTGCAAAATTTGAAGGACAAATTGTGTTCACATCAAAAGGGCAACTGGTTGTGTTGCAACCCTTTAAGCCTCCTTGTGGTGTCACTGACACTGGTAGATTGAAACCATCCACAAGGCTAACATCATAGAAATCTTGTCCTCTATTGGCAGCTAGAGTGAATTCCACTAGAGAAACTGGAGGGGTTCCACCAGCACCATTGCATGGTATTTCACCAGATCCACAATCACCAATGGCACAAGTGAATTTTCCATGTCTGTCTATTGAGCATTGAGATCTTGCCCATATTCTACCTGACCATGGAGATGGGACATAAAGAGTGGAAGAAGCTTTGGAGGTTAATTCAAAACCTGTTGAAGTTAATTGTGAGGTGCCACCTCCTGTTAGAGTTGCTGGCCATATGGTGAATGCACAATTGTTTGTGATTGTGAATGTTGCTGAGTAAACTGCCCCTGCTGCATCATGAAATGTGTTAGGCATTCAAAATGTAAATTTGTCAAAGAGGGAGATAAGAAATTGATAATAAATGGAGTTGTGTTGAAATTAGAACTTGCCTGAGAAGAGAAGGGTGGATAAGATGAGCATGAGAAATGATCTAACTTCCATCTTTGAATGGTTTTGATTTTGCTCCTTGATTGGTTCTGTATCATGCAGAGTTTCAATTTTCTCTCTCTATATATATAATGAATAGGCTAAAGTATTATGACTGTTTCAATCATTTCCTTTGTCTTTATATAAGGACTAAGTTTTCATTAGTTTCAATAATAAAATCGACTATTAGGCTTGATATTAGGAAAATCAAATTACTTTAATCAAAATTTTAGGTTTTATTTATATTGGGATTCCACCGTATGTTAAAGATATTCTTCATCCACTAGTTGAAAATTAATTTTTTAAGATGTAGAAATTATCAAAGTGAATTTTACTCTTCTTAACTAAATTTTTTTTTTTACACATAGTCAAGATTCAAATTCCTATTTAACATATTTAAAGGATAAAATTATCCATTAATAATGTTAACCTTGTTAATTTTTTTTATTAGGACTCTTGCAATAAAAAATTGTAGAAATTTTATTATTATCATTATTATTCATAAAAAATAACTCACTTAAAACATGATCAAATATTAAATATAATTACCTTTTCCAGCAAAGATTTCAAACATAATTTATTAATTGATATTATTTCTTTTAAATTTATGTTATTTTTTATTTATTTAATTAGTATACTAGTTATATATTACGGCATGTCTCAATTATTAAACTAATACCTAATTTAGAATATTATAAATATGTTTAGATATACATTTATATGACATGGGCACATTCTAATATTTAGTTTTGTGAGAATCAATTAATTATTGCTTCTTATCAAATGTCCAATTGTTGGATTGTGAGAGGAAAAACAAACATCATTAAATTAATTCAGAGCATCATTAAATTAATTTTCAATCGCAGGAAGTGTGACTAATCAATCAAACCACTGATAGAAGTAGGACCATTTTGTTAACCATTTCATTTTTCTTCCATTTATTTAATGTGTCTTTTGCTTTCAAGAAATTCGATGGATTCATTATGAAGTAACAAATATATAATTAGCCTCATCCTCATGCCTTCATCGCTCACAAGACATTCAATTAATCAAACTATATCATGGTCCGTTGCGTCAATTAATTGGTAATCATTAAAATATTTTCTTTTTTCTGTTTTTATTATGCTATTAAAAGACCTAATTTGGACCCTGGTCTTGCGCAATATTCTACTTGACTCAAATATGAGAACTCCTCAAAAGGGTTCAACAAAAAATTTTCAAATTGACCAAGAGAAAGAAAAAAAAGACTTGCAAGTTAAATTAATTGATCTAGTAAAATATTTTTTAACAAAAAAATGATAAATTCAATCCAATATATACATGGTAGGTCGAATAATTTGGAAATGGGTATACAGAAATTTAGATATATATGAGGCTTGTTCAATGCATCACATAGGAAATTATTTATGTTTTGGAGAGACAATGAAAGAATTATAAACATGGATATTGCATAAAGGTAATCCATAAAGTAATGTGTTATGAAACAGACAAAGATGAAGTGATTTCATGGGCAGATATAGTCAAGAAATTCAAAACCACCTGTCAGGACACAATAGTGCCATATTTTATTGACGCATTAATGTACCATTTGGCCACTGATTTGGGAGATATAGGAATATTTAGGGTTTTGTTTGGTTCGATTTGAAAAAAAAAATATTCAAAATAATTATAAAAATATTTAAAATTTGGTTGAATATATTATTAAAATTAAATTAATATTTAGTAATTCGGTTTAGTTTGATGATTTTGATTTTTTATTTTATTTAAAATTTTAAATAACAAAAATATTATTAAATGAACTTAGAGTATTATGTTTAAAATTACAAGAAAAATAAAATACATAAGAAATAATAAAACAATATAATCTATAATAAAAAAGTTTATAGTAAAAAAAATAATATATATTTACAGTTAATAATAATTTAAATATTTTAATACTTATTTTATTTTAAAATATAATATTAAATTCAAATATATGTATAATTATATTCAACTTAATTAGTTTGATTTAATCTTGTATAAAAAATTATAAATTAAACTAAATAAAACTAAAAAATATTGGATAAATGGTCTATAAATATGTTCATAAAATTTATTTTATAACAGTAAAAGATAATAGTATAATTATCTTATTTTATTATATAGTTGTTAAAGATTTATTGTGACTTTATTTTTATGATTGTTAAAAAATTATTAGATATTATTATATTATTATTTATTATTTTTTTAAAAATTTTAATCATTTTAAATTTAATTTTTAATTGGTATAATATTAATGTTTGATCATTGACTGAATCAAAATTTTTTATGAATATCACATGATAATTGAGATATACAACAGAAATTCACATTCTTTAAATCTTTTTTTCTAAATATTCTAGGTATGATTGCATTTTTTTAACAATTTAAAAATAAAAATAAAAAAATACATCTTTTTAAACAAATCTCATCTTATATATTTTCAATAATTTAAATTATTAATGGTTAAGCATCTTGTTGTTATATAAGGAAATATGAAAAATAATTTAATATACTATACTTAAATAGATTTTGTAAATAATATAATAATAATTTTTTTAATTTATGATTAACTATTTGTGAAGAAAAAAAATTCATGATATCGTTAAAAAGTAAATTTTTTTTGTTTTAAGTTTTTTTTAAAAGAATTATCATAAATTAAAAGTAAAAATTATGATAGTAAAAAAAAATCAATAATCATATTTTTTAAAATAAATAAAAAGAGAAATTAAATTTAATTCAATTGATATAGAAAATATCTTATGCTTATGATTTTTCCATATAATAAATGAATTTAATTTTGATTATTATAATTTATTATAATTATTTTAAAAAATTATAATTAATTAATAGAAAATAAATAATTAGTAGTCTTAAAATTATAAAAAATAAATAAATAATATTTTATGATAAAATACTTATCCAAAAAATATTTTTGATCTTCTATGATAGTAATAGCGAAGAAATTTTTTTAAAAAAATGGAAAATATGAATATAGAATATAGAAGAATAAATTTTTTATTATATTATTTATATATTATTATTAATAAATCTTTATTTTTATTATTATTATTATTATTATTATTATTATTTTAAGTTTTATTATTAAATATTTTTATTAAAATATCATATAATGTGAAATGAGACAAAAAATTTTAACATATTATAGTAAGATATTTTATTATGACCTTTACTTAAAATAGTAATATACAAATTTTAATTGTTATTAATTTAATAACTGAAATATGATAATAAATTATTAGAAAATATAATGTGATTGTTTTATTTTGTAATTTTTATATTATTTATTGAAAAATAAAAAATGAAAGTATTGCATATTTAATTAATAGAATTACTTATAAAATATTTGATATATACTATTATTTTTAATTTTTATGTATATAAAATTATTATATATTTAAATTTTAAATTTTTTAAGTATTTTATTTATAAATATCTTTTTTATGACATACAATTCAAATATTTTTATTGATATTGAAAACGTGCTTTCATTTGTTAGTATTAGTATATATTTAAATTTTAATATTTTCATATTATGTGTGAAATGTGATAGATAAATAATATTTTAGAATTTTAATTAATTATTTACTCATATTTGATCAATAAAATTAGTTAAATAAAATAATGAAAAGCATAACAGTATTTTGATATTATGATTTTGATGTAATATATATATATATATATATATATATAATTTATTAAAAATTATTATATTATAATATAATATATATAAATGATATGTTAAATTTAGAATTAATTTGAATGTATAAATAAAATAAAGTTTTTTTTATATTTTAAATATGAAATGAAAGATTTAAAAAAAATGTAAATTTAAGAATAAAAATAAAAAAGAAAAAATAATCTCTTTTTAAATCAATTATATCATATTAAAATTTTTTAAAATAAATTCAAAATTTGTAACACATGCTAAAAAATTTTATGATATTAGTACATATTTTAAAAGATAATATTAATAATGTGAGTGTGTATCAATCTAAATATGTAAAAATTATTAATGGTAATATATTTTTAATTGAGTATAAAAATATGGAAAATAAAAAAATTAACTTTTTTTTTAAATTAATTATATTATATTGAGAAATTTTAAATAAATTTAAAAGGTGTAATGTATGTTAAAATTTATTATGATGTTAATACATACTTTAAAAGAAAATATTAATAATATGTGTATATCAATTTGAATGTGCAAAAATTATTAGTGTTGATATACTTTTAATGAATTATATGTGATTCAATATTGTATATTTTATAAGTAAATTAGGTCGTTATACTTGCAATTCCAATGGTAATCATAATATTTTGCATCATCTTTTTAAATAATTGAAACATATTATAAATTAAAGTTTGCATTTTTTCCTTCTATATTAGAAGGATTTTTTAGATGATAACTGAATTTTGAACGATGAGATAAGTTCCCTCAATGAATATGCTTTTATTTTAGGTTAGGTGGATGAGTTATTTCTTTAAAATATACAAAACTAACTCTACAACATGTTCTATTATCAAATGAGTTTTTTGTCTTAAGAAAGTGGGTTAAGAAATAAAATAATTAAGAAGTCTCTTAGTAAACATACTTCTATCGTAAATATCAACTATGTGTACAACGGAAAGAAATGACATATAATGTGTTAGATATGATGTTTATAGGTAATTGATTAAAATAATATAATTTTGTTTGAATGTGTGAAAATTTAAAAATTATGTAAAGAGTAGAAAAAGAAAAGTGAAAAATATATAAAAGATGAAAAAAAAAACTTGCTAATCTTTTTACTAAACGATTAAATAGCAAAGTGGTCAAAATTTATCAATGAATGAACTTTAATGCTTGAACATGAGGAAAGTATCATAGATACTCATTGTAAGCCAAACTAAGTCATACAATTATTCTTAAGTCATTTTTATCCTATGACGTAAGATAATATTCCTTTAAATGAGATACATAATCTTTTGTGGTGATGTTTTTGTAACACATTTAATGATGTTTTTGTGGTGATGTTTTTGTAACACATTTAACGTATCTATATTTTAATGATTTATTTGAGGCAACACTTCTTCTAAAAGATATACATAATTTTTTGTGATAGTATTATTGAGATGCACTTGATGTATCTGCAAAAATATTTTAGAGACACATTTAATAAATTTTTAAAATAAATTATAAAGTAAAGTTTTAGTCACAATTTTAATGTGTTAAAGTACCTTTTTGAGAAGGCACATAATGTTTGACAAATGTATTTAACAATAATAGAATAAATATATGATTGAGAAGGTAAAAGTTGTCATATATAAAAGATTAGATCATCTTTCTAAAACACTCATGCGAATCTCAAGGTAAAATAAGAATGATTTTAAAATTATTGTGAAGTCTCTATATTATAAAGTTAGTCTGTAGTGAAAATTTTATCCTAGTTCAAAAGGTTTAAGAAAAACTCACTTTTTAAACGAGAGTTGTTGTTTTACTTTACTGTATATTAATTCAATTCTATATACATCAATATTGAAGTACAAAATTAAATTTTAGCTTCTATGACTAAAAATTGATCATCTGTTAAAATATTAGTGAGAGATTATTGGATAAATGATACAATTTATTCACTCATAAAGTTTATTTTATAATAATAAAAGATAATAGTATCATTATATTATTTTATTATATGATCATTAAAAATTTATTATAATTGTTGAGAAATTATTGAAGTATTATTGTACCATTATTTTTTATTGTTATAATTTTAATTTTTAACCTTAGAATTTTCATCTTTTGAATTTTTTTTTAAACATGATCTTAATGAGACTTCTGCACATGTAGAATTTTTATCTTTTAAATTTTTGTATGAGATTCTAGCATATGTCGGATCTAATTTTAATATATATAAAATTATAAAAAATATTTATAGTTTATAATAAAATAAAATAAAATTTATAATAAATAAAATATTACATATTTACTATAGATATAATAACTTAAATATTTAAATATTTAAGTTATTTTAAAATATAATGATATATTGAAATAGTTGTGTAATTATCTATAATTCAATTTGTTTTGGTTGAATTTTTTTATAGAAGAATAATAAATCAAATTAAATAAAAAATATTATAATTTTAAATTTTTTTAATTTATTTAATTATATAATTTTAAACAGATTAATTTGATTCTAAACATTTTTAAAAAATATATTATAAGAATATATAAAATATATTTTTATTAAAATATATGTTTCATAATAAAAAGTATAAGAATTAGTACTTTAATTGTAAACCAAACGAGCTCTTAGTTAATTATATTATACAGTACTTTTTTAAAATGAACAGTTTTTCTAGTTTATGTTTAAAGATGTACAATAAAAATTAATAAAGAATAAATTTTTATTTAAAATAATTAATGTATTAGTATAAACTAAAAAAATCGTTAAATTAATTACTGCGAGCCTAAACACAATCTTTCTTAATTTTGAAAAATATTATAGTATTATTATACTAAAAAAACATAACTAGTACAGTGCAAGTAAATAGTGTGACAAATATTCAGCTATTCATTTTCAACCATGTCTTTTTTAGTGCGAGGCAACAATGTTAATTTTATTATTATGGAAGAAAAATTAAACTCATATATCTCAACATGAAAAATATTTACATTTTAATATATTTAATTTTTTTATTACATCATATTTATATATTATATTTAATTTTTTTATCTTTTCTTTTTCTTCTTATTTCTTTTATTTTTAGACCACTTTATACGTCTCAAAAATAAAATGTAACACTGCAAAAAAAACTCATTATGAGATGTGTCTACAATATTCTAGCTCTAGAACAAAGACATTGATTCTGAGCATGTGTGACACGTCCCAGTCACTTGTCACCATTCACAACATTCTCAGCCATGCTTACAACACACGTGTCACACAATTGTCAAAGAACCAGCCACGCGTTAGGGTTCCCTTTAGTCCATAAATCCCACCCTTTTCCCACCATCAACATGTTGAAACAACATTGATTGAAACAGTGAAAATTGGAAGCATGGCTAAGAGCAAAGATGACATAACATATGGAACAGCACAGGCAAAGCTATCAGAGGATGAAGCACTAAGGGTAGCCTACAAGCATGGGACACCACTTGAAGCTGGAAAAATTGCTGACTCTGAACCTGTTGATTTGTTCTCAAGTGCCCATAATATTTCAAAGAGCAACCAAACATCAACACGTTCAAATAATAATAATGATAATCAATCTCAGAAGCAAGGTGAATCTGGAGACACTGAAGAAGGAGATTCTACCACAGATTTCACCACTGGACCTCCTCGCTTGCCACAAAAGGGTCCTCCTCCTATAGTAGATCATAAATTGGGAAGGCAATTATAGGCAATCTTATATAAAATATAGTATGTGTACTTTATATTTTTAATCATATGTCCACTTTTGTGTGCTTAATTTTTTCTAGCCTTTGTTTTTTGTATTTTGATTTTCCCTATGGGGATATAGGATATCATGTATGAGGATGACTACCTAATATAAAGACATTATCATACATCTTATTAATATTTTTATTTTAATATATTTATTTTTTATATATTACTTATTACATAACATATTACATCATATTTTTTATTTTTTATCTTATTTTATTTATTTTCAGATTTACATCTAACATTATTTTTTCTTTCCATTTCAAGATTATTGGATTGTTTATGGTTAGCCCCATGAGAGGATGTCTAGAGTTCATATCAACTGTCATTTTTTTATTTTTTTTTGAACTCTCTATAATTTAATGCCTTCAAACTGATTGATAATTTCAGTTTGGAATATGGTGATGGTGCTTTCAACTCTCATTAACTGGTTCGAAAACTTTTTTTTATCATGTTCAGAAACATTTAGTAGTAAGCCCCCATATTTGCAGTTTTTTCATTTAAATTTTCCAATGCCCCTAAAACAAGGAAACGAAGCTAGTCATGCGAGCAAAAATTTTGAACACTAAAGCTACTACAATTTTTTATCATTAAACTTATTCTAATAGTATTTTCATCTTTTCTTTCCCTTCTCATTTTCTTCTTATATCATAAAAAAATATCATTTCTTCTTTTATCTTAATATATAAATAAATTTAAACCTAATCAAATTTTTAGTTTTATATTTTATTTTTATTTGTATCATTTTTTTAATAATTTTTTAATAAGGCATTTTCATCTTTTCTTTCGTTTCTTCTTTTATATTCAAAAAATGTCATTTCTTCTTCTTTCTTCAAAAATATCATTTCTCCTTTTATCTTCAAAACATATAAATAAATGTAAGCATAATAAAAAATAATTTTATATTTAATTTTAATTTCTACTATTTTAAAAATTTTATTTTATTAAATTTATTAGTTTTGATTATCATTATTATCGATTTTTTTTATATTTTTTATCGTATTTTAATAGTTTAGAGTCTTTATTTTATTTTATTGAAATTGTTAATTTTATTTATTATTATATCTTTAGTTCTAAAATATTAATATGTATAATTTAATTTTTAAAATTTGTGTAAAAAATATTAATTACAAATTTAATTTTTTAAAATATTCATTTTATTTATATTTTTATAAAGAAAGAATTAAAATTTGATATGTTGAAGTATAATTTTTTAAAGTTAAGCTCTATACTTATTCAAATAATGTTGTTATGTAATATATTTTAATAACTAAAATCAATAATCAATAATCAATAATCAGTAATTCTTTAAAATGAAATATTAAAATTATACAAAAATTGAATTAAGAAATTAAAATTTTAATAAATTATAAAATTTACAGCTTTAGTCCTTAAAACTATTTTAAAGTAGGTATTTATAAATGTTTGATTTTTGATGAAATAATATTTATATTTTTAATTAACATTTATATTTTAAATTAATTTTAAAATTAAAATTAATATTTTCTATAAATTCAATATATCTTAATTTTCCATAACTATGAAGAGTTATTTTCTTTGTTCCTCATTTTATATTTTTTTTACGCTAAATCTGTTGGTCTCATTGAATTTTTAGTTAATTTTTAATGACTTAATTTTTTTAATTAAATTTGATATTTTAATATTTTATAATTAAATTAATATTAAGGTCGTTAAATTTTATTACATATGAATGAAATGAAATTTTTATTTAATAATTTATTTTTTAATATTAATTATAAATAATATTTTTTATATGTATTTTTCTTTAAATTCTTAAACTTTAGTTTTTAAGAAAAAGAAAGAGAGAATCTCATAAAAAAATTAAAAAAAAATAAAATTTTGGATTAGTAATGAACCCAACAACAAATCAGACCAACAAAGTTTAAAAACAACTGAGAAGCAGCTTGAATCATCATCTAATAAAAGTAGTAGTTGTGGTTAACTGGAACAACGATGTTGTGTATAACGACAACAAATTTGACAATGTTGTGTACCAGGGATCTGATGTTGAAGGTCCGATTACAAGAGGCAGTTATAACAAATTTAGTTGCAAGGGAAAAATAAAACACAGAATTGGGTGATGATAGGAGGATGAGGGGCATGGTGACTGAGGAAAAGGTGGGAGTCACATAAGAAGGAAGGAAAGATTAAGTGAGAAGAAAGGGGATAACATTGCCTCATAAAAGA
The DNA here is from genome assembly GCA_037954105.1 of Canavalia gladiata. NCBI lineage: Eukaryota > Viridiplantae > Streptophyta > Magnoliopsida > Fabales > Fabaceae > Canavalia > Canavalia gladiata. Next base: position 34,719,835 of record CM075663.1, read on the forward strand.
GGGGGAGGGAAGCCCCACAGTGGCATCACAAAATGAGGTGATCTGTTTAGGGTTTCTTTGACTGAAACAACACGAGAGAAGACAAGATATCACATTCCTTTTTCAAATGACTCATCCAAACACATATTTCAATTTGTTGAGTATGCCGTCTAAGTTATAGAATAGACGAACGTAAACTCGTTTAAAAGCAATGTAACAATTTTAGATTTGAAATACAAGCTGGCTCTTTTTCTTTTTCTAACAATATTGTCTAATGGTCCACATAATGTAAGTAAAAGGCCAACATAACATGGCCCCATCCAACCATGAGCGCAGTTATTATGTGACATACCTTCTACGAGGATATGACCAAAGATTAATTTCCATTTCCCCCTCTTCAGGTCAAGATATGCCTTTAGATAGTGAGTAGCAATCGACACTCAAAATAGGATGGTTTATGACATAAATGGCTACCTAAGATTTTCCCATAGTTCTGCGAAAAACAAGCTGTGATTCGGAAACATAAACTCAGTAGCTTACACCCGAATACATCGATATATTTTTTAAAAAAAAAATTAAATAATAATCATTGGAGATGTCTTTTACTGTTTGTGTGAGTAATTTTTTACTGCAAAAGACTGATCGGTAGGATGCTACATTAGACAACCTTTCCAATATTACCCCGATATATCATCACCATCATTATTTTGAGTAATATTACATTTCTGTACTTCTCTCTATAAATGATTAGATATTTTTTACAATTTTTTCCAGTAAAACAACCATTCTATCAATATATATACATCAATGAATCCCCCACTTATAAACCCTAACTATACCTATTTACATTTAAAACTTTAAAATATTAATCAATTACATCAAAATATGTAACTGATTATATAATTAAGTTAACCATTATTTTATATAAAAATAATCACAGCATTTTTTGGTAATCGATTACATATATTTTGTAATTGATTATCGCTTGTAAATTGTCCGGTAATCGATTATAAAAAAATATGTAATTGAATAAAAAAAATATGATTAACTTATTTATGTAACTGGTTATGTAATCGATTACATATCCTTGTTAATGTTAATTAATCTTGATTAATTGATTAATCAAGGTAAATTTTAAGATACATATAGGTGTATTTACTGTAGATGTTTGTTAATAATTTTATATATATATATATATATATATATATATATATATAACAACTTCCATTGTCAAATGCTTTAATATGGAAGATGCATGCGTGTAACCATCAGGTAAACATTTCACTGGAAGAAACATTTATATGTATATATAATGACCAAATAGATGGTTTCTTCAAGTCAGATAGTTGATTCATTCGTTTGACAAGACTTACATGCTAACATCGAAAGAACAGAATTAGAATATTTAGAAATATTATGCTGTCAACATATTTTCAGATTTCCACAGCGTACTTGTATATCATGCAGAAAATCTCAGACTGTTTCCACCAAGCAGCATGCATCCGTTAACAACCAATACATTGTATTCAAACCTCAATGGATAACAGGTTTCAAGGGATGAGCTCTAAGTTTTGACAAATCAAGACTAGAATCCAGATCTTCATCTAGTTCACCAACAACACTTCTGCAATGACCAAAGAAAAACCATACAAGTTTTAGGGCATATACATTGTGCACAATATGAAAATGTATATATGATACGTGAATTGAAAGGTAGTGGAGCAAGGGCCATACATATTGTCACCCCTAATGATGTACAAACCAAGAACAAGTTGTTGTACACCTTCCTGACATTACAAATAAGAATAATGATGAAATCAAGAAGACAAAATTAAGCAAGGTTTAAATCATTACTTTCAGGAAAAAATTCTGCAGCTAATACAAAAAATCAAACAATTATGGTGGGGAAAGATGGTATTGCAAAATTAACAATCACAATTTGACATATCAATGAGGTGCTGGTTTGATTAATAAAAGAACACAAAACTCTAGATAGTAGATGCACAAGAGAAACTTATGCAGCCATAAGCCAATAACATTATAGGTAGTAGCAAATACTTAATTGTTAATAGGGTAGAAAGTAAACCGCTCCAACCTCCAAGGCCAAAAAGCTTATGGTTTTATAGTTAACTGTCTCTATCTATGATGTAAAGGCCTGATCAAGTCTTTGAACATTTTTCTTCTAATCACAAAGCAATGTACTGTAGTGCAAAATTGTAAAGTGAAGCAGATGACCTAAATAATATCCCATGGTCATTAAAAAATATCAGCAACTGTCAGAGTTGAGGGGCACATTTCTGTCTTCAAGATTCAATTCAAGACACAAGAAACAATGTTACAATAACAATAAAGGCAAAGTAGAAAAGCAAGCTCATATAATGCCTCATCTCATCACAAAACATGTCTAACTTCGTGATATTCTGAATTATTATATGTATATATATAGTTAGAAATTGAAGACTTTACTGAGCAGTGTGTCATAATTTGTTCAATATCAGGCAAATCAAAATAAGGCACATTTTTTTATTTGAGAGTCCACTTTTGGGGGATGAATTTCACTTTTGGGGGATATATCATGACAGAATTGATAACTACTACAACTGCAATCTAGAGTTCAAAGCTAGGGATTTGGCTCGTAGAAAGCAACTGTAAGACCATCTTTACTGTTAGATACTTTAATGGTACAGATCAAGACTTTTCATTATAATTTTATTTAAGTTTCTATAAAAAACATATATATGAAGATTCTTCACCGGACCCATTCTGCAGTAAAGCAGCGTTGAGGGATCGGGAGACTTGACTGAGCAATGAACTTTGTAACCCCAAAGCCAAAAGGCTTAGTTCATTAGTCTGTAATTGTTAACCTAACAGTTCCTTTCCCACTTCAGTTTTATTCACATTTCTTGCACTTCAATTCCCTTAAACACAAAATTGGAGAAACGGTTACTTGCACTCAGGATCCCATTATGGAGAACATGATGGAGGCTATGTATAATACAAAATAGTGAGGATCACAACACTAACAACATAAGCCATATCCCACTAGATTAAGTTAGCAACATGAATAACACAATACCATTGGACATGGTTCAAAACCAACTTTTCTCATAATACAAAATTAAAACCAGTGCTACAACCATTGCTGAAGCAGAAATAAATATTGTAAAAATAGTTTTCAAGATGGCAGTAGCAATAGTATCGGACAAATATCTATCAAATGGATGAATATATCAGTGCAAACATTGTTTAAATGAAAACACAATGAAATTTCTTTAATCAAATGGACAAATATTCATGGCTTATAATGTACTAAAAACTAGTTTCATTTTCAGGAATTGGGATTACTGAACTAGTTCTGCAACAAATGGCATTTCTTAATCATAAACAGAAATGTCTCTAAGTCTCAGATATGTCTAACATCCAGCATAGTGGACATGGATCTTGCTTATTACCTTTTGCAGAATCTGATGCCACGTGATAGCCTTGCTTGTAGTATAACAGAGATAACAGGTGGGCAAGAGGGAGACGTTTCATGTGTGTTTTCATTGTTTAATTTTTAATAAAATTATGATGAAAAATATCAATCTTAGCCATTAACAAATTGAATGGTAAAGATGTGCTTACTTTATCCTCAAAAGTGAGAATGCTCATTTTAGAGGAGTCAAATCCCAAAGCTAGGTATAAATATTATTATAATATTAAGTTCATTGAAGTTATGGCTCATTAATCTCAGCAGGAAATTTTCAGCAAAATTTCATCCATACCTTTGTAGAATAAACTCGTTCATGGGACTCATCAAGAATTATATTTGTTGCCTGGTCAAAACCTTTCAGGACTCCCTGAAATTAAAGACACATTGTAATTAGAAGATAGAGCAATGACACTTGTTCACACACCACAAAGTAACAAGAGCTAGTTTTGTTCATATATTAAAGCTTACCACTATATTTCGTCCATCATTTGTAATGACCGAAATTGTCTCTGTCAACAACCAAAGATTCAGTAAATGGGTAGCAACTACTACTATGGCATATCTCAGGGAAACACAATTTGCTGGAGAATTAGGTTCCAATGCTTAATTAACTTAAATAATTGTTGATAATAAGCACATCTAATGATATATCTATGTGCAGAATATCAAACATCAAAGCAAAACATAAATTTGTTACAGATGGCTTACGATCTACAAGAGACTCAAGCCCTGGTCCAGCTGACATCCTGCTTGTTTAGATTGCTAACACACTTATCCTCACACCTGCAGAATCTTCAAGGTCAAAACATTAATTAAAACAATGCAAATGTACATCAGGAACCAACTAAAGCCAAGTAAAGCAGAAATAAGATGTCACAATTCACAAATCAATCAAGCATCAACTTGAATGACAGGTTTTCCAGGTTTATAGCAGTACTTATTCAGAAAGCATTAGAATCATCAATATAAGGGTACAAAAAAACGAATCGTTATACTTAGACAGAAAAATATTCATGGAAGATTTCTGACAAAATCTCACTCATATAACATTTCTTATTTCAGTCACATAACTGAAAAAATCCTGTCATCATGATAAACGAGACCCCTCTTATTTGACAAAGGCAAAAATAAAACAAGCCTTGCCAATCCAAAATACACACAAATAGAATCAATGTAAAAAAATCTGCGTGCAAAAAAGCTGTTCTTTGTTATAAACCTAGAATTTCACCACAACAAACCATATCCCATGGACAAAGAGCAACAACAGGTAAGATCATCAAAACCTATAATGTCAGAGTTACAATTCATTGTTTATAAAATCTTCAGTTAAACCACACAAGTCAATCAATTTATGCCTAACATTTTCAATTAACCCTAATCACTACTGTGCAAAAACAGGAACAGAATGTAGGCTGTCCTTTTTCTTTTTTCTCCTAATTTCTCACATTATACCCCTCACCCAGTCAGTGAAAGACTAATTGCGCAAGTTATGATGCAATAGTAAACCCTACTGCTCGAAAACCTAAATCATAAGTTGTAGCATTAAAGGTTATAATTGACTCCAATTTACAATTAAAGGCAGAGAAAGATAAAATTAACGAAAATACGAGAAAAGGACGCTAGTGGTTTCGCCAGAACGAGAGAGAAAAGGAAGAAAAAGAGCAGGCAGTGGTAATGATTTGGTAAAAATGTTGGAACACTGATGAGGGCATATTTGGAAATGTAACAGTGAGTGAAATCAAATGGAATAGGAAGCAGGCACATGAATACACTAAATCAGAGTGTATAAAGGTGGAAGAGGCTTACCTTACGAAGAATGTTACGCTGGGTCACAGCGTGGAAGTTGCAAGGTAGAAGACGCACGCTGGAGGGAGGAAGAACACCCAAGCTCAGTCGCAAGGGTTTAGGAACTAAGATGTAAGATATATTATTATTATTATTATATTAAGATTTAAAGTTGCATTAGTTTTAAGATTTAACTTATATAAAATATTAATTATAATATTTGATAAAAAAAGTTCCATGATAGTTTTTAAAATATTTTCATTTAATATTAAAAATTTAAGCTATTTAAATTAGTCTAATAATAAAAAATTATGTAATTTATATATATTTAAAATTTGAAATTTTATTACTTTTATTTTACAAAAAATATATTAATAATAGATGATTAATTTATAAAATTATGATAGTTGAGCGTAAGTTCCTAAGACAAATTGAAAATACTCTATCACATTTTATCAATTTTTTCATAAATTTTATTTTCAACAATTTCATCTTTAGAAAAATAATTTAGGTAGAAAATAAAAAGTATCTAAATTTTATTTTTTTAATTTTTGGAATATAGTAAAAATATAACGAGACATTAATTTGGATAAATTGATGATAAAAAAAGTGTATGAAATATTTAAAGTAAAATTAAGAAACAAAAAGAGATGCTTGCTTTACATTTTCATATATTTTTAATCCATCTTTATATATTAAATTACAACGTTTTTAAATAATTTTTAAAAAAAATTATATTCATTATCGTCAAATTATATGGTTTCTACAAAATTAAATATTTTTTATTTTTTATTTCAAATAACAAATTAATTTAAATTTTAAATATTAATATATTATAATAAATTTTGAAATATTTTCTGTTTTAGATACATAGAATTTTAAAATTAATAAAGATTTAATCTATATTAATTTAATTTTTTCATTTTAAATTTTGTTATATTATATTAATAAAGATTATATATTCTAACTTTGATGATTTATTTTTTAATTTCATCATTAATCTTGAGAATTTTAGTTTTAAATTTTATTAGTATAAATATTTATTATAAATAATAAAACCACTATTTTTATAAATTATTTTTATTTATATATTTTATTTAATTTTATAAATATTTATATAATAAAAAAGCAATATGGTAATTTATATAAAAGATAAATGATTGAGTCAATACTAAAAGTATCTTACTTACATCACATGGATTGGAAATTCAGCAACTCACACACAGAATATAACCAATCTAAGTATAGCACCTAATCGCCTACTACATCCTCATTAATTATTTGATAGAATTTGAGGTAAAGACATGCGTCTACTCACTCATCCTTTTACATAAAACAAATCATTATTTTTAAGATTTTACCTCAACAAAATTTTATCATACTAATCAATCACAATATCTTTCCTTTTCGCGATCACATTAAATCATATTTTTAATATGATTTTTTTAGACTTTTTCTACTCTCAATTTTTTATAAAATTATCTTGATTTTTAATCATCTATATAATTTGATTTTTCTAAGTCATTTATCTTAATTTTAATTTTCTTATTAACTGTACCATATTATTATTATAATTATTATAGTTAATATAATTTTAATTTTAACTTTGTTTTTATATATATTCACTAATAACATATGATATAAATTTTATTTTTTTTATAAAATTTTTCTTTTCTCATTCTTTCATCTTCTTTATCATAATTTCAAATAAATAAAATTTATTTTAATTTTTTTCTTTATCCTAATCTTCTTTTTTCTTCAACATTCTTAGTCCTTTTTAATTTTCTCCTTCTTCTTATTTAAATAAAAATAAATTATATAAAATATTTAAAGTAAATATTGAAATATTTATTTTTATTTTTTTATTTTGTGGATTTTTCAATATTATTTATTTTATTATTATTTAGAAATAATTTTGTATTTTAAATTATATATCATATTTTTTAAGGTAAGTTTCTACTTTTTTTTCATTATTCTTTTATTTATTTATATATATATATATTCTAATATTTATTAAATGATGGTTTGTTTATGATATTATTTTACAGATTTTATTTTTTAACTTTAATTTAAAATATTGGAATTATTTTAGATGGAACTTTAGAGTTAAATATAATTTTCTTCAACTCACGTGTGCAGAAGGTTCAAGTCAATCGTAAGTTACACCTAAACCTGTACGAATTAAAATATGAAACGGTAGAGAACACTACTTATTCGTAGTAGAACTCGTTACGTAAATTTTAGATAATTTAGAATTTAAAGTATTGGAATAATTTTATATGGAAATTTATTGAGTTAAATATAATTTTTTTAAACTCACATGTATACAAGGTTTGAGTCAAGTGTAAATTTCACCTGAATCTGTGCAAATTAAAATACGGAAGAGTAGAAAATGTTACTCGCTTGTATTAGAACTCATCATGTAAATTTTTAAAAAATTTAAAGATATTTGAAAATTTTCTTTTGAATTTTGAAAAGAAATTTAGAAGAAACTTTTAAAAAAATTAATTTCCAAAAATAAATTTGAATGCGGTTTTTGTTTTAAAAAAATATTAAATACAATTCTTAATTAATTTTCCTAAACCCACATATGCATAAGGTCCGAACCAAGTGAAGGTTGCATCAAGACCTATACAATTTTCTAAATACTGAATGAGAGGGTATATTGCACGTCTGTATTTAGAGCTTATTGCGTGATATTTAAAAAAATATTTATAAAATAATAAGGAAAAGAAATTTAATTTTATCATGAAGCAAATTTATATTCTAGTAAAAAGAAAAAAGAATCGAATTAAGGTACGAGAGAGTCGTAAAGAATAGGTTGTTTGTTTGAAGAGAAAAAAATATTTTTCTTGAATTCTTTTTCTTATTTAAAATTTTAATTTTTTTTAATATTAAATTTAAATCAAATTCACCTTAAGAAAGATTAGTCTATTTTATGAGGTATATTGAGTTTGACCCAAATTAAATATAAAAGAAAACCAAAATTAATGGTAAAAAGGCAATGAATTTGACCCAAATTAGTTATTTAAAGAAGTGAGTTTGAGTACTATTAAAATATTTTAAATTAAATGATAAATTTCTTGTTAAACAAATGAACTTGCAAATTTTTTATTTTTTATTTTTTTAAAATTGAATTAGGCTTATCATTCAACAATCCAACTTTTTTTTTATATTTTTGGAAACATCTAAGCTTGTCTTTATTTATTAATTTTGGGCCTATAATTCAGTAGATTTGGATTGTGTAGAAAAATGAAATTTTACGTCTATAAAATAATAAGAAAAAGAAATTTAATTTCATCATGAAGCAAATTTATATTCTAGTAAAAAGAAGAAAGAATCGAATTAAGATATGAACAAATTGTAAAGAATGAGTTGTTTGTTTGAAGAGAAAAAAAATATCTTGAATTATTTTTCTTATTTAAAATTTTAATTTTATTAATATTAAATTTAAATCAAAATTTAATTTAAGAAAGACTAATTCTCTTTTATGAGATATTTTGGGTTTGACCCAAATTAAATATAAAAGAAAACCCAAATTAATAGTAAAAATGTAATGAGTTTGACCTAAATTAGTTGCTTAAAAGAATAAGTTTGAGTACTATTATAATATTTTAAATTAAATGATAAATTTTTTATTACACAAATGGACTTGCAGATTTTACATTTTTTTTTCAAAAATAGAATTAGGCTTATTATTCAACAATCCAACTTTATATATATATATATTAGCAGCATCTAGACTTTTCTTTGTTTATTAATTTTGGACCTATAATTGGGCAAATTTGGGTCATGTAAAAAAACATGGAATAGTTACAAAGTTGCCCCTAAGATTTGAACCTCGGGCATATTGCATAGTTCGATTAAGTAAACCATTAAGCTAAGCTCAAGACTTAGGATAAAGATTTATCAAATTTTAATTTAAGGGGAACGTACCACTAAACTAGGCAACTAGTTTGGGATTAATTTTCACACATGTTAGTTAAGAGAACATGAAAATAAATAGATCAAAATGGGCTTCACTCTTTTAATTTGAACAAAAGTCTTGTGATTTAAAAATAAATGGGAGAATGCGAGTTCTTCTTCTAAGAGAAGGAAAGAGGGCTTAGGTTTATGGATTTTTGGTGACATTGAGAAGAGAATTGGGGGGGGGGGGGGAGAGGATGTCACTACCATTGAGACCAGAAGAGAGGGAGGACTGAGAGCCATCGTCGGGGAAGAAGGGTGTAGGGGTATTGTTGTCAAGGACGTATAGAGAGGTTCTGCAATGGTATTGGGTTAAGAGGGCCACCACCATTCGTGGTGGAAAAAAATGGCAGCGATTTGCTGTCTGGGGAAGGGATAGGAGACATTTAAATGACAATGGCATTGACTTGGCATGGGGAGTGGAACTCGGAACAAATAGGGAAGTGTCTCCATGCATGGTGCTTCCAAAGGGGGGGGTGAGGGTTTCAAAGGTGAGAAAAAGGAGAAACTAGGCACAATGGAGAGGAAGGAAGCTTTAGGCATCATAGTGGTTGTGGAAGGTTTTGGGGAAAAGGAGCAGCGTCGTTGCGTCCATGATTGGTAGAAGATTAAGAACTAAAGGAGAACAGCGTTGCAAGTGCGAGATTTGGGAAAAAGTTGTTGCCCATTATAGTGGAGAGAGTCTCGAGGGTCAAGGGAGGAGGAATAACACCATAAATGATGGTTCGAGCGGTGGTCATGGCAGGAAAGATGGTTCTTAGGAAGAGGAGCAATCACCCTCGATGACGGTGAAGAAGGATTCCGAGCAAGAGGAAAACCTTTTAGAGATTTTTCTATCAACCATAATATGTGGTAAGGCTTTGAAGAAAGGGAGTATAATTAGTAATTTAATTAAATTATTATTTGTTATTTTCTTATTCTCTTTTCTATTGCGGGAGAAAAGCTAATAACCTTGATGTAAAAGATAAAAAAGGAGAGGGTAACCATGTGTGTTCTAGCTTAATGAAGAGAATCTAGAGAATGGAAGAAAGGTGTTTACTATGAAGGGCTTTAATAAAATATGGAAGGGGTGCCCATAGGGAGCTCTGGTGATGACCAAGATGATGACAAGCAGAGGAAAGAGAGGTTATTCCTTTAATTAGAAATTCTTAAATTTAAATAACTAGAAATTTTGTTTCACCTGAATTCCCCCTCTAAGGCATGGGTTTTGGATGGTATTTGATGGGATTAGGATTCTGATAGTTAAAACCAAACTTAAAGTAAGAAGTGAGAAAAAAAAAAAGAAATTGACGATACTTGAAACTTTTTTTATTAATTTGTTTGTGATTAAGTTTAATACTAATGCTCTGTTTGGGTTACGTAGGAAATAAGAAGGAAAAAAAGGGAAAGGAAAGAAAGAAAGTAGAAATAAGAAGGAAGAGTGAGTTGTTTGGATTAGTAGAAATAAGAGGGAAAGAAAAGGAAAAATTTTTGTTTTTTCGTTTGGATGAGTAGAAAAAAGAAGGGAAAGAAATATATTAGTAATATAAATTTTATTTTATATAAAATTTTAAAATATTTTTTTGTACTATATCTTTTTTATAAATATAATTTATTAATTTCTTATTTTTTAAATTTTAAAAAAAATAAATAATAATTTTAATAATTTAAAATAAATCAAACAAAAACAAAAAAAAACTCCCCCCTCGCTTTTCACGGCTGAAAAGGGGGAATAAAATATGTGGATCCCGCGGATAAAAAAGTTTTCCTTCCACTAAAGATAAAACGCACCAAACAAGGGAAAACTACTTTTCCTCTTTATTTCCTTCCCCCTATTTCCCTTCGTCTAAATAGAGCATAAGTTTTCTTAATTTAAAGTATATTCTGGGAATGCATTTCTTTATGCAGGTATGAGTGTGTATGATAAGGTGAAGATGATTTGATGATGGATCCTACAGGAAGGGTTAGGCTTATGTTAATTTTCTAATTCCTACATTAGTTTTTTTTTGAATAATTTGGACTGTTATTAATATGAACTTTATAAGTATATTTGTGATAAGGTTGGATAGTGTATGTGTACTAGGAGGTTTGTAAGTGTGTGATGCATCATGCGGGACAATTTGGTGTGTGTATGAATATTCCAACAAAACAGGGAAGTTTTGGGCACTTTTAGATCTATACTAACTCATATGATGTTGATACATTTAGGATTCCCGTTGGTTTGTACTGATGTGTGTTAAATATAGGCTCTGCATGGTATATTTGAGTTTATGGCTATGAAATACCATTTCAATGAAGTTTTGACCAACATTCCTAAATAAGTCCAATAATCACTAATAAAGCATAAGGAAAGGGACACTAATGTGTTTTGATGTAGTAAACATACTAAATAGAAAGGAATATGGATTTAGGATTTATATGTCTTAATGAACTTTAAACGATGAATACATATGAATTTAAACAAGAAATAGATCATCATTTTCTAGAATGTAAAGATGAGAAAAATTTTCATAAATATAATCATTAAAATCTACTTTACGACATTTCTCTATCTATATATGTTAGAACATATAATTTAACTCATACACAAAGTAACGACTTGTGAAAATGGAGTATGAGCGGATTTAACGAAGTTTTTTAAACCATTGAAAGTTGAAAATAGAACCTATGTTGATAAAGAGATCAAAGGACGTGAAAGTAAGAAATAATCAAAACTAACAAACAATAAAAATTGGTTAAGAAACAAACAAAGCTAAAAGAGCATTCTTAAAAGATAATTAAGAACATGTAGAAGATAAAAACACTTAAATTGGAAGAGAATTATTTTTTATGATAAGAGCAATCTTTATTGGGGATTAACTTCAGCAGCGAAGATCTAATAAACACTCCATGAGAGATTATGACAGAAAGAATGGAAGAATTTTCTTGGAAGTCCAATTTTAAAAAGGAAAAAGATAATTTTATGAAAATGGAGAATGTTTTCCATAGAGAAAGAACCCCTTTTTTTTACTATGACTCATTCGATTTTAAAATGAAGAATCCCCTTATATTTTTGTTTTATCCTTGTTTATAGGCCAAGATCAAATAACTAACTTATAACTGATTTAACCAATTTGATAGTTAACTTTTATTTGATTTTAATTAACTTTAGTAACTGCCTTAACTAAATTTTAGAAGAAATTTCTAGAATTTTATTTATCTTTTATTTATTTTTATTTTATCTTGGGCCAAGGATAAATTTTAGGTAGTTTAAGCCCATTTATCATATTTTATTGTTTCTTTCTTCTTTTCTTGTTAGTTCACTAATTTAGGCTTTGGTTCAATTTAGTAATCTAGGTTTTTAGCCTAAAATGAATATGTATTATTATTATATATATATATTTAAAAAGATTTACTCTCTCAATTTTATATTTTCATTATTTATTACTATTATATAATTTTAAAAAAATAATCTATTATTTTAAAAGGTGCCTTAGACATAATTGGATGTTCACATAGATGACGAAATCCAACTCCAAATTTGCAAGGGACTTTATTTTGAGACTGATTGAGGGTGTTGTTTCTATGATCACTCATCTAGTAGGGTACCACTTAGGTACTTTTCCCTTCTAGCTAACTTTTAGTAATGTGGATAGTATAGTTGGGGTTCGGTTGTATTGACTTACTTATATCGCGAGATTTGTATGGTAAATGACTACAATAAAAAGGAAATTTGTGAATTCACTTTACTATTGCAACTATGGACGTGGGAAAGATTCTCATCCATTGCACCAACAACTCTTGTTATTGTTGAATTTGATTGTCCATATACATTGATGTATATATTTGTTTTATAATTAAATAAATTAATTTTTTAATGGGCTAGCTATTAGTATGGTACCATATTGCATTTTCTATTGTAGGTGGAGGAGAATCCTTCAAGGCAATGAGGCAAGATATGCGATTTTTTACGTTTCAATGCTTGAAACAATCCCATAAAAGAATGTGCAGTAAGTAAAATGTTTAGTATTATTATTTATTAAATATATATCATAATTACCTAACTAATCTATACGACTTATATTAGGTGGGTTAGTTGGAGATGACTCATTACCTGTTTACTGAGGTGACACATTCAAGCATTTAACCACCTCCAATAGTGATAGATCAAGTTTGTCACTTACTTAAAAATGTTTTGTTTATGTTTGAGGAGAAAGATCACATTGTTCACCCAAGAACCATTGTTGCACATCCTACACAAGAGTCTCCTTGTGAGGTTGTACAAGCTAGAATGCTAGAATGTTTTGTTCCCACTCAAGATGTATCTTCGTCATCTCCTCCAACATATTATTATTCTTCACATTTTTTTCATCCAGGTTGTGGACAATCTGGTGAAGAACCTTCATATGGAGCAGGTGGTGTAGGTACATCGTATGTACTAGAGTCATACGATGCCCCTCAACATAGATCTCCTTCATTGTCCTATTTTGTATTATTCTCAATAGAAGCTCTTTGGCACCTCATATTCAAGTCCTCTGCTTAATCTTGGTATTGGATGTAGCTATGTGACACCATCTCTATACCATCCACCTATGGTTACCCCAGCCTCACTTATAGCATGGGTTCTACCATACAATGATAATGTAGAAATTTTTGTTGACTTTCCTTCACATGGTATTGACTTAAATGCAGACTTATCAGCAACTTTTTTCGAGGAAGCTACGATTGAGAACACATCTCACCATGGCGTTTGGCCGACTAGAAGAAACCCACATCACCTTACTAAATATTGAAGATGTGGGTGTGTGTTGACACTAGACACAAAAGATCCACACATTATGCAAAATGATTCTAATTGATGGATATGTTATTGGATTGTACTTTTTTAAATATTAACTTCAATTATCTGATTTATATTAGTTGACTAATCATGATTTGGACATGTTTATGTTAATTGACTAATTAGATGTTGCTAAAGTATGGATGCATTAATACTTAAATTATGAACGATATTGTTAATGACACCAAGTTATAACAACCATAACATACAATATAACTTTATTCATGGTCATTAATATTTACATTTTGTCATAGAACGTTTGAATTTTCACCTGCTCGTTAAGGGCACCATGACTTGTTATGACCAATTTGTTTGCATAAATGATATATTTGTCTTAGTTGTGATTCAACTCAATCCATCTTATTTTATATACGAGTATACTTTGGTCAACCTTTTCCATGCAAAGTATCACATTGGGTACAAGTTTCCAATCTACCATTCAGGGTAGTGAAATATCATTTTTAATTGGCCGCCATTATGCAAAGTATGTGTTGACAACATGTTCCAAGGAATAAACAGGATCAACAAACTGATGAAATCAATGTTAACCATAATGCATACAACAATATCATGTGAATAAGGATATCTTAATACTTGAAATCTCCTATATTCACAATATTATTGACCCAAAATGATAGCCCACTTATGATCACCTTGTTGAGTGATTGGGTCGAATGACTCTTCAACCTCAAAATGTGATGTCTGATGTTGTATCTACAGACTTCATGAGAGCATGCATTATCTTGATTTTTCCTTATACCATCAACTAAGTTAGAACAATATTTTTGACCACTATCAAATTGAGCAGTTGCTTATGCACCCCATTAGACAAAGTATTCTACCAAATCTACTATACGTGCATTTAACGAGACTTGTTATTGGTAGATTACGTAATCCTTTCAATATTTTATTCAATGCTTCAAACAAGTTTGTGGTCATATGATTATATCATCGACCATGCTTATCATATGCTAAACTCTATTTTTATTTTTATATATTATCAATCTATCTTGCAACCTTTGGGCTAGTTTGACAAAACTTTTCAATTTTTTCATTAAACATCTGTCTACATGGTACGTAACCTACAAAAATAAATTACAAAATTAAATAGAATCTCACGTAATTATGCAAAAAAATCAACTTGATGAACATGTATTAACCTTACCTAATTTCAACAACTGTTGTTTTAATTTTTGATTCTTGAAACAATGGTTGAAATTACTAGTAATGTGTCAGATACAGTACACACAATAAGCATTCAGTGGTTGCTACCCCAAATGTGGATTGTTAATTGCAGATTTGATGCTTTGATGGAGATAAGAAATAAGACATATACAATGTCTTTAAGTCATGTATCGTCTTAACAAAGCTAAGAATCAACTCCATGCATCCAACATCTCACCCTCAACAATAGCAAATACAATTGGAAGCATTAAATTAGTCTCACCCTTAACAATAGCAAATACAATTGGAAGCATTAAATTATTTCCATCTTGTGTTATTACAATTAGTATTGTACCTCGATATATTTCATATAGGAAAGTTTCGTCAATCTATATTAATTGTTTGCTATAGGTGAAAGCATCATAACATAGTCTGAATGTCCAAAACACTCAACAAAATTTCTGAATAACGGTTGTTGTCAACTTGATGACCAACGACAACTTCAGTTGTTTGAAGTTTGTATATAGAACCAGGTGCAAAGCTTATCATGTGATGTAACCATCTCGACAACATTGCATACAATTCATTTCAATCATCGAAAACACATACAATTTCTTTTTGTTTAACTTTCAATGCTTTCTTATATGAAATTTTGCATCCATACTAACTTTGAATCCTTTCTTGTATAAGTGATATCGACAGAGATGGTTCTTGATTGACTATCCTTAAACACATAAAATAAATAATTTATTTTACGCAATAATGTAGAAAAATAAAAGTTATAATTAAAAATATTTTTGAATGATAAAACTTAGTTAAGATAATGTTAATATTACATGATATGCAAGAACATATGAAGTGAGTCAAGTTTGTTATAGTCTTGTGAAAGTGCTGCATTCACGCAATTATGTTGTCAACCTCATTGTGTAATTATCCATTTACTTGATATTTTTGACAAAATAACTCTCATTCTCTACAGATATCCATTTGCATGATTAGGGCACTTCACATATAGTAATGTTGGGTTCACCTCAATTACAATAAATGTCTGATGTTGTATTTTTATTGCATGATGTTTAATTGCCAATTGCACTTTATTTGCAATCCAGCATAAAATTCATTACCAATTTGCCAATTAGGTGGCATCTCAAGACCTGAATAATTTATTTCCTGGCTAGGATGTTCCTGATTAATATATGTATAGTGTGGCAACAAATTCCAAAATGCATGTTGTGCTGCACCTAAAAAATAAATAAATATTTTGTTTATATAACATAACTTGTTTGAAAATTACAAGTTTTTATTCTTGGTATTGAGTAAACTAACCTTTATCCCTTGTTGTTGATTTATAAGTACATATGAATTATTGGACCAACATATAAAATATGACTTGTCATTTTTAAACTATTTGTATATTCTCCATCATCAGACTCATGCTCGTCAGAAATTTCACCTTCATTAATATTGTCATTATTGCTTTCCCATGTATATGATAAAAAATAATCTGGATTATTGTCATTTGATAGGTTTACACCTTAACAACAAGCAAATAATGTATCCATCAGAACAAATAAAACAAGTTCATATATTGCTAAAAAATTTAATCAACTAAATAAATATATTTCAAATTATATTACATACCACCAATAAACATATATTATTCATTTTTACCATCACCATAATTTGGTTTGACAATGATTGATGAGCCACCAACCATATTAATTTCAGCATATAATTCAAGCATTGACATCGAAGATTGTGGCTCAAATACATTTATCATGCATTTCACATTTTTGTCTTCACAAATTTAAAATATATTATATTTATTTTTATGAATAGAAATTAAAAACCTACCTATCAAACTAGAAACAAATTCATTTGATGAAAGTTTTAATTGATTTACACTTATTTTTTTGCTTAATTTGCATTGTTTTTTTTACTCCCTTCAAAAGTTATTGCTTTAATTTCTTGAAACACTTTATCCTTATAATAAACTAGAATGATATATAATGATAAGGCAAAATATTTTTAATAAAATAAAATAAAACCAAACAATATAAAAAAAATAAGTTCAAATATTACTAAAAATTTATAAAATAATAATAATAACATCTAAAATATTCATGAAAAATATATACTCAAACCTTAAACACTTGAATATCATTCAAATCTTCAAAAATATTTAGATAAAAAAGTAGAAAATGTTTTCACCTAGGTTTATGTAGCATTGTTGGGACACCTGCTTGAAAGGAGAAACATTGGATGTAATGCCTTATTAGGATGAGTCACACATATAACACTTGATTAAAAGGAGTCACACATGTAAATTGCGTCCTACCATAAAAAATCACACATTTGATACCTCTCCTTCGTAAGTCACAAAACATTATTTTTACATTATCTTGATAATTAGTTTTTAAACAACATTTTTTAATAATTAATTTTTATAAAAATAATATTGAAGTAAAAAGGTCGAGAAATAGATGGATAGATAGAAAGGATAAATAAATTTATTTTAAAAATAATTCATATTAAAACTATTCTATTAATATTTTTATTTTTTTAATTTTATTAATCTAGTTATTAAATTAAAAAATTTATTATAAAAAATAATTTTATAGAATTGTATAAAATTTTAATAAATTTGACATTTAATTATGTTATTTATTAATTTATAAATTCATATCAACAATTTTAATTGTTAAAATTTTAATTAAATAAAATTATACTAATTTATATTTTAAAGGATTTTTAAATATAAATGTTTTGATCTTTTTATCAAGATTTCTTTTATGATTGGAACGTAGTTGCAATGATAAAGAAAAATTATATTTAAATATAGTAGTTATATATTTGTGAAATTATAATATTTATTTTATTATATTAGTTATTTTTACAATTTTTTATATTAGTTTAATTTTAAAGATATATTTATTATTTAGATATTTTTATAAGTTTAATTATTTTAGATTTATTTATTATTATTGTATTTTATATTTTAATTATATAAATACGTTATATAAAAATATGTTTTAATAAAAAAAAAACAATGAAACAAGATTAATTTAATATTTTTTAAAATTAAATTATTTCAATCGAATTAGATTGTATTTCATATTTTTCAAATCGGTTTAAATTAAATTGTATTATATTTTTAATGATTAATTTGGATAATTTTTTTAGCTAAATTCAATTCAATTCGAATACCCAAAAAAAGAATAATAAAAAAAAAAGAAAAGAGAAGATCGTTAAGGTTAAGGACATGAGCTACTCTCCTCACAGTCACAGCATCACTTCCTTGGAAGAAACCACCCAAACTGAATCAAACGACAATGGAAACTGAGCAAAATGACGGCGTCGTTGTTCAAACGGAACCTTCATGTTCCCACGCCAGCGAGAACGGTTCCGAAGCCAACGACGCTGACGATCCCCTTCGGCAGAGCTCCGATGTGTTGGCGAAAGGCTTGTCTTCGATGCTCTCTTCCGTTATTAAGGATTTCGATTTCAGAGCTCAGCAAACCCTCGAAAGCCAAGAACATCTCTCTTCCGCCATCGATCGTCTCACCGGAGGTTTCTCTTTGGCTTCCCTCCCTTTTTCTCTACCGATTCTACATAATTATGCTAAGTTTTCAATATTAGCAACTCTGTTATTTGTTTTTGTGAAATTTATATTATTAAAAATCAAAATTAGATTCAATTCAGATGTCGTACAATGAAAGATGGTTATTTCTTTTCCTAATGCTGTGCGGTTGTTGTTATTCTTATTGGATGAATTTGCGATGGTATTTCATTGTTAGCATGGGTGGTTTATAAGAGTGAGTTATTGGATGATTGTTATATAGGCTTAGAGCATGTTTGGTATCAGTTGATTTTGGACCTTAAAATAAATTTTTCTCCAAGCGCTCACATATTTTACTTGGTGAATTGAGATCCCTGTCAAATTGTATATTCTGCGTGACCTGCTCAAATGAAATTGCACGTGCAGAGAAAATCATTATATGTGCTACTCTATAAACTTGTGAAGTAAGTAGTAGTAACTCTGGTACTAAACTGTGTAACATTATTTTGTTCAACCTGCATTGTACCAAGGGAGAATGCTCTGTTGATGGATCTAGCACAGGAATCTGGATATACGAACTCGAGTGATATTTTGATCATAATAATCAGTCTTGGATAGGGAGCTGCCTTGAAAACACCATGGCAGGATGGCTGCTATTCTGAGGACTATAGATTCAAGCTAAATAATTTATATCACACATATCTAAATGCTCAAAACTAAAAAAAATAAAAAAACATTACACAAGGTGAAAGGTATATTTATAATTAATAATCAGAAGTCACATTCTTGACCTAAACATACAAGTCGACAAGAAAATTGAATAAATTAAATAAGTGGAAGCCTCCCAGCAGATGATGCTACTACTGCTTCAAGGCTGACTAATGAAGTTTACAAAGAAAGACGGTTAGAACATAACAGATAGTACAGAGGGGGTGAGCAGCAGAACAGAATGATGACTTGGGACAAAAAAAAACAGAAGGCTGAGTGACAGAACAGAGGCAGAGGAAGGGCACGGACCTTTCATTAGATTTTCATGGGAAATGAAAGGGATAAAGGATGTGTAAACAATCGACAAAATGTATCGCAAAACAGAAAGGCGGGTGTGCCAGTAATTTGCCAGAAAAAAGCTGGGCTTTGCCGGAAACAATGACAGTGAGTACTGGGTGTTGATGGTTTGTGTCAAAACTGGTGAGAGAGCAATGCATGCTAGTGAATAATGCTTTGAACAAGGTTTCTGAAACTCAGCACTGTTGTGTTACTGGAGCATGCAAAATTACAGCCGCCTACTGAAAACCACTCTCTATTTGAATCCTGTAGTGATCAGTGGTCCAAAGCTGCTCTTTGATGCCATGATAGTGCAGTAGTGCACTATTGACTACTGTTTTGCTATGAGGTCCAGAGATAGAAACAATCATTCCCACTATTTGCATGTGGTTCCCAGGTTTTTCCCTACCAGATTCTTTGGAAACAACTTAAACCTTGGTCTTGAGTGAGAAAAGTAGGCACCTTTAATACATGGTCAAAACATTTGGTCCTAGTCTCTTTAAGCTTTATATTTTAGAAAAGGCTTAAAGAGATGAGACATTATTTGTTATTCTATGTATAGTGGAAAGAAAGAATGTGGGGATTGCACTTGCACAGGTTTGGATGGTGTACTATAATACTCATCCCCAAACTCATGTTTTAAGAAAAATATGTCCCCAAACTCATCCTTACATAGGCAGCAACTTTAGTGCTCATCCCTGTATCTTATGGGTGTCTAAATGGCCCATATCCAAACCCATTACCCGCCATTTTGATAGACAAAGGTATTGTTTCACATCTTAATTATAAAGACAAAGCTACTAAATGTCCAACCAAAGATACTCCTCTAATAGCAAACTTGAAGAATGCCCCCTGCTGCACCTGCTCAAGCTGTAGTGTCGCAGGTTGACATCGCGGCCTGTTGTGGCTGTAGTTGCTGCTCAATGAAACTTGAGCGAAATGCCCTTTTAACTCTTGGTTTTAAACAATTTGAGGGTTTGTTTGGGGACAATTCTGAAATTTTGCCCCCACCCCTTTTATTTAGGTTCACTTTCGACCAAAGAGGGTCTTTGCATGCCTTTGCTGTCTCACTCCTCTCCAACCAGCCTCTTTTTTGGCTAGAATTCGACATGGGTCTCCCTTTCCAACAAGATTCTGACGTTACACTATTTTCCAGCGAAGATCTAACACTGTTTGGGGAGTTTTCTGCCGAGCTGCTTCTCCTTTTTGTTTTCTGATAAAGACCCATTACTGGCATCATTTTCTGGCATTTTAAACTCTTCTCTGGTGATTTTATCACTGTTCTTCCTTTCCCATGTGCTTTCACTTCTCTATTCAGCAATGACTACAACTCCTAATTCTCCTAACTCCTCTCAGCCACAGGGAACAGCATCCAACGTTGCCTCAGCCTCTGCAACAGTGTCTTCATGTACACTGGTGAAGCCTACCAACAAGAACCTGGATACAGATTGGTAGTGGAATAGTTTAAAAGACATCAATAATAGGAAGGCTGTTACTCGTGACTTTTTGTGGCAAAACCACCAATGGTGGTATTGCTTGAGCCAAGACACATCAAATGGGAGCGTTGTGAGATGTTGACTAGTGTTTGAAGACTCCTTCTGACGTGAAAGAGATACTCAAAGCAGCTTATGCAAAGAAGAAAGCTGAGGAAGAGGCATACTTGATTGAGCCTCAAGAAATCGATGAGAAGTATGAGGTGGAAGAAATTTTGACTATTCAAAGAGGAAAAAAGCAGCAATTTCAAGTGCAGCCACTTGTGAGCCCACTGCCACTGCCAAGAAAGCCAAGAATATCAATCATGGATTTATTGCTGTTTAGAAATTCATAAACGACCATCATATTAGGAAAGGCTAATCATGGATCCTTGTGACAATGAGGCAAGAGTAAGAACAATTCAGTACATGGGGTGATTTCTTTGTAGGAATGGAGTTGCTTTTAATGCCATGCATTCAAAAAGCTTCAAGTTAATGGTGGAAGCTATTGGAGTGTAGACTATGGGTTCCTATCCTGGTTATTATGAGTGTAGACTGTAGAGTTCCTCTCCTTAAAATGGAGTTGGAGTATATGGAGGAATTCTTGAAAACTCATGAAATGGAAAGGAAAAAATATGGATGCTCAATTATGTCCGGGGCATGGGCAGAAAAGAAAAATAGAACCTTAGTTTCTTACTAAATTGTTCAGCAGATTTTATGTTTGTTAAAAATGTTGATTCATCTGCTTATATAAAGGCTGGGGAAAAATTACTTCATCTCTCGGACAATTTTGTTGAGAAGATTGGAGAGCACAAGATTGTGCAAGTAGTCACTAACAATGGAAGCAATTATGCGTTCCAAATTTCATTTTAACAATTTTTATTATTAATTGTTACTTATTTTAGTCTATGAAATTTGGTGTTAGGTAAGTTGTTGCAAGCCAAGAGACTATTTGTTTTTGGACTTCATGTGTTGCATACTGTTTTGACTTGATGCTAGAAGACATTGGCAAGATTGCGAGGGTCAAGAGGACAATACAAAGATGAGTCAGTCTTGTGAGCATCATTTATAACCACTCATTGACCTTGAACATTATGCGGATGTCCACAAAGAAGTCTGAATTGGTTACATTGGAGTGAGAAGGTTTGCCACAACATTCCTCACATTACAAAGGTTGTATAATAAACAAAAAGCAACCTTAAAAATATGTTCACTTCGGATGGGTGGTTGAAGTCCAAGACAGCTAAAGAAACTAAGGAGAAAAGGGCAACCAACACTCTGGTCTTCTTATTGGAACGATGTTATTTTTGAGTCTTCAGCCCTTGTCGAAGTTCTTAGGCTTGTTGACAATAAGATAAAGCCTGTAATGGTTACATTTATGAGGCTATGGATAGGGTCAAAGAAACTATTTGGAATGTATTCCAAGGAAATGAAGATAAGTATTAAGGAGATTTTTTTCAGATAATTGATAGAGGATGGGAGTGTCAGCTTCATCATCCATTGCATGTTGCAGGTCATTTCTCAATCCTGAATGCTTCTATGGCAATTCAAGAATTGTAAATGATGCAGAAGTATGGAAGGGCTATATAAATGCATTGAGAGGCTGTCTGAAAATGAAGAGGAGGTAGATAAGGCTTCAATAAAGTGGTGCACATATATAAGAGCTGGAGGCCTCTTTGGTTTGAAGGCAACAAGAAGACAAAGGGCTACAATGGCTCCTGGTATGAGGTTCCTTAATAATTTGAATTACATGGGCATGATGTAATTATGTTAATGACAATGCTAATAAACCATTGCATTGCAGCTGAATGGTGGAAGAGCTATGGACCACATACTTCATATTTGCAAAAGATTGCCATTGAAGTGTTGAGTTTGACCTGTAGCTCACCCGGTTATGAGGGAAGTTTGAGAACCTTTGATCATGTAAGTAAATGTCAAATAAGTTGAATTCAAAGATAAAGCTCTTATTAATGAAACTAACTTTTTTAAAAATTATACAACAGATTTATTCTAAAAGAGAAGCAGGCTTGAGCGTCAAAGGTTGCAAGACTTGGTTTTCATTAAATATAACCAAGCTCTTAAGGAGCATTTTGAGTGTCATGATGTGGTGGAACCCATTCTCCTAAAGGATGTTGATGATAGTAATAAGTGGTTGTTAAGAGAAATAGATGATGATGAAGAAGATGCTGAAGATAAATTGGTGTTTGATGATGATATATTGACTTGGGGAGCTGTTGCCAATGCAGCTGGGGCTGGTGAGCCTTTAACCTACACCAGCGGGCAAACAAGAACAAAGAATACAGCTGCACCTGCTTCTAGTTCTAGGCCTTCAAGCTCTAGAGGAAGAGGAAGGAAGTTATACAAGAAGAACAACAACAATGTGTTGATAAAGAAACTGAATAAGAGGAGGACGAAGTCCACAAAAGTAGTGATGAAAGTGAAAACGAGGAAAAGATGGAAGATCTTGGAGCTGTAGATGATAATGCCTATTAAAGAATTTGTATTTGAATTTTAATATTTAGTTGCTCTGAGCCTTAGAGACTTAAACTTGTCTAATTCCTTACTTTTTGTTGCTATGGTCTTATGGACATGGGTGTTGAGTTCTCAAATTTTAACTCTTGAAATTTAATTATGAATGTCTTTAATTTCAGTATTATTTATTTATTTTTCAGCAATTAAGACGAATATGTTAGACGGCAACTGTAAAGTGTTGGGCTTTTCTATTTTTACATGAGAAAGTCATTAAAACAAGATTTGAGTTCTAATTGTAAAGTTGGTATGACACCTTTGGTTTAACACTGCTTTTACCCTCAAAATAATTTGTTTATTGGAACAAGTTATGCTGGCAAGTTATATGGTCCATATGGGCTAGTTCGTTAAGCTGTGAAGGGTTCATTTCATAGCTTCCCGGTGTGGGAGAAGAGTGAATATTAACTAACACCTTGGTTTAACCACTTTATTATAAAACACCAGAATAGACTTCATTCCATCTCAGTGGAATAAGGAATTTAAGTTAGCATCTATATGGTATGGTGATACAGGCCCATTAGTGAATCAGAGGAGCGGGTCCAAGGTGTAGCATGCATATACCAGAAGGGAAAAGGTAATAAAGGTGTATGTAGTTCTGAAATACAAGGTGGGGAAAAGAGAAAAAAAGTTTAAGGAAGAAAATTGTTAGTGAAGGCATTTTGTTGCCTAGAGTAAGAGGCTCTCAGTTCTGGGAATTGAGAGAGTTGTTTTCTGTTATTCCTCATGTATCACCATACACATATATCATATATACTACATTCTCCACTAATAACATATACTTTTGCTCCATCTCTGTAATTGGTATCTTCCGCACTTTAGATCCATTAATGCTATTTTCATCAGCACCTAACATATGGTGTAGCAAGTTTTATCGGAGACGCATTTCTTAGCATCAAGCAAAGCGTGTTTTACTGTGAAGCAAGAGTGCCAGAACCAAAAGTTTGGTGTGCCATCTAACATCAATTAGATGTTCTACAGACTTTAAAAAAAGAAGAAAAAAAATATTACACTCCTCCCAAGACAACTAACCTATATGTTGTCGGCATGATGACAAAACCTTGTTCTCTAGAAATCTGCTCTCCATGGAATCTTCATCAACATGTCAAACTTACTGCTGTAGTATACTAATTTGAGTTTCCATTGCTAACATGCTATAATTTCAGTTCAGTTATGCTTAATGTTAATGTCCCTGCTAAAGTTTCTCCTATTATCTAAGGACGTCTTAATTTCTTAGCGCTCTAGGTTTCCAATTTGCTGACCGGGAGTTCATCTTTTCTTTTGCAGAACTTGATCAATTACTTGAAGATGCACCTTTGCCATTTATAATGCAGCATGCTGCCAAGATTTCTAGTGTTAGGAGAAGAGTTTCATCACTGAATTCACTTTTAAAATCCATACAAAGCCGTATTGATAATATAGATCGCATGCTGTCTATTGGCACCACTCATGGTAACCTTTAGAAGAGTTTCATTTTATACTTATTTTCTAATTAGTAACCTTGAGTATTGGATTTTTTTGGTGGGTTTTCCTCCAGATTTCTCTCTTCAGCCAGTATACAGTTTTATTGCTCTGTGCAAGATTCAAATAAAATTTATAGTGATAAACTATCTGACCTTTTTGTCGACAATTTATTCCTAAAAGGTTCAAGAATAAATTTCTAATCATTGGTTACGAATTTCATCCCGACAAATCTAAAATTGTGGCATGTGAGCTGATCAGACCTATTATAATTTTCCCCTTCTTTTTTACTGTGCGCGAGTGACTGACTCTAGTCAGTCAAATGATTTCGAATATGTGCTATCAGATATAACAGCATTCTTTTTTTGTTTTATGTAAATCGCCTTATTATTATTATTATTATTATTATTAGTTTAGGTCGGATTGTTATTTGCTTTTATTATCTCAACTGGCTTTCCCTTTAGTGCTTGTGCTGTAGGACCAAGTTGTCCAAGAATAAGAGGTCCAGGTTTGCTAGCTTGACAGTCGTCAGAGTTGATTCTTGTCAGTTACATTGGAAGACTACGGAATTTTTTCTCTACAAAATGAATTATCAAGGGGCTGTTTTTTGTTTTTTTTTTAAAACAAATTTCTGTTTTTAAAATCAAAATCAAAGAAAAAGAAACATGTTTGAAAAGAGTAGTTTTTAAAAACTGTTAAAAAATAATACCTCTTTTTCAGTTTTCAAAATAACTATAAGCTGTTTTAATTCCCTATTTTCTGCTTTCTATTAATCTTGTTCTTCCTTGTGGTGCATCATCTTCTTCCCCCATTTAATCTCTTCAACTCGAATCTAAAAGTCAATTTTTGAAATTGTTCTACAAAATAGTTTTTAAAGCTCAAAAAACCAAATCACAACTAAATAGATCCTGTGTAGTTGCTTCCATGTAAATACCATGGAAACTGGTATTTTGTACATGGCCATAGACGACTTTAGGACATCAGGATTCCTCTTCTTAGCCTAGCTGTGACCTGCTTTCTTTTTAGTTGGAGAAAGTTCCCCGACAACTTTTCTTATTACTTTACAATTGAGTTTTATCCTTTAAGAGGAAGTCCTGAACCCACATGCACTTGCCTTGAGAAAACAACGGGATCAATCACTCTAGCTGGCAGATTGCCGATCAATCATCGCATCATTGTAAGTTATCTTATCAGGTAGCTCAGGAGCATCATAGCTGCTCTGGCTTGAAATGGAAAGTGGCCAGTGTGCTTTGTATGCTTAAATCTGCTACTAGGGCCACTGAAGATTTTGACAACCCTATTAGTTATAATGTCTACGATATGATTCTGACGAGAACCAAAGGACTTGAGGTACTTTCCCTGCAGAAAAAAGTAAGGAACCTTGAGAGCTGATTGGGATTTACTACTTGACAAACTGATCAGAACTCCAGGCATGTGGCAATCTGATTTAGAATATTGCCAACTTGCCAATGTGAATGATATGCATTTGTAGATGACAGGAAGGTCAAGCGTGACATAAGATATTTGGTAACAATCGGATAGATAGTGATTCTGTTTGAATTACAATGGTCAGTAATTGGATAAATAGCTTTGTACAATGGTTAGTAATTGAATGGCCTGTACTACACTAGTTTGCATTGATTTGATTATCAATTTAAATACTTCAACCTTTTTTA
Organism: Canavalia gladiata; assembly: GCA_037954105.1. Classification (NCBI taxonomy): domain Eukaryota; kingdom Viridiplantae; phylum Streptophyta; class Magnoliopsida; order Fabales; family Fabaceae; genus Canavalia; species Canavalia gladiata. The sequence continues at coordinate 34,746,737 of CM075663.1, forward strand.
TTCATATTCCTAATACAAACTTGTTCTCTACCTAATTTTGCAGAGAAAACAACCACTGAAGCTTCTGGATGAAATGTCATTGGCTGCTTAATCAACTTCCATTGATTCCATATGTACTATGTAATGCACCCTTAGCCCATTGAATTCTTCTTGTTAGGCTTAGACATGCTTAGTGCCAGTTAAGGACTTCAGAATTGGCATCCAGTTACAAGTTGTATTTAGGTTGCTTTTGATTATCACTGTGTCTGAAATCTCAAAAATAAAATATAAAATTCATTTTCATTCACTAATGGATTCTTATTTTAAATTCAAAACTTGTCTTTCATGACAAAATTTAGTTTATTAACAAATTATTTTGCCGTGTAAGAATTTGGATATTCTATCACTTTTGATAGTATGTTCATGTCATTTTATATGCTTTTCAATGCATATCCTACTAGGAAACTGTCATTTCCCATTCCCTGCAGCTAGGAAACGAAAAAGAAATGAGGAAAACGGGAACCCATAGTATGGTGGGGCTACTTAGCAGGTGCCCATCTAAATTAGCATGCATTGTTTGTTGGTAGTAAATTGGCCCATTTAATTTGTTTGAACTTCTGAAACAAAGTGTGCAACCCAATTCCATTGAACCATTGGGTCCACCATGCATCGCACCATCTAGACGTCTACATGGGTAATATAGACTCTTAATATAAGATAGCCGTGCATTTTTTTTTTTACATATATTATAAACGCAAGAGATTCGAACGATTTGGTGACACATGCAAAATTTCCCATGCATCACCAAATCTTGTTACCTGAAGCAGATGACCAGAATCATGCCTGGTTTGCTCTTGTCGTTTTGTTGCACCACTGACGGAAGGAGAAAAAGAAAAGGCTACATCTCAGCTCCAACCCTTCTGATTGAGAGCTACAGTAAAACCGTAAAAAGTTGTCCATGCAGTACTAAATTCCAAAGGGACCCAAGCCTATTGCAGTTTTATGACATACTCTAACATAACAACAACAAATTATCCTTCCCAGTCCAGCTCATGTAGATACTGTGATGTGAACTCTAGTAGTTCACATGACCCCACACTGTAGTACGGATCTCATAGGTGGAGCATTATTCTATTTCTAAAACAATCACCCATGCACCTGGCCTTGAATCTTACAAGGGGACACTGCAATGTAGATGAAGATGAGGACAGATATTTTTCCCAAGTCAGCCATATCTTCCTCAAATTTCATGTCAAAGTTTTTGAAAAGTAGAGAGACTAAATATTAATAGCTAGTGATTAATTTAATCATCATAAACCCGTTAACTATTTATCCTTGCAACACAGAAATTATTTGTTATTTTTGTCTGCCCTCCTCATCTTATAGATACCGACTCTCATCCCTTTTTAGCCGTTAGCATTTTAGCAACAGCACCCTCTCCCTTTCTCATCCCTTTTTGTGCCCTGACCCACCCCCTATGCAAGAGAGAGAAGGGGGAGGGGGCAGTGATGCATATGATAGGGTTAAAGGGATTGGATGAGGGGGAATCTATGCAGAGCCCGACTGTACATGAGCACGTTCTTTCTTTGATGCCCCAAAGCTTCCCTCAGCCTTTTGCAGGCTCTCTCTCATTATTCAACAAACAAGTTGTTTTCTTTTATGAGACACAAAAAATCAGATCAAGGAGATCATGCTTTAAATATACACACCCTCCAATTGAATATTTAATCAATGGGAGCCTCTGTGGCAGGTTTATAGAATCTTTTAGACTTCATTGTCTTTCATTAATTAACCTGGGGTTGCTTTTCAGCTGATTTACCTCGCAAGATAGAAATGATTGCACGTATCCTCAACCCTATATAAAGTGAAGAGAAAGTAATGATAAAGTTGAGCTCACTAACCAAAACAACCAAACTAAACTACTTATAAGTCACATCACACTATCCTGGCCAGACTTCCATAGTGCAATTAAGAATACCATTTAATTAGCAAAACATGGCAAGAATCCAGGGTTTATTAGGATTTTGGGAATCATTTTGGGGCATGTGACCCTAACAACGCCACAACAAGTCAACAACCACACTTCCCTCTACAAGTGCAAAGGCAGAACTACCCTTTACACTGCTGTATTGGGACACACTAAACAGACATCAGCAGCATGACTATCAAAAGAAGTGATCGGGTAGGTGCATCCATTTTCACGTTGTCACAAAGCCCAAACTCTAATGGGAACAACCAAACAAATGTGGCATTATAATGGAGTTACCCACTTAGGACTGGTCAAATACCACGCCCATATCATATCAAATGCATCAAAATCCGAGTATGAACGGAGACGCCTTAAAAAAGTTAGTAGGAAACGATAAGATGGCTCATTCCTGTAAATGCTGGCTAGATTGGCAGGCTAGGTTGATGGCTTACTTGGCATGCCATACACATATGCCCATCAAATATTAGTTATTTAAAACATTTTTATTTAAATTTTATAAAAAAAAAAGTTTGTATTAAATCTTTTTCATTTTAAAAGAACAAGATTTTGTTTTATTTTTCACCGATATTTTATATTTGAAGTAAAATATACGTAGCATTTTTATTCTTATAAATATAATTTAATTTAATTTTAATCATCCAAAATTTTAACATGACATGACATTACCATTATCTCAAAGATTGTTGCAATGTTACCTTAACATGTCCACACATTACTATTGAGCGATTTTGAAATTAATAAATTGATAAATTTATATTTAATTATTTTTACAATAATTAAAATAGAATCAAACCGTTTTATTGATAAAAATTCAAAATGTTTTACAATTCCTTAAAATAACAAATTATAAAAGTAGAATATAAAATATTAAGAGACAAGTTCCTTTAAAAATTAAAAAATATTTTTTTAAAAATTTTAATATAATAAAGGTACATTAAAAAAGGGCATAATCATAAAAAAAAAAACTGACAAACATTAAATATTATATGTTTTAGTGGATATAATTATTTTTGAATTTGTATGAAACACTGATGGTGGTTGGGAAGAACCGGAGACGAATTCCTAAAATGAGAATTATTTAATTATTTGGATATGGATGAAGTATATTCTTGGTGCATGCTGTGGTGTGTAGCTATGCTATGGCGGGGATGAGAAAATGTCAAATCAATGGTCGGGATTATTAGTTCATAGTCATAGAGTCATAGACACAGCCCCAAAACCCCAAAGCATGCGCGCAAGTGAAAGATGGGACGGCACTCGCCGCGACAAAACCCCGGTACTCTGCTCGACAACGACAACTGAATTTTGTGTAAAATGAACTCACGTGTTTGCATCAAATATTCACACTTTATTTATACCAAGTTACCAACTTGCAAATAAATAAACAAATTTTCACCCTAACAAGAATTAAAAGAAAAGTCTCGCCAAGCAATATTCTTAAACCATTAAAAATTTTAAAAATAAATTCTCTTAAAAATTAGATGAAAATATGTTAAAAATAATAAATAACAATAATATTTTTTAATTATCATCCAGTATCTTAAAAACACTGGTTAATAATATTTTTCCTAAAAAAAATGAACATTTACTACTAAATCGGCTTAGAGGCAAGTAGCAATAGATAAAAGTAATTTGTATAAAAAATTTAATGAACATATGATTAATTTTATACTCTTCTCTAATACTTATAAACATGTATACAAACACTTTCTTTTTCATTACGAAATTAAACCATAACTTGTAGATCGAGAATTTAAGAGGTGTAATGAATATGGTGCGTGGGAATTAGATGTTTTAAAATTGCTACAATCTAAGGTGGAAAGGCACCTATAAAAATAACTGTAAAAGGATGGTGACCATTTCGATAAACATTAGGGACTTGACAAAAAGTTTCGAACCATTTGATGAGATAACGTAACAGATTTCAAGCGAAACACCAATAATTTTATTGATATGCGAGTTAGAAAAGAACTTGTCTCCTCCCATCGACATCCGTTACACTGACTGATCCAAGCACGAGACTATTCATTCATTTGTTTATGACAATAAAAAGCCCCGCTCTCTCTCATAGAGTTTGGCTTTTATGGTGGCTAGGCTGAAAAGTATGGCAACATGTTGGCCACGTGATATTAGCATATTCCTATTCTTTATAAAAGAAAATTTGAAGCATGATTATGTATACTATCTCCTTGGTTGGTAGTTGTTATACCTTTATTTTCTGTCACTTCTACTATCCAACTGTTAGTGGTTCAGGGAAGGATGGGTGTAATATAAAATTCTTTTAATCTGGTTTGGGTTAGGAATAGAAATTCATAAATCAACCCAGGCAACTAAACACAAGCTTAATTCCCCAAGTGTGTATAATTTGAATGTGACCAAGGCCTGGGCATAGTACCACGGAATAGGAACCATTTCTATCGCGGTGGGGAAGAATACGATAAAAGATAGAAAATGGGGGGGTCCAAAGGCATTGAACTTTTAATCATATCCTTTCCTTCAATTACGCAGTTTGGTTTATAGCAAATATCAAATTGCTTGCAGCAAACAGGAAATGGACCTACCATATCTAATTAAGGATGGACCCATGGCGGGATAATCATGTCCAGGGAGGGAGATCTCTTTTCACTTCAATGGGATCGAGTGAAACTAGTTTATCCGGGGACAAAGATGACCCAATTTTGTGGATGTTCTGTTCCAACCCTTCACCAAAATCTTGGACGCACAGAAAGGGAAAACTTAATAGTGAAATTGTGTTAAATTATCATAATCTGTTCTGGGAACTCATCCCATGTCCCCAATCAAAGTACACATCTTGATTAAAAGAAAAGAAACTTGTCCCACCCAATTGAATCTTCCATAAAGGTCACACACTCAGCTTCAGGTGTGGACCACCAACCACCCCCCTTACCCCCATTAAACGTCCCCGAGAAATAGATATAAACATGCATATATCATAGTATATCATAAATCATAAAAAACCAAGTGAATACAGAATTACAGATACATCAATTTGTCACATAGCTGAAATAAATAGTTAAGAGTTAAATGCAAGCAGAGAGTGAAAATAAAATAGTGGACATGAAGGTTTGGGATCAGACTGACGTGCAAAAAATAATTCAGCAGAGCTGGCGCTTCTGTTTGAATCTTTGGCATCATTTCCCAAAACACTTCACAGCATAAACAACAAAATAAATAATCAAATTAAAATAAAATAAAGTAAAACTCAGAAGCAGACAGACTAGATAAGCTCAACATGTTACCACCACAGATCTCGAAATATTTTAACAAAAAGAAAAACACATTTTCATTATTGAATTACAAAAATTAAAAAATTAGAGATTCCATATCTTTGTGAACAGAAACTAACAACAGGCATCCATGGAATTGCACTGTAAAAAAACCAACTAAGTTAGCAACAGTAACTGGATCTTTATCAGCATGAAAATTAAGGGAACAACAAAAGCATCTAAAAATCCCACCCTCCCCACCTCGCGTATTTACATTAATCTAAAAACCCTTAAAAGGAAATCAAATTAACCCCCAATCAATCAACAATGCCCTCACCTCCTGCAATATTTCCATTCCAAGATTAGCAAAACACCAACAGAGATTGATTAAGTTGCAAAAAGGTAAAAACCAAAAAATAAAATAAAAATTAAAAAACCCCTAATTAACACGTTACTCTCTCACTCACTCCCTCTATGATTTTGATTTGAAGGGTATTTATGTCAATTCCGAATCCTACCACTGTGTTGGTGGCTCTTGTTACTAACCGCGCCTTCTTTCTTCTGAGGAGAAGAAAAGAGTTGACCGAACCCAAAAACCGAACCGGATTTCGAACCGCCACGTAGGGAACAAACCGGAACGTTAAGAACCGGAGTGACCCGAACATTGGCCGAATAAGACCGTTCCATTCCCCTATGCTTGAACCGTGGCCCACCGTTGAAGCTGCTAGGGCTACTCGAGCTTCGTTCCAAACTCTGAAACACTATTTTTCCGGAAGAGTTCATTCTAGGGCTATCCACCGAAACCCCCCTGCAGCCTACCGTACTTTGTTCCCTTCGGATCGGGCTCCTCCCGACCCGGTTATGCTGATCCGTTTTGTTTCCGTCGAAGGACCCCGCCCTTGGCTTAACAAACCGAACCCTAGGGTTCGGGTTTCGGTGGATTGAGATCTGATTCGGGTTCGGGTTCGGTTTGTCAGAATCGAGCGAGAGTCTGGGAAGATCGTCGTGCTCGTGGCTTGAAGAAGAGGAAGAAAGCGAGAGTCGCGAGGAGGAGATGGAGACAGATTCGTTGTCGGAAGAGTTATTCAACAACGGCGCATTCTCCGAGGAAAACGACGACGTCGTTTTCGATGTTCCGCGGTGGAGCAAATGTTTCAGCGATTTTGAAGTGGAGGAAGACGAAGACGACGTCGTTTTGGACGTTGCAGTTGCGTTTGTGGTTTGGTAGAGTTTTTTTAAGCACAATAGGTCTTTCCAGCGGCTAGAACAGCGAGGAGCTTTGGGAGAGAAGAGGTAGGGGTCGGTGGTCGCGACAGCGGAGGGAGATTTTGGATTTTCTGGCGAGGTTTGAGGTTGCGAGGGTTTGAGATGGAGAGGGAGGAGTTTTCCGTCGGAGAAGAGCTGGTCGGCGGAGAGCATGGTGGCAGGGTGTTCGAGAGGGAACTCGAAGTCTGGTTGTTCATGATCAGGGTCGGTGGATCCGCGAGGAGTGAGCCAGGGAAAATTTTCCGGCGACATTCCGATGTTGTTGACGCAAGCAGAAGCCATTGTTGTTGTGGATCATGTACAGTGAAAGATAAAAGGAGAGAGAAACAGAAAGAGAGGGTTATTGTGTTAATGAGTGTTAACGGAACTGTGTATTTGTTTGTTGCTGTTGATAAGATTTGAAGAAGTTTGAAGTAGAAAGAAAAAGGAGTGCTGAGAGAGAGAGAGAGTACAGTGTTGGGGTTTTCCGATGGTGGCTGCCACAAAGAGGGCACATATATAACAGTTTTCCATCTACATGGAAACTAGGGCCACGTGTCTCCCCCTTTTCTCTCTCTCTCTATCTATCTATCTATTTGCCCTTGTTTAATTTAAATTCAGATATTCAAACATTAAAAAAAGAAAGAAATAAAAAACTTAAAACCCAATTTTTACATTTTCTTTAGTTTCCACTCTCTATATGTCAAAATATTTCTCATTTTATTTCTAATATTTTATTACTTCGGATACAATCTCCATTACTATAATATTACCTTTTTTGTAGATCTATATTTTATTATAGGAAATAATAATTTAATAGAATTTAAATAAAATAAATTATTTTAAATTTATTTTAATATAAATTTATTTGATATAATTAATAATAAAAAAATTTAATATATTAATAAACACAAAATTAAAATAAATAAATAATAATTTTTTATTCAAAACTATAAAATTTAATATAATTAATATTTTTAATTGAAATTTACTATATAACAAATTTACTGTATATGAATAAGTATAAATTAGAAAAATAATTAATGATTAAAATTATTTACTTTAAAATTAATTCATAACACTTGCTAATTACGGATTTAGATAAGCTTCCCAAGTTTGCCAAACTTTGTCCATGCTAAAAATATTAGGTTGGACCGAGTATTGAGGTTAAGTTAAATGACATTAAAGGATACTTAATTAAAAACGAGTTTTAAAAGGTAAAAAAATTCTAACTTCACCTAAATTGATATTTTTATTTAATTTTTTATTAGCTTTCATTTTACTTTATTATTATTTTTTTATAAATGATATTTTTAAATAATAAATATATGGGTAACCCTTGTTACCCAACTTGGACTTGCTTTCATTTAGGTTAACCAACATCTTTTAGAAAAACTAGCATATCCCCGCTTAGTGAATATTTCTCGAGAAAGAAGAAGAAAACGGAAGAGAATAAGAAAATAATAAATATAATAGATAATATGGTTAAAAAATGAAAATATATAAGAATATTTAAAGAAATAAAAATTAATAGTTTTCTAATTTTTAAAAATATTAATGATGTAGTTAAAAATTCTACCAGTTATTATCGAGTGACTAAAATAAAATGCACATGAAAAAATCAAAATATAACTGGAAGAATCAAGGTAAAGTTTTCCTTTTAAAAATTGTATTAAATGTCTATTTGACTCGATATTATACAATTGATTAAAAATTTGATGCTTGTACAGTTACCTTTCCTAAAGAAAAGTACAGCATCGTAGGAGATATTCTCACTTTTAATTATGATTATTCTATTCTATAACATAAAAATTAATTAAACAATTCAGACTTTTAATATTAAAGAGAAAAAATGTAAAAATAATGGTATTTTTATTTTTTAAAATATTTTTTTGGTTTTTGAAAAATTAAAAATTAAAAACATGGAAGTGTTTTTTTTGTTTTTTAAAATTATTATAAAATCAATTTTAAAAGAAATATGGAAAATAAGTAAAAATATATAAAATAATACATGAAAGAGACTAAGCAATAGAAATAAAAAAAATAACAAATTTTTTATTTTTTACTTTTAAAATTAAAAAAAAATTATTTTAAAAGTAGTTTTCAAAAAATTAAGCTTCGTTCAAGGTTATTTTTAATTTTGAGTTTCAATTTTTTAAAAACTAAATCTAATTTTAATTTTAAAGTTTATCCGTTATTAATCGAGTGAAAAAAACATAAAAAAAATCAAAATATATACATGAAAGAATAAAGTAAAGTTTTCCTTTTATAAATTGTATTAAAATGCACATAAAACTGTATATATATATATATATATATGGAAGAATCAAGCTAAAGTTTTTTTTTTATAAATGTATTGAATGTCTATTTCACCCAATATTATATAATTGATTGAAGTTTTGATGCTTGTAAAATTACCTTTCTTAAATAAAAGTCAGTATCGTTGAGATATTCTCACTTTCAATAATGATTATATTATTCTATCACATAAAAAAAAATTAAACGGTCGAAACTTTGAAAAATAAAGAGAAAATTCAAAATTGTTACAATAAGGGTATTTTTATTTTTAAAATAAAAAAATAAAAAATAGGATAGTGAAAGGAAGTGAACGAAAAATAAAATAAAATAAAATAATACACGGAAAAGTAAAAGATAACTGAAAATTAAAATTCAAAACAGTTAAAGTTGTTAATTTGTTAATTTTAAAAACGATATTACTTTTAAAAATCAATTTCAAAACTCTACTTATCAAATAATTTTTTATTTATTCTCAAAAAAAATATTTTAAAATAAAAATTAATAATATCTTTTTTATTTTGTTAACTTTGTTTTTAAATTTTTAAGTTGTGTTGATTTTTATTTCAGTTTTTTTAATTATTTTATAAAACAGTTTTTAAAATTCAAAATTAAAATCAACTCAAGCACCTCCTAATTTTATTTCATTTTTTGAATTAAAACACATGTTTATTGATTTGGAACATAATACTAAAATTTAAATTAGAGTTAACTAAAATAATAATAACCTTAAAACTTAATCTAACTCTGTATACTTAATTAAAATCATCATCTTTAAAGGAAAATATTTTTAAAAGTCACACTGATTTTTATTAGGTTATGTTCTTTTTATTTAATTGAAATTTTAAATTATTATTTATGATTTTATATTCATTCTAAATATTAATTTAGCTTAAATTTTAAATTTTTATATACTGTAACAAATTTGGAATATATTTACTTAAAATAAATACAAAATCTAAAATTAATATAATATTATTTTTAATTTATTTTTAAATCTTAAAATTTAATATATCATATAAAAAATTTATCATATTTTGATAATAAAAAAATTAATTTTATCATCAATATTATAATTTTGTTCTTTTATCTTTTTATAGATACAATATCGATTACTATTACTGAAAAATTACTTGTAATTTTCAATCTCTTTTTATTTATAAATTTTATTTAAATTTAAAACATATCTGTATAATGTACGAATAATATGCTAGTTTATATTAAAAATAATATTATATTTTACAAGATTAGAAAGCTTAATTTTATTCAAATTCAAATGTAATTTAATTAAATTTAAACAATACTTTTTTATAAATAATATGAAATTTATGTTATATATTAAAGTAGAGTCATTATTTTTTGAACGAGAGTATCATAAAAATCACCTTTTTATTAAGTCACGTTAATTTTTTTAATTAAATATTTAATTTTTTATTCTTATTAATTAATAATTTTAATTTAATTTAAATATTAATATTAACTAATTAAAAAGTTACTTTGTATCTTAGATAAATTAAATTTATAATTATTATAATCTAGATTATCTTATATATATAATTTAAATTTATAAAAAAATTGTTATAAAATTAATAATAATCTTATTTATTTTAAAATTTATATTTATTTAATTTATTATTAATATAATATTTATTATTACTGATCAATATACTCATAAAAAAAGTATTTAATATTTTTTGTTTTAATTTTATTTATATGAATATATCTAATGTGAAAATATCCATATATTGCACAGAATATATATAATAATTTAAATATTTATAATGAGATACTTAATATATAAATAAAACTTAATTTCTTGAATTCTCTTGATTATTAGAGAGGTTTTGTGAATCCAGAATGTAAATAAAATAATATATTATATTATTAATCCTCTTGATTAATCCATTAATATAAAATTATTAGTTTTATTATGCGATAGCCTGATTAGTATTATAACATTTTTCAAACAAATGTAAAATGAGTCAAATGATAAAACCATTGCATTCACTGTTTCTTCAATGCAAAAAAACGTAATTGAGAGTAAAATCGATTTGATGGCTACCAAAAATTTGAGTTGACCATGAAATAAATTACTTTATAAATAATTTAAAATTTTAATTTTGTATAACACACGACATATATAAAGAGATTGAATAATGTATTAGTGATAAATTATTATTTATAAAAAATTTCTATAGATATTAAAAAGCTTGAAGAGATAAACATAAATATTCATATCAAATGTTATAAAGTTCATATTTTTAATCCAAATGTTATGTTTAGCTTCTATTATTGTATAATAGATACTTTTATTTATAAAAAATGATATAAACACTGTCAAAAAATATAAATTTTAGTGTTTTTACTAAAGTCTCATGTGTATTTTTTTATTTTTTATTTTATATAAATTTTATTTATTTTTGTGAATTTAAATTAGTTCTTCATTAAATATTTAATTGTTTTTTATTTTAAACTAATATAAAATTAGATATATATTTTTTTAAGATTAGTTCAACGAACTTGCTAGATACATTTGACAAATTAAATGAATTTGTTGTCTATATCATTTTTTCTATATTTATCTAAAAATATATTATTATTATTATTATTAAAATATTTAAAAAATTATTTTTTAATAAAATATTTAATTAAATTATAAGTTCCAACAATTTTGTTAATTAAGTTATTAAACTTGAGTTTTGAATTAAATAAACTTATCTTAAGTTAAAAATTCCGGTCATTAAATAAATGAATTCATCTTCAATTATATATAATTCTATTTATTGATTTGTAAAGTAGTTTAATAAATAAATATTGTATATAATTAAAAAAATATTATATAATTATTATTTTTGGTATAAAAAATATATAATTTTTAAATTAAAATATATATTTTTTGAATTTGTATTATTAATTTGTTATTAAACTCATATAATTATTATTATAGTATTAATATCTAAAACTTATTTTTCTTTTAAGTCAAACAAATAAGAATAAACATTTTATTTTCATTTATAAATTATACTTAATTTAAAAAATATCCATATATTATATAGAAAATATAATAATTTAAATAAAATATAAAATGAGATATTTACTGTGTAAATATTTTAATTTTATTAGGTAAAATAATTTATTTTACTAGTTAGTAGCATTTTTTATACCGTTGTTAATGATTTTTAAAAAAAATTATTCTATTTTTTTTTATTTTTTTCAACTTTTAACTAAAATATTTTGTTTTTTTATTTTTAATATATTTTTATAATTTAATTTTTTATTATTTTTTTTTATAAATTTAATATTATTTTATTTTTATAATAATATTATTAATTTTAATAATTTTTTTTATTATTATAAAATTTTATATTTTAACTTATTATTTTAATATATTATACTTATTTTAAATATTATTTTATTTATTTTATTTTATTAAAATCTTTTCTATGTTTGATAAAAATTTAAAATTATAAAAATAATTATATTTAAAAAAATTTCATTTAAAATTTTTATATAAAAATTAAAATATATAAATATATTTTTACTTAAAAATAAAAATTTATTTAATTTAATTTAATATTTTTTATTGAAATATATATTATGTTATTTAATTATATTTTTATTTATTATTTATTAGATAGTTTAACAGTTAATTTTAATAAATATTTTTAATTAATTGATAGTTTATTAAATTTTAATTTTACATTTAATTTATCTGTTAATTTTTTTAAATATATATTTAATATAAAAATTAAAAATATTAATTTAAAAAAATATTATTAGTGGAGTTTTATGAACCCAGAATGTAAATAAATTAGTATATTATTTTATTAAACCTCTTAATTAATTCATTAATATAAAAATTATTATTTTGATTATTTTATTATGTGATAGCCTGATTAACAATATAATATATTTTAAATAAATGTAAAATGAGTGAAATGATTAAAAGAATTGGATTCACTATTTTATGGAAAAAAAAAGTCAACTGATAGGTTAAAAATCGATTTGATGGTTAAATAAATGTTCAGTTGACCATGAACTAAATTAATTTAAAAATAATTTAAGATTTGATCTGTTAGTTAATTTATTAAACTTAAAATTTAAATTATATATTTATTTAAATTAAAAATTGAGATTGTTAAATAAATAAATTCATCTTATATTATTTATAATTCTATTTGTTTGATTTGTAAAGTACTTTAATAAATAATTTTTTGTACCTAATTAAAATAATATTATATTATTATTTTTTATACATAATTTTTAAATTCAATTATATATTTTATTTTTGTTGAATTTGCATTATTAACTTTTTTATTAAAATCATATAATTATTATTATAATATTAATACATAAATTTCAATTTATTTTTAAGTTAAGAAAATGATATTTGTTATCTTAAATAATAATATTTTAATTTTAATAGGATTACATTATATTAATATCTATTTGTCTACAAGATTTTAGTTGAAGGTGAATTTATAGTGTTTATAAATAATTTATTTAAATGATTGATTTATGTAATTTAAGCTAATAAAATAAATTAAATTTCGGTAACTTTTAACTAACTTGAGATCTAGTTAAAGAAAAAAGATTAGAAAATATAATTATATATCCACATAATAATTTATATCCGATATATTTAAATGTTAGTTGTCTGTTTTTTATTTTTTTAAAATATGAATTGTTGGATTTGGACGTCTTACCTGTAGACATACAGTTAAAAAAATTCTATTAAATTGAGTTAAGTTTCTGGTTAAACTAATTTGTATTAAATTAAGTTAAGTCAAATTGAATTTGACTTAACTCATTTATATCTTTGTATGAAAGGAAAATATAATTGTAATGCGAGATGTTTATTTTTATATATTTGACTTAACTTATTTCTAATTTATTTGAAAGAAAAAATATAATTCTATTGCAAGATATTTATTTTAATATATCTGACTTAATTAAATTTTTAATTTTATTTAAAAGAAAAAACATAATTCTGAAGGGAGATATTCACTTTATCTATGAAACACATAATAATATTTTTTTATTAAATGATTGGGCAGAAATATAATTTCAACATACACTATTTATAGCCATTAAATTTAATTCAAAAGTTGAAATTTAAGTAATTTATATAATTTTATATTTAAATTTTATTATTTATTATACGTAAAAAATTATACAGATAAGATTTTTGCGTCTGCTTAATTTAAGAAAGTTGAAAAAAATTTAAATAAGTTGAGATAAAATTACATTAAAATATAGTTTCATTGGAAATGTAAAAAAAAAATACTTTAATGATAAAAATAAACGGGACTTTATACAGCCAAGCATAATAAATACCTTTTATTACTTTTTAATGGTTGAATTTATTAAAACTTACCCGTTTATAAATTTAAAAAATAAAAATTAAAGATTTTTTCTTTTTACAAAAACGTTTAGATGAATTAGTTCTAAAGACTTACCGGATTCAAGATATGCCTCAATATTTAATAAGCCCTTAACATTTTAAAATAAATTAAATATATATAAAAATCACAAACTATTTTTATATATTCTGTATGAAATATCTCAATAAACTTCACTTACAATTAACCATAGGAATATTGCAATTACCTCCCACACTTACTTCACCCACAGTTGGAGATTTTTTTTTAAGAAAAAAAAAAAAATATATATATATATATATATATATATATATATATCATAAAGCTTATCCCATCTTGAGGAAAAATCATCCAACTCATTTTCTTCCAGAATGTTATTTTCCTTCAAACAACTTTTTATTTGATAAAGGGGTCATTTTATAACCTTATTTGATATTATTATATTTTATATTTTTAAATGATAAGATTTTTTTAAAATATTAAATTTTTATTTAAGTAATTTTTATATTAAATAATTTTTTTATCAAATGATCTGTATTTAAAAATAATTTTTAAATATTTTATTCTATTAATTTATTCTTTATTATTATTCTTATATTTCACTTTTTTTAAAATAATAATAATTATTTTTTATTTACAAATTTTTATAATTTTAAAAATTATTTATTCAAATATCGGATTATTAATTTCATAATAATCTTCTTTAAAATGTGGAAGGTAATCATAACACATCACAATCATCAATGTAATTCTTATTTATGCATAGGTTTTAAATTGGATCAGTCCATAAATTTTGATATAATTAAACTCATCAAGAATGGGTTAATTTTGCTTCACAAATTGAGTTGGGTCAAAAATACTCAAGAAGTCTTAACCAAAACCACTCTTACATTCTTTTAGTAAGAAAAATTTACAGCTTCAAAAGGAATCTTTGTCATTAATTTTTCTCTTAACTTTTTTTTTTCCATCTCTTAGTTTTAAAATGCTCCAAACTCATCCCAACCTCCTTCTACTAATTTCACGCATACCCATTATTAAAATAAATTAAAAAAAGTTTGAGTTATAAATCATTTTCATAAAATTAATAAGACTGTTGTAAACTTTTCTAGATACTCTCAATTCATCATTTAGGCTTTCTCTGTGTTGATCTCTTTTAAGACTCTTTC
The DNA here is from genome assembly GCA_037954105.1 of Canavalia gladiata. Classification (NCBI taxonomy): domain Eukaryota; kingdom Viridiplantae; phylum Streptophyta; class Magnoliopsida; order Fabales; family Fabaceae; genus Canavalia; species Canavalia gladiata. The sequence continues at coordinate 34,762,020 of CM075663.1, forward strand.
TAAGCAATAAAGTATAACTTTGCAAATAATTTTTTTCTCTCTAGGTACATGTTAAGTGCACATTAACGTTAAACAGAATCTAATGCATTAAAGTACGAAATAGATTGGTTGGGTAAAATAAGTTTTATTCATGGACACACTAACATTTGATTTGAATCTATCACGTGCTTTCCCTAAATAAAAATTTTGTTCAGAATGAATGATTCAGAAATGGTTTGGACAAGTGAATTTCACCAACTCTAGGTGGTTTATTTGAAAACGTTCTTGATGGTACTAAGCACTTGTCTTTATTTGTCAGTTAGAAGAATTTTTAACCCATGGTAGTGTTTCTGATCCTTGTGAGACTACAACATACAGTTGGCCATGGTTCAATGCTGATTATCGGAATGAACAAACTAACATAAGATAATGAATGTCAGTGTCATGTCTCTCTGTGCATAGTCATGGCAAAACACCCAGCTGATGGATATTGGTGCATTGTATTTTCATGATAATCTTTAATCTGACCAAGTTTGCACAACCAAAAAAGCTTGTGGCTTATGCTTCTTCCTGCTATGACCCAACCTTGGTTTCTTTGTTATACATGTGGAAATAAGTTTAGTAGAATTAAATTTTGTAAACATGAAAATAGATTAGACTTTTAAACTTAAGATTTAGATCTAATTTATTAACTTGATGGAGTCAATTTTTAATATCCCATTTAACCCTTTTTAAAAGCTTAATTTGATACACAATTTTTATTTAAAATAAATTAAAAGTTTAACTTTTAAATAGGTTAATAAATTTAAATTTATCCTTTAAATAAACTTACAAGTTTAAATTTATCTATAGATAAAAAATTTAAATCTTTTAATAAAATAATTATATAATTTTAAAATATATTATTATCACTATTTAATTATTTGTTTAAATAGGTCAATCTGATTAAACTTTTAACAAAATAAACTTCTTCTTTTTTTTCATCTGAATGATCTATTTAACAAATAGACCTAACATAGTTTCATCCTTATTTGTGCATTATTTACCTTGTTAAATTGCTCTAAAACTTATTTAATATATAGATTTTGAATCTGAGTTAAATATTTTTGCACATGTTTTAGGCAACAGCTTAAGACATTAAATCATATAGAGCAGACCCGGAGCCATCCCTCCAAAAATAGAAATCCGTTATGTGGCGAAGATGAAAATTGGGACAACATAATTTGACAAGAGAGAAATGATCAAAGTATTGATGAGAATGAATATGAATATACATCCAAAACAGCATCGCAGCATAACATATGATCATGATTTGGAGAGACAGGAAATAAAAATAATGATACAAAAATGAACCGACAAAGGAAACAGTAATAATGCAAAATATTGATGCCTTTTAATGAACTTTTACTAGACAATTTTCCGACAACATTTATGCAACTAAATGGTTAGCTAAAGTCTCTTTGGCGTTTTGTCTATATAATATTTTTTTGGGGTTCTGCACTATATATATATATATATATATATATAAAATTTATTTTTCTACATTTCTCTCAGGACGATTGTACGCACAAAGGAATATATATATATATATATATATATATATATATATATATATATATATATTATGCATCTAAATATTAATTATTAAATAATATATCTGTAAAATTTAAATTATTTAAAATTTGATATATATTATTATAAAAATATTGTTATATAATTTAACAGTTAAATTTATTAATTTTATATTTTATAAAATTTTATTAAGTTGATATAAATATTAAATTTAATATTTTATAATTAAATTTTGAACTTTTATATATATATAATATAATATAACTGAGTATATGAAATTTCAATGACATTTTTATAATGATTCGAGATTGAAAAATAAAGACCTGTAAATGATTACAACTCAACAACTAAAAAATGTGACAAGTCTTTACAAAAGCTTAAAATTATTAAGTTTCAATCAATAAACAATTTTCGTTAATTAATTGAATGGCTTAAAATAATTGTGTAAGTGGAGAAATTATATCTAAGATGTGTTTGTTTGGGATCCTATCGTCTTTTCAGTGGAGAAGAATTTGTGATTTTGCATTATTTTTTCTTCTGTTAAATTAGTTGGGGGTATTGTAAATACTTGTTTAGGGTGCAAAGGATAAAATGGTAACGAGAACAGAGATATTTCGAGACAGAAAACAATAACATAAGTGGACGAAAATAGACGTAGATAAAAGTATTTACCTTTCATATATCAATATTTAATATAAAAAACAGGATAGGTCTAACTTTAAAAGAGTAATGCTCTCGTTTAAAGTCTCTATTTTTATTTATTACTCATTTTTAAAAAAATAAAAGAATGAGTGGTCATTTGATAAATAATTAATGTTACCTTATTAAGAGTGATGAAATGTTTTATTTTAAAAAAAATATTAACTTTAAAGTAAATTTTAAGATTAAAAGAGTAGAATGGTGTATATGTTCTTTTTTTATAAAATTACCATCTTGAAAAACAGAAAATAAATTTAAATAAAATTTTAATATTTTTAATAAACTATTTTTACTAGTTAAAAATGTTTCATCTTAAAATTTTTCTTTAAACCCAAGCAGAAAAATGGACCGGCTTGAAAATAAACCTCATGGGAATATTTATTCTTGCTTGATACAACTAAATATGCTTATCCTTTTCTACTGAATATTGATGACAATCACCACAATTAGGTGGGTTACCTTCAAGATCCAACTAAACCACCATATATGTACATATAAGTTCATTATTTAGAATTCACATATTCATATTATAGATCATTATTTAGAATTCATGTATTCATACCATTGATTTTAAAATAGTTAACAATAAAAGATTTTGCTATTGTAATAAATGTATAAATATAAGAATATATATTTTTTTTATTTTAACTGTAACTTACCCACATATAAATTATATATGAAGTAAATATATTTCATAGTTAAATAATTGATTCATATATTTCTAGTATTGTGAGATTGAGGAGTAAAAAAATCATTGAGCCAAATATATATATGTTAAAAATTCACTATTAAAAAAAATGAAAAGCTAATACGTAAAGGTTTTACTTATAATATTCCTTCTAATAATAAACTAACCCACCAACTAATAAGCTAATAATCAATAAAACTAAGTAACTAACTATATTTCTAATAATATTATACTTTATTAAAATTTTTACTAACTCAAATGGCTTAATGCCATTAGAGATACCTCATTTTCATTGCTGGAAAATATGATAGGTAACAACATCAATTTTGATTCTTAAAAATATTAGGCCTGTGAACCTTATCAAAACTACACTAAATTAGATTTCTTACAAAAGCAAAAGAAAAACCTATATATTTTAAATTAAGATTAAACATTCATTATATTTTATAATGACATAATTATAATATCAATCTTAACTAGACCCAACCCAAGAGCATACATACAGGACATGTATTTGGCCCAAATCAGATAGAATAATGGAAAAGCATAATTATGTTGAGAAAGATGAAAAGATGTTAGTGTAAGAGGCAACCATTGCTCCCACAGGGATAAAAAACTTGAGTGTGAAGATGAGGACATTGTTGACCAGTCAAGTCTTTTTTCACTCAAGTAACTTTAATTTGTACTTAAGTAAATGATGATATATATAGGCTTCTTTAAAGTGTCACAAGTAGATGTTCCATCCTATAAATGTAAGCAGAATAAGTTTGACTTCAAAAAAGTTTTAAGGACAGGCGTGACCACTATTTAATAAAGAATTTGCACATGCAGAATAGTGTCCTCAGACAAACAATAAAAGTATAAAACATCAATAATACACATAAGTTTAAAGTTTTATATTTTTACACCCATTCATCGAGTAATAAAAATAAGAGAGATGAAAAAAATTAGAAAGAAATATAAAATGTATCTGTTTTTGTTTTTTAATTTTTTTTATTAAATTAATTTTGATAATTTTAATAATAAACTATATTTAAATATAAATATTGTTGATATATATAAAGAAATTTTTTTTCCTATATGATGATAATTTTCTTCAACGAGTATCACGTAAGCATACACAGTACATTATAATGTTTGTGAAGATAATGTAGCTTTCACTTACGTCGCGTTTTCTATTTATTTTTTATTTTTTAATAATTTTATATCTTTAAATATTAACTTTAATTTTTATTTCTTAGTTAGAATATTTTTTAGATCTACTTTCATACATCTTTCGTGTCATCTACGTTAAATATTTGGTTTATTTTTTATTAATATTTTTTTAATACACTGATTTAATTTAAATTTTTAGTATTTAAATAATATACAAATTTAAAGATATTTTTATTAGATAAACTAAATCTTCTTGTTGGTATTATTTTAATTAAATTTAGTTTAATTTAAACTTTTAAATTTTGATATATTCTATCAATAAAAATTATGTATTTAGTTTAATTTAAATTTTTAAATTTTAAATTTTGATATATTTTATCAACAAAATTATGTATCATGATTTTAGTAATTTATTTTTTAATTTTATTTTTATTTTTTTTAATACAAAAACTTGATTTTATAACTCTTTATAAAAATATGTAGATGAGATCATCTTAAAATTTTCAAAAATTTGGGATGGATAAGGATCTAATTTCAACCTCCACATAAGATTATGATATTTTTGATCTTCTAGAACATGAGTAAGAGAATCTTATGTTGATATATCTTTTGAAAGACACATGAAACTTAATTCATATTCTTAAATTTTTTTAAAAGAAACAAAATAACACCACTTTAACATTAATATCACTTGAGCCTTAACTCAAATTTTTTTTTTCTAGATATTTATTAACATATTCATTTCTATATTATTATTCTACCAAAATATATACCATTAAAGTATTATTGTAAAAACTTTCATCTTCATTGTTCAATCCTTTGATAAAATATAATTAAACTAGATTAATTCCTCCAATCTTATCATTCACGAATGTTATGTTAGTATGCTTATATGTGGCTATCCAAACTTCTCTCATACTAACTTTGTGATCACATTCTAGTTTCTACAAAATTCAAACGTAACATATTTGCTAATAGTAAAAGTATATTAATTATTTAAAGTTTGAGGTAATTATCTCTGCCTTCTTGTATGATAGAAACTCTACTTTTGTGAGAGATTCTTTACTTCTTTTTGTTATCCCTTTTTTTTGGATAATTTTCTAATCTTTGATAAAATTTTTAAAAAATTACAATTCCATTTGAAAGAATATTAAAAATTATAAGAATTAGATTTATCTCAGGTTTTGCATCACAATAGTAATCAACAAAAGCACCACAATGGTCTCTATCTACTCTTTCTTGGATCATTGTAATAAGTTCATCTCTAGTATGCGTTTTATTATCCTTTTTTGTCATAACTCTTATCTATCTTCACTCCATTTCGCATTAAGTACTTTTAAGATGTAACTTTTATGAAGGTTTAACTCAACATCAAACTAAACTTTCAAATTAAAAAATAATAGTTAGTAAACACTCATGATATAAATGATGCTACAAATAAAAGACAAGGATATTACTTGAATAATATTCTTTATAACATTTGGGCACTTTTCTTCGGCTAGTATAATAAATAGGAGATATCTTAAGATCTCTTCCTACAAGACCTAAAAATCTATTTAACAATGTTTCATTATTAGCAATAGCTTGTGCCTTATTATTCCATAGCAAGACAATTTTTTCACTACAAGAAAGTTACCAAACATCATTAACAAAAAGTTGTTTGGTATTTTTTGGTCATGTTCATCTACAAGATAAATATTGCATAAATATATGAGTATTAAATTCAAATACATTATATAAGAATATAATTAACATGCTTATAAGAATATAATTAACATGCTTACCAACTATATCAACAAGTCAGATATCTTGTGTTGCATGTTATAATGAGATTTTAGATTTCTCATCACCTTCATTATCATATTCATTATCTTCATCTTTATTGTCATATTCTAACTTAGATGAATATTGACTGTAGGTCAATTTAGATAAAGGTCTCAACCAAAAAGAGGATCAATTTAGATATTTTTTAACCTATCAAGCTTTCAAAAATACGTGAGAAGAAGTCTTGCATTTCAATAGCAATGCCATGTTGATGATGACATGTGGATGGAGAATTAGGCTTAAGAGCAAAGCTATACCTTCCATAAGAAAAGTTAATATAGGTGTGGTGACAACTACCACAAACAATTTCTAAGCATGTCCGTGAATAAGCTTGACATTATGCAATGATCATGAACTCAACTCTCAATGTCAAAATAATATGATAATTAGGCCAACTTCAAAGTTCACTTAAGTAATCCAATGACCAACCAACATATTTTATAATTTTATTTTAAAAGGTAATGTTTAACAAAAAAAATGTCTATTATTTTGATTCTACTTGGTATTATTTATTTCTTCTCTCTCATGATGCTCGTATTTTTTTATCCATTTTTTTAATAATAAATGAAATATTAGATAAAAGTACAATAAAATGATGTAATATTAAAAAAAAAAAAAGAGGTAAGTGGTGCGGTAATTGCTTGCCGACCACACGGCACACACTCACATCAATATATAAAAGGGGTGCAATTGAATTTCAATTGCAAATTGATGAAAGGGGGGCAGGGGTGTAGAATAGAGAATTGAAATTATAGGGAAGATGAGTTCAGCAGAGTGAAATTAAAGAAGGAAGAATTGATGACGTGAATTGAAAGAAAAAAAAAGAAAGGATAAAGATACGTGCGTTCGCAGACGAGGCTGACGTCGAGAGTTCGTCGAAAGAAATTAAAGAAAAATTATAACAGTCTTTAAATTTCAGGTAAAGGGAGGAGACTCAAGTAGAATGTAGGAGTAGTTCTAGAGCCCCTTACTCTAGAATGAAAATCATTAACTGTATGATAAATTTAGGAGTTAAATTTAATTATATCTGAATTTAATTTTGAGAAAAATTTAATTGTTATATGGGTATTTCTAAGACCTCATATTGTAGAATAATATTTTATCGAGTATGTGATAGTTTAAATTTATTTGTGATTATACTTAAATTTAAAATATTATATGATTATAAATTGGTGATTGAATTAGTTAGTAATTAAATTAATTTTAGGTAAAGAAGTGTGATATAATAATTTTAAGTGCCCAAAAATATATAGGTATTTATTTATGAATCACGTTAATAAATTTTGTAGAAAATATAAAATGAGATACCTTGATATAAATTAATATAAGTTATAAGAGTTATAATATTTACATGTGGAGTTGTGGAGAAATATTTTAAAGACCCTAGTAATAAATTTAAGTTATATGGATATATTCTGACGTAATAAATATAGGAAAGTATCCAATTAATAAATTTGGAGAAAAAAGAAAATCACCGAGCATTTTATAAATAATGTTTAAAAATCTAAATACCCTAAGATCGGTATTATTTTTCCCTCTAATATACCCTTACGTTATACAAAAATATAGCTAACAGTTAATCGGCTTCGTAAATATATATATATATATATATATATATAAACCTTTATATTTAACCCTTAGTATACAGAAAGCAAATACCAACTATTGGAAGAGATTATATTAGTAGTTAATTTACATAAAACTGTGGGTCTAAGTTTTAAGGGATATTTACTGGAGGTTGGAAACCTCGTTTAGGCTGGTAGAAAATATAACTAAATGTAGAAAAAATATACATGTATAATGTTGAACAAACCAAATAATTGATTGAGGACCATGAGGTCCTGTCCCTTGAGAAGAAGGCGATGCCTTCAAGTGAAGTAGAGTTAGAAATTAGAATAATTAGTTAGCATGCATGGTTGTAGACCAAAGTTCATAATGGTAGGAACTTCCGAGCATAAGGGTACGTGATTTGAGCCTCCCAATGGCCTAGGGTTGCTCCTTATAGTCAGGACTGCTCTGGTCGGACTTAACCGCCTCGACAAGACCCTGGTGATTATCATTACCGGTCGAACAATTTTGGAATATTGTGAAATGCGGATGATAATGATTTTAGTGTTGCTAAGGGCACATTGTGGTAAAAATTGGATCCTGATACCCCTATTATTTTGATAAAGTTGTGAAGAAATTTGGGCCCACATGCATGTGCATACTGTAAGGATGACTAACTTTAAAATAGTGAATATTATTACAGTATGGGACACAATAATCTCGACTTATTTTTAAGTTTGTCATCGTAGAACTTGGAAAGCAGAGAATAAGATAATTTCATTCATACTTTGTATAGGATGATTGTGTTGATAATGTGTTGAGAAGGTTAAAGAACTTATTTGTTCTTTATGTTAAAATATAAATGCATTACTCCTTTTTCTTTACTCTTACTTGAACGAAGTGTTTCACCCCTCTCTATTATATTTTGTATGTGTAACTGTAACTCTTTAGTAAGTCGACAACGTGGATCACCGATATTCTTACATTAAGATGATTATCGACGTGGAGAATAGACAAGAAATTCTAACTCTATGATCAAGGACGACGGCTATAATGCCAGAGTACCAGCTCGAAGAAGAGAAGCGGATCCTTCTAGATTTTAGTTTAGATAAGACATATATAATGTTGTACGTACCTATCTTACCACCCCATTCATAGTACCATATACTACTTATATTCTGGAATGGTGGAACTGATGTAATGTGAATGAGAATATATATATATATATATATCATGAGTTTGTTTATTCAAATATATGTATGATTGGAAGATCAGGTACATCATGAACATACGATTATTCCGTAAGTGTACGTAGAAAATGATGTGTAGGTAATGTGAAAAGAATACAGGTAATTTGGGGGCTGTGACAAATGAAGCATAAAAAACCTTCACAAAATGTTATAAATCTATAAAGCTTATGGTAATTATTTGCATAATCATTTAAAATAATTCCATACATCTTCATTTGTTATATAAAGTTCAAAACCAGGATCTAATGACAAAAAAAAAATAAATCATTACTAGTTTAAGAAAATATTCACAAGATTGTTATTCAACTACTAATGATAAAATGATAAAAACAAATCATTGTTAGTTTAAGGAAGTACTCACTAGATTATTATTAGCTTTGCTTCCAAGTAATTATTAATCATTAAAGTTGGCTTTCTTATTAAGCAAAAATTAAAACATAGTAGCACTATCGAACATCAATTTTATTCATGTATATACATGCATGTGTGCACACATATTTTCTCTCTCTTGCGTACACACAAATATATATATATATATATATATATATATATATATATTCAACTATTTTTAATTATATAATCAATTCATTATCAATATTTTAAAATAGAGATTATGTGAGAAAAAAAGGATTTCATATACATATATTCAACTATTTTTAATTATATAATCAATTCATTATCAATATTTTAAAATAGAGATTATGTGAGAAAAAAAGGATTTCATATACCTTATTATATTACTTTAAGATCACATTAAAAATAAATTAACAAACAAATCTACATCTATTATAAACCTTGTTGGAACTCAATATTTTTTTTTACTTCTTTTCATATTTTTAATGAGCAAATCACAGAGAAATTAGGATAACCTATTTTAAAGATAAAGAAGTTAAATAAATATATTTCAAAGAATAAAAATAATTACTAATTATTATTTTTTATCGTTTTCAAAAGATCCTGGTGTGAAACTTTTCTAATATAAAAAATTTTAGTGTTAAAATATAAATCAATCTAAAACTTTACTTCTATTTTTTTTAAAATTCATTTAATATCGGAAGACATTAAGAAAATAATAAAATATAGTATAAAAAGCATCAGAGTATTTTAAAAATTTTAATGATATTAGAAACAAAGAAAAGATAAAGAATAGTTAAAATAGGAAAGAAAGAATTAAATGTTGTAAAAAGATATATGAGAAATAAAAGATAAAAGAAAATAAAAATTATATTTCTTTTAATATATTACCAACAATTATACAGAAATTTTATTTAATTTTTTTAAAATTAAATTTCTTGTTATTTATCTACTGTTAAGATAAAATATTAATAATATTAAAGGATATAGGTTTAAAAAATACGGTAGTTTCATATTTGTCAATAGTTTATTAAACCTAAAAAAAATTATGGTTAAAATCAAATTCCTTTATTGTGTGAATTACCATATTATTAAAATTTATTGATTTATGTAATATTTATTCTAAAATTTATACCTAAATTTTTAATTAATTTATGGTGTAAAATTTTTTATGACAATAATATACCAAAGTCACACTTCAAATTTTCATAACATTATATTTAAAGTTCTACTAATAAATTTTAAGTGATTATTTATTTTATTAGAGGCAAAATTATTAACAATTTTTATTTTATACATTTATTATGTTTTATTAAATATATATATATTACTTACCCTTTATAAAAATTACACAAGATTACATATATATTAAAATAAAGATAAAATTAGTATTTTGATCTTTTAATTTTTTAAGTTATTTTCTTATTTTTGATCCCTTTTAGTCATTTAATTTTGATTTTAATTTTATTATTTGTTTTACTGTGATCTTCAATTTTTAATTATATATATATGATTATGATTTGCTATAAAACTTAGAAGATCAAATCAAAATAAAAATAAAGTTAGAAAGTCAAATTAAAATAAAAAATTGAATAATAAAGCTAAAAGAAAAAATAAAGTTTAAAAATAAGAAAAGACTAATTTAAGATAACAAAAATAAATTTATAGAATCAAAGTAAAATCTTAAGATATTTATCAATATTATATAGGTAAGATATTTTAACTTTTTTAACCTTATAAATATCATTATTAATGAATGTTTGTTAAGATTCTCAAATTTCCTTTTTAAAAAAATATAACCCTTTCGTTTTGAAGGTATCTAGTTAAGAGACAACAAATGTGCTTCAGATGGTCTTTAATATATATGCTTTGGTCATGAAGAAAATTGTAAAAGTAAACTTGAAGCAATTTCTAGAGTTTTTTCTTCTAGTTTTAGAAAAAAAAGAAGTATAAATAACCTCAACAATTAAATAAAAAGAAGGGAAATATTAACACTAGTGGCTTTATCATGTGATCCATCTACAACAAATGTTCAACACCTTAGGTCCCTTCAAGAAGAACTGTGGGAATTACTTAAACTTGAAGAAATATATTGAAACCAAAGATCTCATATGCTGCTTGGCTAAAGGAGGGTGATAAGAATACAAAATTCTTCCATAGAAAGGCTTATGAAAGAAAGAGAACTAATAGAATTAAAAAGCTGCTCAAGATGGTGTTTTTATTTTTGGTGATCCTTCAATTAACCAAGTGATTCAGAGATACTTTTAGGAAATTTTCACTTGTTCTCAGCCTGTCAATATTGACCATATTTGCTCTTTGATGCTTAAGAGGTTAACATCATACCAAACTTAAATCTTAGCTCATCATTTTTTTTTATTAAAGAGGTAAGAAGAGCCCTATGAGATATACATCCTTCTAAAACCATGGGTTTGGATGGCTTGATTGTTGGATTCTATGAAAGGTACTAGAGGATAATTAGGAATGGTGTGATAGACAAATTGATGGATATCTTAAATAATATTGCTGACCCTTCTGAATAAATTTTATTTTTATTTACCTTGTCCCTAAAGTTAAGTCCCCAATTAGACCTCAAGATCATAGATCTATTAGCTTATGTAATGTGATCAATAAATTGGTTATCAAATATATGACTAACAAATTAAACATTATGCTCAATGAGCTAGTAGGAATCAATCAAAATGCTTTTGTTCTGGGTAGGCTTATTATTGACAATGCATTAATTGGTTTTGAGATCTTTCATTATATGCATTTGCTTAAGAATGGTGGTCAGGGCTTTACAGTAATAAAAAATGGACATGTCTAAAGATTATGATAGAATTGAGTGGAATTTATGAGAACATGTGTTAAAAAATATGGGGTTTCCCCCTCATTATAAGTTGTGTGTCCTCTATTTCTTATAAAATCCTTCTTACTGGTGAGCCCAGTGAAACTTTCTTCCCTCAATGTAGGCTTATGCAAAGAGATCCTATATCCTTTTATTTGTTCATATTGTATGCAGAAGTGCTAGTTGGACCTGCAAATGCATCATGACAAAGGTGGCATTCATAGGGTGAAGGTAGTTGGATCAACTCCACCAATTACTCATTTATGAATCACTGAAAATAATTTTTTTTTATTTTCTACACAAGTTTTTAAAAATAAGAAATGAAGTGATAATTTTATAATCAAAAATAGAAAATAATTTTTTGGTTAACCAAACTTTCCTAAAACACTAAATTCATTTAATTTGAAGTACCAATAAAGGCTTTACTTGTTACTATTGTTGATTTATTTATTAATTATTTTATTACTTCTTACTATTCAATTGGTGGTAGATTTCCGAAAAGAAACACTGTTGTTGTTAAGCAAAACCCTCTTACGCAAACGCGAACCTGAGAGTAAAATTAAGCTTGGAAAAAGGGTGAGAGTGCTGCCACACGCACTGTTAATGCGAGTATTGGGTTCAATGGGTGAGTGCAGGTATTCATGCGGTACTGCTTCCGAGACCCTGGCGTGGATCAACGACATTATCCATTTCCTCACGCCTTACTCTGACTTAATCAATGCTCACGTCGTCAATTTCTTCAAGGTTCTTCTCAATTCCATTTTTCACCAAACCCCTTCCTTTTCTTTTTATTATTTATTAATTATAGTTAAATATAAATCAACGGTTATGATTGAATTTCAGGATAGGCTATGGGAGAATGTTAACGCCGAATGGATCGATTGCCTGCGACGAGAATCTGTTTCCAATCTTCTCTTGATACCTTCTGGTGCTGTGCAGGTTACTGAGATTCTTATTTTTTATTTCTAATTTTCCATTTTTTTTAATTTTAATTTCGCCACAATCTGCGTTTAATGTTTAGTGATGTTTACTGAAACGCATCTTCTGTTGTTTGTATTGGATTCTGAATGGCTCAATGGGATAAATTCTTGTGTTGCAAATTATTTCTGCTTCCTTGCTTGCTTTGTTAACGGGGATAAATTCTCTCTTTCTGACCCTATTTTGTTAACTTAGGTTTTTTTCAGGCTACTTTACTTAATTGGATTATTACTAATTCTTCTTTGTGCATTGTGTTTTATAAGTTCTGAAAGTGGTTGTCATTTATTTATTGCTAAACTGCTTTATAGCTTGGTATGCTTGATGTAGTCTCTTTGGTGCTTTTGGTGAGTCTAGGTTGTCTCCTGCAACTTTGAAATGGGTTTTGGTGGTGGTTTCAACATCATGGTGGAAAGACTTCTATTTGGTGTTTTGTCTGTTCCATTCGTTGTAGTTCACTGGGTATTCGGCAACTGATTTTAAAATGAATTTCTTTACTTTTCCACTCATTGTGGATAGAATAGTTTAATTGGCTTTTATTATGGTATTCAACCAACAGTTATTTTAGGGGGTTATTTAGACTGATCTACTGCAGGATTAGATGTATTTTTTCTATTCCTGTTTCAAGTTTATCTTTTTTTTATGTTTGTCCTTTGTCTTATTTTCTACTTTTGCATGCTTATTTTATGTTCTCGTTTGTTAATTATAGTATATTTTCTCGTTATAATTTTTTTTTTGTGGCAGGATCGATGGCCAACTTCACTCAAGGAGTTCATCCTTAAATTAAGGTCTATGGTATTTTGTCAAGAACAAACTGATATAAACATGGTGTGTAACCTTTTCCTGATCATATACCTTGACCCCTGTGAAATCTTGGCAAGGCCTTGATGATTGAAATTTAAATATTTAATGAAGAATGCTTTCACATTCTGTTTGGTTCTTTCTTACTATTATCGTGGGCAAGAGAATCCAAGGAGTACAGTTTGGGTAACATATGTAATGATACATATCTTCATTTGTCTTGTGCAACTTATGCTGTGAAATAATCTCAATTGGACTACTCTGAATTTTCTAATGCCCTTTCCTTTTGAGCTAATGAAAACTTGGTGACAATGAAATATCCTTAATCTTTCAGTTGGTTGGTTATATTAATCCTTAATGTGCAATCCTTCATGTTAATTATCTTCTGAGATTTTTCTTTGGTCAGTGGATGCAGTATGACCAGATTTTGGCCTTTATTTTTGCTACATGGCAATTTATGCAGGTTTAAAATAATCATGAAGAACTTTTCTGAATTTAATAATAAGAAAGGCAGTCTGAAGAGTTAATATACTTCTTGTTTTCAAGCTATCTTTATCTGGGACTTCTGTTTGAGAGGGTTTTGGATAGAATAATCTTGATTTATAAATTTGTTTTGCTCATGCAGGCATTACCTGGTGTGCAGATGACTTCACTTAACAGCGTTCTTGCCCAGGGTATGAATGTGAAGAAAAGACATGAAGTGAGTCCATGATTATCATTTTTATAATTAATTTTATAAAATGTTTTGGGTGAGGTTTTAGGCTAGTAAATTGAGTCTTAGATGCCATTTTCCTTTCGATCAAGAAATTTATTGGATTTCAATATATATCTGATGAAAGGAGTTTCATGTGTGCAGGTGGAAGTTCTTTCTGCTGTTGTAAATACAGTTGCAGACAGTGTGAGAGCTCATGGCATTGTTGATGTTGGTGCTGGTCAGGTGTGGCTTCATTTCCTTTTGCTTCCAGTTCTGTCAGACAAGGTGCTGAACCTAAGTCTGTTTGGCAACTTGAGGGGCATTGCATAGTTCAAAGTAACTATCTTCCTTTGAATCTCAAAGGTGGATTGTTAGTTGCTTCAATGTTGAAATTAAAGTATGAATATTGGTTGAACAAAGAGCATAAGTTATGTCTTCATTTAATGAAGTTTTTGGCATATACATTGCTTTGTTGTTTGCATTAGATCCCTCATTGTCAAAGATAGAAGTCTATATAATTTTTAGCAACAGGCCGAATTCATGACTTCATTTAGTGATAATTTGGTCTGTGCGTTTACTGCTTTGTTGCTTCCATTGGATCCCTCAATATCAGAGGTGAAATTATGTATATTGGTTTAATAATGAGCACAAATTTTGCCTTCATTAGTGATCATTTTGTTGTCTGAATTTACTTCTTTTTGTTTGCTTATTGAAACAAGTCATACTTTTTGTCTATTTTTATTTATATGTGCTGCATATCATTTTTGCAATATTTTTAGGGTTATCTTGCACAAGTACTCGCCTTTCAATATCACCATCCTGTCATTGCTATTGATGCATGTTCTCATCATGGGAAAGTTACTGATACACGAGCAGAACGCATTAAAAAGTACTATACATCACAGATGGTAAAATCTAGGTATGTTCTTCTGTCCTCATCATATTTCTGGAATGTGACTTTATATCAGGGTATTTACTATCTTCTTTAGGGTCTTTGAAATGACTAACAGATATGAGATTAAAGCAAGAAGTGAACATTTTGCAAGTCAGGAATTCCAAGCATAAGTTTCACTTTTCACAGAGTTTATTATTTGAAGTAAAAACAATCGATGTGAGGATGTTTGTATGTTTGGGAGGAGCATTGTAATTTGAATATGCCTTTTGTAGTTTTTCAAAGTTGACCTTATTGTGATTTTGATCTCTACAACTTATTATTGTTATTCCAAGAGTTTGTTTATGTGTTTATTTGTTTTGCTCTAGATCAGATATGCGGAGTTTGAATGTGCCAAAGACAGTCACATGTCGTGTGTTGTCCATTGATACATTAAAAACCTTGATTGAGACATCTTTGCCTGGAGATGCTGATGATCAGTCTAGGTTAAAGGGAAAAAATCAAGAAGACCAAAGTAATCAACATTGGCCCTGTGATGCAAACAAAAATTCATCAATTGTTCTTGCTGGGCTTCATGCCTGTGGTGACCTTTCAGTGACTATGCTGAAGTGAGTTTTAAAATATGGTTTTCCTTTCTCAAGCCTGCTTTTTAACTCATTAATTTTTTTTTAATTTCCTTAAATCAGAACGAGGTTGTACCAAGTGTTGTCTTGAAATGGTATATTATGACGTAGTTGACTAACACCTGATTCATTACATTGTTCCTTACACTAAAGTGTCATCTTTTCTTTGCAGTTAATTACACTATTAACTGTTGGCTTTCCTAGCTGTTAAACTTATTAACTGTTTGCTATATAATAGTGCCATTATTTCTGTATATGATACTTCTAATATATATAACCTGTATTCTGTGGACTTGTAATTCTTCCATTTATTTTTTTCTTAGGACTTTCTTAGAGTGCAAAGATGTTAAAGCTGTTGTTAGTGTTGGTTGCTGTTACAATTTATTATCTGAAGGAAGGATTAAGGATGGTGAACCTCAATTTGGATTTCCTATGAGTCATGCTGTAAGATCCACTGGCCTATCACTTGGAAAAAGTGCTCGTGATCTTGCTTGCCAGGTAAGATCTGTTCAGTCCCTCCCTCTTGGCAACAAGCACTTTAGGGTTTATGTAAATGGAACATTTTACTGTTTTATTTTATGATGAATGTAGTGTGTACTTATAAATATTTAATGCAGAAAAAATCTAATATTGCCTGCTTTTTTCGCTCTAACATCAACACCTTCCTTAATTGAGGCTTACACTTTTTGGTGCCTCTTGCTTTAAGGCATTAAAACCCTCTAGTGCTTTTCACCTTTGAATACCTTGAACATGCATTGCAGCAGTTATAGTATAATTAGTGCTACACAAAAGCTATGGCAGGACGAATGCATAATATAAATCATATAAATAGTATATTTGTCACAAGCGTAGTGCACAATTCAAGTAAAATATAACAAGACTATAATAATGCATGTTTTCCAATGACATATGTGAGGTTTTCATGATAGATCTGAAACGTAAGAACTTGACTCAATAGCCTTGATAATGTAGGGATAGAGTCTAAACAAGGTTCTTCCAAGGAGTAGAAAAGGATTGAGAGAAGACTAGTCAAATGCAGCCAATGGCTGGTTCTGGTATAATTGATCAGGAGAAGAAAATTCTTCATGATATTTATGGCTTAATATATAGGGGAAAGGTTCTAACATACAAAGGTTGAGCTTTTGCTTTTATAAAGCAGGCTAAGACCTTTCATACTTCATGAACTTCTAGCCTCAGTCTCAGAAATTCTAAAATATAGTTGTTAAACTAAACTTCCTTGGAACATCTTACAAGAAATAAGTTACATGAAAGCAACTCCTAAATTGTAATGTTTGATGCTGATTACCAATGCAAGCCCATTAGGAATCCTTGGGTCTTACATACAAGACACTAACTAGAACACTTAATTAACACAAACATGACAATATCTTGAAAATATATATGTAAGTTAACCCTTGAATAATTATTTTTTTCTACTGCTCATCCCTCAGAGTTGAGATGAGGACTACCATATTCATTGGAGCTCATTTAGAAACAGATGAAATTTTGCATGTAAACAGAGATTGCAATTATTGGTCCGAACTTTTTCCTGCAATCTGATTTTTATGAGTTTCCTACACTTTTATTTCTTACTGTTTAACTTTTTTTTTTTTTATCAAAGTCACATGAGAGAAATTTACTGTACTACTGTGTTTTATCCTGTTAGAGTGCAGAGAGATGGAGGAGCCTGGACACACATGCTGGCATTCACAACTTTGAGTTGCATGCTTTTCGGGCTGCTTTTCAAATGGTACTGATCTATAACTTTATTTTGTTGTATGATATTTGTAAATTTATTTCAACACTCCTCATCTTGCTTTCAATATAAATATTAAAGAAAAATTGTAGATGGCTACTTAAATTGGAAATGGATTCCCTGCAGTCTAAATTTTCTCCCATATTCAGTTTAACAAATCACAACCGTTAAATGAAGATCTGACGATGTATGGTCATTTGGATCCTTTATTATTAAAAATGTTAACTTAAAATCTAGACTGTTTAATATCAATCCAAGTATAATTAACTCAACCGGATACTGCAGAAAATTTAAACTGCAGAGGATCTGAATCCCTTAAAATTGTGTTTTCCACAGGTTTTCAAATGTACTGAAATAACTAATGAATGAGACCATGATATCCATTTCATCCAACCATACCTGATTTACTTTGCTTAGCAATCTTATTGTAGATGGAATATGATGAGATGATTGTAATGCTATCACTACACTACAATAAACAAATTTTTTTTACAAGGGCTTAGCCATCACTGTAAAAGTGTATATGCTTATAATTGCTTAGCCATCGTTGTAAAAGTGTATATGCTTATAATTTCTTAGCCATCATGACGAAAATTTTGCCTACATAACATAATCCTTTCTTTTTTACATGAAAGAGCTTTTAGCAGTTCTCCATGATTTATAAATGTACTTTCTCAAGGCAATATATGTTTATAAACTTGACAACTAGGAAAATTACAAATAATGAAAATGATGTTGACATATAGAGAATGAATTGTTGCATCATACTTTTTGTCTGGGCCAATCCTGTCAACACTAACATTATGCTTTATCTCATCCTGGTGAGGAGGCATTTCGTATTGTACCCTGCAAAAATATAGGGCAGTGAGAGCAACATGGTTCTTAGAATTTAGAATTGACAGACGCAATGCACACATTACAAAAGATCACTGTAATATTGATTTTATTTATGCACTCTCCTCCAGTAACTGGATATGACACCTCTTTTTTCAATGATTGTTGATAAACAATACATTCCCCCCATAATTCACATTATCTCCTGGTTTTCATTATATATATATATATATATATATATATATATATATATATATATATATATATATATTGTTCCTGAAGGTTCTTTCTGAATATTATCCGGAAGTTATGATGAGCACCCTTTCAATTGGCCGTAAAGGGAAGGCTCTTCGACGCCGACATCAAAGGAGGTCTGCAGAGTCTCAGCGGCATCTTAAAGAAAGTACTTGTCACATGAGACAAAATATCCGTCCTGTAATGCCTTTAGAATCAGAGGCTGGTATTTAAATCAAATCCTTTTTGAGTTTACCAATGTTATGAATGGAACTTTGTTTTTCTGTTTACTTTCTGTCCAGCACTGAAAATAAGTTTAACAAAGAAAACGCTTGAGCTGATTATAGGTATGTAGCGATGATATTAAACAATGGGATGAAGTAATCTTCTTAGCCACTTTATATGGTTAGCCAATGGTTATTTCCAAGGTTCCTTTGATGGATATGCAGAGGAGTGACGATCTTTACTTAGTTTAGTTAGTTTGTCTTGGTTGTCTAGCTCTTGTATATATATTTTTTCTCTTTTAGGATTGGTACCTTTAGTTTGTTCTTGTACTTGTTTCTCTCATCTCTAATAACTTTTATTCTTCTATATAAAGTGCATGTAAAACCTTTTATAAAGCTACCAAAGCAGACTTAAGGGTTCTTATACATGTTCAGTTAAAATAATTTGTAATCTGGTGTTGGGTGGTAATAGCATTTGAATATCTGAAATGTAGGCTTAACTTTTTTTTATGCTACAGACGGGATTTTAGGCTCTGCGTCAGAAATACAGGCATTACCTGGTGAAGTTCCTTCTTATGAAAGGGCCGGTTGTGAAGGGATTAAATCTGATGAGAAATTTTCACATTTTGAGAATTTCTGCCAGTCTGGATTGTCTCATCTTGGAGTTAAACATTCACATGATATAAACCTTCATGGCATTTGGAAGGAAGCTGAACCGTTTTCGGTATGTTGATTTCAATTTCACCTGTTATTTCTAGCCATTTTCATTATAATGCTTGTAGATCTCATCTTCACACTGTCTAGGACTTCATTTTCTTTTCAGTGTGTTTTCTGTTGTTGCTTATTTATGGTTTCTTTTTCTACTTCACATGTAACTTTAAAATAATGCTTCTTATAATCGATACGATTTGAATTTGATGCTGCAGATGTCCCTGTATTTAAATAAATTGGTTGCTTGGTTAGGAATGCTTACTCTTTCATGAGAGATGAAAGAGGAAACCATAATTGATGGAATGCATTGCTTAGTTTAATGATGTGTATTACATGTTCTTCATATTTTGACATCAATATTATTTAGATTGGTTAAGATTCTAATATGTCTTTGGAAACATAAGAAGATTGGTTAAACTTCTAACTGTCTTTGGAAACATACGAATTCAAGTTTCCTGTGGTGAATGGATGTAGTGGTGGCACACAAATTGGTTGGATGCTTCATTAGTCATATTATAAAGGGCATGCATGAAATAAGATCAGAAATCCTGCCCTCACATTATATATCATATTTCAAGTCAGCTAAAGTAGTATGATTTATTGCCTTCTTTGGTTATTAAGGTTGGATTTATTAGGACAAGAAATCTAGTTATTACACATTGTTGAACATTTGGCATGAAAAAAAAGGAAAAAAACCTCGGCCACATCAATTTGTTGAAATTATAGGGGATTTAGATAGAGGAGCAAAAGAGAGATAGAAGAGACTATGAATGGCCTTCTATTGTGTATGTTGATGTGATATGATAAAATGCAAAATATAAAGTACTAACCCTTATTCATATTGATTCTAAACTTCTATTTATAATTAAATGAGGAAACAAATAATAATGAAATATGAAACCATTCCTAATATTATCTAAAGATGCTTTAAAATATTCTAAAGATACAACAATGACAGTGTGAGATATTCTCGAAATATTCTAACACTTCTCTAGTTAAAGCTAAGTAAATTTTAAGCTTGTTACAACTGTGCACATTAAAAGAGAATAAAATAAAATATAATGCAGAGACGGCGCCAATGCATCTGGGACTGTAGATAGAAAAGGGGCCAGATTTAATTTGAGATAAAGCATGACTGGAGTGAGTTGCAGCCAACATAGGTCACCATCAGAATGATCATTTATGGGGAAAAAATCATCACCAGTATGACAGTGGACGGTTGGACTGTTCATTAGCAGATAAAGATGTAATTATGATTTTATTTGACTCCTCAATGCCATGCTAGGATTAGGAAATATTCAAAAGACAGCCAAGACAATGACAAACTAGAGATAGCACCACAAGGAATCCCAAGAAACGACCCAAACACGTCAAACCCAATGGAGAGAGGATATATCTGCCCACTGAACTCAAAAACCACTTCCCAGAGGAAGCAAACAACCATGGGAAGGTGACATATAGTGGTGATGGGGCCTGGGCTTGACTGAAGATTATGTGGCTAGGAAAATGACAACTGAAGGTGGAAGGAACAGGGGCAGCATGACATGAGTAATTATTGTGTTGAATTTATAGGAACTTAACTAGAAGAGGAAGAAAAGAGAGACAATAGAGACTGAATAATATTATCTTGTGCATACTACCGTGATATGATGTGATACAATATACAAAGTATTAACTTTGATTATACTAATTCTAGACTCCTAATCTAAATCAAATAAGAAAATAAATCATGAAATTTGGTAGCCATTGATGAGATATCATGTAATCTACTATTTAATATTCTAAGATACAATAATGATATTATGAGATATTTAATAAATCTTTTGATGCAATCTATGTTCAGATACACTGCAGAATATGAATTTTTAAGTTAATAATATTTGTTTAATGTTTATATATCTATCCATTGGTTATGTTCTTTTGGTACTGTCATATCAACATAATTTTGGTCATAAAATAAAGTTTTCTGCAAAATTAGAAAATTTAATTGGACTGCATTTTTAGAAAATTTTCATTCCAATGAGAGCTATTTCTCATGTAGTTTTCTAGAAGTTATATATATTTATGCTAGAATCCAAGCCAAAAACAGAACTATCTAGTACTTATGTAGCAATTATGTACAGGACTTTATAGGACCTTATTGGTCTCTCAGAGCTGCTTTAGGACCTCTTCTGGAAACTCTTATTCTACTTGATAGGTTATTGTTTCTTCAAGAGCAAGGTAGTATGCTGGAAGCCAACTTGTTACCGATATTTGACCCGAACATATCTCCAAGAAATGTGGCCATAATTGCAAAAAAGATTGACGAAGATTTGAGATCCTCCTGTTACTGAAGGTAAGTGGTCTGTGCGTCTGTCATCTATATGTATCTCTTTTCCTTTAATCCTGTTACCCAATAATACCTCCTTACACATCCTTTTGTTTAATTACTCTATTGCCGGCTTCCTATGTAGCAGGATATTTCCCGATATATATAGTTTTTCTTGAAAAAAGGAAAAGATGTGTGAAGCCAGACTGTGAAGCTTCTGTCTTCAAGCATGAATCACTCGGTATTGCTTGGTTGGAGTGGGGGTTCTTTATAAGATCCTTTTCTTGGGTGGAATATTATCCTGTCACAGTTGATATTATTAAATCTGTTACACTGTATAAGGTGCCAGTATTGCTTCTCCACACTCCAATGATGAACCTTTTTTGTGAGTTGAGTTGATTCTCATGATCCTCTCCCGTGAAGGTGGTAAAATTCATATGGGACTAGGCTGCGATGATGCTGCAATCATTCAATGCGGGACTTTCTTGAGTTTTGTTGATTCTCAAAATCTTCTCAGGTTATGGTCAAAGTTATATGGGACAAGGCCACAATTGTGCTGTGCTGTCATCATTCAATCCCACTGCTTCCCTCTGTCCTTGTCAGAAAAAAGTGATGTTATTCGGTCCAACATCATGAAAAGTTACTTCGTTATCATTAATCCTATTTCGGACCCTGTGTAGCTAGCTGGGCAATTAACTTAACGATGCAAGCTTGTAGAATTTTTAAGCTCGTGTTATTTGTATTAATTATTAAGCTTCCAGAATATTTGTGTTATTATTCTTTTCATTGTACTATTTCCTCTGTGGGCGTGGGGTTTTTGACCGAATTACGTGCAGAAGTGTTGAATATTCTCAGTATATATTGCTAGAAGTAATTTTCATTAGTATGCGCTGAAAATGTGTAATAGATGTAAGGATCGAGGTGTTAGATTCTTCGAAAAGCTGATAGTTTGTTTCAAACTCCTTTATACTGTTACATTATATTCTCCTTGTTCTCTACATATTGCTGGAAGTAATTCTAGATGTAGCGATCAAGGTGTTAGGTTCTTCGAAAAGTTGATAGTTACAGTTGCATTAGTTCCCCCTTGTTCTTATATATTGCTGAGTAATTTTCAATTTTAAGTAATGAAAGTTAAGCGAAAAAATGTATCGTGCAATGGACGGGTTAGTACTAGAATTTACGATTGTTTTAAACTTAAATATTTTGGTAGGTTCTGTGGAATTTAAATTCTGGAGTATTTTTTTTTTTTGTATTTTTTCAATTTAAATTTTGAAATTATATTTTATACATCTGTGAAGGGAAAAGTTTGAAAAGGAAAATTTATAAAAAAAGAAAAGGGGATATGGTTCGAAAAAAACAAAGGAGGATGTATAAAGCAATATTCTTTTTCAAAGTCACTTTCAAATTGGTTTTGGACTGGTTTTGGTTTAAAATTGGTTCAAATCTAGTAAACCAGTTTCTATATAAAATCGATGCCAACACCAGTTTTGAATCATCTAATTTTAGAGCTGATTAACTGAATTATTTGATAAAAACTAAACTAGCTTGGTTTTAATGTGAATTTATATTATGGGGATCGTTTCAATATGCTTTGGTTTGGATTGATGTTTGTATGTTTAATTGATTGTTTTGCACACCCCTATACTTTCTTGTCTCGATATCGATTGCCAATACTGGCTGTTTCAAATGAAATAATATATAAATCCATTCTTCAAAGAGATAAATTGTATTTCAAATATCATAAATGTCGAATAAATTATTTGAAGACTATCAGAAACAATCAGCAATTTTGTCATGTAATAATGATGAGATTATGGGTTTTTAACTTCATCTGTGAGTACAAAGTGCTCATTAGACGTGACCAAGTAGCTTAGTTTATTCTGGGCCCGGTTGCTATATGCTCCACGGTATATTCTTTTTAGATCTGATCTCTTATCCTGATTACATTTGATGGTTGATAGTTGAAGTAGATAAATTCATAATTGCCTATTATTATTACAAATGTATGCTGCTAGTCATATTCGTTTGTGGCATGCTCCTACTACAATATAGAGAGCGAAACCTGAGATCTAATTGAGAGAAATAGAAAAAAAAGAATATATTATATAAATTGTTGTGTGAATTTGTAATAAAAAAATAAAATATTTTTATTCTCTTAAAAATTTAAAATTTTGATTTTAGCTTATTATTTTTTAAACGATAAATTTTGGATTTTTATTTTTTAAAATAGATTATTTTTAGTTTCTCATCACTAAAATGTTAAACATTAACGTATTAAATTAAGTTATTTTAAAAATTAAAAAATAAAAGATTAAAATCTATGATTTAAAAAAAAACCTAAATTTTACAATCTTATTTTATCCTATGAACAACTGAGAAAACAACGTCTAGCCACTTATGAACTAAACCTTTGTTGCCTTTC
This sequence comes from Canavalia gladiata, assembly GCA_037954105.1. NCBI lineage: Eukaryota > Viridiplantae > Streptophyta > Magnoliopsida > Fabales > Fabaceae > Canavalia > Canavalia gladiata. The sequence goes on from CM075663.1 coordinate 34,786,408, forward strand.
GGATGTATGCAGCTTTGTTGCAGATGTTAGGTTCATAAGACATGACACGTGTTCTTGGTAGAAAGAATTTTGTCATTTATTACTTTTTAGTAACATGTGAGCAGCATAGTGAGACCTTTGCTGGGTGTTGTTTATTGATGGTGATTCCACGTATGTAAAAATGTTATGAAAGGTTGCCATCCAGAAAAAGAAGGGTGAATGAGTTTTGTTACATAATGTTGGGAAGACTAGAATAGAAAGGCTCCTTTGTGGTTTCAGAATTCAGATAGATAGGATCGCTGTCATGAATTAGTCAAAATTTTCCTAATTTATGTCTCAATGGAAATTAATTAACTCCATTTGCATTGTTAACAGAGAAGGATTTAGAGGTACACTTACCTGATGAAAAATTTTAGAATTTTTAAAATTATAACATTAATAATAAGTAGTTATTAAGAAGAAAATTAAATATAAAAAAATTCAAAAATATTTCCAAATAAATATTATTAAAAAAAATTTCTATTTAATATAAAAACGATTCAATTAAAATTCTGTAATATTTTGAATTTTAAAATATATATAATTAAATAATTTAAAATTACTTTATCTGAACATAAATGAACAAGATTCTTCAAATGTTCATGGGATTAAATAAGAATCGTTGGATTTGGACACGGATCATTTTTCCAGATGATTGTGCGCTGTTATTCTCCAAAGCTGGACTTCATCTTGTAACCTTGTGCCCCTTTATGTTTGATCTTTTCCTTCTTCTTTTTTTTTGTTATTAAACGGGCTAGTCTGTGTAAATTCGTGTTTAAACAAATTTGTATTAATAAATCCACTTCTTTCTGTGATTGAAGGGTTAGTTTTACTATTTACTTTGTTAGTTATATATATTTTTACTTTCAAATAATTAAAAATAATAAAAATAAATTTTTTAATATTTTAAATATTAAAATTATATTTTACTTTTTAGGTTAACAAGTTAGCAAACTCAACCAATTTAAAAGGGACATCGTTTGTGTGAAATATCTTATATAGATCTACTCTTAACAAAATTAGCTACAAAAGGGAAGCTATTGTGTCAAATTATAGGTATAAATTTAGCATAATCTTTATATTAGCAATATTAGATCCTTTAAAACAGTTTAAGATAATTATAATATTTCAAAATATAGTTTGAGATGTTATCTAATGAAAAAACCAAAATGCTAACTTATATATATTTCATATTTAATAGAGATGTGAATTTAATAAATAAACGAGGATCAGCACAAAATCTGATCCCATTCAACGAGTAGATTAAAAAATAAAAATTATTTAAATTAATACTTATTTATAAAATAAAAATATAGATTACATATTTAATAGAAGTATGAATTTAATAAAATAACAGTATCAACACAAACCACTCAACAAGAAGATAGATCAATAAAAATTATTTAATGATTAATATAATTCAAATTAAAAACTATTCATAATAAAAATCAATATTAATTATTATAAAATCTAAAAAATAAATAATTTCTGACATGCGATGCTATACTACTCATCTCGTTTTTAGATTTGGGCCAACAACGAGAGATCGCTGCTTATAACAGCCCAATAAACGGAGTCCACAAATATTAGGAGATGTTAGTAAGATGGGCTGAGTCAAAAGTCAAACCCCTAATTGCATCCAACTAAACCCTAATTATTCTTTCCTCATTCTCTTTTCATCATTTTCTTCTTTAGTTTTTCCGCTGTTTCTCTTTGCCCTTAAACCCTAACCGTTATTCATGGCTTCCGTGAGGGTTAGCCCCGACACGGTGGCGAAAGCGGTGGATGCTCTCCTGAAGTGGCGCCACACGCAATCTGAGACGCAAAAACCAAAGCTCTTCGACGAAGACGAGGAGTTCGTGTATCTCATCCTCACGCTGAAGAAGATTCCCGCAACAGCTCGTATGAACCCTCATAAGATCCCTCTCCCTCACTCCCTCATCTCTCAGTTCTCGGAACAGTGCCTAATCCTGGATGACAGGCCCAACAAGGCCCGCGTCGCCAAAGCCCAGGCCCAGTCCAAGATCCAGTCGGAGTCCATCCCCGTCTCGAAGATTCTCAAGCTCTCGAAGCTCGCCTCTGATTATCGTCCCTTCGAGGCAAAGCGCAAACTCTGCGATTCCTATGACCTTTTCTTTGCCGACAAGGGTGTGGTGCCGCTGTTACCGCGCCTTCTTGGAAAGTACTTTTTCAAGAAGCGGAAGATTCCTGTGCCGCTCGATTTGAAGAAGAATAACTGGAAGGAGCAGGTGGAGAAAGCATGCTCTTCCGCGCTGCTGTTCATGAGAACGGGAACCTGTAGTGTTGTTAGGGTTGCGAAGCTGAGAATGGAGAGGGACGAGATCGTGGAAAACGTGGTTGCGGCAATTAATGGAATTGTTGAGGTTGTTCCTAAGAAATGGGTGAATGTGAGGTCTTTTCACATTAAGTTATTGGAGTCTGTTGCTTTGCCAATCTATCAGACTGTTCCGGACTTAAAGTTGAAGATTGATGGAGTTAGGATTGAGGATGAGGAGGAGACCCCACAGAAGAAGAAGAAGAAGGAGGGTGAGACTCGTGCTAAGAAGAAGGGTAGAATTCATGAAATTAGGTATATGGATGATAATGTTAGCGAGGATATCGGTGAAGATGAGATAGGGAGTGTTGATGATAATGATGACCATGATAAAGATGGTGGTCATGATGAGAAGGTGAGCGATGATGATGAGAAGACGAAAAAGAAGATGAAGAAAGGGGTTTCCACTAAGTTGAGTGGTGTTAAGAAAATGAAGAAACTGGCTGCCAAGGGAAATGCCAAAGAAAAGAAGAGAAAGAGCTTGTCTGCTGCTGGTGAAAGTGAAAGTAAATTACCTGTTAAGGACATGGAGTCGGGTGTGAAGAATAAGAGCAGGAAAGAGGATGTGAAGGTGAAGGCTAAGAAAAGCAGGAAGGCTGCATGAGTTAGATGTTGTCTTGATATGGCTAAGTGCAATCTTGCGGTTCTGCATTTTGGGTGTTCAGTCCTCTGGCAGATCATGTTTTTGAGCATGTTATTATGGAATTTTGTTGTGTTTTAATTTGGTCATTTTGTCATTTGATAATTTAAATTTACTATACTTGAGCTTTAGAATGGTTGTCAAGCTGATAAAATCAAAGTATTGCATGCCTCACAAATTTATATTTACTTTAGTTCTTTAGATATTGCATGTTGTCAGAGATTGACTCATTAGACTTAGAAATTGTGAGATGATAGTTAGTGCTTGGCATTATGCAAAAGACTATCGAGGAAATGATAGGAGAATGCTGAGAACAAATTAATGCTTTCAGTGGGTTGAACGTTGCTTCCTCTCCTCACATACCACTTAGTTATGCTATTTTCCTTTTGTATTGAAGAATTATACCTTAAATTTCATTTCTTTTTTCTCATATTAGATACCTATTTTGCTGTAATATTTAGTGTTATCCTGTGTGTTCAGGTTCAGTTTTTTTTTCTTGAATGCTAAGATTAATGGAAAATGGTAATTCTGGAACAATCTATTTTGCTGCGCTTTGGTGCACCAATTGTTAAATGGCTGTTGATTTTACAGTGTAATAGGAGTAGAAAGGCTTATGGGTTTTTTAAAACCATTTTGGATTCAAAATACTTGACATCATTGGTTCAATTATGTTATATCACTCCATTCCTTTATCATATCTTATTTGATACTGATCAGAAATAGAGATATCAAGAGCACATATGCCACACATCTTGCTATTTAGTTTTATGATCTATAATGCCCTGAGTAGCTGGCTGGAAAATTATCTTGAAAATGCAAGGTGATAGACATTTAAGTTCACATTATTTGTAATGATTTTTAAACTACTAGAACATATTCTACCATTTTTTTCATTGTCCTTCTTCCATAGGGCATGGAGTGTTGGACCAATTTCTTGCAAAAGAAGTGTTTATTATTTTAAATATATATAGCTAGATGTAATTTTTGATAATTTTTGCAGAAAATTTGTGATAGTCATGGGGATCAATGTGTGGGGTCCTCTGAGAAGTTGATGGTTTGGTTCAAGTTCCTCTTTAGTTTATGCTCTTCAATAATTTTTTCTTTTTTCCCTTTCTTTTGTGTGTGGGGGCACATGGATGGCTACACGTGTGATTGCATGTTTATCTCTATTACACTAGGATGGTAATTTCGATATCAAAATTGTTTGATGTTCTTGAACACACTTTCAAACTGTTCTCTTCTTGCTAGGTGTGATCATGTTTCGACTATGTAACTTTTTTCCTTTGAAAAATACATCCAATCTCTTGGACTTCGACCTCATTTTTTGAATTATTAGTTTAAACTACAGCATTGAAATTTTGAATCTATTGCTATTCAAAATGTTAGAAAATTACTGTATAGTTGTTAGAGGGAGTTTATCCCTGCTAAATTTGAATAGGAAATTCTAACTTGTGAAGTTAGGATCCCAATATGCTGTACCCATGTAAAAGTCAAAGAGGTAGGGGCCTCATCTTGTATTGTAGTCAGAAACAACAATAAAATCTGTGACCTTGTGTACTAAGTTAGGTTGAGCTTGGAATTTGATTCTGCACTTTTGTGATGATTTGATTTGGAGAAGTTAGCCAATAGCGGCTATTATCCTGTTGTCCTCTGTTTTTCATCTTTTTAATGACGAATTACTTCCACATTCCAAATTAGCCATTTGAAGTTTTTTATGCATTCTGAATTTGAAGTAATACACCTTATGATCATATGCTGTTTATTAAATAGTTCAACACTTTCTATTGTTCTATAAAGGATGGTGCTGTTAGTTATTGAGTGTGTTATTTTCACTCTAACAAGTCATGACCTGGACTAATTTTCTGCAAGGTTCGTTAGCTTATTTAATGATAGCAGAAATATTAGATGCAGCGTAGTTTTACAGATGGAGTGGAATATGAATGCTTGAAAATTTATTTGCAGGTAGGTTTTACCCTTATGCATTGATAATCATGAATCATGGGATCTGTTCTTCAAAGAGATAATTTCTTTACCTAAATAACACAAATTATCAAATGTGATATTTCAACGGTAAGTGGAACTATCAACAATTTTGTCATGTAATAATAATGAGATTTAATATTTAATAACTATTTTGGAGTAAAATGCAAATAAGACGTGAACAAGTGGCCTTGTTCATTTTGTATATTCTGGGATGGGTTGCTATGTGCCACAGGGTATATTCCGTTGAAACCTGATCTCTTAGTCTGATGTGATAGCTGATGGTTGAAATGGATAAATCCATAGGTGGCTATTATAAATTTATAATTACAAATATATCCGGATCACACTAGAGAGAGAACACAATTTGACCAGTTCCATCTTCTTCAATTCATTTTCATTCATTCCATCCAGCACTTGTCTCATCAATTCCTTATCAATGGTTCAATAGGCGGTCAAAATTGTTCGTGTGCGCATGCTGATTAAACCACGTCAGTTCCTATTTATATTTGTGTTAAAGTGATCCATACGAATTAGGAAATACTAATATATTTCCCCGTTTGGTTTATTGTGTGATTTCTCTATCAAAAGCCGTATTTGCAGGGGTGATAAGTGATGACCTTTTCTTTGTCAATAGTGGTTGTAATGTTGGAAAGGCAATTGAAGACCAAGACTAAGGAAGCGCAGTGTTTTGGCATTGTACCGAGTTTAAAGTTTAAAGTTTAAACGTCTAGCCATTGTTGATGAACTAAACCTTTGTTGCCTTTCCAATTGTGGGCGGCTTTGTTACAGGTGGCGGTGCCACAAGGCAACCCACGTGCTCTTGGTAGAAAGAAACTTGTCGTTTTAGGCTTTTGATGAATGTTCTTCTTTTCATTAAGATGGTTATACCAAGCAAAATGACATGAGTGGTTACTATCAACAAAAAGAAGAATGACTGAAACTACAGGATGTTTTAGATGCTCATCATGTTGAGAACACTAGAAAGGCTCCTCAGTGGTTTCAGATAGGCACAACATCACTCTCATCAGTTGGTCAAATTTTCATCATGTAGGTTTGAATGGAAAGTAACCGTATTTGCATGTAACAGACAATGGATTTAGAGGTGCACTAAGTGAATTAGACTTTTCCTAACTCCAAAGAATTAATGAGGGTGATTGGATTTGGACACGTGACCATGCTTTTATTATTTTTCAAATAATCAATATTTTAATTTCTGAAAGGTAGATTTTTTTAAAGATAAGGACTTGTTTATTTTAATTCTTTTTAATGTGATTATTTTAGTCCATGCAAAAAGAATTAAAATAGCTGCTTTTTTTTACATATGAAAAATATAATTTTTATCTTTCAAAACATCTCTATGAGAAAGTGCTTAAATGGATGTTAGAGTCAAACAACTCTCTTAAGCACTTTTGTACCTTTGAAAAGTGCTGAAATGGGTTTGTATGCTTGTAAACGTTGCTTAATTAAACAACTTATTCTTATAAAAATGTGAGATCAAGAGAAAAATAAATTTAAAAATAAAGAACATGACAGTTTGTGTGATCCATTCAATAGTTCTTGTTGAATTTTTCTATTAAAGTGAAAAGTTATTTAAATTAAAAAAAATTAAAAAATAATATAAACTAATGAAACCCACCAAAAAAGTAATTTTAAACAAGTCAATCGAGTTTCTCCATAGATTTTTTCAATATAACTAACTACAAATCTTTCAGAAAACAAAAAAAATAAATTCACTTCAAATAATTGTGCTTGTTCTCCAAAATTGGAAATTGCCCATCATGTCATAAACTTTGATGAATATTAGTCCGAGTTGGCTACACAAATACTGCATTGACTCTAGATTACTTTGAAATCAAATCATTATTATAGGAGTTAGTTTGTCTCACACTGTTGCCTCTGTCATATTCCAGAATCTAGACCTTTGCTTAAACCGAGATTCTTTTCGCTCAAAAGCACGATGCTTTTCTATTGCATGTCACCTTATGATTGGCTAACTCTTACATATCTGAACCTCTTTTTTAGCGTTTGACCTCAGTCACCATACCTTCATGGATCTTAAATTGAAACAAGAGTCGTATTGAACAAAGCTGGCTCAAATTAATTCATTTATGCTATCTAGTGGCTTCACTCTCTCACTCTAATCTGTTTTTTCTCCTAACATTGAAAATTAACCCATTTTATCATTAGATTATATATTGGTAAGTTTGATTTGTGATAAGGCAGATTGTGCAAACGTTCCCAAGTGAATAAGAGAGTCTTATATGTAGTGTGTCACTTTAAGTAGTAGTCGGGTAGTCTTTCACCAACAATATCAAAACGTTGAACATACTTCATAATTTTTTAACAAATTATTATTACATATTTAAAAATAGATAAAAGAAGATGGAAAGAAGAGAAAAATAAAAAGAAAGAAAGAAATACAATATAAAATGCTACATAACATAAAGAAATATATATATATATAATATTAAAATAAAAATATTATTAAATATAAAATAAATTACATTGATATTCTTGAAATTAAATGAAAAAATATATAATATTTCTTCATATTTTACATTATTTTCATGTTACTTATGTATAATATAATAAAAAATTAAGAAAAATTTGCATAGAATTGTATAATTGAAAAAGATAAACAATATTATATCTTTATATAAATTAAAAAAATATACATAAAATAACAATAAAAATATATCAGATATATTTTTTTTGATAAATTTCAAAAAATACTAATATAATTCTTCATAAAATATATGATAATTAAAATTTTATTTCTAATATATATATTTTTATTAAATATATAAATATAGGCACACACGCACACATATAAACTAACATAATAATGAAGCCATGGCCTACTTTCTTTGACAAAACTAAAAGCACTGTTCCTCATCCCATCTTGATAATGCTCGCATGCAAATGGTAGGCCTGGAATAATTAAGACAGATACATTGATGTTGAACTTGTCCAAACAGTGAGGAATGGTGTGTCACCAAGCTCAGACAATGCTTTCATTTCTTCTCTACTCTGATTTAAGAATGAATCAATATGTTCAAAACTCCTATAAACAAATCTAATGTTTTTTAAACCAAGGTTTACAATACCTTGTTTGGTTTCTGTTTTTATGTTTTATTTAGTTTTAGTTACAAAATTAATATTTTATTTTTCGTTCATAAAATTTTATATATGAAACAAAAAAAATTACTTTTATTTTCATACAAACTAAGCAAAAATAATAATAATTAAAGTAACATTTTTACAATTAAATTGAAAAACAAGAAATGAAAAAAAAAAACAAAAACCAAACAAACATGAACTTAACATTTTTATCCAAACTCCACTTGATTATACTCAAGTGACCTAAGCCAACATTCTTGAATCTTTTTGGGGTACCACTGTGTATAATTAATAGGCCAAGTCTATATAAGGCGTGCACTAGTAAAATGCATGCACGGCTACCGAATTTTGGATGTTTATATTGAAATCAAGTTAGAAAAAATCTGTTCAATGTTTCAAGTTCAATCCAACACTTTAGAAACAGCTACTACTAAGACAATTACAATATTTTATTCAAACTCTGGTGAGATGAATGAAGAAAGAAAATAATATATATATATATAATATAATTTTATCCTTTTCTTTTCACCTAGGATGATGCGTTGCTTCTGTATGCAACGGTTGTTACACGTTAATTAAATTTGTTTTTTTTCTCTTTCAAAAGTTAGGTATGAAATATTTAGATAAAATATATTTTTAATTTTTTAAAAAATAATAGATTTTGATCTATGTTTTTCAATTAAATTACTTTTAATTTCTAATGCAATTAATGCTTGTTACATCATATATTTTACAGTTTGATATGTCAATAATAATAGTATGTTTAAAAAATGAAAAATCAAAATTTTAAATTTTAAAATAATAGTAAAAACAAAATCTCTTAGATTGTGTATGTAATCTAATTTTGTTGTTATTAGAATTGATTTAGTAATAATGAGTTAAAAATTAAAATAATTTTATAGAAAACTTTGAATTTAATTTTATTATTTTTTATATTGTAATAAAAGAGTCTAATTTTATTACAATAGTTGCATAAGCATTTGTTCATCATAGAAAAACATGATGACCATATATTGCAATGGAAGGTTTAATGTTTCCTTTGTTCTTCAACATTAGATTACTCAAGAAGACCACACTTGCCGCCACCCTCTTTCTATGGAGACATTTAAGGCACACACGTGACCCTAATCACCAAAATTCAATACCTAAAAATGGGGAACCTGCATTTACCTAACCTGAAAAATAAAAATTGAAATAGTCAAAATTTCCACCAATTGGCTGTCATAATCAAAATCCCTAATCTCCACTATTCATTGTTTTTATATGATTGTGATAGCTCACACGGTTTTAGTCTACCCCATGAATATGTGCTTCTTTTCAACCATTCTTATTATATTCATCAATATCCCTTATTTTCTTCATGACTTCAATTATAATACCTATATACAATTTTCTCCTCTCCCTGTTAATGGATTGAATTTGAAATCATGGTAGCAAGAATTTGTCAATTAAGTTGACTTAGAGGAACACACAAAATAAGTTGCATTGACAATCTTATTCACGTGTGGCTGTATCCACCTGGCCTATTTGTTCATCATGATCTTACACCAAATGTAGTTTTAGAACATATATGAATGAAGCAACTTTTCATTTGATTTGAATCTACCCAAGTGAATGTTGTTAATGTGTCACTTCTCATTCGATTATTCATAGTGGGGCTTTTTTTTCTTTCACTGTTACTATTCACATACTACTTTTTGCATTGCACTGGTAAGTTCGATAAATGTAGCCCTCATAATAATTCACTCTATCTACAATCATATATTTTGAAAATATATATGCTACATTTTTAACATCTTACCTTAATTAGATGGTATAGTAAGGTATTTTAGCATGTACGAATAGTTACAATGAAAGCTATATATATATATATATATATATATATAGTTATTTTAACTATTTTATAACTTATTTAATTAAAATATATAAAATTGTAAATATTTTTTTTTATATTACTATATAATTAAAAATTATTAAATTTATATTAATTATTTTAAAAATTTATTATGATGATTTTTTATTAGTCGGTTGTATAAAAATTTTATATTGTTAATAATTTATTGATTAAAATAATAATATTTAGTAACCAAGTTTATTTCATTGATTTACAATATTTTTCAGATATTTTAATATTATTTTTGCATTTATCTTAATATTTTAATAAAACTTCTTCCCCTTAAATTCAGGAAAACCCTCACCGTCACCTTTACAATTAATTAATTATTTATGTTAAGTATATTGAATTATTTATTTAAATTTTTAATAAAATATTTGATCATTAAAAAAAGTCAAGAATTTAAAATTAATTAAAAAATCTAAAATTACAATTACCTAAGATGATATTTTGATTAAAAAAAATTTATAATAAAAAATAATTACATATATTATTTGACATCATTTTACATCTGTTATCTAGTTTTAGTATCCAATTTAATCAATAAACTAAATTACCAACCTTCATTTAGAAATTAATTTTTATTTTTAAAAAAAGTAAATTATTGACATTTCCTAAAACTTATGAAAAAATATTTGATATATACAAACTTTCTTTAATTTATCTAAAAATATAAGATTATATATTTTTATCAATTATATAAATTTATTTAATTTTTTTATAATATTATATACTAAAAACCATCAAATAACATAAAAAAAAACAGAAAAGTACTCGATGCTTTTTCGATAATGATATAAATTTAATTTATCCTATAAAAATCACTTAAAAAATTATTTAAAATTTAAATTTTCAACTTCTAATTAACTTATTAATATTTTTTCCATATACACCGAAAAATAACTATTTTAATTACTTATTTAATTTTAATATTTTATATATGCAAGATTTTTTTTATTTAAGTCTCTTTAACTGCCTTCAATTATATTTTTGATATTTTTTTTAATACGTGCTGAATATTCAAAGTGGAAAAGGTTGTTATCCATATATTACCTTAAAAGTTATGATATTGCATTTTTCTTTTAAAAATTATATGTATATAAACTTATGCTTTTATTGAAATCTCACTTCATGCTTTTAAGTTTTAAATGGGAAACGAAAGGTCTTCTCCATTCAACCTAATGGTAATTGACTAAAATAATAATAATAAGGGATTGATTGTTCTCTCGTCCCCAAGAGTTGCTCAAAATATTACTACTTTCATTTTGAAATAAGTATTATTTTAGAGTATTCACAAGAACTTAAAATTTCTAAATTCTAAGAAAAATGTTATAAGACTAAATTTATCCTTTTCTTAGGAGTATTTATATTACTAATACTTTATATCTAATTATTGAGCACTAGTTTAAAGAGAGAAGTTGATAATAAATATTTCTTAATAGATTTTGAGAATAGCTTATTTTATAAAAAAAATAATTTATTTTTAAAATATTCTTTCAAGATGTTAACAAAAAATAAGTAATTATATTTTTCAAAAATAAGTTGATCAAAAAGCATATTTAATATTACAAAATAACATAATCTAAAAAACAATTAAAACGATTTAAAAATGAATAGGGTTATTTCTATTTCATATGAGAATGATAATATGATTTTTTATCCACTAATATTGTACCCCCTAAATTACATATAGTAATAGTAAATTAAAAGAAATTAGGAGGAGTAACCCTTTTCAACTGTTCGGTTAACAGAGTGATTTGATTTAATCAATTAATTAACCATTAGCATTTGGGTTTACCCATTTTTTTAATCTTATGACGAAATTGATCACCTAACATCCTAACTCCCTTGTCCTCCTATCAGATTTCAGCACAAAATACTCTTTAAGCCATGTGTTTCCTTAATTTGTCTTCACTTGATATAAATTATTCACTATAACCCCATAAACAAAATTAATCAATAATGACTCATTGTTATGTTCCAAATAAAGGTCATTCAAGAAAATTCCTATGGATGCCAGCTTATTAACAACCAATATGAATACAATTAAAAAAAGGGATAGAGAGAGACTCAGAGATTATATATCATTAGTTTTGGGCAAAGCATATGTAAAAAAAAAATTATATGAATTTAAAAAGAAGATAAATAACAAAATATAAAATAAAATAAAATAATAGAGGGGAGAGAGATCATGCACAAGTGGACAAAATTAAAATTAATGACTGTCTCAGCTCTCATCACCCACTGAACCCTCCCTTTTCTTTTGATTTGTGACTCACTTCATGTTCCAACTCTCTAATTATATATGTTAAGTATCATTTATATCTTTTATATTTAAATTTTTTATTTTTAACAATTTATTAATTGTTAAAATAGTTTTTATTAATTTTAAAATTCATTAAAAATTATTTTATTTGAAAAATCATTTATTCATTAAACACAGATAATATCAGATTCCCATCCAAATTAATGTAATAAAAGTACTAGTATAAGAAAATATCTTCTCATATTAAATTATGTCAGTTTTTACATTTATCTTTCTTTTAATACAATTATTGTATATTAAGACAACATACAAACAATATGTACATGACCAATCATTCATCTATAAAAAATCTAATTCCACTACCAACACCTTTTTATACATTTTTTTTACTAACTAAAATTTATTAAAAATAAAAAAATTTGTAATTAACTTTTTAAACAATGATAAAGACTCACGCTATTTCCCGACTCCGAATAAAATAAATTTTAATTAAAGAAGTATGTTAAAAATTACGTGACTTAACATCTCTTAATCTCATACACAAAAATTCTTAAAAGAAGGGAAAAACCAAAGTTGCTATAAGCGAGTTGGCAGTGTTTGGTTTGTGCACGTCATCATACACACAGTCTCTCTCTCTCTCTCTCTCTCTCTCTCTCTCTCTAAAGGAGATAAACAATTCAATGACAATTTTACCCTCCTAAATTAAAAGCAATTACATGTTGACTTAGCCACTTGGGATCCCTCTCCCATTTATATATACTCCTTTCTTCTCCTCCTTCCTTTATATTACCTCTTAAATTTCTCACTTCAACTTTGAACTTCTTTCATCTATTCTCATTCTCTTTCTCTTTCTCCATCTCCAATCTACTATACTTTCATTGAAAATTTTGAAAAATGAGCAACATAAGTATGGTAGAGGCAAAGCTACCACCAGGGTTCAGGTTTCATCCAAGAGATGAGGAGCTTGTGTGTGATTACTTGATGAAGAAGGTTACACATAGTGATTCCCTTCTCATGATCGATGTTGACCTTAACAAGTGTGAGCCTTGGGATATTCCTGGTGAGTAATATACATCTACTCTTTCTCCTCATTATCATGCATTCTCTAATACATATAATTATTATTATTGCCTCATATATTATGCATGCCATATTTCTTAATTCATCACAACTTAATCTTTGGACAACTCATACAAATTACTACTTGGATATAACTCATAGTTTAATTAAATTTTCTTCTCATACAATATAAAAAAATTCTGTTTATTGGGGGTCATGCAATTGAACCAAAAATTTTCCTTTAGTTTTCTTGATCTCACACTGAGGCACCCCACATAGTGCTAATAATGGACATGTTTGATGCTTGATCCATTTCTGTTTTCTGTTAAGGTATAAAGTACAAGAGAGTTGTTACTTTCATGTATGTTGAATTCTTGTTCTGTTTTTTAAATATGATAAGGGTAAAAATTGACTCTGTGGGGATGAGATGATAATGATGATAGCAACTCCAATGGCTATAATGGATTCCAATCTATACATGTATTTGTTGTGCTTTGATAGGGAAATGATACCTGCCATTTGTGACTAATAAGACATTATAGATTACCTCGAAGCTTTCATTGTTACAAATAAATTCATCTGAAAATTAATTGAAACTTTGTAAGTCTAATTAATTAAATTCTATTTTTTGTAGGTCAGTCCCCAACACTAATTGTTTTATAAGAATTATTTATGTTATGAATAAGAGTACATAAAGTTTGATCCATGAACCCAATAATTATTAGCTTTAATTCTTCTGTTTTATACATGCTAATTAATCAAAGTGCTAAATGGAAATTGATGTCCTTTTATGTTTTCCTCTCTTTCTGGGATCAATAATACTAGCTTAGCTATATGATCTTAATATTAGTTGAAAACTTTCTTCCTACTTGAATAATTGGAGAACTCATAGCATTATTTTCAGTAAGCATTTTCATGTGGGTCATATGTTGAAATAAGCCTCTGTGTTTTCATGTGGGCCATAACTTTAATTCCAACCCCAGCCACATTCACACAGAAAGGTAGGTACAGGTGGCTGCGCTAATGTAATAAATAATAATAATAATAATAATAATAATAATAATAATTATAATAATAATAATAAAGAAAAAGAAAAGGAAAATAGTATTATTTTTTTATTTTTAAAATTATTATCCGTACTTTAATAATAATGAATGGTGTAAATTTTTAATGGATATATACATGTACACATAAGTGCATATACACCTTGGAAAGGGATCCAAAGTACTTTCAAGATGGCAACTTTGAATGGGAAACTCTAAAATTTACACACATATATATTATATTGTAACATTATCCAACGGTTATTGCAGATATATATCACCTTCAAAGCTTTCTTGAGTTTTGAATAAATTGACACATTGAACTTGTCCTATTATAAAGTGTTTGATAGTGATTTTCACCATAATAATGCAAATATTGATTTTGAATGTAAGAACACGCCTGCACATGAACATGATCCCCTTATATGTCATATTAAAGTGATTGAACTCTCAACCCTTACCATTATTCTAGCTGTATCCGACCAAGTTCATTGTACTTTCATGTCAAAAGCAAATATACTGTGAGATATGACTTATCATAAGGAATACAATTAAATTTACATGTTCCTTTTTACTTTCTTGTCTTATTATTATTGTTTTCTTTTTCTTTGTAGTTGGATATTTTCAAGCAACTTCTTTACTAAATAATTAGCAATTTCAATCCCCTTTATAATTTTTCTTTTCTTTTATCTACAAGTAGGAAAATGGCTTTCTTCCATTCTTAATTTTTAAATAAAATTTCTCTTTTAATTTTTACTTAAAATATCCATATAATTATTGAGATTCTTATTAATAATTCTTTTTATCAACAAGGACAAAAAGGATTTCTAGACCTGATATGATTGGTCAACATTGCTTTGGTCTTCTAGGCCATGTGTTCATAGTTTACATTATTTTGGAAATAATATCAACTGTTTGATTGTGAAATCACCATAATTAGTTTTGTATTTTATACAAGCATGTCATATATGAAAAAGAAACTGATAAGGATAGGCAAATAAGAAGATACAAAAAACAATTAATGGAAGAAGCTAGATATAAAAGGGGGCCTATCCAAATAGTATATAACTAGAATAATTTGCATTCAAATAATACTAATAATTTTTCCAACAAAAAACTAATTATTTTTTTTACTCTTCTTTAAACTATATTCTGTATCCAAACTTATATACATGCATTTCCAAAGCAATCTCAAAGTCTATATGAACAGAACATAACTTTCAAAATTTCTATCCCTGTTTTTCCACAATCAAAATGACCAATTCTAATAAGACAATGAAAAGAAAGTCAAGAGTATTTAATTTTAGGATTATATTAACCAAAAGATAATGTTGTTAACATGAATAGTTTTTAACTAGTCATAGTTGACTTGAACATAAAACAAAGCTTATTGACTTAAGTGCGCATGTTCCTCATCATCTTACCCAAATCCAGAGATTATACCATAATAATAATAATATCAATAACAAACACCCACGTTTCTATATGATATGTTTGACTCATTATTATTATTTTCTTCAACCATATAGTAATGTAGAATTTTAATTAGCAATGACATAATTAAGGCACTACTTTGATAATGATAATTATAATGGTGGAACAGAAACAGCATGTGTAGGAGGGAAAGAGTGGTATTTCTATACACAAAGAGACCGCAAGTATGCAACAGGGCTACGCACAAATCGTGCCACTGCTTCAGGGTATTGGAAGGCCACAGGAAAGGACAGACCTATCCTTCGCAAGGGCACCCTTATTGGGATGAGGAAGACTTTGGTGTTCTATCAAGGAAGGGCACCCAAAGGGAGAAAAACTGAGTGGGTCATGCATGAATTTCGCATTGAAGGTCCTCATGGCCCTCCTAAAATTTCTTCTTCTAAGGTATATTCCATCATGGAATTGAAAGGATTTTATTTTATATACTCTCATCACATTGATCAATTAAAGATCTTATTAGGTATAACTTTTAAAATAATTATTGTAGACATTAATAGTGTTTAATTATATGACAATTTTATTATTGGATAGCATGTAAGAAATATTTATTTTTAAATTTTTTGTTTCCTAAAATCATTTCAATTACATGCATTTATCTGAAGTATTTTATGTTGTGTTAACATTTTATTTCAATGTGTAATGCGGATTTTGGGGGGTTCTATTAACCACTTTGAATGGTCATTGTAAATAATAGTATTTTATATATATAGATTTTTGGTATTAGTCTTGTTTTATTTCCTTTGCATGAATCAGGGAGGCAACTTGTGATTTCCAAATTAAAAAAAAATTGGACTTTTTGTAATATATTTTTGCTCTGTAGTTAACCAAATTTGTCTCACCTGGGTATTGGCTAGAATGTGACTACAAAAGATATTGGGTAGCTGACCTAAGAAGGTCCCCTTTGGATTTTTTATTTAACACTAATGTAAGCCTATGAAAGAACCAAAATCTTCCATCTGTAAAGGGTTTTTGCTTGTGTTTAAACATGGCATAGCATATTATTTGTTACCCTTTCACTTTCTTAATTTTTTAGCTTCATCCATTGATTAAAAACCAAACTTTATTCTACTTAAAAAAATATTTGCACTTTGTCTACATGCAGGAAGATTGGGTTTTGTGTAGGGTGTTCTACAAAAATAGAGAAGTTGCAGCAAAGCCTAGCATTGGTAGCTGCTATGATGACACAGGCTCTTCATCACTTCCTGCATTAATGGATTCTTACATCAGCTTTGACCAAGCTCAAACTCATGCAGATGAATTTGAGCAAGTGCCCTGCTTCTCCATTTTTTCTCAGAACCAAACAAGTCCTATTTTCAACCACATGACAACTTTGGAGCCAAAATTGCCTTTAAATAATGCCACTACATTTGGAGGAGCACCCAATTTGGGTTATTGCTTAGACCCTTTATCTTGTGATAGAAAAGTATTGAAAGCTGTTTTGAGTCAGATCACAAAGATGGAAAGGAATCCACTTAACCAAAGTCTAAAAGGGTCACCAAGCTTAGGAGAAGGAAGTTCAGAGAGTTACTTATCTGAAGTGGGTATGCCCCACATGTGGAACAATTACTAATTTGGTACTTCAAGAAAAAAAAAAAGAGAGAAAAGAAAAGAAAAACATAAGGGGGAAGATAAAAATCCATTGTTTGAAGTCATGGTGAGTACCTGAATTTACATGTGGTGTTTAGCTATTAATATATAGCCATCCATGATATGTCCCAATTTATTAGGAAAATGGGACTTGTAATTGAAACTTATAAATATTTGTAGTTAATTTTAGTTAGTGGATGATGAACTTAGATGTTATGAGATCTCAAATGGGATTATTCCATCTCTACTTTTATAATTGACAAGTTTTCATGAGACAACAACACTCTAAATCCACATTTGAATTAGTTAGTGTTATTACATATCAGAAATACATAATGACAAAACTTAATAATGCTTTCCTTTAAAAACAAATTTGCAAATCTTATTGAAGAAGTAGCTATCATTGGTCATGTAAGCTATATTTTTAATGGAACAAAATATATCATAATTCTTATTAGAATCTTCCCCACAACCACCACAATAATGGACTGAGGAAATCAACAAAGACTATGCTAAATAATTTTTGTGCATATACTAAATCTTTGATGTACTTATCTATTTATAACAGTAGCAGCGAAAATTAATAAGTAATAACAGATTAGGTGACCCTGGCTTTTATAAAATATTGTTCATCTTTATAATGATGTGATTAAATAAGCAGTGGATTTTGTTTGTTTAGTACAACTGATGGGCCATTCTGATGTAATGCATGTACGTTTTACATATAATTTTATCATTCATAGTAAAATAAAAGGATGAAATTTAAATAATGAATATCACCTTTTGCTTATAGAATGTTAATTAACACTTCCTCCATTTTAATTGACATTTTACAATCTCAATGCAATATTAAAATTTTGATTCTAATTTTGCCCAAGACGTTTCACAGGCACATGAATTTGTTGGAACATCTATGATCTAACTAAATAACTAATCATAGACGAAATTGAGTAATAGTGCATTCACTCAATTGATGACTTATGAGTATTAAATAACTTTTTAATAATATTTTTATCATTCTAAAAAAATAGCATTTCCTAATATTTTAACATTGGATTATTTTTTGTTAGTATAAATTCTTTTAGCAAAAAGTTAAACTATCATTACAAGTTTCTATTTACAATATGATATCTTATGCTAATATATACTATCAAAACATAAAATGTTAGTATAATATATTATTTATCAGCAAATATATTTAAAATCTACAATATAATTTAATTTTGTTAGATAATTTTTTTTATTAATAGTGATCATTTTAATATTTAATAAATTTTTATATTTTATTAAATAATTTTTTTAGTAATGTAAATTGAGAAAGAGAACAAATTAACAAGAATAATTTAGTAAAATTGTTTTATTAATTAATCTATTTGTTGTTTTTAATTGTTATGATAAAACATTAAACAAATAGCTAAATTGAAATAGATGGAGCATATATTTCTTTTTTGGTTCCAATCACAATAGTCTTCTAACGTTTTAATCCCTTGGAAGAACATTTCCTTTGAATGTTATTAACCTTTGGTTTAGGTGAAAAAATTTGTATTAAGTGCAATGTCAAACACATTAAAACAAAGCAAAATTAATTATCTTGAAAGTGTCACTTTCGTGGGGCTGCTTAATTGGAAGAGACAATTGCAATGAGAGGAGACTAAATCCCTATGACCTCAGCTTAAGGATTCGCTGACTTGTATAATGTTTTCCTATTAATTTTTCACAAGATATCTCTCAAGGTTTAAAGAATTTTCATAAAAGTATTTATAGATTAATTATTAATAAAGTTTTTACATTAATAGTAGAATTTAAATCTATAATTTTATAAGTTACAAATTCCATTTTTACTTGCTAGACTAACGTTTGTTACTTTTTACAAGGATTTTGATCTAGTACAAGAGTTACCAAACAACTTAATTAGATTATATACTATGAAATTTTAAGTATAATCTTGAAATAATTACCTTCGCAATGCATTCAAATTGAACTTATATAGAGTATTCTCATTTTGGCATGATGGTATTCACCTTAAATTCCTAAACACGTATAATGTTATGGTTTTACCGAAGTATGCAATTAGAAAATTTTAATTACATATACAGAATCATAGTTAAATCAACTTATTAAATAATAATATTGTGTAAGTAATTAAAAATATTAATGATACTTTTCTTGATAAATAAAAAAAATTAGATAATAAATGATAACATTGTCAATCATATATATATATATAATGTCAAAATTTCATGCACAGATATCTATGATCCTAACTTGCTGATGCACCAGCTATATATCTGTGTTCTAATTAGTTGAATAGTAGGTATTTGATGTTGATATGCTTATGATTATTTCATATAAGCATTTATCATAAGAACATATAGTATTCGGATATCTAAAGTATATGGAGCCGGATCAGGTTAAAATAGGATGTATTATGTGATAAAAAAAATTAAATAAAAAATAGAAAAAATAAAATTTAATATATAACATGATAAGAGATAAATATAAAAAAAATACATTAAAATAACTGTTAGGGTGTATATTTATTATTTTTTAAATAATAATAACTGCAGGAGATAATGTTGCACATACAAAATTACAAAATGTTAATCTCTCTCTCCCTCCAAATTCCTGCTTTGATGACATTACAAAACGAAGTTAACATTATTTCCAAGACAAAATTAAATTGAAATTGAGATTCTGTGAAAGGAAAAAAATTTCAATTCTCCTATAACTTCATTACATAAAAATACAAACAAGCCTTAAACTTACACATTATTATTTTCTTATATAGTTTTACAATTAATTCAAAAATTTTCGTACTAATTGCCTATTTTCATATCTCAAAACTGATGCTTGTATAACATTTAAAAGCAGGAAGCACTGACTTCATACCTATTGTAAGAACTAACTAGAAAGGGAAATATTCACATATTACAATAATACATAACACACTTACATAAATATTATTCCATTTTTTATTTATCATAATTTAATTTTTACTGATATTTTAAAATTTTAATATTTATTTTTATTTATCTGTTATATCTTTATTTTTAATAATAATAAATATTAAAATAATTATATAATAACATTAACATTAATAAAAATTAATATATGTGAAACAATTTTAACAATAAATGAATAAAATAAAGGAAGTATAATTGATAATTTAACCAAATTATATGATAATAATGATTTTGCTTTTGTTTTCAATTTGTGCATAGAAAACTCAAGTATACAATGTTAATGTGCTAGTCAGACTTCATAAAATGAGTTCTTTATTACAGCCACCGACTGTTTAGACTTTTTGGTTAATCATTTTTTTATAATAACACCCAATCACCTTGACCATTAATTTTTTCAACCAGAAGGAAAATTCAAGTCAATGAATCATCTAAAGTTATTTCAATTTTCAAACTATTCAAAGAAACTACCGACATTGCATATGGATGTGGTAAAAATGTAAGAGGATTAAGTTACTTGATTAATAATTTTTATAAATAATTAAATTTTATTAATTTAATTATTAAATTAATAAATTATATTATATAAATTATTTTTATAAAATTTTAAAAAAATTAATATTTTATTAAAAAAATTTAAATTAACAGATATTATAAAAGATATATTATTTATTAGTTTGAATTTATTTTTTAAAATATCAAATTTTTTTAAAATTTATATAATATAATTTATTAATTTAATAATTAGGTTGATAAAATTTAATTGATGATAAGAATTATTAAAGAAAGTAACTTTATCTAATAATTTGATATCTTATTTTATTTATATATATATATATATATATATATATATATAATTTTATAAAAATTCTGTATCAATTTATATAAATCATTATTGGATCTGAATTATTCTAATTGAATATATAATAATTTTTGAATTACTTTAGATTTGATGAATCCTTTAGTATAGATGGATCGGGATATTATGCAGATGGCACAAATTCCTTCCCTTCAAATTCATATTTATATATATTAAATAATAAATGAAAAATAAATATTTAAAATAAAAATTTGTTAAATTATTAAGTGCATCTCATGCAATTGAAAACAAAACTGTAGGGGATATGTTTCCAATATAGATTGTATACTTTACTACCTTAGGTTTTGTTTGATAGAGCTATTTTTGGGAAAGTTTATTTTAATTCTTTTAACAATTAAAGCCCTTTTCCAAATCTTTTGCTACATTATCTTTTCTTTGCGAAAAAGTTCTTTATCAAATCAAGACTCGTACTTCATTTTGGAATTTCTCTCCCTCTCTCATGAAAGGTACTTGGTTACAATTATCTCTCTCGTTTAATTAATTAATTAGGTAAAAAAGAGAGTAAGGGTAATTTTAATTTAGAAAAAAATTTATAAATTGTTGATAAATTTAATATCACTAACTATAAATTAACAAGATTTCTTAATTATTAAGACGTGGGTAGTATATTACAAAAAAGCGCTTTTGTTTATCATTATCATAACATTTAATATTATAATTAACAGTAATGCTACCGTATTAAAAAAAATAATGCTATTTTTTTAGACAAAAATATATTATATTAACTACATATTTCCTTTGTTTCAAAATAATAATCATTTAAAATTATAACAAAAAATTTAAAAAATATAATTAATATTCTTGTTTTTATAAAAAATTTAGGCAAATTTTTATCATATCTTTTAGTTTAGGAAATTTTTTAACTTATTTTCTTCACAATAATTATTTAAAGATGAAAAAAATAATTCTTCATTGTTGAATTTATAAAAAGATAAATAAATTAAATAATGGAATTTACTAAAATAACCATTATTATAAATCGGGAATATAATGCAGGCCTGGGTTGAAAATCCAAGGCAGCAGGAGACGAAATACATAAGGGAGTTTGTTGAATGCAGTACAAGCATACCTCGAATGCTATGAAAGTATAGATTAATTTTGATATATTGTTAGTATAAAAAATTTTATATTATTAAATAATTTAAAATTATTCTAGATATAATTTTTAAAATAATATTATAAAAATTATTTTTTAATTATATAATAATATGTGATTGAATAATAAAAAAAATTATATCGTTATATATTTTAATTAAATTTATTAAAGAATTGTTACAAAAGTAACCACAAAAATTAATACTCTACATCTATATCATATTAAAGTTCTTCTAGTAAAAGTGTTGCATGACATTTTTATAGTTAGAATTATCACATGATATTTTTTAATTTTATTTTTTAAAATTGATTATTTTATTTATTAATTTTTCATTTTTTATATGTATCCATATATTTGTTGACCTTTTATATTTAAATATTTAATAATTACTTTTAAAATTTTAAAAACTATAATAAGTAGAATAATTTTTAGTATTTCAAATAATTCTTAGTGGAAAAATGTTAAATAAAGAAAATAATAAAAATCTATTATATACTATCTCTTCAATATTTTTTACATATATAAGTTTATTTTATTAAGTATTAATAAAAATAATAACAAAAAAATTTATTTATTTAATTTTATACAATAAAATTAAGAATTTTACGAATAAAATATTTATATAATTATGAGTTAAAAATTTTAAATTCTTCACATTTATAAAAATTATTTATTTTGATAATAATAATAATAATAATAACAGTGAACAACAAAAAATTTATTATAAATAAATATTTAATTAAAATTTATTAACAGTAGAGAATAAAATGAATTTAAATATGTATGATATTAAAAATTTTAAATATTGAATAATATAAAATATAAACTTTAATTAATGTAAAATATTTAATAAGGTATATTAGATCCGTTCACACTTCGCATTGTGTGTCTACAAAAAGGAAACAGCTCTTATATATAAATGTTTTGCTACTTAGGACTCTAAAGATAATGGTTTAATTCGATAAATAAAAGGTTTTTATAAAAAAACTATTGTAGAAAGCATTTATAATAAAAAATGCTCTTTAGTAATGAAAAAGAACAATTGTGAAAATTATACAAATGGATATGATTGGTTAATATCATAGAAGTGGGGCATGGTAAAACATCTTTTTATATGAATTTTACCATATATAGTTAAATAACTGGATTTTGTACCCATGTACGGATCTATAAAATTTGAATATCTTATTACTATGTTATAAGTTATTCAAAATACATTAATAATAATATAACTTTATTTTTACATTAAAACCTCACTCTTATGCTAAATAGCATTCCAGGTATCAATACCGCACACTCTTAAGTAGGATTTTTTATTTGTGTCTGGTAAGTAATTGTAACCATTCCCGACTTGGAAATGTAGTATAGCTCATACCTTACCGTAGTTTGCTTTATCAAATCAAATACTGCATTGAACAAATTCCATATGGTGAAGTATGATGTGGAGGTCATAGAAACTGATCCAGTCAAAGTTGAAGGTTTAGGGAAGAAAAGGGGAATACTTGATGAAGATGACCTTCACAAACTCAAAGATAGGCCTCCTCTCATTACTATTATGGGGCATGTAGATCATGGTAAGGTAAGTCACATCACTCTCTATTCTGATATTTGTTGATGTTTTTAATTGGCAGACAACTCTTTTGATTCTGTAAGGAAGACCAAGGTATGGTGAAAATTTAATAAAGCCATTATGTTTTTTGCAGTATCTTTAAACAAGCATGGGCATATAAAAGTTGTGTGGGTGTTTACTTGTGTGAGTGGCTATTACCATCATATCATGTTTTAGACAACTTTTATGTGGTATGATTAGGTTAGTACAATTGTTTACATATGCATATGTGATTTTCTTTTTCTTGCTGCGTCTCACCTATGACATAACTGTTCGCTATGATAGTTGGACTACCGTAGGTTTCCAGGATGGATATGATCCTAAATTTGCAAGAATTATTTGCACTCCGTGGATTTCAATATAAGGGATACAGATTTGTATAACTTTCAAAAAGCAAGCATTTTGAGGGCCTTTATGAAAACAGATACTGAGGTGAGAAAAGTAAAAGGGTTTCTAGAATGTAAGTTGTAATATATAACAAGAGATTGTTACTTCCCTTTATACCAATAATTAGTGATGGATTCTGTTTATGTGTTTGCGAAATGTTATGCTACACCCTGCTCCCTTGTGTGGCTTTTGCTATGCTAGTTGTGTCTTGTGCTTTTCATAGCTTATGTAATTTCAGGAACTTCTACGGATGCTCATATTACGCCCATATTCATATTTAGCCTGATGCACCAATTGTTAACAGGTAGCTGCTTCTGAAGCTGGTGGAATCACACAGGGAATTGGGGTCTACAATGTACAAATACCTCGTGAACAGGTAAATGCTGGCCTTGAGTGTGGACTTGGGTTAGAAGACTTTGATGATTGGGAAGAGGGTGATATTCTTGAATCCTTCAACACAGTTCAGAAGAAGAGGACCCTTGAAGAGGCCTCAGCATCAATGGCAGCTGCTGTGGAGGGAGTAGGAGTTGAAAAGTAGAAATGAACAATTGTGTGTCACTATGAGATTGGTTCCTATGACACTCCAAATGCATTCCAGGTTCCAGTTGAAAAAACATTGTATTTCTTTCCAACGATGTTATAACATTGGAGATAGGTAACAATTCCCTTATCATTATGTTGATATTGAGGGTGCCAATGCTGAGGATCTGAGTTCGAAATGATTTGTTCCACTGTTTGATGTAAAAGTGTATATAACAAACGTATATCAGTTTCAGCTCTTTGTAAAGATGGAAAAAGTTTCAATGCCTTGACCCAGAAATACCTGTAACAACCACATATAAGACAAGGAAATAATTGCAATTTTTATCTTCATTTTTTGTATGATGCTCTATAATGGATGCATCACCTTATGTTGGATAAAGGGAGATATATGGGATGCATCATCTTACACTGAGGTCTGGAAATTTGTATTTCTTGTGTTTTGCTGCTAGACAAAATATAGTTAGCTGATCCACGGTTATAGACCAATGTAAATACTTAGGTAAAAAAATAATTTCTGTTCGTTTTTCCCTCCGTGATCGGATTAAATGAAATTATTAAAAAGCAAATTGGTTTGTTTTAACAATCTACTAGAGCTGTCATTTAGACTTAGGCCTGGGGCCAGCCCTACTCTGCCCTGAGGAAAGGGTGAAATTGTGTGAAACAAAATAAGATTTGGTTTTTAGTTTTAGAAGGGAAAGGGAATTTCATAGAAAGAGACAAACTCAAGAGACAACCACTCACGAAGAGATAAAAAGGAGAGAATAAATTACACATTAAATACATGTTTGGACACACTGATTTTCTTTCAAACGCGCGTCTACTTGCATGATCCCACTTTGTATTGTGTCAAATAATGCACGTCTAATCTTAAAAAACACACGATAAAATAAAATGTAATACACATTTTGGGGAAAAAAAGACTCACTCCTTATACTGCTTGAAAATTATTAGTCCATGTCAGTTTGCAAATGTTCATTGTCGATAGAGATCCAGCGTAACAAATTTCCTTTACTAATCTATTCAATTAATGTCATCTGTACAATAATAGCCACCAGCCAAGTTATACCATGATACTACACTATCAGCAGAGATATTGTACAACCTAGTTAATAATCTGAGAAACTTCAAATACTCAATATATATATTGGTTAGTAATCTAAACTTGGTGCCCGCAAATCTAAACTCGACGATCAAATGTCTATCTTACAAATTTTATCAAAATTATCTGTACCTCACCTGTGCACTTCCCATTACAGCAAAGCTCATCTCCAACAGAGCTGACGTGTTAGGATGAGGGCATGCTTAAACTCAGCAGCATGGCACCACGGCACCTTTCGTATCATGGCAAACTAAAAAGCAATATTGACAGCACTAACCCAATATATATATATATAAGTAACAGAACTATCACGTTGCTCCAGAGCTGGCCGTGACCCCACTACCATCTCTTAACCCTTGAATGCACATATGCAGATTTCTTTGCACGCTATCTGCAACTAATTTCAACCTACCTTGACTTACATCTGCTGCTGAGCTCCCGTTAACCTCAACTGTTCGTGCTACCCTCTGTTTACATTTCTCCCAATCATCAACACGCAACCAACAGGCCCTACCACCATGGCTACCACTCATGCCAAGAAATGATGCATTAGGGCTTTCGCCAAATGAATATCTCAATCTTACTGAAACACAGTACGGCAACCAAGCAGCACCTCCAGCAGCATTGACATGAGGAATGTGAGCAGAATCAAGAACAACAGTAAGTGCAAAATCAACAGAATTATGCATGCGATCATAATGGATGTTGCTTCTGAATGCAGATGAACTCTCTGAGTTCTCATCCACATTCAATCCAGCATGATTTTCAAGACATAATTCAATCCGTGGCTTTTGAGCTGAAACAACATCTCCAACTTGTGCCTGGGATAATCCCTTTTTCCAAGCAATTAATTTTAAGAATTCTCTCAGTACTGACACTGGTAAAGTGAGCATAGTAATAAATGATGCAACACGAGAGGCATCATAGGGCTCCGATGCTACCCGACGGCTGAAATAGTCACAAATTTCACTTATTTCAGATAGACTTAATTCCTCTGGTGCAGGATTTGAGCTTTGCTGCTGCTGCTGCTGCTGCTGTTGTTGGTGAAACCGTTTTACACTTAACACCTGAAGAAGAAGCTGAACTCTGTGGACACTAACAGCAAATACATATCCTCTGCAGAATGATGAAAAGACAGCAATTCTGATTAGTTGGCCTAATAACTGGAATAAGAATAGCAAATATTTATGAAAAAAGAGTCTGAGAAGATGCTGGCTGCTATGTTTCATTTTTAAGCTTAATTACAATTTTAGTTTAGGCAATGACCCCAAAGGATAAAAAATCACCACAAAGGAATAAGGCAATGAAACAAACATATACCGCAAGAAAGGATAAAAATCTAGCAAAATTCATTGTATCAAGAAGGAATACAAAATGGTGAATGAAATGGTCATGTTCATGTTCGAATGAAAACTTTCTAGAAACTACAATGGTGAAGCAACAAAGCAGGACTGCAGGAGAGGGAAGTATAAGATACTTACCCAACAAAAAAACGCAAGGCAGGTTGCTCAGGGTCCAAGTTCAAAAGTGCACCTTCGTTTTCCTTCAAAATAGATCCTAGGATCTCTTTCAAAAGATCAGGTAACTGTGCGAATAGCCATAGCACTCCAAGATATTTGAGAATACCTCTCAAAACCTTCTTAAGAGCGACAAGAGGAACCCAACCACCTCCATATCCCCCATCATCTCCAAGACCAATAATTGCTGTGTTCAGCTCACCTCTGACATGTGCTGGGACAACTGTTCCAGGTGGTCTACGTAAAGAGACTGCTGATGTCATCAAAGCTAAGTTTGAAGAGCCTGCTAAAGCATTTCCTACACGATTTAAACTAGCTACTTGGTTTCCAGTCCTAGACATTGCAGCAGAAGTTGGCAGGTTTATTCTATTTCCATTTGCAGCCATCAACTGGGACCCTGAACTAGGGTTTGGATTATTTGAATTTGCCATCCCACCAGTCTGTTGTCCAGTGAAACTAGGATCCAATCCATTCAATTCCTGGGCAACATGTTCCATGATAAAAGGCCGAAACTGAGGGCAAGGCAATGACCCTCCAGAAGGACGACCCTCTTTAGGTGGAGTTGCAGGCTGCAACCACACCTGATCTCCTGCAAAGCAACGCATGTCAACTGCAAACTGTTTCCTGTACATGATTCGTATCCAATATGGACCACGGAGCACGACGGAGACATCAATGGGCAAAAGTGAACTAGGAACTATGCCTGGGCCACCGCGCCCAGCAGCAGCTAACATTGAAAGGGTTTGATTAGAGAGACCACTACCAGTAGACATGACAGTATTTGCCCCAGGACCAGAAGTAGGCTGACCAACATTACTTGAATTACCAAGAAGAAGTCCTTGTGATGATATATAACCAGTCTGTTTAGGAATAGAAGAGAGAGCAGCTGCAACCCCAGGAACAGGACCAGCTCGTGCCGGCCTGGTTGCAGCTGCCAGAGCATGCAAGGGCCCTGCAGTTAGCCGAATGCAATCCAAAAGCGATGAAACTTCAGCCCCATTTATGAAATCTTCCAGAAACTGTAGAGAATACAAGCATCTAACATGGTAAATATATACGCCAAGGAATTTATCTTGGGAACAGGGTGGGGAGTGATACAGCACAAAATAAAGTTTGATATATGAAATATTTCCACAAAAGTCAACTTCACATT
This sequence comes from Canavalia gladiata, assembly GCA_037954105.1. Lineage (NCBI taxonomy): Eukaryota > Viridiplantae > Streptophyta > Magnoliopsida > Fabales > Fabaceae > Canavalia > Canavalia gladiata. Next base: position 34,815,091 of record CM075663.1, read on the forward strand.
AAGCAATTGATTTTTACCACCACTGAAATATCAATGGAAAAAAATGGCATCAAGTATTACCTCCTGTCACTGATACATCAGCATGACCATAACAATCCAAGAAGGGGGGGGGATAATGAACATAGTAAGTCAACCAAGAAAATAGATTGAAGCCAGCAGTCATGAGCGGACAATGTGGCATACACATACTCTAATTTCACATAATTATCAATATTTCGAAGTAGGACAGAAAAATATGCATCCATGATCCATTACTGATGGTAAAATGAACACAATGGAAAAAAAAAATAGCTATCAGTCAAAGAGAAATTAACAAACCTTGGTATGAGGCCAAAGTTGATCAGGAGATACATGCATTGTGCAACCTTCTTTACCGGATTCCCACTCAACAACGAATCGAGCCAGCACACTTGAACCAAAGCTAAACCACAAGCTCATCAGTCCAACTGCCTCAATTCTAAATGCCCTTCTCATCTGTTCAGATAGTTTGTCTGCAGTATCCGAAGCAACCTTGGCACCTAATGCTTTGGCATCAGAACTAGTAACATGCTCTTCCGACTTCTCATCTGCTCTTACACCAAGCAATTTCCTCATGCCAAGGGCAAATGTTCTTGCATTGGCAAGCCTTTGGATATCAGCCACTAATTTCTTTATACTATCCACCTCAACAGATTGATAACTCAAAACAACACCATCTGGATCATAATGTATATGTGAATCTATGTCAGATGTATTAGCAATTCGAACACCTGAACCCCATGGTGTATTACTGCTCCCTTTCTGAAGCTCCCATAAATCCCTGAAGTGTTGATCATTTATTTTAACATCCCAATACATGCAACCAGGTCTGCCAAGTCGTAAGCATATATGTTGCCATGAATCACCTCTGACAAATGGAACTCGGAACCAAATGTTTGAGGATGCATTTCTTAAACCCACTTCTTCAACATATGAGATGTCTAATGCATCCATCTGGCTAGTTAGTCTAGCATGCTTAATGCAAAGTGAACAATGCCTGACTACGTGAAGAAGAGCCGCTATGTAAATACTAGATGGAACGTTCCCTTTATTTGCTTCAGTGATTAAACTTCCATAACTGTATCCTGTTTTGGATATCATTTCAGTTGATATAACACCTTGTGGCAAAGATAGTTGGGAACCAGAGTTATCTGAAATCTTTCTTCTCTTGCAGATTCCTGGGTTGTTTTCAACACCCCGAAGAGATGGAATTAAATTCAACATATCTGAGGCTGTTCGTTTTCGAGATTTTTTATCATTTTTGGAGGTGACATCTTCAGGGCTATAATTGACTGAGGATTCCAGTGCCTGGGCTGCAAAGATTCATTTTGCCAGTCATGCATCGCGTAATGAAAGATATAAAAAAATAAAAACAGCATGAATAAACTCCACATGATAAAGACGAAGACATAAAGAAAGTATCTTACATACGGGAGTTGTAGCACATGAACTAGATCCAGCAACCTTGAATGAGTCAACTTGAGGTCCGTTAGATCTAGAATTAGGCACGGACATCCGAGAGCCAGTTGGTCGGGGAGGAGATAATAGTCGAGATGACCGACTTCCAGATAAAGTATCATTAGAAGTATCACTCAACACTCTTAGCTGCTCTTCATCCATTGCAGCAGAGGAACTAACGTCAACTGAATGTGGAGATTTAAGAGAAGCCAAATCCTGTTCAGACTTTGAAGCAGAAAGTTTTTTCCCAGTAGTGCTCCTTCCTTGTCCAGTTGGAATTGAACCAACGGAACTGGATTGAACCGGGCCCTTCACATTGCCAGATGAGTACAAGGAACCACCATAGTGACTAGCAACACCAGAAGCCTTTGTTATATTATTAACCTGTGACATCTGCATTCCTCCTTCCCACTTTGGAGAAGGGGTTCCAGCCTTCAAATTAGGGATATTCACAGGAACAGAACCATAATGTGAAGGAAGGGACGTATTCACAGCTGAAGAAAGATTTTGAACAGGGAGTGGAGGTGCTGAAGACCCCTTCTCAAGTCCAAACACTTCATCAACAAGTGCTGAAAAACCTGATGGATGACCTTTTGCAATTTGTATGCAATTTTCAAGGCGAATATCAGAAAGAAACTCATGTCCAGATGTTTGATTTGGACAAGCAGTATTGGGCAAAACAGAACACAATTTTCCCCAGTCAACAAGGCTTAAGTTCATTTCATCTTCATGTACCTGCATCTGTCCTATATCAATTTTCTTGATTCGTAGCACCTGATTAAGTTCACCAAATAAATTATCTTTTCCAGATGGGTCTGGCTGAGTCTCTAACAACTTAAACAAGGGTTTAAAATCCTTATCAAGTTGCATCAGCAGGAAATAAGAGCTTCCACAGTCTGGAAATCCCATCATTAGCATAGCTAAACCATTTGAAATGTTTTTGGGTATTTTAACTGAATTGAATCCATGCTCATATACCTGCAATAGTGCACCATAATCCATAGACCTTAGACTCTTAGGGAAGCCAGTAATCCAAATAATAAGTTCAAAGACAGTCCAAACTGATTTTAAAAAAATTTATTTGAACAGTAAAAGGAGAGAAAATAGGTAAATATACCTCCAGCCCTAAAACCCTTCCAATAGATGCAAATAAATGCAATATACTCTTGCTTCTCAAGCTTATGAAGACCTCAGCTGCAGTCATAGACCCCTGGTTCAAGGCTTCTTCACATTCTAATAAAGCGGAAGAAACAACTATGTTTTGTGAAGATTGAAGAAGGAAACGGCCATTCCTGAATAACAAAACCGGGGAAAGGATTTGAAAAAAACCCCAAATTAAAATGTAAGAGATTAGGAAAAAGCAGGTGAGTTAGGTAAGGTACCTGATATTAATTCCAAGAGTAAAAAAGGAAGAGCCATAGGCACGTACACGCAATACCTCAAGCCCCTCGGAATCCTTGCTGCAGCTCTTATCATCCTTCTACATACAGAACCAGATACTAATTTTAAAACCCCATGCAAGATTGAATAGAAGATAGGATATATGATTACATGTAGAAGATCCATAAGAAGGTATCAAGAATTGAAACCATAAAATTGCAGCAGCAGTTTGCATGATGTAAAGGTGAATCGGCTTTTACTGGAAAACACATGCATATCTACACAGCAAACCCTAAATCTTTGGCAGATAATGCAGAAAGAATATGACTAAAAAGAATTGGCCAGAACTTAAAACCATCTATCTTAACTTACATACATGGTAGTCAATCATAGTGGAGCAGAGTAGCCTACCCTGAAAATGCTATAGCAGCATAGCTGATAGTATAGCGGCTGCTATTTTAAGCAATTCAAATATATTATACTACATGCATATATACGCTGAAAAATAAAAGATACATAAACTAAAGACATTCATTCATAATTAATTAAATATCAAGAGGACACTCCAAACTCAGCAATAAATGTAAACAAACCTGCTTATATTCAATATCAGGTTCACCCACACGAGACTGGAGCACAACATCATCAGCAGTTCGACAGACCTGAATATTTTTTCCCAGTTCTCTTTTAATTTCCAGCAGACGTGTATATCTGTTGCAACAGATAGCTCTTAACAGCAACCTCTCAACATCAATACAGCTCTGGTCCAAAGAAAACTCTGCCTCCTTGCCCGTCAATGGATCTATGACAAAACTGCTGTGGAGACACTTTATCTGAAGATCTGATGCGGGTTCAATTTTTATAAATGGGCATGTACCTGATTCAGACATACCAGCATTCTTATCAAAATCTAACCAGTATACAATTTTCAACCCCGGGGTTCGTAGAGCAGATGAATCAGATTCCCCATCTGGGTTCTGCACAGAACTAGAACTAGCTCCATGGCCTGTACCACCCTCGGATATGAGCTCAAACCGAATTGCATCTTTCCACCTTCCCTGTCGAAGAACCTGCACTTGCCTAATGACCGTGTCCATGACAAGTGCCACACATAGCTCGTGGAGAACCGAATACAACACTGAAAACGGATTTTCTGCTGCAGCCATTCGTCTCTCTAAATCATCTCCAAGCACGTGACGCCGTAGTTCTTCCAATTTCACAGGTTTATTTTTCTCACCAACAAGCAGCTCCAAATGCAATATCCTCCACAAGGATAGGTGTCCTCGGTACCCAAGCGTTACCAAAACCTGAAACTCTCCATCCACTCTAAGCATTGCCGTACCATCAGAAACTTTTACATCAGAAATTTCTTTCGGAAGAGAAAGTTCAAGCAATTTGGAGCGAACAAGCATGTCCAGCTTCTTCAAAGCAGGCTTTTGCTGATCTTCGGTCAAAGCATACTGAGTCCCCACATCCTCTACACATTTGGGTAAACGCTGGTAACTTCCTGTCAGAAGAATATCAATGGCCGAGGGAACATCGTAAACTGGAGCACGAGCCTGCTGAAGCCCCTCGTGCATGAAAAACATAGAATCTGCAGCTTGAGTAAAACACATGTCATGATTGGAAACAGTGGAAGCCAGTTGCTGACAGTGCTGAATCAAAGGAACCTGCAACGCAACAAAATCATAAGAATATCCGTTACAAAAAGGGACTTATCAGAACCAACACGCTCAAGGCACATAGTGTTTCAATGGAAGAAGATTGCTAACAATTGGAATTGAGGAAGATAGGAAGGGATAGGAAAATTGCCTGTTGACACCACTTGGAGAGGACATTGAGGCGGATCATCCGCTGCTGAGTCTTGCTGAGGAACTTGAGGATGCTAATCTTCTTATCGGTATCGGATAATTCGGTGGACTTGCATTTATCAACGAGTTCTTTGAGGGCGGTGTAGGAATCTTGAGCAGTTCGCGTGACCAGGGTGGATAGCTCCACCGTCTGTTGCCCTAATTCCGCAGCCATTGATTCTTCTCTAGGGTTCTTCCCGATCTATTCAGGGTCAAATTCTTAGAGCATCGAAACTAGGGTTTTAGGTCAAAGAGAGAACACCGAGAATTGTTACGTAAATTAAGAGAGAGAAGACGAAGAATAAGACAGGTTTTCCTTCCTGATTCGATTCCTGACTCGCTCTCTCTCAGGTTGGGTTTCGTTTTTTCGGACTGTGTCTCTCTCATAAACGCGAATATGAATATATTGTTCGTTGTGGGAACCTCATTACCGTATGGATGCGAAGACAAATAGAGAATGTGAAAGAATCCACTCACTCTCACTGCCTCGCCTCTCTTCCCATGGCTTTAGATACGATGTGATGATATATGGTGTGCCCTCCCAATCCCCAATCTATTCAACGTCAAATTGTTAGAGAGGTTATTATGACATTATTTGTTGAAATGTCTACAATATTATTATATAACTATTTGTTTAGTTTTTTTTTTTTGGTAATAAGAAAATCGTGAGATCTAAATTATATTAATTTTCAATTTTTTAAAATAATTTTTTTATTTTATGTAAAAAAAATTAGCTCAAGTGTAAATTAGGTTAACATTAAAAAAAGACAAGCTCATAAATAAATTAAAAATATTTAATAAAATTAATTATTAAATTAACTAATAAACATAAAAATAGTATGAAATAATATATTTAACTTTTTATCCATAAGTTAAATTTATAATTACATATAATTTCAAAAAAATTATCATTTTTAAAAATTTATTTTAAATATTTTATCTGCCTAAGAATTGGAATAATTTTTTTTAAAGGGTTTTATATTCTAATTTTATATTATAAAAAAATGATATTGAGGATAAGAGAGTGTGAGAATGAGTGTTGAGGATTTCTAAACATAAAAAGAATAAAGAAAAATCAAATAAGATGGTAAAAAAATAAATAAATAATAAGCTCAAAAATTATAAATTTCAACCTTAATAGTATTTCAAATAAATAAAACAAATTAAAAAATAAACTTTCAACAAATCATTCTAATTTTTTTAAAAGTTACTATTTATAATAATTCTATCTAATTTTAATAAAATTGTTTTTGAATAATGTATATAGCTTAAAAATTATTAATCAAATAAGTTAAATTTTATTTTATTTATTATGAAAAATTAAAAAGTATATATATTATTTAATAAAATTAATAATAAATCGAAATAATTTAAAATTAGTTTCAAACTTTTTAATTTTAAAAATTTAAAAACTAAAATTAATATTTATTTTTAGTTTTAAATTTTTAAAAGTTATTATAAAGGTAAATTAAGTTATTTTATTATAAATTTTAAAAATATATATAAATAAAAATATTAATTTAAAAATTAAATTATATTAACATAACATAAATTTTTAAATTTTAAAAAACAATAAATTAAATATTATTTTTTTATTATATTATGATAATAATAATTATGATAATAATTATGGTCATGATAGTTATGATGATAAAAATAATATTTATAAAATAATAAAAGTGATATAGTTATAAAATAAAAAATATTATATAATTATAAAAAAAATTATTTTACATATTATTTGATTATCAATATTTAAGATAGATTATTTTATGTATTAATACAATATTTTTATATTTGTTAACATTTATTTTATATAAAAATATATATTATAATATTATATTATAATATAAAAAATTAAATTCATTTGAAATAATAAAAATATATAATTATTATTATTATATGGTTTAGAGGTAATAAAATTGGATAAATTTAAGAATAAAAATATTTTAAAACTAAAACAACATTCAATAAATTTCTTTTTTTAAATTTTGAGATTTGAGTAAAAATTATTTTAAAAATTCATTAAAAACTATTTTGAAACCACTTTTACCAAACAGTTTTATTTTCAACGTTAATTTAAAAACAAAAAATTAAAAATTCACAATCTTCCAACTCATTAAACTTGGTTCATAAATCAAATAAACTGAAAATTAAATTTATTAACTAAACAAGCTAAACATAAATTATATATAATTTGATTATTTGATTCATAAATCAACTTCTTATATATATAAATTAAATTTATATAATTTTTTATTTTTTATAAAATTGATAAAATATATAATGTAATCATAATATATTTTATTATAAAATGTTATATATTTAAAAAATTTTAATTTTTAAAATTAGTAACAAAATATAAATTTAAAATATCTAACATACAAATTAATTATTTAATTTATTAATTATTAATAATAATTTAAATATAAATATTTATTTATTTTATATAAAATATATTTATATTTATATTTTTAAATTAAACAATTACTTTATTTAAAATATATTAATAAATTACAAGTTTTAAATGTTCTAAATTTAATTTACTTTAACTATTATTTTATATGACTTGAATTAACGAACTAATAAGTTTCGGAGTAAACCTAGTTCAACTCAACTTATTTATAATTCTATTACTTAAATATCATTGTCAATCCAATAATTAACGTTTTTTAAAATGATTAAATTGATTGTTAATATTTATATTTATTATTAATTTTTATTGATATTATTTTTTTTTTAAATTTATAAATTATACATTCACATAAATACTTTATTTATAAAAATATAATTTTAAATATGGATCAAATTAAATATGTTATAAGTATAAACATTCATCTTAATAAGAAATTTGAAGCAATAAAAATTTAGATAAAAAATATTATTATTCATAATAAATTTACTTAATTTAAATAGTATTACTTTAAGTAAAAAATATTAGCTAAAAGTAAAAATGTGTTACAAGATTCCCATCCTCTCATGTTTACAATTTAACATTTATAATATGAACATATTGTACGTGGATTAATTGTAAAAATAATAGACATAAATATCTTCAAATTAAATTTAGAATAAATTCTTATATCAACTTAAAAATTAAATCTGTTCTCATCTTAGTATATTTGATTGACTTTATTTATAGTTAAACAAAATTTTAATGAATATAAATGAAATTGTTCAGAAGCATTAAAAGAACAAACATAAATTATGATGATTAAAAAAAAACTGTTAAAAATATATTATTTTTATCATGTTTTGTTATATTACATTTTAAGTTTAATCAAGTTTTTATCCTTCATTTTATATTCAATTTTTATATATTTATTATTTTTATGATATTTATATTTTTTTACACAAAGTACTGTTTTGATCCTGTTGTTAAAATTTTCTATACTTTTAATTTGTAAAGTGTGGTTATGTATAATTTGATCTCTATATGTACTTATTTATTCATATTTGATCATTTACAAGATTAGTTAGTTCCAAAAAATTCAAATTTATACAATTTGATCCTTAAATGCACTATCTATATTCGTTAATACTTATGTGAGAAGAATATCAAAATATAATAAAGTTAAAACATTTACAAGTTAAATTTTATATATTTACATTTTTCGAAGAATTTATATGGACTAAATTATATATTTATTAAAACAATATTTTTATAGTAGAAACTAAAATCAACAACTTTTGTAAAATGAAGAATCAAAATAATAAAAAATGATAAAGACTAAAATTAAAATTGAATATAAAATATAAAACTAAAAAAATATTAAATTTAATTTTTAGTAATAAGTAGAAAATATATCATAAATATTACATCATGCAAATTTTATCCTTATTTAATAAATTTTAGTCATTATTAAGAATTTTCTTTTGTATATATGTGAATATATGAAAAGAAGTTAACATTTTATATATTTGTTAAATAAGTATTTTTTAGGAAAAAAAGTTAAATAATTAAAAACATCTATACTATAAAAATATTTAAATCATTAATATAATTTTAATTCTTAAAAAATTTATTTAATATTTTCATGTGATATATGAGTTATATTTTTTTTATATAGAACATGTTTATAGATATATAAGAAAAAATTTGGTTTATTAATGAAAGGAACCTACATGAAGTTTGGAATATATGAAAAAAAAAAACAAATTTGATAAGTAAATATAATAATTAAGAAGAAAAAGTGAGATACATACTGTATAAAGAAGGAAAAGGTTTGAGAGTATAGCATAAAGATCATAGAGAAATAAAAAGGATGTTGTGAGTGGGTGAAATAGCAAGAACCAACATTTTCCCATTTAACATCTATATTTAAAGCAAGGATTTACCTTTGCCAGCTCTTAGTATTTCAACATCAGCTTTCAATACTCTAGTGTTAATAGTAGCATTATTTTATTAATTTTGGGTTACATCAGTTAAACACCTTTTAATTGGAAGACCTAAGATTTGAATATTAGGATACACATACGTGTCTCCAGCTTAATTAAATGAGTCTGCTTTCTTCTTTTTGAACGTCTGGTAGACTCCATGTTAGAAAGCATCTAAAAGACAAATTCGTTTCCAATAGAGAAAAAATAAAGAGAATCTCTTTTAAAAACAAGCTTGCCACTAATTCAAAAGGTATTGGATAATATATGAAAGTTATAAGTAATTATAATACTTATGCATAAAATAGTTCAAGTAAGTCTACCTGAACTAAATATGCATGCAGCTACATCAAGAATATATACTTTATGAAAATAATAGTATAAGTTACAAATTATTTCATTTTAAAAACCTGTTATAATAATAGTGTAAGGATTAGATACCAGTGATCGTGGTAGGATCCGAAGATTTGATCAAAGACACATGTTGTCATGAGAAGAAGAAAAAATAGTAAACATTTAATTAAGATTTTATGATGATAATAAATATTTATATAAAATATCTAATAAAATAAAAATAATAAAATATTCTTATTTTATCTTCAATTTATTTTAATTTATTCTTCATTTATTGTATACCAATAAAAAAGAAATATTATTTACTATCATTATTATTATATTAATAAAAATAAACAAAAAAAAAACTTAACCTATATCAAATAATGAAAATTATGATAAAACGATAGGTAAAATATCATTCATCACCATCATTCTTATTATAAAGAGCAATATTAGGAGAAAAAAATTCAACTAGTAAATAACTCAAAAAAAAATTAAAATAAAAAAGTAAGAATACATAAAATTACATTACGTGCAACACAAAAGATAATACAAATTACAATTATAAAATAGAAATTACATTCACCATCATCTACTATTAAATAAATTTACACATTAGTGATTGAAATATTTGATTGCAAAAATAAAAAAAAATTGGTTGCTACATAATTTTACGATGGATTTTATGATCGATTTAAGATGGTTAAAAAATTTGCACATTGAATTTGCAACTGAATTATATAATCAGTCGTAAAAATATATAAATTAATGGGTAATATATTATAGATGATCAAATTTGTAATTGAAATTTTGATCGCAAAATCAATTCCTAAATTTGTTTTTATTTTTATTTTGTTACTGTTATTTTGTATTTTATTATTATTATTATTATTATTATTATTATTATTATTACTTTTTATCATATTTTTATATTATCATATTAGTTTCTCATTTTTATTTATTGAAATTTCTTTAATTTTTTTATAAATAATAAAAATGTGATTTTAAAAATATTAAATTTAATTGCAATTTAATCTTTTAGGTTAATAATTTAACTTTGAAAAAAATATTTATACATGAGTTAATCTTATATTTTACTTAGTTATATGTAAGTTATGAATTTAATTATTTTTATATATATAATTTAATTTATTGTTATGTTAAAAAATATTAATTTAGATGAAATGTTTTATTAGTTTCATTTTAATTTAGGTGTCTGAATTGTTGGGTTGTAACACCTGATGCTCTCAAATTTATATAAAAAAAGTCTTATAATAAAATTAATTAATCTATAATTATTCTTTTGAATAATTTCGTAACTTTAAGTTTCTTGAAATTTTATCTCCATGTTTAATGTTTCATAAAAGAAATTTTTATAATTATCTTACAAAATTTACCTTTATATATTAAAATGGAGTCGTAATTTTTAAATAAAAAATTTAGAAACTATACTATTTCTAATTAAACATTATTTTATTTTGTATTAAATATTAATTTTTAATATTTTTTAATTTTAATTTTAAATATTAATATATTATAAAATATTTAAAGATATAATTATATTTAAATAAATTAAATTTTAAAATTATTATAATCATAATTTAAAATTATTTTTAAAATTTTTCTGTATCATACTAATAAAGATTATATATTATAATTTTAATAGTTTATTTTTTCATTTTATCTTCATTTTTAAAATATTTTTATTTAATTTTTAATTAACATTATAATATAATATTTATTGTTATTAATAGTATAATAGTATTTTTAAATTTTTAATTAAAATATTACTAAAATATAAAAATAACAGATAATATCGATTAAAATATTAATTGATAAAATTTATAATGAGCAAATTCTTCGCATAAGTGATACAAATTTTATTATCTGATCGAAAAAAAAGTGTTTGTTAAATTAGAGTGATCATTAAAACCATTCATCCTACATATTTAAATTAAATATTTCTTATATATATATATATATGAAATTTAAGTTAATTTATTTTATTATAAATATTTTTAGATATTTTAAAAATAAATAAATAAAATTTAAGTTAATTTTTTTTATTATAAATATTTAGATATTTTAAAAATAAAAAAAATTTAAAATTTTAAAAAACACTTAGATATATCTTTAAATAAATTTAAGATCGTGTAAATCTTACTTTTTATCTTAGGAATATCTGGATATGATTGTAAAAAAAGGTTTTCAAATTTAATTTTATCTGTCTATATATTACATACTACAATATTTCTTCTCATCTAAAGTATTATATCTATTATAACTTTTAATATTATTTTGATTTAATTTTAAATATTAAAATATTATAAAAAATTTAAAGATATATTTATATTTAATATTTTTTTTAAAAATTTATTTTAAAAAATTAGAATATCTATAGATTTTTTTTACTTTTTTTTTCTTATTATTTATACTTTTTTTATATATTCTATTTTTCTTTTATTTGTTTTTAAAAAAATTAAAAATAAAAAACTACAATATAATAAAATGTTTATAAGAATTTGTTAAAAGTGACATAAGTAAAAATATTATACTAATAAAAAAGAAAACTTTTTTGTTTTTAATGCTACATTGACTATTTATTTCGCTTTGTTTTCTTGGTGATTAGATTTGGGCAGTATCTAGGTGGAACTGACTCAGAAGTTAAATTTTAGTTGCACTCAACTAAATTTTAATTTTTTTTTCTCTTTTATTAAAAAAATTCATGAAATTAAATATACGAATAATAACATTAACTAAAATATTCATGAAAATAAAATAGATAATATTATTAATAATAACAATAATAATAATAATGATCAATAAAAATGAATAAAAAGAAAAAAAAAATCTAACAAATTGAATAACAACAAAAAAAAAAAAAAGAAGACGAGTGAAAAAAGAGATACCAAAATGAAAGTTAAAAAAAATAAAGAAGTTGCATGAATTAGATGCTGTTGTCTTGATGCTAAAAATTAAAACAGAAGATGATATAAACTTATTTAAGGTTAGATTTGGAAGAGACTGTGACCTAATAAGGTTTAATAGTTAAACATTTGAAATAAAAAAAATATTAAAGATTATAATTCTTTAAATAAATTGATTTTTACCTTATGATATGTTATCGTAAAAAGATTGAAGATATGCTTTCTTGAAAAAATCAAAGTTGCAAATTCACTAAATTATTTAAATATTTTATATTTTTTTCAAAATAAGAGCTGACTCATAGATTAGTCTCATTTAATCTATATTTTAAAGTTGATTTAGTTAGAATATTTTAAATATTTATTTAAATAAAAAATTAAAGTGGACAAATTTAAAAAACTTGATAGTACACTAAGACCTAAATTGACAGCTCCAATTTTTAAATGTGTTTCTTGCTTCAGTGAAAGGCAACATGTTGTATTTTGTCCTTGTGCACAACTTTGATTTGGGTTTTCCTTTCTTCGGGTCTTAAGGTTATTAAGTTGACCAAAAAAACCCAAAATGAAAGTGGGCTTAGTAAATCCAAATGAAACCCGCTCTTTCTCGAGCGGGTCGGTTCAGGCCCATCACACTACCGCCTTATTTTTTATTTACATTATTACCACCCTCTCCGACAGTGCACCCCGGTCCATTTCTCTTTCTTTTCTCCTTTTTAGAGTTGTAGATTACTGCATCTGAATTCTGAATTAGCACGTAGCAGTAGCTGTAACAGTGTTTACATATTCAAGTCAAGGTACACTTTCACTCTTCAAACATTTCAATATAATTTCTCTTCGCTTCTTCTGTTTCTGCTTAGGGTTTCAGTGGTTCCTTGTGCAGGTTTAGTTAGGGTTTTACGAATTCGAAAATGGCGCACTTGGGAGGAGGTGCGGAAGCGCACGCGCGGTTCAAGCAATACGAGTATCGAGCCAACTCGAGTCTCGTCCTCACCACCGACTCGCGCCCTCGCGACACGCACGAACCTACCGGCGAGCCCGAATCGCTGTGGGGAAAAATCGATCCAAAGAGCTTCGGCGACCGAGCCTACCGTGGCCGTCCACCGGAACTCGATGAGAAGCTAGAGAAGGCAAAGAATAAGAAGAAGAAAAAAGAACGTGACCCCGACGCTATTTCGGTTCCTTCAAAACGACGTCGTATTCAACAAGATAGCGTTCTCAACACCTCAGACGACGGCGTTTACCAGCCAAAGACTAAGGAAACCCGCGCTGCGTATGAGGCCTTGCTCAGCGTGATTCAGCACCAGCTCGGAGGCCAGCCTCTGAGCATCGTCAGTGCTGCTGCGGATGAAATCTTGGCGGTTCTGAAAAATGACACCGTTAAGAACCCTGACAAGAAGAAGGATATCGAGAAGCTTCTTAACCCTATCGCTAACCATGTGTTTGACCAGCTTGTTTCGATTGGGAAGCTGATTACCGATTTTCAGGAGGCTACAGATGCTTCTAATGGGAATGCGGCGCTTGATGGCGAGGAAGGGCTTGATGATGATGTTGGTGTTGCGGTTGAGTTTGAAGAGAATGAAGATGACGATGAGGAGAGTGATTTGGATATTGTGCAGGATGAGGAAGAAGAGGATGATGATCTTGCGGAGCCTAATGGCACTGGAGCTATGCAAATGGGTGCTGGAATTGATGATGAAGATATGGAAGAAGCCAATGAAGGGATGAGCCTCAATGTGCAGGATATAGATGCGTATTGGCTTCAGAGGAAAATTTCTCAGGCTTTTGAGCAGCAGATTGATCCGCAGCAGTGTCAGAAACTTGCTGAGGAAGTACTTAAGATTCTGGCCGAGGGTGATGATAGGGAAGTGGAGAACAAGCTCTTGTTCCATCTTGAATTTGATAAGTTTAGTCTCATTAAGTTTTTGTTAAGGAACAGGCTGAAGATTGTGTGGTGTACCCGTTTGGCAAGGGCGCAAGACCAGGAAGAGAGGGAGAAGATTGAAGAGGAAATGAAGGGAACTGAATTGCAGCCGATTTTGGAGCAGTTGCATGCGACAAGGGCCTCTGCTAAGGAGAGGCAGAAAAATTTGGAGAAGAGTATAAGGGAGGAGGCTCGGAGATTGAAGGATGATACCGGCGGGGACGGGGATAAGGAACGGGACAGAGGCAGGAGGGGAGTTGCTGATAGAGATGCAGAGAGTGGATGGTTAAAGGGTCAGCGCCAGATGCTTGATCTTGATAACCTTGCTTTTGCTCAAGGTGGTTTCTTTATGGCTAAGAAGAAGTGTGACCTGCCTGATGGGTCTTACCGGCATCTCAGTAAGGGTTATGAAGAAATCCATGTGCCTGCCTTGAAGGCTAAACCACTTGATCCTAATGAGAAACTTGTGAAAATATCTTCTATGCCTGATTGGGCTCAACCGGCCTTTAAGGGAATGGCACAATTGAATAGGGTGCAGAGCAAGGTTTATGAGACTGCCCTCTTTAAGCCTGACAATCTTTTGCTCTGTGCACCAACTGGGGCTGGAAAAACGAATGTTGCCGTTCTCACAATACTTCAACAAATTGCACGGCACAGGAATCCTGAGGATGGTTCAATTGACCATAGTGCTTATAAAATTGTTTATGTTGCACCTATGAAAGCTCTTGTGGCTGAGGTTGTTGGGAATTTGTCCAATAGGTTGCAGGATTATGATATTAAGGTTAGGGAGCTCAGTGGAGACCAGTCACTCACTCGGCAACAGATAGAAGAGACTCAAATTATTGTCACAACTCCAGAGAAGTGGGATATTATCACTCGAAAGTCAGGAGATCGGACTTATACACAGCTTGTAAAGCTTCTTATCATTGATGAGATTCATCTTCTTCATGATAACAGAGGGCCTGTTCTTGAAAGTATTGTTGCTAGAACAGTAAGGCAGATTGAGACCACAAAGGACTATATTCGGTTGGTGGGATTG
The DNA here is from genome assembly GCA_037954105.1 of Canavalia gladiata. Lineage (NCBI taxonomy): Eukaryota > Viridiplantae > Streptophyta > Magnoliopsida > Fabales > Fabaceae > Canavalia > Canavalia gladiata. Next base: position 34,830,394 of record CM075663.1, read on the forward strand.
TCTGCCACTCTCCCCAATTATGAAGATGTGGCACTGTTCTTACGTGTTGATTTAAAGAAGGGGTTGTTTTACTTTGATAATAGTTATAGACCTGTTCCTCTATCTCAACAGTATGTTGGAATCACAGTAAAGAAGCCGCTCCAGAGGTTCCAGTTGATGAATGATATCTGTTATGAGAAAGTTATGGCTGTAGCTGGAAAGCATCAGGTTCTTATCTTTGTACATTCAAGAAAAGAGACTGCCAAAACTGCTAGAGCCATCAGAGATACAGCACTTGCGAATGACACTCTTGGTAGGTTCCTTAAAGAAGATAGTGCAAGCCGTGAGATTCTCCATACTCATACTGATCTTGTGAAGAGCAATGATCTGAAAGATCTTCTGCCATATGGTTTTGCAATTCACCATGCTGGTATGACCAGGACAGATCGCCAGCTTGTTGAGGATCTCTTTGCTGATGGACATGTGCAAGTGCTGGTATCGACTGCGACCCTTGCCTGGGGTGTGAATCTACCAGCTCATACAGTGATAATTAAAGGGACTCAGATCTACAATCCTGAAAAGGGGGCCTGGACTGAACTAAGTCCTCTTGATGTGATGCAGATGCTGGGTCGTGCAGGAAGGCCCCAGTATGACTCATATGGTGAGGGAATAATTGTTACTGGCCATAGTGAGTTGCAGTACTACCTCTCTCTTATGAACCAACAACTTCCTATTGAGAGCCAGTTTGTGTCCAAGCTGGCTGATCAGTTGAATGCAGAAATTGTTCTTGGTACTGTACAAAATGCCAGGGAAGCCTGTAATTGGATTGGATACACATACTTGTATGTCCGTATGTTAAGGAATCCTTCGTTATATGGTATAGCACCAGATGTCCTAGCAAGAGATATAACATTGGAAGAAAGGAGGGCTGACTTGGTAGGCATCTCTACACTCTAAGTTATCACTTCATTATTACCTGAACTAAGCAGTTGTGTTTGCCATTATTTGGTTTATTTCTTAGGTGTCCTTGTGTTTTTGTTTTATTTTTTCTGCTAGTCCTGTGTCTTTCTGGTAGTGATTGTGCATGTCATTGCTATGATTTATGTAGAATTGCATGAATAGGGAGGGGAGCCAATGTTATGCTTGGATGAGAGCAAAGAAAATAAAAAAGAAAGAAAACACAGCTCGTTGTAGTTTTTGACTCTTTTTTCAAGTTTGGTTTTTCTCCTTTGAATATTTTCTTGAATGGATTTCCAGTGATATTGTTGTTTGTTCATACTGTCTTTTATTGATTGACTGGCCTAATGTTGATCTATCTTGGTGAAATATGCAGATTCATACAGCAGCAACCATCTTGGATAGAAATAATTTGGTGAAGTATGATAGGAAGAGTGGATATTTTCAGGTCACTGATTTGGGTCGTATTGCAAGCTACTACTACATAACACACGGAACCATTTCCACATATAACGAGCATTTGAAGCCTACCATGGGAGACATAGAGCTTTGTCGATTGTTCTCATTGAGTGAAGAATTCAAATATGTGACAGTAAGGCAGGATGAGAAGATGGAGCTAGCAAAGCTTTTGGATCGTGTTCCCATTCCCATCAAGGAAAGTCTGGAAGAGCCAAGTGCCAAGATCAATGTTTTACTGCAGGCATACATTTCACAATTAAAGCTTGAAGGACTTTCACTGACATCTGATATGGTCTTCATAACTCAGGTTAGACCTCATTCCTTGCCTTTATTGAGTATTTAATTTTGAAAATGGTGACTGTCTTATATTTTTTTTGCTGATTCAAATATCTTTTTTTTTTCTCTTTCAGAGTGCTGGGCGTCTTTTGCGTGCTCTTTTTGAGATTGTCCTGAAACGTGGCTGGGCACAGTTGGCTGAGAAGGCTTTGAACTTATGCAAGATGGTGACCAAGAGAATGTGGAGTGTCCAGACACCTCTTCGTCAGTTCAATGGGATTCCAAGTGATTTATTGACGAAGTTGGAGAAGAAAGATTTGGCTTGGGAAAGGTATTATGACTTATCATCCCAAGAGATAGGGGAACTCATTCGTGCACCAAAGATGGGAAGGACACTTCATAAATTTATCCATCAATTTCCAAAACTGAACCTTGCAGCACATGTGCAGCCAATCACTCGCACAGTTTTGAGGGTTGAGCTCACAATAACTCCTGATTTTGCATGGGATGACAGAATTCATGGATATGTTGAACCATTTTGGGTGATTGTGGAGGATAATGATGGTGAATATATCCTACACCATGAGTATTTTATGCTGAAAAAGCAATATATTGATGAGGATCACACACTGAATTTCACAGTGCCAATATATGAGCCTCTTCCTCCACAATACTTCATCCGTGTTGTTTCAGATAGATGGCTTGGATCACAAACTGTTTTACCTGTTTCTTTCAGGCATCTAATCTTGCCTGAAAAGTACCCTCCACCAACTGAACTATTGGATCTGCAACCACTGCCTGTGACTGCCTTACGAAATCCATCATATGAAGCTCTTTATCAGGATTTTAAGCATTTTAATCCTGTCCAAACACAAGTCTTCACAGTTCTGTATAATTCAGATGACAATGTCTTAGTTGCTGCTCCAACTGGGAGTGGTAAGACTATATGTGCAGAATTTGCTATTTTGAGGAATCATCAAAAAGGGCCTGATAGTGTCATGCGTGTTGTTTATGTTGCACCCGTTGAAGCTCTTGCCAAGGAACGATATCGTGATTGGGAGAGGAAATTTGGAGGTGGTCTTAAATTGAGGGTGGTTGAATTGACCGGAGAAACAGCAACTGACTTGAAACTGCTTGAGAAAGGTCAGATTATTATTAGTACTCCAGAGAAATGGGATGCTTTATCCCGCCGCTGGAAACAGAGGAAACATGTTCAACAAGTTAGTCTTTTTATCATTGATGAGCTCCACTTGATTGGAGGTCAAGGAGGTCCTATTTTAGAGGTTATTGTTTCCAGGATGAGATATATTGCTAGTCAGGTTGAAAACAAGATTCGTATTGTGGCTTTATCTACCTCACTTGCTAATGCAAAGGATCTGGGAGAATGGATTGGAGCTACCTCCCATGGCCTTTTCAATTTCCCCCCTGGTGTTCGTCCTGTGCCTTTGGAAATTCACATTCAGGGTGTAGATATTGCCAATTTTGAGGCAAGGATGCAGGCAATGACCAAACCAACTTACACAGCCATTGTTCAACATGCCAAGAATGGGAAACCTGCTCTTGTATTTGTACCAACAAGGAAGCATGTTCGGCTGACAGCTGTGGATTTGATTACATACTCTAGTGCAGACAGTGGTGAGAAGCCATTTTTATTGCGGTCCCCAGAAGAGCTTGAGCCTTTTCTGGACAAGATTAGTGATGAAATGTTGAAAGTCACATTGCGTGAAGGAGTGGGATACTTGCATGAGGGCTTGAATAATCTTGATCATGACATTGTGACACAGCTATTCGAAGCTGGCTGGATTCAAGTGTGTGTTTTGAGCAGTTCCATGTGTTGGGGAGTGACATTGTCAGCTCATTTGGTAGTTGTGATGGGCACACAATACTATGATGGACGGGAGAATGCCCAGACAGATTACCCTGTGACTGATCTTCTTCAGATGATGGGCCATGCCAGCCGTCCTTTGGTAGACAATTCTGGAAAATGTGTCATCTTGTGCCATGCTCCTCGTAAGGAATACTACAAGAAGTTTTTGTATGAAGCATTCCCAGTTGAAAGCCATCTTCATCACTTCTTACATGATAACTTGAATGCTGAAATTGTTGCTGGAATTATTGAGAACAAGCAAGATGCTGTAGATTATCTCACATGGACATTCATGTACAGGCGGCTTACCCAGAATCCCAACTATTACAATTTACAAGGAGTTAGTCACAGGCATCTTTCTGATCACCTCTCAGAGTTGGTGGAAAATACATTGAGTGATTTAGAAGCGAGCAAGTGTATTGCCATTGAGGAAGATATGGATCTTTCTCCTCTCAATCTTGGAATGATAGCATCATATTATTACATCAGTTACACAACAATTGAAAGGTTTTCATCATCTTTGACTTCAAAAACAAAAATGAAGGGTCTTTTGGAGGTTCTGTCTTCTGCTTCAGAGTATGCTCAGCTTCCAATACGACCTGGTGAGGAAGAGGTTGTTCGCAAGTTAATTTATCACCAGAGGTTTTCCTTCGAAAACCCCAAAGTTACAGACCCACATGTTAAAGCTAATGCTTTGCTTCAGGCCCATTTCTCTAGGCAATTTGTAGGTGGGAACCTTGCATTGGACCAGAAGGAGGTGCTTCTTTCTGCGAATAGACTCCTTCAGGCAATGGTAGATGTAATATCAAGCAACGGTTGGCTGAGCCTTGCTCTGCTTACTATGGAAGTCAGTCAAATGGTGACACAGGGAATGTGGGAACGTGACTCCATGCTACTGCAGCTTCCTCATTTCACAAAGGATCTGGCTAAGAAGTGCCAAGAAAACCCAGGGAAGAGTATAGAAACTGTGTTTGATTTATTAGAGATGGAGGATGATGAGAGGCGTGAATTGTTGGGCATGTCAGATTCACAGTTGTTAGATATTGCTCGATTTTGCAACCGGTTCCCTAACATTGATTTGTCGTATGAGGTGCTGGATAATGACAATGTGTGTGCTGGTGAGGATATCACTGTACTTGTCACTCTTGAACGGGATCTTGAGGGTAAGACAGAACTAGGACCTGTTGATGCTCCCAAGTATCCAAAAGCCAAGGAGGAAGGATGGTGGCTTGTTGTTGGTGATACCAAAACCAATCTGTTGCTTGCCATTAAACGGGTTTCCCTGCAACGGAAGTTAAAAGCCAAACTGGAGTTTGCTGCTCCTGCTGACGCAGGAAGGAAATCTTATGCGCTTTATTTCATGTGTGATTCATACTTGGGTTGTGATCAGGAGTATGGTTTCACTGTTGATGTTAAGGATGCAGATGGTGGTGATGAAGATAGCGGCAGAGAATGAAAAGGTAGCATTCTGGTCTCAAGCATATTTATCTTGCTTGGCAAATCTAATGTGTGGACATCAATCAGCTTATTTTATACATAATGTATCTGCCGGCTATATCTTACAAATGTTATGGCTTTTGGGAGCATGTAATAAATGTTTGGTTAGTTTTATTCTGTTTAGGGACCGTGAGTGTGTTGATGTTTCAATATCGTACAACGATTATTTAAATCAATCTCTGGTGGTAGCTGCGATGAAGCATGTTACATGAGAAATCATAAGATATTCTAATGTTGCATCCCTTCTTACAACAGCATTGTTAAAAGGCTGAACGCCTGTTTCTGCATGTTCATTTCACAATTGATCTGTATCTCACGACATGGCCACTAACCAAAAAGGTGAAAGGATCGACTGCGATACTTTTGTACAGCACCACTATGCTTTGGTTTAACCTTTAATTCTGTGCGCTAGAAGATAAACCAAAAATATCCATCGGTTTATGAAACTTCTTTTGACATCTAACATGCTGCTTTTTTATACACATGGTGCATTGATAATTAGTCTGTATTATTGAAATTAAACCTAGGGAATCTGTTCAGCTTTGACGGAATATTATCTGGCTCTTGGGGCGGGGATACTCTAGGGGATTCTTGATTTTGTTTTTGTTTTATTGTTTTTTGAAACTATTTTATAAAATAATTTTGTAAAATTGTTTTCTAAGAAAAAATCTGTTTGACAATGTTGTTTTGAAAAACAGCTTAAATTAAAAAGTAAAATTTAAAAGCAACTATTTGAGAAGTTTGTTTTGAAAATCATATTAACCTGAGAAAGTGCATATATTCCTAAAAATAGGTGTATTTTATCTTTTTTGTTTGTTTCTTAAAACAAGAACCAAAAAACATCTAAAAGTTGTTTCCGGTTCTTATTTTTGAAAGCATTTTCTATTTTTAAATGTTATCAAACCTTTTTTTCTTTTATTTTAAAATCCAAAAACTCATGAAAAGCAGTTACCAAACAAGTCCCTTGATTTCCCTTGCATGTTCTTTTCTTTTATTATCACTGTGCATGACAATACAACCAAAGTAGCATTGCCATCTCTCCCTGCGGAAGTGTGATTTTTAATACTTGGCACCTTGCACAAAGCCTGTTATTTGGCTCATAACCTATCTAGTGCTTGCTGGTTGTGGACTTACTGAAATCTGTATCCTTTACAGTTTTGTGAAGCTGCAAATGGGAAGAACAGTACTTCATTGCTGATGGTTGCGTCTTGTTATGGTATTACCGTACTTCATTGTGGGTAGTAATTACATGCTTACAATTGCAGAGGTAATTGCAGCAGTAGGAAGTGAATTAGCATTTGGAAGTTACACTTCAGGTTGCTGATGGGAACACTGTGGCATTAGGTAGGGAAGTCGATAGGTTGTGCATTGAGACGCCGGAGCCTTTTTTTCTTTTGCTCCGGATGAACAGTAATTGTGTCACCTGAGGATGAAATCCCGGAGTATCTCAATACAAGCTCTGAACAGTAATTCAGATGGGGAGAAAAGTTCACTTTGACCCCATCCTGGGGATGCTGGAGAATGAACTAATTATGTCTTAGTACTAGTATAGATGTTTATATTGTTGTATGGTTGGCCAAGTTTATTATTCCCCTCTGGATCTTAACTCGAGAGTTGTCGTAAGTTGCGAATGACTTTTCTTCTCAACCATTTGATTTGTGTTCCTTAGTAGCACCTATTGAGGAAAAGATTTTGGATTCTTAAGAACAAAATAAACTGTCAAGCATTGAAAAAATTCGTTTCTTTCAACTTGCATACAGTGTCAGTTGTGAGACGACCCCTTGAAGTTGTAGTTAATCACAAAATTTACTATATATTTTCGTCAATGAAGACTAGCCTGCTTTGATTATTGACGCAAAAGTTAAGGAATTGCTTCTTAGTGGGCGTTTGTTGCAAAATAAATAAAAAGATTGTTAGCATATAATTTGGTTAGGGTTGTTGTCAAGTGTATGATTGCTTCACTATAAATTCATAAGAGAGGATCTAAAATCGAAAGTGAACAAATTGGAAAGGAATATGTTTGTTATATTAAAATCAATAACATTTGTTAGTAATTTTTTTTTAAAAAAAATTTAATCATTCTCGATTTATCTACGTAAAAGTAATTTTAGTTCTCTGTCTCCATTTTCTCCAATTCCTTCAGCTTTTGGCAATTTAAATTTGCTTCCAAGCGAACAATCATGAAAGAGGAGAGCCAATAGATATATCACGCACATCTGTGGCTGTGGATTCAAAGGCATCAAGTTGATCGAGTCAAACGAAATTTTTAGAAGCACCGTATAACCAACTTGTGTTTTTGTAAGTGATTATCTGAAGAGAAATCAAATAACAGTTAATTGAAGTGTCGAAAATGCATCCATCCATTGAAAGTTTGTATATTTTATCTAGAATACTGGTCAAATTTCAACCCTTAAAACCTAGATCAAAGAAAACTCAAAGTTACCATTACTTATTTTCCATAACATAGTGGAGAAAATAGAAACATAACGTGTTAGAATAAATATTCTTCTTCAAACTGCATAAATATTTTGTAGAAAGACAAGCCGTAGATGTTGTATGGATATTTTTTATTCAAATTTTCAATTGAAACAAAACAAGTATTACAGTTCATTAAAAAAATATAAGGTGCAACAAGTAATAACCATAACATAAGTTGTAATTATAAAATAACATCAAGTAGCTATAGTGTATAGTTAGATCCATAAAGAGTTAGCATTTTCAAAGCATTCGACTAATGACCAATTAGTACACTAAACTTCACATTCTTGCAGCATATTTTCTTACCAATCACCATGGCAGTTGGTGTTGACTGAAGAGGCACGTTATCTCCACAAGGACACACCCCACAAATACCATGAAGAAAAAGAGACAACACATACAAGCTTGATGTGCATGACATTAACATATTGAAAAACAAATTAGAGACACTAATGAAGATGTAGATTATAGAACAAAGATTTTTTAAATCCACACATTTATAGAACTGAAGGAACATATCCACAAAGTATTTGATGAATAATTCTCCATTTTTAAATAGTTACATGGACTAAGTTACAACTGAAATAAGAGTTTACAAAGTTTATTGTGACAAAGCACTTGTGTTGTACACAAGAAGTACACCACCGGCCAGAATGCCAAGTAGAGTCACAGCCCAGATAGCCAAGCCAGTGGTACCTGCATATGTAAAAAAATAAATTATTCTTTTACATTTAACTTTTATCACATCTTTTATAATATAATCCAATTATTCAGAATCACACCACATTAAAAAAATTGACTATGATAAACTACTTTGTTAATAATGTTGAAACGCAAATGAACAGTGAAAAACTTCTTTAAACACATTGTTTTTATTTTCAATTTTTACTTATTTATAAAAATGTAGTTTAATTTTTTATTTCTTATTTTTAAATTTTGTATAGGAAAAAGTGAAAAAAAACTTATTTTCATTATATTCTATATAAAATTTTAAAAATAAAAAATAATATAATATTTTTATAAATAAAATAAAAAATATTTTCACAAACCAAATGATGTCTAAAATGTAATCAATTTTAATTTAATCTAACGTCTACTGTGATGTTAGCTGAGAAAATAATTTAGGGATACATATGTCTTATTCAATTAATTTATTTTACTTCAAGGGGTTATATTACAATGGTGAAAACATTTACAACTAGACAAAAAGTAAACATTTACAACTATTTTTCTTGATGTCAGATTTATACAATAAATTTACCTAAAAAAATAAACAAGTTAATTAGTAAATTAATTCTCTATTTTATATATACATTTACAAATTCGTTTCTAACTTTTAAAATAATATAAATCAATTCTCCACTTTTAAAAATTTTACAAATTAATTTCTTCATTTATTTAAAATAATGTAAATTAATTTCTCTTCAAGGATGAATATGCAAAACAGATTAATTAATAAAAAACTAACAGAAAATTTTTAAGATGTTAAGGATCAATTTACAATATCATTCAAAAGTGAAAAATGAATTTGGTCTCTACTAAAAAAATAAACAGCTTCTTACCGCCAGTATAGACATCACCGGAGGGAGACCAGTCATTGGTGTTGAAGATAGGACTGCATAAAAAGTTCAGGAAAATGAAATTTGGATAAGCAGGTTAATTTATAATCAATTTTATGAAAACAATTCACAAGTGAACTTTCATATCCAAAACTTTCAATTGCATGAACCTGATTTCTTATTAGTCTATCATAATATTTACCTAACATCTTTTAGTGCATAATATTCAAAAAGAACTTAGATGAGAGGGAATACCCACTTATTACCAAGTGAATTAATTAGTATAATAGAAAGATGAAAAATAATTAAAACAAATCATTTATAAAAAAGAAACTAAAACATCAATTAAAATAATATAAATCTCATTACCTGTATCCATCAACATTAGCACCGTATTTGTCCACAAACTGGTAAACACCCTTTCCCTGAAATGAAGTTTCAGAAATTAGTAAATAAGCAACATATTAACCAACAATTTTAAAAACCTAAGTTAAAAACGCGCCTTCAACATATTATTAGAAAAATGAAAATTTTAAAGATTGAACTCTAAACCATTTGGTTATGGAGAGACTCTAATATCATGCCATAAACCATTTATTTAGGTGAAAATGGTTTTATATTACTTCTTTAACAATAAGAAATACCTATATTCAATTAATTATAAACATGAGAATTAATTTAATTAATATTTTTTCTTTTATGTAATTCATTACTTAAAAATAAAAGTAATCAATAGAAATAAAAACTAAAAATCATATTAGTCTATTACTTTGAGGTTGTCAATATCAATAATATGAATCCAAAAACTTAAAGAACCCAATCCTATTGGCAACATATTGTTAATTATATACTAAGATTTAATGCAAAATAGCTACACACAATCACAAATACACAAACCTTTCCTTTCCTGCCAGATGCATCTTGTCCATCCCTCAAGTTCATCCCACCATTAATTCCTGCAATCATTCACACAAAAAACAGCAAAATTAACAAATGGAAAAAGTAGCACATACCTATATATATATATATATATATGTATGTATATGTAATAATGTTGACATTTCACATAAGTGCATGTTGCTAACCATAAGGCTTGTCAGTTTTGATCTTCTTGCCACCACTGGCCACAACTTTGAATCTGAAGGAAGAAGGGTTCCTTGCAAGGGAGGGAATCCCTCTCACTGAGGATTTCTCAACAGTGAAAGGAGCTGGTTTTAGGCTCAAAGATGCCATCACTGAAGAAGCCATTATTTCTCAACAACTATTGCTTCTTCCTTGTTTGTGCTTCTTCTACTAAAGTGTGGTGTGGGCAACAAAACATGTTCCTCTATGATGATAATAATATTAGTGGCCATGGATTTGTGATTGTTTTAGGTGACACGTGGCATGGCATTTGTGGCAGAGTGCAGGATATGATAATGCAAAACATTATCTGAATGAGATCAATTTTTCACCTGTTGTTTCTGGACATAATATACAAACAAATATTCATATAGATAAATAATAAAATATTATTGAGTTTTGAAAATATGGATAAATAATGTGTAAATGATGTTAATTGCATATCATAAATGGAATTTAACTTTTCTAAAATGAAAAAAAAAGTATGTAAAGTAAAAAAAAAAGTATATCTATCTTTGACTTGGGTTAATATCTTATAAACTTAAACTGATCTTTAAATTAACAATGCCTTACTTTCTCAACTTTAAAAAGTCAATTCTGGATGAATGACTCATGTGTTCACATAAAATCATCAAGTTTTTGATAGTGGGAAAAACTAGAGATAATAAAATATATAAAACAGAAACTATGACACCTAAAGAAGTGTTAATTTGTGTATGTAATTGTTTACTTAATGTGTGAGTTAATTAGTTTTATATTAAAAAATTTAATCAAATTATTTGTGGGAGATATTTTAAAAAAAAGAATTATAATATTTTTAAAAAATAATCGCTACCTAACATGCACTCGTATTCTAATCATATGCAACACTTTTAGTATTTTAGTTTTGTGATACATTTACTTTTTCTTTAAATATTTATTAAAAAGAAAATTGATAGCAGTAATTAACTTTAAAAAATTTAAATAGTATTTTAAATTGAAACTTTATTATATAAAAAAAAAACTCCAACGAACCTCATTGTGGATATTCTTAAACAAGATTATTAAAAATATCTAAAATACTTTAGGTATAGAAAAAAAAGAAAAACTTAAAATGGGACGTGTTTTTCATCTTTCATTTATAAAAAAAAAACACTTAAAATGTAACGTCCATATATATGCATGTCCCTGAACAAAAAGAAAAAATCTTCAACAATTTATGAAACTAAATTTAGAAAACACACACACACACAAAATATGAATTTTTTATTTTTTTTCTGGTAAAGAAAATAAAGGAATCTTCTGCAACAGAGACGTGTATAAGGATTAATAGAGATTACATAATTGCGGTTAAAAGAGAAAGGGACGAAAGAAATGCTATTCCATTATATCAAAAATGAATATTTTTCCGCATTACGGTCCAAGATTTCAATAATTGGCCTAAAAATGATAATAATATTTTTTCACTAAAAATATTTTTCTGCGCCAAACATTTAATATTATAACGGTTATATTTATAAGTTAGTTTAGCAAATTATTTTATTAAATACTTAATTTAATTTATTCATTTTTAATTTTATGCTAATTTTTTAACTTTTATTTTTAACTAATTTATTCATTCATTTTATTAAACATATTTTTAATCCTTTTAATTTTTTTAATTTTAGTTCCTAATTTTTTTATAATCAACCTTTTCATTTTAAATGATGACATGTCTAATGCGAAGGTTGGTGTGAGAAAAATATAATAACCAAAAGAAAATGATATCTTTTAACCACATGTCACTAGGAAGACAAGAAACAACAAGACAGAGAAATCTTGTGAATTAACTATCCTCTATATAGAAATTTATGAATTTTTAACGTTTAAAGGTTTTTGCCTCCTAATAATATATATATTTTTTTACTTTAAATGTTCAGTAATTTAGCCACAGCCAGTATAATAACTAAAAATTAGTTAGTTCATGGATCAACCAGTTTATAGATATAGATTAACATGATTTTGAGTGAAATGAAAAGCATAAACATCTTAAGCATATAATATACTCAGTTGCATGAAATGCTAAAGTTTATGTATCAACAGTTCAAAAGTTCCATACAGGATAACAAAGTTATGCTGCTGTTTATAGATATAATCAAACGCCATTATACCATAGGAATTATGTCCATAGTATATAATATATATAAGGAGAAAACTTATATCCAATATACTATAGGTTCATTTTGTCTTGTTTTCAATTAAAATTAAAGATTTATCTCAGTAACTAATGTCAACCTTTAATATTCATGAGTAACTGAACCTAAGTTTTGTGCCTATACATTATCGAGATAAATGTATGGTATTGGATCTAAGTTTTATCCTGTATATAAACACTGTATAACCATTACATGTTGGATGGTGATATTGTGTACAAAAAGGTTTTGATTATGGAAAAGAGATAACACGGTCACAAATTCAGGGTTATTGGTAGATTTGGCCATCATTTAGTGTACTTAACATATGTTTACATTATTATCTTACTTAGTAATGTAGCAATGTCTTAAAGAAATTTAAAATAAAATAAAATAAGTAAAGACAGGCTAAAGTTTGAAAGAGTAGAAATGATGAATGCTTCAAGGTTTCAACTATAAAGAGCTGACACTATCTTTAAGCCTTAATGCAGCTGCCAAGCCACTATCTATGGCACCTTCAACATTGGAACTAACACAGAAGTCTCCACAGATGGCTAATCTCTTGTTTCTGTCCCAAAGACATTTTTTCTCTTGGGCAATACTAGCAGCTGGAAATGCACTCCCCCTATAGAAACAATCAATATTACAAAAAACTTACTCATCATAAACATAGAATGGAAATGCAATATTATTGTTATTATTTAAATTTTTTTTCAGTTTCTAATAGATAAAGGAAAGTTAAACAAAGTATATAGAATAAAAAAAGTAAGAGAAACTGATATTCTGATCCATACTGGCTCTTTCAGTGCACAGGCCTAGTAAGCCTATAACTTTTATTAATCAGATGCATTTTTGGAAAAAATTTATTCACCATAGAGTGTGACATGTTATCTTAAAAGTTAGCATTCATCCAAACATCCTCACTTATCCTGCACAGATGTGACATCAAATACATGCAGGGATATTCCATGGATCAGAACTTTGTAAGAAGAAAAAGGTTTTCTATGACTGGATCTAAATAATTATCAACCACAGGTAAAAGGAATTTCTAAAATGTAAAACTATAATGCTTGTCTAGATATATGTTTAAAAAGTGTGCATGTGTGTTTGAAACATAGAAGCTACTCTTAATGGCTTCCAAATGAACGTGGATCTGGTTAACCAAGCCATGAATCAAAACACATCGATAATTGAATAATAAGCATAGCTTAATGTAATCCAAAATATATAGTAATGATCTAGTCTAGAACTCAAGAATCAAGATGGTTCTTTCAATGCACCAATACCTAAGTGTAAAGCAAGATATAGTATATATGCACATGGCATGAGAAATAGTGGTCAATCAAAGATCCAATATGCATTAATTCTTAGTTACTTACCATCTATGAGCTTTCTTAAAAAATGGTTGAGATATGTTAAGCCCTGTGCCTTGAAATTCTTGGAAAAGCTGTTCAGCCACTTTATTTAGAGTAATGTCAGAGGGCTTCTTGAGTCCAGTTTGAGCAATTATATCATCTGCATATTCTGCTGTAGAATGAAGAACCCATCTTTCACTGTAGAGATAGCACATTGTTAGCTATGGAAACTGAAGTTAACAGTATATTTGTCCCACTAATGAAACCTCAAATACCTTGCAGTAGAACGGCTTGGTTTGCTGCTATCACAATAAGCCCAGCTTAAAACTCTAGAATTTTCAAAAGAAAAGGCTTTGACTGGAATCTGAATCATAAATTGAATTTTGTAGACTAAGATCCTCAATTCTACATCGCAGAAAATGGTACTAAATGGAAGATTAAAATACTTATCAAAGCCTTAATTCAACTAGATCATAAAAACCATTTGAAGTTTTTTCTTATGGTAGTCAATATGCATTATATTTCTGAATTTGTTGGTTACAAAAGTTACCACATTAACCTTTCCAAACTCATTTTTCAGTTGTTTTGTATAGTAGATATTAACCTACATAACTTCTTCATGAGTGGAAAAGAAGAAGACATCAAACTACACACTGAAAAGGAAATCAGGAATCATCTTTGCCAAAACCAAGCATGAGCAATGAAATGGATCCAAAATCAAATGAGCCATATTTCAATTCTAGCAAACTTGTAGAATTAAATGACATCTTGGGAGTGGTGTAGCTATATCATACTGTTGATAGAGGCTCTGCAAATGCCAGCATTACAATGAAGCATGGCTTAACAGGAAGATTGTGCAACTTCTCTGATAACTCTGGCACCAATTTTATATCTGCATCCCTCGCATATGAGGGTTAAACATAGTCAAAATATATTCCATACTTTTCAGATCATCTAGTTTAAATTCAAGTTGAATCTATCAATTAGATTATTTATTGACTATGCCAATTTAACTTTGATTAATCAACAAACTCCACCTTACTTATTGGTTTAAGTAAAGGAATATTTTGCTAGTCAATTGTGTAAGCAACATACTATATGTGTTGCAATCTGGCAAGAAATTGTAATCCCTCTCAACTTTCTAGATTATCACAAAAATGTAAAAGTAGAACACTTCTCAATTGCATTTGCATCCATGCTTTCTAGCATCACATCAAAATAATTTATCATCAAACATGATAAGCACCTAAGAAAGTGTATCCTTCTAAATGATTTTAACAATTTGAAGGATAACAGCAGCTGACAATAAAATCATATCCATGCCCCATATAATATCCCTAAAATCAATGCATTTACATGTTGGATGCAGTTCAGTGCTGCCAGGGATATCCAGGATTGCACAAAAGGATAAACTTCCAATATATACTTTTGTAAGTAGTCTCTAAGACACAAAGTCATGCCAAAATTTTCACAACTATCACTATCATTAATATTTCAAGGGTGCTCAACCTCAAGCCTGCTCATAGAAGAGCCTGCTTCACAAGACACATTAATAGAGCAAAAATTGAAGACACAACCAAACAATGGAACCAGGTAAAATATGTCAAAAAGAAGCAGCAAGAGGTCCAAGGAAAGCTGATAGATTAAAGTTATCAAGTCATGATTCATCAAGGCCCCTTTCAGGCTTCACTTGTATCCATATAGCAAACTATTATGGTGAATAACTCAAGGAAAAAAGACTTATCAATAACTCAAGGAAAAAAGAGGCAGAAAAGGCTCTTCAACCCAAAGAGGAATATGGCATGTAACATGTTTAATAGCTAGATGGTTCTCTATATAGCTGACTTTCTAACAGAAAGACTTATCAATAGAGCCCAACATTATCTCCTAAAAAGATAAAATGAATAAGGGATTACATGGAAAAGTAAAAGAGAGATAAGGAAAGAAAGAACCATCATATTCATACCAAGTGGTGGCAACCGTCCTGTCACTTCTGCAATCCTGGAAGAAACTATATTCTTGTCTGAAGCAACAAGCCCCTTAAATTGACCAAGATTTTGCCCATCCACCCCAGTCAATGACCAAAGTTTCTCATCATCCAACCAATCAACTTTTCCAATACCCATACCAAACTTGCTTTCCACACCTAACAATGAGAAAATAATGAATAAGCTTTCTACTGGCTTCATAGTCATACAACAAAACTAAATAATAAAAAGAACTAAGTAAATACCACTCTCATTGCATAATGCTTTGCATATAGAATTCATGCCTGGAACACCCACATATCTCTTGCTTAATCCTTCCTAATAAATATTCCAGTCAGAGAAACAATTATTCTGAAAAATGTGATCTAAGATACACAAGGTTTTGTTACAAGTCATGTCTTCAAACATAATTTGAATAAGTACATAACTAATGTTGCATAACTGCATACGGTGTAAATAAAATGTCTCAGTTTATGTATACCACACATGCTAGCAAAATCAATTTGGAAAGGAGCAGAAGTTTTGGATTAGGCAGTTACATTGAAGCCATTTTCCTATGACTCCCTGAAGCTCAAACATGGCTAGACTTGAGAAAATGTGTACACAAATGATAAATATATACAAATCAACCCAGATTAAACATTGTCTAAAAACATGATGGAGAGAGGCCAACACCATAGAGGAAGACACTATGATAATAAGTTCCAATTGAATACTGACACCGCTAACCATTAATATAAATCAAAGTATAAAACACTGCATGACCAATCTATACCACATTTATACCACATAAAACAATTTAAACATATGAACAATACTTGTCAACCTGCTCTATGTTGTTAAATTTAAGGGTCTGAAAATCAAATGAGCCAAACTTTTCTTTCCATTCAGCTACAAGACCCCTTGATTCCCACTCTTGAACAAGACGTAACACTTCAGGCGTGCTAACTGAGAAAAATGGAGCACCATGGTCAAAATGCAGCTCCTTCCCATCTTCAGTTTTCTCTCTGGATTTCCAGAAATTGAGAAAAATTAGGATCCCTATTCAAAATACCACTCAGCCAATGAATGAAATTTCAGCAACATTGGAGAGGAAGTAACGATGTTAAACATGTTATACTTCAAACCAAAGTAACTTTCTCTAAATACCACTTCTATTTCTTTGACAAAACAATGACAACCAGCAAAAGTACCTCAAAAAGCAAACAAGAAAATAAAAAATTCTGTAAAATATATTACTTGCTTCAAATGATATAAAGACTCAAATATTCAACATTGAAATAGAGATTTCAAACAGAGATTATGCTACATATTACAAATCTGAACAATTGACATAACCCAGCAGTCAGCAGAGCAATAATATGTCTCCTCCTTAAATTCTCTACAACAAGACAACAACAACAACAATAGTCTTACTCACCAAATGAAATTGCTTACATGGATCACATGACATCACTGAACTCAATCAAAAACCAAATTCTCGTATACATCTTATTTATCATAAGATCCTCAAATTATAAACTTCAAGACCTAACATACCTTCCTAATTCCACATACTCAGAACAACAAATAAATATAACAACCAGAAAAACCTAACTCTTTTTTTCCTTAAAAAAATTCAGAAAATTCTGCAAGAGATATAATATAAAAATTCTCCATGAATCTATCCGAAATGGATAAAAACAACAATTTCACAAAACCCCATTAAAAAAAAAAAGAACCTTCTTTGGGACATGCGTCCACCAGGGCCTCTAGCTGACTCAAAGAGAGTTACAGAAAGGCCATTTCGGGCAAGAGTTGAAGCACACACTGCTCCTGAAACTGCCACCATTCCATTATTCCACAAATTATTAGATCACTGAAATCTAAAAATAAAATAAGACGAGTTTGTTAGTGAAATTATGCTTACTTCCACTTCCCAACACAGCAACCTTAAAGGCGGCGCTACTCATTGTTTGGTTGTTGCTAACATACTATGAACACAAATGGGTATAGGAAGTAGTTGTAATGTTGGCACAGTCATGGTGTTAGTTGAGATTGGTAAAACCATTTGACTCATTATCGAAGAAAATTCTTAGCTTCTTAATAACCTCTAATATTCAGATTACCACCATATAATTAGAATGGTGTTTACAACACTACATTCACAATTAGATACTTAATGATTTGAAACCATGTTTGTAAAATTGGAATTTTTTTTAGGAAGTTCGTAAAATTAGATAACTTTGACTAATATGATTTTGAAAAATATATAGAAAAGAAAACTTACTCCGAGAACCTGTCACTCATAATACACAGCAAAATGATCAGCTAATTTGTTTAAGATTTTTTCATGAAAAAAAAAATTTCTTCAAAAAATTTCTTTTACATTATTTAGTTGTTTTGTTTAAATTTTTGAAAAAATAAATTTAACAAACTTATTATTTTGGAAAATCGATAACACCTTAACCTATACGTCGTAGTATTGAATAATTTATATTAAAAAATTTAATTATTTTAAAAAATTGTTTTGAATAATTTATTTTAAAAAATAAAATTATAATTATCTTTTAGAATAAAAAATAATTTTTATCTATGTTTATATATGTATATATTAAAAAATAATGAAATTTAAATATAAATTTTATATAAATTATTTTAAATTTTTACTATTAAATGAACCATACTGATTTATTATATATATATATATATATATATATATATATTAGGTTTGATTTCTTGTAAATAAAAATGTTTTTAAAAGTTAGGTCCTATTTAAAAAAATTATGAGAATAATTTTTAACTCTTGTAAACTCTTTTAAAATCATTTTTATAAATTTTCTAATATAATTTAGCAAAATAATTTATTTTAATTTATTTTGATAAATTTTTATAATTAAAATTTTGATATAAAATTTTATATAAAAAAATATTAGAGAAATATTTAATTAAATTATTTTTTAAATGCATCCTTCACTTCGTTAAAGCATATTTTGTTTTATTCAGATATTTAATTTTTTTTATAATTTTATTTTTTAAATATTAATTTAATTTAAATTTTAGATACCATGTTTCTAAATTATCTACATTCTTTTAATTTTATTTATATTATATATATATATATATATATATATATATATATATAACCACACAGATCATATTATATGATATATCGATCTGATTTAAAATCTTTAAACTTTAGCAACATATAAGTTATTTGATCATCGTTAGAACTATCGTAAAAGCGTATGTCATATATATATATATATTATATGAATATGTTATTCTATTATTCTCTTTAATAAATATTTTTATGATGACATATTTGAGTTCTATTGCATTTCATATTACAATAATTTTCACCCATCTGAACTTGGTTATTCTTATAAGATGTACATGCATGTGGACCCAAAATGTTATCACTATTTTATGGGAACAATGGGGGCTTTATGAACCAATTTTCACAACAACATTGTATCCACGGCAACACTCAAAATAACCATCATCTCACAAACCAGAAAATTGTTCGACCGGTAATGATAGTGTTTTGTTGAGGCAACTAAGTTCGACCATATCATTTTCAGATACAAGGAGAAACCTCAAGTCATTTGAGAGGTTCAAACCTAACACACGTACCCCTAAGCTTAGAAATTCTCATTTCTCATGAATTATGATTTATTTCCATATGAGCCAACCTTTAAATTTCCCAACTGTCCCACTTAAAGACTCTTAAGGATTAGCCCTTACATTAATGGTTTAATGCATGATTGACATTCTATTTGATTCATCATTCATTGTATTTAACTTAAAATTTGTATATCGAATTTGAAATACCATGCTATTATTACTTAAGTATTTTTATGGCGAAGGTATAGTCTTTATATATATATATATATATATTCTCAAATCAAAGAATCATTGGCGCCAAGCATGATGGAATGCTAGACGTTTGGTAATATCTCCTCCTAATAAAACAAAGACTCCCATTGAAGCGCTATATCCCATAGCTATTGTGTATACGGCAGAATCTAACACTATCATCATATCAAAAAGAGCTGGTCCAGAGAATACCCCCACCCAGACACTGTACAAACATAAAGATATCTTGGGTACTGTTCTTTATAGTGAGATATGCTATAATACCACAAAGTTGATTCGATATTTTGTCTTCTTCTCAAAATTTAAGACCTTGTTATTCTCTTTCTACTTATTTAAGAACTCCAACAAATTGAGTAAATAACTCTCTTTACACTGAATAAAGTTTTTAATCTCAATTTGTCAATTCAATTCATCTAATTGCAATACACATTGTTAATATTTAGACTTCTTAACCGTTCATTACAAACATACATGACATTTGATCTTTAAATAAGTTGTACATTCTTACACAATATCTTACATGGCAGTATCAATGCAACGTTGTATAGTGGTTTGAACTCTAATGTACAATCATGTTTTTCTTATTTTTCACATATGTGTCGATCTTTAATGAGTCTATGTTGATTTCTGACACATTTATATTTTTCATCGTCTTACTTGTCTTTATTTTTATCATTTAGCATGAGCTTGTTCAAAAGATGTGTGACCATGCTTATTCGTTTAGCAGGATCATATGCATTCACTGAACATGGTAATGCTTGTTTATTTAGTAGACCTTGCTCATTCACTTGGTAGGACTTTCTTCACTCACCACCAGAACTTTGCTTACTCACTGATAGAGCCTTATTCGTTCTTTTAGCAAGATCGTTCTTATTTATTGAATAAGATTATACTTACTTATTTTACTCTTGACACGATTGTGCTAAATTTCAGCATAACTATCTTAAATTTAAAATTTTAAAAATTTATAATTTAGCCTCAATACAATTGTGCTAAATTTTAACACAACAATGATAAACTCAAAACCTAAAAATTTATAAGTTTTAGTTTTTGCATAATCATACTAACTATGTGCATAATCATATTAAATTCTTAATTTCATAAATTTTTATAAAATTATTTTTCATGATCATACTAATTATTAGCACAGTTGCCTTAAAATTTTAAACTCAAAATTTTAAACTCAAATTTATATTAATTTATTTTTGGCATGTAAATACGGTTGTACTAAATTTCTAAACTCAAACTCATTATTTACCTTTGGTATAATTGTGTTCTATATCACAAAAAAATAACAAATTAAAAAAAATATCTAAATATTCTTATTAACTACCAAAATCAACCTAAAACATATAATCATACTTAAATTTAAATTTTAAATATCATTATATATTTAATATAATTTTTATAAAAATTAAATACATAATAATTTAGAACTATTTTTAATTCTACTTAAATCTTTTTCTTTTACTTAAAATTAAAAATATTTAAAATCTTTAATTTTCTTCATACACCTACGCAATTAATCTTCTAATTTCACAATTAAAATTGGTTAATGATATTGAATTCTTTAAACTTTCTCCCAATGTAACATAATGCCTCTGTCTTCTTTGTTTTCTTACTATCCTGCTTTGCTTTAATTTGGGAGAAATGTCATGTGTGGCTCGTGTAATTGAAAGAGGATCAATGTCTCATCAGGTTGCAGCTTGCATCCTATCACTTCTTTTTTTTTTTACAAAATCAATTTTTTTTTATGGATGTTCCATTATAAAAATTTTAAAGATACTTTTTTAACATAAATTAAATTTTAAATTATTATAATCTTAATTTAAATATAATTTTACTTTTTAATATATCTTATGAATAAATATTATATGTAAAAATTTTAATAATTAATTTTATTGATTCAATCCTCAATTTAATTTTTTTTTATTAATAAAAAATTATTTATTATTTTTAAAAATTACTTTTATTTATAAATTCTATTTTAACTTAAAAATACATATACATAATGTGCTAGTATTCGTGCCTTGTTTAAATATTTTTAAAATTATTTTAATAAATTATAAAAAATATAACTATTTTTTATAAAATATTGAAAATATAAATCAATTTTTATATTCTTAATTTTTTTAAAGCATAGACAAACGAATCCAAAATATGATCAGCTTAACTGTTGAAAGTCCTTCTTTGGAAGTATTGAAAATATGATGAGAAAGAAAACATATTAAAAAATATGGGGAGAAAAAATAAGACAAAATGGAATGATTTTATATTTATTTAGTAAGAGAGAAAATAAAAATAAAAATAAAATTAATATTTTAAAATTTTTTATTGTTATAATAAGAAATAAAAAAACGTATATATAAAATAGATTTAAAATATTCTTAATCATTTATTTTATATAACATATAGGGTGAGAATAAAAATGATACATTTACTGTTTTTTAATAAACAAATCATACATCTTACAGTAAGTTTTATTGTATTTTTAAAATTAAGTACTGGTTATTTAAATTTTTTTTTACCATTAGAAATATGAGTATACTGTTTATATTATTAAGGCTTGCTTAACTTACATAAAATGTTATACTATAGTGGTTGATCCTCTTAGTACTCTTTATGTAATATTAAAGCTTGGTTGACTCGCTTGTGGTAGGTGTAAGCATTGAATATAAATTTAGGCCAGTGATTAACCGTCTTACTTAAGTTGGCGTATGTATTTTGTTAATGTTATATATTATGGTTCATGTATTATATTTTACTTTGTATTAGCAATGTAACGTTGATTGAACTACATACGGAACATGAATTATATTTACTTATATCTGAATGTAAGTTGTATAATTTTTTAAAATTTTTTTCTCAATTATTGATGCGTATTTATATATTCCGATTATAAATTCCAAGCTATAAATGTCACTGAGCATTTTTCACTGGGCGTTGGAAATATAGCTAAGTATTTAAGAAGTAGTTGTTAATTAGGAATTTAGTAACATTTGGTTAATAGTTGGTTAGGGTATATACTTTTAGAGAAATAATTATAAAATTGTTTAAATTTATTATTTTACAGATTTTATCATAGTATATGATTTTTTTAATTTGTATAATTTGAGCAACATTTTTTTAACGGTGAAACTTTATAAAATCTATTAAATAGATCCTATAAATTATTTTATATTTATATATTTTTTGAGAACTTGCTTAAATAAGTAATTTCTTAAAAAACAGTTGTTTAATTTGACAGGTGGATAAACATATTTCGTTAGAGATACTTTAATTTGCTCTTTTTTATATAAATTATTGTAACAACCCTCTTTTGTACAACCCATGAAACGCATGTGGCAATCCATTTAAAGGAAAAATAGCCATTCAACGGCTTCAATTAATTAAATTGAAATTTGATAAAATTTTGTCTTTTAATGGCTACAATTTCAATTCAAAGACTACAATTGATAAAAAAAATAAAATTAACAACATTTTAATGATTAAAGTTTTGATATTTTGTTGGGATAATTTTTACAAATTCTTTCATTTTGTTTCACTTATTTGTTCTTTTAAAATCTTTTATTTGAATCTTAATTTTTTTTCACACAAATAAATCTCAATCAATTTAATCCTAATTTTTTTTTTTGAATTGGATGTAAAATTACCAGCATCCAAATAATCAAAATGTTGAAAATTCTTCAATGTCTCCTAATATGATTTTTTTTTTCTAAAACATTCCATTCTCCAATTTTCTAAAAAATTAAATTAAACTAAAATGAATCACGTATAATTTTATATATTTTTATTTTTATATTGGATTATTATCTTTTTAGTTAACAATTGTTGTGTAAAAAATTTATAAATTTTATAAGTTTTTATCATATATTTTATATTAAATATTTTATTAATATAATTAAGTCTACTTATAATATCTTAAATTTATATACCTTATTAATATTTTTTATTATTAATTATAATTTTTTAATTACTTTTTAATATAGGATATAACATACTTATATAAGTTTTATCTTGAAATATGTTAAATATGCATGTTATTATTTTTTTTATGTTTAATCAATGTTAGTTTTAAATTTTTTTTTAAAATATTATTTTACCCTTTTGTATTGACTTATTTTTGTTATTAAATTTTTTAAAACAAAAAATAAAAAAAGCTGAATCGAATCAAATTGTAAAAAATTAATTTGACTTAATTTAGTTTAATTTGTTTAATATATTTTAACCAAATTAAATTAATTAAAAATACGGGTGAGTATAGATAATCTCTAAAAAAATATTATTTACTAATAGTTAAAAATATTAAATATTATAACTATCTTTGTTATTCTAATCATTATTTAACGAAATTAAATTATTAATATAAATGTTATAGTCTACACTAAAAGTGTGGTCCATTATACTAACAGCTTCTTATAATATATATTAATTTTTTATATCAACAAAATGGTTTAGTAATATAATATTCTGTGAATAAATAATTGCAATATTTATATATGCAAACAAAGTAATTTTTATTAAATTAAAAATTATATTAATAAATACTAAAGTAATATAACATTTCTTTTAGAATGTAAAAGTATACATAATATATATATATATATATATATATATATAATTGAAAAATGTCTTATTTCAATAACTTACTATTCATTTCTCAGTCATTTTTCTAAAAGTAATAGTGATATTTTTATTAACTTCTTTAGTTTCAAGGAAGCATTTCTAAGATGCATATAATATAGAAAAAGTAGCAATTAAAATAAAAATATTATAGACGGCATCAAATTCAAATATTTAGGGTTTGATGTTAAATAATACAACTGATTTTGTTTTGTGACATGTAAAACGATGGGAACACATCCAATTTGTAATTTTTTATCGCACACATATTCAGTATTTAATTTGTAATTTTTTTTTATCATACATAAATTCAGCATTTTGTTGTCTTTGACTCTTGAAATGTAAAACTAACAAATTTTAGAATTTGTTACACACACATGTGGGGTGTACATGAACGTGCGTAGTTTAGAAGCTGAATGATTTGACTGACATGAGCCAAAACATATGAAGATTGAATAATTAAAATTTTTAATTTTTAATTATCCTAAATATTAATTTAAAATTTAAACCATCCTATCTTTATCTAATAGTTATAATTTTATATTTTAAAAAATAATTATTTTAAACTATTTAAATAAAATATATTTATTTTAATCTAGCCTGTTTAAATATAAAATTTATTTCATATAATATTTTAATAATTAATTATAAATATAATTAATTATTAAAATAATATAATCTTTTATAACTAATTCAAAGATCCGCGTAAACATTATAGAAAGTGTCAATAAAACACTTCTACATTGCGATTGACTCGATCAACTAAGAAGATACATGAATTTCATGGCTTGAACTTTCAAAAAGCAAAGAGCGTGTGAGCCGGTGAGTACATTTCCCACGTGTGTTCAACACGGGCTATGATTTAAATTCTTTGCCTAATTCAAACAAAATAAATATACTAAAATTATTTACTTAATTTAATATTTATTTTAATATTATTTTAAGATATTTGTTAACAATATGACAAATTTAGTCTAACAATCTTTAAGATTTTGCATTGTATTATCCTTTTTGTTAATGGAGAAGTTTGATGATAATGTTAGAATACCTTTGTTAACATTTTACCATTGTAAAATTCTTTTATTTGCTTAATTTTCATGTAGGGTAGTTGATGTTATTAAAATTATCACTTGTTTAAAAAAATTTCCAAGAACTCCTTTTTTGAGAATATACAATTTTATGATTTTTTTTTACCTAGTTTTGTCCTTTAATAAAAAAATTGTACTAAACAAATTAAGTTGGATTACTATTTTAAATTTTGAATGTTTATTAAACATTATTAGTAATATAATTCTTGTAACATTCAGTTTAAAGTTTGAGTAATTTAGTTGAGGTATAATAGATGTCTTTAATATTGTTTTAATCTTCTAGTCGTTAATCATATGATTATAAAAATAAGAAAATTTCATCTCATCAAGAATATGGTTTAACATAAAATAAAATAAAAACACAAATAGATAACACACATGGAATATATTGTGAAACTATATAAATATGAAAAGAAATTTCATTTAATTTACCGAATAAAATAAATAGATAATTTTAAAAAATATACCAATATGATTTTTTAAAATAGTTTAAGTAGAATTCTTTAAGTAGGTTTAAAGAATAAAGCATAAAAAAAAAAAGAATAGAACTAAAAAATTAAAATAAAAGGATTTAGATTCGGTTTCAAATAAGAATAAAATTATGAAAGAAACAATTAATTTTAATTTAGGCAATTAAAAAAGAAAAAAGAAAATATATTAAAAAATACTGTTATTTTATGTTTGATCATAATTCTTTAAAAATCATAAAAATAAAATTTAAAAATAAAAAATATTTTTTTAATCAAATTTCAAATAAAAAAAATAAAAAATTATGTTTCTTTTAACATGGAATTAGATGTGAAACGATCATGAACATTTAAACTAACAAGAATTAAAGAAGAGATAAATGATAAAAAAAATTAATTCAATCAACCTAAAAAAATGAGATGATGTGGAATAAAAAATTAAAATTAAATTTTAAAAAATAAAATTACCCAAAAATTTTAGAAGATAATAATAAAATATTGTAAAATAAAATAAAATTATGAAAAAATTATTTAATTTTCTTAGTAATAGGAAAAATATTTAAAAATTAAAAATATGAAATTCCAATATAAAACTTCCAAATTAATTTGATTATAACTGTTGTTAAGATTAAAAAGTAAAAATAAAAATATAAAACCAAAAATAAGTATCCGATAAGGAATGAAAGGTAAAAAAAATCAGATTATTTTTACATAAAAAATATTAATAATATAATATAATATAATTAATTATCTATTTAAAAATTAATTATTTATCCTATAAATAAATTATTTTTAAATATTATAATTTTAAAAAAATTAACTAATTATAATAAATTCATTCAAAAAGAATATATTGCCTATATCTCTCTTCCCACGTAAGCTTGGGTTTCGTTGGTTTTTCGTGTACGCCGCTGAATCATATATACGATTTTTAATAAAAAAAAGTATTAATAAAAATTTATATATATATATATATATATAAATTCTTAATATATATTCAAAAATTATAATATTTAATGTTGCCGATATATATATATATATATATATGATTTTTATTAAAAAATATTATATAAAATTTTTAATATATAAAATATTAAAAATAATAATATAACATACCATACTTTTTTTTAACATAAAATTAAATATAATATTTTTTAGAAATGTTGCAAAATTTAATAGTTAATATTTTTTATATTTTTATAAAAAAATTAAATATTAAAAAAATATGATATATTATAATATGTTAAGTGTAAAATAATATAATATTGAAATCTATACATAATTTATTTTCAATTTCTTAAATTAAATTGAAAAGATGCCAAATTAAAATGTTAGTACTAAATTAAGAAACTCATGAGCTTTACTTATGCCACTTATCAAAGGGGGAAAAACATGCTTATTATATTTATATCGACTATAAAAGTAACATTATTAATTAATTTTTTATACTAAATTTTTTTTATGTGTATCTATTGTATGCTTTCACCTCCATAATGAGTGTTCATAATCTTGTTATACGTTTTCATTAGAAATTTAATCAAGTTCAAGTTTTATTTTTTAATGTTAATTGTTTATATTGTAACGGGCAACTGGGATGATATAGTTGTTTTGCAATCAATTAAAATATACAAATATCAATAATCTTGCCATATAAAACAAAAACAACTTTTACAACATCAATTTATGCTATTGATGTGACTGGTCAGAAAAGGTAAAACAGATTAATGTTCCAAACAAATTTATAACAAGTTTGAATGAGAAATTAGGGTTCCTCGTACCAGAAGTTGAGATTGGAAATTCTTTAACGGTTGAAAATTGAGCTTCGTGAAAATGTTATTTGATCCTCTCTGATCATATTATTGGGTGGATTAGTTTGATGCGGGTATAATTAGAAGTTGGTTTAATTAAATAATTAACAATGATTTAAGATAAAGGATATGAATAAAAAAAATTAGATTCTAAAAACATCCGTTATAAAATTTGAGAAGTTTGAAAAGAAAGACTTATGGAAGAAAATGAATCTTGAGACGATAAGGATTGGCTTGAAAATTTTTAAGGAATTAATTTTTTTTTAATAATTAAAAATAAAATTTTCTAGTTATATCATCTGATTTTATTGGTTTATATAATGAAATTAATTAGGTGAAAATATAATTAAAGGTTGATTTAATGAAATGATTAACCACAAATTGAAGTGGAGGATAAAAATAAAAAAAAAATCAAATTTCAACAGCAATCAACACAAAATTTGGTAAAAGAAAATTGAGAAAAGAGAAAACCGTAAAAAAAAAAAGAAATCTTGAGACAAGGAGAAAGAGGATGAGCTTCGAAACTTCCAAAAAAAATGGATACTTTGCTATCCCTATTAAAAATTATCTAACACTTTTTTATTGCATTATATTAATATTTAATTTTATCAAAAATATATATTAATAGGATTTATATTTAATATATTAATTTTTTATGTTATATTATATATTATATTTTATATTTTTATTTTTTATTATTTAATATAATGTATAAAATATTTTTCTTTCACAAATTGCTTATTATAGAATCATCATGTTTCATCAATAATTAATAATTAATAATTAATAATTTACTAAAAAAAGTTAATTTTTTTCGCATAATTCATACGTAACGCAATCATAACATAAACTGATTTATATGATAGAACTTAATTAAAATATATAAAATCATCAAATTATGCATCAACATATTATTAAATTTTTTTATAATAAATATAAAAAATTATAATTATCATAATTATAAATTTATTAATAAAGTAAAACATTATATTAATTAATCTGCTATAAATAAAAATATCTACAATCCAGATTAGAAAACTTTGAATATAATAAAAAAAAGTTATTATTTTTGTCAAAAGATTTAAATAAAAAATTAATGGTGCTTGTAATAATATTTCAATGTTTAAATTAATTTTGTTTTAATAAAAAATAATAACAAAAATAATAAAGCAAACTATCCATTTTTGTTTTTGATAATAAGTTTCTAATTATTAAATATTCCGAAGTTGTATTAAAATTGTGAATCATATAATTGTTTCCTCTATTATAAGGATGTATGAATTTTATTTTATTATTTACAAAATTCATGTAACTTTTAGATGATGAGACTTATTTATAGATTGTATAAATGTTCTTACTGAAAAGAAACAATATAAATTAGAGTTAGCATTATAAACTTTAACCTAAAACACTCACAATATATCAAAAATAAATTTTTATAATAATAATAATAATAATAGTAATAATAATATAAAGTGTAGCCGAAAATAAGAATGATGATACCATCAAGAAAGTCGTAAAAAGCAACCTTATACTTCATTCTATCGTAATCGTTGAATTGAATGCTATTTTCTATTTTCAAAGTAAGTGATAGGTAACGTAGAAAATCGAATTCAGCTTCCAAATGAGAAATGCAACATGTGGCATCTACAGCACCTAACAGCAACATGGGTTTGGTTGATCTTTAATTAACAAACGTTATGTAATTAATCAACGATATGCTTTCATGGCTTGGAACTCTTTGGTAAGTACAACACTTTAATTAATTAGTTGACATAAATTTTTTTTATCAATTTGTTAATCTTCAAATTAGTTTTTTTTATGTTGTTGGTTTTATTTTTTCTATAGTGTCAAAACATGATGCATAATTTACTTAAAAATGCTTAAGATAGTAGGTGGAAGTGTTTATCGTCATATAATTAGAATATATATAACTTGATTATGTATTGTATAATATATACATATATAAAATATATAATATTTTATTTTATATTATCTAAATTAAAATATATTAATTAATATTAAAATAATATTACATTAAAAAAATTTAGTGATAATTTTAAATTTTATTAATTTTTTTATAAATTTATATTTGATAGAAATTATCTATTAAACAATATTTTAATAACAATTCGAATAATATAATTATTAAAATTTAATATATTTTTTGTCAATTTATATAATAATTATTGAATATTATTTTTAATATTAAATAGTTTATATTATAGTAAATAAATTATTTTAATATTTAATATTTTAAAATAATATTTAATATTAAATTGAATATTAAAAATTATAATATTATATAAATTCATCAAATGAAATAAAAATTATATTCTATTAAATTATAAATAGAAGTAAGACTTATTTTTCATATCTTTTAATATTTTAAAAACTTAAAAACCATATTAATTTAGAAGATAAAATTAATGTATAATATAAATACTTAAATGATTAAACATTATAATATTAAAATATGATTTATGAACTTATTTATAAATATTATATTTTGAGTTTATTGCTATTTTTATTTTTAATTTATTTTTTTTATAAATTCATTCCTTAACTTTTAAAATTATATAAATTATTTTATTATATTTTAAAATCATACAAATTAGTCTTCTCATTTACTTAAAATAATATAAATTAATTCATAATAAATATAAATTTAAAAGATAATAATAAAAATTAAGAATTAATGGAATAATTTTTTAAAGTAAAAATTAATTTATAAAAATTAAATAAGTTAAAATTAAAATACTAGTAAATTTTTATTTATATTATAATAATCGATATATATATATATATATACTGCAAAATAAATTTTATTTACCTACAGTAATAAATTTTTTATAATGTTTTAATTTTATATTTATATTCAATTAAAAATACTAAATTTAACAAATATTTTTATAATTTAAATTTTAGATAAAAAATAAGAGTTTGAAGATAAATATTTTTAATTATATTCTTTCCCATTTATTAATTTCAGAAATTTAGTAAAATAAAATATTTATTTAAAATTAATTTTATTTTTTTCAATTATTACTAAAAATAATTTTCTAATAATTTTAAAATATCTAATATTTTTAACTCATAAAAATACAATTGTATCTCATAAATTTGTATCTAAATAAATATGAACAATTAAATTAAATAAATTTATTTTGATATTAATTTTATTAGAACTTATAAGAATAAATTTAGTTCTAAGTAAAAATATATTAAATAAATTTTATATTAATATATATATTTCTTTTATCTATTTAATATGTCTAAATATAATAAGATTTTAAAATTTATTATATTTTCTTGTTTTTGAAAATCTTGAAAAATAATTAAAAAACTAAAAAACTAAAATATGAAAAATCAAAAAATATATAAAAAATGATAAATTTTGAAAAATATTTTTAAAAATTATTATGTAAAATTTATACACTTCTAGTTAAATAAAAATATCATATATATATTTTTAAAACAAATAGACATAGGTGTAGATGACTTATGGTAGTTTGAGTTAAAGAACTTTAAAAAAATTTATTTAATTTAGTATGTTCTTGATATGAATGTAATTACTTTTTTTTTAATTTAGTTATGATAATTTTAAATAATTTTTGGTCTAAAATGAATAACAAAAATTATATACTAAATTAAGATACTATAAAAAATAATAGAAAAACTTATTACTTTATTTAAAAATTTGAATCAAAAAGGGATTGGATTTATAATGATATTTCAATAGTTAAGTTAATCTTTTTTAATAAAGTAAAAATAGTAAAAATTATGTATATTTTAGTTATTGAATACGTTCTTTATTTAAAAAAGTTGTGTAGGTGAATCACCTGAAATTTAGATGATGGTTTATTGTTTTGTAATAAAAAATTTTCAATTATTTCTAACTCTTGAAGATTTTAGAGTTGTTTGAATGTTGCAAGTAAAATTAGTGTAAATTTTTTCTTTATTTTAAGCTTGAATTAGTTTCATTTTGTTGCCTAAATTGGTTGCATTGACTTTTGATACGTCAGGTTCATATGGTTTCTTACTATAACAATTTCACCAAAGGATTAGGCCTAATTCAAATGATTCTATATCCAAAACAACAGTCTTATGGTTTAGTACATTGAGCTTTTAAAAGATTATAAAGTTAAAAGAAGTTTTTCTTTAAGTATTTTATAAGATTTAAGACTTATTTGATTGATTTATACTTTAGATCAATTTGAGAAAGTTCTTAATGCTTTATTTAGATGCATAGAATTACAGAGGAAGGGAAGTACAAGCAAGGAAAAATAGGAATTTCGTTCCTTACGTATGTTTGGTACGTTTTGTTTTATTGAAATGGAAGCTTTTATTTTCTGAGGACTCCACATAAAATTGTTCCCACCTAAAATGCCGTGAAAAAGGTGGGAAAGTTTAAATAATGTCTCTTACGGACCATTATGTCCTTGTTTTGTCTCCATATACAAACCATACCCATCATTTTTAATCCAAATTATAATAAAATATCAATGAGGATATTTTTATCAATGAACAAAACTATACACTTGTCTATTCATTTTACGTATAATGCATCCAAACAGCAATAAAGGAAAAAAGTATAACCTTTCCATTCTATTTCATACCATCCAAACAATCCAAATTTCCATTCTCTTTCCATGGTTTTTCTTTTCCTCTTATTTCATTCTTTACCATTTCTTACCATTCTATTTCCTTCCTTATCCAAACAAAGCATAAAGGTTATGTTGGAAGATTTTTATTTCTTGTTTCACATATAAGGTCAAGGTTAAGTTGTATTTTATCCAAAAAAAATCCAATTTTATCAGATGACATTTGATTCCAAGAAATTTTGTTTTAGGGTGGCCCTCAATTTTAATATGGGATTTTTAAAATTTTTGTGATGTATTATTAAAGGAATAGTCAACTTTAATGTGACATTTAAGTTTGTAATCATTGCTATTAATAAGATATGTGACACAATTTTAATGGTGCAATTCTTTGTTTGTAGCATGTCATCATGACATATGACCATCCTCATTAATTGCTTTTGATAAAAAAATTGTTGCTACCCCTAGATTATATATAGGATTTTATGTTTTATTTCTTCTTTTACCTTTGTGGTTTTGAACAACATTTCACAATCTACTTCTTTCTTTGTGCACCTTTACCATTATTGAGCCTTTTTGCAATATTTAGTGTTTTCTATGATGTCTACTTCTACTTAACAAGTTGTGTTTTAGTTTTTGTATGTTGTTCGTAACCTATAATATTTCATTTTTTTACTCCAGATAATTCATATTTTTCTTTATTTTTGTCAATTTTTTTCTTCTTACAAATCTACTTACTTTACCACTATAGTTAATTTATTCTTCTTTCATTTAAGGATGTGGATGACGAAGATATTTTTTTAAAGTAGAGAGAGGATAGCAATAAAGGATTTTTGGTTTTGATGGAAGTTCCTCTCCTCCTTCTTCACGTCCACCATCCATGAAGGGGGAGGTGCTAAGGATTTGGTTTTCCTTTGGGGTGAGATAGAAATAACCTTTAAGGATAGTCAAGAGATATCTTTCCCTATAACAAACCTTCAACAAGTGAGTTAATAATGTACTGCTTAGGATTTGTGTAGTTTCTCCCTTTTGATTTTATTTTAATTTTTTTCTCTTTTTCTAATGCTTCTTTACTATCAAAGCTAACTCCTTCAAATTTTTTGAAAATGTAGATAATTTTGTTAAAATGACTTGAGATAAGGGTAGGTCACATGGAAGACACTACTCTTCTCATGACCATTCAAGTCAAGGAATGATCCCCATCGTATCAAGGAAGAGTCATTCTTGTTCCCAACATCAATATAAAGATACTGCTTTAAACCTTTTTCATTGGGTTACTTAAGGTTTTATGAGCTGAGAGTAAACTTGGACTAAAAGAAATTGTTATAATTTGATTTGCATTATAGATGGTTAGGAACTTTAGCTAGATCATCACTACATTTCAAAAAAAGAACATGTTTGGTACTTTTCACTTTCTTTAGCCACACATGACCATTTTGATATGTATGAACAAGTGGTAACAACTTTAGGGATGGAACTTTCACTAAGGGATTTTAAGTAGGTTATGTTGTGTTGACTTAAGTGTGTGTGATGTAGTTGCACCCAAACAAATGAGATATATGATTGTACCACTGATGTGTGAAGCCTTCAACCAAAATCCTTTTTTCTTTCTCTTTTTTTTTTTTAAAATCTTTGGTTAAGGTCTAAAAGAACTCAAGAAAAGGGGAGGGTACACAACCAATTCTTACATAAAGAATGTTGTCATACCTACAAATAGTAACATACATCTATTTATATCTAATGGTAAACTGTTGGATCTGATTTTTTTTTTTAAATATCAATTATTAAATGCAAGATATAAATAGGTGGATAATATTATTTGTATGTTGGAAAACATTGTTGATTCTTATAATAGGAAACAAACCCATTTTCACTATGAATTCTTAAAGATTGAATGGATGGAAGATCCGACAACTTTAAAGATAAATTTTCTTTTTTGATGAATGTTATGATCAAATTAAATATCTTTATTTCTTTGTATTGGAATAAGATTTCCAATTAAAAAGATTCTCTATTTTATTCTTTTAAAAGAAATTACTCAAAAAAAATAAAAGGTTGTAGATTTTTTTAAAAAGATTATAAATAAATATAAATTTTAAGTTGTAAATAGATAATTAAATTTTTTCATGATGATGTTCTTTTTATGTATAAATAATAATAATTTTTTTTATAAATTTAAAATTTTATGAGAACTAAAATTTACAAATTTTTTTTGGAAGATTCAAATCAAATTTAATTATATTTAGTAAAATTAAAAATATATTTAAACTTAAAGAAGAAGAATGAAAATTTATTTAATTTTATTATATTTATTTACAAATTTCATGATATCTTTATATTTTAAAAGCTTTGTAACAAATCAGCTCTAACACTTTCCGCAATAAAAATCCGATGCTGCCGCTATTTCACTTGAACACGGAGTAATGCGAATACCAGTAATAACACTAACATTCAATATAACAAACAACAATATATGAATGAAAGCTTATGTAAAAATATGTATACATAGTATTAAATTATTATAAATCCATAACTAAATTCAAATAAAATAAAACAAACTTTATAATAGTATAAAAAATAATAATAAAAATAATTTTAAAAAATTAATCATAAAAAATTAAGTTTTAAAAGATAGTTAAATTGCATTATTTCATTAAAATTAAAATCAACAACAATTTAATATAGTCAGAAAATCAAAAGTATAAAAGAAAATAATACAGAAACAAAAATAAAGTCTTTCATAATCTTTTGATATATCATATTAATAAGATCATTATTTTCATAAAAAATTACAAAATCATAATCTAAATTATTGTTTATATTTAACAATAATTATTAATTAATTAAGAATATATTTATAGTAAATATTAAAATATTTTATGTTAAAATAATTTTTAATCATATAATCCAAATTTTTATTTTATTTTGTCTATAAGTAATATTATTGCATTATTATAAAAATACAATATTATAATAAATAAAAATATAAAATGATCAATATGGTAATAAAATAATATAAAAATTTTTTTACGACTATAACTTTATTTTATTATTGGGTATGATTTTTAACATTATTTTACCAAGATTTTTATTTTGTCTTGCATTTTTTAATTTTATTATTTAAATTAAAAATAAATTTCAGATCATGAATAATATAGATATATGTTGTGCATATATTTATATTTTACTGATATATTTATAAAAAAATATTAAAATTCTTTGAAATGTCATCATTATATCAAGGCACCAAAGTAAACATCTAATTTTTATTTTCATCCTGTAGTCAAGTCTTTTTGAAAATAAGTTTTTAAGACAAAAAAAAAAAACTAAACATGAGCATCATAAATTACGAAAAGATAAATTAATTTAAATATTTTCCTGAGAATTTTGTCGTTAAGAATAAAATAATTTTTGTAGTAACCGTTCTTACACTCAAATATTTAAATAATAATAATAATAATATATAAATAACATTTTCATTGTTCTCGAAAAATATTTTTAAATAAATGTTAATCAATGTTTCAAGAAAATTAATTAAAATTAAAAATTAAAAATTTTATTAATATATTTTTATTATATTTTAATATATTTTAGCGTAACTTTTAATAAGTTTTTACTTATTAATCTTTTAATTAATATATTTAAGATACTAATGAACAAGATTCATATTTTAAAAATATTAATCTTAATTTTTGTATTGATTCTAATAGTTTAAAATGATATTTTTTTAATGTAATAAAATATTTATTATATTAAAAAATTATAATAAATATTTTAAATAAAAAATTATTTTTTAAATATTTTGTAAAAATTAATATTTAAAATTTATTGTAAATCATGATAATTTCTTTTAAATTTTAAAATTTATTGCTTTTTTATTGTGATCAAAAAAATCATGCTAGTGAAAGCAAGTTAATAAATTATGTTAATTATTAATTAATAAAATATAATAAAAATTTAAATATTATGTTGGAATTAAGTTATATAATAAAATATTTTTTTAATATTTTAATTGATAACAAAAATATGTATTTATTTTAAAGTTTTTAGATATGTATAAAAGTAAAAGTGTGTTAAGATATTTTGAGTGTCTTGTTGTTTTGGTAGAAAAAAGAAGTATGTTGCAAAGCTTGGTGAGTTAGTTCTTCATAAAAAAAAGCTATTTTTAAATTGCAGAAATAATTAGACTTTGCAGGTAAAAAAGATCTTAACTCAAAAAAAAAAATGTTATATCAGGATAAACTTTCAAAAAATAAAGAAAAAAAGGTATTTGTTGCACAAAATACATTTGATGAAAAAGTAATTTCTCATAAATTAAAGTCATGCATTCAATGTATATGGAAAAAATTGTAAAATCCTTTCATCTTACCATAACTATTTTGTCCATGAAGAACAAGCTTATAAGTAAAAGACAAGAAAGTATTATCTAAGCAAAACTATGTTTTATCCGTTCATAACCTATATTATTTACTGCATTTACTCTCTTTATATTCTGGGTGTTAGGAAAACAATGTAACTAGATAAGAGATGTCTAGTCTGCATTTCTACAAAGATTTGAACTTAAAAAAGCTTATTCAAAAATATTCGGATTGTATTTTTGAAAATATGTATTGTTTCATAATAGTAGAAATACTTATTATGTAATCACAATGATTGACATTGAATTGATAAGGATGAACCAGAATAATACCTAATGTCTTACGGTAAAGTTGTATTTTTTAAAAAATTCTTAGTTTTTATACGACATTACATTCAACTTTATCTTTATATGTGTTTCACTCTTTTTTACAAACTATCTATTAGAATTTTGAAGATAATAACACTCTTTGGAAATTGAAGGAGCGTGAGGGGTAAAGATAAAAATAGATCAAGTTGAATTAAATTTTAAATGTTTGACTTTGTTTTAAAAAAATTGAGACAAATTGTTCTACCAGTCTGTTTAAAAGTATACAATATAAAAATATCAATAAATAAATTTAAAATTTATATAAATAATTGATTAAAAAAATTTACAAATTTAAAATTTACAAAATAAAAATATTATTAAATAGATTGAAAATTTATAAATATATTTATAAATTATTTAAACAAAATATCTACAGTTATATTTTAAGAAAAGAAAGAAAAGTAACTAGATTTTTTTAAAAAAAATTAAAAATTAAAAATATTAATTTTAACAAATTATATAAATATATAAATATTATATAAGTATAATATATTAAAATAAATATAATGATATAAAATAATATGTATAAAAATTAAATAAAGTTTTTATAAATCTAAATTTAAATTATTTATCTAATTTTTTTAATAAATTTAAATTTATTTATTTATTAAATAAATCAAATTCTAATTAAAAAATTAGCTAAAATGCTTTTAAGTAAAAATTAACGGCATTTGATTTTATAGGTCGGATTTTAATTTTGTGGGGTCCACAAGTTTATTTTCCTTCTTATCGATGAGAAAGTGGTAGAAGTCTTGTTCCAATAGATATTTGTGTAAAAAATTAATTAGAAAAAAACTAGTGAATGTTTTACTTCATGATAAAATATTGATAAGATAAACATTGATCATTTGAAAATCTAAATGTTCTTATTTTATCTATTTGTTTTAAGATATAATGTTTCAATTTTTTTTAATGTTTTTAATTATTAAATAATTTTTAAAAAATTAAAATTAAAAATAAAAATAAAATATTATGCTAATAAAAATAACATAATAAAAAGTTAAAATTATTTAAATTTATTTAATTAATATAAAGTAAAGTTTATATTATCAATTTTTTTTACTCATCAAAATAAGAGTATTTTTTATTTCTATTTATTTCAATAACTTGTTTTTTATTTTACTTTTACTTTATTTTTATTTTCTTATTTTTTATCCACTAAGTTGAATTGATTTTATTGTGTACAAAAGTTTACATCAGTTAAATTTTAGATCCTCATCATGATTAAGGTATATTTTAAGGTTTAAGAAAATCATATTCATAGCAGAATTTGAACTTATAAAACTATGAATATCCATATTAAGAAGTTAAAATAAATAAATAAATAATTATTTGAATGTGAACACTGAAGAGAGAAAGTATAATTAAACATTGATACTATTAAACAGAAGAGTGCACGCGCCTGGTCTTGGTCTCTGCAACAAAAAGGAAAGGGAAAAAGAAGATTCAAAGTTTGTACGCGTGGCTTCACCTTTGATTCTTTAACCAAACACAACACAACAGAAACCAACCCCTTCATCACGATAACACCTTCTCTTCTCCACAATCCATCTGTTTACCTTCTCAGGTTTGCTTCATTCATCATCATATCTTACTTTTTCTCTTTTTCAACTTCTTTTTTGGCTACCCTTTAATTATGTCTCTGTCTTCTCCTTTTATTCTTCCTTGTTCTTTCTAAAGTTGCAATCTTTTTTGCTTTTTGGTTTCTGGGTAAGATGAAAAGTTCCTTTTTTTGGTTTTGAGCTTTTGGTTTCTTCCTCCCGTTTTGGTCACCCGTGAATTTAGTTCAGTTTTTTATTCTTGATCTTCTTTGAGCTTTGAAAAGCAGTACAAGCTGAATCAGTATGAAGATATTGACATCTGACCTCTAAATGTGGCTAGAGATGCAAGAGAAGTTGTAGAATTCATGCAAAAGCATGGTTTTCATTGGAAATGATGCACTGCTAAGTGCTAAGTGTTAAGCAACGATTTTGTGAAAATTCTGAATTAAGAAGTTGTGAGAGTACGTATATAATTCACATGGATAAAAGAGCGGAAGGGTATTAGAGGAATAAGAAGAAAAGGCATGGTTTGAATTGATGTCTAAGAGCTTTGTGCTTTTGAGTTTTGATCAATTACATCAGTTTGTGTATTTTTTGGACTTTACAAAAATATTTTTTCTTTATAGTTTTTTTCTTTTGCTGTTTACAATGCATTGGATAGATCAGTTGAATTTGCATAACATATTCGGAAAATCTGATGCTGATATTTGATAATTTGAGCCTTGTAATAGTTTCGTTATGACTAGGCTTCGTTTCTTTAGCTATACACTATTTTTTAAAAGGAACCTGTTTCAATGTCACTGGAATATTTGTGGCAAAACTTGAGCTATGGTATCAGTTATTAGTTTCTGTATGTCACATCTATTATAGAAAACCATAAATGTGCTTTGTTATGCTCTTTGTAAGGCCTCAGATTTTTGCATTATCTTTTATCATGTTCAATTATCTGTATGGACTTTCCACTTTATTATTATTCAAAACTTTGACATGTTTAGATGGTTCACCAGGTGACCTTGAAACCGGTTTCATTGGAAGTGTACCATTTGACATTTGAAGCTACTTGGACTTCACTCGGTCATGACTTGTTTTCCTTTCTTCAGAAAGGAGTCTTCTTCAGCAAGACAAGAACCAGTAATTGGTGAAGGTAACTTAACTACATGCTATAACAAATTACAGCACATTATTCATAGGTTTTACCAAGATCAAGTTGTGTAGTTTCTAAAATTTGATTAATTTTCTAGGGATATGATTGTATTCTTGAATAGAGATATCGCTTATATAATTCATTGACAAAATCTATTTACAATATTGGATTTTAATTGAATGTATTTTGAGTAGATATTTCAGGCATTCATAATGTTAAACTCTACACCTACAAACAACTACGAAATGCTACTGAGGATTTTAGTCTGGCCAATAAAATTGGAGAGGGTGGTTTTGGTTCTGTCTACAAGGTAAACTAGACCACTTTCAAGTGCCGCTTGCATCGTCACAGCAATTGATATGATCATTGTTTTTGTTTTCCTCTTATTAATGACCATGGAACATTAACTTTTATGGTGGATGATCAGGGACGACTTAAAGATGGAAAATATGCTGCAATAAAAGTTCTTTCAGCTGAATCAAGACAAGGGGTCAAGGAGTTCTTGACAGAGATTAATGCGATCTCAGAGATAGAGCATGAAAATTTGGTCAAGTTATATGGCTGTTGTGTGGAAAAAAATAACAGAATATTGGTCTACAATTACCTTGAGAATAACAGCCTTGCACAAACTCTTCTAGGTAAATGCTTTTTTAGGTGATTTGGGTAATTTGTCTGCTTTATCAGTCAATGCTTGGCATGAAACATGGAAAGTAGTCTTATCTCTTAGAATCCCTTTTCTTGAAATATTGTTGAAGAAAGCCTGTTGCAAAAGCTTTCTGGCAGAAGTTGAGAAGAATGATTTACTTCATGGATTTGTTTTTGTCAAGAACCAACTATTCCTATAGCTTAAGATGTTAAGTGATGACCATGAATGGTTTTATATTACATCTCTAGCATGGCCCCTTCATGCAAGACCCTTTTGGGCTTGAAGCATGGATAATGCATAGGCCTACCTTCCTTGTGTAGAACAATGGGGATGTCAAGGATTGAATTCTAGACCTGGTCATAAACCAACTATCATAAAAGTTTAAGCTGTTAATTGAAGATGCATGAATGACTCTATCAACGTTACTCTAATTCCTTACAATCATTTTTTTCTCTTTACTTCTAGGTGGAGGTCACAGTTCTATGTACTTTGATTGGCGAACACGATATAAAATATGCATTGGGGTTGCACGGGGGCTTGCTTTCCTTCATGAAGAAGTAAGACCTCATATTGTTCATAGGGATATAAAAGCAAGCAATATCCTCCTTGACAAAGATCTTACTCCCAAGATTTCAGATTTTGGTCTTGCAAAGCTTTTTACTGAAAACATGACTCACGCCAGCACACGCGTAGCAGGAACAATGTGAGTATTGTAAATTACAATCACAGAAGAAATTGCAAAATTTTTATTTTGTTTTGTTTTTCTCCTTGAAACTGCAAAGCTGCC
Source organism: Canavalia gladiata (assembly GCA_037954105.1). NCBI lineage: Eukaryota > Viridiplantae > Streptophyta > Magnoliopsida > Fabales > Fabaceae > Canavalia > Canavalia gladiata. Next base: position 34,871,370 of record CM075663.1, read on the forward strand.
TTCCCAATTCCAAAGTGGAAGACTTGATCCCTCCCCTCAATTTCCAAGTTTCAAATTCAAGATCTTTGACTTGCACATGGAAGTTAACACTTCTGGAATATGTTCTGACTGGTCTGAATTAAATGCTACTTACTATACAGGAAAGTTAGAATATAGTTAAAGATTGATCATATTCTGTATATTTAGTCTGTAACAATCCATTTTGGTATCAATAGATGACATTGAAATTTATATTACTTTCTCAGTATCTATTATCACACTGTTTTAGCACAAGATTAAGCCAATGCCGTCAACAAATTTGTGCAAAAAATTGCAAGGCATACATAATCTGGGTGGTTCCGAATTCATCCGTTTAAACAAAATCTTGAGATCATTTTCAGTGCTGCTAAACTGTTCATACACGTTAATAGAAACATTATATTTGCTTCAGGATATTAGTATATGTGACTATTTACTCACTCTTTTCCTCCTTACTTGAGAAAAAGGAGCACTTCTCTTTTGCTGTTTACTTATGCAAGCAATATTTTTTAATCAATTATTTTATATCAGCTGATGCATGGTCTGTTTCAGAGGGTATTTAGCACCAGAGTATGCAATAGGTGGGAAGCTGACGCGAAAAGCCGACATTTACAGCTTTGGTGTTCTCCTTGTGGAGATAGTCAGTGGAAGATGTAACACAAATTCACAACTACCAATAGAAGAACAATTTCTTCTAGAGAGGGTATGGATTTCTCATATTCGCAATCACATTGGCATGTCCTTATTAGCATCTATTCTTACAACCATTTTGCTTATTCAATCTTCTATTCTAAATTAACCTATATTCACCTTCATCTTGTTCATTCGTTAATTACTTACCTGAAGTCCCCCTTATTTAAACGAATGTGCTCACCTACATGTAAAAGTTTAACTCCTTATTTGGTTTGAAGTTGAACTGTTAGCACTATACAGTTTCATATTCATATGTGAAAAGATATGACAAGCCAAACCAGTCAGTTTATTTTTGTTTCTTAAGCATAAAGTAAAAATCAAAATGATTTCAGAATTATTCTCATCTAATTCTAGTTTTAATTGTGCTAGGTAAACACATTAGTGATTCTTTGTAGGAATGGGTTAGGAACCACCTATTACTAAGGTGTATATCAGGTAGGAGCACAGAAGATCCAGGTCTTTCAGGGAGGGAATGGTTAATTGAACAAACTGCCAGTGAGGCAATCAAGGGGAAATAGGAGGGAAAGTTATGGATACAAAAATAGTGAAACACCATTTTAGGGCAGATCATATTAGTCCTTAAAGGATGGAAATCATCACTTTTATCCCTGAAAGATGAAGATGTCAATTAATTTAGTCTTTTTTAGGAATTAAATTGATGTTAAAATAAAATAAATTGAAAGATTTTTACATCTTTTAAGGATAAAAATGATAATTTTTATCTTTTAGGGACTAACATGACCGATTCCAAATCTTTCAAGAATCAAAATGATGGTTTATTTGATGCAAAAAGGAGAGGGAAGAAGGTACAGAGGCAAGGGAAAAAGTAGAGAAGAGTGAGGGAGAGTACTGTATCTCTCTCCATTCTATATATTTTCTGTTTGAACTTTGAATTCCATCGCAAACCCTCCACACAGGCACTGATTTCAGACTGATATCAGTATCACCAAAGAATAATACAACAGATTCACCATAAGTGTGTGTGTTTTGATCCATTTTCTATCAGAATGTAAAGGACTGTGTCAGTTCTCCCTTTCTCAGGAAGAAAGTCTCTGGTGACTAATCCATAATCTGGAATTCTGCCAACTTTAGCATTTAATTTTTGCTACACTTTTACTTTTTGTTGCATAACTCTGATCATATTATAAAGCATTACATGAGATTTCTGGAACCTTCTCTTATCCTAACTTCTATTCTTACAGACATGGGACCTATATGAGCGAAAGGAATTGGTTGGACTGGTAGATACATCGCTAAACGGCGAATTTGATGCCGAGCAGGCTTGTATGATTCTGAAGATTGGCCTTCTGTGCACGCAGGAATCTCCAAAGCTCCGGCCGTCAATGTCTTCTGTGGTGAAGATGCTCACTGGAAAAATGAAGGCAGATGACAGCAATATAACAAAACCTGCCTTAATTTCTGATTTTATGGACCTCAAAATTAGAAGGAAACCAGAAAGTATTACAGATATGAAGAATTCATCTACTGACAATACATCCTCCTTCTCAGACAACCATGATACTATCATGTCATCTACTGCTACTACAAACACCTTCACTGCACAATATGATCAAAGCATCTAAACATCAATCCATAATGATTTGTCTTATAGTTGAAAATTTTACTTCATTTGCTTAGGCATGTATGTATCTTATGTAAATTTTGCAATCTTTTCATATTTTTGAGTGTTTTATTTTTTTTCCTGGATGTGGCTCTCCATGACTAGGAGGTTGCTAAATGTGCTGTTTTGTAAATATGGACACATTTTTTTACATTATGTGATTTATTTGTCATGAACATAGAGTTGAGATTTAAGCAATAATGTTTCAAGTTGTTTTGTTGAGAGTGGTGGACTTTCAAACTTCAAGCACAGTTAATAAAACTTCCATGATCAAACTTTCATTTTTGAAAGTTTTCTGGCAAAGGTGGCACATTACCCCTATACTTATTATTAAGTGTTCATTTTTTAAAAGTTAGATAAAATTGATTTTAAATTGTTAAACGTAATTAGAATGTGTCTAATTTTTAATCACAATTTTTTTGCATTGGTATGTGTGTACATAATGAAAGAAATCTATGCTACAAGTAAAACAAGCAGGCTCCAAAAAAAATTAAGAGTTTTTAAGGGTCTGATTAAGTTGAAAAATACTGTTTTTTTATAATTATAAAAATATTATTTTTTCTATTTTTTAATTTTTAATATTTATATAGTAAACAATGTAAATAATTTTTTATTGTTTCACTATTTTTATATAAATGTTTAAAATTAAAAATAAAGTGAAAGATTATATTTTGTAATTAAAATATATGTTTTCAAACAATACAGTTCTTAAGGTGATATTTTTATAATAAAAAAAATAAAAACAATTTTTCAAAACAAATAGCTCCTCAATTTTTTTCATCATTAAATAATTATTTAGTAAAGTATTTTAAGGCCATCAATGTAGAATACAAATAACGTGACCAATAGGGTAAGAAGTTCATATGAAACATTAGTAATATGATTCAATACCACAACAATGTCTAGCTGTAACAACTCATAAAAAGGAATAAACAAAGCAAAATATCATTATACATATTAAAAATACATTATATCTATTTTTATTCTATTTATAATTATACATTTTTTTTTATAAATTAATCTTTATTCATAAACATATGGGACTGTTTTACTTACTGAACTTTGCTAAGCACGTGCCTCCTAAATTGGTTATTCAGAGCCTATAAATAAAATGAAAGATGGAATAATACCAACTACCAACACCATCTCACTTACCTCAATAGTTGTTATATCTGTTTATTGTTCTTATATTATGTAAAATGATACTTATACAAACCCCTCATAAAGTCTACACTGAATCTATAAGAATGAAGTCCATGCAAGCTATTGGATAAAACTTGGATGTTATTATAACTTTTTTCTTGAAGGATTCAAATGAATCTACATTAGAATATTTAAAGATAAAGTTTGTGTAAAAAACACTACTCTTGTATTCAATGTAGCTGTTTAGCCTAAACTACAAGTTAAAAAAGGTTATGGTGTGGGAGAATGAGAAATCTTTTCTTTATGTTCACATGGGTGACAAGGACTATTTTGTTAAGTTTCAAGTTGAGGATACAGACAAACACAGAGAGAATAAATTCCCTCCACCTATTATGGGATGAAGTGGTTACAATTAGTGTCTTTAATGTTGGTGGTGTCAATCGGTAGAAAAAAGTAAAACAAATTAATTTTTGGAATTTCTTGATCAAAACAGCTAGATAATTTGGATTCTCTCTTGTTACTAATTGATCATTGGATTTATTAATTAATTTTGATAAAAATTATGTCTTTTTCTTTAATGTAATCATATTATATTAATAATATAAAAGGATCTAAATTTAATGATTTGGAAATATTACATAAAAAGTTGTTTATAGAATAAGTTGTCAGAGTTAGTTTGATGATAAATAGTTGAGATAATTAAATGAAATTTTAAATTTAAACCTGTTTTCATATATAAAAGAAAAAAAAAGAAATCTGTTTATAGAATGAACAATATTATTTATGTTTCTTAATCACTTGATAATTTATGTACTTTGGGGATGGGGATGTGCTCATAAATTGTAATGGGTCATAGAAACCCCACTAGATTAGTGAAAAGAAAGTTACTTTGTAAAGTGATAGCTATTAACAAGGTAACAAGATTCCAAATATGAACCATATGTGTTTTCCAGCATGAAGACAAACTTAATTATTAATATATAGAATCAATATATTGATACAATTATCAGTGCATATTATTGGCTGTAAAAGATTATTTGAAAATTATTTTATAAAAACTCAATTCAACCTGTTAGAATACTAACTTTAAAAAAACTATAAGAATACTAAAATAATACAATTATTAAATTATATAAGTAATCATTTAGTTATAGAATATATATTATTGTGTATGAATTTGTACAATATTAGCTATTTTATATAATAATTTCTATTTTTTAGTTTAAACTGTAAATTTTTTTAGCGGATAATTTAAACTGCAGTCATAGTCTCATAGAGACCAGAATTGGAGTAATTCCAGTAAAATGGTATGATTATTTAAGGTTCATCTGATAATTGGACTCAAAAAATTGATCAGACTGAAATTAAGATAAATTAAAAGAAACTTGTTTTTACCCAATTCATGCTGACTGAGCAGTAAAAATATTTTTACTCAATTTTGCACATTGATATTACAAATATCTACATTTATAATCCTCAACAAAACCTTTTTAAATTAGTTGTTACAAATATTATCAATTTAAAAAAATCCCATTATAAAATTTGTTTTAGGCTTTAAATTTATCTAAATACTTTCAAACGTATAACTTATTAAAATATAAGTGGAAAGATAATAGCAAAACAAAAATATTTTCTCATAAATAGATTTGGCTAATTAGTTTTTTTTTCTATCTTATCTTTCTATTTCTTGAGATGAGTGTTTATTAGGTGGAGCTTACCAAACAACCTTAAAAAAATCAATCTAAACTAATTAAATCATTGTTAGAATAATATGTTAAAAAGTATATTATTAATATTCTTAATCAATTAAATCAATTTGATTTGATTAAAGTTAAAAGGTTAGAATAAATCAAACTCAATCAAAATTGACCTTTATTAATTCAAAGCTCAGATTCAACACTCATCTTATTTCACTTGAATCACATACTTTGTCTTTTAGTTTTAAAACTATATTATATAGATTTGAGATTGTTTGATTTAATTAGGGGTGTCCATCATACAAGTTACGATAAGTTATGTTTGTCATTTACTTGGTCCTAATTTTTTATTGATAAATTTTTTAAATCTGCATCCAACCCTCATTATACAAGTCCAATTAAAACTGGATCTAAATAGGATAAAAATGAGTTGAATCAAAAAATAGATTAAACAGAACTAAAGTCGTTTAATCTATTCTAACTCATATAACCAATCAATTATTACATTTAATATGAACCACTCTTTCCAAACTAGTTTTGATATATTGCACTTTACATGTCAAAGGTCCTATTTTATGTTTAGCATATTTATTATAAATTGTATAATACCTTTAAAACACACACACACATTAAATGGATATTATTGTGCTTGTGTTTTTGCTTGAAGAAAAAGAGTGGAACCTAACTCAAACAGCATAAAGCTTGACTAGTTGATGGGTCAAACCGGCTTTTGAGGGCCCTTAAGTTCAGTACCTATTTTATTTAGATTCTTGGACTTGAAAAAAAGCGTTAACAATGACAAAATATGAATTGAAGTTTTGTTTTGTTTGGATAAAATTAGGGCTACTTTGCAGTGTGTTGGTGGTGAGTAAAATGAATTTTACTCATAGCATCATAGGTATCATTTTTCTTCTCTTTTTTTCCCCAAAAATATTTGTTTTTTTAATCATATTACTCACTATTTATTTCTTTTCTCACTAGCCAAACGGTAACTCAGTTACCTCAGCCTCTTTTGTACATACAAAAAAAAGGTATAACCCGGCTAATATATATTCTTTCCCTCTTAATATTCCAAAATGTGATCAAATTTTAGAAACACCCATGTATTTAACTTAGGAAAAACCGTATTTAATTATGTGAGTTGTCTAAGTACATTAAAAAAAAGTCAAATCTTTAAGTTAGACACGACAATGTGTAATTGTTATTTTTAACTAAAAATATCTAAACTTTATTTTTATAATAAAAACTATTAAAATAAATTCTTTTTTAATAATTTTTTTAGAATACATTAAAAAAATTAAATCGTAGATAGTATTTAGTCATTGTTAAGGTAAAGAAGAGAAAATGAAAAAGAAAAAAATAAAATTGAAAGTATTGAAATATTTTATTGTAATCTAACTTTTATATAACTAAAATATGTTTTATTTATTAAACTAAAATATAATTTATAAAAACTTAAAAGACACATCCAATAACTTTTTATAAAATTTTAAATAAATTAATATTGTAATTAACTCTTAAAATTATATTAAACTGTATTAAAATATCAAAATTTAACGAAAACAATAATTATATCTAATAATTTTTTAAAGTTGGAAATAATTATTTAGTTTAACCAAATTTTTAATAAAAATATTTAAGTAATTTTTTAATTTTTAAAATGTGAGAAACTTCGATAGTTTTGTTATTATATTTGCAATTTGATCTTCACTTTTACAATAGAATAGATCAATCATTTCATCTTTTGTGAGGCATTTTAGAAAATAAAACTTTATATCAATATATTTACTTCTTCCATGTAAAACTAGATTTTTGGAGAGTTTGATGATAGAAACATTATCACAGTAAATTATAGTTGTTCCCATTTGTTTAAAATACAATTCTTTAAGTATTCTCCTTAGTCAAATTACTTGAAAGGCACAAGTTATTGCAGTTACAAACTCTGCTTCAATTTTTAATAAAGTGACAATCTCTTTTTTTTTTAGGATAATGAGACTGCTTCCGAACTAAACATAAAAACATAACCAGATGTGTTCTTCCTATCATCTAAGTCCTCAGCATAATCACTATCAGCAAATCTAAATAAATTTATTTTTCATCTTTTTTATAAAACAAGTCATAATCAACAGTTTCATACAAGTAGCAAAAATTTCTTTTGTAACAAAAAGTTGTATCTCATTGGAACATTCTATGTACCTACTAACAAGATTTACTACATACATAAGATATAGCATTATAGTAGTCAAATATATTAAACTTCCAATAATTTGCTTATAAAGGATGTTGTCAACTATTTTTCCTCCTCAATCCTTAATAAGTTTCAAACCAACCTTAATTGATGTGTTAACAGAATTATAATTTTTCATCTGAAATCTGTTTAAGATTTCTAAAGCATACTTTTTTTGTAAAATAAAAATTTCATCCATAGACTGCACCACTTTAATACCAAGAAAGTAATACATCTTTCTAAGATTGGTCATGTCAAACTCAAGCATCATGAATTTCTTAAATTCTTCAAACATAGTAATATCATCTCCAGTATAAATCAAATATCAACATATAAACACACAATAATAATCTTATCTCCTTTGTATTTAACAAAAAATGTATGCTCATATGGACATTTGATAAAACCTTTCTTCAGAAATATGCTTCAATGCAACTATACCAAGCATGTGAAGCTTGTTTTTGTTTATATAAAGCTTTTTTAAGTTAAAAACCTTATTTTCACTTCCAATCTTCACATAGCCAAGAGGTTGATTAACAAATGCTTGTTCTTGAAGATCACCATGTAAGAAAGCTTACTTCACATTTAACTAGTATATTGACCATGATTGTTGTGTTGCAGGTGCAATTACTAGTCTGACTAAATTTTATCGTACAATAAGAGCAAAGATTTCTTTATAATCCACTCCAAACTCCTGTTTATAACCTTTCATGACTAAGAGTGTCTTATACTGGTCAACTTCTCCATTCTCCTTCAATTTTATCTTGTAAACCCACTTAACACCAATTACTTTATTCCCTTCTGGAAGACCAATCAACTCATATGTGTTGTTTCTTTCAATTGTTACAATTGCTTCATCGATTTCTTTCTTCCACTTTGTTTCTTTAACAACCATCTCAAAATTCGTAGGATTATAATATGAAAATAAAGTAAAGTGCATAAATGGGTCTTTAGAATGATCAATACTAGTTATCTTATAGTCATCCAAGCTGCTTCTAACTCGTTGAGATCTTTCCTCTTCATGTGTAACTTCTGGAATGAGTTGATCTTTATTTTGTTTTGGCCATTGTATTTCATCCTTATCCTCTCCATCAAAAGTAGTGAAAATTTGTTGTCTAAGAGCATCATTACTTCATTTCCAAAACTCTTCTCATCAAAGATGATATCTTGACTTATAATAAAATTCTCCACCATGATCTGTATGAAGAACTTTGATTGAGATTGGACCTATTTACAAAATAAGTAAGGTTCATGTTATTTTATAAAAAAAATTAGATTAATAAATTTTGAATTTAAGTTAAATTATATTTTTTAATCTTATTTTAACATTCCTAATTTATATAACAAAATCATTTGATTTATTTATTAATTTTTTTTTATAAAATTAAAAAAAGAAAGACCTCAAGTCTAAGATCATTTAAATGCAAAGAGTATAAATGTAATTTATTCTACTTATTTTATTAAGGAATACATTCACAATATTTTTTAGTTTAATAAATCTGTCTTTTTAAGTAAATATAAACAAATTAATAATATTATCATTTTTATTATTAAAGTATTAAACTTTAATTATAATATTTTAAGTTCAAGTCGAATGTAATTCCTTATGTTTATATTTCGTTAAAAACGTCTTTTAAAAAGTACTTTAAATTAATAAACAAGTTTATTTAAATAAATAAGTACGAAACAATAATATTGTTATTTGTATTGTTAAGGTACTAAAAACTTTAATTATAATATTTTGAAACTACATATTAATTAAACTATGTAAATGCTTTAATTTATTAGTTTAATTAGAGGTGGGCGATAATTAATTTATTTAATTAGACTATTTAAGATGAAGTTTAGTTTATTTAGTTTATTACTATTTTAGTTTGATTTAGTTTATTACTATTTCTAAAAGTGTGTTTGGTAAGTTACATAAACTATTTTTTAACTTATTTGATTAATTTAAAATTTTATTTGATTAAAATAAAATTATTTCGTAGAAGAGCTTATTTTACAAGTCTGTAGTGTTTTTTAAAATTCTATTTTACATAACGTCTCCATTTTAAAATCTTTTTTATCTTCGTTATTTTATAAGATTTCTTTTCATCTTTCCTTTTAGAAATCGTTAACATTTTCTTTTCACTTTTATTCTTTGAAATATTTGAGGTTCAATTTAAATTAATTTTTAAGTAAAAAGTTATTTGATATGATCATAAAAAAATTATAGTTCACTTTAAATAGGAATAAATTTTTTAATTTAATATGATCTAATTAACATTTTTTTAGATTGAATTGGATAATTTAATTTTTATATATTTTTTAATTTAATTAAAACATTGAATAACACTAATTTTTTAATAAAATACTAATTTTTAAATAAAACTTATTTTATTAACATGAAATTTATATAATAAAAATAAAAAATAAATTCAAGTTAATTTGAAAATAATAAGTTTATAAGAATACTAAAATAAGATGTATGTATTCCCATAAAATTAATAATAAGATGTAATTTTGAAAGTAAAAATACGAAAGAATAATTAATTCTTACAACTTTATAAATAAATATATATATATATATATATATTATATAAGAACAAAATATGAATTTCATAAAAAAAATCATATGTATACAGTTACAAATTCAGTTTAAAGAGAATCAATTTTTTAAAATTGGATTCTAAATATGATTTAATTCGTTAATCTTTTTATTTTTTGTAGTTTTTGGTTTTTTCAATTTTTTCATTAGTTCAGATTTTAAGCTTTCAACACCATCTTTACATTAGATTAAATCAATTTATGAATAATCCTTGTCATCATTGAATATCATGTTTTTATAATAAATATCAAAATTATAATATAAGTTTATTTATATTATCTAATTTTATTTAATATAAATATTTTAAAAAAGAATTATCCTAATTTTTAAATTATAAATTATTTAAAATAAAAAATTATTTGAAATTCCTTTTAACTTAGTTGTTCATGTCTTCGTGACCATATTTCTCCCCAAGGTCCCATCCCATATTAATTTTTTTTATCAAAACTTTTTATTATTATATTATTATTTTTATAATTTCATTTCTAAATAGTTTCACTTTATTTTTTCAAACATAGTCAATTTTTAAAATATATCTACAAAAGGAAAACAAATTTTCAAAGATCATTTGTACCCATATATAAATTCTTTTTCAAAATCTAAACTTTCACCACCAACCAACTTACCTACCCCACTCCATAGACACAATCTACTATCAGTGACTGTTGCCATGAGTGCAGCTGCAACAAGTGATGGTACCACCAAATGCAATATTGTCACGAGTGTCACCAATTTGAGGACATACACATAACCCAACCACTAACATATTTGTAATTGCAACTCACAAAATGGGACTATGTACTTTTAGTTTATGTATCTGTGCTTGTTTTGCTCTTCAATTTCAATCCTCACAGCATCTATAACAACACAGTTAATATCTATGGTCAATCTATGCATGGCATTTGAAGAAATATGATGCATTTGGTAAAACATTTTTCATCACCACAACTGTAGTACCTTTTCTTTTTTGGTACATCACAATTAGAGTACTTGGGTTGCTTATAGACATCTTTCTTTTTATTATAATTTGATGTTTTATTATTGATTTTTCTAATACATATTTAAGAACATACAATAAAAAATTAATAATTATATTTATAAAAATATTATATTTAATGTTATTAATATACTAAATTATATAAAATTTAATAAGAATAAATAATTTTTTTAACATATGTTAAAATAAATATTGTTATAAATTTGTATGACAATATTATTGTGAAATGGTAAAATATTAATAAGATTGAATTAGTTCAAATGAACTACATTTAGGAAAAAGTTAAACTGAATCAACTTGCTTTTTCTTTCTAAAGCCAAACAAACAAGTAAATACTACTTAGGATAAAGAATTAGTATATTCTTTAGGAATTAAATTAACTTAAGAACATTGCGGAATTGCAAATTCAATGTTGAGTCATGGACCCCACTGCCTCATTATTACACAACTCTCCAGCCCTAATCCACAAAGCAAATCAAATAATATTTCTGGACAAAAATAAAATAAAATAATATTTAAAAAATGATGTCAAATTTCGTTTGTCTCTCTCTCTTTCTCTCTCATCCTCTGCAGCAAAAACAACCCTCTCACTCATCTCTCCACCCTATAGGAAACTTTTTGAAACTTTTACAAAACACTCTCTTTTTCACAAGCAATCCCTGAGAAGAAAAGAAAAAATAAAAGGAGAAAAGCCAAGGTTTCCTCATTCTCCCTCTGCTAAATCCAATATTCTCCTACAACTCCCTCACCCCTTTTCCTCATTCTCTGTCGGTGCTTCAAAGTTTCAACCTCGATCTCAAATGGCTCTGCCCCTTTGGTTTTAGGGTTTCAAAGGTTACTGGGTTACCTTCAAGTTAGTTCCTTTTATGGGTTTTTGCTCCCTTGTGCAGTGCTGGGTCTTGAACCGGTTAATGGGTCAAGCTTGGTAGTGCTGGGGTGGAAAAGGGAAAGGAGGAGTTGCATTGTGTTTGTCAAAAAGGGAGGGTTTTTATCTTCTTGTTCAACTATTGCTTTGTGTTTTATTGTTTTATCTCGTGGGGCTTTTTTGAACAGTGGTTGCTTTTTGGGAAGCTTATTTTGGAAGCAATTTACCCCCTTTTGAACGTGATTGTATTTAGTGCTCTCATGGACTCACACAATGTTCTCTTTTGATCTTATCAATAATGTGGTTTTGTGTTTTTTTCCCTTTCTTTTTTTTGGATGAGGAGCCATTGGACTTGTGAAACCCGTGAATTTGGTTATTTTAGGTAGGGAGTTGGAGTAGCAGGCCTTAATATATTCACTGAATTTTGTTAGATCAAGGTGGTTATTTATTTATTTATTTTATGGATAGCATTGATGATTTAGCATTAAAGTGGTTTAGATATAAAGGACATTGGATTGATGGAGAAGGGTGTCAATAGCATTAGCAATTTGTTTAGGATGATGATGTTGTAATGTTTCAGTATTAGTCATAGGAGTGAGATTGTGGGGGAATCTGAGGGGACCTTGGTGATGGAGGACATAGGGTTGTTCAAGCAAGGTTGGCAATGGCTTCGGTCACAGAAGGATGCCTGCTGGCGTGCTCGAACTGCAGTGACATGCTGCAGAGACAGGACTGCTATGTTCATTGAACGGCATTGGCCAATGGTCTGCAGGGGTTGCTCCAGATTGGGGAGCTTAATGAGGTTCTCTTTGATTTTCTGGAAAGATTCTGCTCTGAGGGGCTTTCAGTCCTTCATTAAGTTTGGTTCAGTGATGCTTCTGCTAATAATGTGGAGCTGCTTTCTTAGTCTGACTTCGATGTATTGCTTGGTGTACGTGCTTGTTAGTATGGTATGCCTTCATTTCAACCTGTCTAAATCTTTGTTCTTGCAGTTCTGGGTCTCTGATCTGTGTGTTTTTGTCTGTTATCTACCTTATTTATTTATTTTTGTTTTTTAGTTGTTCTTTGAGTAATTATTTATTACCTGATTCAGTTGGATAGAAGTTTTAAATTTTTAATATCGGTGGTTAGCTTATAATTTAGTGGTACGGTGGCTTGGTACCTGAAACTCTCTATTAGGTTTTAATAGTCATTCTAAAAATGTTGGAATGCTCTATGAGAATTTTGTGTCAGAAATAAGTTAAGCCTTAAGGAACAATGCTAAGTTTTACAAAAATGAGACTCAAAATTTGGGAGTAACAAACTATGTGGATGTGACAATTAGTATTGTCTCCAGCAAAGTGAACTTCAGGTGGTTGTGTAGATGTTAATGCCATTAAATTCTGAATATATTGAGTTGCATTGATTTTAATTTCTCTCTCTAGGGAAAAAATGATTTGGGAGGGGGACTCCTAAATTGAGTTCAAAACATTATGATCGATTTTTTAAATATGAATTTGAGCACTTGCAACTTTATCTACTTTACAAGATAGCATTGGTGGCATTTCTTTTGGGCAGTGTTGAGCCTTTATGCCTTTTCTAGGCTTACATATAATGACAGAGAGAGGAGCAGTATGGTATTAATGGAGATTATACATTTGCCTGTCATGAGAAGCTAAGCCTGATAATCCTTCATTGTTTCCATCTAAAATTCTATTCTAAAATTGCGAACTCTTTTTACCTTTTATTTGAATTTATTGTATAAAACCGTTTATTTATTTATTTATGCGAGCAAAAACATGGTGTTTAATACTTTGTATGTGAATTACATTATTAAGCGTCCAGGTTCTGTTGGCCACTTGACATTGATTAAAATTTTAGTTTAAGAGGAAGTTTTAACTTCATCAGTGATGGATGGATGTCCACTTCTCTACAATCTTAAATTGGGATTTTTATTATTTGGTTGCTTCAGTTCAATTCAGTAACAAATAATTCTGCCAAAATAAAAGGTATAATTTGCTCTCACAGTTCGATTGAATGCTTCAGGGTGTTGCTGGAGTTGCTGTCCAATACTTGGGTTATACTCCTGGGCTTTTCATTGTAGGGCTTTTTGCCATCCTTATTTTGTGGATGTATGCTAACTTCTGGATAACAGGAACATTACTTATTGTAGGAGGTATGATATTCTTCTTGTTTTTTGGTTTATAAGATGTATTCTCTTGATGACTGTAATAAAAGGCAATATCTTTTGTGATGTATACACTGTTATTAATCTGTTAATACTTCAGGTGATATATTTCAACTGTGTTTATGATCCAACTCCATTTTTATATTTTCTTCCTCATTTGACTAATTTTCCCCTAATGAAGAGTCTCTTGCTTATATATACCATTTGCATGACTCTGAAACGTGTTATTGGCTATCATTGGCATGAAATTTAGTTAAGTGGATGTTCTATAAGGGCAATGGTGGATGTCTATTCTTGCTGGCTTAATTGAATATTTTGCCCTTTCTAATCCTGAAATTTTGTTTGTCAATTATACAAGTGCAGGTTATTTATTCTCCCTAAATCATGCACGCTTGGTGGTATTGATTGGAACTATATATGCTATATACTGTGTTCAAGTACGAGTGGGATGGCTGGGTGTTTTTCTTGCTACAAACCTTGCATTCCTCTCTAACGATGTTTTGAATTTTCTGCTTCAATGGTTTGATAATGTGAGTGAAAGTTCACATCCTGAAGAGCAGAAGCAATCAGAAACAGTTATGGAAGATGACTTCTCTGAAGAGTGTGAATATCCTATCCCTTCGGAAGAATCTGAGAATTTGCATTCATGTAAATCATCCAGTAAACCTGCTGTTACCACATCAGTCATTGATAACCAGAAAGAACTTTCTGTTAACAAAGTAGTTAGAGAACAAACAAGTTCGACTAATGAAATGAAAAGGATATTGAAGAGTCTAAATCATTATGAAGCTCTTGGATTTACCCGCCACAAGAAGATTGATGCAGCAGTTTTGAAAAAGGAGTACAGGAAAAAGGTATTTGTTAGGTTTTTCTTTTAGTTTGTCTATATTGTTATGCTTCACTGTTATAAAAATATTAATTTAAGCTTTGCATGTATGTAAATTGCACCTACCATGTTACAATGTATGTTGGCTTGTTTTCTGTTTTCGTTCATTTGATTTACTACTAACTGCAAAAATACTGCCATGTCTTCATTTTGTTTTCATTTTTCACCATTTCCTTCTCAAAATCTTGAATAGAAACAAAATGATGTGACATTTTTGTAATTATTTGTGAAAAACATCAATTAAAAATGAAAACAAAAAACTAAAATAAAATCCTTCATATATTCTGATGTTTTATATGGAATATTTCCCCTTTTAATTTCTTTTTATTTAATAATGTAGGCTATGCTTGTTCATCCTGATAAAAATATGGGCAGTTCATTGGCTAGTGAGTCATTTAAAAAGCTTCAATGTGCATATGAGGTAAAGTTCGAAGTATAAGCTGCAGATCTTCTCTTATAGTTGATAGATAAGCATTTAATGCATATATGATGTATAATGTGTAAAACTTAAATTACATCCAGGTTCTTTCTGACACTGTGAAGAAGCGAGACTATGATGAACAATTAAGAAAAGAAGAATCCTTGGCTAAAAGTGTCTGCCAGAAATCCCACAGTAGTTCTCATCAGGTAAATCTGATGATATTCTTGTAATGACTGACATATTCCACTCAGGTTCTGTCATTCTGTGTGTATGTTCATCCACTCTTCTTGTAAGTAATAGTTTTGGTGTCTGAAATCAAGAATGTTATGGTAGTTTTTTCCTCTATGGACATGAGTTTTACATGTCAAGAAATTCTCCTCATTCTCTTTTTATGCAAAAGTTCTCCTTCGTAGAATATTGGGTTGTTAAGCAGTTCCTTTATTTGTTTGGATATGGTATTCTGACATTTATTAGATCATTCATTTGAGTGCAGAAGAATTTTCTCTTCACTTACCTGCAAAACAAATTAGAAAAATTTATGACGCTTTTGATTGTGTTTTTGTTTTTTAATTTTTAAAAACTATTTTGCAGAACAATTTTCATAAACTAATTTTTAGAAGGGGGTGGAAGAAAGTGAGGGAAGGTGTGACAGCACAAGGAGAAACATGAGTGTTAGGAAACCGAATAGAAAACTAAAAAAGTTCAGAGAAGTTTTTTTTTTTTTTTTGAAATCTGAAAAAGAGATATTGCTTTTAAACAGTTTTCAAATACTACTTTTATCAAACATTCTTTTTAGTTTTTAAAAAAGAAAATAGCTTTCAAAAACAAGAAACAAACAAGCCCTTAAACCTTTTTTCATGACTGTTATTTCATTTATTCCCCTTGATTGTTAGTTCTTTCGATAACAATTATTCTGGTGGGTTTAAAGAAGTTCTGTACAGACACTTGAAGAAAAGAGATGTCCAAGTCAAAACATATAACTTTCTAATGAGATACTTTGTATTTTTGTGTTGCTGTGTTGGTCTCCTGTGTTCATGCTTCTTCCACAGACCATTATCTTTAATGTTGCTAACTCAAAGTCCCCCCCCCCCCCCAACCCAACTCAAAGCAAGCCCCTGTGCTTGTGACTTCCAACTAGAATATGTATTTGATGAGAGTCTACACCTTGTCCTGTTTACTCCTTATGGAGCAAAATCAAAATTTTGCATGTCTTTCTGTATAGAATTTGATTTTTTAACCCTACTGTAAATCATAATGTTATATATAACATTAGCCTCCATTAATCTCCATCTTTTTCAAGCTGAAAATGCTAATTTCTTCTATCTGCTGCCTGTTTTTCAAAAATAAGAGTTCTTACAAAAAGGAAGCTGTTACTGATTCATGATATAAAAGAATAGGACAGAATAAAGACACATGTATGAATGAAATATATGCTAAAGAAGTAAGAGGATTTGTCTGATTATCAAAATCACATGTCTCATGATAACATGATTTTAGAATGAAGTCAATGCAATTGATAATGGGTGTACTTTGGTTGCTGAAATATTTGGCTGACTGGTAGTCTTTATTAGAAAAGTAGTGATGGTACATGTGTTCTCCTTCCTTAGGATAATGCTGATTATCGTTCCGAAGAATCCAGACGTATACAGTGCACTAAGTGTGGGAATTCTCATATTTGGGTTTGTACTAACAGGAGTAAGGCCAACGCAAGATGGTGCCAGGTCTGATTTCTTTCCTTTACATATTTATTATTAAATCCCTTCCCCTTTCTCTCTATTGTATTCACTTTATCTTCTGAATTTTATTTCTCGTTTGGGAGCAGGACTGCTGTCAGTTTCATCAAGCCAAGGATGGAGATGGATGGGTTGAATTTAAAGGGTCTTTGATTTTTGACAGGCCTCAGAAGGTAGATTGTTCAGTATTCATAGCAAATATTTTTCATGATTTCTTCTTTATATTGTTTGCATTTAGTTTCTGAACTTCGATGTTGTCTCTGTAGATGGACATTCCACGTGCTTTTGTTTGTGCGGAGAGCAAGATTTTCGATGTGTCAGAATGGGCTATCTGTCAGGTTAGTGTATCTACAGAGATCATTCTTGGTGTACATATAATGCATCTTTACCTGATTTGGTGCTTATTCTGAAGTTTCAAGAATAGAGAAAGAAATCTAAACATCATGGCAATAGAAAAGGTGAAACATGCAGATATAGGGTTCATTTGTTAAGAATGATAGTGAGTAGTGAGAATCATTAAATTCTGTGGTGTATTCTAACTGGTTGGAATTGCATTTTGGTTATTTATGAAGAATTTCTAAGCATTTGAACAAGAGTGAAACCTGGGAATTCTGGCTTATTTGGTCCCTTATTTTGGTCTCTTCTATAAAGGCAGTGGTTATCTTTACTAGGTCCCTTTGTTGGACTTGAGGAAATGCCAATGACAACCCTTTTTCTGTTGAGAGTCCAGAAGGGGTTAAAATATGAGGGTTGAAAAGAAATCTTGTTTGAAAACCCTTTCTTTATGTACCTGACAGCTTACTTCATTTCATTCAGGGAATGGCTTGTAGGCCTAACACTCATCGACCGAGCTTCCATGTAAACATGGTTGGCTTGGAGAAAAGCCAACGTTGCAACTCAAGTAGATATCCATGGGATTTAGATGCCGAAATGATAGATGAAAATGGAGAAGCATTTGACCTGTGGCTTCAGCAGGCTCTGGCATCTGGTCTCTTTTGTGAGACTTCCAAACGCAGGAAGAGCTGGAGTCCATTCAAATTGAATCAAAAGAAAGGGAAGAATCAGTGGCGAAGAACGTCATGCTGAAGCTGAAGCCTGCAGGGAAAATTCATAGTTCATTGCATATTGCATGTCCCTAAGGGATTGATGGAGTAAACATTTTGTAGAAAAAAAGTGATGGATGAATAGTTGAGATCAAAAACAAGAAGGAATGGCTTGCAACACTCAAAGAAATGCCTTATCTCATCAAAGATAGATGAGAGCCATAGGTTAAATTATGAGAACCAGGGTTGGCAAGTTACTTAACCACATTCCATATATGTGTTAGAAGTGCAAAAACATTGGGTTCTAGGTGTTTCCCTCATTGCTTATCTGGTCCTTCAGGTTTTACAGAACCAAGCATGAGTTGGTTGACATAGATCTGTGGCTTGGAGTATTCTTGTTATATTAGAAAGGTGGTGTTTTTGAGGGTTACCAGGACTACTACTTTTGGTCTTGTACATACGGCTAATAAAAATTTCTCATTTGGCTTCTGACTTGATTATCAGCATTCATTTTAGAGTTATGTTATATCCCTAACATTTATTTTCTCTCTAATCCCTTCACACTTCCTTTATGTTTTGTTGGATGGCTTTTCTATATACCCAGTCTTCTAAATTTAATCCTTGGAGGAGCTAAAAGAAGAGGGTTCTGATATTTATATAAAATACTAAGTGCTTTCATGTATGACTGGTTAATCTCAACAAGTAATGATTGGTTGTTCCATTATGTGTTTAACTTTTCATTCTTTTAGGGAAATATTTTTAGTACTACAATTCAAATCAAGCCATCTAGATTAGCAAGTGGTTATTATTTCTCTAATTTATTTTTTAAAAGAATTAAATAAGAAAACAATTGCTGAACATGAAAAGAAAATTGCAAGGGATTAGTAGGTATTAAAAAAATTACTTTTTTAGGATATTACTTTGTAGGGATATTTATTGTTTAGTTTGCTTCAATTTTTATATAAAAGGTTATTTGAACTGAACATAAAAATGTTAGTTTGAATGTAATGTTAAAATTGAATTATACCAAGTGGATGTTTTGTTTGATTTTGATTAATTTGGTTGATTTTATTTATTTGTTTTTATGTGATTTTTAGTTTAACTTTTAATTAGATTAGGTAGAAGTGATTTATTAAGATTGAAAATCAAAGTTATTTTGTTAGAAGAAAAATAACAGAAAATATATATTAATTATAGGGTTGTATTGTGAAAAAAAAGGTTGAATTTTTTAGCGTAAAAAAAAAAGAAAATGAATGGAAATATAAAAATAAATGAGAAATGAATAAAAATAATTTTTATATAGAAATATAACGTTAGAAACTATGAATATATGTCAATAAGATTGGTCTAATTATAAAAGACTGAAAATTAAACCAGTTTTACATTAAATTTTTGGATTCAAATTTTATCTAATTATTTTTTACGTTGAAAAAGAAGGATATAAATATGCTGCACCTGTTAGATTTACCATAATTTTAACAATTAAAACCAAATCAAACCATAATTAAAAATATAAATTTTATAGTTTTTGATATTTTTATTTTCAATTTAATTACTTATCAAAAAATTTATATCAATTTAATGATTCAAAAATAGTCTGCTTAATTTTAAAAATCCGCTATGGCATGTGAAAAGAGTTTGGGATTATTCTGCGTAATACAACAGCAATACCACAATACCAATGAAAGAGAATAGAAAACCCAAAGTAGAATTTATCATACCTTCAAACTAAATGTGAGTGTTAGCATGTTCCTAGGTATGCTTGCTGAGCTATCTTCTCATTTTTAATTAACATAGGATCATTCAATTGATCAAATTTTGAATGGAAATGTTGAATTATTATTATTATTATTAGTAGTAGTTTGTTATGAAATATGATATTTTTTTTTATATGAAATGTTTTAATACAATATATTTTTATATGAAGTATGTTTTTAACGTAGTATTCTAAGAGTATTTTTCTTCATCGCTCCCACTTAATTTTGATTCCGACTACTAAAGGCATGTTTGGAAACAATTATTTTTAAGAAATAATTATTTTACAGACTATTCTAATTTTACACATTAAGTGAGTGAGAAGACCAACATTGTATTTATCCAATTTATAGAACTCACTTGGCATGGGCCTCATTCTTTATATGGCTACAATCCTGTCCATGGTCTAAAATTGATAAGTTAGCACAAAAATGAAAATTTAGTTGAAAGTTGAAAGATAAAATATTAAAATTAAAATTAAAAAATAATTAATTGAGTTAAAAATATAGTTAAATAATAAATAAAGATATAGTTAAATAATAGTTTGAAATATGATGAGTATGATATTTTTTAACAAAATATTAAAATTTAATTAAATAAATTATTTTAAAATAAAATACTTATTTTTTTATTTTTTATATAAATAATATTTTTATAATTTTAATTTTTTACCAAACAGTATAATATTTTTTAATAAAATAAAATAAATAATATAATAATTAAAATAAATGGCTTATATTAAAATAATAATTTAAAATATATTTTATGATAATATAAAAATAAAATTATCAAAATTATTAAATTATTATAAAAAATAAAATAATATTAAATTTAAAAAATAAATAGATAAATAAAAAATTAGATTATACAAATATATTAAAGATAAAAATAAAAAATATTTTAGTTAGAATATAAAAAATTTAAAGTATGTTTGACAGATTATTTCATAATAAAAGATGAAATAAATAATTGAAAATTTTTTAAGATAATTTTACGTAATATTTATTTCAATAATTAGATGAAATAAGGAATATTTTTTTAAATACTATTTTTACTAACTTTCAAGATTTTAATTACTAGTTAAAAATTGTTATTCTGTTTTTATTTTTTGTATGTTTAATAATATTTAGTTTACTATAACATATTATTTTTTATATTATTAATTAATATTACATCATTTAGTTTAATTATTAATATTTTATTTAAATTTTTTATAATAAAATATTTAATTTTTGTTGATAAAATTTTAAAGATAAAATAAAAATTTTTTTATAAAAATATTATTTTCAAATATATTTATAAAATTAAAAATATTTTTTTAATTTTAAACAAAAAGTATTAAATTAAAAATATATTTTATTAAAAATTTATAAATTAAATAAATAAATATAATTATCAAACTTTTTTAATATATAAATTATCAATATTATAATCTTATGTTTGGATGGGATTTTTCAATATTTTTAAAAATTTGAAATATTTAAAAATTTAAATATATTTTTTAAATATTTTTTTTCGATGAAAAAATTTTAATTTTTTATATTTAAAATTTTTTATTTGGATAATAAATTTTAATTTTTTATTTTAAATTTTTATTTAAATTAAATAATTTAATTTTTTACTATATATAAAATTTTATATTTAAATATTTATAAATTTTATTAATTTGGCTCTTACTTTTTTAAGTTAAAAAATGAAATATATAAATATTTTTGTTATACAATATATTTAAATGAAATAATAACTAAAGAAATATATATAATTAAAAAAATTATAAATTATATCATTTGATATTAAAAATATTATAATTCATATATAGAAATTAAAAAAATGATAAAACAATGATACAAATAATTTGTTCATGAAAATAATTTTAAAAAAATTTAAATTTTTTCATTTAAGTTGTTAAAATATTCTTTCCAAATTTATAAAATTTAAAATTTTTTAAAAAAATATCAAAATTAATTTTTACAATTTAAAATTTTTTAAAAAATTAATTTTCATTTTTAAAATATTTTATTCAAACACAAGATAAGTTTATTTATATAATATTTTTAATATAAATATATAAAAAAAATTAAAAATATTATTCTTATTTTTAATATAATAATTAATTTAGATAATAAAATTAATAATCAATAAAAGATTATAATACTTAAACTTAAATTTAGTTATTATATTTTTATTTATTATTTTATCTTTATCAATTAATTTAATTCTTAATTTTATTAAATATTTTTTATTTTAATCAATAAATTTTGCAACTTTCAGCTAACGATTTTCAATTAACTTCCAAAATTTTATCTATATTTTTAACTTTCAACTAACTTATTTATTAATTTTATAAATATATTCATAAAAACTATTAGAAGTAATTTTTTCATAAATATTCATAATTATCTAAAAATTATTAATTTTACTAATGGAATAAACTGCTTTACTTTATCGAAAGAGCTAAAATACCTTCACAAATATTTCAACTAGTTAAATTACTTTAGCAAATATATTCTAAATTATGTATAACATTTTGTTCTTCATGTTTTGTATTATTGTATGTGAATAATGTTCCCAATGATTTAATCAAATAATTTTAGAATTTAAATGGTTAAACAGATTGGACATGAACCAGGAGTCTCCTTGATTCATTGTTCCTTTGGTTTAAACTTTAAGCCACATGTGGACTAACCCAATGATGGATCAAGTGCTTTTGATGCATTGGATCTGTCCTCGGTAGGAATATTTATTTAAACCCTAAATCCTACACTTTAACATTTGCACCTATAACATTATCTAAATTTAATAATCGATCATAAATAAAAGAAACACATAGATGTTTCTAATAGTTTGCAATATTTATCAATGTCATAAGACAAATGTTAAAATTAATTTTGTTAACGAAGCAAAAGAAAAAGTATTTATTCTTCTTAAACAATTAAAAATATTTAACACGCTATATTAAATATTTTTAATTATTATTTTAAGAACACTTGTTAGTAACAATTATATATGATAATTATAAAGCATAAAGTATTAATTTATTAAAATGAATTTTCATGTCTAATATTAATTACTTATTAATTTATTAATATTTTTAAAAATTACTTTTATTTTATTCAGAAAATGTTCATTTGACAAAAATGGTTCATCAAACTCTTACTCACCGATATGAAATTACGTGCACACTACTACACTGCATATTGCGTAATCAATCTTAGAATTATATGACAGAATTGCATACGTATAATAATAATAATAATAATAATAATAATAATAATTATTATTATTATTATTATTATTATTATTATTATAAATGTAATAATAATTGAGCAATGGAATAAAATCAAATGAAACAAAAAAAAAATGACAAAAAAAAAATGGACTTGAATGTAAGATGCCATGGGATCTGAGACTGAGACAACAAACAGAGAAGAGAGAAGATAGAGAGAGAGAGATAGAGATAGAGAGAGAAAGAGAGCAGAGACACCGTTCGGTGCTCCGGTGAACACGGTTGTGGCCCCACCGCTCCGGTGAGCTATTACTTGGATCTTCTTTTTTTCCTTTTCCTTTTTCTATTCCTTATCCTTAATCTTACTTGATCTTCATATTCTTCCCTTTTTTTCAGTTTCAAAGCTGCTCCATTTGTTCCACCCCATTATCAACTTTACTCTTTTTCTTTATAAATTTTTAATCTTTTTGGTTTTTGCTGAATACCCATGTCAATTTGATGATTTAGCTGCAATGATTTCGACCCCTGATACTCCTTTTTAGGAGATGAGGGCTTTACTATTTTTTTCTGGTTTGAGAAGTTATTATTAAGCTTCAGAAGCCTATTTTTATTTTCATTTTTTAATGCTCAGATGTGTGCTTCTTTGCACAAAAAGCTTGCAACTTGCTTGATTGGATGGGTTGGGTGGTATGTGCTAGCAAGTTGCACATGGGTTTTGCAGCCTTGCTGTATTGATGTAATGATTCTGCTGTTTTTGTGTGTGTGTGACCAATTTGTTTTTGACATGTTGGAAGACCAAATAATGTTGTTGTCCCTTTTGAGCCTTGCTTAATTGCAAATTAGTGGTTGTAGCAAATCACTTGTTTGTAAGCTGGAAAGCATTTCTTTGAGGAAGCATTGTCCATTGGAAAGTCCTTTACTTTTGATCAGGATACCAACATGGGGTAGCAAAATTAGGTGAAACAAAATTATTAGAAACTTGTCTAATATCATTTGGAGTCTCAGTTGCTAAAGATTGACTTGCAGTTTCCATGTAAACTTTGATTGCTTTCTCTTTTATTTTTATTTTTAAATCACATGATTACACTTAGAATGATGGTGTGTTTTGATTTTCCAAAGCATTTATTATCGGTTAATGTTAGTGTAAGCAGCACTGCAATTTGTTGACTAAGTAGGGTTAATAATGTTTTCAGCCTAAATGTTAAGGGTCCAAAGTCTGAACTGATTTACTGAATCTCTGTACCATAAGTGTAGCCAGTCTTAGTTGTAGGTTTTTGAATTAGAGAAGATGTTTATTTTCTGTACTGTCCATACAGGTCTTTCTTTCTTGTTGAGGTGTGTGGTTTCTTGGTCTTATATATTTGAAGATCATCTATGCCAATTGAAAAAAAGAATTGCTTATGCTTTTCCTAACTCTTGTTTATATCTTTGGTCCATGACCTTTTAATGAAGTTTGGTAATGATGCCCTGCATGTATGACAACATTGGTTCAAATTCCCTTTCTCAAAGAAACAATTTGTTTTCAGTACTAGAGTTTGATGTTTTCTTCACTTTGAAGAACTTTCTGAATCATTGCTAAAGTACAAAAGTTATTTACAAATGTTGTATTTTATGTAGATTAGAATTTTCTGCTAACATGGCCTATTGTTGCAGCTGTAGTTTTAAAAACACCAAAGGACATCATGTCTAACATAGAGGATAACAAAGATCTTGGACAGATGGAGGTGGATGCATCTAATGAGTCAGCTAGCAACATGCCATCATCCCAGAAACAGGTGGTATTCAGATCTTGCCTTTTTGAATGCTTAAATTAAAAATTAAATTTCACTTTTGGTGAGATAATCTCTTTACTGAGTGTGAGCCTTGGCACAATGGTTAGTTTGTTTCCTTGTAAGCTGGAGCTCATGGGTTCAAATTCTGAAAATAGCTTATCCACTTGAATATATACATCTCCCCTGACCTTATCGGGTGGGAGCCTCATGCACCAGGCTTCCCCTATGAGATTTATAATCTCTTTGCTATGAAGTTGTTTTACTGGCAGAAGAATTTCTTAGTGTGACTCATGAGTTCATAAACCTTGTAGGAGGAAGCTGTAAAGAAAAAATATGGAGGAATGATGCCCAAAAAGCCTCCACTCATATCTAAGGTGTGTGCATGTGGGTTTCTGTGTGTAAATTTGTTTGTCACCTGGGTTTGGGAAATCAAGATGCTTGAGTGCCCATGAATATTTTGTGACAGATGCTTATCTGATTTTTTCATTTTTAAATTCAACTTTATGCTAGGACCATGAGCGTGCCTACTTTGATTCTGCGGATTGGGCACTTGGAAAGGTACTTCTGGAAGCCACGCCTTTGTAATAGTTGCTTAAATTGAATTTTCTGACACTCTTCTGTGGCCTCACATGTAACAGCAAGGTGGAGAGAAGCCTAAGGGACCACTTGAGGCTCTTCGGCCTAAATTACAGGTATTTAGCCAATATTCTCATACTTGATTTAGATGTAGTGACATTGCTTTATATGGCTTGAGAGTAATTGTTCTTCTAAAATGCGAATTGCTTGCTGCCTAATGGCCTTAAACTGTTTCTTAAAAATTATATGTCATTGGCAGTTGGGATTATGAAATAAAGAACAACTTGTCTCAAGAAAATTACGCTCTCAGATAATGTTAGAATAGCTATGGGAACAATATTACATATAACTTTTTGTGATTTGCTGTGTGATGTGTGTCTAACAAAATTTTTTGCATGCCTGTTAACAAATTGGTTGGTAAAACTTCCAGGGATCAAAAATTTGATTTAGTATACATTGAAACAGGATAATAATGTTATGTACTTTAGATGATTAAATTTGGATTCTGCCATTTAGTTATGAGATCTGGACCAGCACTTACTACATAACAGCTTTTTTACATAGTCTAGAGAGTGGTGCCTTCCTTATTCACTAACTTTTTGCTATCATGAGGGATGTTGCTCCTTATTCACCAAGTTTTAGTGCATTTCTTAGAGGGTAGGAAGAGTAGCTTTGAAAAAAGAAATTATAAACATGCTATCATTCAAAACTTGCCTAAACACACCTTACCTTAAATCTAATCATCCGTGCCATTTTCATGTAATGTGCATGACAATTTTTTGCTTGGTGCATCTGTTTTCAGCCAACACAGCAACAAACACGTTACCGGAAATCTCCTTATGCTCCATCAGGAGAAGGTATGTTTTACTTGATGCTTACTTTGTTCAGTGAAGATGGTTAAACTTAGATTCCCTTCTTCTATCTCTGAGCAGGTTTGAAATGAACAAACTAACTAACCAAATTCTCATATGTTGTTGTTTTTAAAGAAGGGGGAAGTGTTCCATCAGAGGATGCACCTTCCAACGAGTAAGCAGCAATCAGTCTTTTGATGATGTGCTGATTATTGTTCTAATACCTGAGTAGGTATCACATTTTGTTGTTTTCAACAATAAAGGAAGCTTATCTTGTATTCATATTAGCACATGATTTGACCTGCATCTATGTTATAGACATTTATTTGGGATTATGATTGTGTTCTACCCCCCCCCCCCACAAAAAAAATCTGTCCTTTCTCTCTTTATTTTATTTTTTTAAAGAATAAAAAAATTAAAAAGTAAAAGGTTTAATCATAATGAAAAAGCCCTAAGATTTGGTTCCCATATGAAAAATTGTTTACTTAACTCATGTTGTTTATTGAAGTTATAATGGTATTCAACTTGGTGCTTATACTTCGACACCGTTTTTCCTCTTAATTCCTATGTAAAAAAAAAATGCACTTTATTTTGGTTACTTCATGTAAAAACTTTACGTTTTAGTTTTGGTCTTCACACAGCATATCATTTTTCACTTCGATTCCTATATGAAAAATACTTAATGCTGTTATAATTTGAGTAAACGGTGGGAGTCTGGGAGATCAATTCATAACTTTTTTTTCATATAAAGATCAAAATGTTAATTTTTCTATGTAGGGACTAAAACAAAGCGATTTAGGTTCGGGGACCAAAATCATAAACTAATCAAAGAAACAAAGAAACAAAGAAACAAATAAAAAGTTGTTTATCGAATGGTCTAAACTATGATGTAAAAATGTTGAGTTAATTACAAATTAGTTTTTCATTTTTACATGAATTGTAAATTTGTTTTTTATTTTTAAATAATGTAAATTAATTTTTCATTTTAAATTTTTTTGTAAATTAGATTTTTCACCTGCTTAAAAGAATATAAATTAGTCTCTCTGTAAAAAGGAATTTGTAAGGTTTTTAACAATGAGAGATTGATATATATTATATTAAAAATCAGGTATGAAATTACAATGTGGGTATAAAATAGGGGATTAATTTGGTAGTTAATTTAAATATCTACGCAGGGTTAACTATTAGACACGCATATAAATTGGGTCACGTAGTTATAAAGAGAGTAAAAGGTTACAAGTGATTTGAGAAATGAGAACTTTCGTGTGCAGAGACTGCGGTGAAATTTTATTATTCATTTTTCCGAGTGCAAATTGGATTGGAAATAAGCATTATGGACTAAAATTTTGCTTTAACCAAAAATAGAAAAAGTGTGCGTTCAACTTTTACTTGCTATGAAATAAGTATGTTTGTTTTAGAGAAATGATAATGATATATTGTACAACAAAATTGTATAATATGAACTGCAGTATACATTTTGTCTCTTTGTTTTATGTCATGAATTAATAACCTATATCATACATATTTCAATATAAAATGTATAGCTGAGACTAATTTAAATATTCATCTTAATTAAACAAATTATTTAAGATTAATTTTATTCAATTTTAAAATAAGTAGACATAACATCTTGCACATATTAAACAAGAGGTAATTTCCAAATTTATTCTAATATTTATATGGATCACCAAATTAATTTTTAAATTTAAAATAGAAAAAATTTTGAAATCGTTTTTTATCGGTGTATTAATTCTATTATTATTATTATTATTATTATTATTTTGAATTTAGAAATTAAGTTGATAATGGTATGAAGTAATAAAAGTATGCCTTAAAGACAAATTCAAGACCTCCGGTGAGTATTTATGGCAGACATAGCATCACGTGACAGCACACTGCGTAGAGATCAAGCTGTTGACTGAGTATTATATATTCTTTCCCTTTTATCCTAATACATCTTAAATAAAATGTACATTCATCATTTTCCTTGGTATTATGACACGATTCTCCATTTCACAAGCATCCACTCATTGATTCAACACCTCGCACAAAGAATTGCGTGAACAGAGAAGCGTATGAAAATTGAAGAGATCATTGAGTTCTTCAGACTTTTTATGTTTTTCTTAATATCTATATCATTAGTTTATGGTGAATTATGAAAAATTATTGATATACTTTTATACTATTCATACAATGTAAAATGAACAATAAAAAATAATTAAGAAAGTTATTTGGAACTGCTAAAATATCAACTGAGAGATGTTGTATAATTTATGATTATAGAATTTATTATTTGTTACTTTTTATTCGCTTATTATATAATGCAACTAAACGGAGCACAGAGAAATAGCCTTGTGGTTGAAGGGTCCTCACTCCAACATGTGTTGCCGAGTTTGAATACAAATTGATATTTGGTCTTCTTCCGTGAGTCGGGACTCATGCTTCGTTCCGTAGGATTTGGGGTTAAAATTATAGTTGGCCAAGAAAACAAATAAACAGATATTAAAATTGTTAGTTGGTGTATTTATATATTTACCAAAAAAAAAGCAAAAATTTAGTTGATTTATATTCAGTAATGGACCAAGTTTTTTCTTCTCAGTAAGGTTTTATAGACTATCGTGTTAATCAGTTATTTTTTTAATATAATATATATATATATATATATATATATATATATGAAAGACTAAGTTACTCTTTTTAATATATTTTTTAAATAATTAAATTTTATTTATTATTTTAAAAATTAAATGGAACTAGTTAATCAAACAGATTAAATCGAAAATCAATTTTCTTTTTAGATTAATTGAATTACAAAAATATTTTTGTAAAAAATGATAATAAATAATAAAAATAATTGAAAATCAGTAAACTGGCAATGAATCAATAAAAATAAGTTTTATATAAAATAATATTATTTTAATATTTTTTTAAAAAATAAATTTTTATTTTATTTATATAATTTAAATTTAAAAATTAAAATATATATAATTTTAATTTTTAATTATGTAAAATTATAATTTTGATATATTTTATTATTATCATATTATATATATATATATATTTTAATATAATATATATTGTATATATTTTTAAAATAATATTTAATTAATATTGATTCGATCACAATTAAATCATTTAACTGGTTTAATTATATCTTAAAAATTTTAATTTTATCAATCCGACTATTAAATTAATAAATTTTATTTAATAAAATATTAATTTTTTAAAAAAAATTATATATATATATATAATTTATACAATAAAATCTATTAATTTAACAGTTAAATTGATAAAATTTATACATTTAAAAAAACATTAAACAAAATAAATTTAACATAAATTATTCTTAGAATAATTTTAAAAAATTACAATAAAAAGATGAAAAAAAAAATTGGTGTATCCCTCAATTGTTATGTCAATTGGCCTTTTCTGTTTGTTCGTATTCATGTTTCACTAAACATTTTTTATTTTGCGTTACCAATTAAAATTTTGTCCGATTTGAATGTTGACTAGGGGCTGTTTTGCTTTAAATAAGGAATCAACTTCAAACCGTGCTTACATTTTAAAGTACAATTTACAGTTAAAATAATTTAAGACATGTATTTTAATTACATAAGTTAGACTCTTGCTGGGACCAATAAACACTGGCAATGACTAACACCACAGGAACTAGAAAATAGAAGTAGCCGAAATATTTAGCAGCACTCTCGTAGTGAGAGAAGGCATGTTATAGTAGTGCCTAGAGAGGCATTGAGAGAATCTGGAGAAAGAGATAGTATAGCTTGTTTTCAAGCAACCAAAGATATGCATGATGAGGTTAAATCAAGTGCGTCAACACATGGTAGGTCATTGATGAGTTTCCTAAAACAATAGGAATACCACAAGGTTTAACTCTCAGCCCGTTATTTTTTATCTAGGCTTGAGATGCGCATATCAAGTATATTCAAGATCTAGTGTCAAAATGTATGCCTTTTGCAGCTGATGGAGTGCTAGTGGGAGAGTTGAGAGTGAATTAATGGTAAATCAGGTCAGTGAAGAAGCACACGGTTTCCAATTAAGTAGAAGTGAAAGAATGTATGGAATACGTGTTCAGTAAGACTGAGTTAGGACTAGTTTATAAGTGAAAACTGACGATCATACTGTATGAAAAGTCACATGATTTAGTTATCTTGGACAAAATAAAGGGTTATTAATATAGACAATAAGATTCTAGCTGGGAGAATAAAATGGATAAATGGTTCACGCGTTATTTATCAAAAAGGTGTCTCCTTATCTTGAAAGAATGTTTTACCTCGTTTACAAGACCTGCATTGTTTTTTAGTACTAAATCCTGGGCGATAAAGAGCCCACAGGGCGTAAGCCTTCCGTTGCAGTATGTTTAAATGAAAGCATGTAAACATATGAAATGAAACGAGATCGGGAATGAATGATGAATATATTAGAGATGGAGGGGAATGACTTATTAAGGAAGATATGGCAGAACCTCACTAGAAATTATTTGGCCACATGAGAAGGCCAATATATGATGCCCTAATAAGCCAAGCAGATCAAATGGAGGATAGCCCAATAGTTTAGAATTTGTGATAGACCGAAAACTCCAGGTGAAAGCATTAAAAAGAAAATAGAATTAAATAGCCTTTTTAAATACTTCGTTTATGGCATAACACAGTGATGGTATATGATCCATGGAGCACATCCTACCTATCAGAGCGAGAGAAAAAAAAAAGTAGGTAGATAGACCCCAAATAGAGTTCCACAATTTTAGAACTCGAACGAGGAAACAGTGACATGGGTCACGATAGATGGTAATACAATGATATTACGATGAAATATCATGGACACTAATGAGACTGACTGTTTATGTTAGAAAACACAAACACCTTGTTTATACTAAAATACTACTAATAAAAATATATCATTATTTTGAATGCAGTACTACTATCATATCATAACTGTAATTCTACAGAGGCACATAATAATACATCATGTATTAGTCATGACCTATACCTTAATTGTAGATTAGTTTATTACTGTGATTTTTCATTAAAGAAAAAGCTAAAATTTTAAGCAAGCAATAAGAATAAATCCTGGATAGCGGTATGGAGCAGCTGACTCCAAAACAACAGTGGCAAGATAGACAATAGCAGATGGCCACAATGAAGAAGTTAATAGATGCAAATTAAATAATTTATTCTCCACATATAAATTCTCAAAAATAAAAGAAATACCCAAAATTAAAGAAATATCATAATTAATAAAGAGAAGTCATACTATCATAGTCTTAACATAAACACATTAGTCAATAAGAACACAAATCAAGCAACATAAAAAGGAAAGTATAGCAAGAAAGAACAATGTGAGACTGCATATCTGAACACAATGCAGAAAGAGTCAGAACTGAGAGGCGAAAGGGCAGAGGTAGTAAAAAAAATAAAACAGAGACTTCTCTTTGACATTAACAGATTAGAGCCTAAAGGCCTTGAATGGAAGAGAGACCACAAAACATCGATGGGTTGTGACCACAATGGATGCAAGAGTTTGTGGGTTGGCCGGAAACGCACCTGAGTTTTATTGGTTAGACAGTTTGCACCAAACAGAGGAGACAGGAGATAGATAGAGACTCCCAATAGAGTCTATGAGAGGAGAGCTAGGAGAGTTACAGGGGATCAAAATCCCCCATAGTGACTGTTATAGTAATAATAACTAACTGACCTACAGACTGAAGTTAGTTAGGGCAGAGAGAGAATAAAAAGGGAGGGACCCACTGTAAAAGAGATGAGAATTTGGTAGTTGGACTATTTGAATAGAACTGAGTCTCTCACACTGAATGTGACCAATCATTCCAATGCTAGGTTCTGTCGCAACATTCTGAGATTTTAGAATTTCAGCAATAATACTATCTTCGATCCAATATTGGTGCTTGTTCTGTCGACAAGGGAGCAGAGCATCCATACAAACACGGCGCAATGATTTCCATATAGCAGCCAGAGGCCAAAACGCAACACATCACAGCTAGAGTGGCATTATCACATACCATTAATAACTCGTAAGCATGGCACTATTTCATTTTGAAGATTAACTAATTCCAAAATATTTGACATGATTTAACAACTTCAATTAAATTATAAATTTGGAGCTATTAATTTAAATATTTAGTCTACTCCAATGTGCAATGAACCCTTATATTGTTGCTGCACAAATAATTTTATGCTAACAATAAAAAAGAAAGAGAATAGCTAGTATCAAGACGAAATTCAAACCATATTATATATATAAAAAAATGAATCCCAAAATTCAGACATGAATAGAATAAGTTGTAGATTTCTGCTATTTTGGGTGAAAGGCATCAGGCTCCAAAATAAAACACAATATCCTATAAGCCATTTTAGGCTAGACCACAAGTGACAAGACTACATTTGAAGTTGCAGTAATGAAGTTATTTAATCATCAGCTGACATTACCATCCAATATCAATTTCTACAGTTCAGAAGGGCTTTTGATCCAATGATACTTTTATTAAACTAACAAATACCAATCCAAAATCAAATCAAATAACCAAAAATATGATAGCATCAAAACTGATTTTAGAAAACAAGATTGGACAGACATCCGAATAAAAACATAACCTGAATTAGTATATAGGAATAATACTCATTCTTGGAGTAACAGCTTAACAAAACTTGTGACAACTTGCAGAAGGAATCAGTTCTTTCCATGGTTTCTGACATAGGAGTTGCGTGCTAACAATTTCTGGCTGGAAGTGAAGCGGTCCCCCTGCAATAAATATATATGTCAAGAAGCAAGAATCTTCCACATACACAATAATATAATCTAACATGCTGCACAATTAAATTGCCAGCCTTATTACAGAACCAAAATGGTTGTCTTTATGATGAGACTGGTAGCTCTTTCTACATATCAGAAGAAAGTGCAATCTTGAGTCATATACAGAAAATCCCAAATTCCAAGCCAACAACAAATGGCCTTTTTGTTCTAACATTGTACCGGAGGTTGGTGGAAATTGAAAATTTGTTCTGATGCCTCGGAAATCAGGAAAGCAGCTGTAAACTCCATTTACTCTAGTAAACAAACAGGCTATAAATACATATGAAAAAATTATCAAAGGCAGCACCACTTAAATATGGCGTTTGACTTTGCAGTGAGCTGCTTAGTACTTACAGTGAAAATGAAGCTTCCACATCCAACATATACAAAATAACTTAATCAACTAAGTTGCATCATACAATTGAAAACCTTTTTGCGTCATATTTAAGTCATCTTTCAAAAATTAACATGAAGAAATTCAAAACTGTTTATCATAGATAACCTATGAAACTGCAATCTCAAGTCTTGAGTAAAAAAAGCCTAAGAGGTCTCAGCAGATAAATAATAAATATAAATAACTATATACATTTATTTGTCATTTTTTGGAGCATCTGGGCTTCATAGATTAAGACTTTAAATGATAACCCTAGTTTACATGTTCTGTTGTTCCTTGCATCTCTTGTGGCAACACACTAAATTTACTCATTAGCGTAGAATAAAATCTATATCTTGTAAGTTGTAAAACCATTTTTATGATAATTTAACGACTATTTTGGATTTTGAAAAGGGGGAACACCAGTGAAAATATGAACATCTAAATACAGCGTTTTCCATTAATCAAGGATAATATTACAGTGGAACAACCAGAACAGACCTTGCACATGGATGCTGCCGATTCAGATTCTAGAGTTTGAACCGGGAGATGCCCAAGAGACTGGAAAGAATCCAGGGCATCCAAAGTTAGCTGCCAGCCACAAAGAGCTACGCTACCCGCACCAGAACCGGAACAGAGACTACCACAACCAGCAGCAGCAACATCCCCATTTACCCAAGGACAGTAATCATTATGTAATTTGATTGGAT
Source organism: Canavalia gladiata (assembly GCA_037954105.1). NCBI lineage: Eukaryota > Viridiplantae > Streptophyta > Magnoliopsida > Fabales > Fabaceae > Canavalia > Canavalia gladiata. The sequence continues at coordinate 34,905,556 of CM075663.1, forward strand.
CAAATTCTACACCTCCATTACTGTTGTCTCTATAAGGAGTCCCTGATCATTAGAACTGAGTACATTAGTTAATGCTCAATAAAAAGTGTACAGGTTGTCTTAGATAAACTATTATTCCATATAATATGAAGTATTTATAAAGAAAGAAATTTTCTACAAAAGGGACAGAAGGCTTAGGTACCATTCATCAGCAGTACTTGAATTCAACAAAACATTAAGAGATGGTGTTTCATGTGAATGTGTCTGTATAAATTGGGTAAATTCATTTTAAAAATAATCCAAAAGTGATCATTAATTACTGATTGATGTGACAAAAATGAATAGGTTTAATCAATAATAAGTTGAAAATATTATCTGAATAAGAGTTTCATATCATATATAATAATGGAACATCATAAATAATCGAAGTAACTATGACAACGAATATGCAATCCAATCACTTATAGCAGTTATGCAGACACTGTTTGTGCGATCGCTTTGGTATGTTTGGACAAAGGGGATTGGGGGGAGGGGGAGGTCAGATAAAGGATAAGGAAGCCAAATCCATAAAATTAAAATACTATTACAACTACATGTCTTCCTTTCCTTCCAGGACTCATGGGGATTCAAATCTTTTTGTCCCCATGCACAAATGCCTGTTAGTTCAGGAAGCAAGGAGCATAGTTCCTTTTATGTAAGGTCTCAGGTTTCAGTCTTATAAATGAAGAAAATAAGTGTTGGGAGAACTTTGCCCCCAAAAATGGGTCCATTCAGCTCAACTCAAATCAGTCGGGGCCCAATGTAATTTCCAGATACGGAGGGTCTCTGACCAAAAAGAACTTGTCCCCATTTCCAGTCCCACCACCCCCAATTAAATACTGAAAATTTTTTTCAAGAAAAGAAATCTCAATTGGCAATAGCTCCTCTCTTCTATTTTATGTTTGAAGTTGTAAGCATTTAAATGGGAAGAAAAGGACGGGGCCAAAGATTTGATTCCCAAACAAAGAATGGATGCATCTTCTCCCTTTCTTCATTAAATATCCAGACAAGAAGGTATAATCCCCTCCCTTCCCATCTTGTCCCCCCTCTGGCTCTACCAATAAGATATTCCTCCCAGTATAATCAGACCATTTTCAGATAAGGTATTCGAATATTATTTATCACGTTTGTAACTGACCTTAATATATTTTAATAGCCAAATAACTTGGTGTAATTGAGTATCACATAATTATATTATTAAAATGGAAATTAGCAAAAATATTACAATGAACTTACTCAAAATTGAAAAGATTAGTAGCTTTTACCAGTCTCATTGTGCACTAGAGTGAATGAGGAGGAGAGGGAAAAGCATCTTCAAGGTTAAATGGGAATAAAGAAATAAATAAAGGAAAAAATATATAATCAGACATACCCATAACATCTGCAGCTAAACTTGATTCGTGATATGCACCATCATCAATGTGAGATGCCTTCCTGGTCTGAGTAACTTCTTCCTTGGATACTTCATAGGCAGAACATACAACAGCATTGCAAGAAAGGGATGGATGGGCACCATTCTCATGGCCTAGTATCTGCATGCAATTGCTGGTCTTCTCACCACTTTCAACAGATTCAACTTTGGTTGAAGCTATAATTTTTGAGCCACTATCAGTCCTTGCGGTAGATTGAGACACCACAGCTTGACTATCCCCTTGAGGATCTTCCCGACTCATTTCCTCAGGCACGAAATCACCAATAAGTCCATGACAAGGCTCAAATTCACCAGCTTGGCCCTGATTTTCAATCACTTCAGCAATTGGTTCAACGTCACCTAAACTATCACCTCTATGAACTGAGACATCAGTCCCGTGGATTTCAGCCTCATGACTTGCACCCATCCCAACACTTCCCCCACTAATACCAAAACTAGGCCCATCCCTGGCATGTGCAGTTAATATCTCTGTGTTCAAAACTTCCCCACAAGCATTTGAACTGCTTACACCTGTCTCCCCTCCTGCTCTTTCTAAAAGTGGTTGGAAACAAGCACTCTGTTGTGCTTGATAGCTGCTATTTAACTCTGATGTTTCATTCAAATCAACAGAAGGGAAATTGACATCATTAACATTAACAGGAAAATTTTCAACACTTTCCATTGATTCATCATCTGAACTGTGATAAACCGTATTCATCGCAATAATAGAAGATGCATGGGCAGAATCTCTGGTAGATGGGATGCCAACAGCATGATCCCTTTCTGGGTTTAACTGGTTAGCTATGTTTGCATCTGGTTCTATTTGAATATCTGATGAATGGCTAGGTACAGCACCAGAAGAATTTCTTAATGGAAGCTGGAACATTTCTGGTAGATCTGCACTACGGGCACGCTTGGAAGGGCCAGCTGAATATTGTTGAGAACCAATGACTTCATTATTATCACGGTCAGTTACAGTTCTTTCAGCACTGTCCACTTGTTGCATGTTTAAATGTGGCCTGTCAGCTGTGGTTCCACCATCTTCCAACCCACGCTTTCGTGCATTGGGGCCTTGTGATTCGTAAGAAGCTGCCTGGTCACCAACCTCACTTCCACAGGGCAACCCAATCATTAAATCTTTTCCTGCAACAGCCTCTTGCACATGACGTGAGGTTGAAGTCAAGTTCATTGGTGAATAGGATGGCCCACTAGCCATTTTAAGATTTAAATCTAAACTTTTATTGGATACAAGTTGCCTTTTATCAGACGTTGTAGCCTCATCACGGTCTCCAGTCCTCTCTTTTTCAACACCGTCAGCAGCAGCCCATTCATTGATACCACTAGTTGCACTTATTCCTCGTGTTGATGCTATTTTCTTGCTCGTTTGAGGGGTATCAATCCCACAGGGAGTCAGATGAACTGGACGAGGGGCAGTCAAGAAATCCCATACTCTAACTGTGGTCCCGCATAGACTACAATCTAATAAAGGTGACCTGGACTCACAATTAAATTCTGAACCCAGTACATCGTTATCCGCAGTATCTTTCCTGGATGATGTTGAAAACTCTTTCCTGCTAGGAGCAGGATCTGGAGCAGAGCCTTTGGCTGGATCAGAGCTGTAACCATTTTTAGCAGATTCAGCTGACTGTTCTTCACAGTCAAGCACATTAGGAAGCCAACGTGGCTCCCATCCACAAAGACTTATGAACTTTTGAGCCTATTCAAGTGGAATACCAATGTAAGGATGAAAATAATAAAACCAAAAGCAAAGTGGAATGAATAAAATACACTGACATAGATAATTAAAATAAAACAACCCATTCGAAGAAAGTCTTACATAAGAATATGGATGAGGATTCTGTTCTCCAGTAAAGCCCGTTCCACATACATTTTCAGCTCTGCTGCCCGATTCTCCAGCAGTCTGAATTTGAGCAAGAAAGCAATCAATTTGAGGGTTACGTGTAACCCGCATCTGCTCAACTGCAGATAAGGATACAATAGGGAGGGAGTAAAACTGCAAAAGTCCATCACATCGATCCTTAAAACCTCCAATGAGAGCTGAAGGTGAAGTAGGAGGGAACTGCACCAAGCTTTCAGGACAGCTATTGCCTCTCCAAGGACAGGTGACTTTATGTCCTCTATCAAGCCGTTCAGAAAATTCTTCACTGGAAGTATCAGCTTTACCAAATATATGAAAAACAATAATCAAGGCCCAGACAGCAGCATGGAATCAAGTGGTAAAAGTCACAAGAGTTATGGTGAAGTACCAGAACATTAAACATAGGGTTTACCAAAAGAGAAAAAAAAAAGGATAAAGTTTTGTATTGAATTAAATAGAATTGATGCTACAAAAGTTTCCAAATATGCAGTACAGATATCATAATCTAACATAAAAATGGTAAAATAACCTCTAATAAAATCTATCTAGGTGGCATTCTAATGAGTAACTAACTTCTCCATAACCCTTATAGAAAGTCATGGTAATGAAATCAACTGGACATGTAATTATGAACTATTCTCCCAATATGCATCAAATTGATTTTTTTTATCAAAAGGACAGTGTGAAATCTTTAGATTTTTCCCTCCTTCCCAATCTGTACCTCGTAGGTATAGGGTTTGACTCTATAGAGAACCCTTTCCTCAGTGTCTACACAAATCAGCATTACTCCAGCCCAATTCCTTCTGACCCCAAGAATAATCCCAAGTTGACAAATTAGCGTGAGATTATCCCCAAAGTTATGCAAGTTAAGCATTTTCAGCTATAATGTCAAGTTTGACCCCCAGAACAATAATTTTCAAGAAGGGTAGGACCAGACTTGAGCTAACAACCAAAAAATATGCACCTCAGCTAGTTACCAAAGCCACCCCACCCCAAACACACCACAGCCCTACAAAAATCATGTCAGCTCTCCGGTATAGGTTATGCAAACACTATACCACAGTTAACAAAACCAGTCTTCGGGAACAAGTACCAATCTACATTAAAATACACACTGAACAGTGGTTTGAGTTGGATAAAAAATCTCCCGGCATAAAAAGTAAAAAGATTAACCATTAATAATAGCCTCACCTTCAAAAGAGGAAGCAGAAGGCAAAGCAAAATCTAACTGAGCACCACATAACTCGCACTCAATCTTGGCAACACCAACATTCACCCAACCTCTCTTCGCACAAGCCAACGAGCCAGCAACCTGCAAAACGACCAAACCTCAGCGCAGTCATTTTCTCCCAACTTCCTTAACCTAATCGCTTCCAGCACAATTTCACCTCTAAAAAACCACCAAACCATTTAATAAGCACATAAAACACAAAAACGAACCAAACCTTGGGCAATTTCCCGGCGAGCTTGAACGTGGAAAGACGGCGAAGCAAATCGCCGCGTTCCCAAGGCCTGCATGAAGGAACCGAAGCCCCTTGCAAGACCGAACCAACAACCAGATGCGAATCCACGCTAGATTTATCGCGCCGGCGAGCATCTCTGTTGCCAGCATTCGCCGGAACCGCCGGCGACGACGCCCCCGCAGAACTGAGAGTAATTAAAAAACACACACAACAATAAGAAAAATTATCAAAAAAAAAAAACGAAAACTCATAAACCCTAGAAAAAGGAAAGGTCGAAATCAAATTGCTGTTAACAATAACCAAACAAATGAATTAAGAGGTTTGAATGAGAAACCCTAGAGAGAGAGAGAGAGAGAGAAACCTAGCAGCAGGAGTTGGAGGAGATGAAGGTGGTTTGGGAAGAGAAGGATTGGGATTCGCAGAGGTTACGCCATCTTCGTTCATCTCTCTTTCTTTCTTTCTTCGTTTTTCTTCAATTATAATGATTTTGATTTCGATGCTTTTTTCTCTTCTCTGCTTCACACAAACACACACACACTTTTCTTCACTCTCTCTTCCTTCTGCTTCTGATTCTAACCCACCTTCGGGTTTGGACTTCAGACACACGTTATTAATGTGTGAAATAAATTCCTCCCACTCCACTTGCGTGAATGACACCAACTTTTTTTTTTTTGGTGAATGTAGGGGCCAGAACACCAACCTTTTTTTTCCCTTCTATTTTTTTTACAGCTATTTAAGAATAATTTTAAATAAATATAAGTGAAATTTTTAATTACAAATATATGAATATAATAAATCATTCCTTTTTTAATAAGAGTTTTCTATTTTAAATTAATCATAAAATTAATGCCAACAAAATGTTTTTTATAAATATATTTTTATTTAAAAAGTTTGTTTTTTTAAATCTTTTTGTTTAATTTAATCCCATAAATTTTAAAAAAAGGTATTTGTTACCTTTAAATAATGGCATGGTATATAAATAATCATGTTATGTGAATGGTGAGATAGTTATTTATATGTCATCTTGCCTACTCACAAAATTATTTTAAACAATTAAGATTAAGACAATGTTAAATTAACAATTAAATTTAAAGAATACCAATATTATATTTATAAGTTCTGATAATATATTTTTAACATTAAATTAGTAATCAAAACTAGTGATATTTTTGTTAAAATGAGGAAAGTTTTTTCTTTAATGTTTATTTTATTTTCATCCTTACAAAAATGTTAACATACAGAATGAATTTGTAAATATGTCATTCCCATGTTTGTTATATTTAAAAAAAAGTCCAACATAAATTGATTATTGAAAATAATTTATATATATATATATGAGAGGAGGGATTAATTTATCTTTAAAGTATATTAACATAAATTATTACTATAAAAGGTTAATTTTTCTTATATATTATTTGATTTTATTTTTATTAAAAAAATATAAAAACATAACATTTTATAAAAATGTTGAAAGTTATAATATATTTCAATCAATAGCTTTCATTTACATTTGTATTTTTTATATTATCTGAATTTTAAATATTTTAAACAGAATTAACCATCATAAATATTATTTAAAAATATTATATGCTTTAATTATTTATTCATAAATTATTAAATGACTGTGTCAAAAATTACATGGATAGTAGATTGAATTCGAACTCAATTCATAACTCACATACCCAATAAAAGTGATTTTATTTTGAGACAATGCTATAAATTTTTTTGTAATATCATTCAGTTAATCGTGTATTATTAAATTATTATAAAAGCTTCATTTGCATAATGATTGCTTCAAACGTTTTACCTTTTTAATAATGTCACAAACCTGTGGATTCGTTTCAGCCCCACGGTTTAGTCGTGGGGAAAATATTTTATATGTAGAATTAATCAGCAAATATGTAAATAAATTTGTTTTTAAAGTATTATTTTTATTTAAATTGTTTAAATAATTTTTTTAATAAAATACAAATTATCTGTAATAATTTGATCTTATACTTAAAATGATAAATTATTAAAATGAAATAAAAAATAAAAAATGAAATGAAAATTTTTATTATAATTAATTTAAAAAATCCTCAAACTTGTTCGTCCCTTAAAAACAATCATATCCAAAAATGCTACAACTAAAACTCACTAAAGCTATGCTTGTTCAGCCAATTGTATTGAAATATAAAATCATTTAGAGACTCTGCCAAATTTAATGATTTCAATTGTGTGTGCTTGGAAATATATTTTATTTGAGTAAAATTAACAATTGAATAACTTGTGTGAAAATTGAAAAGGGTCAATACAATACCCCATAGTTTATCTGATATAATTTTATAGAAAAAGTACAAATTTTAAGAAATCACACCAGCAAATCCATGGGTTATATTTTAATATAAGGAGTGAATTTCATAAGTTTGTTTATTTATATAAAATAAACATGAAATGATATAATCATTAATTTTTTTATAATAAGAAAAGGATGATATTTGAATCTAACATCTTATATAAACTACTATAATTTTTAACTTATTATCATTAGACTGACTAAAATGTAAATTTGATATATTTATTAAATTAAAATAATAAACTGATAATTATAATTAAATATTTCTATTTGGAGCTAATGGTTTTATGACAAATAGTTATAGAAAGTCACCACATAAATTTAAAAATGTGATAAAATATATAAATATGTTAAATTGGGTATGGGAATTGACAAAAGAAAAACTAATCTCTTACATTATGATACATGTAAATAATTCATCGAGATAACATTTAAAAAAATAAAATGAATGGATCAAAGGGATCTAATAATACGTGAGCAAAAACGGTCAAACCTATATCCAACAAACAATGGACTAATGTTTTGACATCCTCGTAATAATATAATCTTAATACAATAATATCTGTTCCTCTTTTATTATAGATCGTGGTTGTGAGCTTTTTTATTTTTAATTTTTAAAAAATTTAAAAATAATTTCATTTTGCTAAAATAATTTAAAATTAATTTTTATTATATTTTTTAATATATATTTTTAAAAACATTTAAATTTATATCACTTAAATTTAAAAATAATAATACTATTATACTATTATCATAATTATCATCATAATTATTATTATTAAATCATATTTATTATTATTATTATTTAAAAAAATATTTTTATTATTTTAAAGTAATTTAATTTTTTGTTAAATTTGTAATGAATTTTTTTTATTTTTTATATTGGAAATGTATAATAGAGTAAGTTCATTTATTTTTACAAAATTTTTTAAATAGAATAAAAATTTTAAAAATTAATTTTTTTTAAAATATAAAACCACAATTATAAAAAATTCCGAATACAGCCTTAACTTTTATTTTTTTTAATAGAAAAATTCTTCTAGCACTAATAACTTCTCTTGTAGGTTTTGATTTCCCCCTGCCCTTAATCTGAGGTATGCAGAGATTAGTTTTCTCTTCTTCTTTTTTACAACTTACTAAATATAAAACTAGTTATTTAACTTAATGTTTGATATATAGTAAAAGACATGTGAAGAAGATAATCTAAAAAAAATCATAACCCTCTTCCATAAGCTCACTGATATTATCACTCGTCTATCTTCTCAATTTTGTCCCTTTACTTTAAACTCTTTGGTTGGTTGATGTCAGGTTCTAATTAATTTAGGTAGTATTTGATTCAATTTTATTTATTTTTTAGTTTAAAAAAATTCAAGTTAAAAAGTTAAAAAAAACAATTTAAAATTAAAGTTACATGATATTTAATATATATTTTTTAAAAAACTACCAAGTTACTTTTAAGTTAAAATTGTTTAGATAGTATATTCATAAATACTGTAGATTTTATATATATACAATATACAGGTTTATAAAGTTTAATACTTTATTTTTATATTATTAACGATTTAAAATATATCAGTAATAATATTAAATAAAATTTTATTTGAATTAAAATTTATTTTAATAAAAAATTATTGTAAAAATCTATAAAATATAGTAAAATATTTGTTAAATATTTAAGAATACACTTGAATAAAAAAAGTATGACATCAAATAAGTTTCTTAAAGGATATCAAAATAATTATTCTATTAAGCTATAAATCAACATAATAAATTTTATTTATATTATTCATTATTTGAAGGATGAATATCATAAATAATTAGAAGATTAAATTAATGTATTGTAAAGAATAAAAAGAAGTTAAAGTGTTTAAGATTTAAGTTATAACTTATCCGTGTATATTATTTTTTATATAAGGATAATAACTGAATATGTATAAAATTATCAAAATAATTATTATTTACTTATCTTTACAAAATAATTGTTTTATGATATATACACTGAGTATATACTAATGTTATAATATAAATATATATATATATATATTTGAATTTAATAATTTTTTATAACTTTATTTAATAAAAGATTGAATGTAAACACTTCTAATTTTATTTTTTTTATTAAATTAATTGACAATAATAATAATAGTAATGGTAATGATATTAATAATAATTAAAATGATAATAGTAATAATAATAATAATTTGATCCTGATAGTAATGATAAAAAAAATATGTATAAAAATAAAATTAAAATATTTTATGGTAAAAAAAATAATTTTTAAGATAATGTTACAACTATAACAAAGTTTAGCTTAATACTAAGTTTAAAGAAGCCTGTCTATTTTAAATATCTGCTTGTAAACATTTCTAAAACAAGAATGTCAATGATTGTTTAATTTAGATGTCTTTTAGGGAAAATTTGATTAAAGAGCTTTTGAAAAAGTAAGGATGCATAAGTTAATTTTAAATTATTTGAAAAGTTTGATTTATTTTATTTTATTTCCTTTGTCTATAAATGTTTAAAAAATATAAAAAATAAAACATTTTTCCGATATTGAATGGAACATCTTCTTCTACAAGTAAGCCCATTTTTTTTTAGTAGAGTTTGCTAAGCCAATGACATTAGGAGATAGTTTATCTCTCATCACAAAGTAGTAGCATGACCTCTCTTTCTTTTATTGTGTTTGGTCGAATGTTTGCAAAATTAATTTTAATTTAAATATGTTTATTTTAAAGTAGAAAATTATTTTTTATATATATATTTTTAATAGAGATACATGGTTTAATTTATATAGAAATCTAAAAAATGGTCAGCAGTTCAAAAAAATTACAAAAAGTACTCAATTTTAAATTAAATAGGCACTTAGTATAATTAATTTTAATTAAATGTAAGTTTGAAGTAAGGTGATTTATGTTTAAAACCCTTTTTTAGGAGGGTGTTTGGTATACATTTTTTTTAAACCGTGTTTATTAAAAATTATAACTGCTATAAATATTATATAAATATGTTTTCTATATTTAATAAAATATCCATAAAATCATTATAATGAGCACAGTTAAAACTTTTTCACCTTTATAATTTTTAGATTTTCATTCCCCCACATGAAAATATGGAAGCCATCTGATTTGAAAAATATTTTATTTGTATTTATTATTGAATAATTGTAAAACTACCATTTTATTCTACGTTTTTTAAATTTTATATAAGAAATGATGAAAACAATAATATCCCTATTATTTTTTAAACAATTTTTTAAAATTATAATTTTTTTAAAACATTCATACCAAACATACAAAAATTAAAATAATTATTTATCTAACACTCCTTGAAATATTAAGTTTGTAATAAAACTTACTACCAAATTTTCAACTTAATTTAAATGTTACAATTTATTATATCCATCAAACATTAGTTTAGAAACTCAATTAATATGTTGTTTAATTGTTCAACATACTCACATACGTGAATTTAGAAACACAATTAATATATTATATAATGTTTAAACAAGTTGACATATATTTAAAAACCACATTTAGTATTCAAACATGATTTTAGAAACTTCTAACACTCATCCGCATAAAATAAAATATGCACATTCCACTTAAAAGTTCTTAGTAAAATGATAATCTCCATAACATAATAATGAGATTTTGAGCATCTATAACACTATTGTAAAAGAAAGAACTAAATTTATCTACAATAATATTTTAAAAATTTTGCAAGCGACATGTTATTAGAGCTTAAATTATGAATTTTATATAATATATTTTTTAACAGCTATGTATTTATAATAAAAATAAATTATTATCTAACTATTTTCATTTGATTTTTTTACTTGCTATCTATTATGAGAATCTTTTCATTCCTACTCTTTTTTTAGTTCTTTTAATTATTTTGTACTTCTTTATATCTAATTGAATAATGATTATTCTACAACATACAGTATATCATTACATTCATATCAGATAAGACACTAAATTAATTTTTTTTGAATGATTTACACTTAAAATGTATTTTTTTTTTCATATCTAGTCAACTATCATCATTTACCTGATCTTAGCAAACACTTTTGCCTAATTAAAATGCTTTATTTGGTTCAAGTGAATTATGAAGAAAGAAAACAATGTTAAGAAAATATTTTTATAATTTGTTTGATCATAAAAATTGGAATAAAAAATTATTTTTCAATTGGATTCACATAAAAACAATCCCTCGATGTAGGAGAGAACAATATTTGTTTTAAAAAACAAAATATATAAAAAATAAAAATTAAAGTAATTTTTTATATTAATAAAATAATAAAAATATATATATATATATATATATTTTATTTTTAATTTTTTTATCAATCCAAATAATTTTTTATTATATTTATATTTATTTAAACAACTTATTTTTTTATCATATTTTTATTTTATTTATTACCTTCATATTTATTTATTTTTTTCTAATTTTCACATTATCTAAATCAAACATGAGTTTTCCTTGCTAAGAAGCACTCGTTTTTGGCATGATGGCTACCGATTGTGAAGAGCAAAGATTTGCATGTCGAGCTATGCATGAATTTGTAGTCAATTGGCAAGTGCTTGGACATTATGTTATGATACGGGTTTTGTGGATTGAATCAATGTTTTTATTTTTTATTTTTTTTAACATTTAGAGATAGAAAAACACATATTTCAAAGTACTTATTATTAAAACAATTATGTATCCCTTTTGGTTTATAATTAAATAATTTTTTTTGCTAAAAATTAATTTTAAATGATTAATAAAGTTGAGATATATAGATTTATTTAAATAAGATATTTTTAATAAAACGTGTCTTTGTAAAACTTTTCGTAAACTCTGGGAGTGTTTTTATATAAGCCTTCGATTATCTTATGATATGATCTAATGATGTGCAAACCATCTTACTAACATGTCAATTAATATACCTAATTTGGTAAAAGGAATTCACGTTAATATTAGAATTTATAACAACGCAAAATAATAATAATAATAATAATAATAATAATAATAATAATAATAATAATAATAATAATAATAATAATAATAATAATAATAATAATAATAATAATAATAATAATAATAATAATATCTGCAATTAAGAGATTGTACGTGTCCTCACCTACACTCCACCATTTTTCTTTTAAAAACTTTTCCTACTTAATGTTTATTTTATTTTGCTTGAAAGACATGTACGAGGGAAACAAAGAGACCAAGCACATCAAAAACTATGAAAAAAAAATGAATAAAAGAAAATAAAAAAAGGCATTATCACATACACAAAAATTGACAGGCAGAAAACCATCCACACAAACCTTTGGAAAATGCCATAAGATTATCACTACTTTCTATAGCCACAAAAATCATTCCCTCACTTCCCCTTCTTTTTTCTTCTTCTTATTCTCTCACAGTTCCACGCTCTTCCTCTCTATGAATGCTACAATACCCAGAATCCCTTCTGAATGTTCTACCCCAATTTGAGACACAAAGTTTCTGTCTTTGAACCGAGGTACCATACCCCTCTTGTTCTATTGGGCAAGGAATTATAATATTACTCTTATTTTGTCATTTTTATGGGAATTTGGCTTCTGGGTAGGTTGAATTCTTAACTGGGGTGTGTGGTATAATGAGGTATTATTGAGGTTTCAGAAAAATATTTTATTTTTGGAACAATTTTTGTTTTTTGGTGTCTCAACATGCTAATATTAGTGGGAAACGTGCAAGGAACAATGAGTTCTCTTGCTTCCCCTGTGAGTTTAGGGAACTTCATGGGTGTGAGTTGCTCTGGAAGGTCCCATTCTGTGGTCAAGAGGGTCTCTCTTTCTAGAAGGAACTGTAAAGGGAACAAGAGATGGCATTGCGTGTCCTTGTCTGTGTGTAGATATTCAGTGACCACAACTGATTTTATTGCTGACCAAGGCAATTCAGTGTCCCTTGATTCTAACAGTAGTAGTAGTAATAATAGTAAAGGTGGAGATGATGGTGCTGGTTTTGTGCTTAAGCCTCCTCCTAAGCCTGTGTTGAAGTCCTCAGAGAATAAGGGTGACCCCATTTTAGGCCTTTCAAGGACTACTGGGGACCCTGATGATATGGAAGAGAGGAATAAAGTGATTGAATCACTTGGAGAGGTGTTGGAGAAGGCTGAAAAGCTGGGAAGTTCTAATAAGTTGAATGTTGGAAGGAATAATGGGCCGGTGAATAAACCGGCAAGGCCTAATACAGATGATAATCCTAAGGCTGATAAACCAGTAAATTCAACAAAAACCACCCAGAAGGCTAAAACCTTGAAGAGTGTATGGCGTAAAGGGGACTCAGTTGGAACTGTAGAGAAGATTGTGAAGCAAGTACCCAAGCCTAGTAACAAGAATGAAGTGGAGAAGTCTCCAACCAAGGTAGGGGATAAGGTAATATCTCAGTCGCTTTCTCCTCAGCCACCTTTGAAACCTCAACCAATGTTACAAGCTAAACCTTCTGTAGCTCCCCCACCCATCAAAAAACCTGCTGTCTTGAGGGATGAGGGAGCAGCTGAAACATCTGTTAAATCTAAAGAAAAGAAGTCTCCCATCTTGGTTGATAGGTATGCTTCCAAGAAACCGGTAGTTGATCCAATTGCTCAAGCAGTTCTAGCCCCTCCAAAACCAGGGAAGGCACCTCCCCCGGGAAGGTTTAAAGATGATTTCCGGAAGAAAGGTGCTTCGGCTGGGGGAGGTCTGAGAAGACGAATGGTAGCGGATGATGGAGATGTGATTCATGATGAGGACGCATCACAACTCAATGTCTCTATTCCTGGTGCTGCAACAGCAAGAAAAGGAAGGAAATGGAGTAAAGCACGTCGAAAGGCAGCCAGACTTGAGGCTGCCAAGAATGCAGCTCCTGTCAAAGTAGAAATTCTAGAGGTTGGTGAGGAAGGTATGCTGGTGGAGGAATTAGCCTACAATTTGGCAACCAGTGATGGTGAAATCCTGGGTTATCTATACTCCAAGGGGATTAAACCGGATGGAGTGCAAACACTAGACAAAGATATGGTGAAGATGATTTGTAATGAGTATGACGTGGAAGTCATAGAAACTGATCCAGTCAAAGTTGAAGGTTTAGTGAAGAAAAGGGGAATTCTTGATGAAGATGACCTTGACAAACTCAAAGATAGGCCTCCCGTCATTACTATTATGGGGCATGTAGATCATGGCAAGGTAAGTCACATCACTCTCTATTCTTCAGTCATCTCTGATATTTCATCTTGAATTCATCCATTTTCTGATAACTGTTGATATTTTTAATTGACAGACAACTCTTTTGGATTATATACGGAAGACCAAGGTATGGTGAAAATTTAATAAAGCCATTATATTTTTTGTGGTATCTTTAAACAAGCATGGGCATACGAAAGTTGTGTGGGTTTTTACTTGTGTGAGTGATTATTATCATCATATCATGTTTTAGACAACTTTTATGTGGAATGATGAGGTGAGGTTAGTACAATTGTTTACATATGCATATTTGATTTTTTTTTCTTGCTGTGTCTCACCTATAACAACTGTTTGCTATGCTAGTTGGACTACCATAGGTTTCCAGGATGGATATGATCCTAAGTTTGCAAGAAAGTTATTTGCACTCCATGGATTCAATATAAGGGATACAGATTAGTATAACTTTCAAAAACCAAGCATTTTGAGGGCCTTTTTGAAAACAGATACTGAGGTGAGAAAAATAAAAGGGTTGCTAGACTGTAAGTTGTAATATATAAGAAGAGATTGTTACTTCCCTTCTATACCAATAATTAGTAATAGAGCCTGTTTATGTGTTTGTGATATGCTAAACCCTGCTCTCTTGTTCATCTTTTGCTATGCTAGCTGTGTCTTGTGCTTTTTGTAGCTTATGTAATTTCGGGAACTTCTCCTACTGATGCTCATATTACACCCATATTCATGTTTAGCCTGATGCACCAATTGTTAACAGGTAGCTGCTTCTGAAGCTGGTGGAATCACACAGGGAATTGGGGCCTACAAAGTACAAGTACCTGTTGATGGCAAGCAGTTGCCCTGTGTTTTCCTTGACACTCCTGGGCATGAGGTATGCTCAGTTTTAATAAAATTTTCCACTTCAACTTTTTCTCCTTTTAAATATGAAAAACTATTTGTACATTTCCTTCTGTTGGATCAAGGTTGGGTCCTATAATCCATGTAATGACTTGCTGAATTGTGCTAGTGCTAGCATGTTGTTTTTAGTTGAATTATTAACTGTAACTATAACTCAACTTTTCACTTTCCTTTCCTTTAGATGATATATATTATACGTGCTCCTGCAGGCATTTGGAGCAATGAGAGCTCGTGGAGCAAGTGTAACAGACATTGCTATTATTGTTGTGGCTGCTGATGATGGGATTCGTCCTCAAACAAATGAAGCTATAGCTCATGCCAAAGCAGCAGGAGTACCCATAATCATTGCTATAAACAAGGCATGTCAACATGATGTGTCCAACATCATTTTATAGTTGTTATGCTTTACTTGGTGATGGCTTGAGGAATTGTTGACACATTTATTTATTTGAAACAGATAGATATAGATGGAGCAAGTCCAGAGCGTGTCATGCAAGAGCTTTCTACAATTGGTTTAATGCCAGAAGACTGGGGTGGTGACATCCCAATGGTTCAGGTTTTTATTTCTTATTTCTTGGTATCATTTTCATATCCTGTTCTTGCTTCTTTAACTTTCAAGAAGTTATATTTTTCTCTCATTCTCTTGTGTCACAGATAAGTGCTCTTAAGGGGGAGAATGTAGATGATCTTTTGGAAACTGTTATGCTTGTTGCCGAGGTAACCTGTTTGCTGTTTGTGTCATGACTTGCTTAACTCAAAGTATTCTATCTCTTTGTCTGATTGGTTTATACCTTTTAATGTTCTTGTGTTATTGTGAATTGATAGAAAATCTTGCTTTTGGCTTATACTTATAAGTTGTTATCAATAGATAGAAATAAATCACTGACAGTAATTTTACACATACATAACCTTTTATTTTCTCAAAAATAGATGGAGTTTAACCCTCACCTCTCATCTTTAATAGGTATACAATTCTCTTTGATTTATATTACATAAAAAAGCTATTATGCTATTGTGTCGTAGCATTCTGAAGTCTCCATGTTGCAGACACTTTGATAAATTTGTGGTGTTTTTGTGGGACTAAGCAGACTATTGACTAATTGACAGTGTTTGGTTGAAATTTACACTTTTTAGGCTTTGATTATCTTTTTGGTTTTCATTCTGACCTAAGCATTAATGGTTTAGTTGCAAGAGCTGAAAGCTAATCCTGATCGAAGTGCAAAGGGAACAGTCATTGAGGCAGGGCTAGATAAATCAAAAGGACCATTTGCTACATTTATTGTGCAGAATGGCACCCTTAGACGGGGAGATATAGTAGTTTGTGGAGAAGCTTTTGGAAAGGTTAGTAGATTTGTAAACTTATAGTCCAATACTCTACACTTAACATTTGGTTACTGAATTCTGACATTCTACTTTGGTTCCCTCTGCAATATAAACATCTTTTATTTACTGTTTTCAGGTACGGGCTTTATTTGATGATGGTGGAAAGCGGGTTGATGAAGCTACACCCTCTATACCTGTACAGGTTTGTAAATTCATAGTACAAAAGATGCATATGATGCGCTGCTACTTTATTTTTATTTTCACCCGAGAATTTGCTTTGCAAAATAAAGAATGCTTAATACAGAAGACCCATGGGGGGGGGTGGTTGGGAAGTAGGGAGGACATCATTTCCCATCAGACATGTTAAGCTCAAGTGGATTACTATGCAACATTAGGGATGTGGCTCATTTCATTATTTTTTTTGTTGAAACGGCAAAATATAATAGCATTATAGGAGTACCAGAAGTGCTTAAAATTACAGAGTCAAGAATAACCTATCTATAGTATGGATAGGTAATTCTATACTAAAGACTACAATTACTTATACCCTCCCAGAACACTCTAGTACCTCTTATGATCTTTTCCCTCTCCATTCAACAACAATCTCTATGACATGTCAAGACCGTCCCCCATATTCAACACCCAATTTAAAAAGGAGTAACTAAAGTGAGGGCTCTTTGCCATGATCCATGACCAAGATCTCAGTTGTATCATTTCCAACACCTTGTTACAATGAAGGTCTTCCTTGTTAAAGATCACTGCATTGCATGCAATCCAAATGCTCCATTATATGATTCACATTTCACATCTGCAGTTTATGGTTTCCCTTAACGAGTGCATCGACTGAATCACTGCATATCTGCATGTATCAAATATTTAATAGTAGATGCTGGTTAAGTTTATTCATCTTCTGTTAGGTACCCTTAGTTAGTTAGTTAGTTACATGAATGAGTGAGCTGAAATAGTTTGAATAAAGCATGTTGCTTATAAATAAGAGGGGGAGTAATGGTATCAATATCAATATGATAATGTGTGCTGAGCGACACAAATGTTCCTATAACCAAGAACAAATTAATTAATGTGGAGAGCACAAATTTGAAGTATTCCATATTCAATAACAGATTAGTCTCTTCAATCTGAATGTGTTAGCCACACTTGATACGGGGTGAAGCATTCCTGTAAAAGGTTGTGGCCAGTTAGAAGTTTTTGCAATGCATTTTTCACACCAAATGCTACCTTGGTCAGTCTTTTTCTATATTGATCCTGCACACCTTTGTTGGCATTGATGGATTGGCCAGGGAAGAATAAGTAGAGCTACATGAGTAGCAACTGACAATACAACTGGCTCATTTTAATAAGTGTGGACTTCATTTTTCTGAAGATTGACATGTCATGTTGCAAGCTTATTAAAGAAAATGCTTTCCACATTAAAGAATGAAAACATGAATTTTTTTGGTGCCATCAACATTGCCGTTAGTAGCATGGGAAAATATTTACGATGGTGAAGAATATAACGCATTGTTACATTTTGACCTTTATTAGTTACCTTCTTCAGTCACATTTAAAGAGCCATGTGCATTGTGAGGCTCTATAGATGCCAAAATTAGACCTAATTCAAAATTTTCTGATCTGTCTTTTATGCATCACTGCAGGTTATTGGATTGAATAATGTTTCAATTGCTGGTGATGAATTTGAGGTTGTCGATTCCCTTGATACTGCACGTCAAAAGGCAGAGGCTCGTGCTGAGTCATTGCGAAATGAGCGTATTTCAGCAAAGGCAGGGGATGGCAAGGTCACCCTTTCTTCCTTAGCTTCTGCAATTTCGTCTGGAAAACTGTCTGGACTAGACTTGCACCAACTAAATATTATTTTGAAGGTTGATCTTCAGGTATGATGACTGCTACCAGTGTTACTTGAATTTGTACAGTTTCTTGTTGATAATATGGAACCACTTGCCTGGTTGAACTTGTTAATGACTTTGTAAGTGATATCATGCAGTGATTTTATATTATATTGAATCATTGAAATAAGAGCATGATTTATACAGTATATCTACCTTACCAATTTTGCAATTTACCTTGAATGTTACTTTATGAACTTAGCATATGATACTTCCCCAAAAGGGCCTTGAGTGCTTTTTCTTGTTGGAAAACATGTATGCCGATTGGAAATAGACTACTTTAACAGGGGCTATTAATAGTTAGCGAAAGATGATCTAGCTCTACACTTTACACAGGCTAAATACAAGACATGCTTAGATATCTATGTCTGGAAATGACATTGCCTCTTTATATATATTAGTTAAAGCATTGAACATGCATGTGTGTTTGTGCATGCGTGCTTGTATTCATACAATTTTGGGTGTAGCCTGTGTGGAAGACTATCTATAAGCATAATAACTTGTCAATAATATACTTAATTCTTTACCATTTATATATGCAAATCTGTTGTATGTCAGGCCTAATGATCACAATAGGTAAACATACAATTAAGTTGGCATTTTCTGACTTGTTTTAATTTCTAAATGGCTACAACTTCGATATGTTCTATGTATCATCACTGGTTATTGCTTCAGCTGCAACTAATGTCATTGTTCTTGGTCGTGGTTAGGGATCTATTGAAGCTGTCAGAAAAGCTCTTCAGGTGCTACCCCAAGATAATGTCACACTGAAGTTTTTGTTGGAAGCAACAGGTGATATTAGCACAAGTGATGTGGACCTTGCAGTTGCAAGCAAAGCTATCATTTTGGGATTTAATGTCAAAGCTCCTGGCTCTGTGAAAAGCTATGCAGAGAACAAAGCTGTTGAGATTAGATTATATAGAGTTATTTATGAATTGATTGATGATGTGCGAAATGCAATGGAGGGGCTCCTGGAATCTGTTGAGGTAAATATCTTTAATTTTGTAACCTCTTCATGGAGATTATGCATATGCACACTTTTGTTTGAGTGCAGACCCTGATTATTAAATGGCATTTTAAGTATGGTGGAGCTTGTAAAAATATCTGAGTGATATATAAATTTGTGTTATGCACTGTTTCTAAATACTTGCAGATTTATTATATAGTTCCTCTTTTATTTTGTCCAATGCTTTATAATTATATATTGCCACTGCATATGTTATCTAGTGTGCATTAGGTAGTGTCAACTGGTCTTTCCCTATCATTTAAGGTCCAGCATACTAGGCCATGTTTTCTTTCTTATCACTTTCATATTCTTTCTGGAACTTAACATGTTACCAAAGGTTCAGCTGCAAGACTTACTACTATCTTTTGATAGGAACAAATAACAATTGGCTCAGCAGAAGTACGAGCGATATTCAGCAGTGGTAGTGGTCGTGTTGCTGGATGCATGGTTACAGAGGGAAAGGTACTCCAAGGCTGCGGTATTCGAGTCATGCGGAAGGGAAAAGTAGTTCATGTGGGTATTCTTGATTCTTTGAGGCGGGTGAAGGAGATCGTCAAAGAGGTATAACTCTGCTTCTAGTATTACTTCCCATTTTTAGGGTTAATGCCCAGCAGCACAAGTATGAAGATGATTGGACAACTGTTCCTTAATTTATAAAAGTTTACCAATTTGTGAAGCCAATTATTGTTAGTTCATTTCCATTTGCATTTGGCCATTACAAATGGGCATAAGCTCTGTTGTCTTTTTAAAGTTTTTTAATGACATACATATTTTTAATTCATTGAAATTTACCTATCAACTGTGCTAGTATTCTGAAGAAAATGCCATGAGGTGGAGAGTGATAATAGCAAGGAATTTTCAGAAGAATGCTATATTTGCTGCTTCATTGTCTACATCTATTATACTTAATTTAGGTGGTTGATTGTGAATTCACCAAAGTTGAGGAGCTTTTTAGCCCTTTTTTTTATCATAAAAAAATATTTTAATCATTAATGAAGCTGTGGATGATGCTGTTGGATGCACAAATTTGTGATTCAGACTTGTTTTCTTCTATCTGTATATCTATAGCAATGGGTTATTAATTATGATTGTGTGGATTTGCGATCATGTTGCAAAGTAAGAATCATATTGTTCATGAGCAGTTTGTACTTTGCATGCATCAATGTATAAAAAAGATTCCCATTATGTAACATTTGAGGCTTTATCATTAACTTTTAAATATATGATTAGGATAGAGAAATTTGTGATTTACCCAATTAACTTTTTACATATATGTTGCTTGATGACAATTGTTGCTCTCATTTTACCTTGTTTTGTTCTCTTGTATGAATGTCAAATGGTTGCTCCTCAAATGTGAAAAATGTGAGGATATAATACAAAAGAGTCCCATTAAGCGGGATTGGCTACTTGGATCTGACTCCATTGGGCTCTATCCAAAATCAAAATTGCATTAAAACCTTTTAATCTAAGAATTAATTAAATGAATTCAATTTTAATTTCTTGTCAAGTTTTACATTGTCAAGGAACTATATGATGCCACGTATTTAAAGAACTATGGCTCAGTTTGGATAAACTTATGAATAAGTACTTATAAAAGAAAAAATGAAAAAGTAAAATAAATTTAAATTCTCTTAGAAGACAAAGTCAACTTATGCACTTAAACTTTTTTAGAAGCTCTCATTTAACTTCTCTAAAAGCTGAAGTCTATAACTTGATCTTAACTTTTGAGAAGTTTGTTTATTCTTTTTGTTCAAAAAGTTTGATCCATTTTATCTCTTTATTTTCTTCTCATACACGTATTTATTGAAAAGTTTGTCCAAATTAGGCCAATGCAAGGTTTTTATTGCAAGTGAAATGCCTTGGTGGCTTAGTCAAACAACGGCACTTTCTTATATATGGATATTGTATGATGTTGTTTTACATGAATAGTGAATTGGATTTAAACACTTGATATTTAGCTTTATTCTTGTTCCTTATGATGTCTTCTACATGACTCGGCTTTGAGGAAAGCTTCTTGTTTAGATGTTGTGTTGCACCATTCTGAACTTGTAATATTTTTCATGCGGCCTTCTTATCACAGTTGAACAACTGATTACCACTGTATTGTATTCTGAAACTAAGGTTGCTTTTTCCATGTCGAAAAGCTGTGTCTGTGTCATTATAGCTACTGCCTGAATACACATTCTTTTTCTCTCCCTTGTGTACAGGTAAATGCTGGTCTTGAATGTGGACTTGGGCTAGAAGACTTTGATGATTGGGAAGAGGGTGATATTCTTGAATTCTTCAACACAGTTCAGAAGAAGAGAACCCTTGAAGAGGCCTCAGCATCAATGGCAGCTGCTGTGGAGGGAGTAGGAGTTGAAAAGCAGAAATGAACAATTGTGTGCCACTATGAGATTGGTTCCTATGACACTCCAAATGCATTCCAGGTTCCAGTTGAAAAAACATTGTATTCTTTCCAATGATGTTATGACATTGGAGAGAGGTAACAATTCGCTCATCATTATATTGATAGTGAGGGTGCCAATGGTGAGGATCTGAGTTCAAAATGATTTGTTCCATTGTTTCATGTAAAAGTGTATATAACAATCGTATATCAGTTTCAGCTCCTTGTAAAGATGGAAAAAGTTTCAATGCCTTGACCCAGAAATACTTGTAACAACCACATATAAGACAAGGAAAGAATTGCAATTTTTTCTTCATTTTTGTATGATGCTCTTTAATGGATGCATCATCTTATTTTTGATAAAAGGAGAAAAATGGGATGCATCATCTTACACTCAGGTCTGGAAATTTGTATTTCTATTGTGTTTTGCTGCTAGACAAAATATAGTTAGATGATCCAAGGTTATAGACCAATGTAAATACTTTGGTCAAAAAAATATTTGCTGTTCGTTTTCCCCCGTGTTTGGATTAAGTGAAACTGTTAAAAAGCATATTGGTTGATGTTTTAACAACAATCCACACATTGGTTTATACGTTTTTAAGTTTTTTGGATCTGAAATCTGTAGGAAATTATGTAAATATGAAATCCAAAAATTAATTCTTTAGATTGGGGTCTATTTTCTTTTTAAAGATAATGATGGTAACAAAGTTTCAGGTTGTGTCTCTATAAATTATCATTCCTACTACTAGTCCAATCTTAAATTCAAATTGAGGCAGGGAAAAAGCTTTTATTGATGAAATAAAAGATTAATTTTGATATCTTTTCTTTTTTGGTAATAAATATTTTGAAAAGAGTAAATATGATAATAAAAAAATGAAAAAAAATAGAAATTAACTCTCCTTTTCTAAAAGCAAAAGAAAAGAAAAGAGGGAAAACATTAAATGGTAAACGAAGTGAGGCAAATGGAAACGAATTAATGTTGACTAAACTTTGCAAAATAATATTTTTAAATTTTTTAAACTATCAATTTGGAAGAATCATAAATTCAGCAAGTTAATAATTCACCGTCATATTTTATTTTATTCTCATAAATAAATAAAATATTTTTCATTACTGTTACTATCTTGTCTACATTGATTTAAGTTAATGGAATATAATTATCACTTCATGAAATAGAATGCCTATTATAATTCTAACGTATATATTATCATTTTTATTTAGTTATTTTTTAAATATCCTTCTTCTTATTAGTTAATCAAATTTACAAAAAAATATTAAGGAAAAAATATTTGTATAGAAATAATCTCCATCTATTTAATTTGTTTTAAAATTTGAACACTATATTTATGTTGTTGATTTTTACAATTGATTTCTGTTCGTGAGATATGTAAGCAAACAGAACCTAAGTATCTTTAAAAAAAAAATAATTACTTAATTTTTTTATTACATTCCACCCTATTTTTTATTCTCTTTGTAACGATCTGATTAGTTTATTTTATTTTTAAAAAAATTGCTTTAAAAATTTCGTGTTATAACGTAATTTTGTATATTGAAAATCGTTTAAATTTTGTCATGGTTTTTTCTACTTAACAATTCTCATCCTAATATATATATTTTTTACTGAAGAAATTTATGGTCTAATTATAATCTAAAAAGTTAAAAAGATATGTGACGTGTCCTGTGCTCCAATAACTTTGGTTTATCCAAAGTCAGAATCCAAAGCAGAAAGCAGAAACTCCACCAAGAAGCCACAAGCTATGTTGTAATTTGATTCGTGAACATTACCCCGCTTACCACATTTCAAATTTCAAACCCCCAACGGTCAAATTTTAATTAAGGTAAGTTCAATCCTCACACTTTCAATGTAATGAAATCAAATCAATTTCAGAGAAACCTTCTACTTTTTTTTCATCATCATCACCACCATATATCTAAAGCATAACCCCTTTTTCTTAATTTATGCTTCGATATATTTTTATTTGTATAATAATTACTATTCTTCTTTCTGAATTCAAAGTTCAAACAGTTTGGCTATTTTATCAATGGAGGATAATCAATGGTGTCTCTATGATCATGACCCACTTCTCCTCACAGACGTTTCTTTGCAGCAAGAAACCTCTTCTAATACTCACTGCTCCAATTGTGAGAGCCATTCAACTTTTTTCATTCATTTTCTTTCTCTCTCTTTTGGTAGAAAAAAAAAAGAAAAAAATCCCACTTCCAAGTTCTGAACTTGATGATCTCCTCGTGCACCCTTTTGGTTTGTTGGTCACTTTTGTTTTCTTTTTGATGTGACAGCTTTTTCACAAACATCACTGAACTCTCGGAGTTCGGCTATGGCGGATGAGGCTCATTCTCGTGGTGACAGCCCCAGTTACGGTTAGGACACTTAACGACAAATTTTGTTCAAACATGAATCTTTTCTTGGCTTGGATGAACCCCATTTTGTGGTTTTGATGAGTCGTCACAAGGGTTGTGATTTGTTGTTGTAGGGTTTTCACGGAAAAATGTGAGTTTTGAAGGGAATGGTGTGCAATTCGATGACCCAGTTGTGAAAAATGTGTTTGATGGTAATGGAATTAAATTAGGTTTTTTGCACAATTCAATTTGTTTTCCAATTATTATTTATTTATTTTATGGGGTGTATTGTTTCAGGAAGATCCATTTTGGGGTATTCTCTGACATCCCCAGATTTGGTCATTTGTGCTGGGTCACCAGATATTGTTGGAATCAGCTACAGTGATTCCCCTGAGGTTTTGAAGAACAAGCATTGCAAGAATTTGGAATCATCTATGGAGCTTTCTCTGGAGAATGGAATCAATGTGACTCAAGTTGAAGTTGACAATGGCCATAAGACCCCAACTGTTAAATTCTCCGATTGTTGTCAAACTTTTGAACCAAAGGAAGAACTACTATCCCCTGAAGCCTCCTTTGAGCTTCTTCCACCTCTTGTAACCAAGGATGAGTCTCTCCAAGATCACCCTCCAAGTGAGTTCAACTCTTGTTTTCTCTAATTGTAAACAAAGGCTTTGGAATTTGCACATGGAATTACATGATGTGATGTTACTGGTTATAGTCCAAATTATTGTTTATCAGCAAGATTTTGCTCTTAATTCAGGAGATGATGAAATGCAAGAGGATTTAGGAGTGTCTCAGGAGGCAGAGTTGGAGTCCTCAGAAGTAAGCTACTTTATGAACAGTGATAAATTTCTTATTTTCAGCAGGAAAATGAGTGATAATATGTATTTTTATGTTTAATGATAGGATGCTGAGGATATTGGGGTGGAAGAGAAGTTTAAGAGGTTGAAAAGAGATTTTGAATGTCAGAGAAAGGAGCTGTTAGAAACAAAGAGAGAGTTGGGGGAGATGAAGAGGGAGAATCAACAGAAGAGTAAGGAATGCCGAGAAGCTTGGAACTCTTTAAAAGAGCTTCAGAATGAGCTAATGCGCAAGTCCATGCATGTAGGATCTTTGGGTATGCGCAACTCATCCCTTTTTGGTAGTTATATAACAAAACATTTTAACGTTTTGTTTATCTAATCAACTCGTATGTTTGAATCTGTAGCATTTGCTATTGAGGGGCAAGTAAAAGAGAAAAGTAGGTGGTTTTCGTCACTGAGAGACTTGACGAGGAAAATAAAGGTACTGATATGCTATCAAAGTTAGTGACAAACAAATTAAAGGGTAAAGATTATTTCTGATTTAATCAATTTCTCTGGATAGATTATGAAAATGGAACACATCAAGCTACTAGAGGAAGCTGAGGCACACAAGCAATATCAAGCAGATATGAGAGAAATGGGGCTTATTATCAAGTCCAAAAGTAAGTAGACATTGTTACAATATAGTTTTTCTTCTATCTTATACGTGTTAGTAGTTCGTTGATTGGTACATAATCTAAATCCTCTATCTTATTAGTAAATGAACAACTGGAGTCACATGAAGATCTCAAGTCCAAATATATTGAAGGGGCAAAGGAACGGAAAGAGCTTTACAATAAGGTTTTGGAGTTGAGAGGTAATCTGCAGTTGATCTTGTTTTCATATACTTGGATGGATAGAATAATATGCAGGATGGTTCACTAAATATTCTTCTTCACAGGAAACATAAGAGTCTTTTGCCGGTGTAGGCCTCTCCATGCTGAAGAGATAGCAGCAGGAGCAACAATGGCCTTAGATTTTGAAGCTGCTAAAGATGGTGAGCTTACTGTAATGTCAAATGGAGCTCCTAAAAGGACTTTCAAGTTTGATGCTGTCTTTGGTCCGCAAGCTGAACAAGGTAAACTATGCATTAATGCAATAAATTCTTTAGGATGGTTCTGAATTGAATTGAATTATTGAAATGCTCATTTTGACAGGTTTTTATTGTTTTCTTTATAGCTGATGTTTTTGAAGACACAGCACCATTTGCAACCTCAGTTCTAGATGGGTACAACGTATGCATTTTTGCGTATGGACAGACTGGGACAGGAAAAACCTTTACAATGGAGGGTACAGAAGCAGCTCGTGGAGTTAATTTCAGTACTCTTGAAAAAATGTTTGATATAATCAAGGAGAGACAGAAGCTTTATCGTTATGATATCTCTGTAAGTGTCTTAGAAGTGTACAATGAGCAAATCAGAGATTTGCTTGTTCCAGGAAATCATCCAGGAACAACTGCAAAAAGGTAGACTACAAACCAGTTGGATTTTCCTGCTATTTCCAACCTAACAGCACTTTCCAACTTAGACAAGGAAAATGAATGAAACTGTACTTTAGCTTAATCTTTTTAAGTTTTTCAGAATGTTAAATGATATGGATCACTAAAATATGGTTATTGATTGTAGACTGGAAATAAGGCAAGCTGGTGAAGGAATGCATCACATTCCAGGGTTGGTTGAGGCACATGTGAACAATATGACTGAAGTTTGGGAAGTCCTACAAACTGGTAGCAATGCAAGGGCTGTTAGCTCAACCAATTCCAACGAGCATAGCAGCCGATCCCACTGGTCAGCCTCAACCTTTTCTTTTTAACTGGAAACCCTAAACCATATTTGAATATGGTTGGAGAAACACTGCTTATGATGGGCTATTCTTTCTCTATACAGCATTCACTGTGTTATGGTTAAGGGGGAAAACTTGTTGAATGGGGAATACACAAGAAGCAAGTTATGGCTGGTGGACCTAGCAGGCAGCGAGCGAGTGGCGAAGACAGAAGTGCATGGTGATAGACTGAAGGAGACACAAAATATTAATAGGTCTCTGTCTGCACTTGGTGATGTCATATCTGCTCTTGCAACAAAAAGTTCACACATCCCTTTCAGGTTATGGAAATATAATTATTAGCCCTTGTTCAATCACAAATGCTGAAATGAACCACCATCTTTTGGTCTGTTGGTCATGTATTGAAGTTTTTATTGTTCTTTCTGGTGCAGGAACTCCAAGCTTACACACTTGCTGCAAGACTCATTAGGTACCTGCTTATTACTCCTTGTTCCTTGAAGAAACTTGCTTCTCTTGCATGTATGCTTGAGTTTTATCCTCCGTATGTAAGCAAAAATGATATAAAATTTGATCTACAATCTTGCTTTTCTAGGAGGAGATTCGAAGGCACTCATGTTTGTACAGATCAGTCCTAATGAAAACGATTTGAGTGAGACAATTTGCTCTCTGAACTTTGCTAGCAGAGTAAGGGGAATAGAACTGGGCCCTGCAAAAAAGCAGTTGGACACTACTGAACTTCTGAGACACAAACAAATGGTATGATTGCTGTAATGCTGTTGTATTTATCAAGCATCAATACTTTGCTGCTTAACTGTGATAGTCTTTGATTTTCACCAAGTTTACTCTTCTGTTAGTCTGAGAAAAACAAACAAGAGGTAAAGCTGAAGGATTTTCAAATCAAGAAGATGGAGGAAACAATCCATGCATTCGAGTTCAAGATGAAGGAAAGAGATAATAAGAACAAAAACCTGCAAGACAAGGTATCATATCATATTAAACCACAAATTTGAATTTTCTTATAATTATAAATAGTCAATAGGCTTCTTTCTTAATATCTCAACATTGTCTGAGCTCACTTTGAAGGTCAGGGAACTGGAATCACAACTTCTGATTGAGAGAAAGCTAGCACGTCAACATGTAGACTCGAAGATAGCTGAGCAGCACCAATTGAAACATCAAGAAGAGCAAAATAATGCACTTATGAGATCAGCTCTTGCAAATAGACCACCAGGAAGTCTCAAGAATATCAATGATCCAGTGAGTGGTGGATGGTGCAAAGACCAACAAATCAATTCAGCCAGACCCCTCACAGAGAACAACATCATGAAACCTTGTATACCCTTTTCCACAATGGAAAGCTCCATCAAGTGCATTGATCATGCTGAGAAAGAAAACAATCCTGAGATGGCTGACAAAGCCCTACTGCCAAAAAGGACTGGAAGAGCCTCTATCTGCATGATAACACCACGTGTTCCTTCAGCTACTGCTTCAAGGAGGAACTCTTTGATTCCACTTCCAAGCATACCTAGCTTAACACAGTTCCCATCACCATTATTACCCAAGTTAACAAACCAAGCTGATCAGAAAGATGTGAATGGAGAATCAGAAACCAACTGTGTGCCACCGGCACAGACTCATTGTGAGAGTCCTAAAGAGGTAAGAAGTGGTGCTAAGAAGTTAAGTAGCTTGCTAAGAAGAAGCCTGCATAAGAAAATGCGGGCCAAGTCTCCACTTCAGCAACATTTGAGGAAGGTTGGTGTAAATGTAGGGATGGAGAAAGTTAGAGTTTCCATTGGAAGTAGAGGGAGATTGGCACAAAGGGTTGGAGGAAGTGGTAGAAGAGGTGGAGCTAAAGACATCCAACAAAAGAATAGTCAGAAGGAAAAGGAAAGGGGATGGATCTGAAAGCTGTGTTGATCTAAGATTTTTTTTATTTTATTTCATTCTTTTTTTGGGATGTGTGGATAGAATGAAATTGATTTCTTGTGTGTCATCCATTTCAAGGAATATGAAAAACGATATGTTTTTCATATGGGAAAGGAAAATGCTAAAATAGTACGAAACTCATTTGTTAAACTTTCTATGAAATGGGATGTTGATCAAATGTCTTGTATATTTTGCATGTGAGTGTGGTGTATAGTTTTTATTAACCTGACTTTCATTCTTCATGCCTGAACCAAGATACCTCATCATTGGTGCACTAGCATAGTTGTTTAACATGGCACAAATCTACACTAGACTGTTAGTTACTATCCTTCATTTTCAAATAAAATAAAATAAAATAAAGAGTTATTCTTCAGTTGAACTCAGATATGAATCTAAACCCAAAGATCAAGGCAGATTGAAGTTTTGTTTGGAAACATACAATAAAACACATTATAATAATTTTTTATAAAGTAAAAAATTTATTAATGTAAGTTGAATTATATTATAATATTTTTATGATCATATATATCAAAATTAAAAATATTTAAATATTTATAAATATATTTTATATATATTTAAATAATATATTAGATGTCAAATAAAATTATGAGATAAAATATATATTAAAATTTGTTTTATATAAAATTTTATAAATATAATTTACTTAATAAAAAATTTTAAGCTAACAGTTAGATTAATTAATGAATCTTATATTTTAAAAAAAAATATTAAATAAATATAATCAACTGATTTTAACTTATATATATATATATTTATTATTAATAGTAATTACTCCTACTTTTATCATTTCAATTATATTTTATAAATTTTATTTGATAACATGAGATTTAAAAAATATTAAGCTTCTTTCCTTTTAACATCCACCCCACCAACAAAAAGGAGTAATCAAAATTAATTAAGCAAGTTAGAACTTGTTCGTGTGAGAATGGGGAATAATTGATCTTTTCCCTGCTTTGGATAAATATCCGTTTCATTGTTAAGAAATTCGTGCAATGGAGTTACATTTGGTGGAATGCCTAGCCAATTAGGAAGTCAAGTTAGTTGGTCAAGGAGGATTGTAGTATAAATCAATGGGCATGTTAAGTATTTGTTCTTGAGAAATTATGTTGATGACAGATGTTAAGCATTTAATTAAATATCGTTAATGTGAATAAGTAATGCGGTGCTTAAGGCATATTCTTAACTGCACACAAAATATTTTTAACTCCATACAACATTATAAATCTTATCTTACTAAGGTTGAATATATGGATCATACAATGTTATTGGATCATATCATGAGATCTCTTTAATAATTTTTTCTAAAATTTTTCTTAGTCTTTCATTATCCTTTTTCATAGAACTAAAAATCATGCTATCAATCCTTTTCGGTGGTACATTTAATGACCTTTGCCATATATGACCAAATCATTTTAACCAATTTTATTATCTTCTTCTCAATAAATATCACATCAATATCTTTTCATAAATGATTATTTTATATCTCGTTCTTTTACAAAAGATGAATTTACAGGTAAATTTTAATGAAATTAATTAATTTAATTTTGGTTTTAGTGAAAGTTGTTGCAAGGTATCAATTAGTGATATAAAGTTATACCTTTCTTTTATAAAAAATATTTATTATATTAAAAATATAAAATAACACACTGTTTTAACTTTTAAGTAATTAGAAGCTATTTAATATTATTTAACCTATATCTTTAAAGTAATGATTCGTAAATTCGATTTAATTTAATTTTATATGTTGAGCATGCAGGTTTAACCCAATCAACATGTATGTAAGTGCATGAAGGGAATTTCCAGTATACTCCCAAGCTATTTTGGAGTTTGGACAGTTCTGTGGCTATTTATATTTAATATAATACATATTATTTTACATCCAATGGCCTGTACAATAATCATACTATGCGGTGCCATTTATTAGTGTAATAATGCACTTGGTGGGTTGGGTTAGAGTCAGATCAATGAAGAAATTTCTGCTACCTAATTCATTGTTTTCATGAATTGGTTAGGTTCAAAGATATCTTAAAGCCTACCCAACCTAAACCATGAGAAACCCAACAATGACTTTCAATGTTGATGTCTTAGCTTGAAACTTACTGTAAGAATATCAAAGAACTATATATCAACATAAAACACTAATTATGTCAAAGTCAAAGCATATATGCAAGAGGGAGATGAATTGAACATAAGCTGCTCTTATCATATGTATCACAAAACTAAAAATCTGCATGTGACCTTGCAAGGCCTATGATAGATGCATGCCAACCTTCAATTCACATTGGGTTTCACAGCCAATATTTAATAAGGCATTTCAACAAAAAGGGGCGGGGGAGTTCATATGCAAAATCAAATGTACATATATGATCTTGTGAGAAATGAATCACTACAATTTTTTTTTGTTTTGTTTAATTTTTACATTCATAGTTTGTCGGGATCTGTAATTTAATTCTCAGCGGATACGAGATTATTTATAATGCAGACATATACAGATAATAAACAACTTGTATAATATGGAAGCATTCCCAAGTTATATAATATATAAGCAACTTCTCTTATCATAACTTATCTTTGACTTAAATAAAAAGTAATGATTTACCTGAATAAAGTGATGCTTATAATTTTTACCAGTTTTGTTAACATTAATCTTTTAGATTGATTTTAAATAATTTAAAGTAATTTTTTTATTAAAAATATAAAAATGCAGATTAGACATACTTTTTTTTAATAATTTAAAGTTAACTTTTAAAGATTGATGTTAACAAAATTATTTTTTTATTATGTTAATTTTACTTGTGGTGTTGTCCGTATCTGGGGCAGGTGGTTCTAACTGAAATAACTTACAAGCAACTTGCAGGTTCAGGATCAATGGAATCACTTAACCGCGACAACTTTGAGCATCTTCTCTGTTTTCTTTGCCTCTGTATGATAGCACCAACTGGGTTCACCAAACAAGATGAGCCTTTAATTAGCCAACTGTATAACAGAAACAAATTTATGCTCATCTCACCAATTTTTATTTTGTCAATGAGTTTCAAATGGGTATCCTTAATTAGTTGAGGGTCATGATTGAGCCCCCTCTCTCTATTAACTAATTGTTTAAACCCTGATCATAAATTAAATAATATAAAGGGATCTGAGTTAATGATTGAGAGCTTCAAAGGGTGCATGGTATAAGACAATGGAAGTGGATGCATGTGACTCTGAAGAGAGAACCAAATTGGAACGATTAAAGAAATAGAGGAAAGGTCAGGCGTTATTGTTCTGTTCAAAATCATGAAACTAACGAATATAATTGGGGCTTTAGGAGAATAGCCAAATACAATGTATCAATCCTTATAACGCTTCAAGGGTCAGGGTAGGGAGCATATGTCTGTCTTAGGTTCTACTTCTCCTTGACCATATACACCTAATAGCCAAATTTGTGTTTGCTTTTCAAGTTAATTTAGTTATTTGTGATTATTTCTTTTTCTTTAGATGTTATTTTTCTTTTTCCTTTGAGTAGTTTCTGTGGCGATGCATGTAGTTTATCACTTTACCCGACATTCGTTTTTTAACAAACATTAAGAAGATCCCACGACATTGTATAAAATTACGTTCAAGTTTATAATATTCAAACAATAGGTAATATTTAACTACATTTCCCACCTTCAAATTAATTTAATTCATTTTAATGAATCAGAATAAATTGTTTTTATGTAATGGTATCCCAAAAGAAGACGCGTATTATGTAGCTTGACATAAGCGTACCAATCTATGTAATGCATGGGACCTATTTTCTCTATCGAAGAAGTATATATGCATGATCTATTCCCCTGTATCCATCATAAAGCAACATGCAGCACGATGTTTGTTTCTCCTTAGTATGCATACCAAGTTAGACGTGTGTGAAATGTGTCTGAAATGTTGTGCATTAAAACAGAAATAAGCACTGTTGAATCCAGGTGAGCTTTTTCTACGAAATGTATATTATAGCATTGCTCATTTGCCCAAGCATAAAGTTACTTAGATTTCTCTAACCTCCTTAGAGCTTACCGCTTATATTGATGTTTATTATATATAGCCAAGTATATGACCTAGGGTATGTTTAGTTTCTATTTTCAATTATAGTTATAAAAATTGTCATATTGTTTTAATTATTTTTATACAAAAAATTTGAAAATAAAAAATAACATTTTTATTATTAAAATTACAAAATAAGAAATAGAAATAAAAAACAGAAATAGAAACCAAACTGGCCTAAGTAATCAAATCAACTATCCTATCCCAAATTAATGAAGATAACACCCGCATATCTGTGTAGGGCAGGCATACAATTTGAATTAGTTCGTTGTCACCACATCGAATGCCAAATACCTTGTCATTAATTGCTACTATTGATCAAATTTTATTCATTTTGTAATGGGTCATACCATTGTTAAGAGGTCAAATGACATTAGCCAAGCTCTCATGTGGGTCATGCTGACAGACATTGTGCAATGTCCATTTAGATGAAGCCAATAAGTCTTAGGATCTTCCTGGGAGCAGCGAATTGACACGGGCTTTTGTGACGTACGTATGATAAGATTTGGAGAGGGGTTTGGAAATACATTATCAACTGTATATTGATCTTTATTATTATTAGTAGCAGTAGTTTTATTATTAACCAGTAAACATTGCTTTGGATGCCAGTAAACATTTGGGCAAGTTGAACCATTAATATGAATCTTTCATAAATAAACTATAGTATGGGCATGCCTTATGCACATGGTTAAGCACATTTAAGTTGTATGAAATGTTATATGTCTATACAAATATTGAGCATGATATGATTCAGAGGAGATATTATTCTTAGCACTCAGAAGACTCTGTTTGCAAAAGAAGAATCCGATGTTATATTTAGGCATTGCGTTAAAGACAGGGCAACAGAGTTAGCTTCAAAATACAGTATTAGCATATCCAAAGACACCTACTTAGTGGTTTCTATAAGTATACATTAATTATTCATCTTACCAGTAGGAATATGTACGATACTTGTGTAGTTTACCAATTAAAGGATGCAGTGTTTACTAAAGTTTTTGACAACAAAACTAATGCCATTAATTAATCGTTACTTTTGTTTCAGAGTACTGGCTATTCATATTAAGGACATTATTCATTAGTCAAGTATTAGATGTTAAGTTCAAAATGTGAAAAAACAATTTAAACATAGCGATTATATGCTTTTCTATCTGCCATTAAGTAATTGCCTAAAAAGAGAAACCAATAAATTGTTTTTTTTTTGTTAAAAAGAGGTAAACCCAAAATTAAACTTAATAAGAAAGTCGAGAGGCTGTTAATTTCTAAGATATTTTATTCAAACATAAATCTCTTCAATTTGTGTTTTAGCAAAGATATTGGAATGTGAAGCTAAATGTGATATGTGTAAGAAACTTTTATTTACTTGGGGGAGGGGGGGATATTATTCAACATTTTCCCCCATAAAATTCAGATAAAACAATATCATCAATTAGGAAAAATTGTATAAATAAATTGTAGAAATAATTCAATTGTTTTCGTCAATTTTGGAGGTGATCAGATTCCCTAAATAAATTGCAGTTGACTAAAGTGTGTTAGTGAGCAAGAGCAAGGGAACATGACCCATCCCCTCTTCATTATTGTTATAATTGAATATTAACACTTTCTTAAATTTAACATTTCCTCATTAAAGAAGAGCAGTTGGATCTCTCTTATCACGAGGGATGGAGTTCAAAATTTTGATGTTGCCTCCATTATTAATTAGCAGCACTAAATACTATTGCTACCTAAGGAAGTTGAAGTCCATTATTAATTAATGAACTCTGAATTATAGCTTGCTCTAAGTAATACTAATAGTATTAAGAAATGGGGAAAAATGGAATATTGAATTGTGTAGGCGACAATGTAGGGCCAATGTTGACCACGTGGCAGACAGCATCACTAATCCCTTTCCTCTCACGTAGGTCCCAACCCCATAAGAGTTTAAACGCTTATATATTGTCCCACCATCATGTCACATGGGACCATCATCGCCACCCATTTTCCTCCATTTTCTACCTCAACCTTACTCACAAAAACAACATTAAAGTATGAACATATTGATTTTGATCATAAGTGCACAGTTCCACATTTGAAGGATATGACATCTTCAAATGGTTGGGATATAATATATAGTTTAGATATAATAAAGGTTGTAATTATGTATTGACAGCAGCAATATATTTAATTTATCAATTTTTTAATAAATATCTAAGAACATAAAATAAAAATTTATTATTTATTATATCCCTTAATACACGTACACTAGAAAAATCGTTAATTTATCAATGTTGATCAAGTTATAGTTTACAAATTATATCAATAGAGAATTTTACAAACAAAACGTGTTATTAGTAACACAAGAGTATCACAATTTGGGTTTAATGCATTATCCGTGTTACCGCCCCTATACTATATTCATAATTATAAAC
Source organism: Canavalia gladiata (assembly GCA_037954105.1). NCBI lineage: Eukaryota > Viridiplantae > Streptophyta > Magnoliopsida > Fabales > Fabaceae > Canavalia > Canavalia gladiata. The sequence goes on from CM075663.1 coordinate 34,940,776, forward strand.
TATTTTAGCAGCAAATATGATAGTAAAGGAAAAGAATAACATCAACAAGAAATGTCATGTTCTAATGGAAGTAAAATATCCATTCTTAAATGCTGTTTTCACTGGTGAAAACCAACTCCAACATGATACCAACTGGATCCTTATCCTCTAGCTATTATATATCTTTCCCGGGACTGTAATATAATTAAGTAGAACTGCAAGCCGATCCTATGCACCTACACAACACCGTCCCTATTTTCTGGTAAGAAAGTCTTGGTTTGCCAAATGGCCTGCACCTAGCTAGCTACCTAGCACTAGTAACTAAGAACCCATCAAAACCATGCAAAAACACATCCACATTTCCTGAACGGACCCACACAATTAACTACTCACTACACTGTCACCGAATGCGTTAATTTGTTCCCCCAATCCCAATTAATTGCCACTCCATCATTTTTCAGATTTGAATTAATTTTCTTATGTTGTTGAATAATATGATATGAATATATCTTCTGTTTTTTTAACATGATTATATCATTTCACTTAAGGATTTAAATTCATGGTTTTGCAGTTTTGCTCTCTCACCGCTAGATAAACCTAATAATATAATAATGATGATAATAATTCAAACTTCCATCATGATAAAATAATAGTAACAAGGATAAAATACTATAGAATATGAAAACTCCAGTTGGTCAACCTAACCTCTGCATCTGTCACACAGTGTCCAAGTCCATGTCCTCAAAGCTCCAGTTGGGTCAACTTCTTGAACCTTCGGACCCACCTTCTGTTTTCCCATCCTTTTAAATACAAAAACCAAACGCCACCACTAATGTCTCATACACAACACCATAACCATTACCAGAACCAGAACCATGGACGAACCCACATTACTATTCCCAGACACTGACCTTGATTTGAGTTTCACCAGCACCACCACCGACCGCACAACCAGCGCCCGAACCAGTTTAGCCCGAACCAGCAGCCTAACCCTTAGCTTCAACGACCGCCTTTCCACCGCATCCGTTGCCGCCTCTTCCGCCTCCTTCATCCGCCGCCGACCCCACCGGAGCTCTGACCCTCATTGGTCCGCCATCCAGGCCGCCACCACGCTCTCCTCCGACGGCTGCCTCCACCTCCGCCACCTCAAGCTCCTCCGCCACCTCGGCTCCGGTAACCTCGGCCGCGTCTTTCTCTGCCGTCTCCGCGACTACGACGGCGCAAACTTCGCCCTCAAGGTCGTCGACAAGGACCTCCTAACCGCCAAGAAACTCTCCCACGCGGAAACCGAGGCGGAGATCCTCCACACGCTCGACCACCCATTCCTCCCTACGCTCTACGCACGTATCGACGTCTCTCACTACACGTGCCTCCTCATCGACTACTGTCCCGGCGGCGACCTCCACTCCCTCCTCCGCAAACAGCCCGGCAACCGCCTCCCTCTCTTTGCGGCGCGTTTCTTCGCCGCCGAGGTACTCGTCGCACTCGAGTACCTCCACGCGCTGGGCGTTGTGTACCGCGACTTGAAACCCGAGAACGTTCTGTTACGAGAGGACGGCCACGTCATGCTCTCCGATTTTGATTTATGCTTTAAAACTGACGTGGCACCGAGTTTTAACCTTCAGGCCCACACGCCCCATGTGGGACCCAAAAACGGTTGTTTCAGTTATAACAAATCTCGATCTCGAGATAGGTTAGTTGCGGAGTTCGTGGCGGAACCAACGACGGCGTTTTCACGGTCATGCGTGGGGACGCATGAGTATTTAGCACCAGAGCTTGTTTCGGGTAACGGTCACGGTAACGGCGTGGATTGGTGGGCGTTTGGAGTGTTTATTTACGAGTTGTTGTACGGAACGACGCCATTTAAGGGGTGTAGCAAGGAGAGCACCCTGCGCAATATAGCATCAAGCAAGGACGTGAGGTTCCACGTGGCGGAGAGAGAGGAGGCAGGGATGGGTGAGGCTAGGGATTTGATAGAGAAGCTATTGGTGAAGGACCCTAGGAGGAGGCTAGGATGCGCTAGGGGTGCTACTGATGTTAAACGACACCCCTTTTTTGATGGGATCAAGTGGCCCTTGATAAGGACCTATAGGCCACCGGAGGTGAAGGGACTGTTGAGGAGGAACAGGTCTCACGTGAGTCACGTGACTTCTAAGAAAAGGAGGTGCTGGTGGAAGAGACTTGGCCATGCCATGAGAAGTAAAGGACCTAAATATAATTTACTTTCAAACTATAGTAATAATAATTATTATGATTATGTTAGTAATAGTAAGTTTAGGTAAATGTGTGTTAATTCTTGCTTCCATTCCGTTTACGTTTCTGAATGGAGTTTTATACACATTGGAAGATAGGATAGTGTCACCATAATATATAGTTTTCAATTTTGGGTGTGCAGTGTAGTTTTTTATGACACAGAATTACTGTTGTATATGAATCATAATTATACATCAAACCGATTGATTTCTTTGTTTCCTTGATTATTCTCTCCTTTATTTATTTCTTTCTTTCTTTTCTTCAATTTAGCACTTAGCTTGTTAAAGGTTGTTGAAACTGGAACATATGTGACTAATTAAAGATATACTAACCCTTGGATGGAGAGTGATGAATAATGAATACAGAGCATCCCGAAATTTTTAATCTTGCTGTCAAAATAGGTTAGGGTCCATGGGCCAATTTGACTCATTACAAGTTATAAGTGAATTGAGTTACAAAAAAAAAATTAATTAGCTAACATTAAGATTTTAAAGGTAGGTTGAATTTTAATGATGGACGGAACCCAACATATATAGGTAGTTTTTGTGGTGCATCAAAAAATTGTTCACTTGACTCAACTATGTGCTTCGGTTATAATATTTTAGAATTGTACAGGCAAATCTTGCGACTTTTAATGTGTTTAATTGTCACGTTTAAATTTGGATAAAATCATGCATCCACATGGTTAAATGTTGGCACATGAGCTGGCACATGAGCTGTGGTTTATGTATTTGACAATCTGAATGTGTGAACTTGGACTAGGAAAATTAAGACTCATTTATTTTTAGGTTTATGCAAGTTGGTCCATGAAATCTCATACGTTAAATAGGTTTGATTTGTAAGTTTGACATACCAATGTGTTTATTTCCATAATTCTTTTTATTAAATTTACCATTTTTAAATTAAAAAAATAACAATACATTTTGGATTAACTTATAAACTTGAACTAGTTTAAATAAAAATACTTTGTAAAAGCAACCAAAGAAAGCAAACTAATATGCATATAAACTAACATATAATTTTGACCATATTTAATTATGGATTTAATCATTATTGATCTATTTAATTATAAACTTATATGCAAGTTATATAAGTTAGTATATTTAGTTACGAGTTTAATGTTTTGTTTAAATGATTTAGAAAATAAATAAGAAGGTAAAAATTAAAATTAAAATATGATAGAAAATAAGTTGTTTAGAAAAATAAAAATAAAAGAAAAAGAAATTTTTTTATTCTTAAAATGAATAAAAAAATATTAATAGTATAAATTCTGATTTATAAAAATTTTAAAAATTTTGATTTTTTATTATATTTTTTATTAATATAATATTTATTTTTTTTTAAAAAAATTTAATATTTTAAATAAAAAAATTAGTTTCTGGCTGCTGAGGAGTAAAAATATTTTTGTAAATCTTATAAAATTTATTTTTATCATTTTATATAAAATAAATACAAACAAATAAAAAAAAATTCATCAATATCTAAGAAACAATTTTTTTCCTCTTTTACTCCCATCTAACCAAACAATGGGTAAAATGAATAAAATTAAGTAGAACCACATATTTAATATTAAATAAACAGTTTGATAATTGAATTAAAACTAGTTAAATATAATAGGTTAGAGAAATATAATTTATGCCATATTTTTTATATAAAAAATAATAAAAAATAGAAAATATAACATGTGATAGATGATATAATAGAAATAAATAAAAAAAATCTTATATAAAATTGTTGCATTAATAACATAATTCAACATATTTTCAGTTTTAAATTTTGAAAATTTTGACAGCAGTTTCCCATCACACGGCCCTAATTTAATTTAATATATTAGTTTTATTATGTCATGAGAAGTAATGTTTTTGCATAATGTATGGTAATGGGTTTGGAATTGCAAAATAGTTTGTGGCTGGGCTTTTGGACCCCATGCTTGCGTGATAATTTATGAATGGGAATTGCAAGTCCCACTGTGGTTGAGTGCACGCAAATTATGAAAGGGCTTCATTCCCCGAATTGCAAAATTGGGGTGCGCGTGTCAGTTCATAGCACTGGTTACTATAATATCTTCAGTTGATACAAAGTGTTCAATTTTCGCTGGTAATTCATTTGCTAAATATTTTACACTTAAAGCCACCGATTTTGCATTCAAAAGTTGTCGGTTGTAGCACCCACTTCTAAAGAAAAGTAAAAATTAGCGTTAAATAATACTTTTATTATAGTTTAATTCTTGATAATGTTTTGAATTATATGATTTATACACATAGTTATTTTCTTAATAAAAAAAATTACTTTTACTATTAATGTATATGTTTTTCATAATTTAAATTTTTATCTATTATCTTCATAATATAAAGTATGAAATTTTATTTTGAAATCACTCACATAATTTGCATGTTTCAAATATAAAAAATCTGGTTATTTTTAGAAAAATATTAACTTGATTTATAAAAATAAAATAAATGATATGTAAAAAATTAACAAAATTTATATATTATTATAAAAGGAAAGAGTACCTATGTAGTAAAATATACGTATTCTTATAAAATAATATTAAAATTTATAAGTATAGTCTTGATATGATTTTGTGGTATTAAATTTTTTTTTACGAAATAAATGTAAGAATTTAAATAAATATTATTTGATATTTTTAAATATTGTACCTCCATTCTTTAAATAATATCACTTTTAAATCTAAAAGATAACAAATAAAATTAACTAATAAAAAATATTATCATCTTTAAAAAAGTAACTAACTAAAAGATAAAAAGATAAAAGATAAAACTAACTGATAAAAGAAAATATCCGTTTTAAAAAAAATGGTCAACTAATAAATAAAGATAGAAACTAACAGATAAAAGAAGTTATCCATTTTAAGAAAATAACTAACTAACAAAGATAACCTATTCGAAAAATTATAAACTTAGTCTACTCGAATGCCCGTCATGCATCATGTTATATGTATCGTGAGTTTGAATTGGGGATCTTAATGGTCTAATCATTCCTTCTCTCTTGAAGCAATAACTTATCCTCAAGACATAAGTTGAAATAATGATGTTGTAGAACATTGGCACGTTCTCATGTTGCATCATCCTTTGGGAGAGCACTCCATTTGACCAACACTTCTTGAGTATGACCATCTCGATTCGCAATCCATCGATAGTCTAAAATTTTCTTAGGCTTGACGATTGGTTCATTGTCGTCATCATCATATGAAGGTAAGATGGTATATGATATGGGTTGATTGTTGAACTTCCATCGAAGCAAAGATACATGGATTATTGGATGAATTTTTACATAGTTAGGAGGATGCAATCGATATGCGGCTCGACCAATTCGTTACGCCACTTGGAAGGACCCAATATATTTGTTTGCAAGTTTTTGATGTGCTCATCTCATAACTGACTTTTGTCGATAAGGTTGGAGTTTAAGATAGACCTAATCCTCCTCTTGAAATTCATCCTCTCGGCGATACTTATCAGTAAATTGTTTCATTTTATTTTAAGCGTCGGCAAGGTTGGTCTTTGAGTTCTCGAATAATAGTGTCTCAAGATAGTAGAAATTGATCGACTTCACATACTAACGTAGATCATAGTGGATCAAGGGAGGAGGTCTACCATAAATTTCTTCAAAAAGGGTCATGCTAATGGATTGATGGTAAATCATGTTATACCAAAATTTTTCCTAGGGTAGATATTGCTCCCATTTTTTTTTTAAAAAAAAGACAAAACATTTTAAATATTATTCATGGCAATGATTGATAACTTCGGTCTGCTCATCAATCTTAGGATGATAAACTGAACTAGTTCTCAACATAGTCCCTTGCATTTTAAAAAATTCCTTCCAAAAATGGCTTAGGAATATTCGATCTTGATTAGTTACAATGGATTGAGGAAAACCATGTAGCTTTATTACTCCCCTCAAAAAAGTGTTTGTGATGTCCTTTGCTGAAAATTGATGAGTTAGACTAAGGAAGTTTGCTTAGCCTATCTAAAACGACGAGGATAGAGTCTTTGCCATGGGACTTGGGCAATCCTTCAATAAAATCTATGGAGATATCAGCCCAAAATATGTCCAGTACTGGTAACGGTTCCAATAATCCAGTGGACACCCAATTCTCGACCTTATTACATTGGCAAGTATCTCATTGCTGGATGTAGTGTCGGATACCAACTTTCATTTGTGACCATGAAAAATATTGGGAGAGGCACTTATACATTCATAATATTTTCGAGTGTTCAGCTGAGGGTGATGAATAGAACTCATACAACAACTTGTTGCATAGTTTTGAGTTAGTAGGCACAATGATCCACCTATCTAACCAAAGACATTAGTTTCTTATGCAATATCCATCTTTTGGATTAATATTTTTTTTAGCTTAATTAAATGTAGTTGTCAAAGTAGAATCTTTCTTGGTTTCTCATGCAATGTCTTCCTATAAAGTCCATATAAGATGTGAGATGGCAGATAATTCGACCTCAGCTCCTTCCAAATTTAAATTCTCTACTTTAACCTCATCTGAATTTGAATCTATTTGTAAATGCCTTGATAATGCATTGACTACTTTATTGATCTTTCCCGACTTATAAATAATCTTAGTCAAAACCTAGCAACTTAGTAAATAATTTTTATTATTTTGGGGTGGTGATTCTTTGTTCAAGCAAGTGTTAAAGACTTTTCGGATATGTTTGAATTTGGAAATTTCAACCTAATATGTAAGGCTGCCATGTTCAGATTGCTTCCAATATTTTTAGCATCTTCTTCTCGCCTATTTCCTTGCTCAACTATGCCATGGATCATCGATAACCAATGTTGCAGTTGGGTCAAAATGAAATAAAAGTAAATAAAAATGAAATACAAGGCACAATCTTGATTGTTTCTCAAAGACCTTGACAAATAATTTAGTTGAATTCAAAGTTAGAAAAATGAGAGGTTTGTGTTTTGTTTAATTGATAAAAGCAAAATGCAAATTAATAAAAATAATATTAAAAATTGATTAACTCATTAGTTCAATTCATAAACGGGATTATCATAAGTTCAAAAAAATATTTTTGAAAATAATTTTAATTCTTATTTGGTTTGAATTCAATCAAGCAACCACCAATTAAACTCATGACTTTTTATTGGCATGACACTCAGAATTCAAATTAATTCATGTTAAGATAATTAAGCATCACTCAAAGTCCCCAAATAAATTCTAAAAAACCAAAATCCTATAGAAAGCCCTAATTTTTATTTGGTTTGAATTCAACCAAACAACCTTCAAATAAAATCATAATTTCCTACTGGAATAACATTCAAAATTTGAATTAATTTATATTCAAACAATTAAGCATCGTTCGAAGTTCTCAAATTAATTCTTAAGAATCGAAATCACTAAATCTTATACGAAAACTCATAACCTTTTTTTAATTTTTGCATAAGAATTAGAGAATTAGGCAAACTCTAATTTTAGAATTGAAGCATGCAATATGAAATTAAATTAAACATCTAATTTCATAATTACAAATAACAAATACAATTAATTAAAAGAAGAAGAAATCGCAACAGAAATTTAATTGAAGAATAAAAATTCAATATCTTACTTATGAAATTAAAACTACGAGCCAACCAAAGAAATTAGTCTTTCATGAGAATTTTTAATAAATAAAGAAAAAGGAGGGAGAAATTTAGAATTAAAACTTTATTGAGAATTAGAAGGAAAAAATTGACCCATCTAAAAATAACTTCTGTAGTGCTCGATATATCTATTTTACTAAAACATGTGAGTTGTCTTAAGCGAAACTTTGAGTCACATTTTGGCCCAAATAACTTCATGATCCATTTTGGCTAGGCTATAGAGGTATGCATATAATTTTAAGGTTTTGTCTCATTTTTCTAATGCCTCTAGAATCATTTCAATCTCAATTTTATAATTCAAGATATGACCTGTATAATGAACAAAAGTCAAAAAACATTAAAATATAAAAGTTAACCAATTTTATCACTTAAACCCAATGAAGTCCAATAACATAAAAATCACTGAAAATGATAACATTAGACATGGTTTAAATCCAATTAAGTCCAACACAAAATGAAAATAGATGTATAAAAATTCATTCATCAAATCCTCCACACTTAAATTTTTACACTCTTGGGCAAAACATAATGGCAAATAAAGTACAAGGAATTACAATGTATGAAGACATAAGTAACATACTTTTCAGTGAATTATCATTCAATAAAGTGAGAAAGAAACATGAAAACACATCCATAGTTTCAAGAAGTTAAGATAATCATAAACATATCTTACACATTTCAAGTAGATAAGAGAGAAAATCAAATCAAATCGTGGAACAAAAGTTCCAGTGTCCTCACTAGGCATACTCTCTTACTCTTAAGCGTTAAAAGTTTGTGTTTACACTTAAGAAACTCATGAAAGCAAGCACTACCATAAGCTTTACAAACCTATGATTTTCAACACTTGAAACATATGCACATATAGATCATTAGAACTTTATTAAGGTTGTAATGACATTAGGGTAAAGGTGCATGAGAGAATAAATTTTTTATAAGAACCAAATAGAATAAAAGAGCAATGAAAAAATTCAAACAATACATGAAGATCAATCTCACACACATGAATGATAACTCTTTTTCCCCTTTCTCTTCTTTTTTTATTTTATCAATTTTTCAATTTTTTTCACTTCAAAGTTTTCTTTCACAATTTCATCATTTTCATTTTTTTCAATTATTTCTTTTTTTTTTCACTTGCCAAAATTTCAACAAGAACACATATACACCCACACTTATTCAACAGTCATTCTAAAAACTAGTTCAAGACTCCTTCATCCCTTAAGGTTAGGGGTGAATTATACTTTTCCTCTTCATGGTTTGTAAAGAGCTACAAAGCAAAGGATGAAATAGTTAGGCTCAAAGGAGCAACCAATGAAAAATGAATGGTAGACTAATTTGACTAGTAGCTTAAAAACAAAGAAGGCCTATATCATTTCCATACATGCATGTAGAACAAGTAACTTCAAAGAGAGACAAGTCAAGTTCAACAGTACTAACAATCATGAGTGAATCACATAATAAAGGATGAATGACAAGATGTAATCCATTTATAATTAAATCTTAAACACCAAGATTGAATCTATTATAAAGAATCCATAATTTAGTTTTCATGACAAATTTGATCTACTTAAAAAAATGTAAGAAAAACATATAATCATATCTTGAATTTCTTAATTAATAATAATAAAATTACTCATAATTTATAAAAATTTAGAAATCCATTGCAAAGTATCCAATCTATTTTTGTAATTATTTTTTTTCTCAAATTCAAAGAAGTAACAATAAAAAATAGAAAAATTTAGGCAACCAGAAAATAAAATAAAAAAGGTTCCTAATAGTTATAGATAAATAAATAAAACAATTCACAAAGTAAAATTTCTTCTCCCCCACACTTAGTACACATTATCCTTAATCAAATCATATAAATGAACACAGTAATATGGAAAAAAGTTTAAATAAAAGTATTGAAAAAGAAGAAGGGTTCCTAAAAAATTAAGTGAGGCCTATAGTAATTCTATGCTTATCTTCCGAGTCAGGTGATGATGGTCTTGCTGTGAGTGGTGACTCATAATTTTGAGGCATAGTAACTTAAGCAAATATGCTTGAATAAGGCATATAATTCACTACCACATCAACATCCAAAATATAAAAAGAATCAATAATCAACTCAATTAACATTTTTAAATTTGGTGGTTGAGGTGGAGGTTCAGGTGGAGACTTTGGTGGAAGCTCCAAGAATGGTTGTTGCAGTACAGAAAGGAATGTTGTAACCTATAATGAACACAATCAAAATTAATGGGTTCACCACACATAATGTTACAATTTTAACACCAATATGACTTTATAACCTACAACCTCAAAGTTTGAATCATCCTTGAACCAGCTTTCAACTTTAGCACAAATACTATATACACCTAGACCTGGGCAAGCAAAGCAAGTATGTGATTCAAAACTAAGTTTAGAAGAACGAATTTTGAATTCAATATCCTTAGCAAAAATATCTAAATAAATTCATCAATAAAATTTCCTATTGCATCAATTCTAAAAATAGAATGGTCCTTCACCATGGGATCCCTGCATTTTTGGGGTATAGGTGGTTGTACAAGTGATAAGCATAAATTTCATAAATAATTATCTCTCACTTTTATCTCATTAAGACTTCTTATATGTTCAATTAAGTGGTCTTTGTCATATTTTATGAGTTTGGGTTCATATGAAGTTTAATTGAATTTCTTTGCTTACCCAATTAAAATAACACTATTATAGTATTTTGAGCATAATAGGAGTTTTAGACATCCAAAAATTATTAAATCTGTCTTGAATGAAAGCTTAAAGAAGTGTCCACAGTTACAAAGCAAGAGCAGACTCTAAATGGGATGTTTAGGACTCCGAAATTATCTCAAAAGATGAGATAGTGTTGCTGACGTGGAATTTGAACAATGTGCAAAGATCCGACCATATCTTGAGATAAAGAAGTCATATTGAGATGAAATCAAATCTGTTGGATAGCTAAGATCTGGGGCTACAACTTTTGTTCAGACATGAAGCTCTAATTCGGACACGTGAATATCCGAAATTGCGCTGAAAGCAAGTCAAAATTGTTGTGCTCATTGGTGACAAAAATTCAAAAGTGTTTTGCATTTTCAACAAAGCCCATGTGAAAGCAATAAAAGGGTAGAAAAGTAATATCCTAGTTGGTGACTTTCTGAAGATGATGCCTAAAAAATCCTCTATAAATAGAAGGGTTTATAAGAGGAGAAACACAACACCCCTTGGAGATTAACTCCAACACCATTTTCCATCTTTCTTTCTTTCTTCCTAGTTTGCCTCCTTCATGGAAGGCTTAGTTTTTCTTTATTGTTAGTTGCCTCCTTCATGGTAGGCTTAGTTTTTCTTTCTTGTTAGTTTGCCTCCTTCATGGAAGACTTAGTTTTTCTTTGTTGTTAGTTTGTCTCCTTCATGGAAGGCTAGGTTTGTAGTTTCAATTCAAGGATTCAAGCTATTTTCGTTTTAACTTTGAGGTCTTGATCTTTATTTACATGCTTATTAAGTGGTTTCTATTCTACTTCACTATATTCTTCAATTTTATTCTTTAATCAAAGTTTGATCGGTTGACGTATTTTGATTAATGCATAATTGATTTATAATTGGTTTTTGATTGGTAAATCATTTTCCAAAAGTTTGAAGAGTAGAAATTAAGTAATTGAATTGAAGGTTTTCATTTTATTACTTACTTCAACTGAATTCTGATTGTGAAATTGGTTTAGATAAAAGATTAAGTGGTTACTAAATCTTGTTGATCATAATCAATTAAATTCTGAGAGGTTTCTCAGTAGAGAATTCAAGGATCATTTTAGGGGTTCCAGATGATCCTAGGTTGATAAACACAATGCATGATTTTAGTGATCAATGATTAGTTAAGAAAATAGCCTCTGAATTCCTTGAGTTGATAATTGTTAAGTGAAATTAATTTCATTCTGTATTTTGTGTTTAGAACTCAATATCAAATCTTTACAAAATCCCCTTGTTCTAATTTTCTCCTTATTTGCTTAAGAATCTGAAATGGTCTTTGAGAGATGACCTAGGTTGCACCTTATACTATACCAATAGTTTGGGGGAAATCTAGAAATTATTTTTGCGCGTTTGCGACGAACGTGTCAACAAGTGCAAGAATGTTATACTCCATGTTAATCTTGTCGTTTTGATTAACTCCCCAAAAATTCTCTGGGATCTCCTTGCCTTAGCAAACCTCACTCATTTTATTGTTTTACATAGCATTGTGAGGAAATGAAAGAGGAAATCACTGTTGTTTCTCATCATATGTAGCACTAGAGAGAGAAGGAACTATAGTTGAATCTTTTTTGGATGAGCACCCTAGTTCAATTTGCATATTTGTAGCTTCTTCATCCACATCTTGTTCAACCTAAACGTGCATCAATAATTTCATCAAACCTAAAAGTATTGGCATTTAAATTTTCAATATTCTCATTAGTTTGTGCAAGAAATTTTTTAGATCCTTGGCATTGAAATTGATTGAATGAATTACCTAGTTGTCTAAACTTATTCTCCAAGTTTTGTAGGCCAGCTTTTGTTCTTTGTTGGAATTTCAAGCCATTCATTTCCTCTGCATCATTAACTCCTCTAAAGCATGTTGAGGAGTTTCATTATGTTGTTGCAGATTATATTGCATAGGATATGATTGGTATGACCAACTCAATGTTGTAGTGGATTGGAAAGATGGTTGTTGCTGCTAAATTTTAGTAGGGATAGGTCATATAGAGTTACTTTACCATATCAAATTAGGATGAATATTCCCTTCAAAATATCTGTTATATGGAAAGTTATAACTATGCTATTGAGGCCTATTGTGGTGGGCGTTTAATGCATAGGTCTATGTAGTGTTATAATCTTCATGCAATATAACATAAGAATCAATATGATGATAAGAGAAATTTAAAATATCACACACTTTAATAGGAGTTACAATTTAAGGTTGTTGTCGTTGACTCATAGTTATCTGTCTTACCAAGAATATAAGCTCTACCAAAATACTCACACATGTTACGCATATGTTCAAAATTATTAGAATTCACATATATAAAATTACTATGTTCCACAACACCTACAACATCTAATCATGCAATGTTGGCAAAAAAAAATCAAAAGAAGCTAAATACTAAAAATAAAACTAGAATTGATAAAAAATATATGAAAATACATCAAGCAAACCTAATTTGAAATGGGAAAAATACCTAAAATATCTTAAAAATACAAGAGTTAACACTATAAAAATTCAAGTCAAAATTCAATCCATAAGTATGCAAAAATTTTCCCAAAAATAAATAAAATTATATAAATATATAAAAACTATAGAAAATGATGGAATTTTGGAAAAGGTTACTTGACTCCTAAAGGGGTTAATTTTTATAATTTAAATATGAAAATACAATATGTTAGAGTCTTCCTTTTTATAGATTAAACTTGCCTGTTCAAATTTAGAATTCAAATTCAAAATTTATATAAAGATCAAAACTGAATCAATTATTTTAAATGAATCATAAATATCCTTCAATCATTGATTCCTTTGTCCTCAGTTGAATTCCTTATTTACTTTTCCATTTGAATTCAGGTTATGTTGGAAAGATAAGTCCTTATCTAATGCTTTTGTTAGAGAATATTTATACATGTCTTGGCGGATGAATTAGTTCACTCTAGATAAATTTTGTAGATAATTCCTTCCGTGAGATTTAGAATTTGATCCCATTTAAAGATAATTTCTTTGGCCTGAAATATATCCATTTTACCAAAACATGTCTGAGTTATCTTGACAGAAACTAAGTCATGATTTGACCCAAATAACTTCATGATCCATTTTGGCTAGGCTATATAAGAATACATGTAATTTTAATGCTTTGTCTCAGCTTTTTAATACCTTTGAAATTACTCCAATCTCAATTTTATAACTCAAGATATGACTTGTACAATGAACAAAGGTTAAGAGGCATTAAAATATGAATATTAACGAATTTTATCACTTAAGCCGAATGAAGCCTAATAGCATAAAATCACTTAAATTGATAGAATTAGACACAATTCAAACCCAATAAAGCCAAACATAAAATGAAAATAAGTGTACAGAAATCCATTCATTGGTCACCTATTATGAGATAAGATAGCCCTCATACTTGATCCTGATGCATCAGTCTCGATCACAAAATTCTCGTGAAAATTTGGAAGTGTAAGTATTGGTGCGGTAATAAATTCTTAATTTTAAAAGATAATAAATAAAAATAAATGATAAAATATGTTATCAACTTTGAAAGGCATAAAGATAAGGGATAAAATTAACTGATAAAAGAAGCTATCTGCTTTGAGAAAATAGCCAGCTAACATAAAAACTAATAGATAAAACAAGTTATCCACTTTGAAGAAAATAACTAACTAACATAGTTAAACTATTTGAAAAACTATCAACCTAGTCCCCTCGAATGTCTGTCATGCATCATGTCATGTGTATTGTGGATTTGACTTGGGGACCTTGGTGCTGCGTCTAGTGGTCCCATCAAGTCCATAACTAAATTCAATTTTCTTCAAGAAAATAGTAAGCTAACAGATAGAAATAGAAACTAACGGATAAAACAAGTTATCCACTTTGAGAAAATAACTAACTAACTTATAGAGATAAAATATTTGAAAAACTATTAGCCTAATCCTCTGGAATGTCTGTCATGCATCATGTCATATGTATCGTGGGTTTGGCTTGGGGACTTTGATGTTGCATCTAGTGGTCCCATTACCTCCACAACTAAATTTAATCCGAACTAAAAAAAATTGATTTCATCTTGAACCTTTTCGATTAAATTGTCACTCTTGGTTAATTATTTGTAAACTTGTATATCTACTATATTCAAACATAATCCAAGGGAAATATTCCCCTTGTACCATTAATTTGAATGTAAGTACTCCATTTTTTCTGGAGAAGCTCATATTGCTTGTTTTGATCTCAAATTTTTCTTTTTGTTACTTTTTCTTGTTGAAATCCACATGATCCATATGCAAAAATATGGGTTGTGTGTCTATATTGTAATCATTCACACAAAGTACTTTTTGGCAATGTATTTAACATATTACTTAAAAAACCAATTTGATGAATTGGGTGGACCATAAAAATTTTTGTTGTAAATATTAACTTTAGTAGTTTCCAAATTAATCCTTTCAATTTTTGCATTAATTAGAGTTTAAGGAGTATTAGAGGTGTCAATTTGATCCATTTAACCTAACTCATTCCTAATTCATGTGGGTTAGGGTTAAAATAGCCCATACTTGTAGAAGCTTATAGGGCTAATAAGCCCACTAAACCATATGGGTCAAGACTAGCCCATAGATTGAAAGTTAAAAAAAATTAATATAATTTAAAAGTGACCAAGCTCACTCTATAGATTGATCCATGGAAGTCTAGCCCACTATATGAATGTTAAAGAATTTTGGTTAAATTCACAACTATCACTTTGAATAATAAAAAAAGAAAAAGACGAATAAACGAGTCCAATTTTTTTATATCAAATATGAAAATTATGCATTCTTTCTAAGTGTCTAACTTTTCTTCTATTAATTCAAGTAATAACAAACTCAAATACTTATTTTGCAACATAGCAACTACATCATTCTTATATAAATTAATTTTTTTCTATAAAATTATTTCTATATCTTTAAATTCACTTTCTTATTTTGTTATCTATCACGTATTTTTAAATTTAAATGAAAATATCTTAAACTTTTAAGATTACGTTTTCATTGTAGTAAATGCATCCACATGTTCTAATTTTCACACAAGTATGACACATTATTTTTTATATTTTATGCATAACGCATCTATTAATGCATCTTACCCATGTTATAATGCATAATAAAATGAATCACACATCAAACCTAAAAAACTATGCATAATAAACCTTGTTTCAATTCTTAGAAAGGAAAAACTTTAAACCTTTTTTCACCATAATGGACAAAAAACCATTGATTTCAAATGAATGTGATTTGGTTTTCAGCCATTCCCATCCTCTATATAAATGATATAATTTTTGTGACTGTCACATAAAATGTGTATTCTTTTATACATGTACTATCTAATTTAAAAGTATTGAAATTAATGATAAATTAAAAATTATAAACTGGTTCTAGTTTTGATGTGAAATATTTTACATACTAAAAAAATAATATTTCTCTCTGTTTTAATTATCTTCTTATCATTCTTATATTTTCAGCTAGGGATGGGCAACGGTTGGGTTTGGGTTGGGAATTGTTAGGCCTCATTTACCCAACATAAGCATAATTTTGGGTCACAGCTGTCCATTCAAAATTTTGGGTTGGTAGGGTTTCGGGTTCTGAGTCGGTTTTGGTCGATTTGGGCCTATACTGTGGGCCAAAAAAAAGTTTCCAAAATTTTTTTTTCTAAATATCACACAGTTCTTATAAAACGATCTTATTCTTAATTGTAATTTGACCAATTAAAGTTGAATTTTTAATATTTTGAACTTCCATATCCATTTAAAATTTGAAAGGTAGAAAATATTACATATATTTTTTTATATACCTGTTCAAAAATTATTTAAAAGTAATTTACATAACCTGTTCATCAATTTACAATTTCATTATTTAAAATATATTTACATACCCTGTTCATCAATTCACAATTTCAGTATTTAAAAGTAATTTACATAACATGTTCACTAATTCACAATTTCATTCACATATAATCCACACATTAAATATCATAGTATTTCCATATACATTATTACAGTTCTATTATTCACAGTTCATATAATATTTACAAATAAGTTACAAGTTTTTTGCAAAAGAAAATGAAAATACTAATTAGCTTACAAATCACAAAAATAAAAAACACAAGTTACAAATGAAAAATATTATGTATACAATTTAAATTTGTTACTTGTAGATTTAAGTTTGAAATTCCTCATTTCAGGCTTCTAGCATTGTTGTTGGACTTCAACCTATCAGATATTATGTAAAAAATTCAACTTAGTCAAAGATTAGACATTCATAAACATAAAATAAAATTTGAACATGCTAAGGTATGCCTTACTTACATGAACAACAACAATGGAAGAAATACAACAACAAACATGTAGTAAACATGAGTTTGAATCCCAAAACCAGCATTGATACCTAATAAAAGAATCAATATTAACACATGGCAGGTTGGCAACAATGTATGGTAAACTAGGTAAAAAAACATAGGTAGATGAAGTTGTTTTAACTCACCCAGTTTAGTTCAATTCAAAATGAGTTTGAAAAAAATTTAGTCTTCAAAAGCAAAAAAGTGTAGCTGCTATAGTAATAGAAAAAGAGAAAAGAAAATAAGGCGGTAAAATAGAATGACATAATTAATTAAGGCAGTAAAATACTCAAATATATTGTTTTACAGTTATTTATGAGTTTGACTGAGTAGAAAACCCTACTACTCCAACAACAATTGTTGTTTCAACATCAGATGCAGTTCCTCAGAGTGACCCAATTCTGTGGGCATAGGAAAATAATTAAAAATTAATAGATAAAATAAAAAATGAAACAAAATAAATTAGATATTAAGAAAAATATCTTTTAATACTTTTTCAGAAAGTTCCAAATCCTTACTAATTGGGCAATGTTTAATGGGTTGGAAACTAGGCTTTAACCAATTTTGTGCACAAATTAAAGCTTCGACCCATTTGAGGGTATAAGGAACTTCTAAAGGTGTCCAACACCCTACCCCTAGTGCTAAAAGCACTTTCTAAGGCCACTGTGGACATTAGAGTAGCTAGGATATCCCTTGTTAAGGTGGACAGAATTGGAAAATGAGAATTGTTTTGTTTCCAATATAAAAGTATGTCAAATTTGTTATCATCATCTACATATAACTCACTTAGGTACCTCTCTACTTCATTTTTTGCATCAAGTGAATTTTTCCCCTAAGATGTTGTCTAAAAGATTCAGTTCTAGCCTTATGGGTAGCAATTGCAGGAGAACTAGTTTCAGTTGAACCACCTTCATGTGGGGATTGGGAGGATTGTGCAACATTATGTTGTTGTTCTTAGAGACCAACATACCACTAATACAATTTACACATATTCAATCTTACAGTGAAGGATAACTCATTTACAAAATCAGTGTCATTTTGATACATATCTTGAAGGACCACTTAACATAGTTTAACTTAAACCTAGGGTCAAGAATGACACCAAAACTACAAAAGCTTGTTTATATAAATTATTTCACCCTAATATTTATCATATATATTTTTTTCATTTCATACCCCATGGATGCAAAAATATTGTTGAAGTTCATGGACGCTTGATTTAGCTCACAACAAATAAGTGCTAATTGATGGAATGTAGCATGTATGGTTACAGGAGTAGAGGTAGAAAATATTGTAGTTGCATCACAAAAAATTTTCAAAAATTTGATGAAAGCTCTAGCATTGTCCCATTCAAATGTAGATGGTGTAGATGCTGCCCCAAAGTATTCCCCAAAGCTTGGGTCCTCAAACTCTAACTTATCAAATGCAAATTGATATTTTGAAGATAAATCTAACATTTGATAAGTTGAGTTCCACGTAGTAGGGACACTAGACACACTAATTTTCTACACTTAATCTTTGAATAGGCTACACATTCCTTAAATTTTTGCAATCTTTGGGGTGATGATCTAAAAAACCTAACAACATTTCTAGTACTAGTTATTGAAGTATGTATGTCTTTTAATTCATCATTAACCAGCAGATTTAAGATATGGGCACAACACCTCATATGCAAATACTCACCATTTAAAACCAAGGCATTGAAAGAATTTAATCTTTTTTTGAGGTAAGTAATAGCCACATCATTTGAAGAAACATTATCAATAGTAATTGTAAACACATTCCTAATTCCCCACTCTCTCAACACTTCTTCTACTTGGTTACCAATGATTTCACCTTTATGATTAGGAGCTATTGAGAAACTAATGATTCTTTGTTTTATAGTTCCATTCACTATTAATAAAGTGGGTAGTTAGGGTTAAATAATTCAGATTTTGGATAGAAGTTTAGCAATTAGTGTGAATACCCAATTTTGTCCGAGGAATAGAAATAGAAGTTCCGTATCAGACAGAGTTAAAAGTTCAAAAGTCATTTTGGTAGTCCCACATCGGAATAGTAAAACTCTTTCAATCATTCATCCTATTATATAAGGAGCTACAAGTCCCACATCGGACATGGTAGACTTTAGGAGTCTCTCATTCTCCTATATAAGGAGACATTTTTCCCAAGAAAAAAGAGAACACTTGAGCTGCAAAGCTCGTATTTGGGAGTACACATTAGAGCGTAAACCCATCATATATAAAGTTTCTTATTCCCTTGTGAATAGTTTAAGTTTGTAAGTGCGCAGAGATGCGTAAGCCCATCTAGTCCTCATTTTAAGAGGGAAAATTGTATCTCTAAATTTGGGAGTATGCAGAAGAGCATCCATATAATCCTCATTTCAAGAGGGAAGCTTGTTTTCAGGTCAGTGTAACTAACTTTTTTAATATTTTTAATTTTTATTATTTTATTTTCTTTATTGTTATTTTTAGTTTTGTTTTTTAATTTTTTATGATTTTATTCTCTTTATATTTGTTTTTAGTTTAGATTTATCATTTTTTATTATCTTATTATTCTTTTTAAAGAGGGAAATTAAAAAAAATGTTTTAAGTTTGTGCAATGGCCAAGTGGGATCAATTGAGTGGTGGATCCACCTTTGATATTACTTGGAACATAAGAATTTATTGAGTAGTCATTTGCTACCTTAAATTCTATGCAAGAGCAAACTTCTTTCTTCTTAAATTATTCCTTCTAAAAAATTTAAAAAACATTTATTTTCTCAAAAGTTATAAATAAAATAAAATAAATAATCAGTTTTTTCAAATTCCACTTTTAATATTTTTAAAATTTTAACAAATTAAAATCACAAAACTAGTTTTCTTCTAATTTTTCAAAAATACTTTTCATGAGCATAATGTTTTCTCAAAAATCCAAAAGCACCATAGTCTTTTTCATAAATTTAAAATGCATTGAAAATCTTTTTTAAGAACTACGTAGCCTTGATTTCCTCATTGCACTTGAGGATACGTAAGAGCGGGAACCGGACTCGTCAAGCCCAAATAAACTTCTGGATCATTTTTCTCTACTTATTTCATGAGACAAAAAAAATCAAAAAACTCTTTAAATAAATTTTATAAAATAAAATAAATCATTAAAAAATAATTTTTCTTTGGAGTGAACTAAATATGTTTGAAAGTTAATTATAATTTTGCATAATTAATTAGAAGGTAACCATTTTTTAACGGACGTCGTAAGGTGCTAATACCTTCCCTATGCATAGATGACTCTCGAATCCAAACTAGTTTCAAAGATCATAATTTTTAAGTTTTTTCAAAATTTTCTTTAATAAATTTTGGTGGCGGCTCGTGTGTTTTTTATTAAAAAAATTTTATTCGCCGTCCCGTCGTGATCCTGATTATAATAATCAGTTGTTAAGGAAACCTTACTACTATTGGATCGAAAAAATGACCCCAACCTGATTTTCTCTTCTAAATATAACTGGTAGCAATCCTTTGCTATTGTGTATCTAGAAGAAAGGGTAAATCGGGGTTGCAATTGTTTCAATAGAAGTTTAAAACTCTCACCTTCTACAATTTTAAAAGGTTATTCATCTAAGATGACAAACAATGCAAGAGCTTTCTTACAAGCCTTTACATTGAATCTTTGACTAAGTGCATGTAAATCACTCCCCTCCCCACTTCTAGAGGAACCAAAAGACAATATTAGTTAGCTAGGATCATTAGTAATGGGATGGGTATATTTAGGACAACAAATAAGGTGAGATGACATGTTGGAAGTTTCATGTATTTTTGGATGGCAATATTTACATGTAGCTTCAGGAACAGCTCCTTCGGCTACAGGTAATCTATTGATGTGATCCTAAACATGGAAGGTGATTTGATTTCCACTAGAATTGTGTTTTCTTTTTTTCCCGAAGGGTTTGGAAGAGGTTGATTTGGTGCAACAGCTTCACTTGAAGAAGATAAGTTGGCATTGAGTTGATTTCCACCAACATGTGTAGTTAATGGAAGTTGGGTGTTTGAGGAGGGCAACTGTTGACTAGACTGCTCTATACTATTTGAATGAAGAAGCCATAGTCAACTACCACCAACTAAGATAAACTAAGAAGACAAAGTTTGAATTGAATCATATGTTCCACTCTTAGGGATTACCTTGGACCTATATAGCTCAACTTAAGATTATAATCTAACTCGAGCATACATAACACCTAATTAATCAGTGGCTATCTAAGAGTCATAAAAGAACAACAAATTGCATAATAATAGGGGAATTTATCATCATTAGCCAAATGCATGTTATCATTAATCAGAGAAGAAGAGGGGAATTTATATAGCATTCTCAGTTATTGCATCATTGATATCTCAAACAATAGTCATAAACAACAACAACCAGCAATACATCATTTATATCCCAAATAAAATCCACAAACAACAGCAACCATCATTATATACAAGGGTACCATTAAGAATTAACTCTATGATTTCAGGTAAAATATTCACATCATTAATCAAAGAGAATAAGAGGGAGAAGAAATCAGGTCTGGGTACACAGTGAGGATAATAAAAGTATACATGATCAATCCAAGAGAAGAGGGAGAAGATAACAATCAACCACGTCCCACCCAACAAAATCACAAACAACAGCAACTAGCAATAAATACAAGTCTAGCATCAAGAATTAACTCTATGATTTCAGGTAAAATATTCACATAATTAATCAAAGAGAATAAGATGGAGAAGAAATCAAGTCTCGGTACACAGTCAGGACAATAAAAGTATACATGATCAATCCAAGAGAAGAAGGAAAAGATAACAGTCAACCACATCCCACCTAACAAAACCATACACAACAACAACCAACAATAGATACAAGTGTAGCATCAAGAATTAACTGTATGATTTCAGGGAAAATATTCACATCATTAATCAAAGAGAAGAAGAGGAAAAACATATTCGTTTAAGGCATCATACAGTCAGGTAGCAAAACTATTGACATCATTAATCAAAGAGAAGAAGAGGGACAAAATAGACATCATTAATTAAAAAACAGAGAGAAGAAGAGGTTAAGTCTCAAAAATATTTTGAAAGGACTCTTAGCATATAAAACATCACTAAATAGTGTTTTAGATACCAGTGTACTATGCAAGGCACTCATTGATTTCAGGTAATGAATAAACATCATCAATCAAAGACCCAAAAGAGGAAGATAATAGTCAACCAACATCTAAGTCATAAGAGCCATAAAGATCACCGCCCAATCAGTTATAGATACAAGTGTAGAATACAACATACTCAATGATTTTAGGTAATAAAATAGACATCATTAATCAAAGAGCAAAGAGAAGAAGAAGTTAAGTCTGAAAATCAGTAAAAAAAAAACGGTTTGAAAAAGACACAAAACCATCAAAACGCAAAAAAAAAAAAAAGGAACCATATAACATAAGATCATACACTCAATGATATCATGTAACAAAAAACACATCATTAATCACAAAGCAGAGACAAGAAAAGGTTAAGTTTGAAAATTAGTGGAAGAGGTTTGAAAAAGACACAAAAACTATCAGAATTCAAAAAACAAGAACCATATATAAGATCATACACTCAATGATTTCAGATAACAAAAGAGACATCATTAGTCACACAACAGAGACAAGAAATGGTTAAGTTTGAAAATTAGTAGATGAGATTTGAAAAAGACAAAAAAAAAACTATAAGAATTCAAAAAACAAGAACCATATTGCACAAGATCATACACTCAATGATTTTAGGTAACAAAAGACACATCATTAATCACAGAGAAGAGATAAGAAAAGGTTAAGCTTGAAAATCAGTAGAACATATTTGAAAAAAACATAAAAACTATCAGAATTCAAAAAATAAGAACCATATAGCACAAGATCATACACTCAATGATTTCATGTAACAAAAGGGCATCATTAATCATAGAGCAGAGACAAGAAAAAGTAAAGTCTGAAAATCAGTAGAAGAGGTTTTAAAAAGATAGAAAAACCATCAGAATCCAAAAAACAAGAACCATAGAGCATAAGGTGACAAACTCAACAATTTTAGGTAACAAAAGAGGCATCATTAATCAAAGACCAAAGACAAGAAAAGGTTAAGTCTGAAAATGAGTAGGAGAGGTTTGAAAAAGACACAAAAACCATTAGAATGAAAAAGACATGAACCATATAGCACAAGATCATACATTCAATGATTTCAAGTAACAAAAGAGACACCATTAATCATATAGCGGAGACAAGAAAAGGTTAAGTCTAAAAATCAGTAAAAGTGGTTTGAAAATGAAACAAAAACAATCAGAATTCAAGAAACAGGAACCATATAGCACAAGATCATACACTCAACGATTTCAGGAAATAAAACTGGCATCATTAACCACAGAGAAGAGACAAGAAAATGTTAAGTTTGAAAATTAGTAGAAGAGGTTTGAAAGGACATAAAAACTATCAGAATTAAAAAACAGGAACCATATAGCACAAGATCATTCACTCAATGATTTCAGCTAAAAAAAGAGACAACATTAATCACAGAGCACAGACAAGAATGGGTTAAGTTTGAAAAATCAGTAGAAGAGGTTTAAAAAGGACGCAAAAACCATCACAATTTTAAAAACCCGAACCATTTAGCACAAGATCATACACTCAATGATTTCAAGTAACAAAAGAGGAATCGTTAATTACAGAGTATAGAAAAGAAAAGGTCAAGTTTGAATATCTATAGAAGAGGTTTGAAAAAGATACAAAAAAACATCAGAATTCTAAAAAACAAGAACTATACAGCATAAGTTGATACACTCAATGATTTCAGGTAACAAAAAGGCATCATTAATCAAAGACCAAAGACAAGAAAAGGTTATGTATGAAAATCAGTAGAAGAGGTTTGAAAAAGACACAAAGACCATTAGAATGCAAAAAACAGGAACCATATAGCACAAGCTTATACACTTCATGGTTTCAAGAAACAAAAGAGGCATAATTAATCAAAGAGCAAAGACAAGATAATTTTAAGTCTTAAAATCAGTAAAAGATGGTTTAAAAAGACACAAAAACCATCAGAATGCAAAAAATTAAGAAGCATAAAGCACAAGCTCATACATTCTATGATTTTAGGTAACAAAAGAGGAATCATTAATCATAGAGCAGGGACAAGAAAAGGTTATGTCTTAAAATCAGTAAAAAAAAAAGGTTTGAAAAAGACCCAAATATCAAAATGAAAAAAAAAAAAGGAACCATATAGCATAAGGTCATATACACAATGATTTAAGGTAACAAAAGAGACATCATTAACCACAAAGCAAAGAAAAGAAAAGGTTAAGTCTAAAAATCAGTGGAAGAGGTTTGAACAAAACACAAAAACTATCATAATTAAAAAAACAAGAACCATATAACATAGGATCATACACTCAAGGATTTCAAGTAACAAAAGAGGCATCATTAATCACAACAGAGACAAGAAAAGGTTAGGTCTGGAAATCCATAGAAGAGGTTTGAAAAAGACACCAAAACCATCAAAATTCCAAAAACAAGAACCATACAGCACAAGCTGATACACTCAATGATTTTAGGTAACAAAAGAGACATCATTAATCAAAGACAAAAGACAAGAAAATGTTAAGCCTGAAAATCAGTAGAAGATGTTGGAAAAAGACACAAAAACTATCAGAATTCCAAAAACAGGAACCATATAGTACAAGATCATACACTTAATGATTTCAGGTAAAAAAAAAAAGATGCATCATTAATGGAAGAGAAGAGATAAAAAAATGTTAAATTTGAAAATTAGTAGATGAGGTTTGAAAAAGACACAAAAACCATCAGAATGCAAAAAACAGGAACCATATAGCACAAGCTGGTACACTTAATGATTTCAAGTAACAAAAGAGACATAATTAATCAAAGACCAAAGACAAGAAAAGGTTAAGTATGAAAATCAGTAGAAGAGGTTTGAAAAAGGCACAAAACCATCAGAATGCAAAAAAAAAAATAGGAATCATATAGCACAAGATCATACACTTAATGATTTCAAGTAACAAAAGAGGCATCATTAATCAAAGACCAAACACAAGAAAAAGTTATGTCTGAAAGTCGGTAGGAGAGGTTTGAAAAAGACACAAAAACCACGAGAATGAAAAAAAAAGGAACCATATAGCACAAGATCATACATTCAATGATTTCAGGTAACAAAAGAGACATCATTAATCACAAAGCAGAGGCAAGAAAAGGTTAAGTCTGAAAATCAGTAGAAGAGGTTTGAAAAAGACCCAAAAACCATCCGAATGCAAAAAAGAGGGACCATATAGCACAAGCCAATACAATCAATGATTTTAGGTAACAAAAGAGACACCATTAATCAAAGACCAAAGAAAAGAAAACGTTAAGAATGAAAATCAGTAGAAGAGGTTCGAAAAAGACACAAAAACTATCAGAATTTGAAAAATAGAAACCATATAGCACAAGATCATACACTCAATGATTTCAGGTAATAAAATAGGCATTATTAATCACAGAGAAAAGACAAGAAAAGGTTAAGTCTTAAAATCAATAGAAAAAGTTTGAAAAAGATAAAAAAAAACTATCAAAATTCAAAAACAAGAATAATATAGTACAAGATCATACACTCAACGATTTTTTGTAACAAAAGAGGCATTAGTGATCATAGAGAAAAGACAAGAAAAGGTTGAGTCTAAAAATCAATAGAAAAGGTTTGAAAAAGATACAAAAATCATCAGAATGCAAAAAAAAAAATCATATAGCACAAGCTGATAGACTTAATGATTTCCGGTAATAAAAGTGACATCAATAATCAAAGACCAAAGACAAGAAAATGTTAAGTCTAAAAATCAATAGAAGAGGTTTAAAAAAGACACAAAAACTATCAGAATTCAAAAAATGGGAAATATATAGCACAAGATCATACACTCAATGATTTCAGGTAACCAAAGAGGAATCATTAATCATAAAGCAAAGACAAGAAAAGGTTAAGTCTTAAAATCAGTACAAAAGGCTTGGAAAAGACATAGAAACCATTAGACTGCAAAAAAAGGAACCATATAGCACAAGCTGATACACTCAATGATTTTAAGTGACAAAAGAGACATCATTAATCAAAGACCAAAGGCAAGAAAAGGTTAAGTCTGAAAATCAGTAGAAAAGATTTGAAGAAGACACAAAAACTATCAAAATTCAAAAAACAGGAACCATATAGCACAATATCATACACTCAATGATTTCAGATAATAAAAGAGGCATCATTAATCGTAGAGCAGGGACAAGAAAATGTTATGTTTGAAAATCAGTAGAAGAGGTTTAAGAAAGATACAAAATCTTTTAAAAATTCAAAAAATAGGAACCATATATCACAAGATCATACACTCAATGATTTCAGGTAACAAAAAGAGGCATCATTAATCACAGAGGAAAGACAAGAAAAGGTTAAATCTGAAAATCATAGAAGAGATTTGAAAAAGACACAAAAACCATGAGAATGCAAAAAATAGGAACCATATAACACAAGCTGATACACTCAATGATTTCAGGTAACAAAAGAGATATCATTAATTAAATACCAAAGATAAGAAAAAGTTAAGTCTCCAAAACATTGTCAATATCTAAAATATGATTCAATATCTAAAACATTTTCAAAATATCAAAATTTATATATTCATGGTTATTGAAAAAAGCTTAATACCTTATCTTTGTAAAGAAAGGGTCAACTGTAAGTCTAGAACAAACATGCATTCAGGCTCAGGGATAGTGATTAACCAATAACCATGGAGGAGTGTAGGTCACATGCAAAGTTGAAACTTGAAACAAATATAGAATAAAAATATTTAAATTCATATAAATAACTAAACATTACTCAAAGTATCAATAGTAAAACTAATAAAATATAATATTATTACCTTGTCTAGTTGTCTTTATCAGGTTCATGAAGGCTTTTAACAGAGGAAGAAGGAGCCAATTTCTGAAAAATTCAGAACCCTAATCTCAAACCCTAGTAAAGAGGCAAACAAACAAACACCAAAACAACCTGAACTAAACAAACAACGGACAAACCAAGAATGAGAAGATTGAAAACACTAGCAAAGAACTTACAAGTTAAAATGGGTTTGGTGGAGTGGAGCCTGTTAAACATTCACAATGAAAGGGAAAATGTAAACCCTAACAGAGAGGCAAAGACAAACTAGAGGAGAAGAGAAGAGGACAAAGATCAAGAGCAGCACATTAGAGATCGAGCTCTCAAGGTCAAGAAGGCCAAAACTGATTGAAGCAAAATTAAGGTTCTCTTACTCTAAATGAATTGGGCCACCAAAGAGACTAGCCCAACTACAAGTCTACCCTCAGACTTTTATATTACTATCAGGTCGGTTTGGATAATATATCACTGACCCAAAACCACCCAATCCTATCCATTTTTACCTATTTTTTCACACCCACCCACCCAAATTTAGTCCGACCCAATGCAACCTTTTTTCTACACCTTCAGTTAAGTCGAGTTTGGTCAGACTTGCATATTTTCCTACTCCTATTTTCATCTATCAAAGATAACAATCGTCTTAAAATTTTATTTTAAATGGATATAACAAATCCGCCACTATTTTAAGAGTTACAATTGATGGAAGGTGTAAAGAAACAAAAAATATATATTTTCTTGATGCATGAGAATGAAAAACCGTAAAATATTTGTTCGATCATCATTTTTAATGCTACAATTTCTTTTTTTTGTTATTTTAAAATAGTTATAATTATGTTTTTTTTTAAAAAACTTTTTAAAATAGCACCTCAAAACAAAAATATGATTTTTTAGAAAACCTAAATAAGCAAGAATTTTTTTTTCAAAAGTATTAATTAAAATATTAAAATATTTTTTTTATAAAAAAAACTGAAAGAAATTGACTCTAAATCCTTTTGAAGATCCATCTCTATGCACTTTAACCTAATTTTCTTCATTTACACACCAGATTTCAAAGTATATATTATGGAACACATTCGTGTACTAAAATTTGGACCAGTTCGTACGCACCAAAAAGAAGAAAACATCTTATTCCTTTTGGGTTGGAATTTCATTCGTACTTTTTCTAATCTTAGTTTAATTAATTCTATAATAGTTATTATAGTTGCGTATTTAAGTATGTTACCTAACTTCTCTTCTCTTCTTTGTGTTTAATAAAACTTGTTCTCTATAAAATTATTTTCTAAAATCGACTATTACCTACCATGGTTCGGGTACCTACTAATTTTGGTCGATATTTTCTTTCACATACCTATTGTCATTCTAATTTGATTTCAATAATTTGTAGGCAAATTTTATTAGTACCTTTATATTTAAAAGAATATTAATATTTATTTTATATGGAATAATAGATAATAAATAAATATTTATAATAATCATCTTATAAATTATATAAAATTAAAGATATAGTTTATTATTTAGAGTGGTAATATTTTTAAATTTTATATAATCTTATGATAATTTTATAATTATAGTTTTTAAATATTTAATAATTAAAATTTATATTTTACAATTATATCAAATTATATTTTATTGAATATTTTCAAATTTTATTTATTTCGTTTGTATTTTTAAGATAATTTATTATTTTCAAATTTTTAAGTTTTTTTTTGCCAAATGTTAATTTTTTATGAAAAAATTTATATATAACTATTATTTATAATTAGGAAATAGTTTTTATTGTGTGAAATTTTTAATAAATTTTTTCGTTATAATTTTTAAATATTATAATATCTTTTTAATATTAATTTTAATTTGTGATCGCATTGTATTATTATTCTAATATTATTTTTATAAAATTATCAAAATAATCCATAGTCCATAAATTAACACATTTTATCTTATATTTTAGCTCTTTATTTTGTAATTTACGCAGAAGTAGAAAATTTTAAACGTTAATTCATATGGTTCTTTATGAAATTTATTCATATTTAAATAAATATTTTTAATATTTTTTAAAATTATATCTCTAATTTTTTCTCTTTAAAATGTTAGTTCTCCCTCTAAATATTATTTTTCTCTCGTTAAATTTTATTTCTCTACAATATCTTTTTCTTTTTAGGTTTTCTCTATTTAATTTTTTTTCTTTCCTTAAATATTTTCTATGTTTCTTAATTTTTTTCTGAATGTTCTTATCTTTCTAAATATTTTATCTCTTTCTTCTTTTAAAACTTATTTTTTACTTTTAAATTATTTTTTACTCAATTCCTTTTTTCTCTCTCTGTTTCTTTAAATTCTGTTTCCATTTTTTTTTTATCTTTCTAAAATATTTTCCCTAAATCTCTTTCAGTTCTTTTCATTCTGTAAATATTTTTACCTCTATCGCTAGT
This sequence comes from Canavalia gladiata, assembly GCA_037954105.1. Taxonomy (NCBI): domain Eukaryota; kingdom Viridiplantae; phylum Streptophyta; class Magnoliopsida; order Fabales; family Fabaceae; genus Canavalia; species Canavalia gladiata. The sequence goes on from CM075663.1 coordinate 34,970,055, forward strand.
ATTTTTTTTCTCTAATTTATTTTTTGTCTCTTTAAATTCTCTCATTATTTGTAAATTTTTTATCTTTAATTGAATTCAAGAAAGGAAAAGAAAGTAAATACAAAAAAATTATAAAAAAAGATAAAAATAATTAGAAAGAAAAAATAATAGAAAGGATTTTATAAATAAAGATAGATGAAGAAATTAAATTTTTTTAAAAAAAGAAATTTTTAAAAAGTTAGAGAGTTTATAAAGACGGGGAAAGAAAGAGATTTTGAAGTAAAGAAAATTTTGGAAGATTAAAGAAGTTGAGAAATAAGTTTTAGAGGGAGAAAATCTAAAGAAAAAGAATAAACAAAAATTTAAAGAGATAAGAAATAAATTTTTAGAGAAAAAGATGAAAATAGAGAGAGTTTAAAGAGAAAGAAAAAAAATAAATGGGCTAATTAGATTATAAAATGAATCTAGCTAACTTATTTTAATATTAATAAGTTTTCTTTTAATTTTAAACTCGTGAATTGATTTTAATTCATAAAATTGATTGAATTTTTTTTATAGGTGACTCGTTTGGTGATTGTTTTGATTTTAACACATAAAATAGAGATGAGTTAGATTAAATAAACTTGTCCTTTGTACAACTCTAATGATATTAATTAAAGTTATTCAATTATTCTATAAAGTAGACTAGCTCATTGATTGAATTTGACTTACTATTTAAATATTAACATTTTTTTAATAAAAAATTGAACTTATGAACTTTTTATTCCATAGACGTTTTATGTATACACTTTTTATCTTATAAACTATTATGACTCTAATTCATTGATTTAAGGTTGGATGGTGACAAATGAACATATTTGCTAATTCTAATTTTTTATAATAACATATTTTTTAGTATTTTATAATAAAATAATTACTTTATAATAAATTTATAAAATATTAATTTTATCTAAATTTTCATTAAAAACATTTTTATTTTATTTAAATGAAAATAGTAATTATTATAGCTTTATAATAATAATTGTTATTCTAGTATGTTGTGAAAATATTTTCTTTTAATTTTTAATAATTTCTGTGCAATCATATTTTTTATATAGTAAAATATATTTATTTCTGATTTTTAAGATAATAATAAATTTTTAAAGAAATTATGACTTTAAATTTTTATACTAAAATTATTTAACTATAAATTATACTAAACTTATTTTTGACTACTTCTTTTAAAATTTATAATGTTATTTTATTATTATTTTTATATATTTTTGTTATTATTTTAGGTTTAAATAAATTTTTTTATCATATTTTATTTTTTAATGTTAAAACTTTATTTTATATTATTATAATATTTTATATTTATTATAATTTTAATAATTTTTTCATAATTTTTTTAATATTGTGAATTTTTATATTATTTTAGTTTAATATTTTATTTTTAGTTAATATATTATGATAGATTGAAAACTAGGTAGATAATTATACTAATTTAAATGTAGATAGATCTATATATAATAAAAATTTATAGAATAAATTTAAGATGTTGATGTCTGAAAATTATCTATATAAATTATTATATAAATAAAAATTTTAGAAAGATATATATTAAAATTTATATATATATATATAATATTAATTGTGCCATGTTAAAAAAAATCTATACTCGATCAAATATAAAAATATCATATTTACTAAATAAAAATTTTAGAAAGATATATATTAAAATTTTTAAATATATATTTTAAAGATTAATTGTGCCATGTTAAAAAAAAAAAAACCTATACTCGATCAAATATAAAAATATCAGAGTTACCACCTAATTTGCATTTGAAACAAAATCAATAAAATAAAACAAAAAATGGCCAATCAATAAAACCTAAACCAAAAGTTGAAAGCATAATGATCTAGTTGAGCTTTGGAAGCCGGTTAAATTAGTTTTTAAGTCAATGATGTGTGTAGAAAATGACGGTGTTAGATCTAACTATACAATTACTACAACACTAAAATTAGTGAATATTTAATAAAATAATAATATATATGAAAAAGGTTTATTTGATGATGCAGAAGGTAATCCCTTTTATAAGATTCAAATGTGAGTAAGACATCACTATAATATTAGAATGCATTCATAAGATAATTTCAATGTTTTAGTATGATATGTATTTTTTGAACTATTTAATCGTCAAACATTTTGGTGGAAGCTTTTGATATAAAAGGTATCCACTAGTAACTAAAATTTTGTCTATATGTATAGGAGCTCTGTGTAGGAGCTATCATAAGATGTAAGTTAAGTGATTTTTTTCTTTATATAAAATTGTATGTATTTTATGTGAAGAATAATACTGCTCGAATTAAATAAAATAATTATAGATAATAAAACTTGATTTTTAAATATTTAGTATAATTATATACTTAAAATTTTTAAACTTAAAATCATTGATTAAGATAAATCAACTCTACTGAATTTTCATGCCAAGTTATTTAATTAGCCTCAAAATGGCTCCTCAACCAAATGGATTAGAACTGTATAACAATAGTAAATTAGATTCTATTGCATTGGATTTGGACATATAGGTTCACAATATATAATATTATCCTTTTCCATTAACGGAAATGTTTATTTTGAAGAGACAAATAGATAGAAAATATGTGTAGATTAGATGAAAAGTTCTTCCAAATATGTAAAATATAAGCTGTTGGATTATTTTTTTAAAAGTTACCAATTATCTGATTAGAATGTAAAAAGATGTATATATACTTTTGAAATGTTCAAAAATAAAATCATTATTATAGATAATAGTATAAAAAAATAGAGAAAATTTTACTCTTCTACCATTTATGATGAGTTTGTCACACTTATGAGCCAACCATTGTTATAGAAAAAAAAAAGTAAATGTACAAATGTTGGATTAATTGCTCTATGAAAGGATTAGTAAAAGGTTGAAGAAAATATTAGAAAATAAAAGGAAATTGTTGGCAATTTTGATGTGACAAAAGCTTCACCTTATGAAAAACAATAAGAAACATCCAATGAGGAAGTCGCATTTGAGTGTCTTTGTATGAGAGGTAGGCACAATGAGGGGACATCTATTTTTGGTACAAGTGAGGATGACATCTTGACTATGCAATTCTCAACCACAACAGTGAAAACAATAATGCCACTAAGATAACGACACCAATCTTCATTTCATATTGCAATGTGCCTAATATAGTAGAATTTGATTTTCCGTAATGATAGGAGATTTGCTTACTCAATTTTTAATCATTAGTTTTATTTAATTAATTTTAAGGATTTATAAGATATGATACACATTTTTAAGACTGCTATTCAAAAATTACCTGAAATATTATGAAATTAAAAGGTTTCCTAAACATTTGATTTGAATCATTTTTAAAATTAAAATTATGATTCATAGATGAAGAAAGCCTACTATGTTTGAAAGATTTGAATAGTTTAAATTTTTAAAATAAATTATGACTAATTAAAAAATAATAACAACTTTCAACAACCTAACTTTTGATACGTGTTAATCTAGGCGATGATAATATAATATTGTAATACAATCATCATCATCATCTTATTGTTATTAGCATGCGATGATGGTACCAAAAATAAGATTATGTTGACCAAAATGTGAATATAGCATCCAAGAAAATGAATAAATCCAAGTGAGTATGTGTGAGGCAGTGGGCAAAGCAAGAGAGGTAGGAAATTGAACTGTGATTAGGCACTATGCCACTACTCACTCCATTGTGGTCTATAAGAGAAATCATTACAACTATGACTTAACACATGAACCATAGTGAGATGCAAAATTCAGCTACAGTATCATAAATATTTTTAAATTTAAATTAAAGTTTTATTTTTATTGTATGAGATTTTAATTTTGATTGAGAAATCAAATAAGGTTTAAAAACAAATTGAAAAAATTATAAATTTTAAAAGTTGTAATTTTTTTAGTTTGATTTGCAGTTTTTTTATACAAAATTGAATCAACATGCAATTATATATGTATTTAAATTTAATATTATATTTTAAAATAAAATAAAAATTATAGATTATGAATCTTATTTATTATGTGTTTTACTAATCAAATTAATTAGTAAATATTTTTTATAATCTTGGATGATTTTTTTTAATTGAACCAAATAGTACAAAAAAAAATCACTAAATTTATCAAAATCATATATAATAACATAGCTAGGTTTGATTGTTAAAAAATGCTGAAAATTGAATTTAAATTTTTCAAAAAAATTGATGGATGATTCCCATATTGGCAGGCCCAGCAAGAATGGCGGGGATAGTGAAGGAATGAACATGTGGTGTCTGTGTGAATCCACACCGTTTATAGTTAACCTGTCAACAAAAAGTTTCAAATAGAAATGATAGTAACAATGCATAAGTCCACTGCATAAAATAAGATGGTGGATTGCCAGAACTCTACACAGAAACAACCACAATTCACAATTCACAGACACTAACATCAACAACTACTTCATGCCACTTATGCTGTAAAGTCCTTCATTTAACACAACGTAATACCGTTGACCCTTCTTCAACTTTCATGCTTTCATCAATCAATTTATGCCTTTTTCTTTCTCTCTCTATCTCTATACCTGTAAGCTAGGTCTTTCTATTCATTGCTTTCATGTGTCTATTTAATTTTTCTTTGTAACCAAACGCCTTATTATTTCACAATTTCCTTCTGCTTTATTCACCGCCAAGCATTTTTTTTTCTCTTCCTTTCACTACACGCTATTGTTAATCTTAATCTTAATTTCTTTTTTTTTTTTGTTCTTTTTATCTATGTCATCTTTTGGTTTGTCTTGAACCTCTCAATTGTTCTGTGTTCATATTTTGTTTTGTTTTATCTGGTTAATCTTTGTGGTCTAACAAAGCCAGTGTTTTTTGGTTTTGCCTAAGAGAAATTTGATGGCATTGGAGTGGAGTTTTTGTTTCATTATTATGCTATTGTTTTGCTTTAGCATTGTCCTTGTAAATTCGGTTAATGAAGAGGGTTTGACTCTTTTGAGATTCAAAGGTTCCCTTCTTGATCCAAACAACAATCTCTATAACTGGAATGCTTCTGATTTGACTCCTTGTTATTGGACTGGTGTGTCTTGCACTGGTTCAATGGTTACTTCTGTGAAACTTTACCAACTTAATCTCTCTGGTTCTTTATCTCCTACCATATGTAACCTTCCAAGGCTACTTGAGTTGAATCTGTCAAAAAATTTCATCTCTGGTCCCATTCCTGAAGGTTTTGTTGATTGTGGCGATTTGGAGATTTTGGACCTTTGTACAAATAGGCTTCATGGGCCACTTCTGACTCCTATTTGGAAAATCACAGCACTTGGAAAGCTTTACCTTTGTGAAAATTATTTTTATGGTGAAGTGACTGAAGAGCTTGGGAATTTGGTGTTACTTGAGGAGTTAGTCATTTATAGCAATAATTTAACTGGGAGAATTCCCACATCAATCAGAAATTTGAAGCAGCTTAGAGTTATAAGGGCTGGTTTAAATGCTCTTTCAGGGCCAATTCCTGCGGAAATTAGTGAGTGTGAGAGCTTGGAGATATTTGGTTTGGCACAGAATCAGCTAGAAGGTTCCATTCCAAAGGAGCTTCAAAGGCTTCAGAACCTCACCACTATGCTTCTTTGGCAAAACTCTTTATCTGGGGTGATTCCTCCTGAGATTGGAAACATTAGTAGCTTGGAACTGCTTGCTTTGCATCAAAATTCATTGAGTGGTGGTGTCCCAAAGGAACTGGGAAAGCTATCCCAGTTGAAGAGATTGTACATGTACACCAACCAGTTGAATGGAACAATTCCACCAGAACTAGGGAACTGCACAAATGCTATTGAGATAGACCTATCTGAAAACCATTTGGTTGGGATCATTCCCAAAGAGTTGGGTAAGATCTCTAATCTTAGCTTGCTCCATCTATTTGAAAACAATCTTCAGGGTCATATTCCAAGGGAGCTTGGTGAATTGAGGATGCTAAGAAATTTAGACCTGTCATTGAATAACTTAACAGGTACAATTCCACTTGAGTTTCAAAACCTTACATACATGGAAGATTTGCAGCTATTTGACAACCAACTTGAGGGTGTGATTCCTCCTCATCTTGGAGCTGTTAGAAACCTTACTATTCTTGATATATCTGCAAATAACCTTGTTGGTATGATACCTGTCCATCTTTGTGAATATCAAAAGCTTCAATTCCTGAGCCTTGGGTCAAATAGGTTGTTTGGAAACATTCCTTATAGCCTCAAAACTTGCAAATCTCTTGTGCAGCTAATGCTGGGGGACAACCTGTTAACAGGAAGCTTACCTGTTGAATTGTATGAACTTCACAATCTCACTGCACTTGAACTTTATCAGAACCGCTTCTCCGGTCTAATAAACCCAGGGATAGGCCAACTCATGAATCTAGAGAGGCTTCTCTTGTCAGATAACAATTTTGCAGGCTTTCTACCTCCTGAGATTGGAAACTTGGCACACCTTGTCACTTTCAATGTTTCCTCTAACCGGTTCAGTGGAAGCATTCCTCATGAGTTGGGAAACTGTGTGAAACTTCAGAGGCTTGATCTTAGCAGGAACCAGTTCACTGGCAGGCTTCCAACTGAAATTGGCAACCTGGTGAACTTGGAGCTGTTAAAAGTCTCTGATAACAAACTCTCAGGAGAAATACCAGGCACTTTGGGGGATCTTATTCGTCTCACAGATCTTGAACTAGGTGGCAACCAGTTCTCAGGAAGCATCTCTTTTCATTTGGGAAGACTTGCAGCTCTTCAGATTGCACTTAACCTGAGCCACAACAATCTTTCTGGCACAGTCCCTGATAGCCTTGGGAATCTACAAATGCTAGAATCCCTTTATCTAAATGACAATCAACTTGTTGGTGAGATTCCTTCATTAATTGGTGACCTTCCCAGTCTTTTAGTATGCAATGTATCTAACAACAAGCTGGTAGGAACTGTCCCAGACACCACCACATTTAGAAAGATGGATTTCACAAACTTTGTGGGGAACAACGGATTATGCCGTGTAGGTACTAATCACTGCCATCCAACTGTATCCTCCTCTCATGCTGCAAAACCAAGCTGGATCAGAAATGGTTCATCAAGGGAAAAGATAGTGAGCATTGTTTCTGGGGTGGTTGGACTAGTTTCTCTTGTTTTCATTGTGTGTATTTGTTCAGCCATGAGGCGCCGTAGTCCTGCTGCTTTTGTTTCACTTGAAGGGCAAACAAAGACTCACGTTCTTGATAACTATTACTTTCCTAAAGAAGGGTTTACATACCAAGATCTCTTGGAGGCCACTGGCAATTTTTCAGAAGCTACAGTTATAGGAAGAGGAGCTTGTGGCACTGTCTACAAGGCTGTTATGAATGATGGTGAAGTGATTGCTGTTAAGAAGCTGAATTCACGCGGGGAAGGAGCAAATGTTGATAGAAGCTTCCTCGCTGAGATTTCAACCCTTGGAAAGATCAGGCACAGGAACATTGTGAAGTTGCATGGATTTTGTTACCATGAAGATTCCAATCTTCTCTTGTATGAGTACATGGAAAATGGAAGCCTTGGGGAACAGCTTCATTCAAGTACAAGTACTTGTGCATTGGATTGGGATAGTAGATATAAAATTGCTCTGGGAGCAGCTGAAGGCTTGTGCTATCTTCATTATGACTGTAAACCTCAAATCATCCATCGTGATATTAAGTCAAACAACATTTTACTTGATGAGGTGTTTCAGGCTCATGTTGGAGACTTTGGCTTGGCAAAGTTGATAGATTTTTCCTACTCAAAATCCATGTCTGCTGTGGCTGGTTCATATGGTTACATTGCCCCAGGTAAGAATAAGTTCACCACATTGGTTCACTAATTGTAGTTCTTCTTGTTAGAAATAGTTCAGTCCCTTTTAATCCTTTGTTATGATTTCTTTCCAATACTTATTGTTATCAAATGTGACATTGCTTTTGATCAATGAGTTATAGTCATTGTAATCCTTTAATATGTGCGCGCACACACACACACACACAAAAAGAGAAGAAAAGAAAGTGATCTTTTGATCAATGAATTATAGTCATTGTAATCCTTCTGTTTTTTTCTTATGGTTGATTGATTATTTTTTCAGAATATGCTTACACCATGAAGGTGACTGAGAAATGTGACATCTATAGCTTTGGGGTGGTTTTGTTGGAATTAGTTACTGGGAGATCACCTGTTCAACCATTGGAACAGGGTGGTGATTTAGTGACATATGTGAGAAGATCAATTCAAGCATCAGTGCCAACATCTGAATTATTTGACAAACGGTTGAATCTGAGTGTACAGAAAACGGTTGAAGAGATGTCTCTTATTCTCAAAATTGCTTTGTTCTGCACCAGCACATCTCCACTTAATAGGCCTACAATGAGAGAGGTCATTGCAATGTTGATTGATGCTAGGGAATATGTTAGCAACTCACCAACCTCTCCTACATCAGAATCTCCTCTGGATGAGGATGAATGTGCTTCTTCCAATGGTTAGAAAGCTTTAATTTAAAATACTTTCTTTTTGGTAATTGATACTAATTGTAAGCATCTGTCATTTTAATCTTTGGAAATCTTCACTTCAATTCTTAATTTTACAAACTGATATTTATTTTAATCTTTTTTATACTATACAACAATAAAAAAAATAAAGTGGAAAAAAACTAAAATAAATAGCTTTTTACAAAATTAAGGGTTAAATGAATATTTTATAAAGCCAAATGAAAGTCACAAATGTTAACAATTTTAGGAACTAAAATGAAAGTTTATTCTAACTTTCCACATTATTTGTTTCTTAAAATTTTATGGACTGTTTATAGAGTACATTTCACCTCATACATACAATTTTGAAGATGTTAGTTGAAACATGCAAGAAGCAATACAGGCTTCAAGTTATATATTTTCACTTGGGTTTCAAATTTATACATCTTCAAACTTCTATTTTATTGCAAAATACTATTCATATTTAGAAAAACTAATTGGTTTGTCATGGTTTGTGCAGATGGTGGTCTTGAATTGTAATTTATGAACCTCACTCCCTCCTCCAAGGAGAGTGATTTTGGTACTCATAGTTTCTACATATTTGAATCTTGGACACATGTCCCTGGCTCAAGTGAATAAGTAGTTTTATCTAAAAGAATGTCATAATTTTAGAGAAGAAAATGCAGTGCATTAACCCAAAGATGTAAAGCTACTCTACCTTTAGATGTATGATTCTATTAACATAACAAACCTCACTCTTCTCCTAGACATCCTTTTGTTTGATGTCTATGACAGCGAGTTGAACATACAAAAGAAAGATCGTCCAAATTAGGTTCATTCTAATTTGAATATTAATAATGATGACTATCTTTATTTTGATTTTACACAATTTGGTGAAATATAAATTGTAAAGTTCTTTTTATATCTTATTTTCATAGCCTTATAGAGATTTAAATTTTAGCATTAAAGCTATTTAAAGTGTCTCTCTCTCACACATATATATATTGGGAGTATTTATGTGGAAAAGTTTGTTGTCAATAACATTGTTTCATTTTGAGCTCGGAAAGGGGGTGTTAGACATGAAACGAAGGAATGAGGATGGAAAAGGGAACCAGTGGTTCATCATTAAATGGTTTTTCTTTTCTTTTCTTTTTTTTCTTTACTTTACTTCGAAATCTATGTGGTTAGATAAGAGCATGAAAAATGTATTATATAAGTAACTTTAGAAACTATTTATAAAGTGAGATGTGTTATACTGCATATTTATCAGCCGATAGTTAAAGATTAATCTTTTCAAGATGTAAAAATTATTAAAGTAGGTTTTATTTTTTCTAATAATATTTTTTCTATACACACAAGTAGAATTTGAACCCTTTTAATATACTATATGAATACAATTATCTACCAATTATATTATATATTTATATAATAATTTATAAAATATTTTTTCTCTTTTCTCTATATCATATCATCTGTTATATAACATATTTCTTTCATTAGCAAAAAATAGTTATATAAATTTACAATAAGACAATGTGAAATTATAAATTACCTTTTTATTAGTTATTGTGCATAATTTATGATATAAATAATTTAACGTAGTTAATCCAGCCAATTTTTAATTATATTAATCACATTGATTTAGATTTGTTAGAGGGAAAAAATACTTAAATGATATTATACTGTTTGAATGATCATAAAAAACAACGCTATCAATCAAATTAAGAATATATACTCTCAAAAATTTCTTCAACTAAATAATATTATGAGTATGGTCTCGATATTATAAAATGTTGAAGCAAGTAATTTGTTTTCGCAGATACTCTACGCAATTCTTTCTCCAATAAAAAATGTCAAGTAAATATAATACCATGAATTTTTACGTATGTCCACATGTACTTCTTATATCCGTTATTAAGTAAACAAATCAACACAACAACATCTTATAATAATGGTGTACTCTCTTAGTGATATATAAAAAATAAAAAAAAAGATATGCATATCTGGTTTTCATCTCTTAACTAAATCTCTAAAAAAAATTACAATTCTGCAAGTTCTAGAAACCTAACTCATCTTTATGAAATAATTTAATTAAAAACACAATAAGGTTTATTATCCTATTCAGAAAAATGTTTTGCATGCCAAATTTTAAGCTCATAATTATTGATTCCATTTCATATTTATTCTAATTATGAACACTTTATCAACCTAAATAATAAAAAATTATTTAGCTCAAATTTAATGTTACGTGACTATAATGATGTAAAATATGTCATAAAATAACTTCCTGCAAAATTAAAATAAATAAATAAATAAGTTTAACTAACATGATTTTTTTAACCAATAATTTATCTACTATTTAATAATAACATCATATTTTATCTACGTTTATTTAGTAACTAACTATATAATAAAGTATATTTACGTTACCCTCTATTAAAATATTATTAAAAAATAACAATCTAACAGAAAAATTCATTAACTATACAAAATTAATATTTAATTAAATTATATATTAATATACTATTTTTTTAAGAATAAATTAAATTGTGCACACATTTTAAAAGTAAACAAATAATATAAAAAAATACATAAATGAAATAAGTTGAATTAAATTATTGTTAAACTACTAAGGTTATCATGATAGTAAATACATAAATAAAGTTAATAGTTTTATAAAATATAACTTACATGATCCGCACTAAAATCATATTCAAGCAATGAATATAATTGATAAAAATATTTCTTGATCACTAATATAATATTAAAATAATATAAAATATATAACATCAATTAATTCTTAGACAAAACAAATAAATGTAATAAACTAAATATATTTAGATTATACTTGCTTTAAAATTATTAAAGCAATATAATGAATTAACACAAATATTTTTTATTAAATAAAATAAACCTACATGTTATATTTACATATGCATTCATAATGGAAATACTAAATTTAAACATTATGAAAAAATATATTACTATAGAATAATATTAAAATATTAGTACAACATATATTATATTAAAATATTATAAATATTAATGTTTTTAACTGAAAAGGTAAAAATAATGATAATCTTAATTTGATATATTATTATAAAAACTTACTTTAATACAAGATCACAATATACTCTTTTCTAAAAAAATGATAAAAATGAATTATAACATTGCATAAAAATAAATATAACAGAATATTTTTGTATAAATAATAGGGGTACATCAAAATAGGAATGAAAGAAAAAATAAATACATTTATCTTATCAAAAGAGTTTGTGGTGGGATTGGATTAAAAAAACTTCCACTTAATTCATGTTTAGTTGTAGTTGGAGATGAAGTGAAAATGAAACATGATAAAAATGGTTGAATATCGCTTTTTATAAAGATGGATTCTAAGATGCTCACCAAATTTAGTGACTATTGGTGGTCACATGCTATTTGAATCATTAATTTATTATTATAATAATAAATAATATAGATTTAAAAGAAAAAGTTGTTATTATGTTATAAAAAAATAAACGGTCCAAATTAAATTTAAAGCAAAACATGAATAGTCTATATTTGTGTATACATGACAAGTTTTGTTGTCCTTTTCATTTATTTATTATATGTTCATTTTTTATATATCCCTTATTTTTGAAAATATCCTTTTTTTAAAATAATTTCTTTTTATGCTTTATAAATAATTATAAAATATTTATATTTAAAATAATTATTTAAAAATAGGTTGAACAATTAAAATATTCTATTTCTATTTCTTATATGCTTCTTTAAAAATAAATAATTTTTAACTATTTATTTTAATCTCAGATATAAAAATATAAAAACATTATTTTAGATATAAAATTATTTATTTTATTTTAAATATTTATTTCATAAAAAAATTAGAGAGTCATCCTAAGCTTGATGATGATAGAGAGCCTCTTCTTCTTCCCTGAGAAAGCAAATGGGTAGGATTATGGAGTTATTATAGAGCAATTTGATTCTCTTCATTAAGGGTGCTTCATGGCCTTCGCCATTGAAAAAACATATAGCAACTTTTTCCTTTTTCCGTGGCATTGAATCTGTGAAAAGGCATTGAATGTTGGCCAATGCTATGAAAATGCCGGCCAATCCTATTTCAATAAATTATTTTAAACTAACATTTTTTAGATAATTTTTTTTTAAAAAGTATTAATTAGATAAAAAAAAAGTTAAATTATTATTAAATTTTTTTTATCGTTGATCATAAATAGAAGCTATGTGCTTGCAAATAATCGTTAAAATTAACATAATAACATGGGAAAGAATAGAATTTTTCTTATTTTTAAGGAAAGGAGTAGAATTTTAACTTGAAAAATCTTTGATATTTTTGAAATTCAAACCTTCTGATTTATATCTCAATTGACTTGGATGTTAAAAAAAATCTTAATAGAAAGATGTTAGTATCAAAAAGATTAACTTTATGAAAAATGAAATTAACATATTAATAAGTTAATAAATTTCTTGTATTTGAAATCAAATTAAAGTTAGGATTAAACATAATTGGATTGGTAAAAATTTATTTTAATAAAATAATAATAATAATAATAGTAATATATTATTATTATTATTATTATTATTATTATTATTATTATTATTATTATTATTATTATATGAGTGAGAGATTATCATGATTAGAGAGTCTAAATCTCTTCCTAATGAAAAGAAAGTGTACAACTATCTTATGACTATTCAAAAAGCACATGAATGAAATATAGAAATCACATGGTTGAAAATTATTTTTTTAGATATAAATAGGATTATTTATTTATTTATATTTTTTATTTAATGGTTGATAATTTTTTTTAAAAATAAAATAAAAATAAATTCAATAGCTTATATAAAAAATAAATAGATATATATTATTTTTTATATATGAAAATTTTTTTCTATACATGATTCATTATAGATTTGCATGTTAAATATGGTACTTAAGTATACTGGCACGATGCTGATCTCTTCACTTGCTTAACCCAATATCTCACCAATAACAACCACAACCAATTAATACAATTATAGCCTGTATATATTGTATGAGTATGACTATGGTTACATGTTACAAATTAATAACTTAGCAGGATAATTTATGAATTAAATTTAGATACACTCTCAGTATTAAAAAAAATTATAATATCAACTAATTAAATTAGTTACATGATTTTTAAAATGATTATTGATATAAGTCAACAATTTTTAATTATGTAACAATTAATAAATTTTTATATTGTTAATATATTTTATTTATTTTCTAAATTTATTAACAAACTTATGCTTTTAAAAAGTTACATTATTTGAACATACCTTAGCAAAAATTAAAATTGAAAATGTTACTATATTTTTTTAAACATATTTTTAACATTTTCTATAAATAATCAATATTTATTTACTTTTTAAAAATTATTTAACTTTTTAAAAAGCTGAACAACCACAATAAATGTATTATTAAACTATATATTAAAAAAATGTATTGGTGGCATTCCACAGCTAAAATTAATGTATCTTGCTACAGAGAACCAAAAACATGAAAACACATAAGTACAAAATACATATATTTGATTCATATAAGGAGATGGTTGCTGGGCACCTTCATTTATTTTTTCTTCTCACCATGATGTTCATTTTCATTAAATGTTCAGAGGAAACCTTGGCATATGTGTAGTTGAGCATAAGTAGAGACATGGGAATTGGGTATACCACAAGTTGAAGCATATCTGGACATTCTAGAACTCATAAGAACCAACTATGGTTAAAAGCTTAATAACCATAATCTTATGTTTGAATGAGGTATTTTAAAGAAAAAAATTAATTTTTAAAAGAATTTAAAATTTTAGTAATTAAAATATTTTGTTTGCTTATTTTTTTACAAGAAATTTTAAATTAAAAAATTTTAAAAAAAATATTTTAACCAATTAAAATAAAAAAATTTTAAATTCCTCTAAAATAGATGGAATTTGAAATTTTATCATGTTTCTTTCTCTAATTATTTAATATTTATGTTATTTTATTTTATATTATTCTTTTTTTTATTCTTTCATATTTTTTTTATTCATCTCTCACATAATATTTTTAATATCAGATAATATAATTATATATTTCTATTATTTTAATTATATATATTTGTTAAGTTATTATTCTGATTAAATATGTTATATAATAAAAATATTTATATATTTAAATTTTGTTATAAAAAAAATTAAAATAAATTTATAAATATTTAAATGTAAAATTTTGTATATAATAAAAATTAAATCATTTAATTTAAATAAAAAATTTAAAATTTTAAAATTTAATAAATTTAAATTCTACCATCCAAATAAAAAATTTTAAATATAATAAATTAAAATACCTTTATTTAAAAAAATATTTCTAAAATAAAAATATTTAAATTGAAAGCATTTAAATTTTTAAATATTTTAAATTCTTTGAAATTTTAAAATTTTCCATTCAAATACAAAGTAATAAAATTCTTAAGCATTTGATTGCTGCCACTTTCTTTGCTCCTTCACCTTCTACTAATCTATCAACTTTCTCCTTATCCAAATCCACATTCACAAAAAATTTCACTACCACAATCCTTTTTTCTGTCCAAGAAAGAATTACACTTCTCTCATTGTTTTCCTTGTAAAAAATTTGTGTTTTTTAAAAAATTTTAAATTTCATAATTAATTATTATTATTAATTTTAAATTTTTAATATTTAAAATTAATTATTAAATATTACTTAAATTTTAAGTTTAAATTATGATTTAATTATTTATCTAACCATTGAAGATTTATTGCAACTTTATTTTTTTATGGTTGAAAAATTATTTTAACATTTTTTCTAACCATCACAATTTTTATTACTAACCATTATAATCTTAATTTCTAACAGTTGATTATGTCAACATTTCTTATATCTACTTTTTGTTTTAACCAAGAGTCCACTTTTATTTCACTGCTCAGCTTATGAGACATTCAAAAAACTTCAATTTCAAAAAAAAAATTTATTGAGTGCAAGTTCTTTTATTATTCGTATTAATCTTAATTTTCACTACGGATTATTATAATTTCTTACGTTATTATGTTTTATAAAGAGAAAAACGATATATAAAATCAAGATGATGATACTGATAAAGATAAATATTTAACTATATTGATTAAATTCATAAAATATTTAAGAAATAAAATTTTCAATACATTAAAATAAATATGATGTTAAATAAATTTAATTTATAAAAAATAAACCACAAGTCTATTTATTTTTAAACATGAAAAAGATATTATAACTTGAATTATCCATATCTACATAGTTAAAAATGTTACCAAAGTTAAATTATTACTTTTAACTTGAAAGAATTTAAAAATGCATTTAGAAGAATTTGAAGATACATATAAAAAAAATCTGAATAAACATTTTATATGAAAAAAAATTGTGATTGAAAAACTGGAAAGAAGGTTGACAATTGCAGGAAGTGTAGTGGGGAACAGAGGTTGCTTTAAGGATAGAATTAAAATCTGTTTTGAACTTCTTTAGGGAAAGAGTTAAAAGCTGTTTTGAACTTCTAATATCGTTTGATTAATTACATTCGAATGTAACCGAACCGAATTTCACAGTGAAATCATAGGCTATTGTTAAAACAAATGTTATTTCTTTTTATACAAACATTCCCTTTCAAACTAATCAACTACACAAGATTTAAGGGTGATTATGAATTTATAATTGAAATAGAAAGAACACTGAAAAAATCAACAAATAAGAACTTTGCTTATTATTGTCTCAATTGAAAAGCTACTTTTTGAGAAGACTGAGATGAGCTCATTGATTTTTGAGAAGACTGAGATGAGCTCATTGATTTTTGAGATGCCTGAGTCTTTATCTAACACTGGTGGAAGGAGACACATCCTGCTAACAATAAGTCAAAAATAAGGCTCAATGAAAATGAAAGAGTTAAACAAGGATATAAAATTGCAATTAAAATTTATATTTATAATAAGAATATATTCTGCAGCCATATTTTTATTAGGAGACTATGATGCCAAATCTAAAATAGAACCGAGACAATTTATAGTCCTTTTAGGACAAAATTTAAAGTTGGCAAAGCTAAAACATAATTTTTAGTAGACAGGGCAATGAATATGAGGCTAGCAATCCTGAACTTTTTTATCATGATTCAACCATTGAGGTGGAAATTTTCTAGCTTCAACCACGTTGAAGTTGCATTAATGAAGAATAGTTGTAAGGCTAGCTCGTGCTAAACTTGGGATGTCATTGTTAACTATGGAATCTGGTAGTGCAATAGCAAGTTCTAATTTGCACTTTTGAACAAGAAAACATGGTTTCTCTATTTTACAAACTTTCAGCTCCTCATTCTAATCAGTGACACACAAAGCAAAAGAGAACCACGTAACACTAGAAGCATGTTCTCAAGTGTGAGGTTAAGGCCAGTAACCAAAGCTTACTTTGTAAATTGCATCATAAACAACAATTTACTTGCCAGGAAATGAATATTCTAAGCAAATTTCTAGGAAACCTGCTTCTAGTAAGAGTGATTTTTCCATTAATGATTCCCATGTAAGAAAAGTGGCCTTCTATTAAGAGTAGAACTTAGGCTGACTGTTGCTGAACTCTACCATTACAAATTTGACAATTGAAAGCAGCTACAACTGCCTCAATGGCTTCAGCTCTCTATAGCTGCCCTTGAAGGATCTTAATGCAACAAAACTGCTATTGCGTTTGTGAAATCTTCAAGATATTAAAATTGATTTCATGAATAATGAAAGTCACAGAACTTCGATAGGTATGTCTAACCAATAATTCCATATACATTGAATGAATTAGAATAGTCATAAGATCAAGCAATAATAATATCACTATTCACTACAACTAAGAGGCATTCATCGTGTGGAGCAACGCAACTGGCACAGACAAGGCAAACCAAGAAAAAATAAAAATATATATGGAAAGGAAGGCAAGTACATACCTATGTCTATCAAGGTAGAGCAACGCAACTGGCACAGACAAGGCACACACACACATCATACACACCCCCTGGAATATTGTTTACTCTCAAGAACAATGAGTTTATCTAATGAAATCTTGTTTATAATTATATTGTCCGCTTAAAAGCTCCAATGGCTTTCTTCAGCTCAAATGCAACATGAAATTATCAAAAGATCAAAGATGAGTTATTTCTCTCGTGAACCTGTCCTTCAATTTTTCTCAATAGCAAGGTTAATTCCTGAAGCACAAGAATTTGACTGGCAGTCTCTAAATTATTGTTTTCATCAAATCTGGTAAGTTGGTCCAAAATGTAAAAACGCAGCCAGTCGAGAACTGCATTGCACTGTGAAGAGGGTCTCCATTTGTCTCCAAATTCTAATACTTGATGTATTGGTGGCACCCATTCACACTATAGTATCTGTCTTTCCTGTGGCTTTAACAGATAAAGCAAAACTGCAGCTTTTAAAAACAGGCTAGTGCTTCTTTGAAGCCCCATAAATATTTCTAACTCAGGATGCGAGTTCAGCATAAATTGTTTAATCGCATCCTTCCTTCCTAGTAATTGTGCTAAACTAAGGGAAAGAACACCTCTAGAATAGCTTGAACTACAGTAGGTTGTGTAAGTGCTTCAATGAGAGGATCACCAGCAGAGTTCAACCAAGTTTTGGTAACCACACCAATTGCAAACTCACATCCACCTAGAATATTTGGTGAACATATGATTGCAAAAGCTTCACCGTTGTCTCTTGAAAGAACAGTCAAAGCATTCATGGATCTAAAGCTGCTGTTCTCCAAGCTTTCCTATGGTATGAACCAGCAAGAAAAGCAGTGAAAATAGTCCAACTTTTGTGACACCAGCCATAATTGAGTTTAATCTCGTCAATTTGGCTTGATCATCTTCCAACAGATATCCTCTCTGCTCATTGTCAACAGTAAGAACAGAGATAAGATTTCTAAAATGCAATTCTTCATTTTGAATCAGAAGATTTTCATCTACAAATTGAAGACAGTGAAACTAACCTGAACTTAACGGCATTTGTATTCATCTCCATACAATGTTTCATCACCCTCAACATGAACCTAAAGAAGCTTTCATCAATCATCAGCATTAGAGTCATGTTCAGTTTCTCTTCCAACTTCATATTCGGTGTCACTTCCAACTTCATATTCAGCCTCACTTCCAATTTCATAATCATATTCATATTCATCTTCAACTTCGGAATGTTCTTTTGAGTTGAATGCAAATTTCATCTCTTGGTTAACTAAATGAACAAGGTCCTTCCTGTTGCAAATTTTATAGGCATCTATAATAGCCTTGAACAAAGACTTACTGGTCTCAATATCTCCATATTTTAATTGAGTATGGATCCGTTTCACTCCTTCAAGTATGCCAGCTTTTCCATAACAACCTACCAGATAAATATAAGTTACAAGGTCGGGTTCCACATGCTCATCCCGCATTTTCATATATATATTCATCGCCTTGTCAATATCCCCAGCTGACGTATATGCATAGATTGCCACATTATAGGCAGAGGAATCAAGATCAACCTCAGATTCTAAGAATGTTTTAGCAGATTCAAGTGCCAAAGTATGCATACCAACTAAAGAGTACAAAGTAGTGAAGGCTGTTTGCCAAGCATAAGATTTTCCCTCCTGGTAAGATGACTCTAACTGTGCCACTGCTTCAATAGGAATCCTTCCCTTCTTTAATATAGTGAATAGCACTTTAAAAGTTCCACTAGTTGGTGACAGCTTCTGAGATATCATCTCATGTATTAATTCACCACATTCATAAAATTGCCCATTAGCAGCATAACACACCAGTACCTTATTAAATGAAATGCAATCCCTCAGTAAACCTGACAGTTTCAACTCCTCTGCAATTTCAATGGCTTCATCAATCATGCCTATGTCTCTATAAAGATGCATCATTGTTGCATATGAAATCGCATCAACAAGGCCCATTTCTCTAAAATTTTCAAACGCCAACTTGGCTTCAGATACATAGCCAAGGTCAGCAAAGAGGCCAATCATACTAGTACATGCAACTAAATCAAGACCCCCTTCCAAGTTCTTCATCCGCTCATAGATGGCTCTAGCTCCTTCCAAGTTTCCAACCTTACAGTAGGACTTTAGAAGGGATGTTAAAACAACTAAATTTGCAGATAATCCAGATTCTTCCATCATGTGGACAAATTGAAGTGCCCCTTCAAGACTACCATGTTCTGCAAATCCATTTATTAAAGATCCATACACAACCTCATTCGGTTTTACTCCAGCTCTTACCATTTCCTGGTACACAGTGACTGCATCAGAAAGCTGACCTCGGCGAGCATAACATCCAATGATTGCAGAAAAAGTTTGACAATGTGGCTTAAGCCCCATTTCCTGCATTTCAATCACAAGGTCCCTTGCTTGGTCCACTAAATCAGCACCAGATAACATTTGAATAAGGGAATTATATGTACTATCACTAGGCCAAGTCCCATGATTTTTCATTCCTTTGAAGAGAGAAACAGCTTTGTCGTAAAGTTTTGCTTTGCCATAAGCCTTGATCATAACATTATACTCAATAACATCCCTTTTCTTCCCTGACAATTCCCTTCCCCTATAAAACATATTCTCTGTTTCAGACCAAAGTCCCTTTTCAGCAAAAACATCCATAATTGCAGCACAAATATTCGATGAAAGTTCCTTATTCATTTCAAACTTCCGGAGCAAGTCATTTGCTTTATCAAGAGCACCTTCATTAACATACATCTCAACAATCCCAGGAAGAGAATGCTCATCAACAGAAACAAAAGATTTTTCCATCTCATCAATTAAAGCTTCAACAACTTGAACCATATTCTTCGCACATAGCACGCCAAGAAGAGCTCTGTAAGTCACACGATCCGGAATGAGCCCAACCTCTCTAATCCTTCTATAACAAGAGAGAGCAGCATCAATATTTCCAGCATTAGCATACAAAGACAAAAATATGTTATAAGTTGTTGTATCAGGTGACACACCTTTCTCTTCCATTATACCAAGCAATGATTCAGCTTCTGCCAAATTACCACAACTTCCACAAAGATACATCATAGTATTAAAAGTGCAGGTATCCACCGCCACTCCGGATTTCAACATATCAGCAAACACATCAGCAGCATCCTTCAACCGCCCCGCCTTGCCATACAAATCAATCAAGGTATTATAAGTGGAAGGGAGCTGAGGTTTCTGAGGTGTCACACTCTCCATACTCAACAAAGTCCCATTACCAGAATCAGCTATCCTCCCACCTATCTTAAACAACTCAGTGGAAAGAAAATGCTTGAAACTAATAGACATGGAAGTGGACCCATTAGTACTTAACCCCAAAGAACCCTCTAAATCAAGATCATCCAACTCAATCTTTCCATCACACCAACCCTTGTAAAACCTATGAGCCCTATCAAACTCACCAACATCCTTCAAAACCTTAACAGCAGTACTCATTGTGACCTCATCAGGGAAAAACCCTCTCATCCTCATGTGCTTAATCCACAAAAGCGCTTCTTGCACAAGACCCGCTTTGCCATACACATCAACCAGTATGCTATAAGTGTTGTTTGTGGGCAAAACACCGTTTTTTGCCATGTCAATCCAACACAGCCTCAATTGGTCCCATTGTTGAGCCTTGCCAAGGGCTCTGAGAACCACGTTGTAGTGAATCCCGTTGGGAACATACCCTTCACGCGATTTGAACCACTCAAAAACCCTAACCACACGTTCCCACTTGCTGCTTTGTTCCCTGAGAATAACAGTTATTTCCTTTGGGCCCAGATTCTCATGAAACGAATCAAGGGCTTCTTCCACGTCATTGGTTAAATGCAGTGACTTTAAAATCGAAGGTAAAACGCCACCATAGTTCTTTTTCTTCTTTCTCTTAGCGTTTGCGGGTAAAGATAAAGACTTTGAGTGGGAACAACGAAGAAGGGGACAAACCCACCTTGAGTTGAGTGGTGGCAAGTGACCCCAGAGAAGTTTTGGGGAAACGTTGTTGGTGACAAAGTTAGAAGAAGAGAAGGAAGAAGAAGAAGAAGAAGAAGAAGAAGAAGAAGGTGAAGGAGAAGGAGAAGAAGTTCTTACTGGGAATGAAGCTGTGAACATGTTTGTTGTGGCGGTGAAGTGAAGCGCGAGAGGAAGAAAGAGAAACTACAAAGACAAAAATTCCCAAAGATTTTTTTGTTTGTGGGGTTTTAACCTTGCTCACTGCAATTAGGGTTTAGAGTTCCAATTTCCAAATTTCCAAATTTCCAAATTTCCCTCCTCCTAGTGTGTTAAAAATTAATAATTGAGAATTGAGATGATAAGTGATAACAGAATCTGTAAAAAATTGTTAAAATTTTAATTATTAGTTCTTCAATCATACTCCAACACATACTTTACTTTCATTTGCCAGATTTTGAGAATAAAGTACAGGATTTATTTTTTTAAAACAAAAAATTATTTTTTAATAGTATATAAAACATGTTGTAATAAATAAATAATTATTTTAGAGAAAAAGAAGTTTTAATTTATGATAAATTAAAAAAAATAGATCATAAACACGTTTTTTTATTTATCCAAACATTAAAAAACTTTTTTTCTATTTTAGTGTATAAAATACATGCATTATTAAAAAGATATCGATTATTATCGTCTGCTTAAATGTTTAAAAATAATAAAATTTCAATGAGAAAATATTTATAATATTTTTTATTTTTTAAATAATAAATATTTTTTAAAAATTTTAGATACTTAAAATTAATTTATAATTAAATTTAATATTTTTTATTTAAAAAATTAAACTATTTATTTAAATCTTCTAAATATTAATATTAACAAAGTTTAATATAATTAATAAATAGTTAGACGTCTTTGATATGTTGATCAAGATTTAATTTTTAGTTATGTGTATATAAAAATTTATTAAAAAGTTTAAAATTTATTTTTATGATATAAATATATTTTAATAATTATTTAATTAAATATTTATTCAATAAATTATTATTGTGCAAAGATTTATATTATAAAATTTATTAATAATTATAATAATACCAATAATGATGGTTATAATATGATGATAATAATAAAAATAATAATTTAATAGTAATAATGGTTTAATGATAATAATTATAGTAATAATAAAAATTAATAATTTTTAAAATAAATTTTTTTAATAATTTAGTTTTTTTTTTAAATTTAAATTAGAGCTGTTTTAAAAATATATTAAAATTATTTTAAAATTATTTTTGACGAAATAAATTTTATTTTTAAAATTGATTTAAAAATTAAAAATTTGTAAAACTTTAAACAAGGTTTTCTTTTTTTAATTTTAAAATTTAAGTTAAAATTATTTTTAAAATATAATTTTATTAAATTAATTTAAAAATTAAAAATTATATTTTCTAAATTAATTTAAAAATTTACAACTATCCCGAACGAAAATGAAACGATCAAAATAAAATTATATAAAAGGTATCTATATGTAATGATTTTGAAAGTTTAAATGCACATAAATTTACCTCTATGACATTTAAATATAATTATGAGATAATTTTTTTGAGTGAGTCAACTTAACACGGATATTCATAATCCAATTTAACTATTTAACTCAAAGTTAAATTTAATATGTTCAAATTTTAAGTTTATATGTTTCAAAGATGGATTGAGATTATACTCCAAATCATCCCAACTTGGTTTGATATTCTTAATTTTTAAAATTTATATTTTATTTGATAAGTATGTATGAATAAAAAAAAATTAGCTTGATAAAAAAATTATATGTCAATATTATATTTATATTATCTGTTTTAAAATATATACTATGAAATATATTTTAATTTTAAATTTATAATTTATAATTTTATAATTTAACTATACATAATATTAAAACTAACATATTATACCAACAAATTAAATTAAACTTGTCTTATATCATATATTATGAAATTTTAATTAATTTTAAATAAATTAAATTAAAATCCAAATAATTAATCTTATCAAAATAAATTATGACAAAATCCCAATCCTTTCCACGAACATTCCCACGCTTAATTATTGTACACTTTGGAATCCATAATATAGAATGTGAGCAACTGTTTAGAATCAATGAATCATCTAAAGCATTATGTAGCACAAATCTTATAGTGAAGTAGCCCTCATGTGAGTCTTAATATTGGCCAAGTTGAACCGTGCCTAAACTTTGCTGTACGTTAGACTAGGCCTAATGGAATTGAATTAAAACAAGCAAATTAAGTCAAGTGAAAATTTGAAAGATTAAAACCACACTTTATCCTTAAAAAAATAAAGTACAAATTTAAAGGTTTATGTATTTTTTTTTAATATTAAATTTTTTTGTATTACGGTTACTACATACCTTAAAAAAAATTATTTTATGATTGATGAATATATAATAATAATATATACAAATAACAAAAATATTTTGATTAATGTTTTAACAAAATGAAAGAAAATATTATTTTATGTGAATATAATATTTTAAAATATTATTTTCTAATTTTTAACTATTATAACTACTATAATAACTTAATAGAATTATACAAGTGTGTGCGTTAATTACTTTTAAAAATCATATCTAAATTAATTGTTAAGGTTGACAAGAATTTTGAGTTTAATAGAGTAATGTTAGAAAATTAAAACAAATTTGATTTTGTTTAACTAGTTGGTTCAAGATCTTACCTAACAATCGGTTAATTAGGTTAGCGTATCGAATTAAAAATGTTAAAAAACTAAAAAAAATTGGTTTGGTTTGACCAAATATATTTAAAGATTTAGTAAATTATTTTTTTATATTCTTCATATTACTCATATTTTTTAATTTTATTTATATATTATTTTTTATATGTATGAATTAATTATAAAATAATTATACATTATAATATATTTAATTTTTTAAAATTATATATATATATATATATTAATAAATAAATTTTGTATTAATATATATCCTTACCAAAATACATCAGTTGAACATTTTTAAAACATAGGTAATATAAAATATTGTGACTAAGATTACAAGATAAATACGTACAAAATTAGGTATAAAATTAAGTAATTCTAATTAAACCGATGATCATAATTTTTTTTTTAAAAACTAGTACTTATATATTGTTTGTGATGTGAGAGGTTCTTTATATATTCTTTACATGGGTCATTTCAATTTAAAAAAAATGACAATTCATGTTGTAAACTTTTTAAGAAATTATAGTTATACACAAAAAAATATAATAAAGAAGAAAAGAGTGCGACATTTAATTCAAATAAAAGTAAAAATAAAAACAATATATTAGATCATACTTTCATATAAAAAACAATTAAGTTTTTGGTCCTTCTTAATGAATTATAAAAAAACAATAATCACATATAGTATACGAGTGAGATTATTTTATTATCTTCTAAACAAATTTTTATGATAATAGATTAAGGATTAAGTTGAAATCTATTGCATCTTATACCACAATAATCTTTATTAATATTAAGTTGGTCATCGTTACAATGTACAAAAACATGTGAGTCAAAATATTATCACCACTTTATCAAAACAACAAGGATATCAGAATCCAATTTCAAACCATAGTGTGCCTTTATCAATGCTCAAATCATCATCATCATTTCACAACATCAATAGATACGCCTAATTTCGACCAGAGCAATCTCCGTTATAAGGACCAACTTGAAGCATAGGGAGACCAAAGCAATCTCCGTTACAAGGACCAACTTGAAGCATTGGGAGACCAAACTTGAAGCATTGGGGAACCTAACTCGTATACCCCCAGTCTCGGACGTTTTCATTATCATTAACTTTGGTCTACTTCCACGTGAATCAACCCATAAAATTTTCAACTTTCTTTCATAAAATGGCTCATAGATTCTCCCTCATTACAATTTATAAAACATTTTTTTATGCACATAATGCATATCAATTAATTATTCTAATTATTATTTGTACTCTATTTAAAGGCATCACCTTTTTCTCAAAGTTCAAGAACTCATAATCCTCATTTAATTATCTTATTATTAAACTCAATATCTTTTTAAAATTTAATTAAATACTTGTTAATACATTAAGTGAGGTTCCTAACCTCCAATACACATTTGGTTACTTTCAAACCAGTATAACAATATTAGTCTAATATAAAATTTTATCCTTCAATAATTTATATAATATATTTCTTAAAATTTAGACCAAAATTCTATATAAATTATTTTTTAAGAATCTAAAATTAAATTACTATATTTCTAATTTTATTAGAAAATTATTTTAAGGAAATAAAATTTAATTATTCTAACACTATATAATTATAGGACAATCTCACAAGTTAACTTATAATAATTTTATAAAATAATTACTAATATAAATTATTTTATTATATTAATATTTTCATATTTTATTCTTATATATTAAAATTTAAATATAAAATAATTATATATTCATGATATACTGTGATTTTTCAAATATTATATATATATATATATATATATTAATAAATGAGTTTTTTATTGACATATATACATTCTTATAAGGATACATCACTTCAATGTTTTCAAAATATAAGTAATATAAAATACTGTGAATAAGGTTATAAGATAAGTACGTATAAAACTAAGTTACTCTATTTAAATTGATGATCATAAGGTTCATTTTTTTTTCTTTTTAAACTAGTACTTATATCATATAATCATTGTCTGTGATCATGAAATGAGAGATTCTTTGTATATTCTTTATATATGCGGTTACCTCAACTTCGAAAAAAATGACGACCTACGTTGCATGCTCATTAAGAAATCGTAATTATGTACAAAGAACAAAGAATATAATAGAGAAGAGGAGAGTGAGACACTTCATTTAAGTAAAAATAAAAATATGAGTAATATATTAGATTATACTTTCATATAAAGAGTAATTAAGTTTTTGGACCTTCTCAAAGAACTATAAAAAACAATAATCACATATAATGCATGAATGAGATTATTCTATCATCTTCTACACAAGTTTATATGATAATAGATTCAAGATTAAGTTGAAATCTATTGCATCCTATACCACAATAATCCTCACTAATCTTAAGTTGGTTATCGTTACAATATGCAAAAACATGTGAGTCAAAATATCATCACCACTTTATCAAAACAATAAGGGTATCAGAATCCAATTTCAAACTATAGTGTGCCTTTATCAATGCTCAGATCATTATTACATCAATAAATTGTTTGACCGTTAATGATAGGATCTTGTCAAGACGGTTAAATCTAACCAGAGCAATCTCGACTGTAAAGACCAACCTTGGAACATTTGAAGACTCAAATCTAGCCCACATACTCCTAGTCTTAAAAGTTTTCATTATCATTAACTTTGGTATACTTTCACGTGAGTCAACCCTTAGATTATTCAACTTTCTTTCACAAAATGGCTTAAAGATTCTCAATTATTACAATTTATAAAACACTTTTTTATGCAATAATGTATATAATTAATTATTTTAATTATCATTTGTACTTACTTGAAGACATCATCTTATTCTCAAAGTTCAGGACCTTATAGTTCTCATTTGGTTATCTCATTGTTAAATCTAATATATTTTTAAAATTTAATTAAGTACTTTTTAATACATTAAGTGAGGTTCCTATCCTCCAATACACACTTGGTTACTTCAAAACTAGTATAACAATATTAGTCTAATAGAAAATTTCATCCCTTTATATAGTATATTTCTTAAAATTTAGACCAAAATTCTATATAAATTATTTTTTAAAAGTCTAAAATTAAATTACCATGTTTCTAATTTTATTAGGAAATCATTTTAAGAAAATAAAAATTAATTATCCTAACACTATCTAGTTATAAGACAATATGACAAATTAATTTATAATAATTTTATAAAATAATTACTAATATAAATTGCTTTAATATTTTCATATTTTATCCTTATATATTAAGATTTAAATATATAATTTAATATATATAAAATAAGTTAATTAAAAACTCTAATTATATATATATATATAAACATTAAGAATAAATTGGAGAAAAAATAAAGGGCTATTATAAAGTATTTAATTTTGAATATTTTTATAAAAATAATAAATAATTCTATTTTTTACCAAACTTTTTAATTGAATACTTTTTATAACTATTATGTAAAAATATATCTGTATAATTTAAAAGATATTAAATAAGATTCTCTTTTAAAAACTTTTTTAAGAGCTCTAGTTAAATATTACAACTTCTAAAATTTATATAAAATTGTACAAATTTATAATACCTACCCAAATTTGTGAATATAGTCCACAAATACACATTATTGAATACCTAAAAATCTATATCCACAATCTCATCTATAGGTGAGAATCACACAAATAAAATTTACAATTTTATGATACTATTTACTTAATATACTATCTCACATTAATTTAGATAATTTATTAATTTAATCTATAATCAATCCAATCACCAATCAATAACCATACAAAATTTCATCGAAAATTAAATTTAAATATAATCAAATATAAATTTTAACCTATCAAACAATTAGTAAAATTTTATTTTAGAGTAAAAAGGCTCTAGAACTATTTATATAAACAATTAAGTTTTATCTAAAATTAAATTTAAATATAATTAAATATAAATTTTAAACTATCAAACCATTTGTAAAATTTATTCTAGAGTAAAGAAGCTCTAAAACTGCTACAAACAATTAAATTCTATTCAAAATTAAATTTAGATATAATTAAATATAAATTTTAAATTTATCAAATAATTAATAAATTTCATTTTAAAGTAAGAAAGTTCTAAAATTACTCTTATACTCTATTTTAATCTCTTCTACTTACTTGAAATTGAAGTCGACTGTAATATTTAGTTTTTAAAATTTTTCTCTTTGAGTAATCATCTCATTCCGATACTTCCATTTATATCTTTCAGTCCATCATGGCCACAAAATATTAAATGGTCTCTTACTGAGGAGATTAGAAGAAAAAATTATGCAAATATCTTCTCGTTTTAGTTTCCTACTTCAACATCCGTTCAACATTCATTTATACACACGATCAAAATTATTTGAAATTTTTTGTTATTACTCAAGAATCAAAAGTTTTAGTCGGAGAGGTTAAAGATAAGAAGAGGAGGGAAGAAGTTGAGCCCAAGTTCCATTAAAAAAGAAAAACAGCTTAGATTGAATGTTTTATCTTTGAATGAAATGTTTCTTTTTCCTTCTACGTGTGCAAAGAAAAATATATTGATTAAAATCTTATACAAAAAAGTTACAAACTATTTATAATTACAAGTCACTTTATGCATGCAAGTTTTTTTTTATTAAAATATAAATAAATGTTACATTTTTTTGATTTAATATATCAAACTTTTCATATTAATTTTTCAAACCAAAAAAAATTATGAGATTTCAATCTATTTTCACAACTTTAAAAGAAACTATTCATTTTTTTTAATTGTAATTTGGTCCACTTCCATTTACATCAATTTTATCTATTTGTTTTATTGAGATTTATATGAAGATATGTTTTTTTTAGGTTCCCATATTATTCTTAAGAAAATAAAGTAAAGAGTGAAAAGGTAAAATAATAGAAAAGAAATTTTTTTTTCATCTAATAAAAATGGTTATAAATTTTTTATTTTTAAATTAATTTTAAAATAAAATCAATTTAATAAAAATAATTTTAAACTAATTCTTAATATATTTTTAACATAATTTTAAATCTTTTAACTTATTATTAAATTTATATCAAACTAAATTATTATTACTAAAGTTATTATTATTATTATTATTAATTTAAATAATTTTATTACATATTAATAATTTTTAATTAATAATATTATATTTATTTATTTTTATAAATTTATAATAATTTAAATAATATTATTTTATATATAAATAAATTTATAATATTATAATATAATATTATATAATTATTTATAATATAATATTATATATACATATATACTATATTTTATATATAATAACTAATAAATAATATAAAATATAATAATAACTTATAAAATTATTTATTTTATATATTTATTATAAATACATATAAAATAAAAATTATATAATTATATGATATTTTTTTATTATAACTATTATTATTATTATCATTATAATAATAATAATAATATTAGTATTTTAAAAATTATTTTACATTATTTTTATTAATTTTAAATTAATTAATTTAATTTATTTAAAATTTGAAATTTATAATAAAATAAATAAAATTAATTTTTATAAATTATATTTAATAGTAATCTATTATAATATTATATTTTATTATAAATAATATGATATATTTTAAATTTTATATAAAATAATATAAAATTATTATAATAATATATAATTATTTATTTTATATATTAATTAAATAAATATATAAAATAAAAACTTATATAATCATATATTATTTTTTATTATAATAATAATTATTATTATCATTATATTATTATTATGATAATGTTAATATATCATAATAATAATATTGTTTATTAATTGATATTTATTGATATTTATTTTTTATAAATTTATAATAAAATTATAAATTTATTATTTTTATAATAATTTAAAAATTAAAAATTAAGTAAAATAAATTAAATTGTTAAAAATTTAAAAATTAAAACTAAAATTACTGAAACTAATAATGAAATTATTAAGATTGTTGTATAAGAATTTAGAATTTAAATTATTCAAAAAAATAATTTGATTTGATTTGTTTAAAAATAGATAAATTTAATTTATTAAAATAATTTAAAATAAATAAACGAGGTAAAGTTGAAAGTTAATGCTCTTGGGTTCCCAATGTATTTCATATCGGTGTTGCTGCCGCAATATTTAATGACATTGATTGATGTTGCATGTATTTTTTAATGATATATTTTTGAAATATATAAAAAGTTAGTTCTATTTAAAGAACTTACTTTTTTAAAAAATATTTTATTCAAAATGTATTCAAGTTAAGTGGATTTACGACTATTATTTTTTAATGTAGTTAAGAGAATTAAATGGATCATCTGATTAAGAAAAAATATTTAATTTAACAAAAACTTATTAATTTAATTATTAATCTATTAATTTAATATTTTATTCTATTTAATATTATTTTATATTAAATTGAATTAAAATATTAGTTAAGAAACATTTTAATCATTAAAAAAAAGTTTTATTAATAAAATTTATTATAATTAATAGATTATTATTTTAAAATATATTAATAAAATTTAATCTTATCATACAAAACTTATTAAAAAATAATTTAATTATTTTTTCAATTTAAAAGTTAATTATTACTAATTAAAAATATGTTTGAAAAAATATATTATATTTTAAAATTAATCTATTTTTAATATTTTTTTAAAATTTGAAACACTTAAAATTAACCCATAATTGAAATTAATATTTTTCATTTAAAAAATTAAACTATTTATCAAGTCTTTTAAGCAATAATATTAATAAAATCCGATATAATTAATAACTTATTAAATATCTTAAATATATTAATTAAGATTTAACTATTGAGACATAATTAATTTATTTTAAAAGTATATCATAAATTATTTTTTAACATTTTCTAAACGGTTAAATTTTATTTATTTAATAATTAAATCAATAAATTTTATTATAAATTATATTTAAAAATTGATATTTTATTATATTATTTTATTTTTAATTAATAATATATTTTTATATGTTAATTTAAGTTTAAAAAAAATAATTTATAAAATTTATAAAATTCTGTAAATATAATTAATATAATAAATTTTGTTAATTTAATAATTAAATTGATAAATTTTAATTATTTAAAAATATTAATTAAAATAATTTATAATAAATTCATAAAAGTTGATTTATTTTTTTGATTATTAATTATGTGTATAGAAAAATTATTAAAAAACATAGTTTATTTTGATTATTTTAAATATATGGATAACTAATTCAATTAAATATTTATTTAATAAATTTGAATTACATAAATATTTATATAAAAAATCATTGATAAATATTTTAAAAAAATTATTCATCTAAATCATTTCGAAGTTATTATTCTCATATTCACAAAATTATCGAAAATATACCTTATAGATTTTATCACATACGTACAGAACGAACACACGGATTATAATATTATAATATATAATATAATAAAATAAAATATTATATATATATATATATTATATATATATATATATCATTTTTTTAAGAAAGTGTTGACTGGTGTTGATCACGTGGTTGGTAAGACGTAAGAGCAAACGTAATATAAGGTATTTATCGGCCGCGTCTTTACGAACATTTTAGAACTATCGCAAACATTCTGGATATCTATATTTCTCATATAATTATTAATATTTTTTTAAAAATAAAATAGAATTAATAATTCAATCTAAATATAAATGAATATATGTTATTATTTATATATATAAATAGTTATTTATTAAAGAATTGATTTTCTATATACCAATAATGGTAATAGATCCATGTATATTTGTGCACAACAGCTAAAAAATTTAAAAATCTGAAATTTGCATAATACATTCATTAGCAAAAGGTTATCTCTCCCTTTAAAAGTGGCCTAAAGCAGCATCCCTCAACATCTACACTTCTCACTGCTTCACAAAACTACTTTCTTCTTTACCTTTGATTTGGGTGATTGTGTGCAGCCATGGCGGATGAGGTGGTTCTGTTGGATACATGGGCCAGTATGTTTGGGATGAGGGTTAGAATTGCTTTAGCTGAAAAGGGTGTGAAGTATGAGTACAAGGAACAGAATCTCAGGAACAAGAGCCCTTTGCTTCTTCAAATGAACCCAATTCACAAGAAAATTCCAGTTCTCATCCATAATGGTAAGCCCATTTGTGAGTCTTCAATAATAGTTCAGTACATAGATGAGGTTTGGAATGATAAAGCCCCAATCATGCCCTCTGATCCTTACCAGAGAGCTCAAGCCAGATTCTGGGTAGATTACATTGACAAAAAGGTACCTCCTTTAATTTGTTGCTATGTGATTTCTACTCTTTTGTCTTGTAAATTTTTGTGGGTTGTTCAAAATTTGAAAAGTGTGATTTGTTTGGGTGGGCATTTTTGTTTTATGAA
Source organism: Canavalia gladiata (assembly GCA_037954105.1). Taxonomy (NCBI): domain Eukaryota; kingdom Viridiplantae; phylum Streptophyta; class Magnoliopsida; order Fabales; family Fabaceae; genus Canavalia; species Canavalia gladiata. The sequence goes on from CM075663.1 coordinate 35,002,666, forward strand.
ATTAATTTTAGTTTAAATTATATGTGAAGTGGAGGAGTTCATGTTTGAGATTTTTTTACTTTAAATTTCCACTTTTCTAAAGATGCAATCATGTTTAACTTACTCCAGCTAATGGTTGGACAACTTAGCAGTTTGGTGTCAAAAATTAAGAATCAATTTAGAAACTGCAGCATATCTCTAGTATAAAATTTAAGACTGGGATTAATTTAAGTATGCATTAAAATTTTATTTAATAATTTAACAATATGTTTATCAAAATTAATTATATTAAATAGCAGTATTTGATTTAAGTTATATATACTTGATTATTCTTGATTGATTTTGTATCAAACACTTGTTTTATGAATAATCCTGACTTAGATATAATTATCTTTTATAAAAAATATTTATAATCTAAATAAAAGTAATTATATCAAAATGACATTTAGTAATTTTATTTTTTTTTATATTCTGGAGGGAGGAGTATTAGATTTTGATATTTTGTATGTTAAATTCTGTTTTTGTTACCACTAATAGTTCTATGACTTTCATTATTCAATGTAGATATATGATACTTGGAGGAAGATGTGGCTCTCTACAGGAGAAGAGCATGAGGCATGGAAGAAGGAGTTTGTCTCTATCTTTAAGCAGCTAGAAGAGACACTTGGTGATAAACCTTACTATGGGGGTGACACGTTTGGGTTTCTTGATATTGGTCTTGTTCCTTTCTACAGCTGGTTTTATACTTTTGAGACATATGGCAATTTCAAAATGGAAGCAGAGTGTCCTAAACTTATGGCTTGGATCAAGAGATGCATGCAGAGAGAGACTGTGTTCAAAACTCTTCCTGATGAGAAGAAGGTGTATGGTTATATTGTGGAACTGAAGAAAGCACTTGAATCCAATTAGAGGGACTTCATAAACCAGCCCAATAAATATTTGCTTATTAAATCGGTATTATGAGGGTTTATTTTTATACTTTGAGCTTGTGTTTGTTAAGAGCAGTTTTAAAGTTGCTTAAATAAAGAGTGTTTATGTGTATGGTAGTTGCTTATTCAAGCAACTAAAAGAATTGTTTAAATATTTTGTTCAAGATATTTTAAACTTGAATTTTGTATGGTTTGCTAGACACATTGGTGTGTCTTCATCATACAAGATTAAGCTCAAGATGAATGTTATGTTTGTTTTAAGTTGTGTACTTATGATATGCATATAGTAGTTGCTTCTTTCTTCTATACTAGTTGTTAATTTCTATGAGGTTTGGTGAAATTAACTCACTATTTTAAGAGTATTAGGTAAGAAATTAAAAGTGAAATTTTTTATTAAAAATATTATCAATATGAAATTTGAAAGATAAATGAATCATTCACATCATACAAAATTGAGTTACACTCACAAGTTAATTTATATAGACACCATAAGATCTAAAAAGGAAAAAAAATAATTATCATTGGGTATGTGATAATACATATAATGTTAAAATGAAATAGTTATCATACATATTAAAAATATATTATATTTATTTTTATTTTATTTATAATCGTACAATTATTTATATATATATTTTTTATAAAAATAAAAAGAATTATCAATCGTTAAATTTGAGATGTAAAGTAATTTTTAAACATAAATTAATCTTTATTTTTCATGAAATGAAGTCAAAAGTTATTGATAAAAAATAGTAATAATATTATTTTTCAATTAAATCTTTTAATAAAATGATTGTATATTTTTCTAAAAAATAAAATAAATTATCAATCGTTTTTCAACTAAATTTTTTAATAAAATGATTGTATTTTTTTTTACAAAAATAAAATAAATTATCAATTGTTAAATTAGAGATGTAAAATAATTTTTGAACCTAAACTAATCTTTACTCTTCATTAAATGCACTAAAAAATTATGGATAAAAAGCAGTAATAATATATTATTTTTCAACTAAATCTTTTAATAAATTTTATTAAGATACATAAACAGGCAGCTAGTGAAGGTGCATGTAGTTGGTAAATTGAAGAGCGTAAGAGCAAACTTAATATAGATATGTCTTTATCAGCCGTTTCAATAGGAACATTTGAGAACTATTTATACCTTTATGTTGAGTATATAATTGTGTCCATCTTGATAAGTTGATGAGTGCAGCAATGATGAATGAGGTGATTCTGTTGGATACATGGGCTAGTGTGTTTGGGATGAGGGTTAGGATTGCTTTGGCTGAAAAGGGTGTGAAATATGAGTACAAGGAAGAGAATCTCAGTAACAAGAGTCCTTTGCTTTTGCAAATGAACCCAATTCACAAGAAAATTCCACTTCTCATTCATAATGGCAAACCCATTTTTGAGTCTGCAATAATTGTGCAGTACATAGATGAGGTTTGGAATGACAAAGCTCCAATCATGCCCTCTCACCCTTACCAAAGAGCTCAAGCCAGATTCTGGGTAGATTACATTGACAAAAAGGTACTTGCTTTAATTTCTTGTTCTGTAATTTCTATTGTTATGTCTCTATATTTTGGTTGGCTCAGTTCAAGATTTGAATTATGCAATCTCAACTTAATGTATTTGAGTAAGCATTTTTAAATTAGATTTTATAAAATTAATTTTAGTAAAAATTAAGTTCTTTTTTTTGGTACATTAGTTAAAAATTAAGTTTGGATATTTTTCTTATATTTGAGATGATGTAATTTATGTTTAATTTTTTTATTTAAAAAATGATTCAGCAAAATTTTAAAATTATGAACTCTATATAAAAGTGATGACCTTTTTCCCCATTCTTAATATCAGAAGTGCTTTTAAGATACAATGATGTTTGATTGACAATTTGACACCAACTAAATATGATTTAGTCAAGCAAAACTATGGTTGGACAACTTAGAGCCCATTAGTTTGAATAAAATGTTAAAACAATTTTCTAGAGCTTAGCATATGCCCTAATCTATAATTTATAATTGAGATTATAATTTGGTCATGCATTACAATTATTCCCAATTACAAAACAAAAGGGCACTAAAAAGTAATTAGACCATACCAAATGCTGTTCCAAACGAGTGTAAATGGAGATATACAACTGATTTTAGTAATTTTTTTTTATATTTTTAGAAATGAGTATATGTATGTTAATTTCTTTTTTTATTACCGGTAATAATTTTTTGATTTTCATTTTTGAATGCAGATAAATGATACTTGGAGGAAAATGTGGCTTTCTACAGGGGAAGAGCATGAGGCATGGAAGAAGGAGTTGATCTCTATTTTTAAGCAGCTAGAAGAAACACTTGGTGACAAACCTTTTTATGGGGGTGACACCTTTGAGTTTGTTGATCTTGCTCTTATCCCTTTCTACACTTTATTTTATACTTTTGAGACATATGGCAATTTCAAAATGGAATTAGAATGTCCTAAATTCATGGCTTGGGCCAAGAGATGCATGCAGAGAGAGAGTGTGTCCAAAAGTCTTCCAGATGACAAGAAGGTGTATGATTTTGTTGTGGTATTGGAGAAAGCTCTTAAATCCAATTAGAGGAAGTTCATGAATTAATCAATTAAAGATTTGCATATTAATTAAGGTATTGTAAGGTATTTTGTACTTTGGTTATGGCTTGGGTTATTTGTGGTTTGTTAGACACTTTGTTAGTGTGTCTTCCTGTTCAAGATTAAGCCACTTTGGTGGCTGCTGCAATTTAACTTTAATAAGACAATGTAAAAAATTTTGTGGCACTTAATCTCCAAAAGTGCTTCTATCTATGATAAGGTTGAATGTATTGCCATAATCTCTCTCATAACAAAACTCATTTTATTTAAATTAAATGTGAGAATTTAAAAAATATTTTAAAAATAAAATCTATTTGCTTAGTTAGCAGCCACCGCCCTTTCTGACTTTTCATACTTTCCTGTGGCTTATTTATCACAAAATATGCGATTGCCTTATTCGTTCTGATAAACAGTGAATAAAAGCATAAATCAGGAGCTTTTTATATTTTTTATTAAATATTTTAACTTGTAAGTTTTCTTTTTTTAACATAGTATTAAGTATTTTGTGTGTTCATACTTCATAATACAATAACTATTGTTTTTATTTAATAATTTGCCCCTTTTTTTTGTTTCGTGCTGTTAAGGTATTTATGAAAGTTGCATGACGTTAGCAAGGAATTCAGCCTAAACATTATCTTAGTAAGGAATAAACATTTGGTTATATGTGTGGTGTGGTATGTGCTCCCTTCCAATATTTGGAGAGTGTAATCAAAATAATAATATATTTACAGTAATCAAAATTAAAAAATAAGAAGGGTTTACCTTTAATTATTCACTTAACATAACTAAATTAATATTTCTTCTATTGGACCAAAGATAACTAAAGTTGCAACTTGCAGGCATCAGCTCCAGGAAGAGGAGCACAGTAGTTGTGAGTTGCTATCTTGTGTTTTGTACTCTTTGTTTCACTTCACTTTTTTCAGTTCAATTGTTGCAATAGACAATGGAGGAGAAGGGCAAGGTGGTTTTGTTGGGGTCTGGGTTCAGTATGTTTGGGATGAGAGCTAAGATAGCTTTGAGAGAAAAAGGGATCAAATATGAGTACATAGAGGAGGATCTTACCAACAAGAGCACCTTGCTTCAAGAAATGAATCCAATTCATAAGAAGATCCCAGTTCTCATACATCATGGAAGATCCATATGTGAGTCCCTTATAATTGTTGAGTATATTGACATGGTTTGGCACAATAATACTCCTTTGCTTCCCTCTGATCCCTATCACAGAGCTCAAGCCAGGTTCTGGGCTGATTTTGTAGATCAGAAGGTAGATGGCTGTTTAAATTGTCAATTTTTTATGCTAAATTTGTTTGGTGTTTATGTTCCCATTTCCTGTTTTTAGTTTTAATTATAAAAATACAAATTTATTTTTGTTTTATTTTTGTTTTTAAAATTTTATGTCGAAAACAGTGAACATAAGAATTCAAAATAAAATAAAAACAGGATGATGTTTTTATAATTGAAACTTAAAATAAAAATGAAAATAGAAATAGAAATAGAAATCAAAGAAACATACAATATTATGTCCTGCAATGTTATTATAAGTTATAATAGCAGATGTCCTAAACAAATGCAGATTTATTATGCTTCTAGGAGAGTATGGACTTCAAAGAGAGATGAGCAAGAGGTAGCAAAGAAGGATTTCCTTGAGAGCTTAAAGCAATTGGAGAAGGTTCTTGGAGACAATCCTTATTTTGGAGGTGACACATTTGGGTTTGTTGATGTTGCTCTCATCCCTTTTTATTGCTGGTTTTACACTTATGAGACCTTTGGCAACTTTAAAGTGGAGGAAGTGTGTCCAAAACTTATCTCATGGACTAAGAGATGCATGCAGAAGCAAAGCGTATCTGAAACTCTTGCAGATGAGAAGGAAGTTTATGAATCTGTTTTGGATTACAAGAAGTTTATATTGGACTAAGGAGGCACTGTGAACACATGTATCAAAGATCCAATGTTTGGCAAATTAGCACTAGTTAAGTCATAAGTGAATTTGGATGAAATGAAATCAAACATAGTTTGAATTAGTGCCAACAATTTGAGTTGGACCCTGAGGCCTGTGAACAATAGTAAATACTTGGTTCAAACCCTGTAAGTGTTTTGTTCTATAATACGCCAATTCCTGCTGTGGTTATAAGACTTGTGATTATGAATGAATTTTCAAGATGAAGATCTCTTCAAGGACTTTGTGGCTTTATGCATTGTTTTGTTCTGGAATGTACTTGTAGCTATGCCTAATTTGTGCATTTATATAAATTTCACTTGCAAATCAATGCCATGATTTATATGAAATCTAAATACATTTTGATCCAAATACAAGAGTATGTTGTATTGGTTCATAAATATAAATTAAAAGGAACATAAGTAGTAAAACCAAGGCAAAATCTAAGTGCAGTTTTATAATCCATTATTTATTCAGAAGATACAGCAAACAAGTAACTAGAGACAATATTTTACCCTGCCTCTAATCTAGTCACTGTTCAAATTCTTTTTCTTCTGAGAAACAAACTCTTTGACCTTCTGCTCCTCAGGAAAACACTTGGAAACACTCTCTCTTTCAGCGCACCTCTTAACCCAAGCAGTGATTTGGGGGTACTGGGCATCCTTGATGAAATAGTTATAGAAACTATAGGTATAAAACCCATAGACCAAAGGAATAAGTGCAACATCCACAAGGCCAAATTTGTCTCCACCAAAATAAGGTTTGTCTCCCAGCTGTTTTTCCAACAACTTAAGACACTCCAGAAATTCCCTCTTGGCAGCTTCTTTCTCTTCTCCCTCAGTTTTCCAAAACCTCAAGGCAATCTCATTTACCTATTTCACAGTGGAAGTTCAGTAGAAAAATCTCACATTTTTCAAACATAGGTTATTTGATAAAAAGATAGAAAAATGGAAATATTCATAATCATACTCCATCCTAAGTGTTCAAATAGAGAATAAAAATTTTGTTATAATATATCTACCCATGCAGAGATTCAAGAGAATATTGATTATACTTATTTCAATTATGTCCTTATATCTATCTAGTAATTAACGAGAGAGAAAAGTCTAAAATTTAAAAAAGAGTAAAACAGGAAAGTAAATAATGAATTTCAAAAAATAAAAAATGTTAATTGTATTCTATAATCTGTATTTTTTATCCGAATGAACAGATGAAAAAGCAATGGAAGGAGTAATAATAAAGCACCAAAGAAGTATAGTACCTTAGTGTCTACATAGTTAGCCCAGAATCTAGCTTGGGCTCTCTGGTAAGGATCAGAAGGCAACAAAGGAGAATGATGATTCCAAACCTCATCAATATACTCAACAACATTAAGTGACTCACAAACTGGTTTGCCATTATGGATGAGCACTGGTATTTTTTTATGAACTGGGTTCATTTGCAGGAATAAAGGACTCTTGTTGCTAAAGTCCTCTTCTCTATTCTCATACTTGATACCCTTTTCCTCTAGTGCAATCCTGACCCTCATCCCATAAGGGCTTAACCAGAAATTCAACAGAATCACTTCATCTGCCATTTCTGAGAAGAAGACTCCAATGAAAGAAAGAAAACTAATGCTGGAAACAAAAGTGAGTGGAGTGGCAAAGGAGTTTGGCAATTATAGAATGTGTAGTTGGATGAAATGTGAAATAACAATAAACTATTCTTCATCAAAAGAAAAATCCGGGTCCCTATCATGGATTTTTTTATATGTTGTTTCCTTTGATATCATGTGTGTCGGTTTTTGATAACAGTACCTGCTTCAGACGGCTATAGAGACATTTGGTGTGAGTTGTTTTATTATTTCTGTTCTTGATGTTATTACTATTATTATTATGGTTAGTTTCTGAAAACTTAAAAATTGATCATATTAATTTTTAAAATCATTGTTATAGTTACTGAAAAATAATAAATCTTTTGAAGAAACTAAACCCAATAAATTTTATCTTTTAAAAATTGAAATAATCAATTATTTAATTTTCAGTATCAAAATGATTTATTTATCTTTATAAACAAAATGATAATTTTTATCTTTAAAAAAATAATATGATCGACTCCTTAATCTTTCAAATATCAAAATATTCAGCCGGCTACAGGAACAACAAAACATGACTACAAGAAAAAAAGCACAACAACTTGGTGATTCGGATCTAGAAATCAAATTCAGAGTTGCTGAGCTGTGGTTCCAGGCTGCTGTTTGTCCTACTCCTAATAGTACTATCTGTTTGGATTCCTTCTATGCCTCTGCTTGTTCATAAATTGCTGGTCTTATTATTGACTATAACCATTTCCCAAATGTCATGGAATCGATGTTCTCTCTTCTGTATTCATTATTCAATATTCTATTAACTCATTTGGAGCCAATCACCATCTCAAAAACTTTAGACGTTGTTGGCGCAGGCCAAACCACATAACATGAATATATGCTCAACAGTAACAGCAAATGATCATGTAATTGGCAAGTTAGAGAAGGAAATAATGATGATGGTTTTATCATTAGAAAACACTTTTGGTATTGGTGTATACTCAATTAAATTTGAAGTGGGTTATTGAAGAAGTGTTATCCCTTATAATAGAACTCAAACCAAAAGTTGACATCTGAATGTGAACAATTACGGGTTGATCAAATATTGCAGTTGAACAATTACGGGTTGTTCAAATATTGCAGTTGAGACCTCAACTAAAAAGATAGCCCATTTCAAATATTGCAGTTGAACAATTACAGATTGATCAAATATTGCAGTTGAAACCTCAACTCAAAAGATAGTTTATTATAGTTCATGGAATGAGAATTGCTTTCATCTTATATATATTTGATTTCTTATCTCTAGACAATATAGAATTCTAGCAGTTAAAGAACAAGTCTAGTTTTGGTGATTAACCTAAAGTGAAAATAGTAAACAGAGATCAAAGGAAATGGAACAGTATCCACAAGCTAATTTTGTTTATTGTAATGTGCCATGGAGTATGAACTCACAAGCTTGTTTCTTCATTCTTTCTAATTCTGTTACTACTGTAACAAGAAAGCAACAAGTGTTGTAAAAAATTAATTTCATATGATAGACAATGTCATCCAGTGACTACAAGTACATAATAATGCAGGAAAGACTCAATAACAAAACCAACAAACACATGCAAGATATATCCTAAGTTTTTCAAAACCTACACTTCACCACAAAAAGCATAAAGTTTAGCACATCAAAGTGCCTTTTATTACACAACATAACTATGGTCATTAATTAAACTCCAACCTATTCAATGCCTAACTTCTTTCTTATCTCCACAACGAACTCATAGACCTTGTGCTGGTCAGGTAGAGACTTAGAAACGCTCTCTAGCTGCAGGCACCTCTTGACCCAAGCAAGAAACTTGGGGCACTCACTCTCTATGTTGAGGGTGCCAAAAGTCTCATAGGCTTTAAACCAGGTGTAGAATGGAACAAGTGCTACATCCACAAAACCAAGATTGTCTCCTCCAAAATAAGCCTTGTCACCCAGTTGTTCCTCCAACAATTTAAGGGCTTCTATGAACTCCTTCTTGGCAGCTTCTTTTTGTTCTCCCTTTTCTGTCCAAACCTTCCTTCCAAGTTCATATATCTATTTGTGATTGAGAATTAAGACACTCAGTTAGATCATAGAATGTGGGAATGAAAATGAGAATGAGAAAGGGGAAGGGCCACTATGAATCAATACTGACTAATGCCTATCACAGTAATACCAAAAGGATGTTAAAGATAATCAAATACTTTCTGTTGTTCAACATAAGAGCCACTTATGTTAAACAGTTCATTTTTCGAACATCAAACAATTTAACACCCTAATTAACATCATACATCATTATGCATAAATCAAATAAATACTCTCTAAAATCAAAAGGAACAACAAAAGTTATCCCACTTTTGAAGTATTTAAAACGTTTTCTCTGTTATAAGATCATCAAATACTTTTTAAAAAAAAAAAAACAGATCCATCTAGCGGATCTAATATAGATACGGGTGGCAGTGAATATATACTATTATTTGCTACATATAGATATGTGTAAATGAATATATATCCGGGTGTAAGGGAATATATACACTATTATTTGCTACATATGGATCGGGTATAGATGAGTATATATTATTTGTTACTATTTGTATTTGTATCTGTAAGAAATTTTTCACCTTTTTGCTACATGTCGTCAAAGTAGGCAAAGGAATAATATTTTTTTTTAAAAAGAAAAAGCCAAAGCAAAAAAGGAAAGCATCTCAACCACTTAAGATATGTTGTGGAGAATCTCCGCGGAAAAAGGGTCAAATTCTAAATAGAGTTATTCTATTTTTAAAACATTTCTATATAATTTTTCCAATTCTCCTTTTCTCTTTATCATCAGACAATCCATCTTATCAACAATTTTTAATTTTTATTCTCTTCCTATTTCTCTAATAATTGTGTAAAAAAAAGATGATAAATTGAACCATTTCCTTTTCATCATGCATTTCCCATATCCAAGATTACATGCAAAAAGCCCCAAAATTAGTAATAGGCAACAAAATGGCAATGAGTGAATTAAATCAATCTACACTAAAAGCATATCAATATAAAAGAAATGAAATACAAGGAACAATGATATTAACAATGAAGCATAGAAAGATACCTTCTTGTCAACATAATCAGCCCAGAATCTGGCTTGAGCCCTCTGATAAGGATCAGAAGGCAACAAGGGAGCATTGTCCTTCCAAACCTCATCAATGTACTGAACAGCAATGAGAGATTCAGAAATGGATTTGCCATTGTGGATAAGAACCGGGATTTTCTTGTAAACCGGGTTCATTTGGAGAAGCAGAGGGCTTTTGTTCCTCAAGTCCTCTTCTTTGTACTCATACTTGATACCCTTTGCAGCAAGTGCAATCTTCAGCCTCATCCCAAAAGGGCTTGGCCAGAAATCTAGCAGAACCACCTCATCAGCCATAACTCAGTGCAAAGAAAACAGGGAAAGATGAATAAGAGTGATGAAGAACAAATGAGTTGCAATGGAACACAAAGCTAAGGATTCCTCTTTTATAGAGCCAATTTGGAATCAGTAGGGTGTGCTTTGGATGATGAAAACTGCAATTTGACATTTCAGACCACTTTAATATGAATTAACAATTAGTATTCATACTTCATAATTATTTATTTTATATTATTTATTACTTTTTCAAATAGGATTTGCAAGAATCATTTTTCATTAATAATTGTTACTAAATGATGATAGAGAAAAGAAGGAAAACAAAAATATTAAAAATTATAATTAAATTATTAGTAATTTTGTTAAAAATTATTTATTGTATTTTTATATTTTGATAATTTTAAATATTTAAAATTAAAATTTAAAAGCTGAGACTAACTTTTTTTCAAAAAAAATTAATAGTTAAAATTATGGAAAATGCTAGGTAAGAGTCATTTATGTTTATTAAAAGCTATTATTAATGCAACCATATTATTTTGAATATATTTAATATTATTTTTGTTTTATTTTCATAATTAATATCTTAAAATACTGATTAGTAAAATCTCAAAATTATAACTAAGTGAAAATTTTATTACACATATTTAATTTTTATTAGAGTTTCAGTCATATATTATTTAATTAGTAACTATAGATATATTTTACTTTTCTATGATCTAATCTCTTTCATATTTATAGTACTAAATTTCACATACATATCTATTATTTAATCTAATATATTTTTCTCTCACCAACTAGAAATCTCTGCAATCCCTGGCCTTATCTTCTTGTCTAGTTTGGTTCTTAATATTTTTAATGTCTGGTTCACTTTGTTTTTTTAACTTTGTAATGCAAGGAAGCATGTTAATTTCTAAGTTCTAGGACCTTCCATGCATAAATGTGATGGAGACCAGAGGAGTACCCACCAATTCCCCATGTGTCACGGCTTAAGTAAGCTAAACTGATGTATCTTGTTCCTTCTATTATTATACCAATTTTAATTTATATATATATATATATATCATAATTTATTAATATCAGATTTTAAATTTTAGTATTTATATTAATTTAATAATTTTATACAAAATATAAAAATTATATATATAAAATTTTAAAATAAATAAAATTAATATATATTTTATTTTAATAATTTATATAAATATCAATAATTAAATAATATATTTTTAAATTTTATAAAATTATATATATAATTTATTAAATATTATAACATAAACAATTAAATCAATAACTTTTATATTTTATATAAAATTAATTAATATAAATATTAAAATTTCATATTTAATATCAACATATTTAATCATATATATATTATTTTATTTTTATCATAAATATATTATATTTTTCTCTGTTTTACACTTTATCGGTTTTATCTTACTTTTTTTTTATTTCCTTAAAATATATGAATTTCATATTAAATATTTAATTTATTTTTATTTCTAATTTTAAAATATTAATTTAATTTAATTAAAATATTAATACATTAAAAGTTTTAAATATTTTTTAAAAATATATATTAAAGTTATTATAATTTAATCATTCTTAATTTTTAATTTTAATCAATTATAAAAATATTATATATCATATTTTTAATAATTTGTTATCTTAATTTTATGATCAACTTTAAAATTTTATCACTCTATTATAATGATAATATAAATTTAAAATATTTATTATTTTTAATTTATTTTTTATAAATTTATTTAAATTTAAGAATATCCACACATATAGAAAACATGCATATTTTCTTATTTATTATCCAGATCGATCACCTTTTAGTTACAGCAGAAAACCATTATTTATATTTTTAATATATTTTTAAAATATATAATATATATTTTATAATTTAATACAGTAATAATATAAAATATTATATTTTAATAAAAATTTATTGTTTATTATTTATTATATTCATTTAAAAATACATTAGAAAAATCAAATTACTTTTCCGTTAAGACCTGATCTAATGGTCTTCAATTCAACGGTGAGGTGTGATGTGATCCATTACATCATCAGGTCTACTTTAACTTACTTTTGGACTTTCGTTATCAAATTAAAAATCGTAATTTTTTTAATTATTTAAAACAATAACACTCTGTTTTAATGATGAGTAAAATAAAATATATATTATTTAATCCTAAACTTTAAATCCTAAATTTTTAAAGCATTAATTGGGATAGAAAAATAAATATATCCCATCTAAATATAATTAATCAATGTGTTTAAAAATAAATATATCCATTAATACAATTTACTTATAATAAATATCTACTAAAAATTTATAATCTATTATTATTATAATTATTTCAAAAAACATTAAAAAATCAAATTACTTTTCCGTTTAGATCTGTTCTTCAATTCAACGATGAAGTATGATGTGATCAATTACATCATCACGTATACTTCAACTGACTTTTGAGTACCAAATTGAAAAGGGAATTACTATTTGTATATATCTTGAGTTACTCGGCTTACTTTTAAATTTTAATTCATTAATTAATTAACTTTTCTATTATTAATTAAATATTTAATTAATTATATTTTGATAGTTTATTATTATTATATTAAATTACTAATATTTTTATATTATTAATTATTAATAATCGACTATATAATTAAGATATATAAAAATAAGAATTAATAGATATTTGCTTTAAGTGACATATGTGATTTGTTTTAAATAATATTTTAGATTTGAATTTGGTATAATTTTTTTTAAAAAATAAAGTTAGTTTTATATCGTATTATAAATGTTTTTTTTTGGGTAGAATAGAATTGTTTTTTATAAAAGATATATGTGATTTAAACTTAAAATTAGATAAAATAAAAAAGTAAAAATGAAAGGATGATATAAAAAGTATAATGATTAAAAATAAATTTAATTTAAAGAAAATAATATTTTTATTATACTAATTTTAACATAAAATTATTTTTTATTTTTATATTATAAAAAATAAAATATTTTAAACGCTAAAAAAAATCAACCCTTTTTCCTTCCAATTCATGGCTGTTAAAGGAATTTATTTTGGCTACATAGGTCTACACTAGAATTTCTTCCCATTTTATATTTACATCCATTGAAATATAAAATAGATATATCTTTTTTATTTCTTATTTTTCATTAAACCACAGTTTTTAAAGTTGAATTAAATAAATCAAAAGTTTAAATTTTATTCAGAGAAGTATTTATATATTGTGTCTAACTATAGTTCCAACAGGATTATGTTTTTCAAAATAAATTACAGATCAACTGAATTACTTAAATCAAACTTGAACTACCATTTAGAATGAATATTTAATTTCATTTTTTAAACTTGGAGAAAAAAAATATAATCTTGAAGTTTTACCATTTGACAAATTACCGCCAAGAATTTTAATTTTTTAATTAAACTTTAAATATTTAAAATTATTTTAATATATCATTTATTTCAACCAGTGTTAAATCTTAATTAATAAAGTAAAATGATGAGAAGAAATCTAAACCTTTTTCTATACCATATTAAAAGTTATTAGATGTCAATTTCAGTAGTTTTTATGTATTTGTTTACTTACAAGTAAAATTTTTTAAATTTTAATTATATATAATTTTTAAATTAAATAAAATAAGTGTGAGATAATTTATATAATTAAATTTTATAATTTTTTATTTTATAGTTTGTTTAAAATTAAAAATTTTAATATTTTAATTTATATAATTTTTAAATTAAATAGATAAATATAATTAATTTATCTAATTTTATAACTGGTTATTTTATAATTCTTTTGTAATTTTAACTCACGTTGTTGTTTAAGTAAAATGAGTATGTATTAACCTACTTGATCATATTTTATATTTATCTTTTTTTTTAAAAAAAAAGTTTTTATTTTTATTTTTTTTCATTCTTTCTATAAAATTTTTCTTCATTTTTTTAAGGTACTAAAATATTATTATTTTTTCTAGTATTTTGTTCATTTGTTTCTAATTTTTTTATTTTTCTTTTATCTATTTTATTAATTTTTTTATCTTCTATATATTTTATCTTTTTTTAAAATATATTTATCTATTTTTTTTAAACTATTTTTTCTCTTCAATTTCTCCTCTCATCAATCTTTAAATTTTTTTTCTAAATTTTCATACTCATTTTAATTTTTATTCTTATTTTATATCTAAAGAGAGAAAAAAAAATTAAAAAATTTTTTATAGAAAAAAAAAATTTGAGAAAAAATTTGATGGATAAAAAAAATAAAAAATAATTTTAAAGAGATAGAAAAATTTTTATAGAAAAAAATTAAAGTTTATAAAAGATTGATTTTGTTGCTATGTTGTGAAAGAAATTTTGGTTTTGTTACTGCTTGAATCGGTAGAAGAAGGTCTAAAGAAAATGCAAAATTTTTTGTTGTTGATATAAAAAATTTAGACTTATTGTTTGTCTATATTTTTTCTTTTTGATTATCCAAAATATTAGTTGTGAAATTAACCAAAATTTTTTGACAGCCATATAGTGGAACAATTAGTTCATATGTTGACCTAGTCCATGGAGTGAGTTTGATCATTTTTTTAAATTATATTATTATTTATTAGTTCATATGTTGATCTAGTCCATGGAGTGAGTTTGATCATTTTTTTAAATTATATTATTATTTCTAGTTTTGAGTTTATGGATTGACAATCCATAGAATTTAGCAGGTTTTTTACTTGTTGGAATGAAATTGGCTTAAACCATTTAAGAGGTCTTGAAAATCTATTTTAATTTTGTTTAATAAATAGATAGGTTCACATTTGTTAAATCTTTTTAAAGATAAATAAGGTATGAATAATCTTGTAAAAAAATTTATTTAACCTATTTAAAAATTTATTTAGCATTACTATTTTATATTTATTTTAAATATAATATAAAATATAAAAATGTATCATATTAATATTTATTATATTTATTTAATATATTATATTATATATATTTACAAATAATCTAGTTAAATGATAGTTTTGCAAATCTATATTTTATTTATTGTGCTATATTGTGTGTTTAATGTAAGTTGTAATATTATTTGAATTTAAAATAATAAAAATAATTCATTATTGATAAACTTGTTGTATGTGTTTTTTTTAGGTTTATTTATCATAAAGTATTTTTAATTTTTTGTATATATATAGAATTTAAGCTAATTTATTATTTTTTATATTTAAAATTTTAAGTAAGCTGTAGACTTTTGACTTCAAGTCTATTTATCAATCCTTTTAACAAAATTTTTTAAAGTAAACTTAAAAGTCTTTTAAACATTTGTAAATATGAATTTTAGACATTTACCAACTTTTTTATATAATAAGTTTTTAAGCATGCTAGTAGATTTTAATAGATCGAACTTCTATAACAATAAAAGTCTATGGTAGGTAATAGACTCAAGCACATACTTAAAATTTTTAAATAAACTAAATATAAATATCCAACATTTATCTAAGTTTAACTTATTTTCATTTCTTCCTATAAATTTTACAAGTGAGTCTTTTGAGCCTTTAAGCTATGTTTCGCCTTAACCATGATGAGATTAGGTTGGACAGATAACATATTTTTTAAATTTTTGATTCCTCTATCCACATGCTAGCTAGCATAATTTGATGTAAATTTTTTATTTGTTAATATTCTTAATTATATTTTATTTTTCAACATTAAAATATTTTAAAAAAATATTTTTAAAATACTTTTTTATTTTTTTAAGGTTAACAAGTTTACAAATTGAATCTCTTTAACTAATAAGTTATGCAAGTTAACCCATATAAGTCTAAAGTTAAATGAATCATTTTTAAAGGTTTAGGCTTGTAATTTGTGGGACTAGATCAAAAAATATATATCCAACTTTACTTGGTTATACTATTTATTATTATTATTATTATTATTATTATTATAGTAACTTACCATTATCATAATCATTATTACCATTATAATTATTATTTACACCACTATTACATTATTGTAATAATTATTATTGTTATTCTCACTATTATTAATAATATCATTATTGTCATTTTACTTATTTCCATTACAACTACAATTTCATAAAAAATTACTTTTATTATTATCATACAACTTGTATTATTATCTACTCATTTATTTTGTATGAGTCAAAAATAAAATAATAAAAATTTATTTTAGTCATGTTATATTCTTATTCTATTTTTTTTATTTTAATCATCAAATAAATTATAACATTATTTTTAATGAAAGTTAAAATTCTTAAAAAAAATAAAAAATATTTAAAAAATTAATTATTAAGCTATTTATTTAAATATAAATTATATAAACAAACAAATTTTATCTTAAAATTAATATATATAATTTACATAATAATTATTAAAATAAAATTTAAACCACTCTTTCACATAATTGTAACTGCTCTAATATTTTTAAGGTACTTTCTCCAGTACCTGACGCGCTCGTCGCAAACGCGCAAAAATAATTTCTAGATTTTCCCTAAACTATTGGTATACTATAAGGTGCAACCTAGGTCATCTCCCAAAGACCATTTCATATTCTTAAGCAAATTAGGAGAAAGTTAGAATAAGGGGGTTTTGTAAAGATGTGATATTAAGTGCTAAATACAAAATACAGAATGAAATTTATTTGACTTAACAATAATCAACTCAAGGAATTCAGAGGCTATTTTCTTAACTAATCATTGATCACTAAAATCATGCATTGTGTTTATCAACCTAGGATCATCTGTAACCCCTAAAATGATCCTTGAATTATCTACTGAGAAACCTCTCAGAATTTAATTGATTATGATCAACAAG
Source organism: Canavalia gladiata (assembly GCA_037954105.1). NCBI lineage: Eukaryota > Viridiplantae > Streptophyta > Magnoliopsida > Fabales > Fabaceae > Canavalia > Canavalia gladiata. The sequence continues at coordinate 35,019,902 of CM075663.1, forward strand.
ATTTAGTAACCACTTAATCTTTTATCTAAACCAATTTCACAATCAGAATTCAGTTGAAGTAAGTAATAAAATGAAAACCTTCAATTCAATTACTTAATTTCTACTCTTCAAACTTTTGAAAAATGATTTACCAATCAAAAACCAATTATAAATCAATTATGCATTAATCAAAATACGTCAACCGATCAAACTTTGATTAAAGAATAAAATTGAAGAATATAGTGAAGTAGAGTAGAAACCACTTAATAAGCATGTAAATAAAGATCAAGACCTCAAAGTTAAAATGAAAATAGCTTGAATCCTTGAATTGAAACTACAAACCTAGCCTTCCATGAAGGAGGCAAACTAACAACAAATAAAAACTAAGCCTTCCATGAAGGAGGCAAACTAACAAGAAAGAAAGAAAGATGGAAAATGATATTGGAGTTAATATCCAAGGGGTGTGTTTCTCCTCTTGTAAACCTTTCTATTTATAGAGGATTTTTGAGGCATCATCTTCAGAAAGTCACCAATTAGGATATTACTTTTCTACCCTTTTATTACTTTCACATGGGCTTTGTTGAAAATGCAAAACACTTTTGAATTTTTGTCACCAATGAGCACAACAATTTTGACTTTCTTGCAGCGCAATTTAGGATATTCACGGGTCCGAATTAGATCTTTACGTCTGAACAAAAGTTGTAGCCCCGGATCTTAGCTTTCTAACAGATTTGATTTCATCTCAATATGACTTCTGTATCTCAAGATATGGCCGGATCTTTGCACACTGTTCAAATTCCACGTCAGCAACACTATCTCATCTTTTGAGATAATTTCGGAGTCCTAAACATCCCATTGAGAGTCTGATCTTGCTTTGTAAATGTGGAAACTTCTTTAAGCTTTCATTCAAGACAGATTTCATGATTTTTGGATGTCTAAAACTCCTATTATGCTCAAAATATTATAATAGTGTCATTTTAATCGGGTAAGCAAAGAAATTCAATTAAACTTCATATGAACCCAAACTCATAAAATATGACAAAGATCACTTAATTGAACATATAAGAAGTCTTAATGAGATAAAAATGAGAGATAATTATTTATGAAATCTATGCTTATCAGTACCCTTGTAAATCTTGGGTACCAAACCCCTTCTCCTAAGAATCAATCAAAACTTGACATGTGATCAATGTAGCTGTCCACATTTAATGTTGGTCAAAATTAAAATAAACCAAAGAATTATTGCTCTTAAATTTTATAAGAATAAAAATATTTGCAGAAAGGTTCTTTGTGCAAAATTTTTAAAATTTTTTTATACTTTTTAAAAAATTATTTCCATTTACAAATAATTTTATTTGACCATGGTATACACTTGACCAAGGTAAAAAAACCTAAACAAGTCTATATAGGTAATGGTCGTGGCTTGTAAAATGAGACATGATTTTTACTATAAAGAGAGAACCTAATAAATCATCTTCGACGCCATGATCATCGGGTTATGAGGAACGCAAATCTTCGACTAAGGTATGGTTTCTTAGTGTATGTTATCCTTTAATTTGTAATGTTTAGATATTTTTAAAATTTTTGCACAACTTTTAGGGTATTTCCGTTCTCTGATTGAAACTCTTCTTCATAAATCATTAGGTGAGGGAGGACGATGATGTGAAGTAAACGACTTAGGGGTTACGAGGAACACAAATCTTCCATAAAGATATGTTTTTTATTGTGTTTTTTTACTTTAATTTGTAATATTTGCACAATTTTTAGGGTATTTTCATTCTCTGTTTAAAGCTCTTCGACATAAATCATCAAGTGAGGGAGGATGACAACATCAAGCAAACGTTTTAATGTATGGGTTTTTAGTCTTTGTTTTCCTTTAATTTTTAAGCTTTGTATAAATTTTTTAAGGTTACTTTCGAGGTCTATGTTAAGCTCTTCAACGAATATCATCGTCCCTGGGAAACAACCTGGTCAAGCAAACAATTTAAGGTATGGTTTGTTAGTGTTTTCGTTTCATTTTTAAACTTTGTCTAATATATTTTTTTGGGTTTTTTTGTACTCTTTTTTTCTTTATTTTTGGAAAATATATTTTATTTTTTGCAAATGTTTCCTTCAGTCATGCATGATGAATTTTTTATAGTGTGTAGTTATGTTAATTTATTTCATATTTTCATCATCATCAATTTTTTAGCAGGCTTTTTATTAACTTATGTATTGCCTTCTTCTTACAGCTATTAAATAATATTCAATGGCTTCACAAACAGATTCTTTAATCAATTGTGATGTAAGACTTTTTTTTTGTAGTCAACCTCCTATTTTGAGGACATCTTAGTCAATTAAGAATCTTGGAAGGAGATACTACAAGTATCCAAATAAAAGTGTTAATAATAATGAAGTATGGTGATTTGCATTGTTAAATTTTTATTTTAAAGTTTCATATATTTTGTTAGGTATTGATGTTTTGTTGCTAAACATCATTAAGGGTTGCACTTATTATGATTGGTTGGACCCCTGCTTTGATCGTGTTTGTTCTAAATGTTCTTAATGCGGAGTTTTGAATAAAGAAATATTGGAGCTGCAGAGACAGATAAGCTTAAAGGATGAATATTGTATCATGAAGGAATGCATAGAAAAATTTATCTGGTCTTCCTGACCTTGTTGATAATGGCAATGAGTTGTTTAATTCATAATGTTAACAGGAATGGTGTTGATATGTAATTGTAATGGTTAAATCTTGAACAAATATTTAGTATATTTTGATCCAGATTTGACTCAAATGAAGATTGGGAAGCACAAAAGCTTTTTCTTATCCTGTTTGTTATATATTTTAGATTTTCCCCAGAAATCATGTATATAGTCGTTTCAATTACCATACTATAGTTATTTTTAACATTTAACCATTATTGGAGTATGCAGTCATTTTCTCCGACAATGCTTTGCATAGTTTCTTTATTATTTCTTTTACTATTTTACTTATTGGTGTTTCAATTTTACTTTCCCCCAAGTGTAAGGAAAACAATAGTATTATATGAGGTATGTTGTATAAGAATATTTTATTTAAAATGAGTGTGTCCTTTTAAAATACTTTCGAATGTGGTTGTTGGGGTGGACTCAAGTATAATCGTTGAGGTACTAGGTGGGGTACCAGTCTGTGTACTTGACATGTAATGAAAGACGTTCACTTACCGAAAGTTGAAACTCTTAAAGCAAAACATTTAAACATTGAAAGTTGAAACTGTAAAGATACACAATTTGTCTCATCCCAAAAATAAATATTTCAGAATTAAATTTTGTCTATTGAAAACTCCAAGTCACTCCAATTTAGTTAAGCATTGATAAACAAATTATGTGTGAAATTTTGATCTAGAAATAGAAGCCAATAATGGTTAGTGAAAAATTTATTTGTGCTAGAAACATAAAAAAACAAGTTTTAACTTTCACAGTCTAGTTCTACGTATAATATCAATAATTAGGGCACCCCAAAGTTCTTTACAAGGAAAATTGAGAAGCTGGCTCACCCCAAAAAATTTAACTTAATTAGTTAAGATTATTTTAAGTTATAGATTTACTTTTTTCAAAATTTCATGCATGCAAATAGCACAGTCTAATGCCCTCTAAAATTTGATATGTCTTGATTTAATTGCAGTCAGCAAAAATTAAACAACTCAAAATGCTAAAAACAATTTCAACCAATAAAGATTTTATATGTTGAAGTTGCTAAAATATTCTAAAATCATTCAATGGGTGGTGATGCTCACATCATTTCATTAGCTAAGAACCTTCTTAGCTAAACCATAGGCATTCATACTTTAAGAAATAAAAATTATTCCACACCAATACTAAACCAAACAAACCAACAATAATAATTAAACAAACATTAATATAAAAATTAAGAAATAAAAGACATATTTGTTCAATAGGAAACCCAAAAAGACTAACAAAAACGATAAAAAATAAAAGTAAAGAAAAAAAATTAAAAAGATTGTTCATTGTTCAGTAATAAGGTTATCAAAATTTATCCATTCTAGCTTTATCCTTGTATTGTTGAATGTGTTTGTGTGCCTTGTTAATTATGTCCTCCCTTATTGTGTTGTATGGATGAAGTATAAGTTCACCAGCCAGTTTCAACCTTGTTCCTTCTTCAATCTGCAAGTTTGAAATTAAAAAATTTAGTTTAGGTTATGATAACTTAAACTTGGTAATACAGTATACAATACCCACCTCAAGGTTGAAACCATCATCACTTTGATTCATCATCCATGTGGCTACCCATACACCACAATCATTCTTGAAATTAATTACTTTTTAGATATTGCATTAAAAAAATATAAATTTACATGACATATTAATTACTTACAAGTCATGGTCTTGCACATTTAGATCTTTGGAGATCACAATTTCATAATTCAAGACCAATGATTTCATGGTAACATCAAATTCATAAAAATTTAGAAAACTAAACATTTTTTCAAAGCACATGGCCTGTAAAGAAAATTGTTAATTGAAATAATATTGTTGTAATAGTATAATGTAATAGTATCAACAAAAGTAAATGACATTACCACTTTTTTAACAACCCCTTTTCAAACTTCAAACATATCTTTGGATGGGTATGAGTCTAGCAAAACCAAATCACATTTAGCAAAATCTATCACTAGAAAATACCAATGTGAATTGTCCTCGTTTATGGCCACATAAATCTTTATAAATAAAGATGAAAAAGTGAATACTAAATATATTAGTATTCTTATTTTATAGTAGAATTAATTGAAATGTAAAAAAACCAATAATGATGAAATTTATCACCTTACTAACATAATCAACATAGCACATGAATCGCTGTCTATAATAGTTCATTAACATTTATGGACTCAAGTCTCGAGCAGCCAAGATAAATTGCTAAAAATAAAAAAAATTATAAAAGAAATTATAAAATAAATCAATAAAGTTGATATAAAACAGTGAAGATGAATAATAGGATTTAGTATATGCTTACAAAGAATGAAGTTGGTAAAAACCAATCAGTGGTAAGAGTTTTTGCAAAATTTTGTTCAAAGATTTTAAGGCAAACAACCAAGTCAAGGACCTAAGAAAAATTAATTACATGTTATCATATATTAGTATAAGTTCCATAAATAAGTAAGTATTAGTTGTATGCATTAAATGAGTTACCTCTTGCTCAATCAGTCCTTTTGGTTTGAGACAATCAAAATTGTCTCTTCTACCTTGACAATAATTAGTGTGCAGAGAAACCAAAATCTCATTCCTACTATTAATAATTATACAATTATAAGATGTCATACATTATGAAATTAAGTTACCATATAAAGAAGTTTTACAAGTCACAAATCTTTCTTTGTTCTTCCAAAAATGTAGGACGCAATAGACATCTGAATATTGTTGAGGCGAATGTCCTGTTTTGGCTTGAATAGAGATAATATCCACTGCATTTTAGGAAAAATAACTTGAATACAATTTTAGTGAGAAACCATAATTTTAAAAAATAGGTAGAGATAAAACTTACATAAGGAACAAAAGGTGCATAAATTACACCAAGTTTTGTGGAAATTTTTTTAGTTTCAGTTTGGGGTTTGATATAGAAACCAGTGGATGTGTTCACAACAAGCAAAATTTTTGGTGGGCTTAACTTCTGTTTCTTTGGAGAAAAAAATCTGGAGGTAATGTTCTCTGCCATTAGTTCTTCTTCTTCAAACTTATTCAAAATAAGCTTCCTTGGTGAAATATATTTTTTGGTAGCGTCTTGTATCAGTGGTTGTTCCTCTTCTAACTTATTTAAAATAAGTTTTTTCTAACCTCATTGGTTAGACCAGATTGTCTGGATGTTGAGTAAGAGTGGACCTCGAAAGGGTTCAAATCAAAGTTTTGTTGGGTGGTGCTTTACTTGTTTAAAATGTGGGTGATCAACGATAATGCTTCCTTGATTTTTTTTTAATAGAACATTCGAGCCTATGTACTTTCTGTATTAGTTCCTGGTGTAGAAAGTGAATGAGTAAACTAAGGATAAAATATTGAAGAAAATAAATTGTAATTAGTAAATTATTTGAGAAAATATTACTGCATAAGAGGGTTGGTCGGTGACTAACTTGTCTCCATCTTTTTTCCCAATAAGAATTTTGTTTAGGATTTGTAAAGGCCACTTTGCTTTCATTTTGAATGTTTTAGATATAAAACCATCGCATTTTAGGGTAATACTATGGCATAAACAAAATAAGTAGGTTGCATATAACCCTAAAAATAAAATACCTGGAGGAAAGGACGATGATAGGAGGCACATTTGGCAGGGACACATCTTTTGGGTTTCCACATTTCACCTTGTTACATAAAGGGGAAAACATTGATTCACTTTGTATGTCTTCTTTGTTTTTTTTGCTTTTGTTTCAGTTCTATTCAATTAGAGACTCCTCCTTTTCGCACCCATGCTGTCCAAAAACGAGGATTGTGGATAGTGGTACGATTTTGAAGTTAGGGTTAGGAATTAAAGATTAAACATTATTGACAAACAAGAAGATATATATACTTTTACCTAATTGTGAAAAAATGATTGGAAATTGGAAATTAGAATCGTCATAATTATTGTGGATTGTGCACAAAATTTGCGAATTTGAAGCGTCAACCTATTGTTCACGGGGAAGGAGAAGAGTCACAAAGATGATGGTTCTGCAATTCAAATATGTTTTTACTCATGGAAGGAGTTGTTTATATTATACATACTTAAAAGTCGTAACTTATTTATATAGTTGTACCTTATGATATAAATATTAAAAAAGGTTAAATAATTTAGTATTTGTTTCAAATTTAATTTTCCATTTACAAAAATTATTTAATTAAAAAATTGTAATTAAAATTTTTTTAACTAGTAAAAAATTTTTGCAATTAAGAAATATTTATTAATTGAATAGTTTTTATAATTAAAATTTATTAATTATTAAATAATTTTTTTAATTAACAAGCTCTCTTTCTCTTTATATATCAAGCTCTCCTATCTCTGTCTATCAATCTGCATTTCTTTTTCTCTCTCTCATTCTCTATTTCTATCTACATTTCTTTTTCTCTCTCTATGGGTATCTCTCATTCTCTCCCTCTATCTCTATCTTTCTTTTTTTTTTATCTCTCTTTCTCTCTCTCTCTCTATATATATATATGCATTTCTTTCTCTCTCTCTCTCTATGTCTATCTCTCATTCTCTCCCTCTATCTCTATCTTTCTCTCTCTCCCTCTCTTTTTATCTTTCTTTCTCTCTCTCTCTCCCTCTCTCTCTCTCTATATATATATATATTTCTTTCTCTATTTGAAGTTCTCTCTCTATCTACATTTCTTTCTCTCTCTTTATATCTATCTCTCTCATACACACACACACTCTTTTTCTTTATCTGTATTTCTTTCTCTCTCTATCTCTAGTCCCCTCTCTCTCTCTCTCTCTCTATATATATATATATATATATATATATATCTGTAATCTGTATTTTTTTATCTCTCTATATCTATCTTTATTTTTCTCCCTCTCCCACTTTTTCTTTCTCTATCTCTTTCTATTTTAAAATTATTTATTATTAAAAATTATTACAATCAAAATTTAAATTACATTACTAAATTTTTTTTAAAAAAATTCTAACTTTATAAATGATAAATAAAAAATTATTATAAAATTATTTATTATTAAAAATTATTACAATAAAAATTTAAATTACATTATTAATTTTTTTAAAAAGAATCCTAACTTTATAAATGATAAAGACAAAAAATATTTTAAAATTATTTATTATTAAAAATTACTACCATCAAAATTTAAATTACATTATTAATTTTTTTAAAAGAATTCTAACTTTATAAATGATAAATACAAAAAATATTTTAAAATTATTTATTATTAAAAATTATTACCATCAAAATTTAAATTACGTTATTAAATTTTTTAAAAAGAATTCTAACTTTATAAATGATAATTAAAAAAAAATTAAAATTATTTATTATTAAAAATTATTACCATCAAAATTTAAATTACATTATTAAATTTTTTTAAAAGAATTCTAACTTTATAAATGATAAATACAAAAAATATTTTAATATTATTTATTATTAAAAATTATTACAATCAAAATTTAAATTACATTATTGAATTTTTAAAAAAAATTCTAACTTTATAAATGATAAATACGAAATTATTTATTATTAAAAATTATTACCATCAAAATTTAAATTAAATTATTAAATTTTTTAAAAATAATTCTAACTTTATAAATGAAAAATACAAAAACTATTTTAAAATTATTTATTATTAAAAATTATTACCATCAAAATTTAAATTACATTATTAATTTTTTTAAAAGAATTATAATTTTATTAATGATAAGTACAAAAAATATTTTAAAATTATTTATTATTAAAAAATTTACCATCAAAATTTAAATTACATTTTTAAATTTATTTAAAAAAATTCTAACTTTATAAATGATAAATACAAAAATTATTTTAAAATTATTTTTTATTAAAAATTAATACCATCAAAATTTAAATTACATTATTAAATTTTTTTAAAAGAATTCTAACTTTATAAATGATAAATACAAAATTATTTTAAAGTTATTTTTTATTAAAAATTATTATTATCAAAATTTAGATGAGATTATTAAAATTTTTTTTTTAAAAATTTAGCTATACAAAATTATTTACTTAACATTTTTCTTAGCTTTGAATACCTGTATATCTCGGTAAAATTAAGGTTAACGCTTTTTGACTTCGTATTTCATTAATTTTTTTATTGTCTTATGATATGATATTAAATTTAAAATTTTTTATAATTTTATTTTTTAATAAAAAGTTTATTTATAAAATTGATTAATGATGATATTTAAATTAAAAAATTATAATCTTATTTAACTAATTAAATATCACGAGCAAAAATTTCAAATATAGAAGAACTAACATGTTATAACTAAAATTTATCTTTAAACTTTAAAAACAAAAATATTCGTCAATTTAAAATAAAAACACTAATTAAGAAGATCATTTAACATCGTTCACCAATAGCATCATTCATTAACAAGAGTTTGTCTTGTAAGCTGGACATTGTTCAATATCATTGATGAACAACTTCGTTCATTAACAAAATCAACATCTTCATTCATTTACAAGAGTTCGAACTTGTATAAAAACAAAGTAAAAAAATGAGTCAAAATGCGCATTATGCAATATAATAAAAACATAATTATGAATATCAGAACATATGAGCAGCACCAGATGACGATTCTTTCACATGAGCAGGATTTGTCGTGTTCCCTAAATTATGCAAGTTTTGTAAAAGGAAGGTGAAACTTGTCTTCATCATAAGAGGAGGTACACTATTAGGATTTGGGATGTATAAAGTTTCACAATCATGACCCTTAACAACCTTTGTAAAAAAAAAAGTGTTATAATAAAAATCAATGCAAACTATTTCACAAAAAAGAGTCAATTTGTAACAAACCTTTGCTGAGTATTGGGTTGGTATTACATCTTCATCCATTATTTTCTTCATTCCAGATCCAACATTGTTCTCATTATTCTGCATAAGCAACAACAGGAAATTAAATTAAAAGTTAAACTAACATAAAACATATTAACATTAACCCTACTAATCATAACACTATATATTGCCTTACATCATCAGATTCTGATATACTTATATCTTCCTCTACAATGCAGAGTACATCTCTTGAAAGAAATTTTGGATATTTCTTGATAGTATGTCCAATTTTTCTATAGTTACCACAATGTTTCCTTTTAACACCTTTTTTTTTCCTTCTATGGTGCACCGTTAGTTTTCACCATCATAGGATCACCAACCACCGAAGAAGACTTCCCAAGGCAACTATTAACACCTGTTTGTCTATCAAACTTCAAAATAAGTTTGTTAATATCTTCAGTTGTCTCCATGAAATTTGACCCATTTTTCGAAGGTACTTTCACAAACCTGTTCTATAAACCAGCTAGTGCTCCTTCACGAAGTATGCAACCTTTTTTCTTGTTAAATTCATTATCATTTTTACATATAGAAGACAAGTACTCCACCTTAGCAAACTTTGACCATCTTCTACAAATTAAGGTAGAAGGAAGGCTACCTATATGTAAATGTTTCATGCCACAGAAGATGTGAGAACATAGGATCCCACAACTTTCAAACATTCTACAATCACAAACAAATGTAAACTCCTTTTAAAAAAAAACACTATAAATTCCTTATTTGGGCTGCCAAATAGATTCATCTTCAACCTCAAATCAACATTAGGCTCAATTCGCTCAATAACATTTAGGCGCGCAACACAATCAATCTCATTTTTTACTTTCCTAAATTTCTTTAATGTATAAATTTTTTAGGCTTCATCTTCATTCATATACAATGCAGTGGTAATGACAAGGAAATAGTATGAAGATTTAAAATCAGAAACCAACTCATTATGTCGGTATTGTTTCAAAGCACGCTTCAGGTTATGCATTAAATCAACAAAGCTACTTTTATTTTTCACATATCTCTTAATAAAGGAATTTATTCCTTCACAAACGGACGTTGTTCTGATTCCTCCAAAAAAATTATCACGCATATAGGTTGATGCCCACATAGTCTTAATTTTGTACATCTTTCTTATCCATTTATTCTCGATAAGCCCATACTTATCAATTATTTTCTTCCACTCATCTTCAAATTCATCAATGTTCATATTCGAATATATCAAATGCTTAAAATCTTCCAAAAAAATTTTATTTTTAACATTCTCCGTAGCATTCTTTTGGATATGCCATGCACATAATCTGTGTGAAGTATTTGGAAACACATCCTTCACTGCTTCTCTCATAGCATGATCTCCATCAGTGACCACACTATTAGGATGCTTCCCAAACATTGCTTCAGAAAATTATCCAACTCCTATTTGTAAGTTTCAGTACTCTCATTTACAACTAATGCAAAAGAAAAAATAATAATTTCTCCATGATGATTATATCCACAGAATATTACCAAAGGTTGATTGTACTTGTTTTTCTTGTATGTAGTATCAAATGCAATGACATCTCCAAAACACTTATAATCAACTCTACTACCACCATCCGCCCAAAATAAATGTTGCAATCTACCATCATTACTTGTTGTAAACTTGGAAAAATACATGGGATCATTATCAGCTTTCTCTTGTAAATAACAAAGAGCAGCAAAAACATCACCATCTTCTATTTTAGCTCTATTTTCTCTATCAATATGATTGTAAAGATCTTTTTTGCAGAAACCCAAACTACCATGATCACCTTTCTGTCCTAGCATCAAACCAAAAATATGGGAAGTTTAAACACCATGCAAGTGCAAACTATTGATCTGAGTTTTATCCCCATCATTCAATGTACGGTAACCAGCAATCAAGTAAACACTCTCAAGTGGGATCAACTCATGGTTGTGTGTATCAACAAATGAAACAACTTTCCAATTTTGTGACTTATGATCAAAGTGCACACGAAATTTAGCCTCACACCTAGTCCAGATTAATGGCCTTGGATCTCTACATCGATTCATTCTTAAATTGTGCCTCTTATTTCTACTCCCTTCACGATTACAAACAAGTTGTCTCATATTAATAGCACGCATACAATCTCGACTAATTGCATCCTTATGAGCAAAAAATCCTTTAATACAGGCATAAAGACAATAAAATTGTACAACTTCCCTTTCACTATCAAATTCCAACCTCCCAATCTCATCAAAACTCAAATCCACAATATTCTTCATATAGTGTTGTTCTTCTTCTTCATCATTAACAACTTCTATATTATCCGTAGAAACTTTCACTATAGATTTCTCATCACAAGATGACAGACTTATCTCTTTATTTCTGCTACCTATTTTACAAAATCTAAAAGGAAATTATAAAATAAAAAGTAAAATATCACACTACATGAAAAAATGGTAAGGACGATCACTGCATCTACCAAACACCTGAACTATAACAACTATTGAACTACTACCAATGCAAATATACGACTAAAACTTCATTGCTAAAATTAAACAGGGCATATAAAACGCACCAACTATATCAACTACTGAACTCCTATGAATACAAATATACCAACACAAATTGATTGCTAAAATTAAACAGAAGATATCAAAATTACCAAAAAAATTTCACTAAAAACAAAGCCAACACTGTCAACCTGAAATATAAAAAAATAAATTATACCTCTTTAATGGAGAATACCAGACTCGATTTCAGAAACTTTAACGCAACCAAAATGCCAATCCTTAAATCGTTGTAATTCAACGTTTGATTTCACAAATTTCAATAAAACTAAATCGTCAATCCTCCATTTTCATCCTAAGTTTAACTTGATTTTAGATGAACGATGATGAACTCTATGACAGTAAACCCAACCCTAAATTTCTAAACAACGAACAAAAAATGGCAAATGACATAAGCCAAAAAATAAGACAATGACATAAGCCAAAAAATAAGACGATGAAGTGAGGGGTTTAGGCGTCAAATCCAATCCTTTATTTTCTACTTTTACCATGGTAAGTTCTAACTCAAGTTAGTTAATAATAAATAATTAATAAAAAAAATTGTTTTAAATAAAATAAATTCTACATAACAAAATAAATTCTACAGGCGAGAATGTAAAATTTTAAAAATTGAATAAGAACCTTTTAGCAAACATTAAGGACCTTTTACAAAAATTTTAAAAAAAATTATCCTTAATTATAAAATTTTTACTAAATTATATTAGCTTATTTTAATTTTCACCAATATTAAATGTGTACAGCTATATTAATCATGTTTCAAATTCTGATTGATTAGGAGTTTGATACCCAGATTTTACCAGAATAACAAATAAAACATCTATTTTTTATTGGTCAAACAAGATTTCATCCTTAGAATAATTATCGCATGAAATAACGTCCTGGAGCAAGTCATTATTGTTCAATATATATGCATTGGAACCTGCACACATGCAGTGTATCTTACTTGAAGATTCAAGCAGCACACACAAGTGATGATGAGTGCCTCAAGAACACGGAAGAACTAATTAATCTATAATGCATATAAGCCAATTCTCATTACATAACTTGATCTAGAAACCTCATTTATCTCTTCACAACTTATCACTCTTTTTGGATTGAGAATTGAAAGGTGATAACAATGAGAGCAGCATGCCCATGTGAAACCATGCTTTTGTTCCGCGGGAAACAAACAATTAATATGATCGATCTTTCACTTCACTACTTGTAGTCACTACCAACACCGTGTTCATTAGGTTAAGGCTTCAAACCACACTTTCTATGGTCCCAAAAAATCAAATACTGTCACACACTGCCACTTTGTGTAATCAATGCATAGTACTGTGCTTTGGAGGTTTCTTTCAATTCATTATCAAGTACAATTATATGTCCTAGCTTCGCAAATAATATTTGTATTTTCGAGACTATATATTTGAGTACATTCTTTTTATGATTAAGTCAAAATTTTGTGAGAAGAATATGAGGAGAATGTAAAATCTTAAAAATTGGGATAGAATCACAATTACTTTAAGGATCATGCACTTGATGATTTTAGTACATTTTATTTAGTCCACTTAGAAGAAAATAATTAAGAAAAGAATAAGAGATATATTATTCCTCACAACATATTTTTACATCTTTTATAATTCACTATTTTTTTTGTTTGTTTCCTTCATATAAATCTTATCCCACACTTCTTTCTATCTCTCGTTAATTTGTAAAAAGAAAATTATATTTTTGATATTAAGGGCACATGATTTCTCAAAGAATAAAAGAGATAAAACACATTACAGAAAATCAACCCGGTCTGTATACTTTTGATTTATGTCTCATATCTTAATCAACCTAACTTCATGAGGACATATATATGACTTAATATATTGTATATATAAGATGCTAATTGAGTACGTTTATGAAGATTGTTTGAAATCCCCTTGTGAGTGGTCACACATATATAAGACAGGTATATGCTAGGATATATTGTCCTATGCATTAGATGAACATTAAGTATAAATGCTTTAAGTTATTGCCATATATACAATTGATGCAATATGAATAGGGAGGAAGAGGAAAATTTCAATACACTACATGTCCGTTTAATTTAAAATTAAATAAAAATAATTTTGAATTATTGAATATTTTTAAAACATATAAAAGAAAAAAGTCCTATACAATCATCTTTGAATCCTATAACATGTGCTGTGAAGGGATTTGAGTAATATTATCCACACAACAAACTTTGATAACAATTTTTAAACCATTATTGTTTTCTTTATATATCTCTATTTCTCACTTGAGTTATCTTATCATATAGTTATCTCTTCTCCTCCTTTATTTGTTATATATAAAAAGGTTGGTGAAGAAATTTAGATACCCTAAAAGATGGGCATTGTTGTCATAGAGGATATTGCTATCTTACAGGCTGTGCCCTTTGTCTATGCAATAGTTGTGTTGTGTTGTGTATAGAAATGGAAAAGAAATGGTTGCAATGTAAGGATAACCAATAGGCATAGCCCCACATTGTAACCGACCATTGAAAGTTAGCTAGTTAGTACACTGCCCAATAATAATACAAATCTAAACGATGCGCCACACAAATTTCTTAACATTATAAATGAAACTCATATCTTCAATTTCACCACCACCTATACCTTCCTCTCTCTCTCTCTCTCTCTCTCTCTCTCTCTCTCTCTCTCTCTCTCTCTCTCTCTCTCTCTCTCTCTCTCTCTCTCTCTCTCTCTCTCTCTCTCTCTCTCTCTTCTCTCTTATCATAAACTAGATAATACACTACTCTTGTTTAATTTCTTAAGATATTTCTTCACTTGTTTGTTCCAACATTTCACATTAATTTTTCAGTGTGACATGGCCAAATTGCGAGGTGCAAGGCTCACCATGGAGGTTGCTCCACCGCGGTTTGTGTCGGTGGTGCGGTGCCGGTTGAAGAAAAAGCTTGACACTATTGTGGAGGAAGAGAATGATTTTGTTGCGGATAAATGCTTTTCTTCATCAAAGTGTGGTTCGGCCTCTTTAAATCTTATGGAGAGGTCAATTTTGTTGAAGAACTTCTAGCTAGTTAGCTAGTTAATAATTTTCAATTTGAATTCATTGTAATAAAAAATTTTGTAATTGGTGTATTTAAATGCAAACTATTATTACTTTGCATTTATACAAATCAAATACAGTTCAATATAAATTGTTGAACATGTATTTTTAGTTACATCAATTGCGTTATTTTTTAATACATTGGATTATGTGAGTTTAATTGGAGAGAAATAAAAGAAGCATATGATTTTCTTTATATTATAAGTTACCGGTGCTCATTGGCGGAATCAAATAAATAGGCAGGAGAATGAACATTACTTGGGTTATGACATTAATGTGCTGTTTCTCTCATATTTAGGATGAACACCACATAAGTTATGACAATATTGTGCTGTTTTTCTTTATGCCTTTCGGATTTCTTAATTTCTTTATTTTGTTCGAATTAATGTTCTTAATTTGGAGTTTCATCCAGCTTTTGGATTGTGATTTTTACCTTCTTATGTAACAGTTCTTGTAATTGTTAATTTTATGGCTTTTATGTAGTAGTAGCACAGATGAATCCCAAGGATGGATAGGATGATGTGGATTACCTCCTTTGTAATAGCCATGACAATGAGTAAGAAGGTCTTAATAAAAGGATTCTTAGTATTGTTTTGCTATGCTACTTTGCTTATTTATGGACAACCATTTAACCAAGATCTATTTCATTTTATATTATTTTGTCACATAAAATACAAGAAAGATTTTAATTTAAGATCTTTTGGACAATTATTTTTTTTTTTCATTGTTGATGAGTTTTTTCATTGATTTATAAGTAAATATATTTTTTTATTTTAGAAAATTTTTTAAAAAAATAATAAAAATATAAAAAAATTAAATTAATATAATTTAAATAACATTTCATCACTAATTAACTCTAAACATTGATTCAAAAAGATAAGAGTAGTCATCATAAAATATATTTATTTTTAATTAGTCATAAGACTAAAATTATAAAAGCATGTAATTAAATAATGTTAATAATAGGAATGGAAGTGAATAAGACGGTCAGACAGGAGTCTATGACTCGGATCGTTTAAAACTTAATTAAACTCGGTTCGTTTAAAAATAGATAGACTCAAATTTGTTAAAAAATCTTTTTAGATAAACAAGTTAGGCTTATAAAAAAAGTCTATTTAGGGCCTATTTATATTTATATATTATATATTTATATTTATTTTAATATATAATATTTATATTATATTTTATTTACATAATATTAATATATGTATATATATATATATATTTTAGGCCTATTTAATTACTTTTTTATCTTATAAACTTTAAGTTTACAAGTTTTTTTAATTATTTATTTATATAAACTTTAAGTTATTTATTGATTTTTTTTGGTAGCGTAGGCTTTTAAATAAGCTTGACTCTAAATCAGGTCACAGAAAAAAAAAAAAAAACTTTTAACAAGTAACAGACTCATGCTTAAACCTCAAAATGTTTAAACATACTAAACTTGAATATTCAAAGTTTAACTCGATTCGATCTACTTTCATTTCTAGTTAATAATAAAGTTTAATCTTAATTAATGCATTATTAATAGACAAACTTTTAAATATTATTTGATAAAATGTTATTATATTATTCAATAAATTTAATATCTTCTTATATAATTAATTATAAAATAGTCAATTGTTAAACATTAATATTTTTCCTAAAACATTACTAATATAATTGATACTACTACGGCACAAATAAATCAAAACATTTATCCGTGGAAATTTTACTGAACAAGAAATAAATAAAATAAATAATTGCCAAATTGAACGAGTTTGCTTCCTGATCTCCTCCCTTCTTTCTCCATCACATATATAAAAAAAAAATTATTAGAATTTCTCCATTCTAATTTCTTTCCCTCCGATCAAATATCATATAAATAAAATGTTTTTGGAATTTTTATTAATGTTTTTGGAATTTTTATTTTTGTTTCTTGAAGAAAATACCATGTAAGAAAAAAATTTAGGAACTTTTATGCTTAGTTTATATAATATAGTTAAATTTAAATTTAGTCTTTTAATTTTTTTTGTTAATTTAGATATTTATTAATTTAAAATTTTTAAAATGACGTTATTCTCTCTTTTCTATAATATAATATGTATCTAATCAAATTAGACAATAATATTTTAAGATGCTAAACGACATAATATGTTTAGATGCATGTTATATACCATCAATAAATCATCATATAAACTATTTTTTTAAAATTTTAAAATTTATAAAAACAACAAAATTAAATTAAATTAAATTTAACCAAATCTATAATAAAGAAAAACACAATTTTCTTGTTAGATAACGGGTATACGGAATTTTTCTAGAAAAAATTGTCTACATACTAGCAAAAACGTATCATATATAAAAAAAATTAAAAATCAATATTAAATATTTTTTCAGTCACTGTTTATGTTCACCGCGAGAAACGAATTTAGTTTCAGTATATTTACAAGATGATACGCACATTTTGAATTTATTGATAATGATAAAAACTTTTTACATATATAAATAGGAGTAAAATAGGAATAGAGATAATTGGGAGGTAGATTGTTATATTTATTTAATTTTTTTAAAATTTGTTAATTATTAAATAAAAATAAAAATAAATAAATGGTGCTATTTATATGTAAAAATATTATTATTATTTATTGATAACAGTATGTGAAGAAAGAGTCTTGTGTGATTATTTTATGTTGTCTTTTTCTTTGATTAAAAGATTTGTTCGGAAAGATCTTCAATTGTTGACTTGCATGCTCCATGCCGCAGTGAGACTTCAACCCTAATAATCTTTCTCGTGTTAATGATTTGGTGTGAACACACTGCATACCTAAGATATGCTTCTTCCATTCTACAAAGTGTGAAAAGAACCAATACAACTTAAGATGCTGTCTCTGTTCATTTCCATCATTTTTATTACCAATTGAGTTCCAATTTCCAAGCGTTTGTAGGTCCACCATCCCAAATATAGATAAAAAATTTATTCAATTCTCTATATTTTTTTTTGTAATATTTATAGCTGTTGTCTATTTTGTGATGTATACTTCACACCGTTTTAATATCAGTTTTTTTTTTATTTGAATAACTAAAAATGGGTACTAAATTTATCTTTATCTATCTTTTTTAATTTTTTTATATATGTATCTTAAAAATAAATTAAAAAATAAGTATAATTAAAACATGTGAGACTTGGAAGTTAATTTGAAATAAATAAAGATGATAGCTCAACCTATAGAGTGTGAAGATTTTATAAAAAAGGTTTATATGGATAAAAATGTCAGACTGTTTTTATTGGGATATTAAGCTTAAAACTTTTAGTGAGCTCCATATTTCATATTCCATATACATCTAGTGAAACCAACTATAAGCATTAAGAAGAACTGTTTGTATGAGAATGTAACTTAATCTCTATACCAATTATGAATTATTAAATGTGTATGATTTATTAGTACAAAATAGCATTAACAAGATAATTGTAGATGTATGAAATGATTGATAAATCTCCAATACACATTAAAGAGTTTTGGTTGATAGAACTTGCTCTACCAACTCATTTAATGCTAAGTTTATCATTTTATAATTTTATAATTTGGTTTACACTTTAATTAATATATATCAAATTTAATTATTCACATGCATGATACTAGTCTACAATTTTTTTTTCTTTGAAAAACTCTCTTAATTTTTTTTATTTTTTTTAAATATGTAGATTGTTGTGAAAAATATAATTCAAGTTTCAAAAAAGACATTATAATTATTACTCATGTATTATAATGTTTTTTTTTTCAGACAATTAATTTGATTAATTTATTTACAACGTGTATTACTATTGATTTCTTAATTAATTGATTCATTTTAATAGTTTCTATTCATTTCAGAGTGCCTGTCAATTAACTGGATTTTCTTAGAATTTTTTATTAATAATAAGATAAATAATATGATTTGGTTGGAGAGATTCATAGATTTATAGAATCGGTTACTATACTATTACTAAATCGTAAAAAAATAAAAATATAAAAAGAACAAACGAAAATATCATGTGATTAGTCAATATTTAAAAAAAAATAAAATGAAAGTAGACAAATGAAAAAAGGAAAGGAGATGGTTGAATTAAATTATCATTGAATATGAACCACGTATTTATTATTCCGGTATTCTTTTCTTCTCTTTAAATGTTAATTCGTTCTCTTCGATTTTGATTATTACTAAAATTGCATAACATGCCCAGAAATTGTTTTCAAAATTATTCTCTACCCTGAACCTATTCTATTGAATATCACAAACATAATACTTAATGCTATTTTAATTAATGATTTTATCATTTGATTAACTTGCAATAATGTTATTATCACATATGAAAGATAGGAGTGGTATTTAAATGGATGTTTTGTTGTAATTTGGTTACGAAGATCTCTTATTCAATTTTTAAAACAAAAATCGTGTTAAATCTTGAGAAATTTTCATGACATTTAGAGGAGAATTAATCCTTAAGCACAATATCATTAGGTAAATATATTTTTCATATTTTTTTTTCTACAAAATTGTCTCTTAAACTTGTTAAAAAGACACTTGTTTCAATATTTACATAATGATTAGACAGCTCCTATGTATCACCATCATGTATGTGGATGGCACAAGAAGATTAATTACAATGTTAATCTTGGAGGCATGAAACACCCCTTTTCAGTTGACCAATTTAGATTTCAAAATTTCAACATCATTAAATTATATTCTAGCTAGCTACAAAACTACACCTTTCAATCCATGCCCATGCAACTATAAATATTTGAAGGCTTCTCTGTGTTTTCCACAAGGCAAATAGAAAAACTTGTGTTCTAGCATAGTTTTGATTTTCTCTCACCCATTACCCAAATCACTTCAATCCAATGGCACCTTCTTTCAAGAACTCCAACTTTGAAACCCAAATTTCCTCAGAGAGGCTTATATCTCAGATCATGCAACTTCATGTAAGCATCTCTAAGCTTGAATCTCTTAGGCCTTCTAAGCAAGTCAATAGTCTTTTCACTCACCTAGTGAACCTTTGCACCCTCCCTTCATCCATTGACATTGAAGCATTACCTCAAGAGGTGCAAACCATGCGTGAGAGCCTCATTAACCTTAGTGGTCATGCTGAAGGGCTTTTAGAGCTTGAATTCTCAACTTTCATAGGCCTCACACCCAATCCTTTGAACAATCTAACCATTTTCCCTTACTATGGGAACTATGTCAAACTAGCAAACTTGGAGAACAAAATCCTCAAAGAAAATGGGGTGGTGAATCCAAAGAAAGTAGCCTTTGTAGGGTCAGGTCCAATGCCACTCACTTCCATCATAATGGCCACTCATCACATGGAATCCACACACTTTGATAACTTTGACATTGATGAGAAGGCAAATGAGATGGCTCGCAAGATTGTTGCTTCAGATGCAACATTTGAGAGGAGGATGAAGTTTGAGACTCAAGACATTATGGAGGTGAGAGAGAGGTTGGGGCAATATGATTGCATCTTTTTGGCAGCACTGGTGGGTATGAGCAAAGAAGAAAAAATAAAGATTATGGGGCACATAAGAAAGTATATGAAGGAGGAAGGGTTTTTGCTCGTGAGAAGTGCAAAGGGTGCAAGAGCTTTCTTGTACCCTATTGTTGAGGAGCATGACATGGTGAATTTTGAGGTGCTTACCATCTTTCACCCCACAAATGATGTGATCAACTCAGTTGTTCTTCTTCGCAAGCCTAAAGCATAGCTACCCTCAACAACTACATAAGTTTTAGTTCTACTTGAAGAAGATAAGTGTTTTGTAGTTTCTATTAATTCCAATGTGCGTGCGTGTGTGGTTTGGTTGAGGTAAGGTTTTGTTGTGTTACTTATGTAGCTTGGTGTTGTTCAGTGTCCTCTTGTGCTTACTTCATTCATCTTGATAAGATGGTTGAAAAGATTTGTATCGGTTACAAATATGATAATAAATATGCTACTCTTGTTCTCAAATGACTATACATACGAGTCAAAAGGCACAAAACTTTGTAAGAAAAAATCAGCAATCCTAAATATCAAGTAGGGTTAAATAAGCTTTTAACTTTTGTTTTGGGACGTTTTTAGCAATCACTATATCAAGTAGGCATAAAGTGACAGCATTACATTGTACTTAACATTCTGTTTTGGGCGTTATGTTTTTATTACTCTATTTGGGTTTGTTGCCAAATTGTTAAATAGTGATGAGTTGGAGTGATGAGTTGGCGTTACACCTATTTCCGTATAATAGAATTTTACTGCTACCTATGGGTGGCTTTGTCCTTGCTTTCTTGCTTTGTAACTAACCTCATATATCGTGTGTTGGGAAACTTCTAAATACAATCAGAATATTCACCAAACTCTTTTTACCTCTCAATATTCTTAGTTGCACTTCTCTCTTCGATGATCGGGAAATTCTTCTGAATTAACTTCCCCACTCACGGAGTTATGTTCATCGAAATTAGCTCAATTCTGAATCCAAATCCGTGTCCCGGGTTCCTTCCTGGGAGCATGTCTACGTTGCAGCAAAGATTTATTCCATTCTTGGGTTGAGAATATACTCACTTTCCCAAGCCTAACCCACTTTTAACGGACACATTATGGAACGACGGAAGTGACATTATACATGACAAAAGAAACATTGAAATTTACATCCATTGGCAAGTCATACTAGAATAAAACGTTCATTCCGTTTTTACAGCAGCCATCGGTAACTAAGTGTAATGGACATCTTTGACGTATTGATATTTTGAGTTCCAAAACAAATATCATTTCGTCTACAAAAATATTTGGAACTTCAGCCTACAATTTAGAATTTCTTTTGCTCTTTTAACCATTTCGAAAGCTATAACAAATACCATGTTACATGGGTGCCCATGTGTATCAAAATCGAATCATAAATCCTTCAAATTTAGGGATATAGACAATTCAGGGCCAAAACGTTTATATCCAATGATTTTTTTGAAGTACCGCAAAGTATACAGTCATAGCTAATAGCATATATCCACAAGTCATACACAGCCTCATCTTCGCTGCAAAATTTGTTGAGCAGTTGTATAGAAAACGGGAAGATTTTGTTCCAATACATGACTAAAACAGATTGTACAGAATGAATAGAATTCCTGATATGCTCTCCTCAAGATTCAATAGAACTTTGTAGCCTCCATGGAGAAAGAAAACTTATGGCAAGACATGAAATCCGAACTTCTAGATCAAATATGCATGGTGCACCTAGAAGCATAACAAAGCCACAGGGGGAAGGCTTCATTGATAACAGTCTCCACATTCTCCTGCTACTAACGCCAGCACTATAGCTCAAATAGTCAGTATGTAACAAACCCAAACTGCACAATTCAGTAAGGGCACCACCATCACTAAAATAATTAGTAATACAGAGTATACACACCACGCCTCATGAGCAAGACAAATCAGCATGCTGCAACGTTTTGGAAATGAAATAGAAAGTCACAAATCACGAACTGAATTAAAGGTCTTATAGAATGGAAAATATGTAGAATAATATAACAAATCACCTCATGCCATGTTCAGCTCAAGGTCCTTAAAATTGTACTTTTTCTTGGCTAAATGATCGGAGACGGTCAACCAGGTCCTTTTTCAATGACTCGGGAATCTGTGATGAGAAAGCTCCCTGCGCATCTCCTATTAATAACTTCCTGCATCACATGTAGGGTGCACATACAAGGATTATAACCAGTGAGTCAAACACAATCACCATAGTTCACATTAACAAACATGAAAGGGAACTTTCAGTTTATATTTGCTAAAGTATAAAAAAAAATAAAACTGCTACCCAGACAGAAAAATAATAATAATAACACTATGAAACCATTTATAAAACTAAAACTAGGATTTCAGAAACTCTAGGTTCTTTTATCCAATTTTGAGAATTGAGACTATATGTACAATCAGTATACCACACTGAGGTCAACTGGAAAAGGCTGGGCTGTCCAAGCAAAGCCACATTATGAGCTATTTAATAACATCAATTGCATAAAGATAGCCATAAATGAACATGCAATCACGAACTTCTGCCCACATAATCGCATTGTACTATAAACAATTGGTAAAGACAAGTATTCTATGCTCAGGTCTCTGACATACCATGTAGGAACCATTCTTTTCTTTTTGCAAAGTATGCATGAAGCATATGGACATGCACATAGCAAACAGCCTATAACACTAACAGCATAATATATTTCAGCAGTACAAAATGGCTTATTACTTATTAGCCCACTACATTTCATGGTGTTGAAATTACAGGCTTTTAGATATTGAGGGAAGAAATTGAGAAAAGTGACTGATTAATATTTTCCTTAGTGCATATTGCAACGTGATGCAAAACATAAAAGCATTAATACAAGGTCATAATCCAAACAAAATAAAGAAACAAATCATAATATAATAATGAAATGTAAAAAAAATTAAAAATCCAAAGAGATAGCAATGTTCTCAGTCTGAAAGCTCGCTTGACATTAGCAGGAAGGTTGCCAAAAAGTGACAGACAGCAGTGAGGACGAATATTGCCAGAAGACTGGGCACTCATGCATTTGACTTAGGAAATGTTGACTGGGTTGTAGTTGTCAAAGACAAAGCAATGGAGGGGTGCAGCAGCAGAACAGTGCCAGCCGGTGGCACAACAGCAGTAGATGGAGTCAGAAACTGCTGATGCCAGAAGGATTGCACAGCAAGGGATGATTGGAAATTAAGTAGAGCATCAGATTTTCAGAAGCTAAGCTATGAAATGATGGCAGGACAGGTCAAGGAGAATGGCATCACTTTGACATCATGTTGAAATTACAAGGTTTTCAGAAGAAATTGACAAATAGAGACTTTGAATAATATTTTCGAGGATTGGTGATGTGTTGTAATGTGATAAACATAAAGCACTAACTCTTGTTATAATAATACTAGATCAAAATCCAACTAAACATGGGGGGAATGAGATAATAAGGAAATATGAAAATTATGAAAATTAATCCTAAGAAAATCTAAGATGTTCTAAGATATAATCAAGATGCCATTGGATATTTTTCATATGCTAAAATATGGGAATTGCTGGCTATCAAGAACCCCCTGGAGGTTTCCCCTTTTACAGTTAAGCACTTGCTGAGTGCCCCCTCTTTCTACCTTATTTCCCCCATTTATTTAACTGAAACTCTTTTACCTAACTGCCTAACTGTTCTGATCTACTTTGACTCCCCCTCTATCTTCCAAGCAAGCAAATATCCGTTTACCTTCTGTCCCAACAAATGCTAAAATCCAATCTTCTCAATAACTTTACCAAAGATGCCAAGTTGCCAACAGCATCATTCACTCCCACTCAAAAGAAGATAGTTTTGACTTCAAACTTTAATATCATCAACAATTTTAGAACTAAAAGTCCTCAACTCTACAGTCTACCATATTTCTTAACTAATCCACTCTGCGGTAAGTCCATAGAAATCTTATATGAGGAATACAACAAATTGATTCAAAACTCAACAAGAAAAAAGGAGTCTATGCAGATTACTATACAATATACATGAAATCATCGAAAATATTTCTAGAACATTGTTTCCTCTATCATCTGATGGTCAATTACATTTTTCCAAGGTTTCATCATAATAAGCAATAGCTTGATTTTAGAAACCTACATCTCTTCACCTGGCAAACAGAAATCATCTCCTACATAATTAAAAGTAATAGTATATATGGTATATTATGATATTATTCACAGAATAATGCAACAGCCATGTTACTGTGTAATGTCAATAGCTCAATGCATAAAGCAAAACATAACAAGACCAAACTTACCTTGTTTCATCTCCATTTGTCATATTTCCAGCTTCTTGTGCACGTAACTTCTTTCTAGAATGCATAAATTCGTAGACCATATCGGTCCAGCCACATGACTTTAAAACTGACTTTGCCTCTTTACCAAGACTGTGTAATGTTTTGAAAACACAGTATCAGAATCAGCCATGTAATGAAATTTTTAAAAAGAAAACAGCATCTGAATCAGACTTATAACAAATATTTTAGAATCTAAAGATGTCCCAACTGAATGTCAAAGGAAATAGGTAAATAACTGTGAACTAATGAGTAAACAGGTTTGGGTATGAAAAGGATGGTAACAAACATGAAAATATCAGCACAGCATGAATCATGAAGATTAAGATATCCTGAAAAAATTTAAGATCAACATATTTCAGCATGTGAGATATTGAAGATGGAACAAAAGGGAGAGAGAAATTACAATGCGGGAAAAAATTATTGCACAGCACCAGCTAACATTATTAATTGCACAACTACAAATATCAAAGCCCCAGTAGAACTAAGACTTCATAAAAAAATGTTAAACATTAACTAACTTTGACAGTCAACACGGAACTAGTAAAGTCTATCTCAGTTATGAAACACTGTCAAAAGTGCAAGATGATACATTTTAATGTAATAAAAAACATGAAGCATAGCTAGACATCATTCAAAAATAAATTTACATTTAACTATACTTTGTAAGAAAAAGATTGAGTTTCAGTATATCATACATGTCCTTCAGTTCTTGAACTTTTGCTTGGGACTGACCATCGTGTGCAAGCAAAATGCATGGGCCCTCCTGTGTCTTTCTCTTATTCCCCAATATTTTAGGCTTGTGGTCTATGCCATTGCTTTCTTGCTTAAAATTGTCAGACCCTCTACCGGCTATTACCCTGCTTCTATCAGCATCTTCCTTCGGATCTGACTTTACAGAATGGATATCAACAGTCTGATTGTCAGTGTGTCCATTTGTTAGCGTTGACTCCTTTCTTTTTGATTTGTCAGGAACATCAACTTTAATTTTGTCAATGCCATTCCTGGTGGGTAATAATGAAGGATCTTTCTTACCATTCTCCAAAGAAACTGAGTCTTTCACATGCCCATTTATTAGTAAGGCATGATTCCTAGAAACGTCAACTTTCCCATTGACACTTACAGGAGCAGGATTTCTTTTGGAAGTAGAACTTCCATTAATGTCAAACTTCACCCGTGAGCTGGAAGACCCTTTAGCAGGCTTAGATGCACTTGGCATATCCTTCCAAGGAGATTGCTCAGAATTCGATTTTGCATGCATTGCTTTCAGTGGTACACCAATCTTTGGGCATTCGGATGCCTGGCTACCATTGGAATGAGGCTTTACACCGTTTGAAGCAAGAGAATTACTAATTGACGCTGGCCTTTGGTTAGTTCGAGAGAAAAAAAGAATATAAACCTTTTCTGACAAAACTTCTTGCAGGGTTGCAACTGTTACACAAGAATCATCACAGCAATACCACCGACCCATTGCATCCTGTGAACAGAATAGGATATTAGACTCTGGCCACAATTAAAAGTTAATTAGGAATCCAATGTATTGGCTACATAATTTGCACATATATGAACTATGAATTCACAAACCTTTATATAAGAGTAATAGTGACCAGATTCTGGGGAGTAGCCTGAATGCACAATAGTACCAAACAGCTTATATTCTGGTTGTGGATCCTGCACCAAGATATCTGTTAGGAAGGAAGCTAAAAATAATATTAGAATGCAAAAAAAAATACTTCAGCAACATTGCCCATGTCGCATCACTCTTGCAAAATATCAGCCTAGTTGGAAAAAATAGAAAAATAGAACCTTTGTTGGTCATCATGAAGCAATTTATGTTTTCTTCACTATGAGTGGTTTATTTTACCATCTTCAAAAGTTTCACCTATTAGTTTGAAGTCCAAAGCTAGCCTCCTTTTGCAATTAAATATTACCATAAAGTACGTATGAGTGTGCATATTTAATGGATATTGGATAGTTCATGTCACTCATAAATCAAGTGCATAGGTCAAAAAGTTGTTTGTTATAATTAGGTCAACATCTCACAGGTAACTTTCCCTTTTATTTTATAACATAATTTCCATATGAACTGGAACTGAACTAAGAAAAACAAATTAAGCACTGTTTGGTTTGCAAAAACATTTTCTATTTTCACTTTTATTTACAAAAATGACACCTTTGTTTTCATTTTGTTTTCTGTTTCAAAATTTTGCATGGGAAACTGAAAACAAGAAAAAAATTGTTTTCATTGTTTCCTGTACAAAACTTTGAAATCAAGAAACAAAATAACATCTTTGTAAATAAAAGTGAAATCAGGAAATGAAAATGGAAAATGTTTTCACAAACCAAAAGGACCCTTGGATTAAGATTAAAGAATACTTAGAATTTTCACATATTCCAAATCTCTATCATTAAAGCTTTCCATATATCTGATGGATTACATTCTGAATATTACAAAGCTAAAAGCTTTCCATATTAGCTAATATTTTACTTAGACCTTGGGAGGTTTGGCCACACAATAATGATTTTCAATACATCCAAATGGTTGTCTAAGATCACCAAAAAAGGCCATAATGGCAATCTTATCTCACAAGTCATGCAACAATAGAGATGTCTCCCTCAAATCAGAGCATTATGCTCAGCCACAAAGCTTAATAGCAATAATTTTCCACACATTAGCCATGATCTCCAACCTAAGATATACAAAGCTAAAAAAAACTAACTCCTCTTCCATCTGCTAACTCTTCTCCAAGTCAAAATATATTTGACTCCAGTTCATCAGTAGAGGATATCCATTCAACACATATGAAGTCCATATGTTCCAAAAATAGCAATAGTTGTTTTCAAATTTTTTATGTATACTGACATGTTTGTGAATTGTGATACAGCACCGCTACTGAGAACAGGACTAAATTTTACATGACTTTATCTTTTCCTTGGTATCCATAAATTTTTAGTAAATAGTAGGCAATTATATATAGCCAAAACTTCTTTTGAATAGGACTAAGGATGCTTTTTGTGACATTCTGACATGGCATGGGAGCTATGTGTATGTACATATATGTGACATGTTCATGGGAGAAGGAATATAATCCAATATGGGCAAGGGCATGATATGTAACTATGATATACTGATATGATCATAAGTAATCATTTTTGTAAATTGTGATCGTCACCCACTGATATACTTCTTCATTAATGATAAATGTGTCTTAACAAATATTGTGCACTTATGTAAAGTATTTTTTAAAATTCAAATTAACATATCTAGACCATATCATTTCTTGAACTTGTAAGTTTTTCCGTATCCCCATATCCATGTGGTATTTGCATCTAGGGCTTCATAGTTCAAACCCCTCACAAGGATGATTTTCTTTTTCTAATCTAACATCAGTTTGCCAAAGGAAACCATGTATCCACTAAACTATATAGACAGTTTTATAAAGTATATATCAATAGTACCAAAAGTAGATCTTCAGGAAACCCTTCCATGTCATATTCTTGATGATTTGTAACCTTCTAGCTATCAGAAAAGAATCATTTTAGACTAATCTAATGGAAGAATAAATTTTGAAACCACAACCTATCCAAAGGCATTCCCTATTCGACCCACATCTGTCAAATACCACTCTTTAATCCATATGACTCATCCAAAAACATTTTTTCTGTCTTTCTTCATCTCCCTAGAACAAAGAAGGCATATCATCTAATCTGACAAGCTTCTTTACAAGCTAATCATTACGCATGCATATAAAAATAATAACAGTGAGCTGCCAATTAAAGTGCATTTTTTAATTTTGAGTTTCATTTCTTTGGTTTCATTCTAATTTTTCTTATTTTTTGTTGAGGAGAATATCTTCTCCTCGTCTCTTTGAATTTCTTATCTAACAAATTTTCCTTACAATAATAATAAGAATAACAGTAAATCAGAGACTGGAAACTGTAATATCAATCATGGGCTTAATGAAACAAAAGTAGCATAAATAAACATAGCAAATCATTGGAGGACTCCAACCAAGACTTTTCCCCCTCTGATTTTGAGGACATTTTGGTTCAGTAAAAAAATTTTCAGAGACAATTCACAAGCATAAAGAAAGAAGTAGCCACAAGTTTCCTAGTAGCTAGTTTGCATGCTTTCACGTCCTAGAAAGCATGGATGCAATAAGACACAGAAATAGACATGGGGGTACAGTAAATTTTATAAATCATAAAACACAACCTAGCAATAATACAATGTATAAAATCAATGTAAAATCAACATAAACACAATTAAATTAGGAGAAAATAAATGTTTTATCGGTAAGCATGAGATATTGTAGACATAATAAAATGCCAAAACTTATTTAATTATTGTGATATTTCCATCTGTATCAGTATAGAAGTATAAAAAATTAAAGTAAACAAAATAAAAAATACAGCTAAGAGTATTATAAATCTGACATGGGTGCAGATACAACAAGGACGTGGCTACTATTTTGAAGTGTCAATCTTGATCAAGTTACTAAGTTAGTGTGTGCCTCCATATGACAAAACAGACACACCCCTAGGCGGTAACTAGATAAAAAGGAACACCAAGCATACCTGACTCGCTTTGCACATGAAGCTAGAAAGCACCAAAACCTCTTCAAATGCAACAGCCTTGTCAATCTTGCCACCCAATATGCCCTCAAATCTCTGCAACCCAAATTTCATCAACACAGTATCATTCAAAAATCCCCACTCACCACTAATCCAAACAACCAATATATATATATATATATATATATATATATATATATATATATATATATATATATATATATATATATATATATATAAAACCAACCTTTAGTTGTATCACAAGGATATTAGGTGCTTGAAGTATGGACATCTGCTTCTTAGCCGCCACCAATTTCTTACAACTGAACAACAACAGCCACCCACAATTTCATCCTTTCAATAATTAAAAAAAGAAAAACACCGAAAACAAATGTTTTAAAATTTGAAAACACACACTACAGAGACTCACCTATCACACTTGTACTTATTGTTGCCATCTAAAACTTCAGGCTGAAAAAACTTTTGCATGGAGTCTCTAAGCGAGTTACTATGGAAAACATCAAGACTAATATCCATTATCTCATCAACCTTATTCGACTCATATCCACAACACAGACACTTCACCTGGCTCTGCAAGGCTCCACCGAAAATCTCCTTAACCACGGTACCGCCCCCGCCATCACCGCCACCAGCAACATCGCCGCCTTTCCGCCGGAGCTTCTTGAGGCGGAGGCAGGTGTTGTGGCAGGCGTCGATGACGTAGCGGAGGAACTCGTGCGCGTCCTCCTGGCGACCACAGCGAAAGTGCTCGGCGAAGATCCGGAGACAGCTCTGGATCTTGGATGGAGCGTCGTGCGGGAGATCCAAACGAAGAGAACGCGCAATTTGCTTCTCTAGTATACAAAACGGACAAGAAGAAGCAGAAGAATCACCTGAATCGAAACGGAATAATAGAATTAGGTTAGGGCACGGAAAATTGATGAAAATAAAAATAATTAAAGGAAATTAAGGAAAAATAGCTGTTACAGTGAGAGGAGTGTTGGAAACGGAGACAGAAATTGGCGAGAGGGGGAGTGTAGGTGAGGCACTGGAGGACGCTGTTGAGGTAGCACGAGTTGCCTAGATTACGGAGCCCTAATGGAGGACCGGTTTTTCGTTTCTGACTCAGGAGACTCGGCTGCCAAGTCATCTGAAGGGCCATCAACGCCGACGGCAACCACCGTAACCCGCCGGTGCATTGGCCGTCGATGGAGACCGTAACAACCCTGACCACCGCCGCCGCCACCGCAATCGCATCGCGCGCTCTCTCTTTCTCTCTCTCTCGGGGCTCTCTTCAGTTTTTTCCCTCTCTCCGTTTGTTTTGCTTTCTTTTTTTTTTCCTTTTTTTTTTAGTTCTTCTAGCGCCTTCTTAGTCTTACCGAAAAGGAATTAATATTGCAAAAAAAAAAAAAAAAAGGGTTTGAGTACTACTTCCAGCACTAGCAGTGCTACTGACAAGAAATGAATGAATGGGATATTCTCATTTTTTCCTAAAAGATTAGCTCAACGTGGACATGGATAATATATATTTTTTGTTTGATTGGGGAGGTTCTTTTGATTTTTTATTCCTTTTTTTTAATTCAATTTGTTTTCACTGTTTATTACTATTGTTGTTCACATATTTATTTAATCATAAAATTCTCAATTGTTTAAAGCTTGCTCCTAGGTAGATTTTTCTGTGATTTTATTTTATTTTTTTTCATTCTTTTTATATCAGCTTGTTTACATCATTTATTGTTTTGTTTTTATATATTTATATTTATTCTGGGAATAAAAAAAGGTTAGTGCTTGCATGAGGGAAATCTATGGATCCGACTCATATATTACGATTTTTTTACTATCAATCTTCAAGAATATTTACATATTTAAATTTAATAATTTTTATTAAAAATATATTTATTTTATTTTAAATTTAAATATAATAATTCTTTTAATAAAACTTCACCATTGGAGATGTTTTAAATCAATTGTAGAGATTGATATTAATATTTTTTAATTAATATCATTTTATAAAAAATTCAATTGTGGGTTAGTAAAAAAATGAATATAATTCAGGAAGTTAACTTCAATAGATTGTTTAGAAAAACTGAGTACTAGGATATATTTATATAAGTTTAATTTTGATATAATATTAGCGTACAAATTTAAAATTGTTAATAAAATAAAAAGTATGATACGAATAGTTTTTATATTTATTAAAAATTAATTTTAATGTTTACATTAAGCAACAGTATTATCCATGTATTTTATTAAAAATTATTATATTAGATAAAAATAGATTTTTATTGAATTTAATTAATAAATTCTAAAACTAATCATAGTAAAATGTTGTTTGATAAAAATTATTTTTATATAATTGCATTATATTATTTAATAATTAAAAATATAATTATCCATAAAAGATATATATATTAATTATCAAAAAGGTATCGAATCAATTTTAAAAATAATTTTACTTAAAGTTATTTTATTTAATAATTTTTATAAATAATTAAATTTTATTGATCGTTAAATTAATAAATTATATTATATAAATTTTTATAATATTTAAAAAATAAATTTAAATTAACGAATAATATATTTTTTATATAATTTAAATTTATTTAATAAAATATTAAAATTTATAAAAATAATTTATATAATATAATTTATTAATTTAAAAATTAAATTAATAAAATTTAATTTATTAATTTATATATTATAATTTATTAATTTAACTAAAATTACTCCGGTACTAACCGCTTCCTTCGCAAATATTTAAGGCTTCAATACAATTTAAATCTACAGATAGCATCTCATCTTTCATCTTTCTTCTTTCTTCTTGCTACTTTCTGGTTCTTATTTTCTTGCTCGGCGCCCTGTTTCCATGGAGCACCCTCTTGTGAAGTGTTTTATCATATATGAAATATCAGCTACCACCACTTTATTGCTTTTATTGACAAGAATCTATTTTGAGAATATTTGAAAGAACTATTACAATCTTAGTATATATTTGGATTTGGTCAACCTTTTATGTCTCTAGCTGTGGCTTTGATTTTGATGGTAGGTAACTAGTGATCTTTGTTAGTTACATATATATTTGTTCTCCAGCAAAAAGCATAAAAAGTTTTACATGTTTGTCTGACCTGTAAATTGCTTTTTGGGATTATTTGTGCATAGGTAAATTCAGCTACACAAGATTATCTTCAATGGGAATGTTTATTGAGTCACTTTTATTCTTGTATATTGATCTTTAAAGTATAAGTAAATCAAAACATAGAGTGCTTAACATATTGGTGCTGAGTTGGAAATGTAAGAAGACTAACAAAAATGTTTTTTATACATTTTTAATTTATTCTTTACATATTTAAATTCTTTAGTATATTTTACATGGAATGTCATTATTTATTTATCTATTTTTATTTTTTATATTTTTTATACCATGTATCTTTATTTATTTATATTTTTTACATTTCCTTATTAATTAATTAATTAACTAATTCTTCCCTATAAAAGAAATTTAAATAATATAATTAAATTAAATTAACTTAAATAATATCAATTTAAAGATAATAAAATCTTTATAAAAGTAAAATTTTAAATTTAAAAAGATTCACAAAATTGAATAGAATTTGAATTAAATTTGAAGAGGAGAATATATCTATAATAATAATATTTTAATTCGAAAAGATGTATAAAATTTATATTGGCATAACACGTAACAATGCATTATGCATGTTTGAGATAATTTATTATGTAGATAAATATTTTAATATTTTAATTTAAAATTGTGTTTGATATATAAACATAATTAGAAGATAAATAATTTTATAAATTTTTTAATATACGATTAAGGATATACAGTAAAAATCTATGTATAACAAGTTTTATTAAAAATTAAAAGATCCAATACATTAATAACATTAAATGTTATAATTTTAAATTAAAAATTTATTTATTAATTTTTTATCATACCATACTAGAAAATTGTTAGTTTTAATATAAGTTTAAAACGTTAAAGTTTAAGTGATAACTAAATTTACATTTAAATTTGATAAGTAACTATTAGGTCATAATTAGTTTAAAAAATTAATTTAAATAAAAACGGTGGAGGATAATTTAATTTGAATAAAAATAGTGGGAGATAATTGGTTTGTATTTATATATAACGAAAAACATATTTTGATTTATAATAAATAAAAATATATGATATTAGATAAGTGCAAAAATAATAATATTTTTAAAATATAAAAAATAACAAAATGATTTGAAATGTGTGAGTAAAAGAAGAATACCTAAACAAACCCCCCAAAATCATTAAACTAACGGGGAATTGCTATGTCTGAGAAGATTTACTAAAAATCCAAGTGAAGGTAATAAAGAAAATTAACAAGATAAAGCAAAAACATATAGATGGTAATCAAAGTTTGTGGTTTGATTGCTGTTTGTTGTTAGCTTCTTTCTCCGTTAGACCTTTTCTGTGTTCTCAATTTCCCAAACACTAAAAAGTATCAGCCAATGGCTACCAATATCTTTCACAAAAACCTTCCTCTAAACGGTCACAATTTTATGAAGCCATCAATCACTCAACAAAAATCCCTTAGCAAAGTAATATGAGATGATTTCTAATTAAAATGAATATCAGATTTGTCATCATCTTCATTTCGTCTAGTTCAAAAGAACTTTCATATTAAAGGGAGAAATTTTTTTTTTTGGTAATGCGTCAGTAGCAGGTGACTTTACACTTTATGTTAGTTAACATTGGGTCAAAATATATTTATATTAAGATTAGTCACATTTTTAATTTAGAAATATGCGATTAGTCAATATTCTCTTGCTTAAATTTAATATTGACTATTCATTCTTTGCTGTATTATTGAGATGGCTCTTCCCATGCTCTCATTTTTCACCTAATATGCTTACTCAAACATAATCAATTTTTACCCTTGGGTTGAGTTGGCCAGATTTGTAACACTTCTAACTAAAATTATAAATTCGCGTGAGGTGTGGGGAGAGAAATTGCTAATCCTCACACGTTCATGTGTACTTAAACGCCTTTCAATTTTATTTTGGACTAAAACTATCTTTTAGTTGTTAAACCAATTTAAAACAGTGAATTACTGTCTTTTTATTCTTTTTAAAATATTTGTTCCATTGTTGTATCTCTTATTCCCCAATCAACAAGATTTGATAATTTCTATACATTTTGGTTGTAAAAAAAATTGATGTCTTAGATTTGGTAATTAGAATTTTATTTTCAAAATTGTGTGTGCAATAAAAAAGTAAGAACTAAAAAGAGAAACAACCTATTCCTAAGCAATAGAATAGGTGCATATTATAAAAGGTCAATTATACTAACATCTACTAAAATTTATCAAAAAATATCTATTTTTTTTTACATTATTTTAATTTTTTTATGTATATAATATTATAAAAAATTAAAAAATTTATATAATGTTATATAATTAAAAAGGATATGAAGTTTTATGTCTTTATATAAATTAAAAAAATTGTGCAAATTAAAAAAAAAAAGGTATCAAATATTTTTTCGATAAATCTTAAAGGATGTTAATTTAGTTTTATAATATGCCTTTTCAATTAATGCATGCATGCACAAGAAAAAAAAAATTGATTGAAATAATAGAAGTCTAAAAATTAATTAAATTTTTATAAATGAAAAATACTGCCATTCACTATTTAAAGTTAGTTTAACAAAGAAAATGTGAGTTTCAATCTGAAATAATATATGAAGGATGTTAATGTATACAAGAATTAATGTGTGAAGCTTATCAATCCTATATACACAAACAAAAGGGTATTGGAGTAAGTATAACATTATTTTATCTAATACTTATATATATTGATCAATGTATAAAATAAAATTACTTGTGATATACGTCAACCACCAAACAAAAAAAGAAAACAAAGAAGTTAACAAATTGTTCAAGTACCTTAACTGTGTGTACTTATGCTGTGTAGTTTTACTTTTCTTGCAACGTGCATCAAAGACACCCATGGCAAAGTAATATGAGATGATCAATAACTGAAATGAACCTCAGATTTACCTCTTTCTTTGTATTGTGTACTTTAAAAGAACTTCAGCAAAAGTGCCTTTGTACTTCCTTTTCCTCCCCGAAGAACAAAAAGAAGCAGACATACTGATTGAAAAACAATAGCATAGCCATGTCCATAATATACTTCAATATATGGCAACGCTATATCACAGTTATAATCAGAAAATTATGTAGGCCAAAAAGGTCAAACAAACAGTATTAACAACATACAGATGTGTTTCAAATACACGACATATAGAATGAAACATTCGGTTCTTTGAGCAAAATACCCAATCTGTCTTCATCTATAACTAAATGGATGGACCGGTGAGAACCGACGAGATAAATTCACAAAATACATTAAAAGCAGCCAGCCAGCCACATCAAACTGGAGCAAAGATTCCCAACACTGAAACATTTGTCTCGGAATATCGAATACTATTAACACATTTTAAATAAACAAATTAATTCTGTAAGTTTTCATCTGTGTAACAAATTGAAGTAGATACCCTTTGGTTATCAGCCCATTGTCCAATGGATCTTGCTAACCAGTATTTTAAGGACATTGATTATAAAATTTAAAAACTATGTCAAAATACATTGAAAGTTATAGAAGAAAATACATTAATAACATATAAATAAAAATTTCTATTTTTTATGCCTTAATTAGTGCTTTTAAGATTTGGGATCCTGATTAGCATTTCGTCTTGTCCAATGATATAAGATTTAGTGAATCGCTAATATTGAAACTGGTAATTGTTTCAAATAAATAATCATTGTGAAACGTGAATGACTTCAAATTCCTCAAAAATCAAATGCAGCACCTCTATTATAAAGGATAAAGTTTGTATATTACATCTTCACGTACTACATTTGATAACCAAATTACTTTCCCCGATCTAAATTTAGCCGAAACAGCTTATAAAATTGAACCACAATGCTTGCTTATACTTTTATCTACTAAATGAACATTTGATGCCCTCTTGCTACATTATGTGAGAGCTGTGTCGTTATCTACTATATGTTCTCATCAACTTCTGAATAGGGCATGGACAACTGGAAGAGATATAAACAAATACTATAAAAGAGGAAGCAAAATTGAGGGGAATTAAAACCGATATTTCAAATACATTATTTACATACCTTGAGAGTAAGACAAAGACAGCTACTATCTACTTGTTAAAGGCTGAGACTCTTGCATTTCGGAAGATTCATGCTCAGAAGCATCTGAGGTATCTCGAGAGGCTTCTTTTTTCAACTTGAAATTATTATATGCTGCTACCCCCGCAATGGCTGCATGAAAATATAAAAAAAAATTGATTTCGGAAGCTGCTCCTTTTTTCTTCAATAACATATAACATTATTCATAATTGTAAAGTTTAATCAGTATCATTTAGCTTTCAGTGAGTAAAGCCTTCATACTTCTCTTAGCAATACTGTCAAAAATCAATAAGATCCCCCACTTTTAATCAACTCAACAAATTTCTTGTGCCCATACTCCAGATTCAGTGAGTATAAATTCATCAGCGATGTACTCCATATTAGTACACAAGTGTTATTTTTTTGGTTTGAGACCTTCAATATTCGGAAGTCATTTCAGACCCAGACTATAAGTTGAGCTGGGTGGGTCCTTTTAGAGGAGCTTAGTTATCCCAGCACCTGTTCTTTTCATTTGCAAGACTAGAAGCCGAGACATTACTAAAGGAGAACCAAGTTTCTTATCCCATGGACTAACAGGCACTGGTAAAATATAGAATAGGCTACATCACTCTCCACTCTCACCCTGAAAAGGGGATTCAGAAAACGAGAAATTGTTGCACTTGGACAACAACAATTTGAACCGTGAAAACACAGTTCAGGTTGCTGAGACTGAGCCAAGAAAGGGCCTTACAACTATATTTCCATACGCCAGAACCCCAGGCCCAAAAATAGTAGGAGAATGTGTCTGCTGTTTGTGTCAAGAAGGGAAAATCAATTATGGAGAGGAGAAAGTAAATCTGATAAAAGGGAATAATTCCTAGAGGGAAGGGGAGTTAAGTCTTGGGTAATAGTTCTCGGCTAATAGCTTCAGGTCTGGGAATCCATTTTTCTTGGCCAGGGACCTTCTGTTGTTATATTTACTGTGTTTTGTATACTCAGTTTCCATCAATACTGCCTCCCTTTAGTTTTGTTCCCGCCAATAACATAAGATGGTTAATCTCCAATTCTATTATAAACCTGACTATTAATTGATTCTAGATTTGCTCACATTGATTTCCAAAATGAAGGGCTATATTCATTTCAGTTTTCAGAACTTATATATGCTAATATGCAACAGGCTTCCAAGGAGCACCCAATACTGGGCTATCAATTCTCCTGACAGGAATATGTAGAAGTACATTATGGCATTTGCACGAAATCTAATGAAAAGTTCTCAAAGGCTATATCTAATGAGAAAGGAAAATTTAGAAGGTCAAACAGAATCAGATACTTACCAATTGCATAACCAAACAAATTGATCATTGTTAACTTTGTATCAGCAAACAGGACAGCAGACAGTAAGACAACCACCCAATCCTTGACAACTCCGGCAACCCGAATGGTTAAAGCACTTGTATGCGTTATCACAAGGAAAACTGATAAGTTCAAAGCAAAAGTACAGAGGCAGTTGAGGATAAGCAAAACCGGTGGGAAGTTCCATGGTCCATGTTCATCCATCTTTGATTTCTCTAAAAATATCCATGGAAGGAATAAACAGA
Source organism: Canavalia gladiata (assembly GCA_037954105.1). Taxonomy (NCBI): domain Eukaryota; kingdom Viridiplantae; phylum Streptophyta; class Magnoliopsida; order Fabales; family Fabaceae; genus Canavalia; species Canavalia gladiata. The sequence continues at coordinate 35,058,197 of CM075663.1, forward strand.
TTGCACTGCAGAAGAATCCAAAATTATTTTCATAGGAATTAATTAACACAACACAGAATTTATTGAAAAAGTTGCACGTCAGTAAAATTATGAAAGAAACACTTGCCTGCAGGGACTAACATAATACATCACGGATATAGGATTCAACTTAAGACCTTTCCTTTTAACAAATATCTCCATGAAGATAAGTCTTAGAGCTTCACCAACAACACCTCCCATTTGGTAAACTACTCCAATCCAGTTTATGTTTATCTCTCCATACGAAGCTACTAGAACACCAAAACTAATCACTGACATGATTAAAAGCATTTTGCAGCTCATTACCTCAAGTCCTGCAGCTACTCCAAGCACAAAAACAGCTACAGGCACTGTGATGGACAATTGAAAAATCAGAATGATATGCAATTAGTTTCCATATTGGAGAAAAAATAATGTGTAAATATACAACGAATATATAATATACACTACAGCAAGTTGATTAACCAATAGATCTGATGGTTTTAAATGTCTCAACTCAACATGCATTTGGCAGCTATGCTTTCCATTGGTAGATATCTTAAAGGCTAAAAATACCTAACTATTATCGATAATCAACAAGATCGCTAAAACTTACTAATTGCCTTCAGCATTTGAGCAAATGCAACAGAAATATACAGGTAGGCAGTATTTCCAAGCCAAAGAGTCATTGCAAACATGGCCCCAATTGGCACTACTGAAGTAGCATATCTGAAACAATTAAGATATGATTACAGCAGGAATTTGGAGATTTAATGCAATCAACTATTAAGGTACATAGACTTGATGCTAATAATACACATGCATACAGGAGATGTATCTAATGAAAAAACCATTTTATATGAGAATGAAAGGGGGTAAATCTAGACTGTACAAACCATACATGAATGGTTAAGATTACTGATTAATTAAAGTCACAACTCACAAGATCAATTTTAAAAGTCATGTGACTTTTAAAAATGTCATATGACTTTTATGGTTTAATTTTAACCATCCAAGATAAGATCTAATAGTTGAGATTTGTTCTTCTCATTCTTACATGGAAAAGAGCTTTCTTTATTGACATGTTCCTTATATATAGAGAGATAGATAGATAGATATATATATATAGAGAGAGAGAGAGAGACTTGCACACACACAAGGTATATGCATAGCCACAACCACAAGCATCCCAAACTAAAGCAAGTAAAAGATAACAATAACATTAAATTAAGAAATCCAAAGAACCTAATTAACATAGATGCAGAAATTTCCGGAGCCAGTAACTTTGCAACCAGATTAGCACTAGTATTAGTTCTCAAATCAAAATAAGGAAAATGAACTTCTGAAACATAGAAGTTCAATTATAGAGCAACCGTAAAATTAATGGCTTGAATCCTTGAATAGAGACAGCCAACACAACTTGCTGAAAACGTAGCAACCCATTTTAAATTAGTTAACCAGAAATCAAAGCCTCATACTAATGTCTTGCCCCTAGAAAAAACTCTTCATTATGGTAATCCAAAATTACCAATGTTACATCCCAACTACCCTGTGCTTCACTAGGGTGCTTGGGATATAAAGTAAAGAGAACAAGGACAATCAAAACACAGATTTGTTCCTTAGATTACTCAACACAGGAAATAACAAATAGAATCACGAATAATAAAATTGTGAGAATTCGAAAACAAAATTAAAAATCACTTGAAACATAACATGTAAATTATGTATAGAGCTCAATGTAATATTGTTAAACTAGTAATAGGCACAACAACTTACCCACAAGTTTCTTGAAACAAAATCATAAGTCATAACTAAGGGCTGTTATCTACTTTTACATAAGCTAATAAATAATACCCCTAACAAAATCATAAGTAACCAAGTGATCCCGTAAGTCACTAGATTGTGTGTTCTTCCTAAATGTTAGTTCATCCTAAATGCACTATTACACATTTGATAACAATTATATTTGACATGTATTTATTGTCAACGACAGTACAATGTTCTCAGGTAACATCCTTCTTCGCATTCAGAGTTACATAAGGTGACTGCACGAAGCCTGAGTTCCAGAAAAAAAAAAGAACAAAGCAATGATTATGTATGTATAGAACGATTGTGAGTGTGAGAAGCCCTTGTTTCAGAAGAATGAAAACAGAGCAACACAATAATCAACTTGGATGCACTCAGTAGCACTGCTTTAGTTCCTTTATGATTTAACAATTTAAATTTATCTGTATTTTTAATTTCTTTGATGAAACTGAGGGAAAGAAAAAAAATCAATATATTGCTAAATTATTTGAATTGAATCAGTGATATAGAATCACACTAGTTCATGCAAGTATCAAACGATTCAAAGTCATTTACAATTCATCATATGATACCAATCACAAGCTTGTCAAATTGTATTGAATAGTGTGATTTGAATTGCAAGTCGTGCAATTCTAACTACTATGCGCTGGATATTCATTGCTTATTTTCAACATATCAATCACGTCATACCTCATAAAAGGATATATCTTCAATAATTTCATTTCTTCCTAAATTCCATATCTAGAGTGGATAATCTGATCAAAGATAATAGGCATACAACCATACGTTGAATTTTTTGGTGGCTAATATTCTTCTCAATCACCAAACATCATAAGACCCTACTTTTAACATTTCAGTCAACAGCCCAAGAAACTGCGGCAAAACCAGAATTGTTCCGTACATAAAAACCTAATAAATCAGCAATAAATTACAGAAAGCTTCTTTATTTACTCACATTTCAGGAGTCATTCCCTCCTCAATCTTCATAACCTGCCAGAAACAGACCAATAACGCATTGCATAACCATAACTGATTAAATAACACAATACCTGAACAACACACGTACCTTTAGAATCTTGGTCAACATAAAACACAGAACAGAGGAGAAGACCATGTGAAGTAGAGTCAACCCCAAAGGATAAGGGAAGTTGATTTCCTTAGAGGACAAAACCCACTGCAGGTAACAAATTAAAAAGACAAAACATGCATCAGCTACACAACAACACAGTTTATACACATTTACTCCTTGATTCATTTCTCAAATCAATCAATCGCCCATGAATTAAGCCTAAACTTAGGACAAAACAAGAGACAACAATACTTCCAATAATCACTCCAAAAGACGGCCAAACCATCTAATAATATAATCCAAACAAGCACTGACACAAGGCATCCGGCCATTATCAGTTTACCACCAGCAGCATTCCATGAACGAGACACACACTTGATTGCTTCAATTCTCTACACCGAACCCGACTCCAGAAACAGCCAAACAAAACATTTCCGATACAATTGAACAAATTGCTTAACTATCAGTCGCTACTGACAAATCACTCATCAGCATACCAATTCCAATCAACAACACAGACATAAGTTTAACCTAACGCAAAGTAATTTACAGATGAACATAAAGAAAAAAGTAAAAATTAAAAAAAAAAAAATAGAAACACACACTCAAACAGAACATCGAATCCTAGCTCCGAAATCAGCACAGAACCATTTTTTTCGATATAAGCATTTTTCCGCATTTTCCCGGGAAACAAACAGATAATACAAGAATTTGAAGTGAGTGGCGGTTACCTTATTGAAGAAGATTTGGCCGCTGGAAAGAGCAATGTAGAGAAGAAGGTAAGCGTAGGTCAGGAAGCCCTCCTTCTTCTGATCCGCCATTGTTGGAAACCCACCACTGTTTCTTGTTTCAGCGTCTTCCTCCACTGACTTTTTTTTTAGTGTTTTCTCAAATCTGCATCTGAAACCCGAATCTTAAAAACGGATCCGGTTCGAACTACCCAAGGCCCGGGAAGATGATCAAGGAAAGAAGGGATCAGCTATATGGTTTGCTACTTCAAATTTTATATTGTCCAGAAAAGTAAACAATCAATCTGTTGACCCAAAAAAAATTAACTAATGTTTTAAGAATATTAGTTAAAAAATTAAATATTAAAATATTGAAAATAATATTAATATACTTTATTAAATAATTTTTAATATAATCTAACACTTATTTTAATTTATAAAAATTTAAATTTATTAATTTATTTAAAGGCTTATTAACTTCAAGTTGAGTGGATAAGAGTCTAAGTTTAACTCATTTAAAGTCTATTTTAACTTGACTTGTTTAATAAATAGATAATATTAGATTTGTTAAAAAGTTCTTTTAGATAAACAAATCAAACTTAGACATGTAAAAAAGACTATTTAATCTATTCAAGTGTCTATTTATATTTATATATTATATATTTATATTTATTTTAATATATTTTATTTACATAATATATATATATATATATTTGTTTTAAGTCTATTTAATGGTTTTTTTATCCTGTAGGTTTTAAACTTGTAAGTTTTTTTATCAATTATTTATATAGGTTTTAAGTCTATTTATTGATCTTTTTTGAAATGTAGGCTTTTAAACACCTCTGTAAACCTTGTAACTTTAAATTAGACCAAATCTTAACAGAAAAAGAAAAACACCTTTAACAGGTAATAGACCCCAGTCTTAAGTCTCAAAATTTTTAAAGAGATCATATTTAAACACTCAAATACTGACTCTACTTGACCTATGTTCATCTCTAATTTTAATGTAAAATTTTGTTTTGGTACATATTAATAACATTTGATCAGATTTTTTTTTTTGTTTTGTAATTTTGGATCTCGATGTAAGAATTTATTTTGATAAATATTATAATATTACTAAAATTTGGTCATATTTTTTTTTGGTATATAAAAAAAAATTAGATACACAAAATTATTATTAAAATAATATTTTATTAATTAAATTAACTTTTGTACTTTAAAAAATAGAAATTCTAAAAACTTGTATTATAGATAATATTTAGTAGAGTTTTATTTAAGGGTTTTAAAAATCTTAAATCTTAACTCATGTTACTGTCTTAAAAAACATTTACATAAGATTATTTGGTTTGTTAAAATATTTTTTATTGTTATTTTTTATTTTTTTTAATTATAAAACTATCATTTTATTTTTATTTTTAATATATATGAAATAATGAAAATATTTATTTTTTTACTTTTCTATTTTTTATACAAAATAAAATAAAAATAATGAGTGATTGTAATTAAAAATAAAAATAAAATAATATATATATATATATATATTTATGAACTAAACTGATTCTAACATTTATAGGAATTTCTTTTAGTTATGTTGTTCACTAAAATAATCTCAGGTGTAAATTCCAGCTTCTCATAACATTATAAAGGTTTTAACTATATTTATTATAATTATTTTACAAATCTTTTAAATATACCAAATACATTTATAATATTTCAAATAATTATGATTCTTAAAAAATAAAATTCTTGAAAAACATGATTCTTGAAAAATAAACAAAAATTATATACTAAACATTATTTATAGTTAAATTTATATTTATTACTAGTAATTTGTTATCAATTAAATTATTATTTTAAAGAATTTATTCAATTAACTATTTATTAACATGTATTTTAAGTAAGAATGGAAGTAAACTCAGTTAAATTAAGCTTTGAGGATTCATTAGTCTATTTAAAATTTTTGAGACCTGAATTTGAACTTATTACTTGTTAAAAAAAAATTGTATCAAAATCTGTCCTAATTTAAAAGCTACAAAACCTAAAGTTTACATTCCAAAAAAGATTAATAATAGATTTAAAATTTATATAAATAATTGATTAAAAAAGTTTAAACGTTTAAAGTATATAGGATAAAAAGTCATTAAATAAACTTAAAACATATATATATGTATATATTAATATTATGTAAATAAAATATATTAAAATAAATATTATATAAATATAATATATTAAAATAAATATAAATAGATCCTTAAATAAATTAAATAAACTTTTTTATAAGTCTAAATTTACTTATTTATCTAAAAAATATTTTTAACAATCTATTTATTAAATAAATTAAACTAAATTAAGCTTTAAATATATCAACCACTTTCATGTATTTGTAAATACTAGCATATTATGTAAAATATTTACAAATTTATTTATAACTCATACTATTTTCTGTACAAATAAAAGTTAATGAAGTTTAAATATAGGTATTTATAACCAATCCTAATGATATTACTTATTACTCTCTTAATATTTATGTGAACTATATTACTTATTACTACTAATAATTTACTTTTGGATTATATATACCATTTTAGATGTATTTATGTTATTATTTTATATTTTCTATGATATATATATATATATATTATAAATGTTAATGAGATTAGTTTTTTTTAACTAATTATTTAATTTTGGATATCTTAGATGTAGTTGTGTTAGTATTTCTATCTTTACACATGGTATGATGTTAACTTTATTTTTTCACGAGGTACGTGATTCATTTCCTGATTATTAAATCACTTACCTTTTGTATTTTTCCTTTTAGTATACATTTATCACATAATTGTAAAATTTAAATTTATAAAATTTTAATATAACTAATTAAAATTAACATTTTTTATTTGTAGGTTCTATCTCTTGAATTATAATTCCTCATCTCACATTCATAATTCTTTTTAATTATATATATATATATATATATATTATTATTATTATTATTATTAATGTCATTGCTGCCCTCCTCATATCTATAGTTGAGTGTTACATTGCCGTTACTTCTACTATCATCCATTTTAAATCTTTTAAATTTTCATTAAAAAAATTAAATGTTCAATAGATTACTTCCAAAACAAATTTGTACGGATTTAATTATTTCAAATATGAATTTTGATCATATACTAACAAGATGCCTGTAGATTCCCGGTCCTTTTTTTTTAATCTAAATAAAATTTATAAATAAAAATAATTATTTTACTAAAAATAATAAATATTTTATCACATTAAATAGTAATAAATTAAAAAGAAAAAATTAAAAAATTTTATATGTGATTGGATATAAAATTATTTACACATGATATTTATTATTGGCTATGTGCATTTTACTCACTTTTCAAAAAATTATTAAAATTTAAACAAATTATTTATTATTGCCTATGTGCCGTCCTTCATATTATTATTTTGTATTTTTAAACATGCCAGATAAAATATTTTTATTCCAAATATTAACGTGCACTCAGATCACTCCTCAAAAAAATATTTTCCCTAATGCAGATCCTATCTTGAGCATGATTAATGCCTTGTGAAGGTTAAAAGAAAAAAAAATGAATATAACTTAAGTTGAAAACCACCAACATATGGATCAATTAATAAAGAGTTAATTCAACTTAATCGATGATCTAGAGTTTGAATTCTGAATATGTAATTACATTAAATATTCGAAAGAAAGGATTTATTATCCATAATTATCTTACCTAATTCAAGCATAATTGTCTTCCAGTAGAAAATATATGTGATCTAAAAAAACACTTAAATTCAAATATTAATTGATTTGCACCTCCTATTCATATTTTAAGTTATCCACTAATGAGTTTTCTAGCTATAAGTGAATCCCTATTTTTTCAATACAAGGCATTATATTATATGTATTGATTTTTGTTTGGAGAACAGTTGGTGCAACTCCGTTTTGGGCAGAAGATGAACAGATGAGATTGATCGTGTACACACTGTGATGCATATCCAATGAAATTGTTTTTTTTTTTTTAATTCCCAATAATTTCACTTTGATTCTTATACAAACAAGTCCTTGGGGTACTTAGCACCACACTAATTTTCAAGACTCTATCTTCAATTTATAATGAAGATGGAAAAGGAAAAGGTTGAATCTCAACAATTAATGTAGTTGAAGGTTAGACAAAAATAATTACTTAAAGACAAGTACACAGATTGTTTGAAGAAAACAAAAATTCATTTTCTTGTATTAAGGATATAATTTTGTTAAATAGTTACTAGGAAAGTTTTCTGGATTTTAAATTCTTATATATTTGATGTTTGATTGGATCATAGTGTATGCCAACTATTGGCTTATTAGCATAAATTTGATTTTTTTCCCCTTGCTTTAATGTTCAAATTCCAGGCATCTAGCATGTAACCTTTATCACCAGCTCTTACATAAACCATAACAATTGACTCATTATTCAAAGAAATGTATTATAATTCAACTCATTAAAATTAATTACAGGATACCAATTACAATTAACCACTATAAAGCCGATAATCACAAACTCTTACATAATCCGTTTGCCGCATAATGATTTCTTGTACACCTGTTATGTCATCTGATGAAAGCAATCTCTACACTATATTTTCAAAACTTTCAACAAGTATTCATGGTTCTGTCATGAGTTTGTTCCCTATAATATATCTGCTTCTAAGAGTAGTAGATATCTGAATTCATAGCTAATATAGTGGCTACTAAAGCTGCTACCTATAGTGTGTACAAAATTTGCGGTAAAGATCACACAAATCTAGTTTACCGTATTACCTGTGGAGCCAAAATGATATGTATCAGCATGCAGTTCTCACTTCTCAGGTCCTTCCCAAATGAGCCTAAGAGAATGGACCTTGCAACATCACAAGTTCAAAGGATATTTAATGATTATTATGCTAATTATATAACTTTGCTTTCCTCAGACCTCATGAAAGCATTACCTCTAAGGTAGTAAGTTCAATTGCATAGAACTCACCAAAAAATTATTCAAAAATGGATCATCTTTTTCGGCAGATTGTCATCCCATCTCCAATGGGTACCTGAGACTCTCCAAAAGAGAGATTATGAATCAACTTGATAGAATCTCTTCAAAGTGTATTGATGATTAAAAAAATACAATTTAAATACAGTATAATAAGTGCTTTTGGTGCAATTTTTTCCAATAAAAAATTAGAATTTCACCTTTGTATCCAGTACAATAAAGGTCGGTACTAGTTATTGAGATGAAACTCAATTTTAATTGGAGACCAATATAGAAAACATTCAAGGTAATCGCACCTAAGTTTTATCCTTGGAAAAATTGATATAAACCTACCATACTGATGCTTACACGCTTGTCTTCCATTAACTGCTGATTAAAATTTCTAATGCTTATGGTTTTCGGGTCATTTACCTGCAAATAGTATATTAAAGTCAAGTTCATTTAACATGAAATAAAGGAAAATACAGAAGAATTTATTCACCAGAGGATCAGCAACTTTCCCATGCCACAGGACATTATCAATTACAATAAGACCTCCAACTCTCATCTGAAACAATAAAGTATTTAGTGCATTACAACAGTTCATAGGAAACCAATATGGAAGTACCCATAAGAGCCTTTGAACACCTTTGACTGTTTTATCATGCTCTTACCAGTTGTAGTAGCAGTTCAAAATACTTTTGATTCATTCTTTTCTCAGCATCAATAAATGCAAAATCATAGCTGCATTGAAAGGAAATATTTCTTAAATTCTATTAAACTTGCTTTTCTCTAACAATATTCGTATCATATAGACTGGATCCTTGACTAACAATAACCATTGAAAGAGAACATAGCATATATGGAAGAGCTCCTAACCATCACAACAGAATGAGAAATGTCAAATCATATTACTGTGATGTTGAAAATCCACTTACCTTCCTGCTGCACCATTCAGAATTAAAGACTCTAGGGAATCCACTGCAAGTCCAAGTTTTGCATCCACCTATAGTTAGTTATGTTAAAACATCAGAAAATACATGCAGTGCATAATATAATATAAAATGAGTCCACTTATTCCAAAGAGGACAGAAATTTGGAGCCTTTTCAAATCAAAAGCATAAGAGTTGCATATACCTTATGTGAAACACCAGCTAGCTGATAATACTTCTTGGCAACATCAAGAGATTTGGCATCCCTTTCACAGGCAACTAAATGACCTGATTCTGGCAGGACTAGCGCAATGGCTAGGGATGAGTATCCCTGAGTCAAATTAGCAATATAATATCTCATCAGTTAAGGGAAAAGATCCTGCATAAACAAATCTGGGTATTGCAATGGAAATGAACCTAGAAATTGTATAGCAATATTCACAAATAAAGTTGGTCATCATTTTAAAACAAAATAAATTCATTAATTCAAATTCTTCCACCCTTGAAATTTCTCAAAGTTTGTCATTTGAGGAGAAAAGAAAAGGACAGACTCTGGTTCACAAAACCAGTTAACCAGGAACTTAAACCTACACACCGAAGATTGGGCAAAGAAGAAAAAAAACAGTTGTCTGAACAGTATAAATGGACCACTAGTAAAGTTAACTAACAAATTTTAGCCATTTGCATTAAAGTTTATGATAATTTATATTTCCAATGATTATGATTTACATCCCCTTTACATATGAGCACCACTTAACTCAGATTATTTAATTTTATGTCCGTTAATATGAATCCTCAGAAATTTATTTCCAAATACAAATATTATACCATCAAATCTTCCTACTATTCAACAATATTTAGATCCAAATTTTAATGATTAAACAAAGGAAAATCCTAAGAGTATCACACACACACACACACATATATATATATAAATTGAATTTCATCTAAAATTTAAGATTAGAATCTTTGACAAAAATACATTACAGAAGATAATACTGACGAAGGCTCATACATACTGTCATGTGGGTTACATGAATGTTCAGATCAAAATCTATTTTCAGGAAGTGAACAGTGTTTCCTTTTAATCCCTATAAAGAAAATATATATGTCATTATATACAACATCCAACCATCCATTTCATAGGCATGTCTAACTCCTGTAATATTTTATCATTACTAAACAACCAGTTGTCAACCATGTGTAGTATTGAGGTATGAAGTGGTATAATCTACCATGTAACATGAAGAAACCTAGTGTATAGTGTACAGAAATGAAGTACATACAGTATAAACACCAACTTCAATACACCGTTCAGCTCCTAGAATCTGCACAAGCATTGCAAGCAGTTGTGCTTGATCAGGGGACACCTATTAAGAATGCAATGTTTTGTCAATATTTTACTTCTTGCTAAGCAAGTGGGATTACAATGTGAAACATGACAGACAAGATAGAAGGCAATTGAGACTGCTGTGCATTCTTTCCACTACAATTCCTCATATTCTCTGTCAAATTTCACAATTTAAAACTTGATCCCATACAGAATATGAATACAATAGTGCCAATAATTTAATTAACAATCAAAGACCTCTATATGTGCCCATCCACAAGAAGCCTCTTGTTCTTTAACCAAAGTGTCAAATTTAGGATTTTTTCCCTTTTTAATGAGATGCAAGTCAATCATGTTTATATCTTTAAAAAGGATATATAAACAGATAACTTGTAGAAAACATATTTTCATTTCATTAATAGAATACAAATTAGCTAGTATGCCAGTAACTAACTAACCCTTTTTTTGTGACATTGCTGAGCTTTTGCAAGACTCCACAAATAGAAACAAGCAACAAGACTGAAGGATGTATGTATTATGAAAGGAAAATAACAAAGCTCTGCAGAAGGATCTTAAGCACTAAGCAGCTCAACCCTCCAAGATCAGCTCAAATTACAGCCTACCTCCCTTTCTCTCTCGCACCCAACAAATAACCCCTTTCCATTCACTGTCACAAGGCTCACACTTCACTCCTCCCACATGTCCTACTACAATGCAACAAAAAATTCTGTTGAATATTCTAGCCTGAATTTCCTACTTTTCCCTTTTGTACACTTTAATTCCCTCATTAGGCACTTGGTATCTTACAGCTTTTAAGGAACATAATTGCATATTCATAATTACAAGCAGACCAATATGTATAGGATCAAGCCCACTGATTCTAAACAACTAGCTTCCAGATTAAAGCAGTTTTTGAGGTCAACCAGTAAGAAGAAACGATCAATTATGCATAGCATCAATAGAAACAAATAACCAATGAAAGGTACAATTATGCTACCCTACTTTCATAAAACCAATTGTGAAGTAGAAATCCCTTCCTGCATACCTAATATATAGAGTCAATATCAACAATTCTATTAGTAAAATGTGCTAGTAAATTTGTATAAGAATGAAATGATTGGACACACCTGCATCTGACTTCCGCGCATTGATGCCGTCTCCTCTCGCAGTTGCCTTAGAATCTGAAATGCAACCACTTTACAATAAGCACAAAGGACACATTAACAGTTAACAGACACAGTTGATGTTACACACATACACACGCACACACCCCAAAAGAAAAAGAATGATCTTTTTCAAATTTAACAATGAATGGAGCAAAAGGGTATGTTTCTCACCTCTGGTTCACGAACATTTTTTAGGACATAGTCATAAAGGCATGGAGTGAGACTAACAACTTGTTTATTGCCATAGTTTTCATCACTGGCAATAACAAACTCACGGGTGGAGCAGCTTCTGACAACCCGTTTCCACTTGCATCTGCATCTCCTGAAACGGAAGCAATAACAACAACAAGAGGCATGGAGTGGTCTATTGGTGACAGTCCAAGTTGCAGAAAACGAATGAAAACTTGCAGGTCCCAGTAGAGAAGCTACACCAGGTTCATGGGGCAACATTGACCCATTATGAATCACCAAGTTGATGCTCCTACTTGCCATAACCTTACAACCTTGTATGACAACAGCCTATCTTCTTTGTACTTCTCTATATTGTTCCTTTTCACATATCCCTTTACCTTTTTCCTCAGAGGCAATTCGACAAACGGTTGGTGTTGGTCTTGCTACAACCTGAAGATGTCACCTAACCTAATTATTTATTATTATGACTAAAATAAAGATATGAAAAGGAATGATTCTTAATGGGACAGAATGTATCTTACAAGACAAACACAATCTACTTTACCATTCAAAAAGTACAAATGTTTGGAAAAGTTTAAGTGCTCGCAGTTTAAAAGCTAATTCTTATCCTTTTTAATAAAGGATTATGATAATCAGCGCCTTAGTAAAAGAATTTTTTTTATTAAAAATTAAGTGGTTATATATTGATGATATTTTTAATAAAAGAATCTACTTTTAATATCTTAAGGATTATCCTATAACATTTTTCTTCAATAAAAAATACTTTAATACAAAATTAAAGTTTAAAGATTAATTTTGACATTATTTTGATTAGGTACAGTCCTGAGTAAGTTTATTAACCAGATTCAAGATCTTATAATAATAAATATACAATGCCAGCAATAACATCCTAATACTTGGAATAATAGATATTTTATCATAATAAAAGTATGTGACTGACAGTTATTTTGTGATAAGGAGTGTAATGGTAGAAGTCTTGAGTGATATGAAGCATGCCCTTGTAACTTGAATACTTGTTAATCTCTTGTGATTAAAAGAAGATATTTGAGTGAGTTGGGCTTGGGTCCAATCAATTTAAATTTAAAATATATTTTAATTATATTTAATAATTTTTATAAAAAAAATTATTCTTAAAACTAATAGATATTAAACTCTAAAAAAGTAACTTTTTTAACAAAAAATAAAATAGAAATTTTTTTTATAGAATAAATTAATCTATACATACACTAAAAAATTGGATAGCTAATAAAAAAAATAGAATTTGTTGTGCTTAAAAAAAAGAGCTTGAAGTGAATCTTACAGAGGGTGTGGGTGGGTCAGCTCATTCATCATCATTCATTTGAATTTTGGAGTGGGCGCAGCTTAATTCTGTGGTACTTTTCTTGATGCATATATGCATAGTACACTTATCTATCCACAAAGAGTTTTTTTCAATTTATTGTGATGTTTCGGTTTAAGGTAGGTTGGTTCTCTTTGCCATTAATTCATCCTTTGATATCTAACGTCATTATAATCATGTAATGTAATAAATAGAATTAAATGAAATGAAATTATTATTTAATGTTTTGAGCCTTTTTTGATAAAATAAAAAACTAATTTTTTTATATTCTTGAATTATAAAAAAGATTTAAATGGAATAAATTAAATTGATTCTATTATATTTATCTAATTTTAAACAATTCAAATGATAAATATTGATTTCCTTTTATTTCATTTCATTTATGTTCATCACATTCTATTTATCTAAGTATATTCTAAATCTATAATATAATGATATGCTTTTAGGTGAGTAAATATAACATGATCTTTTAATAGCTTCGTATATAATGATTTTGGTTTATTTTATAACCTCAATTTTCTATTTTTTATTAAATGAAAGTAGAGCTAAAATAAATAATTATATTTATTAGGTTAAATTACTGTATAAGTCCATATAACTTTCTTAAATTTTTTAGTGAACCACTACAATTTAAAACTTTTAATGGGATTTTTATATTTTAAAATGTTTTCAAGTAAATGAAAAATAAAAAGAGGCAAAGCCATAAAGGCAAAAAAGAAAGATCAGGACTCTGCAGTTTGAAAACAACTGCATAGGATCTTCCCCCTTTATTTTTTTTGTTTTATGTTAAGATATTACAGTTAAATGTGTTGAATAAAATTTCAGCCCTTGGATCTTAACTGCAGGAGATGCAGTTCAAATTGGAGCATCAGATGATCCAATTACGATAAAGGGATGACAATTTAATCAGAAAATTGTTGCAAGATGTAAGATATGAAGAAATTGACATATGTGGCTGAATTGCAGTCAATAAATTTTGTTTATTACATATTTATATATCAAAACATTATCTTAAAAGAGTGGTAGTAATCTATATACCCCAAAAAAGAGTGATACTAATATGTAGTAACCATGTAATCTTTTGTAAAATGGGTAAAATTAGAATAATGACAGATTTTCTTAGCAAGATAAATGACACTGCATTTTTTACATTATCTATAGGCATATCCCTGACCCACTTGCATCACACGTTCATACACAAGGGCAATGGCACAAATAGAGGGTACTACTCTTCTGTTTTGAGGACTCCAAACACATGAAAAAGATAGGAACAAACAATTTCCCTTTTTTTGATATTTTTTTTTCCATATTTAGAGATGGAAATGATAATGAAGAAAGAAAGAGTGTTGTGAAACACACAAGGTGTTTGTGGCTGAGAACCACCTCACTTTGTTGATGAGATTTGGTTCAAAATAATACTCACCTCCAAAAGCTCATCCACTTGAAAATTCTAATTCTCTTTCACTTGCATATATACACGTTATAACAAAGTTTGAGGCCCATCTCATTTTGTCTCCATTCCACCACGTATTTATCAACTCTTCCTATTCTTCACTTCCTTCTGTTTCTATTCCTCACTAGGAGCTCCTCTCCACTGGTTCCTCTGCATGCACACCTTTGCATAGTTTTGGAAACCAAGGTCTACTTTTGTTTCTCACCAGTTATGTAGTTTACTTCTATGCTCAATAATATATCATCACTTCATGTGACCTTTATTTATAATCATGCTTCTTTTTTAGATAGAACTTCAGAAGAAATGAAGCTTGAAGAGTAGTGTTAGTGTGTGAGTGTGTGCATGGATTTTAGTCTCGGTTGTGTTGATCAATCTGGTTTTGTGCATGAGTTTCAGGCTTATTTTTATTTTCGGAATCAAGTTTTGTGATTGTATAGTCTGTAACATCTATCATTTTTGCACCTATTTTTGGTGTTCTTCCTTTGTATACAACATGATGTTGTTCCCTTTTATGTGTCAATGTTTCAAAGTAGATTTTTAAGAAGGGTCCATCTATGTAATGATGGGAGTATGGTACGTTGAAATATAAGAGGAAAACTATAGCATGTAGCCTTAATTTTCTTGGCAAAGGAGCTTTTTCATTATGTAACTTTTTTCTTTCTTCTACTGCTACTGTTTTTGCTTTTTATGTGTTTTCCCCATTTGAAATTCAATATTGTAACATCCGAAGTGTTTGCCTCTCTCTTTAATATCCAAAATCTGGGAAGTTTTAAAAAATATTTTCCAACTTCCTTTTATTTATTTTAAAAACTTTCTAACTGAAATCAGCCTCAAACTGTATTAAGATTAGTCCAAAGTTTTGGGTTGGCATAGTAGTTTTCTTCCTATATCAATCCATAGTTTTTCTGGATTATGTTACACCTTTGTAGCTATAAATTGTTATGAAAGAACTAATAGCTGATGATATATGCTTTTTTATGTAGTATTCCTAAAGGTTAGCATCAACAAGCAGCTTGAAAATGGAGATAACCAATGTCACTGAGTATGAGGCTATTGCAAAGCAGAAATTGCCAAAGATGGTGTTTGACTACTACGCATCTGGTGCAGAGGACCAGTGGACTCTGCAAGAAAACAGAAATGCCTTTTCCAGAATTTTGTGAGAATTTTCCCTTCATATTCTATCATTGGTTAATTACCACACTATGTAGATTTATTGTGTTCCTTTGATATTTTGTGCACTTGTATTTCTAATAACACAAATAAATGCTAGTGTACTGAAAAAATATGATTGACAAACATACAGGTTTCGGCCACGTATTCTTATTGATGTGAGCAAGATAGACATGGCAACTACCGTCCTTGGCTTCAAAATATCCATGCCAATCATGATTGCCCCAACAGCCATGCAGAAAATGGCTCATCCTGATGGTATAATTGTTTGTCTTTTGCATTATTTTAGATTGGAAAAGTGCCTGCTGTGGTTTTGCATATTGTATCCATTTTGCCAAAAGGAAAGATTTCATGAGAAATGGTGTATGATGCAGAGTGAGAATTTATACTTCTATTGTGTCAGCTTAAAGATTATGTAACCATCCTGGTGCCAAATTGAGTATAAAAAGGATTATTAATACTTGATTTATGTGCATAACAACAATTGAAATTAAGAACCTAGGAGGCTATAGAGTTGGCATTATGAGTGAAGAAAGGATTGAGAGAAGATAAAACCATACTTTCTAAAATTTTGTTGGTTTGATGTGAGCACAGTTCTAATCCTGACTAGTTCCAGCAAGATAAAATCCTTGCAATTGAATTACACAGACTTTTTATGCATATTTAGTACTCAATGATAGCCTTTTTTTGTAGTTCTGTTATGAACACTCTTATTTGTTACACATAAGAGATGGTACAGGAGTCAAAGTTATCAGACGTCAGTAATTCTGAAAAGTTTCTTATCATCTAGTTCTGATAAATGGATAATAACAAAATATATGCCATTTTTTATTAGGAAAACTTTACAGTGGAGGAGTAACAAGATATTTAAATTTGTTGACATTTTTGTATGGAATAGTATAATTCCAAATCCTTTTTGCAAACACTGGCAAACCAAACTACCAAGAGCATGGATTTGAGTTAGATGATAAATTTTCTTATGCAGGAGAATATGCTACTGCAAGAGCTGCATCTTCAGCTGGAACAATCATGGTACTTCTCTTTTATGTTTTTATATTCCTCTAAATTAGGAAACTAGTAATGCTTTTTTTGATGTTTTTATATTCATCTTAACTAGGGAACCAGTAATACTTCATTTGATTAATCACAATATATTCAAGATAAATTGCTTTTATGAAAAGCAGTTTAATCACTAGTGAGGGAATATCCCTTCTTTATCAATGATTCAATTAAATATAGGCACTTTTGTAGCCTGCAATTGGGGGATTTGCTGCCTTGTAAATCATACCTTGACTACTTCATGCATAATATTTCATTCATGAAAACTCCAATTAACTTCAAAAGATTATATGCTTGTGAATTTATTTACCAAGATATGTCCATTGAACTATGATGAGATGATAGGCTCTATGTTCTTTATTTATGAGTAACCTTTCGGTTCTTCTAGACTTTGTCCTCATGGGCTACTTCAAGTGTTGAAGAGGTGGCTTCAACAGGACCTGGCATTCGCTTTTTCCAGCTATATGTAAGTTAGTAAAACTTTCGTTCAGTTCCAATTTACTGTGTATTTGAACTTTTGGTACAATAGTTTTGTTCTACTTACATGATTTGTTCTCTTTTCTTTAGGTGTATAAGGACAGGAATGTGGTTGCTCAGCTTGTGAGAAGAGCTGAAAGGGCTGGATTCAAAGCTATTGCCCTTACAGTTGATACCCCAAGACTAGGACGCAGAGAAGCTGATATCAAGAACAGGTACAAAAATCTTGTTATATCAACCATGTTATACCACTTTCTCAATGGATATGGTTAGTTTTCTAAGTTTCAGCTTTATATGTTCAAAACTTGTAATTAAAATAGTTATGAATTGTCTCTTACAGATTCACACTGCCACCCTTTTTGACATTGAAGAACTTTGAAGGATTGGACCTTGGAAAGATGGATAAAGTAAGATGAGTTATTATAGAATTATTTCTGTGGTTTAACTTTCTTGCCTTCATCACTAATTGAATTGTTGTTTCAGGCTGATGACTCTGGACTTGCTTCATATGTTGCTGGTCAAATTGATCGTACTCTAAGCTGGAAGGTATGTCAGATATTCAAACAAAGCATTTATTTTTTACTTTTGTAGTAATCTTGTTCCTATAACTGGCAAGATTTTATTCATAAGTTTCTTGCAAGATGACATTGGTTCAGTTTGGATAAACTTTAATAAATATTTATAAGAACCTAACCTTCTTCCATAAATTAAAATGAAGTTATCTACTAAGAAAAACTATTTTTATGGTTTCCTATACAAAATTTTGATTTATATCTATGAAACATTCAAGATTCAAGTGATCATAGAGAATCCACCATAATAAAAATCTTTGTTAATTTTGTAGGATGTGAAGTGGCTTCAGTCAATCACCAAGCTACCAATTCTGGTGAAGGGTGTACTCACTGCTGAGGATGGTAAAAAAAAAACAAAAACTGTTTTCATCTGTTCTCTCTCCATGAATCTTTTACCAACACACCTTCTTGTAAAACATGGCAGCAAGGATAGCAGTACAAGCTGGTGCAGCTGGAATTATAGTGTCCAATCATGGAGCTAGGCAACTTGATTATGTCCCTGCCACTATAATGGCCTTAGAAGAGGTACATCAACTTCAAGTTACATCATAATCAAGAATTGGATCCTCTCACATGCATTCTTTCTTATAATAAATATTAGATCTAATGGTTAAAAAAGTTAAATTGTTAATCCAATAATTAAAAGTGACATCTAGAAAGGAATTACACAGGAGAAGATCCAAACTCATCTCAATCATACTTCTTCACATCATTCTTAGACTCTTACATATACTTTTGTTGTTAAAACTTAGGTTGTTAAAGGTGCTGAAGGTCGTGTTCCTGTGTTCTTGGACGGTGGTGTTCGCCGTGGAACTGATGTCTTCAAGGCATTGGCACTAGGTGCCTCTGGCATATTTGTGAGTATATCATAACCTCTTTCAAAAACTAAGTATAATTCTTGGGTTTTTCATATTGTGATAACATTTTTGTATGGAAGAAGTGAAAAAAAAAATGGTTTCATTATGTTTTTTTTACAATTAAAAATTCAAAATAAAATTGATATAACATTAAAAAATAAAAATATTTTTGCAAATCAAATTATGCCTTATCTTCCTATTAATTTTTGTCATACTTTATGGACTTCTAACTTCTAAGAACTAACTACGAATTTGATCCTATGTTTAATAACCATGACAAATGATGAAATAAAGATACCAAAGCAAATTTAATAAGCCTCACATGATTATAATAATGAATCCTTGCTTTTATGATGTGACTAGTTAGTAGTCCGTGTGATGCACGGCATTTTTTTTATTTAAATAAAATTATGTATATAAATTGTATTTCATAAACTTTATGATATGTCTCATTATGTATATCTTATAACTTCATTCGTTGGTTTTTTTTTTTTTCAAAAAATTGATAGCATTAAATTAAAATTTTTATATTATTATACGTAATAAATAATTAGTATTTAATTATAATAAATAATGGTAAATAAAAAATATATATGTATATAATTCTGCCATCATGTTTTGTAAGCAAATGATTATAAAATGTTATATAATATATTTTTTATTTTCTATTTGAAATGTTTTTTTTACTATTAAGTAAAATAATATATTGAACTAACATATAATTTTAATTATGAATAAAAATATAAACTTTCATATAACATAAGTTTGTGGATAATTTTATAAGATATGCATGTCCCGAAAAAAATGTGGATAACTAACAAACATGGGTAGTGGATACTTAGATACCTTTTGAGAAGCAAATAATTCAGGAAAAAAGAAGAGGGAATTTCGCGAGCAAATTGAGGTACAAACATTTTGTGATTTTAATTGAGGCGCTTGAAGAAAGAAGATTTCAAAGTAGTGAGAGAGAGATGCATCAAACCAATTCGTGAAAAGAAATTAAGAACCTCCACTCTCCACCCTAATGCATCATTGGGATGAAAGCGGAGATGTAAAAGAAAAAAAAATATATATTAGTTTTTTTTTATCTGATTTTGATTGATAAAATTTGAGTTGATTGGTATTGAGAATAGGTTTTAGATAAAATTTAATTTTTAAAAATAACAACTAAATTAGATATGAAAACATTAATATTTATTTTATTTTTTTAATCTATTTTAACTTATAAAATTATTAAAATATTATTATTATTATTATAAAATTTTATATAAAATTAGTAAATTTATAAAAATAATAAAAGATATAAATTTTTAAAAAATATAATAATTTAATAAATTATAAAGTAATTAAAAAATATATAAAAAAATTCAAAATAGGTGTGAAACAAATTTTTCAATCACAATCAAAAATGGAAAAAATTCACCCCAATCTACCCATTGTCATGCTTAGATGCAAGGGATAGGAGAGAAGAATTAAAGGAGTAAAAAAAAATTCAGAAAAAAGTCTTTTCTTTATATGAATTAATTTATTTTATATTAAAAGAAATAATTATTTTGTATGGTTTCACTCTTTTATATTTCTATCGTATGAGGAGAAAAATGAAAAATGAGTGTTTCTTTTTTTTAAACTTTAATATTTTAATTATTAATTTTTTAAAATAATAAAATTTATAATATTAATAATACAATGATATAATAAAAATTAAAAAATTCTATTTAAATGAATTTTTTAATTTATATAAAATAATTTATACTATTAATTTATTTATTTCTATACTTTTCTTTATTCATCCAAATAAAATAATAATAATTTTTATTATTATTCGAACAATTCTTTTTTTTATATTCTTTAATCTTATAAATTTTTTTTCTTCCTATTTCATACATTATTCAAACAAAAGAATAAAAAAGCACAATACTTATAAATAATATTAATTTGGTTACTTTTAGGTGAGGATAGATTAAATGAAAGTCTCACTTTCTAGAATAAATATTTTAATTTATATAATAAAAATTGATTGTAATACAAATTCTCATAAAATATTCTTTTATTTTTGTTAAATAATATAATATAATTATGTTGAAAAGAAAAAATATATAATTTCTATCGCACAAATACCTATTATAATTGACTGTGTTTCAAAAATTAAATTTCATAAAAGTATATTTTTTATTTTTAAAATAATTATATCACATTATTCAATAATATGATATGATCCAAATTCTCTTTAATATACTATTTTTACGAATTATTTTTTTTATCTACTTTAAAAGATAGTATACAAATTAATGGATATAATTAATATTTTATTTATATTTAATTTTGTTTATTTTATATTTAATAAAATTAATAAATAAGTTAATTAAAGGTTAAAAGATTGGCTAAAAATTGAAAAAATAGATGAAAGCTAAAAGTTAAAAGCTGAAAAGTTAGTTAAAAATTGAAAACGGAAAAAATTACTAATTAAATTGATTAATATTTGATAAAAATAGTTGTTAAATTATTTAATAAAAATAAAATAATAAATAAAAACATAATAATTGAATTGAAATTTAAGTATTATAATTTTTTATTAATTATAAACTTTATATATTTTTTATTTAAATTAAATTATTATATTAAAATAAGGATAATATTTTTTAATTTACTCCTATTTATATATACTTTTTATTAAAAATAAGATTAAATAAATAAATTTACAGTTATTTTTATTATTGTATATTATAAAAAAATGGAGTTTGGTGTTTTTATTTATTTATGTTATCATTTATTATATGTTTTTATTTTTAATAAAAATATTTTAAGTAATAAATTTTCCTTTCTTTGAAATTAAAAATGTTTATTTTTTAATTTTTATAAATAAATTCTAAATAACATTTTTATTAAAAAGAACTTATTTTATCCTTAAAATTTTTATTAATAAAAATATTATAAATAATTTAAATAAAATATTTAATAACTAAACTAAATATTATAGCATTTAACAATGATATAAAAATTAATATTTAATATTAAACGAAAAATTATAAAAAAATATCAAGGATAAAAAATAATAATCTTAAGCTAGTAACTAAAATTTTAAACATGAGTGAAGAAAGACGTTAAAAAAGTACTAATAGCTATCAAAATATTAAAAAATTAAAGTTATTTTTAAAAAATTTCAACTGATTATTTTATCTTTAATTTAACTAAAATATACAATTAAACACACTTTTTAATATGTTTTTATTATTATTTTTATTATTTATGATAGATCTGTAGATTATTTAAGAATAAGATAAAATAAAGATATTATTAAAAATAATTAATTAATATTATTTTAAACTTTTAAATAAATAAATAAAAATATTTTTAAAAAATGAACAGATAAAAAATAAAGAAACTATTATGTAAAATTTAAATGAAGATCACCGAATGACATGATTTATACTCTCCATTAATGAGTAGCATTTGTTATTTAATGAGATTCATATAAATTAATTTGACTAATAAAAGAATATATGTGAAAGAGAACATTTTAGAATATATTGGTAACAATTCATGTTTCCATTAAAAGAGGATCTAAATTCATAATGGATTGGAACCAAATAAAAAACAAAGTTAATTTGGTGTATGTCAGATTGGACGTCCTGTGGTGTATTCCTTGGCTGCTGAAGGAGAAGCTGGTGTAAGAAAAGTGTTGCAGATGCTACGTGATGAGTTTGAGTTAACCATGGCCTTAAGTGGTTGCCGTTCACTCAGTGAAATCACTCGTGATCACATTACCACTGATTGGGACCTTCCTCGCACTCAACCTCGTGCCTTGCCAAGATTATGAACACCTATGTCAGCATATGTAATGTGGTGCAGAACATTCGGGAAACACTTTTATATTCTCATCCTTTCTTTTCCCTTTTTTGATTCATCATTTAAGGTTATATTTCGAAAACTCTATGCTTTCTTTGTAAGCATTTTATGATCATACTTCTGTGCCTACTGCTGCTGCATTCACTTATTGTATATTCTTGAGTAATTTACCCACTCTCTCTCTCTCTCTATTTATCTTTATGCCTTTTGTTATGCATAACTTATGCAAATTTAATATGTCCTACGTGATTTTTAATTTTTAATTTTAATTTTTAAAAATTTTAAAAATTAAAACTATTTTTTTTATTTTTAAAAATTGTTGGAAAAGTAAATTAAATCACTATTGTATTATTTTATTATAAACTTATAAAAATATATAAATAAAAATATTAATTTAAAAAATTAAATTAGATTAAAATAATATAAATTTTAAATTTTAAAAAATAAAAAACAAAATTTTATTATTTTTATTATTATTATGATAGTAATATGAATAATAACAGTGTTTACAAAATAATAATATTGATGTGATAATTATAATATAAAACATATTATATAATTATATAAATTTATATTTTATATATTATTAAATTATTAATATTTAAGATAAAAAAATTTATGTATATTATTATTATAATACTTTTATATTATTCAGTATTTATTTTATATAAAAATATTATATATTATAATATTATATTATAAATAGTTATATAATATAAAATTACATTATAATAATATTAATTTAATATAATTTATATATAAATTATTATTATTATTCTTAATATATAAAATTTATATAAATAAAAAAATTATTTAAAATTATAAAAAATAAATTATTATTATTACTATTATTATAGTGATTATAATATAAATTATATTATATAATTATATAATTTTATATTTTATATATTATTTAATAATTAATATATAAGATAAATAATTTTATATATTATTATAATTTTTTATAATATTTTTTATTTTTTTATGATAGTAATATGAATAAGAACAATGTTCACAAGATGATAATATTGATGTGATAATTATAATATAAAAAATATTATATAACTATATAAATTTATATTTTATATATTATTGAATTATTAATATTTAAGATAAAAAATTATATATATATATATATATTATTATAATATTTTTATGTTATTCAGTATTTATTTTATATAAAAATAATATATATTATAATATTATATTATAAATAGTTATATAATATAAAATTATGCTATAATATTATAAATTTAATATAAATTATTATTATTTACTCTTATATATAAAATTTATATAAATAAAAAAATTATTTAAAATTATAAAAAATAAATTATTATTATTACTATTATTATAGTGATTATAATATAAATTATATTATATAATTATATAATTTTATATTATATATTATTTAATAATTAATATATAAGATAAATAATTTTATATATTATTATAATTTTTTTATAATATTTAATATTTATTTTATAAAAAATAATATATACTATATTATAAAAATTTATATAATATAAAATTATATTATAATATTATAAATTAAATATATTTTTATATATAAAATAGTATTATTGATGTGTGAATCTATACAAATAGATAAATAATTAAAAAAAATTTAAAATAATAAAAAAAAAATTAAAAAATAAAATTTATTATTATTATTATTATGGTGATGGTGATATTAATAGTGGTAAAAATAAAAATTTTTAATGAGATGATAATAATGGTATAATGGTTATAATAAAAAATATTATATAATTATTCAATTTTTTATTTCATATATTTTTAATTATCAATATTTAAGATAAATAATTTTATATATTATTATAATTTTTTATATTATTTAATATTTATTTTATATCAAAATAATATATATTATAATATTATATTATAAATAATTATATAATATATAATTATATTCTAATATTATAAATTTAATATAATTTATATATTAAATAATAATTTATTTTATTTTTATTATATAAAAGTTATATTTTTTAAAATATTATTATTATTATTATTACTATTATTATTATAGAGTCATGGTTTAGTAATGGTAGAGTTGTGTAAATTTAAGAATGAAAATGTTTTAAAATTAAAAATAATATTTAATAAAAAAATTATTTTATTTTAAAATTTAAGTTTAAATTGGTTTAAAAATATGTTATAAATTATTTTATTTATTTTTAAAATTAATTTAAAAACCAAAAACTAAAAGTTCACCATCATTTTAAATAGGAGCTAAAAGTTTAGTTGATTTTTATTTATATTTAATATTTTTTATTTTTAATTATAAAATTTCACAACCTTGTAAAAATAGGATATAAAATAAAAAAGGGTGATAATTTTTAATTAAAATTAAAAAATAAAAACAAAATTCACATGATTCTAAGTTTTTCATTATAAATAAAATTATATAAAATATCTTAGATCATGAATAGTTTTATCTTATAAAGATGAATAAGATTTTATTTTTAAAAAATAAATATAATTTTTAATATTATTTATCTATTTAAAATGAGATTGTTTATTTCATAAGATACTTTAAACAAAATAGTTATAAATTTTATGGTACACTTAATTTTTAAGAAGATATTTGTTTCAAAGCATGTAAAAATACATTTTTTAAAATAACGATAGAAATTATATTTATGGAAATTTTAAAAAAATATTTGGTTAAAATTTAAGACTGTTAATTTTAAAGTTTATTTAGATTCAAATTTTTAAAAAATAGTAAAATAAATGGAAAGGTTTAAAACTATTTTAAAATAATTATAAAAGTTATTCGTTTTTTCTCGTTGTAAATTTTTGGAATAGACTTTATTAAGATTTGTGTAGTCTATACATATGCATCATTTTGTATATGCCTTTTTCACTATCATTGTGTTGGTAAGTCACATAATGTATTAGGCTTTCTTGATAAATTCGGCCTCAAGTAAATGTGTTATCTAATCTTTGATTGCTTATAGTCTCTTAGCCCTTACCATAGTTTTCGTTTATGTCACCAATTTTTAAGTTCAAAATCACAAATATGGTGGATACAAACGTGGAATTCATTCCCAGACGTGTTTACAGTAGTCCAGCACGTGACAATGATAGAGTTTTTTTAAGGAATTTTATGAATTTTTCTTGGAGGTTTTCTAAACTTGGTTGTTTGACTCTTGGAAGGACCTATTTAGTTAATGAACAATTATACCTATTTAGTTAATGAACAATTATTCCTCTAAGTAGGGACATTGATTTTTTTTGTTAGCATCAAGTGTATAAATCTATTAATTTAACATTTTTCTCTTTTGTTTCTATTTATTTTTTATTATTAAATTGTTTTATTTTTTGTATTTGAATAAAATATTTTAACATTTTTAAAAATTTTAAATACTTAAAAATTTAAAATTTTTAATTTAAATACTTTTATTTTAAATAAATTTTGTTTAGATAAAAAAATTTAAATTTTTATATTTAGATGGTGAATTCTAAATATATTAAATTTTAAATTTTTTATTTAAATTAAATAATTTAATTTTTAATATATATAAATTTTTTAATTTTTTTCTTATTTTATTTTGTATACCAAACAATTTAGATATATAAATATTTTTAGAATAATAACTCAACAAATATATATAATAAAAAAATAAAAAATATAACTATATTATTTAATATTGAAAATATTGTATTAAAAAATGTAAGAGAAAAAGATGAAAGAATAATAAGAAAGAAAAAGTAGCATGAAAAATAATGAGAGAAAAAGTAATACAATAAAAAATTTTATTCATGAAAATAAATTAAGAGACTTCGAAAAATTTTAAATTTTATTTATTCTAGAAAAATTTTAAATTATCTCATTTTAATTTGTTAAAATTTTCTATTAAAATTTATAAAATTTAAAATTTTTTAAAAAAATATCTAAACAACGTATTTTAATTTTTAAAATTTTAAATTCTTTTAAAAATTACTTTATCTCCTTAAAATTTGGAATTTTCAAATTTTCAATATAGCAATTAGAATCTTTTATTTGATTCTTTTCATAGTGATAATCTAATTATTTTTTTAAAAAAAATTCACAACAAAATTATCAATTGATATCATTACGCATGTAGGGATGATTTTTT
This sequence comes from Canavalia gladiata, assembly GCA_037954105.1. Classification (NCBI taxonomy): domain Eukaryota; kingdom Viridiplantae; phylum Streptophyta; class Magnoliopsida; order Fabales; family Fabaceae; genus Canavalia; species Canavalia gladiata. The sequence goes on from CM075663.1 coordinate 35,085,314, forward strand.
CAGGATTGTATGATATATTGAAGATAGATTGATGACCAAGAACCTCATTTTTATAATTTTTATTGTGGGTTTGGTTTCTAAAGTTAGGTGTAACTCAATGTATCATTTATATCCAATAATATCTCTAGCAAATCCAATTAGGTTTCCATTGGGGGTAGGGTATTTTTCAAGGAGTTTTAACTTTGTAAAAATATTTCAAAACATGATGTGAGTTTAACTACTTTGATATAGAAAGATGAAGTGTACCTTATAATTTGCAAATATCCCAAAGATGATAAAGGGATTATTGTGTTCTACAGTATCATTCCATAGTCATTGTCAATAAATCAAAGTGATATAGCATTATGGAAAATCTTGTATATTTATTGATCTATGTACTGTTGAGTCTCCTTTTTTGGTGTTGTTTTCTAACTGATTTTATCTTTTCTTTTATCATGATCTCCTTACTTAATTAGTAAAATCTACTAGTTCATGAACTTTTATAGCTTTTTTAAGACTACTCCTCCTTATTAGGTTTTCTTTTTGGCATGGAGGGTTCACTTGTGAGATGTCATCTCCTTAAAGTTCTATACAATTATTTTATATTTGTCATTATGAGTATGAAAAAGTTTTGCCATTTCCCACAACAATGTTAATGTTGTTACCTGATACGATGGTGACACTTTGCATAACAAACACAAAAGCTTCCTACTTGATCATGGATATTTGTGATGCAAACACAATATATTACATGCAATAATACTTTGATACTTAAGTTAAAAAAATATGTAATACCTAAGAATATTTAATATTAGAAAGTCATACCTAAGAAAAATTGTCAATATCTTTATATCCTAATGAATCCTCTTTATTGTGACTCTCTTGAGAAGAGTAAAAATAAAAAAATAATTTTTTAATCTTAACTATTGAACAACTATAATTATGTCATAAATAAAAATTTGACTCCTAATATAATCCTTAATGGCCTGAAGTCTACAAAGTACTTTCAAGCAAGTTGAAGGAATAATTAGATCAACATCAATGTTGTGTGTAATTGAAAATACTAAAAAGAAAACAGTTAAACTATTTATAAAATACTTAAAATTGATAAAAGAGCAAAATATATTATTTGTTCTTTTAAGAAGCAAAATATAATTGATTTAAAATTTTATCACAAATATTTTATGTAAAAACTAAAATAGAAACTAATAAATAATATTTATAAAAAAACCTCCTACAATATTTATAAAATAATATATGTATAATACATAATATTACTAAAATGTACATTTATAATCCATTATAACTGTAAGTTATTTAGTTTGTATTTTGTAAAAAATCTAGTAAAGAATTATGAGAAAGCTAATGGTATTTTTAATGAGGTTGATATAGCAATTTTATACCAGTAATATGAGGTTAAGAATTTAAGTATAAATCTTTTAGTCTCGTTACTTGGCACACTAGTGACGTTTAAGAGAAAAATTAAAAGCTCGTACAATCAACTTATTTAATTTATAATTCACAAGTTGAATAAGGCAAAATTATTATTTTTAAAAATTATGAGATAATTATAGTACACTAACAGAAATATTTCTTTAAGCATTAAAATCATTTGGAAAGTATAAGTTCGTAGGGCCATTAATGACCGAATAAAAATATTAAAAAATTCAAACAATTGGTAAGAACAAGTTTAGTTACTTGAGAAGTTTTCAAATGTTATTCGAAAGTTCTATATATACTTTTTTCAAACTCTTGAATTTTATATACAATATCATTTTCCACGACGTTTTTCATAGCATGTGTTTAAGTTTGTAATGAAACATTATAAATTTATTTTCTTATATATATATATACATATATTAAACATGCATATTAAGTATTTGTTTTATATCAACACTTAATATTTTAAACATGCATATTTAGTTGAAATTATTTAAAAGTAAGTATCATAAATTTCAACAAGTTATTAATATATTAAACATAAATACTAATGCTAATATATTAATATAAAAATATAAAATATTAAAAAATATTTTATTTATAATATTATATTTGATAAAATTAATGAATAAACTAACTCAAAATTAAAAAGGTAGATAAAAATTAAAAAATAGTTAACAAATTAAAATTAAATTAAATCTATCAATTAAATTAAAAATGTTAGATAAAATTAACTGTTAAATTATATGATAAACATAAAATAATAAATAAAAATTAATTATTGAACTGAAATTTAAGTATTACAAATTTTATTAATTATAAATTTTAATATTTTTTATTTAAATAATTATTATACTAAAAATAAGAATGATATTATTTTTAATTTATTTCTATTAATACATATTTTTATTGAAAAATAAAATTATATAAATAAATTCATAACTACTTTGACGATTATTATGTATTATAAAAGGAGTTTGATGATTTATTTGTAGGGGAATTATACTTATAGCCCATCAAAATACAATCTGATACCTTAGATATGTTAACAGATTCGTGTCACACATCATTTGTTAATGATTCTATTTCTCAAATTGCCCCTTCTATCTTCTTCATTCATTGTTAAAAAAATGCATATTCTAATAATGTGTAGAGCGAAAATCTTATACTAGAAGACAAAGTTATTTTTATAAAAGTTCTAAATCTTAAGTTAGTAGGATCTTTGTAGCATAAATGCTTATTTTGGTTTAAAAAATTAAATAGAATTATTGTTTAATATAAATAATTTTAAACTGTTAATATAATTAAAACATATATTTTATTGAAATATTAAATTTGTATTTTAATTATAAAAGAAACAAAAAAATATTATCTATATTATATTTGTTTTATCTTCTCTACCCCAAACAAATCTGAATTTCAAACAATAGGAAATGGAAAATGTTTCTTTCTTTCCTAACTCTTCTCTACCCTTTTAGGATAAGTATAACCGCAGGGAATTCATTTTCCCAGCGCCTGATTCCTACTAGTACGGTAGCACCAAAAGAAACACAAAAGTTCTAGAGCATTCTAATGTACGACAAAAACGACGAGCCCGTATTGGAATCGAACGGCTCAGATGAAACAGAAGGTTCAAGATTAAATCCCTCGTCTCGTTGCGCACTGTTGTAATAATAAAAACCTAATCTCACTCACTCTCTCTCCCTCAACACTTCGACAAACACTGCTCGCGTTATCCAAAACGACGACACTCCTTAACCCTTCTTAAACCCTAGCCTCCATTCATCTCAATCCAATCCAATCCATTTCCCATTCACGAAGCCATGGCATCCACCTTCTCAGCAATGTCATCCGTCGGAGCTTACAAGCTCTCCTCTTCCGCTTCCATTTCCTCCTTTCCTTTCTCCGGCGGCCGTCGCCGGAGCAACAGCGTTGTTCTCGCGAGGCGGAGCCGGAACGCCAGGGTCTACGCTATGGCTAAGGAGTTGCATTTTAACAAGGATGGCACCGCTATCAAGAAGCTCCAGGTATTGTGTCCTGTACTCGCGGTGAGTTGTGACGGTGAAACGCGCGTTTGTTTGTGACGTTTTGTTTTTGCGTTCTGCAGAGTGGTGTGAACAAGCTTGCGGATCTGGTTGGGGTTACTCTTGGCCCTAAAGGAAGGAACGTCGTTCTCGAGAGCAAGTATGGTTCCCCGAAAATTGTCAACGATGGTGTCACTGTTGCTAAAGAGGTGTGTTCTCTAAGCTGCTTTTGAAGTTCGTGATATTTCTTGTTTTTTATTTTGTTTATTAGAATAATTTGAATTATTTATGTGCTTGGATTTTGTTTAAGTGTTTGTTTTTGGTAATTCTATTGGATTTTATTGATGTTTGTTGCGTTTGGTTTGAAAAGGTTGAGTTGGAGGATCCAGTTGAGAATATTGGTGCCAAGTTGGTGAGACAAGCAGCTGCCAAGACAAATGACTTGGCTGGTGATGGAACCACAACCTCGGTTGTTTTAGCCCAGGGTCTCATAGCAGAAGGTGTTAAGGTAGGCTTGTTGTTTGCTTTAAAATGTGCAATGATTAATTAGTAACTACTTGAATTGGTTTTATTTTGCTTATTGTCATGAAATTAGTTCTCATTTTCAGTCAATTTTTGCAGGTTGTTGCAGCTGGTGCCAACCCTGTCCTCATCACCCGTGGCATCGAGAAGACAGCGAAAGCTCTTGTATCTGAGCTTAAACAGATGTCAAAAGAGGTGACATATTTTTATTTTTATTTTTTGGTTTTATTTATGTGTGTGTGTGTTTCAAATTATGCTTGTTGCATTGCGGTATTCGGATCACATCCCATTTCTTAGCATATTCTAGTGTTTCTTTGCTATAATTATTTTACCCATCTTTTTGTTTAGACGTACAAACATTGTGGTTGGGGTTGGATTGCAGGTTGAAGATAATGAGTTGGCAGATGTTGCAGCAGTCAGTGCAGGGAACAATTATGAGGTAGGAAATATGATAGCTGAAGCAATGAGCAAGGTTGGCAGAAAGGGTGTTGTGACACTTGAGGAGGGAAAAAGTGCTGATAACAGTCTATATGTTGTTGAGGGTATGCAATTTGACCGTGGTTATATCTCTCCATACTTTGTTACTGACAGTGAGAAAATGGCTGTTGAATATGAGAACTGTAAGGTGTGACTTTTTTATAAATTTTGTTCTGCAACTCATTATTATCTTCACCATCCGATGTATTTGTTTATAATTTTCTAAGTTGTGTGTTGTGCAGTTGGTGTTGGTTGATAAAAAAATAAACAATGCCAGGGATCTTATTAATATACTGGAGGAGGCTATTAGAAGTGGATACCCTGTATTGATTATTGCTGAGGATATTGAACAAGAAGCTTTAGCAACACTTGTGGTGAACAAACTTAGAGGATCACTGAAGATTGCAGCCCTTAAGGCCCCTGGATTTGGAGATCGCAAGAGCCAGTACCTTGATGATATTGCCATCTTGACAGGAGGTCTTTATATTTAGAAGTTTCATGTCTGATTGTTCTGCTCAATTTGGGAGTGTATATTTGCTTCTTTCTACCTTTGCTGTTTCCTGCTGTTAATAACAATGTCCCTTTTTGATTGGCTTACAGGCACTGTAATCAGAGAAGAGGTCGGCCTTTCTTTGGACAAAGCTGGGAAAGAGGTTCTGGGACATGCCTCCAAGGTGGTGCTCACCAAGGATACAACCACAATTGTTGGTGATGGAAGTACCCAGGAATCAGTGAACAAGAGAGTTGCACAAATTAGGAACCAAATTGAGGTGTCTTTCTCCCTCTCTTTCTCCCTGCAAAATTTATGCCTATACAGATGAAGTATGGGCAAGGTTTCATGAATACATTGAATCAAAAGCATGACTAAATGATATACTTGACAAGGGAGAAAGAATTTGTTGAATTTGGAATATTGATGTATGGAATATATAGATGGATAGTTACATTTACATTTACCCAGGTGTGTATGCATACATGGTCATGAGTAGTCCGTGAGAAATTTTTGTATGGATGGGAGAGTGTGAGAAAGGCACATTGTTCTCCATGTTCTAACAATACATAAATTTAATTACAGAATGCAGAGCAAGAGTATGAGAAGGAAAAGCTGAATGAGAGAATTGCAAAATTGTCTGGTGGTGTGGCTGTGATACAGGTATTGAACTCCGTGAAACATGATTATGTACTAGTTTTGTACTCTGTGCAGCCCATTCAACTAGAGCATATATGCGTAGGTTGGAGCACAAACTGAGACAGAGCTCAAAGAAAAGAAATTGAGAGTTGAAGATGCTCTTAATGCGACAAAGGTGACATTTTCTTTTTCATCATATTTAGTCTTTTACGGATTCTGTTTCCACGAGCTAATATTTTTGTCTATTCTCAGGCTGCTGTTGAGGAAGGTATCGTAGTTGGTGGTGGGTGCACGTTGTTGAGACTTGCATCAAAGGTTGATGCAATCAAAGATAGCCTTGATAATGATGAAGAGAAAGTGAGCCTTGATATGTGGTTTCTTTTTTATGTTCCTGATTATTATTATCTGTTAACATCAAATGTTAAATTGACTGAATATTATGGCTTAAAAATTGTGTTTGATTTGTTGCAGGTTGGAGCTGATATTGTGAAAAGAGCTCTTAGCTACCCTCTGAAATTAATTGCCAAGAATGCTGGTGTAAATGGCAGTGTTGTCAGTGAGAAGGTACTAAGATCTACTCAATTTGGAATTTATTTCTCATTGCCCATCATTGTATTTGTGATGATGTGACTTGTATTGTGGTTAGGTTTTGTCCAGCGACAATCCAAAATATGGGTATAATGCTGCCACCGGAAAATATGAAGATTTAATGGCTGCTGGTATCATTGATCCAACAAAGGTGATTAGCTGATTGAGTATTTGCTTTTAATTTACTTGCATGTGATTTCCCAGCTATCTCCACTTGCAGGTCCAAAATATCTGATGATTTGAACTAAGAGTTTGTTTAATATACCGGCATACTTATGCTGCTATACTAGATTTTTCATGCTTGCTGCCAACATAATCAGAAATAAAAGGTTCTTGAGAATTCAACATTTCCATCTGGGTATCCTATGTATGATTTGAATTAGTTTTGGTTTTTGTGCCAAAAAGAGCTTTTTAAACGATACCCCAGTGTTTCATACTGGATTATAAATGCAGCATCCTGCATGCTTTTGCCAGAATGCCAGTGTCCTGCCATCCCCAGCTGAAAAACTGAATAAGAAATAAGGGTCTTTCCAGATAATATAAAGTATAACTGGAATTGCAGCGGCCAACAAATATGCATAATTTACTTTTTTTTGTCGCAGTCTGGGGGAGTGTATGTGTAATTACTAATTCTCATCCACCATAATTTTTGAAAAAGACTTTTCGGCAAAGAAACGTTTATAACCATTGTGTTGGACACTTGTATACTTGTACTGTGTTTGCTTTAGTTTATTTTTAAGAAGAAATCGCTTATATTTATCGACTTTGTGGGAGAACATTTAAAGAAAAGCAATTATTTTTGGTAATTAAGATGTACCAAAACACCCATTAAACAACCTATATTTTATCGTTTTTATTTTCTTTTTTTAAATTTTATGACAAGATATCACAATAATTGAATAAATTGGAACATTGTATTATGCTCGACTTAAGTTCATTTTTAAAACGTGGGTTTTCTCTTTTCACCAAAGCCATATAGTGTCACGACTAGGGAATTCTTTAGTCATCTTCATTTGTATTTATGCATTCTAGCTTTTTGAACGGATCCACTCTGCCTATTTCTGCTATTTCCATATATATAAATTTATCTTTTTGCCTCATATGAAACTTTGAAAACTGAGGATCATATTCCTCTGAACAGGTGGTCAGATGTTGCCTGGAACATGCAGCTTCCGTGGCCAAAACTTTCTTAATGTCAGACTGTGTGGTTGTTGAGATAAAGGAACCTGAGGCGGCTGTACCCACTGGCACTCCCATGGACGGTTCAGGTATGTAGTTTAAAATGGCCGTATATTCACTATTTTGAGGCTGCCATATTTTCAAATGCTTTGTAAATAAAAATTTTAATCTCTTTTCTCTCCTATTAACTGGTGTTTTTGGATCATTATTGACTGGGGATTTCTAATTCCAAGGCGTGAAGAGTTGATGTTTTAGGCATATCACGTTTACATCACTATAAAAATAGATATACTGAACTAGTTGTCTGACCTTGCGTTTCCTCTCCCAGGATATGGTCTCTAGAGCAACGGCTGCCTCAGGATGAACAATATTTTTTATCCCCTCCTATGGAAGACAAAATTTGGTAGCTATTTTATTTGTAGCAAAAATCCAAAATTGTACGGTGGATATCTGTAGTGTGGTGAACTAGGTAGTGATGCCGCCCCCACCCCCTCCTAAATTTTCAAGCTAATCGTAAAAAATTTTGGTAATTCCTCGAGATTTTACGTTATAGAATAATTTTTCGTTTTGGTCCGTCCAATTGCAGACGACGTTGCAGGAAGAAAATGCGCACTCTAGTCTGTTTACTGTTCAATTTTAAGTTGATATTTGTTCCAAGTGCATAATCAAATTTCTAGTAGTTTATCAGTGGCTCCATTAAATGGTAAGCAGTAATAATAATGATAATAGTTGTGAATTTCATATTTTAAGACGGTTAATATGCTAAATAGCCAAAGCAATAGATCAATAATCAACTTGAATCTTAAAACCCTACTAAAATTGCTTGGTGTTTAGCGGGAGTTTAACTAAAGTTAAAGGACATGTGTAATTGCGGTTCATTTTTGTGGTGCTGAATAAAACATTGATAAAAATGTAAAATTTCAGGATCATAATGCCTATTGTTTTATTAACTTTAAAAACTAAGATGATTATTATTTGATAATGCAAAAGACTGAAGTTCATAAGAATATTGTTTGTGATGACATTATCAAAGAGAAAATTGTTGCGGAAATGCCAGGTCAACTTCTATTTTAATGATGTTCGTTTGATGGAAAGCCTAAGCTACTTGTGTGATGTTAATAAAGAATGCAATTTACTGATTGCCAAGTCACCAATCTCATTCAATCCAATTGAAACATGTACGAAACACGGTTCGGGTAGCACAAAGGCATATTTCGAAAAATTCCAATATTTATATGCGTTCGGGTAGCACAAAGGCATATTCCGAAAATTTCCAATAAAGGCATATTCCGAAAAATTCCAATATTTGTATGCATCGTTTTGATTGATTTTTTTTTCCTAAACCCTAAACCATAGAATCGCTTTCACTTGCGTTGAAGATTAAAGTGGAGAGGTGTGTAGGTGGACAGAAACGGCAGTTAACAGTTCGTCCGCCATTTCTCCATTCAAAGATTGATAGAGAGAGAGACATGTTTCAATTATATTCTTTTAATATTTTTTTTACAATTAGTTAAAGTTTATTTAGAATTATAAAATTATGTGTTTAAATCGTAATTTTGTAATTTTCAGTAAAGTTTAATCGATAGTAATAAATGTGTTAAAAAATATATTATAAATGTGTTAATAATAAGAAATCAAAAGCTCGGTTAACGACCTGTTTGAGGTATCTGTGTACTAGATTTCAAAACACTGGTTTAGTGGGTCTCCGCCTAGAAGTTGCCTTAACTGATTGTTGGTTTGATCCGATTAAAAACTAGTTGAGGTGATAAGTAATCATTGATTAATCGTTGCAGACATAATTAACTAACAAATACTATGTATATACTCAATGCATCCAAAATGGATTGGTCATAAATTCATTGTGAAGTGTGTAGAATTAGATCTGTGCAAGTATCTCTTTTCTTCGTTTTAATGCTGCAGCATTTTTATTTATTTGAATTTGAAACTACTGGTTAAGTTAAAATTACTTCGTATCAATTGATTTATACGTTTGGTGATAAGAATAGTAAAAATTGAATATTAATAAGTAACATTTCTACAGAAAATGACTATTTTAAATTTGAAATCAATCATTAATGATATTAAGGCACTAAAAAGAAAATATTAGAAAAACTGACTGTTAAGAAATTTTATATTGACTAAAAGTATAATTAGAATATTTTTTGTAATAACATTTGAGAATTTTTTCTGAAGGTAATTTTTAAGAATTAGTTAGGTTTAATCCATTTTAATATTTAATTTATTTATTATAAAACGTTGGATAATAGTTAGTTGTTAATTTCATGTGGTTTTTATAGCTACCCTTCTTTGTTGTTCAACCATTTTTAAAAAAAAAAGTGAAATAAACAAACATTATTATTATTTGGTGCATATTTTATTTAATAATATTAATCAGATTTTTAATAAATGATGTAATAGGAAAACTAGACATAAAAAGTGGAATGAAGTTAAAATATTTAAAAAATTTAAAAAATTTAACTACAAAACATAAATGTCGGAATTTTGAAAAGTTAAGATCTTACACTTGAAAAGATATAAAAATATATTAAAAATATAAGCGATAATATATCCTAATTCTAAAATTATAATATAATTAAAGCCTAAATTAGAACTTCAATTCTAAAGTCAAAACTAAAACCCAATCATCATAACTTAATTAGAACCTTAAAATTAAAGTTAAATTAAATCTTAACAATCATAAACTAATTAAAGCAAAAATTAAAACCTAATTAAATTTTACAACCTAAATTAAATCTTAACAGTCATAATTTAATTAAAATATAAACTAAAAGCTTAATTATAGTGAACTAAATTGTAATAATCATAGCCTAATTTAAATTTAAATATAAAAAAATTCATGAATTATACTATTATGATTAAAATCTAAATAATAATATAATGATGATTAAATATCAAGATTCTCAAATAATCCTAAACATTATTCATAGTAAAGAATATCTAAATATTCATAAACACTTAAAAAAATTGTTTTTAATAACTTATCTCGGAGTATTTTGTTATAAAATCTTGAAAGCATCTGCTTAAAACATTCCTAGTAACAAAGAGAGAAATGAGAAAATAGAATATAAATTAAGAAAATGTGAGAAATTAGGAAGGGCATGGGGTGTTTGGTGGGTGGTTCTCCTACTGTCGTAACCGGGATCATGACCGGACGACGAACAAAAGCTTTTAATTAAAAAAACAGAGGAGTCACCACCAAAATTTATTAGAGAAAATTTTGGAAAAACTTAGAAATTATGATCTTTGAAACCAATTTGGGTTCGGGAGTTGTTTACGCATAGGGAAGGTACTAGCACCCTATGACATCCATTAAAATGGTTACATTCTAATTGATTATGCACGGATACCATTAACTTTCAAAAAATTTATTTCACTCAAATAAAAAATATTTTTATTGATTTGTGTTGTTAATATGTAAATAAAAAAAGATTATTTATTTATTTTATGAAATAAACGAGAAAGAAGTCCTGAAGATTTATTTAGGGAATTTTTTTTTGAATTTTTGAAAGAAAATGTATAGGATTCAAGGTAGCAAATGGCTACTCAATAAACTCTTACAAATCAAACGGTGTTAAAGGTGGATCAACCACTCAATTAACACTGCTTGATCCCTCGTATGAAAGAAAAAGAGTAATCAATCAGGATTCATAAAAATATAATTTTAAACTGATTAGGATATTAGGGGATTTAATTTAATTTTAATGATTAGGATATTAGGGGATTTCACATATCATTTTTGAAAATTGGGAACATGTATCATCATATTAAAGATCAACAACAAGGAAACATAAGGCATATTAGGGAATAGATTCTACACATCAGGAATAAAATCATGAGGCAAAAACAAATAGAGGACAACGGATGAACATTAGGGGGCATGAGGGCATATTTTACATGTCAGAATTGGGAATTGGGAAAATAAGCCACAGAACAGGATAAAGATATTACCTAGTTTTCAAAGCTTGGATCTGATTTGCCCTTTCTTGTTGCTCTCTCCTTGCTATGATGACGTCCTCTGACTAGTGTTCTTTCCCACTTACGTCGGTGTGTATCTCTGCATATGCGTAGCTACCCTTTTTCTGATACGTTTCCCTTATTTATATGCCTTTCTCGTTACTCTGCCACTACCCCACTCACCATAATCACTCTCCCACTTCCTGTTAAATTCTCTTCCACTACCCCACTTCTTGTTAACTACTCTTCCACTATCACACTAAACAAAAATTGATAGCCATTATCCCCTGCCTATCAGAAAAGATAACTCCCTTATCCTTATTATCCTATTGATTTTTATTAATCAATTCTTTATCTTTTATTATTTTTTATTTTTTATTTTAAATTTTTATAAATACGGAAAAAATTAGTTATTCACAGTTGCCCCTCTTTACAAGTTTCTTATCAAATAATAAGAATAACAAAGTTTTTCATATTATTATTATAGGAAATTTGAAAAGAAGTGAATTAATTTTGTCTATGGTAAAAAATAAATAATAATAAAGTAAATAAAAATTCCTGTGAGTCCATTTTAGACAAAATGTTTGTGCAAGTTATGAACGTTAGAAAGGGATATTTTGTACCATGAACGCAAAATTTTGATGATCTTGGGGTTTAGAAGATATATGGATACTGATAATCCAGAGGTGCAAGGACCCTTGGAAAGGAGTGGGTGCATGGATTCTCGGAATGAAGTGGGTACGTGGACTCTTGGAATGAAGTGGTGGGTGTGTGGACCCTTGGAATGCAGAGGTGGGTGTGTGGACCCTTGGAATGAAGTGGTGGGTACCTAGACCCTTGGAATGAATTGGGTGCGTGGACCCTTGTGATGAAGTGGGTGCGTGGACCCTTGGAATGAAGAGGTGAGTACATGGACCCTTGGAATGAAATGAGTGCGTGGACCCTTGTGATGAAATGGGTGCGTGGACCCTTGGAATGAAGAGGTGGGTGCGTGGACCCTAGAAATGAAATGGGTGCGTGGACCCTTGAGATGCAGAGGGTGCGTGGACCCTTGGAATGCAGAGGTGGGTGCGTGGACCCTTGGAATGAAGTGGTGGGTGCATGGACCCTTGGAATGGAGAGGTGGGTGCGTGGACCCCTGGAATGAAGTGATGGATGCGTGGACCCTTGGAATGGAGAGCTGGGTACGTGGACCCTTGTAATGCAGAGGTGGGTGCGTGGACCCTTGTAATGAAATGAGTGCGTGGACCCTTAGAATGTAGAGGTGGGTGCGTGGACCCTTGGAATGAAGTGGTGGGTGCATGGACCCTTGGAATGGAGAGGTGGGTGCGTGGACCCCTGGAATGAAGTGGTGGATGCGTGGACCCTTGGAATGCAGAGGGTGCATGGACCCTTAAGATGCAGAGGGTGCATGGACCCTTGGAATGAAGTGGGTGCGTGGACCCTTGGAATGAAGAGGTGGGTACGTGGACCCTTGGAATGAAATGGGTGCGTGAACCCTTAGAATGCAGAGGGTGTGTGGACCCTTGAAATGGGTGCGTGGACCCTTGGAATGCAGAGGGTGCATGGACCCTTGGAATGCAGAGATGGGTGCGTTGACCCTTGGAATGAAGTGGTGGGTGCATGGACCCTTGTAATGAAGTGGTGGGTGCATGGACCCTTGGAATGCAGAGGGTGCATGAACCCTTGAGATGCAGAGGGTGGGTGCGTGGACCCTTGGAATGCAGATGGTGCATGAACCCTTGAGCTGCAGAGGGTGCGTGGACCCTTGGAATGCAGAGGGTGCGTGGACCCTTGAGATGCAGAGGGCGCATGGACCCTTGGAATGCAGAGATGGGTGCATGGACCCTTGGAATGAAATAGTGGGTGTATGGGCCCTTGGAATGAAGTGGTGGGTGCGTGGACCCTTGGAATGCAGAGGGTGCATGAACCCTTAAGATATAGAGGGTGGGTGCGTGGACCCTTGAGATGCAGAGGGCGCGTGGACTCTTGGAATGAAGTGGGTGTGTGGACCTTCGTGATGAAGTGGGTGCGTAGACCCTTGAAATGAAGAGGTGGGTACATGGACCCTTGGAATGAAATGGGTGCGAGGACCCTTAGAATGCAGAGGGTGTGTGGACCCTTGAAATGGGTGCGTGGACCCTTGGAATGGAGAGGGTGCGTGGACCCTTATGATGAGGTGGGTACGTGGACCCTTATGATGAGATGGGTACGTGGACCCTTAGACATAGGCTTGAGATGGTTTATTAATGATGATGATGCAAGAGTGCATGATACTAAATGCTTTGACGATACAATTCAATGATGATGCATGATGGTCGAAACTTTTGTGACGTTAAAATAAGATTACTGTTCCTCCTGAGCTCGCTTGTCCAAGATCCAAGAATGAGCGAGATTTCTTGATTTAATTTGACCCCATTTGACATTCAAGTGTCTCCTTGTTTGATCTGTGTTTGAGTTACTTTCAGTCTGCCATGAAGATTCAACGAGTTAGAGTAATATTCTCACTTTCCACCACACGCAACTTTTATTGGGTCCTCATTAAACTTACTGCAACATTTAACACACAAATAATTGTAATGCTGTTATTTTAATACCAACACATATTTCCTTTCGGTATATCACTATTAAATGTTGTGAGGTTAGGTGGTGAGAGAAAAATCATGGTTTTTTATTGAACAAAGTGATTGTCGAAGACAATAATATTTGGCAAGGAAGGAATGGTATATACATTGAGTGAAGTTTAGAAAATGAAAAATATTTACAGAAGGATGCTATGAGTAGTAGAACTTTATTCAGGACCGTTTTTCCAATGAGTAATGCCAGTATCACACTTCAGTAACCCACTAATAAGCTTCAGAGAAAAGATGAAATTGTCTCAGTTATTCGTTTGTCACAATGTTTCCCTCAGATTGTAACTGTCAATCCATAACTTTTTCCGATTTTCACATTCAAGTCTTTAATTGCCCCAGACTGTCATTCAATTGCCCCACTTTGTAAAGTCTGACACATTCTTTGTGCTCGTTCATCTTCTAGACCGCCTATCCCGATTTTCAATCTAGTGATCATTTTATTTGACCCTAATTTTTGCCTGGATCGCTCTTTTCGAGTTTTCAATCTAGCGGGTCGCTCTAACTTTTTCCTAGATTGCCTTACAGGTTTTCAATCTAGCGAGCCTTTTGTTATTGCTCTAACTTTTGCCTAGATCGTTTTTGAGGTTTTCGATCTAGCGAGCTCTCTCTCTTTTTCAATTGCTCTAACTTTTGCCTAAATCGTTTTTTGAGATTTTCGATCTAGCGAGCTCCCTTTTTTTTATGCATAGTATTTTTTTACTGCATCTGAGTTCACAGGGTGTAAGAGATCTTTGCCATCCATTTTTGTAAGGATCAAGGCTTCTCCTGAGAAAGCTTTCTCGACTACATATGACCCTTCGTAATTTGGAGCCCATTTTCCCATATGATCTTTATGAATCGGCAAAATTTTCTTGAGTACTAAATCTCCTTCTTGAAACTCTCGATGATGCACTTTCTTTTAAAATGATTTCTTTAGTCTCCTCTGATATAACTGGCCATGACAAATTGTATTCAATCTTTTTTCTTCAATGAGGTTTAATTGGTCAAAACGGGTTTGGACCCATTCTCCTTCATTGAACTTCGTTTCCATTAATACCCTCAAGGAAGGTATTTCGACCTCAATAGGTACGACAGCCTCCATCCCATATACTAAGGAAAATGGTGTTGCCCCAGTTGAGGTGCGAACCGAAGTACGATATCCATGCAAAGCAAACGGAAGCATTTCATGCCAGTCTTTGTAAGTCACCACCATCTTTTGAATGATTTTCTTAATGTTCTTATTGGCTGCTTCAACTGCCCCATTCATCTTTGGCCGATATGGGTAAGAATTATGATGTTTAATCTTGAATTCTTCACATAACTCAGTCATCATCTTGTTGTTTAAATTGGTCGTATTGTCTGTGATGAGTTGATTTGGTAGACCATAACGACAGATTAACTTCTTTTTTATGAACCTTACTACCACATTTCGGGTTATATGCGCGTAGGAAGCTGCTTCAACCCATTTAGTGAAGTAATCAATTGCAACCAAGATAAAGCTGTGTCCATTTGATGCCTTAGGTTCAATGGGACCTATGACATCCATTCCCCACATCGAAAATGGCCAAGGCGATGATAAAACATTTAATGATGTTGGTGGAGCATTAATATTATCAGCATATGTCTGCATTTATGACATTTCTTCACATGGTTAAAGCAGTCAGACTCCATGGTCAACCAGTAGTAACCGACCCTCAAGATCTTTCTTTCCATTGCATGTCCATTCGCATGAGTTCCAAAAGATCCTTCGTGCACTTCCTTGATGATTTTTATGGCTTGAGTATCATCAACGCATCTAAGGAGCACCATATCATGATTTCTTTTATACAATACTTCTCCATTTAGAAAGAAGCTCATTTCCAATCTTCTCAAAGTTCTCTTTTCGTTCTCCGAAGCACCCAACAAATACTCTCTTCTCTTGATAAAATTCTTGATATCATGGTACCAAGGTTTTCCATCTGGTTCTGCTTTGATGGAATGACAGTGCGCCGGATGATCATGACGCTGGATCTTTATAAGTGGCATGTCTTTTTCCTGACTCAGTGTGAACATGGACGACAAAGTGGCCAGTGCATCTGCCAACGAATTTTCCTCTCGGGGAATATGATCAAAGGTTACTTCTTCGAACTGTTTTATTAATTCCTTAATATAGGATTGGTAAGGAATTAATTTTGAATCTCGAGTCTCCCATTCTCCTTTTAGCTCATGAATGACCAAAGCCGAATCACCATATATGTCGAGGATTTTAACCTTTGATTCTATAGCCGCTTCGATTCCTAGTACACACACTTGATATTCTGCCACATTGTTTGTGCAATCAAAGCATAGTCGGGCTGTGACTGGGATGTACTGCTTTTCTGGGGAAATTAGTATAGCTCCAATCTCATGCCCCAATACGTTGGAAGCACCATCAAATAACATCGTCCATCTTTCTTTCATTGACGGTTTCTCCTTACCAAATGATGCCATTATGTCTTCGTTAGGGAACCTGCATTGCATTGATTCATAATCTTCCACAGGTTGATGTGCCAAGTAATCTACCAGAACACTTTCTTTGATTGCCTTTTGGGTAATATATACAATATCATATTCTGATAAGAGGACTTGCCAACGGGCAATCCTTCCTGTTAGAGCGGGTTTTTCAAAAATGTACTTGATTGGATCCATTTTAGACACTAACCAAGTTGTGTGACTCAGCATATATTGTCTTAAGCGACGGGCGGCCTAGGCGAGAGCACAACAAGTTCGTTCCAACAATGAGTAATTTACCTCATAATTGGTGAACTTCTTGCTTAAATAGTAAATGACTTGTTCCTTTCTTCCAGACTTGTCTCGTTGGCCTAACATGCAACCCATAGACTCATCAAGCATTGTCAAGTACATAATGAGAGGCTTTCGAGGGATTGGTGGTACAAAGACTGGGGGACTTTGTAAATACTGCTTGATCTTCTCAAAGGCTTCCTGGCAATCGTCATTCCATTTCATTGGTTGATTCTTACGCAACAACTTGAAGATTGACTCACATGTAGCTGTCAAGTAGGATATAAATCAAGCAATATAATTTATCCTTCCAAGAAATCCCCGAACTTCCTTTTCCGTGCTGGGAGAAGGCATTTCAAGAATAGCTCGAACTTTTTCAGGATCCACTTCAATCCCCTTTTGGCTAATTATAAATCCTAATAACTTGCCAGACTTTACTCCAAACGTACATTTAGCTGGGTTCAGCCTCAACTTGAACTTTCTTAATCGCTCAAACAATTTCTGTAAATGAACAATATGATCTTCCTCATTTTTTGACTTGGCAATCATGTCATCTACATAGACTTCAATCTCCTTATGCATCATGTCATGGAATAAAGTCACCATTTCCCTTTGATAAGTAGCCCCAACATTCTTCAATCTAAATGGCATAACCTTGTAGCAAAATGTGCCCCAAGGTGTGATAAATGTGGTCTTTTCCATGTCTTCTTCAGCCATCTTGATCTAATTGTAACCCGAGAAATTGTCCATAAAAGAGAAGAAGGAATGTTGAGTTGTATTGTCTACCAGTACGTCGATGTGAGGTAAGAGAAAATCATCCTTAGGGCTAGCCCTATTTAGGTCTCGGTAGTCAACACACATTCGGACCTTCCCGTCTTTTTTAGGAACTGAAACTACATTGGCAATCCATTGGGGGTATTTTGAAACAGCAAGAAAACCAGCGTCGAGTTTCTTTCTAACCTCCTCTCTGATCTTTAAGGACATTTCTGGCTTCATTCTCCTTAACTTCTGCTTAACTGGGGGATATTCTGCCTTTAACAGTAGTTTATGCTCTACTATACTAGTGTCGAAGCCTGTCATATCCTGATATGACCATGCAAAGACATCTTTAAAATCGTGCAAGAGCTTTATCAACCTGCAACGCCCCTCCTCTTTCATGAGTGTGCCAATTTTGACTTCTTTTTTCTCCTTATTGGTCCCCAAATTAATCATCTCAATCGGTTCCTTATGAGGTTGTATTTCTTTGGCCTCTTCCTCCATCAATCGCAACAGTTCAGTGGATGGTTCTGAATCATTATCATCCTCCTCATTAGCCTGATTAATGGTAGATCAAAGCTACTTGATGTGATACTAGCATTATTTTCATCTTCAAACGTGCTATTTTTAGATCTGCATCATTTAGAAATGGAAAAAGGGAAATGAACAAAAATTCTAACGAGGTAAAGAATACAAGTAGGAGAGGGAGACCAGTATTTGGGAAATTCAAAATGCATTTTATTAATGATATACTGAAAGGAAACATGTACTCCCATAACAAAGAGAATCTTAAAGTCTTAGGCAGAGCAATAAGATTAGCATTACAAAATTACTTGATGTCTGAATTAAAAATCACAGGAAGCTCAACGATTTCTCAATTGACAAGCCTTGTAGTGGACAAGCGTGAACCCAATTGACATGCTCATCCTTCAGAGTGTATTCTTCCACGACAGCTATTGGGCTTGAAAACTCAAATCCAGCACTCCAAAAAGTCTTCCTTAGATCATATATGGAGACCCCCTCAGTCTCGGGCTCTCTGTCATCCAACCTGGCCAGTCTTTTCTCTCTTTTCTCCTCTGCAATCCTTTTCTTATCTCCTTTTGAAGGTTTGTACCCTAACCCAAAGCGGTCTTTATTTTCTATCAGACTTGGTAGCTTGCTTAAACCTTGCTCGTATTTTCCCAAACCATGTCCATATTGATACCCGTTCTCAAGCATGACTCTTGCTACCATTGTAGAAGCACCCGATGGTTGGATCTTTGTAATGGGCATTCCCTCATTGACATAACTAGCATTCGCAATCTCAAGTGCCTGAAACGAGGTCTCAAGAGCCTCTTCAGCTGCTTCGATATAAGGGGTAGAGGAAGGTTTACTCACTAGTAAATCTTCTTCAGCAGAGACAATGATCAGATTGTCATTGATGATGAACTTCAGCTTTTGGTGGAGTGTGGATGGTACAACTCATGCACAATGAATCCATGGTCTTCCCAGAAGGCAACTGTAAGCAAGAGTAATGTCCATACATGGAATGACACTTCAAAATTAATTGGACCAATCTGAACAGGTAGGCTTATCTCTCCTATCACTTCTCTGCGAGATCCATCAAATGCCTGCATTACCATGGTGCTCGGTTTCATATGCGACATGTCAAATGATAGTTTTGCGAGTGTTGCCATTGGCATTACATTCAGTGAGGAACCATTATTGATTAAAACTCTGGCCATAATATGGTCCATGCACTTCACTGATATGTGTAAAGCCTTATTGTGTCATGTTCCTTCCACTGATATCTCATCATCAGTAAAAGTAAGGTAATTATTGGCGGTGATATTACCGACATTACCTTCGAATTTTTCCACTGATATATTATGGATGACATGAGCCTCATTCAATATTTTTAACAATGCTTTCCTGTGAGGCTCTGAGTTCATCATCAGGGATAGAAATGATATTTTAGCTGGAACTCGGTTCAGTTGATCAATTACTGTGTACTCACTTTGTTTCACGAGCTTTAAAAACTCATACACTTCTTCCTCTGATAGTTCTCCTTTCTGTTCTTTCCTCTCTATAGCTTCCTGGTCATCCACATGCCTTCCTTTTCCTTTTTGTTTCTCAGTCTCATTCATCGGTTTGACTCTAAGCTCTTAAAATTCGACTAGTTCGAGTCATACCACCGACCCCGGAAATATTGGTAATCTCAGAATTCCCTAAATCAGTATCTTTTTGTAAGTCACCTTCGGTATCATTAGTACTCACCTCGAACCCATATCTCCAAGGTACTGCTTTGTTGCTTTTATAAGGAAAAGCTGTTGGGATTTGAATTGTGATAGGTTTCGGCCTACCCGAGGTTGGAATGGTAGGGGTACTGGTATAATAGATAGTCAAGGGTCTTGGTAAGCTTGAAGTTGAATCGTCAACTACCGACAGACTGTTGTCCCCTCTGAGATGACCCACTTGAACCAATTGTTTGTCCATCAGGTCTTGCAGAATCAACTTGAAGACATCACACTCTTGTATTGAGTGATCTGCACCCTGGTGTAATCCACAGTTATCATCCTTTTCAAAATTTCCCCTAACCATACCGAACTTGTGCATCTCAGCAAAGATGAACTTTAATGGGGTTTTGACATCTTCTACCTTACTTCTCAAGGGTGGTCTATCATCTTCAATAAAGTTAATTGATGACCCTCCATGCCCTGGTAGAGGATTGTTTCCAACATTGGGAGTGTTCGCTTTGAAGTTCAACCACTTTGCATTAATCAGCTCTTGCACCTTGACTTTTAATGCTCGACAATTTTCAGTTGAATCACCGATAACACCTGCATGATAATCACATTTCGCATTTGGATCATACCCCCTAGGATAAGGTGGTTCTATTGGTCTCATCGGGCGAGGTACTACTAGGCAATTTTGGATAAGCTGAGGTAGTAGTTCTGTATAAGACATAGGGATTGGGTCAAATTGGATTGGACTCCTACCTTGGTTGCTAGGGTTTCTTTGTGGGTTTGGATTTTTGTTCCATGGTTGATTGAATTGAGGTGGTCTTATAGAGGGTGAGTTGGATGGAATGAGTGGGATTGAAATGTGAGATTGAGGGTATGGATTTTGTGAGATGGTGATGATATGTGGGTAAGGCATATGAGGGGGGTTGTAGGTTGGTTGGAGATGAGGAGGTTGAAAGATGGGCCCCTAGGAGGTTGAAATGTTACTGCATTGACTTCTCCTTCCTTCTTCTTCCCTGATCCAGTTGAGGGTTTCTTTGCAGTGTTCGTTCCTGAAGGAATGTGAGCAATCTTTCCACTCTTCAGACCATTCTCGACTCTTTCTCCGATGATGACTATGTCAGAGAAATTTGAGGAGATGCTTCCAATCATCCTATCATAGAAAGGTGCCCGTAGTGTATCAATAAACAATGCTACCGTTTCTTTATCAGACAATGGGGGTTCCACTTGAGCTGCTAATTCTCTCCATCTTTGAGCATACTCCTTGAACGACTCTTGGTCCTTTTTGGACATGCTTTGCAATTCCCATCGGTCTGGTGCCATGTCGATATTGTATTTGTACTGTTTGAGGAAAGCATCGGCCAAATCCTTCCAGCAACGGATATGGGAACGCTCAAGGTGCATGTACCAACTTGAAGCTGCCCCAGTTAAACTGTCTTGGAAGAAATGAATCAGCAACTTGTCATCATGAGCATGTGATGCCATCTTCCTACAATACATGGTCAGATGACTTTTTGGACAAGTGGTTCCTTTGTACCTATCAAACTCTGACACTTTAAACTTTGGAGGTATAACTACATCAGGAACAAGGCAAAGATCTGCAGCTGCTCCGATGTTGTAGCTACTACCTTCTACAGCTCGTAGTCTCGCCTCTAACATCTGTAATTTTCCTTGCTCACAAGGGTTAAGTTGATTAAACCCTTCCGTGCCTTGGTGGAGATTAGGCTGAGATTGCAGGGTGGCTTGTGCATTAAACTTGGAAGGTGCTTCAGGAGTTCTTGTGGCCAGTCTTGGATTAACTGGATGGGCTTGAGTGGCCCGCGAGTCAGCCTCAGCTTCCGGAGCTACATAACTAGGGGGAAGGCCATATTCTGGCCATTGGTCCTCTTGAGAATCGACATGTTCTTGCACAAGTTTGTTGTAATGCAGAGTGAGTGGTGTCTTTGACTGAGCCTGGGGGGTCTGTTCAGAGTCCTTCTTTTCCAAAGCTCGTAAAGCTCCTAGGACCAGTGCCATCTACTCCTTTAGTTGGTTGAACTCACTCCTCAATTCTTCATTCTGTTGTTCTAACTCATCCATGATCTTGGATTGCGAGCGGGTCTTGTAGGGATGTCGGAGGAACAACTTGCTTGCTTTGTTATTATTATTTTTTATCTAAAATGGAAACATGATGTTAGTATATAAAGACACAATAAAGGTTAGTGAGGGAATAATTTCATTTGATCATTCAAAGTTAGGGAAGTTCCCCACACTTCTATTCAAGGACCACTCGTCTCGAGATGGAAGTATGGTTGACACTCAACCTAAGGGAGTATTCACTCCTCAATAGGTGAGGTCTTTGTCAACTAGCAATGCAGTTTGTGACCCATATCTTCGATCAGGGACCACTCATATCAAGATGAAGACATGGTTGACGCCTAATCCAAGGGAGTATTCACTCCTCAATGGATAGGGTCTTGACCAAAGCAACCAACAAGTGAAGTGACCTATATCTTCGATCAAGGACCACTCGTCTCAAGATGAAGACATGGTTGACGCCTAATCCAAGGGAGTATTCACTCCTCAATGGATAGGGTCTTGACCAAAGTGACCAACAAGTAAAGTAACCCATATCTTCGATCAAGGACCACTCGTCTCAAGATGAAGACATGGTTGACGCCTAATCCAAAGGAGTATTCACTCCTCAATAGATAGGATCTTGACCAAAGCAGCCAACAAGCGAAATGGAACATCAAAATATCAATTTATTTGATTGAAAATGTGAGGAACAATACAAAAGTAGTTAGGAACGAGTTGCCATGCAACATTACATCAATGATTTCATTCACTTATAACTCCTAGTTAGCTTCTCACAATATTTCATCAACTCATAGTTTTTCTGAGGGAGATCCTTTATACAAATTTCCTCTATTGCACCTTGAAAATAGCTGGTCAATCTTGTAGTATGGTGTTGGACACAATAAGTCATATCTTGACATTTCTTCTTCCATCGATTCCTTTCCTCTTTGTAGTATGCTACAAACGATTTCCATTCTTTCACTAATTCGTTCTCCTCACATTCAAGCCTTTGAACTTTAGATTTGAACTTCTCTTGCTCCTGTGTCAATTGCTCAACCTCCTTCCTTAGTTTTTCCTGGTTCTGGTTGGCTTTTGCTAGTGCAGCAAGCTGGTCACCCACTAGATTTCTCCATTTAGTCGCTTCATCACGTGTTATGGTTAGATCGCCCTGCATAACTTCTACCTCCTTCTCTTGCATGCATCTTTCTGTTTCCCATTGTTCCTTTTCAATCTGAATCATGGTCATCTCCTCTTCCATCTTCTTAATTGTGCCCTGCATCTTCTCGAGTTCAGCTAAGGTGATATCTGTTTTCTTTTCCTTCTTCTTTCTTGCCTTTTTTGCGTTACCACGATCATCATGAATGGAAATACACTCTTCTTTCAGATAGGTTATTTCCATGTCTTTCTTTGCACATTGTCTCTTGAGAACTTCCATTTCCGCTCTAGCCTGTGCCTTTCTTTCTTCCACCAATCTCAATTGTGCTTTCATGGCTTCTAATTGAGATGTTAAGGAAACGATTTCTGGGCTTGGCTCTTGGGGTGATGCCCCTTTGTGCAGGACCTTGTTAAAGGTTGAATCACATGCTCTTCTTGTCTCCCTCCACTTCTTATACTCAGTCGAAGCAGTTACACGTGGTTTTCCAAGTTCTCTTTCTCCTTCTCTTCTTATATACTCCCAAGCAGTTCTGATTTCCTCCTGTAGCTCATTAGTGTTGTCTGCACCATACTGAAAACTCCACCCCTCTAGTTCTTCACTTTTGGGGACGACCTGAGTCCATTTAAGCTGCCTAAGGGCTATAACCGGAGTGTAGGTTATACACCCTCGAGGTCCCATTAATGGAACATTGGAAAATTTTCCGCAAGAGAGGATAGTATCTTTAGGGTGATACCAAGGACATACCCACGGAAAGTGCTCTGGACTGAACTTCAGGAAGTGTTTCTTCCATGCACGAGCTTCTTGCTTCTTAATTGGAATGCGACTAAAGCTTTTCAAAGGATCTGGCATGGGACCCATATGATTAGCCGCATATAAATGAGTCACAATCCAAATATATAGGAGATGCGAACAACATCGCAGAGTCCCTCCCTCCTTCTGTCGGCATACTTCCATGGAAAGCAATGTCTCTCCTAAGATGGCTGGAATAGGATTTTCCCCATGTGTTTCCCACTGATGAAACACATCCATGGCTTCTTGGTCAACCATGCCCAGTTTGAACGGGAATAGAACCAGCCCATAAATCAATAATGCTAGAGTCTTGTTGAAATTTTCCCAATTTCCTAGCTTGGCTTGTCTTTCCAAGTGATCTTCTAGCAGCGACTTCTTCCAGGTGGTCTTCTCAATTTTTGCTTGATCTGGCTGCAAGCCAATCATCTTGGCTATTTTCTTCCCTCCTAAGCGATTTCCTTTATAGAGATACACCCCAGCTTTCTCGTTACATGGTATCCTCAACATCATCTCATACTCTTCTATAGTGGGCACTAGATCCAAACCAGGCAATTCCAGACATTTGAGGTTTGAATTCCAGAACTGAGTCAAGGCACTCAACACAGGTACTTCTACTGTAATAGATAATAAATCTAGAAGCGAACCATATTTCTTTTTAAAGTTTACATGAGCTTCTTTGGTCATTTTCTTGCAAGCTGCATTCACTTTTTGAAGATCATTAATCTGTGCAGTAATTCTGATGCTTCTCATTTGGTCATATACATTGCTAGTACAACCTTGAACTTCTTTCATTTGAACGCTATTAAATCTTTCCCAAAAAAAAAGTAATATGGTTAAGTAAGTAAAAGAAAATAAAGGCAAGAGAAAAAGAAAGAATAACAAGGAATAGATATATGATGCAATGCCATGTGTAAAATATGCATGAACCTATATGCCTAAGATATTATGTATGAGCTTATATGAACATGTTAAAAAATGCATAGGCCTATATCACCAGTTTTTTTTATTGTTAAAAACCCAACTAGAGCATGATATGTGTGTGATTTTTTTTTTATATAGAAATGTGATAAAAAAAAGGGAAATGGACATGTTATTTTTTTGTTTTGTTTATTTAAATATCCAAAAAGAAAACAATGCATGAGCCTATATGAAAAGGTCTAACTAAAACTAAATTTATCTAATATAACATGTTATTTTTGTATTTTTTTTGTCTAAATGTCCAAAGAAATGCGTGTACCTATATGAAATTTTTTTCTAAAATGCCAACCAAAAAATAAAAAATGAATGAACCTAACATGTTATATATATTTTTTTTGTGTAAAAAAAAATAAAGAAAAAAAATTCATGAATATGTTCTTTTTGTATTTTGTTTTTTTAAAACGTACAAAAAAATGCATGAACCTATATGATTATTTTTTATTTTTTTTAAAAGTCCGAAAAAAATGAACGCACTTAATATATAGTTTTTTTTGTATGAACGTGTTATTTTTATTTTTTGTTTATCTAAATATATAAAAAAACGTATAAAATTTTTCTAAAAGCCCAACTAAACACAAAAATGTATCTAAATATGTGATTTATTTATTTATAAATGTGGAAAAATGCATAAGTATGCTATCTTTGTTTTTGTTTTTCTTGTTTATCCAAATACTCAACAAAATGCATAAAAAAAATTTATTTTCTAAAAGCCCAACTAAGACACACAAATAAAAAACAAAAAATGTATCCAAACATGTGATCTTTTTTATGAAAAAATATATATATATATATATGAACATGTTATTTTTTTTTTGCTTATATTGAAAAAATGCATAAAATTTTTATTTTCTAAAAGTTCAATTAAAACATAAAAAATGTATCTAAACATGTGATTTTTTTATTTATAAACGTGGAAAAATGTATGAACATGATATCTTTTTTTTTGTTTATCTAAATACAAAAATAATGCATCATTTTTTTATTTTCTAAAAGTCCAACTGAGACACAAATATATATATATATATATATATATATATATATATATATATAAACATGTGACCTTTTTTATGAAAAAAAGAATAAAGATGTTGTTTTTGTTTTTTGTTTATTTACATGTTAAAAAAATTATTTATTTTTCTAAAAGCCCAAGTAAAAAAAAAACGAAATGTATCTAATGTACGATTTGTTTTTTATGTGTAAACTTTTTTAAAAAAAATGTATGAACATGTTATTTTTGCCTTTTTTTTTGTTTATCTGAAAAAAAAACTGAATATACTAAAAATTTTAAAAATGCATGAACATATTATTTTGTTTTTTTTATCTAAATGTCAAAATAAAAAAATACATGAAATTTTTATTTTTCTAAAAGCCCACACTAAAATAAACTGAATATAGGATGTGATTTTGTTTTTTTTAAGAAAATGCATGAACGTGTTATTTGTTTTTTTTAAACGTTCAGAAAAGTTTTTTGTTTTTATTTTTCGAAAAGCCCAACTGAATAAAACTTGATTATACCTTGGACGTGGTTTTTTTTATGTAAGAAAAAGTGTATGAACGTGTTATTTGTTTTTTCTAAATGTTCAGAATTTTTTTTTATTTTTCGAAAAGCTCAACTGAATAAAAACAGATTATACCTTGGATGCGATCCTTTTTTTTTATGTAAAAAAAAGTGTATGAACGTGTTATTTATTTTTTTCTAAATGTTTAGAATTTTTTTTATTTTTCAAAAAGCCCCAAAAAAATGATGAGAATGATGTGATTGGCTATGCTCATGTTATAATATTGATGAGATGTGAATATAAATGTGCAAGGGAAAGAAACATGCTCCCCATGTGTCCTATTTCAGGTGAAAAACTAAGGGAAGATATTGGTAATATTCATCCTAACTTTTGAAGGTTGCTTAGTTCTGTCTATGTGCATGGTTTCATGGGTAGATCTAGATAACTCACAGATTATCATGGCCCTCAGATTGCCCTTATCATATAGACAAGGACCCAGTTCTTGAACCAGTCATAAGTAGGGAAATTCCCTCTCAATATGACTAACTCATGATACCAGTAACACTCTGAGTGGTGACTTAACAATTACCAAGTGGTCATGAAGCCCCTCAATAGCAACCATCAAGACACCTGCTAATCCTAGGCTCGCACAAGCTCAGGTATAGAGCCCAAAAAGTGTGTGAGGTAAGTGAGAGTGAAGTGTGTGAAAGGGGAGCATACAAACCTTTAAATCTAAAACTACCCAACCCACCTGCAACACAAACAAGCAACCAAGAATATACAGCAGAAAGTCTTCTACCCTATTGTTCACGGCATTAAATATATACAAACACCCTATGGTTCACAATATCGAATATATAAGTATTGAATATATACAGACACCCTATGGTTCACAATATCGAATATATACAAACACAATGAGCACAAGAGGAAAAAATCACATTGAATATATACGAAAACAACGAATACGAACACAAAAATAAAAATCACAACATTGAATATATACAAGCATAGTGACCACGAACAAGATAGAAAAAGAATAAACAATATTTACATAAAAATAACAAAGAGTGAAATAAATAAAAATAAACTTAAAGCGAACATGCATAATTAATCAAATTAGGCTTAACTCTCGAAAATGTCTCCAGTGAAGTCGCCATTTGTCGCAACCGGGATCACGACGACGAACAAAAGCTTTTAATTAAAAAAACAGAGGAGTCGCCACCAAAATTTATTAGAGAAAATTTTGGAAAAACTTAAAAATTATGATCATTGAAACCAGTTTGGGTTCGGGAGTTGTTTACGCTATGACGTCCATTAAAATGGTTACCTTCTAATTGATTATGCACGGATACCATTAACTTTCAAAAAATTTATTTCACTCAAATAAAAAATATTTTTATTGATTTGTGTTGTTAATATGTAAGTTAATAAAGATTATTTATTTATTTTATAAAATAAACGAGAAAGAAGTCTGAAGATAACTCTTACACTATCCCACTGACAGCCATTATCCCCTGCCTATCAGAAAAGATAACTCTCTTATCTCATTATCCTATTAATTTTTATTAATCAATTAATTATTTATTATTTTTTTATTTTAAATTTTTATAAATACGGAAAAAATTAATTATTCACACCTACATATGTAGGTAACTAGAGAAAAGGGTCAAATTAGTCCTTAACTTAGTTATGACCTTGCAAATTGGTCCCCAACTTAAAAAAACTCATCATTTAGTCCTTAACTCTTTCTTCCTTCATGCAAATTAGTCCCTCCGTCAACTGTGGCCTGACGACGTGCTGAGGTGGGTCGTTAAATGCCACCTAAAGGGCCACGTAAGTTAATGGAATGACGTCTTTTTGTTGGGTAACTTATAGTAGCTGTTACAGAGGCTAAAAATGCTGAAAAGGATGTCATCTTCTTCACTTCGTTCAGAAGACATTATTAGGTTTAGAACAGTAATAACATCTTCTCTAAATTGAAACTTCAGAAATTCGTGAAATTGGTTAAGTATTCTTCTTCTATTTCTATGATTACCAGTGGAATGGACAAGGATAAGAAGCCAATTCGGAGCTGGAGTTCTGGGACCTTGCAAGCTGGTAAGAAAGGAAGTGAACATTTAAAATGTTATTGCAAACACAAGGCTATGATAAGGGTTTCTGGTTTAGATAGAAATCCTGGAAAATTATTCTTTGGTTGTCCAAAAATGAAGGTCAGTGGATATTTATTACAAAATATTTGAAGTTTACCATCATTGTGTTTTATCTCTATAGTTGTTAACTTGTATAAGATGTTTATTTTTAGGTGGAAGAAAGATGTGGATTCTTCCTCTGGTATCATGATGATGCTGTTCCAGAAAATACTTTTGATGCTGGTTTTGAAGCTACATCTACCATGCAAGTGGGTGTTGGTGACAATGAGGACGAAAAATTGTTGAAGAATCTAGCAAAGGAGATTAAGACCTTGAATTTTGAAATTAGGAAACTGAGTTTGATAATCATTTTTTTGTGTGGGTTGATAATTTGTCATTTTGGTTGGGATTTTGTAAGAAATTAGGTTGAAAGGTGTATGTGGTGGATGACCCACCCATTTGCAAGGTGATAATTGTGTACTAGTTTGCCCCTTTAGTGATTTATTTAATGTACAAGTCATCTTATTTTGGTGAATGTAATGAAGCTACTATGTTGTACTTGGAATTTATGGAATGTAATGCAATGTTATCCATTTTGTCCATTTTGTTACATCTTTGTATTATTATAGTATAAGAATGGAAAAGACGAATACATTGAATATAGAAGTTAATTCAATTTGACAAAATGATAGAATTAACATTAAAGCATGAATATACAAAGTAATTGGATTTGATCATAATAATCAGTCATAAACACCCATAACAAAAGTAAACATCATTCGTAGATGATTTACATTAAAAAAAAATCACAATAAATACTTTGACTAGTTCTATTACATTAAGAGGTTGAACCCCTTAAATTTGGGGTTGGCATAAACTTTGTAGCCTTAGCATCATCTTCAACATGTGCAGCTGGTGCATGTTGGTGGTGGAGATGACCCTTGAATGCCTTTTTCTTCTGAACTTGAGTGTGCTACACTTGCTTTTTTGATGGGTAACTTAGGCCTACTAAACTCCTGATGTTTCTTTGGAGACTCAACTTCAGGTGGTGGTGGTTGGGATTGAGAGATTTCCATCTCATCATGTATAGGCCCTTCACTTTGTACAGCAGCTCCATGATGTACATCAACTGGCCCAATAGTTTGCTGAGCAGGCCCAAAGCTTACATCAGGAGGCCCAACACCTTGATCTCCAGCTCTAGAAGGTACATCAGCAGGCCCAACATCTTGCTCTCCAGCTCCAGAAGGTACCTCAGCAGGCCTAACACATTGCTTAGCAGTTGTAGAATGTAAATCAGTAGGCCCAATAGTTGACATTGCAGTTCCAAAACTAGATCCAGCATGTGTAGGAGCATGGCCAACACTTTGCCCTGCAGCTCCAGAACCAGGTCCACCATGTGATCCAACACCAAGTACTGCATCACCAGCTGAATGCACTTGTTGGGATTGAAGCTGTTCCAACCTTTGCTGCTTAGCAACAGGACACGTTTGCTTGTTATGGTTAGGCTGTCCACATACCCTACAATTAAACTCCTTTAACTTTCTTTTTAACTTGTAAGGATTGCTTGTGTCTTCATTTTGGTCCTTCTTCCTTTTCTTTTTTTGCCTTCCAATTCTCTTTCTCATTTTAGGTGGAACTGGTGGGATGTGGTCAGTAGTATTCCAATATTCCTTCCCTGACAATGCCTCAATATAATTTTTGTACGTTTCCTGATAAGAAGCCATTGTCAGCCAAGCATGACAATAGTCTTCAGGGCGTTCATATTTATATGCAATTGCAGCAATTGCATGCATACAAGGCATACCTGAAATTTATAATAATATTAACATACTTAACCATGTTACTTGTTGAACATATTAACAAATAAGACAAATGATTAAGGATTAAACTTGTTAGTGCCCAGAACCTGCAGGTGCATGATTGTGTGCCAATATTAACAGCAACCTTAGTTGACAACCTCTGGACTTCAAATTTATTACCATCATCATCTCCTACAAATATATGATTAGCCAAATCTAGAAGTAAGTTGTAGCACTCATTAACTTAAGAAAAAAAGTACAAAAACTAAATTACCTGACCAAGTTGCCCTCCATTTATTACTTTCTCTTTTCTCCTTCTCTAATCTACTTTGTTGTATTGGTGGAAGGTGACCAACATACCTTGCAAGTTTAAGCTTATTTGTAGTAATACTGTTGAAAATCACCACCTTGATCTCCTCAAGCATACTTAAAATAGGCTTGTCCCTTGCTACTAAAATTTTAGCATTAAATACCTCGCAGTTGTTGTTACATATGTTGTCAACCTTACACCAAGTATCAAAATATGCTTTGGTCCATGACTCTTTAGGTTTTTCAGTCAAATATTCATATGCTCTTGCATTTGTAATCCTTAAGGTATTCATATGTCTATGGAACTCAATTGCAGTTGTTGCTCTTGCAGATTTCCACAATAGAGATCTGAGTTTCTTGTCCTTCCACTGCTTAGAAAAGTTCTGCCATATATGCCATACACAGTATTTGTGAGGGGCTCCAGTCATAACCTCCTGTATTTCCTGTTTGATACCCTAGCAAACAAATAATGTCCAATTAGTCCCTGACAAATTAAAAATCTTGCAAATTAGTCCTCTCGAAGTTATCATCTACCTATCAGTAAACATATACAAGTATTTCATGGAAGTCATGCAGATTGTTTACCTTTTGCATATCAGAAATAAAACTCCATTTATTTTGATTGTAATCACCAATATCATCATGCAGGTGAGTCAAAAACCATTTCCAATTTTCTTTGTTCTCAATATCAACCACTGCATAAGCTATTACCCAAATATGGTTGTTTGCATCTTGAGCCACTGCTGATAACAATTGGCCACCATAATAACCCTTTAGAAAAGCACCATCAAAACCAATTAAAGGCCTACAACCAGCTTTGAAACCCTTTTTACATCCATCAAGACATATATAGATCCTTCGAAACTCAGGTGGACCATCAAGTTGGGGAATAGTTTCCATTTTCACTGTTGATCCTGGATTCCATTTCAAAAGTTCTGCACAGTAATCCCATAATTTGGCATACTGTTCCTTTTCACTTCCTTGGATAATACCTTTTGCAGCTTTCTTAGCTCTCCAGACTTTTGTATCCTCTAGGTGCACACCATATTTGCTTTTAAAGAAGTCAACCATCTCACTATGTCTCATGTGTTTCACCTTCCTCAGCTTTTTAACAAGTTTTCTTGTCACCCAGGCTTGAGTTGCTTGCTTATTTTTTAACACTCTTCCACAGCTATATGCATCCTTGAATGTTTTTATTTGGAAACTGTGTTGGGAATTGTTATAGCTACAAAATATGGTCCATTCACAATGATCCTCTTTACAAACAGCCCTGACCCTTTTCTTATCATTTTTAACCCATCTAATCTCTCTTCCTAATTGTATTGTATACTCTTTAACAGCTTCCTTAAAGGAATATAATGTTGAAAACTCCATCCCAAGTTCTAATTTGACATTACCAAACTTGGCTTCCTCATTAAATTGAAGGTAAACTTCTTTAGTGGATGCTTCATCATCAGACTCTGGAGGTGTTTTAAGTTCTTCTGACCTCCAAGATGCTTCTTCCTCAATGTCATCTCTTCCACTTTGTTCTTCACTTTCAGAGGAGTCATCCATTATGACTGCCTTTCCCTTTCCCTTTGTCTTTCCCTTAATTTTCATGTCTTCTCTGGTTTTTGATCCACTACCCTCACCTCCCATAACTCTCTTCTTCCTTTTCGCACTCCTAGTCTGGACACCTTCATCTCCACCAGGACTAACCTCAACTGCAGATTTCTTTTTCTTTTTCCCACTCTTAGTTTGGGTACTTTCATCACCACCACTAGTAACCTCAACTATACATGTCTTTCTCTTTTTTCTACTCCTAGTCTGGATACCTTCAAGACCACCAGCAGCATCCTCAACTCTAGACCCCTTTTTCTTTTTTCCACCCCTACTCGGGACAACTTCAACATCCATAGCAGAAACCAATTTTACAGTTTTCTTCTTTTTTTTCACATCTGGTCTTCACACTTTGACCTCCACTAGCACTAACCTTACCCCTGGTCCTCTTCCTTGGAGCATTAACCTTAGCATTACTACTCTTTTGTATATGGACCACTTCCACATCAAAATCCTCAATAGCAACCTCACCCAATTTTTCTGTATCCACATTTAAACATTCCACATCAACCCCTTCAACATCACCACCCTCACCATCATGCAAATGAGGCCCTTCAACATCAACACCCTCAAACTCAGCCCCTTGTACATCAGCACCCCCCACACCTAAACCTTCCAAATCACCCCCTTCTACATCAGCACTCTCAAACTCAGCCCCTTGTATATCATCACCCCCCACACCTAAACCTTCCAAATCATCCCCTTCTACATCAGCACCCTCAAACTCAGCCCCTTGTACATCAGCACCCCCCACACCTAAACCTTCCAAATCATCCCCTGCTACATCAGCACCTCTTGCATCAGGAAAAACTTCATCAACCTTATCATCATCATCTTCTTCCGGCTGTGAACTTGGTAAAAGCACATGTAGGTTTGCTTCATCGACTTCATCTACGGAATGTTCATAATATATATCAATTGTTCCACCATTTTCCTTTGCTACATGCACCATTTGTATTAAATCACGATCACATTCCAAACTTCTCAAGCCGTCACGAAAACTGTGAGAAGGGTCCAACCAGAAAATTTGATTAACATTCCTATAACCCAAAGCTTCAACAAACTTTCTAAAACTAAATACATCTAGAGTGTCTTCATCGCAATCAATTCATACTTCAACCTGCCCCCATTTATAACTTCTTCTTCTTCCCCATCCTCTTCCACAAAATTCCCGCCATGATGTATATAGATTGTTATGTTCTGCATGTACCAATTTTAAAAAACAAATATTACTTTTAAAAGACAGGGGATCACATCATATAAACAATTCAAAAATTCCATAATTCATGAGAACGGAAACAAACATTTCCACACTTTCATTCACTACCCTCCAAATTTTCCCTTTTCCCACAAAATCCCTTTTTCACAAATAAATTTAATCTGAACGCTCATGGACCACAAAAAAGCATATCCAACAAAGTCTATCAATGTAAACCCTAAACCATCCCAACAAATTCAAAATATTTGAAAATTTTTTGTAATCCAACCTGGTTGTCCATTTTTCTGCAAACGTTCCAGATTAATGCTTCCAGCAATTTAGCCCTAGAACAGTTGTCTTGTCAAGGAAGTTCAGTTGGTTTCCCTTGTTTTCAATTGAAGAAGCATTCGTCGTTAACAATATAGAATTTTCCCTCCAATGTTGTTATGTACTAAGTTACACAATAAAACGACGTCGTTCCATTAACTTACGTGGTCCTTTAGGTGGCATTTAAAACGACGTCGTTCCATTAACTTACGTGGCCCTTTAGGTGGTATTTAACGACCCACCTCAGCACTTAACGTTCCAACTCAGCACGTCGTCAGACCAAAGTTGACGGAGGGACTAATTTGCATGACGGAAGAAAGAGTTAAGGACTAAATGATGAGTTTTTTTAAGTTGGGGACCAATTTGCAAAGTCATAACTAAATTAAGGACTAATTTGACCCTTTACTCTAGATAACTACATTCGGTTACATATTATTTTTTAACTGAGTAATCTTTTTTCGTAATCGATTAATTAAATTGATAATTAATTATAAATATTAATTAATTAACCTTTTTATATATAATTAATTATGCAAATAATCAATTAATTAATTATATAATTAATTATTTCATAAACATAATTAATCATATAAATATTTGATTACAATATTTTATTAATTAATTAACTATTATATTTTTATATACAGTTTATATTAAACCATTATATAATTGATCAAAAAGTAGTCATTAATTAAAAAAATATTTTGCCCGATGCCAGAATGTGAATTTAGTGTGCATATGTAGCTTAAATTATAGATATACTTTCCATAGGACTGTGCGCCATTACCGACAACTTGACTGTCGAAAACAACATTGTTTACCCCACAACAAAAGTACTAGATAAATGCATTTTCTTATGAAATATTGATGGTTTAGTCATTGATAATTTGACATAAAATACTCACAATTTAATTATGTCGGTAACTACATAAATTCTACCTTTGATTATAATCTTCCTTTACCATTGGTCTAGGTTGTTGGAAATACTGATGAAAGAATAATCTTCGATAAAATCTGCTAATATGAACAAGATTCTATGTAATGTTTTCTTATGTCTTTCATTATTATCACATACGTTTTTTTTTCCTATATTTTTTCTTAACTACAGGTAAATTTGGATTCTATGTTTGATGTTAGGATGAAATGTAAACATGAATACATACGACAATTGCTTAATATATTTGGAATACATAGATATGATTGTCTCATGGTAAATGTGTGTTTCTTGGTGTTAAAAGAACTTGTAAATAAATAAGCAGTTCAAGTAGGAAAATAATTTCATTTTTCTCTAAAATTAAAATACAACTCCGTTCGTCAAATTCATATTATCTAACATTCTTGCTACACCCTTTTGTTTCGTTTATATCACAAATATTACCTTTCAAATCTTTTGTTTTATTTGTGTTTTGGTTTTAAATGGGTGTTGAGAGAGTAGACAATTTGGATTGTAGCTAACCACCGTAATATTCCGATCTACGTTGAGGCAATATGGATCCTCATGCAACTCCATCCTTTTAACTGTAGAAGCATACTTTCTTTCTTTCTGTTTCACCTATTGCCAAGATAACTTCAGTTTTATCATGAAAGATTTTCATCTCTATTGAAATATTGAAACTCTTTGGTCTTTGGTTCTTATTATTATAAATTTTTCGTATGGTTTCTTATATAGCTACAAAAGATCAGGGAGAAAATTTTAGTAGATTTGAAACAGAATTAAAAGAACACATAAAGTTGAAGAACCTGGACTTTACGTTCAAGGCAGCTTCACGTGAAAGTCTCAGGAAAACTTATGTTATTATCTAATAGTGTTGGCTACTATAACAATTCATATGCTCCTATAAGTTTTAGATTTATATTGACGACTATATTTAAATGATATTTTTTATTTTATCTTATTATTTCATGTTAAGCATTATTAATATTAAATAAAATTCAGAGGTTTATGAAATTATAGAACAAAAGATATTTAGACTTTTTAGATATTTGTTAAAGGAGAACGAAACTCAATAGGTTATGATCATGCAACATCCTCGTTATATGCGGGTAATATTATTAATACTATTTTTATGTTGAAATAAATTTCAGAAAAGATATTATACTAAACAAATTTGATTAATATTTTTCAATTAATATTTATTAAAAAATAACACTAAATATACTGATAATACAAAAAAAATAGTATTTAAATTTAAATATACTTCAATATAAAATTTACATAAAAATGATAATATATATAATAATACTTTAAATATATTAATAAATTATATCTATTAAATCATTTATTTTTTTAAACACCATAAAAGGAATTTGAAAGTTAAATAAATATATACTATTACGTTATCAAAGATTAAAATTAAGATTTATTCTAATATATACAATTTAGTTTGATTTTAATTTTACATAAAAAACCTCAAATTAAATTAAATTGCAAAATAAAAACTGATGTTTTAAAATTTTTATTTATTTTCTTTAATTCATACCGTTTAGAGTGAATTCGTCCAACTTTTGAACATTCCTAACTGAGAAACAATACACCATACGGCTCAGTTTATTTATCTCAGTGATGCTGAGAAGAATTTTTTTTAAAAAAAAATAGCCTCCAAAATGAGGATTTTTGTTTTTGATATAACTTAGCCCTTATTATAAGCCCAAATTAAAGTGGACCATTTAAAATGTAAATTGAAATGATATTGGGCTTGAACCGGCCCATAAGGATTGTACCTGATATAACCCTAGCTGGAAATGAATAAACCCTAGAATCCCCTTCCCAGATTTTGTAGAGGCGCAAAATGGGACGCGTGATCCGTGCACAGCGTAAGGGTGCGGGTTCGGTGTTCAAGTCTCACACGCACCACCGCAAGGGAGCAGCGAGGCTTCGCAGTTTGGACTTCGGTGAGCGAAACGGTTACCTGAAGGGCGTGGTTACTGACGTCATCCATGACCCAGGTCGTGGTGCCCCACTCGCTAAGGTCACTTTCCGGCATCCATTCAGGTACAAGAAGCAGAACGAGTTATTCGTTGCTGCTGAGGGAATGTACACTGGCCAGTTTGTTTATTGTGGCAAAAAGGCCACTCTCGTCGTTGGTAACGTCCTCCCTCTCCGATCCATCCCCGAAGGTGCCGTTATCTGCAACGTCGAACACCACGTCGGTGACCGCGGCGTCTTCGCTCGTGCCTCTGGTGATTACGCCATTGTCATCAGCCACAACCCTGATAACGATACCACTAGGTACAAATTCCAGATCTCGTTCCTCTTTTCTCTATTATTACTGTTGTTATTGGTTCTGCACGGTTAGGTTTTGTAACGATTGTTTCGCATCGGTCATCTAATTGCTAGGGTTTAGTTAGTTGGAAATGGATTTTGCTGTGTAATAATTGTTATTCTTTTAAGTGCATAGCATAATTTGTTAATTATTAAGGGTGCTTAAGTTTTAAATTTGACTATTAAATCTTTTGGAATTAATTAAAAATTGTTTATGTGTGAGTCCGTTAATTGGTTTAAGTAGTTGTTATTGAAATGCTATGGCATTTGGGTTCGGTTTAGTGATGTTTTGTTCTTGTTTACAGGGTTAAGCTTCCATCTGGCGCGAAGAAGATTGTTCCAAGTGACTGTAGGGCAATGATCGGGCAAGTTGCAGGTGGTGGAAGAACTGAGAAGCCTATGCTTAAGGCTGGAAATGCTTACCACAAATTCAGAGTGAAGAGGAATTGCTGGCCTAAGGTGCGTGGTGTTGCTATGAATCCTGTTGAGCATCCTCATGGAGGAGGTAATCACCAGCACATTGGACATGCCAGTACTGTTAGGCGTGATGCTCCTCCTGGCCAGAAGGTTGGTCTCATTGCTGCAAGGAGGACTGGTCGTCTTAGAGGACAAGCAGCTGCTACTGCTGCTAAAGCTGATAAGGGTGCTTAAAGAACATTTAGGATTATTATTATTACAATTGATTGCATGTTTACCAGTTTTGTTTCTCATAGTTTATCTGTTAAATTGTTTGGGTGCCATTTTGAGAACTGTTTTCCCCTAAAATATGGAGCGTTCAGTAGTCTGTCTTTTATATTTGTTTAAGTTACATGTTCAATCTTGCAATTTCTTTACTTGCTTTTTTTCTGGTTGGAATTGGTTAAGGTTGGTTCCTTTGACAACATGAATTTCATTGCCCCTTTTATTGATTTTCTAAACATGAACAATAATTTCTTGTAAAATTTGTTACAAAGTATACCATGCTAAGTTTTTGTCAACACCACTGCATAAGTGGTAAACAAATATGAACGAGTCTTCCATGTGACTTGCCTCTTTCCACAATTTTAACTACTGTCAGTACCTAGTATGAACTTTGTATTATAAATTTTAGAATTTTAGAAACTGCAATAATATTTTATAAACCTTACTATCATTTTTGGAATTCCACTTGATAGTTTTAAGCCTTAAAGTGGGACTTAAAGAATTGAAACTAATTGGTGATAATGTTAAAAGCCATAAAAATATGACCCTTCGTAAAAAAAATTAAAAATTAAACATCACATTTTAAAATGGATGTAAAAACAATGCAGTTTACACTTCTACTAGAAAAAGACATGTAATTTTGCCTTCTTTTCATTAAAAGTTTTAAAAATTTTATTGTTTCTTTGGTTTATGCCCAACATTCATTGTTGAGTCTACCCTCTAAATTCAACCTACTTTGAGAAAAGTGATTAAAGTAAGAAAGCCAAATGATTCACAAGGTTAGTCAACTTCAATTGGTTCATTTTATTCTGAGAAAATTTGAATTCACTTTGTATAGGTATTTTAATATATCTTTTTTGAATGATTTTTTAAGTAATATTATTTTGGTCAAAATCTAGTTTGGGGAATGGAAAATTCTTGTTTGTACGTTCAATCAAGTTAGTAGGCCTAGTTTGGAACCCATTTAGAAATTATTGTCTCTCTAGTAGCGAGTCAGAAGGTTTAGTTCAAGGCCCAACTAGTTTTTTTTATGATCCAACCCAACTAGCATTTGCCTCGGTTGTATTATCATTTCCATTCCTATGCTCTAACTTTTTAATGCTTGCATCATGGGTTTTATTTATTTATCTTGCTAAAAGAAAAACGTTATCACCAATTGACAAAGGTATCAAATGAAATTGAACTCACAATCTCGATAAATAAAATAAAATAAATTGAGTTCACTATTATTGTAACCCGAGGCAAAGCCTACCAAGGACTTGCATGTAGGGCATGGTTTAATTTTGGAGAATCAATTTTTTTCTATGCTTGTAAAAAAGTGTTCGATTAATTATTTCAACTATGTCAAATATGTACAATAAAATAAAAGAAGCCTAGTGACCTTGACTCCTGGTAACAAGTTGGAGTTGGAGATACCCTTTATGAAATTAAACTGTTTTGTAAATAATTCTTGGTAAATTTCAAAATATTTTTTTATATCTATATCTTTACACTTATTAAAAAGAGCCTTTTTGCACATTATTTTTTCCCGTATTTTTGTCAGTTAATTTAACATTTAATAAGGAGATAGAAATGTAGAAGGCTATGCAAACCAATGTTCTTTTTCTGTCCATAATATGATGCATTTGAAACATTA
Source organism: Canavalia gladiata (assembly GCA_037954105.1). Classification (NCBI taxonomy): domain Eukaryota; kingdom Viridiplantae; phylum Streptophyta; class Magnoliopsida; order Fabales; family Fabaceae; genus Canavalia; species Canavalia gladiata. The sequence continues at coordinate 35,124,400 of CM075663.1, forward strand.
AATGATTAAATTGAACCAGTAATGTTAATATTATACTCATAAAATGATATAACATATATATGGAAAAATCTATTTACCTATTTAAAGTAGAGTCATGCTATTTTAACATTATTTTCTTAAAAAAAATTATACTTTAAAGTGTGAGATAGTAAGAAAAAAAAGTTTATTTACCTACATCGATAATTATTTAATATTTTTCATCTTTCTCTATTATCTTATAATACTATTTAGGAGTGTTTGCAATGTACTTTGATTCACTTTTTTAAAAATTAATCTAAATTAATTAAAAATTATTTATAACTTAATTGGTTTGATTAAAATATATTATAAAAAATAAATTAATTTTTATTATTTTGATTCGACTTGTTTATTTTAAATTTTTATTTTATTTTTAAAAATTCAAGTAACAAAAACACTGTTAAATGAATAAAAAAATTTATGTTCATAATTGTAAAAAAGGTAAAATATATAATAATTTTTTTTAATGTATAAGAATAAGAAAATTTATAGTAAATAAAAAAATATATTTATCGTAGATATAAAAATTATGGTTATAAAAATTGAATCCAACTAGTTAATTGAATTAGTTAAATTGAAAACTAATTCTTTCTTTAGGTTAATTGTATCATAAAATTATTTTAACAGAAAATTGATAAAATCAATAATTTGACGATAAAATAATTTATATAAAAAATAATTATTTTTTAAAAATTAAATAAAATTATTTTATATTTTATTTTTATGTATAATTTAAATTTAAAAAAATTTAAAATGTATGTAATTTTTTAGTTTTTATTTATATAAAATTATGATATTAATGTATTTCATTATATATATATTAATATAATATTATATATATATTTTAATATAATATATATTATAAAAATTTTAAAAATTAAATTAAATTAATACCGATTCATGGTTTAACACTAATTTTAAATTAGTGTCTTAATTAATTTATAATCGGTTGAATTTTAAAACCTTGATAATAACTCAAATATTTTAATATTAATTTTTTTTTAAAAATTTATCAAGTTAAAAAGCATATGTAATTATATGAGGTTTTGTTTGGTTTAATTCAATTTTACACGTATGAAATGCAAATCAAACCAAAGTTTAATCAATATTTGAAATTTTAATTATCAATCTTTAATTTATTTAATTTCATTATACAATTTAGAATAGATTTATTCAGTTCTAAACATTCCTAATATAATCTATTGCATCTATCCCATCTTTCTTTAATTTTTTTTAAAAGATGTCTACTCTTCATAAATATGATCAATCTTTAGTTTTATGTAAATTAAAGTGTTGTAAAAAATTAATGTAAAAATAATATGTTTGTTTATATATATAAAATTCAATATACAAGTTATGGTGTTCATACCTCATTATTTCAACTTCAATCAACTTAAACTTTTTTCAATTACCTTTTTTACTTGAATTTTCTTTTTATATATTAATTTTTTTATTTTTATTTTTTATTTTTTAAGTGAATAACATGAATAAAAATTAATAATTATTAAATTTATTTTATAATAATATTTGATGGGAAATTATTTTAAGTTTAATAAAAATTTTAAGTTGAAAGTTAAATTTATATATTTATTATAAATATGGTTAAAACTAAAATTTGAAAGATTTTTTAATTTTATTTTAAATAAACTGTCACTTCCACTCTTCATTTTATTAACATATTTTATTTTCGTTCTTTACTTAAAAATATTAGATCATTAATCCATCATTTTATCATTCGTCTTTCATGTTAGTCCATGTTCTTGTTTTGTCTTTCATGTTAGTCCATGTCCTTATTTTCCATTAACAGTATGCTAACATGTCACTCTAACCATTACATTGGATCTAAATGACATCGTTTTTGTTTATAGATCATTCATTATACTTTTTATCGAGTCTTCCATTGTTTTCATTCTGACGATAATGATACTCGTAATTTTTCTAATTTTTATTTTAATTGTCACCTACTGCTACCCATTTTTGCAACATTATCGTGGACATTATAAACGTCCAAACAATTAATAAAAAATCTCATAAAATTAACCCTCACTTGTTGCAAGGATAGCAGAAGTAGAAAAAATATTTATGATTCGAACAATTAGTTTCGATTTGAATATGAGTTCTACAAGTTTAGGTACATAACGACCTGAAATCAAGTATGCATTACCTTACAACAACTCCTTAATTAAAATGTGATTTATTTATCACAAAGATATATGCTACTTGCATAACTTTTCCTTTTGATGAAGAAGTCATGTTTTTTGTACTTGAAAAATTTAATGACCATTTTCACTTGGTTTGAAATAACCATGCCCAAAAAAAGTTCTAGCTCCAACAAAAGAACAACCAAACCCTTCGAAACCCAAAAATCATCTTAATTGCTTCTTCCAATTAATATAAACGATACATTCAGATTCCAATAAAAATAGAAAATAAAACTTTTTTTTTTCTTTTTTCTTACCATTCATAAGAATTGAATCTCTTACTTTATTTAATGAAAATCAAACTCATAGCACTTGAAACCAACATAAGTTAGATAAAGATAAAAAATACTGTACATAACATATATCTCCATTGAATCATAGAACTAATAACCTGGAAGCTGGTTCTACTTCAACTTCAACAAAGTAGTAAAACAAAACTATCTTATGCTTCTCATCCACCGTAACAACACGTTCTTCTTTCACTTCAGTTTGTGTAAAACAGCTTTTAAATAATACTAAAAATATCATAGTTTGGTTATTAATAAGTTTGATTAAAGTGCTTAACAATTAACTTAACAAATTTTGGCACACTTATTTATAATAATTTGCTCAACTTTGCATAGTGCCCCACAAATGAAGAAGCTTGGTTACAATTTAGGCCTTTCATGTCTCATCCCAACACATGCAAAACCTAGCATATAGTTCAAAACAAACGCATTCTTAGTCAAAATTTCTAATTAGAATTATAATATTATTTCCCCTTACTTAAGATTCCACAAAGATGTGATCTACTTGAGAATAATATGTTTAGAGGGAGGGGGAGAGAGAGTAGTCTCTTACTTACTCATATTGTTGTAAAGACCATGTGATTTTCATTAGTCAAAGATTTATTTTTCTCTCCAACACTCATCTATAATATGACATCCTAATCACAAAAAGACTTCATCTTTTCTTCTATTCTTTTATTATCAACCTTAACTACTTAAATTAAAAAAGAAGAAGAAAGAAGATCGTGATGGTGAACTAAATTGCTGATATATACTATTTACGAGGGAGAAAATGAGGGTTCAAGTGAGAGAACTGAAAGATGGGTTCTCTTCAAAGGTAGAAATGTAGTATGTAAGTTAGTTGAAAATGAAAATTAAAAATATCAACAAGAAGAGGCTAAAACACTTTTAAAAAGATTTAGGTATAGGTGCATGCCAACGTTCTTTCCCACATAGGTTTACAAGTTCTATCATGGAGAACAAAGATGGCAATGAAGATCGAAAGAATTTGGATTACTATGAGACATGAAATCAATGCCGTTTAGATCCGGCGTAACAACTAAGGTAACATTTAATGTGATACGTGAGCACACTTGTTAATAGAAAATGAGATAAAAAAACTAAACGAATGATAAAGTAAAGGATTAATGATTTAATTTCTTTTAAATCAGGGACGAAATTGAAACATGTTAATAAAGTGAAAGACGAAAGTGACATTTCGTTCTTGTATTTTTAATAAAATATTTTCGTAAAAGAAGGTAAAAATTCAAGATTATATAAAAATAAAAAAGTTTTAACCTTATTTATAATAACATTATTAAAAAAAATTAAAAATACCAAACACATTTATAATAATATTTTCAACAATTATAAATTTTAAAAAAATATTATTATTAAAAAACATGATTTTCAAAGATTAAAAAATTCTGCATATTAAACATACACTAAGTGAATTTGTACGCCACATTAAATTTAAACTTAAATGATTAATATATATTCATACATTCCTTTAATAATCTATTTCAAAATAATGAAATCGAATAAGAAAAGAAAAAAAAAATCGGAGATGCCTGTGCATATCCACTATATCTAATTTTTTATGAAGTATTGAAAGGGGGAGTTAAATGCATTTTATTATGTTACTAAGTTAATATTTTAAAATCCTTTATGCAAAGAGTTTTATTCCAACTTAATAACCATTGCATTTTGTTCATCAGACGGAAAATGATTGCGGCATTCAAGTGAGTGTGTGTGTGATTACATGTCAATCAAACGAAGCATTGGACACGTGTCACATTCTATTCCTCACCAATTAAGTGCTGTTATATTCCTGAAAATCATCTTCTTTTGCTTATGTATGCATCTCTACCAACCGAAACCAAAATGTTAAAACTTAGCTTATGTTACATGTATCTTCTCCCAGTTTCTGTGCAGTGTTTGGAACCTAAACACACACCTTATAAGCAGATATATTTATATATTGTTCAACCTTGTTGTTTCTCCCACATCACTCATTTTTATATTGTTATTGTTTGGTACACTGAAGCACATATTCTCACAGAGAGTGACACATGGTTCATCTCCATTATCAAATGCATCCGTGTTCTTTACACAATAATTTAGAGAGAGGGTTTCCCGCAAGGAATTTTGGATGAGTTATTGGACCACACCATCCACTGTATCTACAACCAAATGCATCATCATTTCTGCTTATTTTATTCATTTTTTTTCTCCAATATATTCGGCATAGTCCAACAATTATGGATCCAATAAATAAGGAAACTTTACCATACCCCTTTGTGGAACTTTCCTCCTTTGAAAGCTTGTGAGAGCTAAGCTATTTATTTTATATATATATATATATATATATATATATATATAACAATATTACTTTTAAATTGTTTTATACAGCTATAATTGTGAGATTTTGGTGATTACATAGCAAGTGATGCGTCATGTGCAATTTTTGTAATTGCAATTGTAACCACAATTTCAAACCTTATTGACAGGTGTAATGTTATGCATGGTACAGATACTACACTAGTGAAAAAATGTAGATATTGATGACATTTGCTTATACCATAGACTTAGCTAACTTTGGTAATGTTGTTATTTAATTTTGCAAGCTGTAATATAGAGGAAGTTCTCAGTTTTCTTTGGTCTTTGTATTGTTTGAAACATTTTTCTTCTGAAAGTGTGACTCATACTCGGTTGCTCATTGCTTACCTATGCACTCATGACGCTAGAAACCGCGTTTCCTGTCACCAAAATTTGCTTGTTTATTATTATTATTTTTGTTCTTGAATTTTGATTGAAAATATTGTCCTTCCATGTGACTTTGTGGAAAATGTTGCAGTCATGAATTGCCTTCTTATTCAATGAAGGGGCAACCTTAGAAAATTTAATGAAGGGAGAAGGGTCTTGGCTTAAATTCGGCTAGTGTGTGTGTGTGTGGACTAAATGCAGAAGCTGCGAGGTTCATGAACTTCTGAAAACAGGGGACGTCAACTCTTGTGACATCACCACTTATCTATTTAGACCTTATTTGGTTTCATGTCCAATGTTTAGGAACTTGTAAGCTACTCATATTACCTTATTTGGTTTCTTTCAGCAATTCCACACACTTTGGACTTAGTTGTAATTAGTAATTTATCATATAAAAGAAAGCTGCAGTTTAGTTTGAGGTTGCAATGCTAATGATGTAAATCAAGAAATGGGTTGAGGCCCAAATTGGATTTTGGGCTTTATTAGATCCAACTAAAAATGTTCATTTTTTATTTGAAATATAAATTCAGAGTCTAAATCCAAACCTAAATGTATATTTTATAGTTAAATGATCTGATTAAAGAAATGCCTGGGTGGATCAAAATCTAAAAATTTAGAATTAACTAGTCTTATGTTATAAGAATTTTTACACTTGGGAATGAATTGTAATTACTAATCAGCATATGAAAGGTGAAGTTTTGAGGCTGCAATGCTAATGATGTAAAAGAAGGGTTCTCCTAGTATATTGTGTTTTTGTATTATAAACAAAAAGGAAATTGTAATTAGTGGTGTGAAAGGAAGGATCATCTTTTGGTGCTTATTTTTGTAAGTTATTTTTGTGGGTAAAATTGCAGATACAAAGGAGAACCTATTGCAGATGTTGAATGTGGGAAGAAAAGTATATATTATATATATATAAATATATGTCCTGAAATTTTTAAGCATACGTATGCAGCCAGTTGATAACATATAGTTTCCATTATATATAATAGTGCTTTAACAATTCTAATGAAATTCTCAAGCTTTGATGGTGGTGTATGTTGGAGTCAAAAAACTGCCAGAAACTTAGGTTACGTGATCCGATGTGACTTCCTGGAGTTTATAAATGAACTAAATATATCTTGAAGCTATAATTTTATTGTGTAATAGAACTCTCATATTAGCAAAACGACACAAGTTAATTCTATTTTTTCTTGAGTCCTTCATACTAATTCAGGAATGTTGGACACTTTGGGAGGTTTAAGAAACTAAGTTGGTACTTTTTATATGTTTTATACACCTAATGGTTATTAGGTAATCTATTACATCATGTTGCTCGTCATCTTCCATTTCAAAACAATATGAAAAGTTTTCCATTTACATGCAATTTTAAATCCTTTTAATTGTTGCACTTCCTTTCTCATTATCCACTGGCCACTCCCACAGAAGCTGACATTTATCTCAACCAATTATCACATTGCTGCCTAACATATGAAAATCACAAACCAACAACAACAATTGGGCATAATTAATATTATTATTATTATTGCATTTCTTTATATATACAATATTATTCCTTGGACCCCTTTTCAACGGGTTTTCCACAAAGCTCTCTTTAGTATATATTTCATTAGAAAAATTAAAATTTTATCTATGCATGACAATAACAAGGTTATAAAAATGCACAACTTATGTTATAAAAATTTGGGTTGTTACATTTTATTTTATTTAAAATTTTTTGGGTTGTTGTTGTTGTAGTAGTGTATATATGCATGTAGTAATCAATGGGTCAATTTCAATATTCCCCTGTGCATGTGCAGGGTAGAGAGTGAAGTTTTGAGACGTTTCTACAGTAGAAAGCGGCGTTCTCGGTTTATATATGAAATATTAGTCAATTCTGTCAGTGCCTCTTAGGACTTTGGAATTCATGTAGAAAGGTGTGTATTAGAGGGGGCATCGTGGGTCATAGCAGATTCTTCCAACTTGTGGCTCTTAGAGCTTCACTAACATAGCATTAATATCTCACTTTTGGCTTCACATATGTGTGACAATGAAATCTTGGTGAAATGCGGCTTCAATTTCACATTCTTCACCTTGTTTTAGTTCCTTCTTCCCTTATTATTTTTACCTTGTGTGTAAATTGATCACACTAAGTTAAAGCCAATGGATTTTAAAAACACACTTACCCATTTCAACAAATTTTAGTAATGTGGTTGTTGATCAATATGTTGTTACCTTTTGGGGGATGTGAATTTGAAATTTGAAATAAAAATCAAACCTAATTAGATGATTATGTGGAGATGGGGCCTATTGTGAGGTAATGAAAATAACATGAATATCCTTAAAAATATCATTTTATTTTTCAGCTTCCAACAGAAACAGTAAAGAGATATTATTCTTAACATAGAAAGGGTTAGCTAGCAAGACACCTATCTTATCTAATAATAATACCAATGTCAAAATCTGTTAAAAGTGGCTCCCAATAATTATCCTTTTGACGTGGACCAAGAATGTCTCTAATAGGTGTAACCAATGACAAGTGGCACCTTTCAATATCCTGAATGTTACATTCTGTTAATCTTGCCCTTGGTAGTGTTTCAATGGTTACAACTTGCAAAAATTGGTATGCATTTGTAAAAGTTCACTCTAAAATTTACACATATTTGGGCTTAGTGATCACTAGCTATGTTTCTAATTAAGTAGTTTTAACATTTTAATATAGGCAACAATATAACTTTGTGTATATATTCCAATGTTGTGGTATTTATTATGATGAGTGTAGTTATTGTTTCTCATCTTTTTCACTACCTTTGGGTTAATTCAAATAAACTTTTGGAGGTGAATCTTGGCCACAAAAGTTGCTCCTAACAAAGAATTGATTGTAGGATGTAAACGTAGCTGCATACCTTATCCTAAGAGAAGGTCTACTTTATGTGTGGTCCAAATTCATTTCCAATCCAAGGGGCAATTGTCTTGTGCATCAGAGCTGACGCAGTTTATATTAAACTATTTTACTATTAACATTTAATTGAGTTGAAAATTTTAATTTTAATATCTTATTTTTAAAATATTTGATTTTAATTTCTTACTTTTAAAATAAATTATTTTTATTTTTTAAAATAATTAATATTAATATATAACACATCAATGTTTGATGTATCAATAATAAAGAATTAAAAATAATTTATTTTTAAAATAAGAGATTAAAATTAATAATTTTAAAAATAAATTACTATAATAAAAAATTTGAAGAGACAAAAATATATTCAAACCTACTTAATAATATTACTTGTAATGAAAATTTAGAAGCCTCTAGATCAATAGTGTTTAGAATTTAACAAGCTTCATTAATTAGTACCTAGAGTCTAGTTGTTCCCTCTCCATAAATGCTACATCTAGCACAAATTAGAAATTTTCTTCATTTTTTGTGTGCGTGTAATTCACTAGATATGATTGAATCTTGATTTGAATCATTTAATTAACCATTGCTAAAAGAAATAATGGCGCAAAATGAGAATAAAATTGAAATAAAATAAATGAGTTGAAATTTTGTAATAACTACTCCCTATTCAAAGTTTGGTAACTTTAAGAATACAATTGGACCTTCTAAGTTATTGAACTATTTTGTACATATAATGTAAAATAAAATTTAATTGACATAGATACTATTGGCATAAAAACATAGAATATTGATATTTTTTATGTATAAAGTTAATATTATTTTTTATGTCTATTAATAACATAACATTTTTGCTTTTAAAAAGCGAATGCTTTTGTTTGTGAGAAAAAAAAAATGTACACAATGTTTTAGCTAAAAAATTTGAAGTTATTTTTAAAATTGCATTCTCACCCATATATTTTTATGATACTTTTAAATAATTTTTGGATCATAATATCATTGAATGTGTTTGGAAAGTTATCTTAATTAGCTTATAATTTAATTTACTAATTTATAAGTTTATTTAACTAAAATTAAGGTGTTAGTTAAAAAGACTTATTTCATTTGATTTGCTTATAACATTTTTTCATATGCTACCTTAAAGTAGCTTTGAGATTATAGCTCTCTCTCTCTCTCATATATATATATATATATATATATATATATATATATATTATATTAATTTTATTTATCTCAGTTTCTTAATAAAGATTTTTATTTATCATTTCCTCTAATATTATATTGTTTATTTTAATAAATTTACTTCTATAATATTATGTTATTTATTTTAATTATTACTATATTTACTCTATTCATTTTTAGTTTTTAATAAATATTTGATCTCTAAATATTAAGATGACAAGAATTTAAAATTAACTAAAAAAAACTTAAAATTATAATTATATAAAAATATATTTTATCTAAAAAATAAAAAATATGAACATGTCATTTTGTATCAATTTACAATTATCAACTGGTTTGATAACTAATTTTATCAAATACTATTAATTTAATAAGTTAATAGCTTTCAGCTCAAAAATAATATTCTATGGCATTTAGTTATTTTATTAATTTTTTTCAAACATAATCATTTGTATTATTTTTAATAATTTTACACACATTAAATCATTATCATCCTTTAATATTTCACATAATAAATTAAAATTGCTTTAAAGCATACTGTATAAATTGAAAATAAAATTGAAAGCTGATCTAAAGAAAATATGAACGAGAGATTATAATTTATATCACAAAATTTAAATAATGGTATAAATGTATTCTTTTAAAATTCTTGTAAAAGATTAAAATAGTACGTGACATAAATTCTTTGAAGGATAGGTGACAAATGAATTTTTCAATAATTAATATTTATCCACAAAATCTTTAAATGATTATAGTAGAAAACATTTTAGATCTTAGAAAATTAATTTATATACATCAAAATTAATTTAAATAATGTGTTTATGCATGGAATTTTAAAAGAGAAAGTAAAATAGTAATGGTTTACTTTTTTTGTTTTTTGTTTTTTTTGCAACACACACGACAATACTATTTCATATAACAACAAGAGGAAATAGAATCACCGTTGAACGTAACAATCGTAACATTAAATTCTGCACAATATCTTCTTGTTTATTCTCCCCATATGAAATGGGTTATTATCTGCCACTCATTGTGTGGCCAAATAGAACTCTTAGGTATTCGATGAAGCTGCAATTGAACCACAACCATAGAAGTTCATGATATGGGCGTCGTCGCAAGATAGAGTTGGTACGAGAATATACACTAGCTTTTGTGGGTTCAATTTCACATGGGAAATTGTGTTGCAATCTTCGCCTCATTTGGAATAGTCGCAAGTTGGTTACCATTACTATCATATGCCTATTTATTTATTCATTTATTTATTTTTCATTTCATATAATATTTAATTCATATTGCTATGTTGGGGTACCGTGTCAGATTGGTAAGCTACAAGAGAAACTATGACTAGACTATTGTAATGTACCCACAAATTCAATTTAGGAACATAATTAAGACAAGGGGTTTCCTCATGTTGTGGTTGATATGACTCTCAAGATGATATTTGTTGACCAGAAAGTGAAGGAAATCATATAAAAAATGAAGTTGGTACTTAGTATAATTGAGATGATACCGGATCCCAAGTTACAATAATATTACAATATGGTTACTTGCCAAATTGAAATTGAAACATTTCTGCAACCTGCCACCTTTTTACTGCATGCCTTAAATTGTGTTACTAAAAAGTATATATTTAAACTCTTCATTAATTTTTGAACTCTTTTGGTGGGTTTAATTGTTGGGTGCCAACCTATATGACAATGAAATGTGGTTACTTGTCAAATTAAAATTGTATATCACTAGATTTTGTTATAATTTGTACAGTAAAAACAAGATAAATTTGAGATAAAATGAGATTAAGGTGATTGTGAGAAATAAAAAATAACTTAGTAAAAATATATTATTTAAATAAAATAGCTCCTATTCTACTGCATTTTTGTGAATTGTGATTAGTCATTCATTTACTATAGCAATACCATGCGCAATCATTTTCCATATATGAATAGAATATTTTTATAAATAGGTTTTTAAATAATAAAAGAAAAAAAAAGTATGCTGAGAAAAAATCACGTGTAACATGTCTTAAATCTTGACATTGACAACACTTATTATACTACTTATGTAAATGAGAAGAAAATTATGAAAATTATATTAATAAAGTATTTTCAGCATATCGCTGGTCATTTTTGTTGACTACTACTAGACGAAGAACATTCAACATGTGTTAAAATGCATTTTCCAAATGTAACATTCGAGTGAAATATAAATATATAAATCAAAGTGGAACTAAGTATGAAATATGAATCAGTTCACTCCTTTCTAGAAAGTACTACTCTATTCTATTTTAGGAATCTCATGAATTTAAATTCCAAAGGTTTTTCCCCATTACCTTTTATTCCTCTTAATTTTTCTTCACGTATATACAAAGCAGGGGAAAATTATTAATTCTTTCAATTTAAACATAAACATTATTAATTAAAAATAAATAATTATTTTAATCTCTAAGAAATTAAGATCGATCATATTAATTTTAGAAAGTTAAAAATCGTTATTTTAACTTTAAAAATAATAGTTAATTATTTTAATTTCTACAAAAAAATAAAATGACTAATTTTTTATTTTTTAAAGATTAAAATAATTAATTTCATATTTTATAAAAATACAATAATTCTTCTCTTTAAAAAATTAATAAAACCGACTTTATTTTGATTCAAACATCAAAATGAATATTTATCCAAAAAAGAACTTACTGTTTTGAAAAATTAAAATCTGATGGATAACTAACTTTGATATAAACAAATTGGTGATTGCCACCTGTTGAACGAGGAATAGAAGAAATCTACTTTATTGTTGATATAATATAATAGCTATTTCCCTTTCTTTCCACAGACATCCAAATTTATGGACCCAAAACCAAAAGATTCATCAACAACGATAAACCATAAACCAACTTTAGTCTTAGTCCTAACTTTTTATATGGGGGGGGGGGGGGGGGGGGTTAGTTAAGTGATTATGATTGAGATATATATATAATTTTCCGAGAATTGTGCCCCGAGAAGAAATTAAGATTATGTTTTGTAATGTAGCAATTGTATCTTCTAGCACTCTAAGCCCCTCATGGAGGACAGTGGGCATGATGATGTTGAAGCCATGGCAGGGTCTGACTCAAAGCTCAAGTTGGTTCCAACATCACTGTACAAAAGCACAATGGACATTCCCTTCTCAAGATAAAAACAAAAAAAGACCATGACAGTGTGCACTATGAGTGAAGGAAACCCCATTACAAATTGCAAAAACCACTCAACAAACTATAAAAGACATACCTTACATGCCGAATCACATTGGTACAATGTACAAAACACAATTGCCCATATTCTTATAATGACTAATTAGAGAGACTTTCATGTTACAAGTTGCTTGACATGATTAAAAGTTTCATTTTAAGATGAAAATTTTGCATTGGGTTGGACCCTCCAAGCACACACAGTCACCTTTGACATGTAGAAAATAAGAAATTATCATATGATTTAATATCATTACATGATTATGATTTTTAATTTATAAATTTTATATAACACGAGATAAAACAATAATAATTTTTCATGGGGAGCCCCTCCACAATAATTGAAGCTAATGAATAAAAGCATAGATGGTGTGTGTTTGTCAGACTTCTGTGCTCTATAGTTGTGTCAATTTATTTTCTCCACAATCTACCAATAAAGCTCTCCCAATTTCCTTGACTTTAATATAAAGTTCTTTTTCTCTTTCTTTCATTTCACCAATCCAATGGCCATTTATACAACATAGCTATATCATAAATATCAAAGTTTCTTCATCTTCTCGTTAAAAATCTGGCCTTGAACTTATAAATTGGAAGTTGACTTATGTATTACCTGAAGATATTCATTCCGGTCACGATTTGACAGTTATTTATTGCCATGTGTACCTTACTCATAGTTTCATCTTATGGCAGGCAGAAGTTGCTCTCGCCCAATTGTTTGCTTCTGATTGGGTCTCCATGATTTTAACATGTGCTATGTCACCAATCCCCCCTTAGTGCTACCATCTTTAGCAATATCTACAATTCAAACTAATGAACATGTATTAGAGTATTATTCTGATTTAACATAAGCGTGCCACTAAAATCATTACACTTTTAAAATTAAATAAACTTTCTCAATTATTTCATACAAAACACACACAAACAGAATTCAGCACCTGGACTAATAAACAAAATTTTCAATAACATTTAACTACACTCCAATTTGAATTTCCCTTAGTACAGGCCCCATCAAGCAAAAAGGCACCTAATCAGGGAATTCAGCGGTCACCTTTATTTTATTTTTTTTTAAAATAATTTGTTCTCATACGGAATCTAACAAATGGATAGAAACTAGAAAGAGAAGAAGGATTTTGAAGAAAAGTATTATTTGTGATATTTACAACAGAAAACTGTACCGAACAGAAGTTTACAGTGATTATGATGGTAAACTAAACACAGTAGTATATATCACATTCTATAGTGTGATATATTTATATATATACCCTTTTTTTTTTAATACTTTACATGCACATCAAGTGAAAGAACAAGCAGAGAGCAGCTGAGCTTCATTGCTAACTACACCCAAAAGCTACAAGCTGGTCCCCAAAACCTCTCTCACTTAATCAAAATTCAAAAGTAACCCCAAATTTTAAAAAATAAATAAAAAAAGAATGCAGAAAAAACACTGCTTCTGTAAGTAAAGAGCAGAGGAGAAGATTCCGGGGGCATATCTGCAAGCATCCCTCAGTTAAATCTTTCCTCGCACAAACCAGAGAGAGAGAGAGAGAGAGTAATAATTATCAAGCCTGCTTCCTTAACTCGTTGGACTGAATAAACGTTCCATGGAAACCATAAGGAACCCTTGAAGGAAGTTTAATGGAAGCTTCTAGATTCAAATTGACGGCATTCACAATCTGGAGTTCCGATTTCCATTCTTTCTCATCGTGAACGAATGCAAGAATGTAACCGTCATCCTCAGAATCGGAATCGGAATCGTTACCTCTTGGAAGAAACAGAGGCTCTCCACCGAACCTTTGGTCTCCGTAGATATACTTTTTGACCTCTCCGGTGAACAAATCGACCTTGGCAAAGCCTGAAACCTTGGGCCAGGGCTCGGCGAGTGCTAAATAAGCGAAACGAGTTTTCCTTCCGAGTTTGTTTCTGTTGACCATCCCGGCCTCCAAGTTGACCTGTTGGGCCTGGTCGATAATGGGCCTGCGAGTGGACTTGCCGGTTTTCAAATTAAGCCTTATCTCCGACAACACACTCTTTAAACTCTCATCACATTCGTTGAAAATGGAGTCAGCAGGGGTCATGCAGGAGCCAATTACAACAACTTCATCACTCTCTGGCTCTTCCCACGCGTTCCAAAGATGGAAGCAGAAACATTCTGGAGCTTCAATCCACTTTATCGCATTCGCATCTCTTGCATTCTTATCCAACACCCCGAACCTTGACACTTTCTCTTTATCATACACAACTGGTGAACCTCCTCTTATCATTTCCGTTAATTTAAACACCACCTGTTGGTCAGGGATAACCACGAAATTCTCCGTTATTGCGAAATCATGCATCATCGTTGGTTCTGATAACGGAATCTCCACATCCGGGGATTTCACGCCGTTGCTTGAGAAACGGAAGTACTTTAGGTAAGGCTTCTGAACCACGTCGTAGCTCAGCGCGTACAGATCACCGTCCACAGGGTCCACTTTCGGATGTGCGATCATTGTGGATTTAAGTTGCTTGTTGAAGTCGTAACGCCCAACGGTGGTTAAGTCTCCGTTGGCAGTTACGCGCACGTGGTAAGGAAGGTCGTCTTCCGACATGGCTAAGAGGTGGTTGTTGAAGTATACCAGTCCAGCGTTTGCGACCCCCATGCCGTGACTTCCGTCAACGAGCCCGAAGAGGCTTCGTGCGTAGAACAGAAGGAGACGCGCGATGCCGGAGTGCCCGTGGAGTTCCCCGATGGCTTTCGGGAAAACGGGACGGCCGAGGGATTTTTCTTGGGCAAGGCGTTGGGTTTCGGTGAACCGGCAAGCGTAGCTGGCTGAACCGTTGTTGAACCGGACCGCGTGGACCATCCCGTCTCCGTCGAAGAAGTGGTGACCGGCTACCGGCTCGTACAGCGGGTTAGCGCCGTTACGAACGTAGACGCCCTCAATGCATTTGGGGATTTTCCCGGTCACCGGGAGACAGTGCTGAACAGGCTGCTCCGGCACCGGAGCGAAGTTTCCCGCGATTTGAACCCGTGGGTCTGCGGTTTTGGGGAGAGGATGTTGGCGCTCGCGAGTGACTAAGGCAGTTTCGACTAAGTCTAAAGCCGAGGCTGCGGCTTTCTGGAAAAAATTCCATTTCTGCGGTAATGGTTTGGTTTCGGAAGGTGGAGAGAGAGGTTGAGGCTTTGTTGTGGTGGTTGTGGTTGTGGTTGTGGAAGGTGATTGGTACTGTTTGGGGAATTGGAGTGTTTGGAGAGAGCATGATATGGTGTTTCTTTTCTTCAAGGTGATTGAGTTAGTTGGAATTGAAGTTGAGGCTAAATCTTTAAAAGAGGAAGAGCATGAAGATGGAAGTGTGGTGTTAATCCAAGTATTTGATGCTGTTGCCGATGCGGATGCCATGGTAATCAAGGTATGAGTTTCTCTATTTTTTGATTTGTTTTTGAGAGGGAGAAAAATTGAAAAAGAAAGGAAACGTTGATGGTAGTGTTTGTGTAATTTGGGTTTTGATTTGAAAATTGGAAGAAGAGTGAGAGAGAGTGAGAGAGTGAGAGAGAGAGAGAGAAAGAAAGTTGGGGAGAGTGGAGAGTGGAGAGTGAGATATGGGATATATATAGTGGGAGGGGAAGGGAAGCATGGAGGTTAAAGTGAGAACGTGTAGGAGGAGACCACGTGTAGGATTAAGAAAATGGGAGAGGGGGCTCATAAAAGGTAGGATTGCCAATAAGTGATGAAGACAAGGTGGGGTTATATGCGGGACATAGCTGCGTTATACAATGCCACGATCCCCCCCCCCCCCCCCCCCCTATTTCATTTTCTCTCTTAACAATACACAATGTTTATTATAATATTATATGTGGAAAATAATAAGGGGAATGATTATAATATAGAGAAAGTTCCTTAAATTGAGAGCAATCACACATGACAATTGATGACAAGAAAACGGTAGAGATAGAAAAGGGAAATGAAAGCGGCAAAAGGAAGAGTGTTTTGACGATGGTTGGTTGATTGGTTCTCTATTGGCTCATTAAGTGTAAAGATGAAACAAGTAATGGGGAGTGAGGGAGAGTTGTGAGTGTTAAGAGTTGGGTTTTTTGATTCATGGCTTTGCCTAATTGCCTTTGTTTGAGTGTGGATTTGGTGAGTGAGTGGGGAAGCCATTTTGTTCTTTCGCACACGTCTAACCCCGCGTTGCTCCCTCTTTCCGAGTGTGACTCCCCATTACACGTGGCCAATTCTCTCTTCTTCTCCTTCAAATCCTTTTTGTCCCATCACATCCTTTACCCCACACGCTTCCCTCCCCCTTAAACCTTCTTTCTTCTTTCATCTCTTCCACGTTTATGTCTTTTTTAACTGTTCCAATTCAAGCTTGTTTTGAACCTTTTTTTTCTTCTTCTTATTTTCTCATTATTCTCTTTTCAATCACAATTTCAATATTCTTTCCCCCCATCTTCATCTATAATAACATTTTAGACAAATTATATATCATCTGTTAATGTTATCATATTTTAATATAAATAAATAAATATTGTGTATATTTTAAAATCATCAATTTTCTATAATTATTTTTATATAAATTAGATTGCAAAACCGAATGAAGATTAGAACATCTTGAAGATTTAAACAATATTTACCAACAAAATTCTTATATTCATACCGCTATCATTAACAAAAATTATAAACTTTTGAAATTATTTTTTGCAGTATATATACCAACTATGATAAAAGTTACTTTGTAGGTAAAGGTAATTATTTTTTAATCTTTATTACTTACTTTTTTTTCTTCTATAAATTTAACTGTAAGTTACCACTGGGTATTTGAATTCTTGTTCTCATTATTCGCTTGTGATGAGTAATTAATTATCTGTAAATCATTGTGTAGTTTTTATTGTACGTATTGGGAGGTTATCCAAACCCTGAAGCAGTGAGAAATAAATACAATAGAAATAGGTGGCAATTGGATTTGATGAAAACACAGATTAGATGCATCGTTCCTATTCCTTAACTTTTTCAAAGTCTTTGGAGCAAGCTGGGTAAACAATATTCTTGTGCTTTGGCAGGATTAATGTTGACAAAAATTGACTCTATGCTACGTGTAAGGCCACGTTTTGATTGAAAATAAGTCACGCTAGTTCCATTGCTAGACTTCATGAAATGAGTCACAAATACGATTAGATGATATATATGATATTTTTCTTACCCATTTAATACAGAGAATTTTGCACCTGTCTAAAACCTTGGTAATAAAAAGGAATAAACAAAATGATGTAATGCATGATGCAACAAAACAATGCACCATTAGAAGAGATATTTCTTCTTTATTTATATCTAAATGGCCAATGGGTAAATACATCATAGTCACGACATACAGAAGCTCTGGTACATTCTACCAGAGTGGACCTGGTTGTAATGGAAGTTTTGTGTTGTCAGAACTCCATTTGCAAAGAAAGGAAGTAACGAAATATCGATAGACATTTCAAACATAGCAAGATGGACGCGAGGGAATGAGAGACATGTAACTTTCAAAGTTAAGTTTAATTAAAGTTCCTTTCAGAATCCTGTTTGATTTTAAGTTAAATAAAATTCATCTAGAAAAATAATTTTAACGTATTGAATGGAACTAAGATTTATGTGTATATTGATCTTAATTATATATTTTTTATTGGAAGATGTATTTTTATTAAAATAATACAAGAATTAATTTTATCGATGCAAACCAAAAAAATGCTCAATTGTTGTTGGATTCCTGGTTAATAATTGAACTATACTTTTGCTTTCTCTTTTAACTTATTCTGGTATTACAGTTTCATTTTATTTCGGTGACCTTGTTAGCTAAAAGCCAAACACCTAACAGAGAAACATATCCTAATAATTTATGTAACATATGCCCTTTAAGGTTAATCTTTGAAACCTTAGTTCATAAATCATACCATAAACATTTGATTAGATCACACTTCTTCTCTTGAATTATAAATATTTAAATTATGCTATCCTCTGCTCTTAATTTAAAAATTACACTTTCCTCACTTGATAAATTAATATTATACGATTAATTTAGTTTATTTTAATTTAATATGAATATTTTTTTCTATTTTTATCATGAACTAATTAGCCTATTAATCTCCCATGAGATAAGTGCATAATTTTTAAAATAAAAAGAAATAGTATATTTTGAACATCATTAACATAATTTAATCTAAATTTTTATATATATCTTGTATATTTTAGAAATAAATTAATTTTTTGAATACTTAAGATGACGTTTGGTTTGTGAAATATTTTCTACTCATTATTTTTATTTATAAAAATATACATTTTTTTTTCATTTTTTTACTTTTAAAATTTTATATTAAAAATAAAAAATTATTTCATTATTTTTTATATAAAAATTTAAAAATTAAAATTAAAATATAAATTTTTTGTAAATTAAACATGATCTAATATTTTAAATCTTATCATTTTAATTACAATGATTCTTCTATCAATATTGGTGTAATTTAGAAGATATAATTTTTTCACTTTTTTATTTTGTGTCTTTATTCTTTCTCCTTTTGTCCACGAAACAAATCTGTACATTTAAAATCATTTTTCTTATTCAGTTTAATAAATTACAATTTTTAAATAAAAATTCAATGATATTTATTATTCAGTTTAACAAATTACAACTGTCAAATAAAAATTTGATAATATATAATTATTTAAATTCTTTATTATTAAAAATATTAATTTAAAATATGGAAATTTAATGATTATAATTAATTCAAGAAAATACTAGAGTGAAGTTGAACCAAAGAGGATCTGATCCATTGTGGCTCTGCGTCTTAGTTAATTAGGTGATTAGTTTATATGAATGTTTAGAAAACTAACGTGATGAAGAGAGCATATGAGTTAAAAAATAAGGATGGAATTGAAGATTGAAAAGTTGGTGATAGATATAGGTAGCAAACATTTTTACTTCTGACCAACCGAGAGATTAATTATTAGCCACACTATATACCTGCGATAAAATTAATAGTTTATATCTTATTTGGGAGACAAACAATGCCTAGGTCCCCTTCTTCTTTTTTAAATGTGAGCGTATCTGCAGCAGAAAGATTTTCTTCTTCTCAAGTACAATATATTATTCACATTATATTTTTTTTTTCTTCTCATCAGAGAGAGATTCTATGCTCTTCTTTCTTCAAACCACGGACTTCACATTTTTTACTAGTAACTGCCTTTCGGCTTATCATCGGTGCCAACAACCATATCCTCTCTTTATGTTTTTCCCAATATATATATATATATATATACATATATAAGTATAATATTTAAAATTATTTTGATACATAATGTGGAATACTTGTATATTATAATGATCTAAAAAAAATTTAAAATTTTGAATTAAAAATGATCTAACGCGTTACAATATATATAGATTACTAAGGAGTGATTTTGATAAAGATGGGTACTTTTTTCATATTATATATTGCATAAATTAATGCAACATTCTTAAGCGGCTAACGTGTCGGCTGCTCGTGCATGTTACGCAGACTGTGATCTAATCTCTATTTTTTCAAATGATTAACAAGATTGTTTGTTTTTTTATTTGCGAATTATATATTTGTGTTAATGGCCAAAGAAGTTTTGGGTTTAACTACCATGCGCACAAGGCCAATAACAAAACTTTCTTTTTTAAACTTTTTAATATTTGCGTGTATTAAGGTAGATTTCAATTACAAGATATGAAGCTCTTCTTTTTCGAGGCAGAAAAATTGTTGAAATAGGTTTTTCTTTTTTTAACATTTTTTATTAAGATAATCTCTTAATTAATATAAACTTAATTATCTATTAATTATGTTAAATATAATTAATTTAAATATTTTAAACTTTTGAGTGAAAAATAATATCCTATTAAATTTTCTAAAATTAAGATTTGTTTGATGGTTAAAGTGTCGATGTATCAACATTCAGCTTCTCAACTTTTTCACTCTTTATGCATATGTTCAACATTTTACTTTTACTTAGATTAATATTATTTAATTATTAAAATAACTATGAGTTATTAAATAACATTAATGATAGAAACTAAAATAATTTATATTATCAAGTTTTTTTAGAATAATCCATAATGAATTGGATTATTTATATAATTCTTAATGATAAGTTATTTTTCTTATATGATTTAATTATATAAAATTTTTTTATAAGAAAATTATTAAAAAATTAATTTGTTACAGATTTTTTTACTAATTGTATAAATTAATATCAATATATTAAATTCATATCGTTATAACATTTAAATTATTACTAAAATATCTTTGGATGAATAATTTTTAATAAATATAAATTTGTAAAAAAAATTAATAAACATTAAAATTATTACTATTTATTTTTTAAAATTATCATTAAAATAATTTTTTTTAATAACTTTAAGTATTTCTAGCCATTAAAGAAAGTGGAGTTTCACCCATATGAATTTTTCTACGATGTTCATCTAAATCAAAAGAATAGATTCCTGTTTCTCTATAAAATTTACATAAATTCTTATTTATTTTAACATGTTATAATTTGCATCGTTATGTATGTACATCTAGTCCTATTTTACTCTTTAAATTTAACATATTCCGTTTCATGAGTAACCCCTTAGAGTTAAAAGAAATTGAAGAAGCAAACGTAGTGATCAAACCTATATGCTAGGATAGATGCATAGCCGCTCCACAAGAATTATTACAATTGGATTAATAAATTTATATAGCTACCTAAGTATATCCCGTGTTATTAATTTATTAAAATAGGTTTAATTTTATTCTACATGTTTTGAACTATATCTTTTTACAATTAAATAATTCCCTATAAACATAACTATACATATATATATTAATTAGCAAATTAATTTGATAGTCGGCAGGTTTATTAATGATTTAAAGCAGAAAGTCACAAATATAGATTGTGAAGTCAAGACTAGTCATAATTAGATTTAGGATTAATCTATTAAAAAATTGAAAGATTAACACACTAACTCCCACCAATGGATCACAAACTGAGTACGTGTCCTTCCTCATCGGATAAATTAGTAAAGAAATAGTATTAATTTTTAGTGTTTAATAAATCAAAATCAGAATACATTTTAAATTAAATTAACAGTGAATATATAGTAATTTGTTCCCTTTATATTAAAAATGTTATTCTTTCTCCCACTGGGAAGTGATTATTATGTGGTTCGAGAGTATGATTTATATTAGGTTGGCACAAGTGATTATTAATGTTACCTGTTGTTATATATATACAAAGTGATTCTTACAGCTCTAATAACGCGTATGGGGCTTTCTGAAATGCTCTTCTTACGTACTCACCAAACAAACCGACCCACTTAATTTGGGGGGTTCATGCATAATGCATTTTATGATCAGAATTCCACAAAAAACGGCTCAGATATAATGAAAAACACAAAGTGGACTTCATATTTTGGGAGACATATATAATCACAGTCACATCTTGCAGTGCAAAATGACATATGATACTAAAAGTTTTTATGTACAACAGTACAAGTACTTTAAACATCCCATTGATCAATGCATTACTTGCATATATCTTTTCCTACAAATCAATATATAGCTACAAGATTAATAAGCTCTATGTTTGCTGCGTGTTTAACTTTTAACTTCTTTCAAAAAAAATTATTTTTCATAACTTAGAAATTTTTATACAAATACGTACACATCATATGCTGATATATATATGTTGGACAAAACACCACCAAACATATGGATCATGAAACATGTTAGGTCATGGAACAAATAAAAATAAATTACCTTCACTTTAAACTATTTTTTTTTGTCAAAGGAGAACTATATTTTTTTTGAAAATATTATTTTATTTAATTAAATATGTAGTTTTTATTTATAATTGAAGTATTTCTTGTATTATCTTGAATATATTTTAGTTATAAATATTACATTTCGTGATTTTTTAAATTAAAATTTTATTTTTAATATATTTTATTTTATTTTGTTAAAATTTATGATCAAATGATAATATGTGTAAAATTAAGTAAAATAATATTTTCAATAATTTTTTAGAAAAAATAAATTTAACTTTAATTCATGTGATATTATTTTAAATATTATGCATATAAAATTTTAAATAATTTAAATATTTCTAAATATGTAATATATATATATATATTTAAAAATTTCATGTTATTTTTTTATAGTTCATTTAGATAAAAATACGTAAATTGATAAATTAAACAATATTTATCTTTCTTCATTTATTACTAGTTTTCATATATTAGTAGGTGGACATAAAGACATAATTAGAAAAAATTTAATTAATATTTTTGTATTTTAAATGAAAAAATATATAAAAATATAGAAACAAAATTTTCACTCTAAACACTTAAAAAAACGAAGGAAGAACATGCTAAGATTCAGCACAATGATGGCTTAAATAAATCTAAACATATATGTACATTAAAGTGATATGGTCTTGAAACATTAAAAAGCACTGCATATACATGAAAAATAATTACAGTAATTTCAATTGGTAAATAAATATATATATATATATAATTACAGATAAAATTATGATGATTGATACTATATATCTATGCATATAGAAGAAAAAGATAGTAGATCATTAAGAAGAAAAAAGAGTAAATGAACAAAAAAATTCTCAAGATTCATTGCTTCATTTGATTGGCAAGTATTGTGATTATTATAAAATGAATCGCTCTTCCTTTACAAAATATTCCACAGGTATAAATCCCAAGAGACCCAACAGAACACATGTATGGCATTTGGTGAGGAGGAAAATAATCATGTTTAGACCCACAAGAAGGGCTAATACACGTGATTGGTAACCTATATATGTCTTTTAGATATGAGTAAACCAAGAAATTAATAACTAGATACATATTTAACTAAGTGCAACTGTAGAATGCTATATATAATAACAAACAAAGATAGGATAATAAGAATTTGGTACTGTTGCAGCCTGCACATGAACTATATATGTGCAGCCATTGTTTATGGAAATTAAAAAACAAAAGTACTAATTAATATCTTTATGATACTGATTAAGAAGTTGTTAAATAAAAAAATTATTTCATGTCACGTTAAAAGTGCATTACACATCATAATAAAAATACATTACTAAAATTTTTAATAAGTTTTTATTTTAATATTTTAAGCAATATTC
Source organism: Canavalia gladiata (assembly GCA_037954105.1). Taxonomy (NCBI): domain Eukaryota; kingdom Viridiplantae; phylum Streptophyta; class Magnoliopsida; order Fabales; family Fabaceae; genus Canavalia; species Canavalia gladiata. Next base: position 35,148,087 of record CM075663.1, read on the forward strand.
TAAAAATGTTAGTTAGCATTTGTCAAATTAAAATTTAAACAACAAAAATAAATGGTTTGTTTGAAGAATCAAATCCATGTTTGGAAAAATTGTGACGGAAAGATGAATCAATGATTGAAGTTGAAACGCAATTAATGTTATTGTATTTCATATACTATACATTCAATTAATAGATATGGGTCAAGTGGAGTTCAACAATTAAATGCATGATCGATCAGATCACAAAAATTGTTCTAACCCCTTGTCTCCCGGGATTGACTTACACATGGGAGGGACCATGCATCATGAATCATTTGTCATAGCAGAGACCTTTCCATGTGTGCACATGCTTGAACATGCTTAACACTTAATATAATCTTTTTTCCCTTTTGTTTTCGTTACGATTCATCTCTAATCATAGTCTTATGGAACACGACGAATGATTGGAAAAAAAAGAACAAAGACTTTCCGCGCTACCACTAATTGATTAACATAAATTTATTGTTTGGTGAAAATAGTAACTTCCCATTTTAATTTGGAGTTTGACATTGACATTCACATTTTAGCTTGAGCTAATTCAACATTATATATATATTATGTTGTTAATTTATTCTCCAAATAATTTTACCATTTTGTTTTTCTTTTTATTCATAAAACATGAGTTCTGTATTATGTATAAAGGAAATTAAATATTTAACCATTTAGACCAACAAACTTTGATGCATGTAATTCATATAAATTGCGTCAAATCACTACCAGTTATTGAGTATGATGAAGTCACAGTGTATTTAAATGGTTTTCATCAAAATATAAATTTTGAATTAGTGAGAGTTAAAAGTTTCATTCATATGTATGGAGCTGTATCGCAAAGTCTTGCACATTTTTTTGTTATATTACTCTTCGGGGTAATATACTGTCAATAGAGATTTTTCTATCTTTTTATAATTATTTTTACGATTAAGAGGATATAGAAAAAATAAATATAAAATAAAAATGATACATAGCCGAAAGATAAATAAAATATTATTGTAAAAATATGTATGAAAAAATATAATTAAAAATTCAGTACTTTATATGGAAGAACAAATTATTAAACTTTGATCATAAAATGTATTTTTTAATTAAAATATGATGACATAGTATACTATCATCTAATAATTGATTTTTTCATAATTAAAAATTATTAATTTTTATAATAATTATTTTAAAATTATATCCACAATAAACTTTAATTGATTAATATTATAAAAAATTTAAATTGATTGTGAATAAAAAACAAATTTTTTTAAAAAATATACTACTAATGGTTTTCCAAAATTAGTTAAACCATTTTGAAATGCATAGTTTTCTTTAAGGCAGAGATTTAATTTTTCTTAGCCCCGTGAAATAATGAAGATATTTCAGAATTTATTGATCTCTTTCTCTCTCTTCCCCACACCTTTCTAGAAAAAGACACATCACTATCAATCCCCTTATTTTTTTAAAATAAAATTATAACAACGCAACCCGCACTCATGATCCTCAAATTAAGTTCAAAACAAGTATCCTTTAATTGGGTGTGGCTATGCTTAATTTAATTGAAAAGTAACAACTGCTTAATCCTCTCCAATAGAAATTAATTAATAATTCCATTGCGTCCTTGATGGTAAGATTAGTCTAATCCAAACATGGGTAACTGCAACGCCCCCAACCAATGTATGGCAGTTGGGATCCGCATCATGAAATATTCTTAAAACTTTGTTTTCTCCAAATTTAAATATTATTATGTCTATCTTACCTTGTTCAATCCACTGCTGCCCAACAATCATGTTACTACTTTTTAAATAAAATAAAAAAGTTAAAGGATACAAATGCTAGGGTCACATGCATGAGCACATAAATATCCATGCAATTAATTACTTTATAATGTCAATCCAAAATGCTTTTCAAGGTTTCATCTTAAGCTTCAACTTGCTATTTATTTATAAATATTTTTGTTTAAAAGTAGATCGATAGTATGAAAAATTTGTGCTTCCTCTTGTGATGGAAAAGTAATCCAAAGAAAATAATTGATCAATTCCTGGTCCAAGTAACGGATTACCTGAAAAAACTACTAACTGTCCACCAACTAACATGAGAAACACCCATTTAGATTATTATAAAAGATATATTATTTTTAGTATAAGTTTTTTATAATTTTTTATTATATCCTTTATCTTATTTTATACTTCTTTAATTTTTTATCTTTTTTATTTGTAAAAATTAAATTAGAAAAAATTATTGTAGAAATATAATTTCTTTAATTTCTACTATAAATTTCACCAATCGTGTTTAGTTCTTTAATTTCTACTACAAATTCTATAGTTTTTCTTATTTGAATACAAAGAAAGAAAGATATAGTCTCTTAAGTTAGTGAAGAAAGAAAATATACATTATATTTTTATAAAAAATTGAAACTGTTTTAATTTTTTTTATATATTTTTAATTGTTTATTACTCATATTATTTTATGTATTTTATTTATTTATTTTCTTTCATTTTCATTTTAAAAAGTTTTTAAAAAATTTTATAAAATAATTTTTAAAAATTAAAAATAAAAAATATAACCAAACCTCACCTATATTTATGTAGTTTCTAAAGTTTAAGAAAAGAGTGTCCCTCTTGCATGGCCCATCTCTAGAAGGGAAGGTAGTGTTGGAGGCACATGGAGAGCACAATCAGCAAAGTTAAAACATTAATGTGGAAGTATTCTTATTTTTTATTTTGGATTAGATAACTTTTTTAGATTACAAAATAGAATACCTAACAGATCATAAAAGAAGGGAGCAACGACCTAGAAATCTCATTATTTATTTGTTTATTTATTTTTTAATCAATGGAATTTTTTCAATATCTAAAATTTGTTTTAAATATATAATAGAAAAAAAATAGAGTATATTAGATGAAGAAAATAAAAAATGAATTTAATTTTAATGCTCTTCAAGCCGTGTTTTAACTTGTGATTAATTAATGAGCTAAACATGATGTAGACATAATATCCTAGTAGTTACATTGCTATAAAAAAATAACTTTGTTAATAGTTGAAAAAAGACATATGTCAATAGCTATAACTGCTAACTATGTGATCTTTAAGAAAGGTGAAGCACATACATTAGCTGTTCCATAAAGTAACCAATAACTAGCTGTTCCATAAAGTAACCAATAACAATAACATGGATGATACCTTTTCTTAATTTTTCATAAATAACATCTTTATTGGCAGTTACATGACATAATAACCATTACAATAAATGAAAGGACATTAATGAGGAACAACTTCACAAAGGTGTAATAGCATTCACAAGTAAACACTAATTCAAATGCGAAAGTGTCTTTTGAATGTATCAATTTCATTGAAACTAAAGCCCCCAAGATTTGTTAACCCGTTATACAAATTCACATTGTAAACAAATTGATTATTATTTTTTTCTTTCTTGTTGGTTATAATTAAAAACATTTAATATCATATATCATAAAAATATATTCAAATAATTTTATATAATATAAAAAATATTTATGAACTTACGAATGTTATACATATTTTAACATGAATATATTATTATGTAATTCAATTATGATCATATATTACTTTATCAACATGTTAGTTTATATTAAGTATATCGTATGATTTTTTCTAAAAAAATATTCATTATCACATCCCTTTTTTATTAGACTATGGTTTTGACAATGAGCCATAACTATTCGTTGTATAGGTTCGGTTTAATTTTATAATTTAATTTTATAACTTTGGAAATAATTTTATTATGAATGGTAGACAAAATTTCTTTTTATTAGATTTTACTATTATGTACAAGATCATAGTTTGTTTATGCTACAAATTTTTTAGGTTTAGGGTTTCATCAAAAGATTAACTTAGGGTTCGGATTATAGTTTAAATTCATGAAAAGGTTTGAGGGTTAGTTTTCTATGTAGGTTTACTTTGAAAAGAAAATAATAAAAAACATAAGAAAATGGTTGGGTTGAATTAATTTTTTTTCTTTAAAATTATCTTTCAAAATTATTTGAAAAACTTTTCATAATTATAGCTTTAAAGCAACTTTCACAAATAATACAAGAAATTATATGTTATTTCAATTTAAAATTTAAAAGATGCTTAAACGTTAGTTAAAATAGAAGGTTAAGAGATAGGAAGATAAATATCAATATTTATATTTGTTTATTCTTAAAATATTATTTTACAAGCTTATTTTAGATTTAATATTTAATATACAAGTATCTATAACTTTTCACATTTTTAAAAATATAAAAAAACAAGCAATAAAAAATAATAAAAGTAAAAAAGTATAAAATGATTGATAAAATTAAATAAATGTTTACAGGAATATATGTTCTCTTTAATGCATTAGATCACTTTTATTTATATTTTTGGTGGAGTTCGTTGACCATTGTGCTAGATTTTGATCTGTATTTCCTTCCGTTTAATACATAGGAATGTTGAAACATGCTTTCTAGGAGAAAAAAAATCATTTTCTTTAGCATCCTTTGTATCAACCATTTAGTTTGTTTCTCAAATATTTTTATTGTTTATTTTGTTTAGCATAGGTATTAAAACATGACATTTTTATATGTACCTTTTTGAGTTTTGAAATCAATGTTTAGAGGATATTTTAAAAAGTATCTTTAACCTTTACTGATCTTGTTAAGATCTTACAACAAAAACATTTGATGATATGAGTGGTGGTTGGATGCTTCTAACAACAAAAGGTTGAAACATGATAAATGTTTTATATAAACCATTTAACATCATATAATTCATATAATATTAATATTTTTTAAATTATTTTAATTTTAATGTTTTAAATATTATCAAAATAAGATATATTATTAAAAATATATAAAAATTATGATATTAATAAATAAAATTGTAAGTTAATTTTCTTATTTAATGTAATATATTTATTTGTTTTATATATTTTTAAATTTTATTGCATCGATATGTAATATAAATATAATTGATATTTTTACTATTTAAGATTGTTGAAGTAGTTGTAGTTGAATTATTTGAGAAGAAAAGTTAAAAGTATTTATGAAAAAAATTATACATTATTAAGCAACAAATTAATTAGATATTTATTTGTTGAAAAAGAAGAATATGTTACGCACTATGAAAAGACCTATCTTAAAAATAAAAATTTGACAGATTTTTAGTTCAACCAGATTTTGCTTTTGGATTTTAAAATTAACGTAGATACAAAAAATCCTATGCTCAGAACTTGCACATGTTGGAGTCTGGTACAATAATAACAATTTTTGTTATGTATCTCAATTGTAAGGATAAAATATTTATAGAAAATTCTTATCTAATCAACAGTCAAATATTAATATCACAATAGTAAGAAATTAAATGTGTAACAATAGAAAATAATAGTGCAATAAACTCTAATAGGTACATAATAATATCGTTCTCTTCTATCGTTACAAAATAAATTTTATGAGCATTAATAAATTGCACTTGCAAGTCTTATCCAACAATCCTCCGTTAGTGGCACAGCAAGTAACCAATTTCTAGGCATAGAAAATTAATTTTGTACTTAAATGTTAATGTGTAAAGGATTAAAATAATGTCTAATGGAATGATGTAACAACTTTTACCCAAAAAATAAATTTCTTTTTAACTTTTTGAATTGGAATGTAATCTCACTACACATTAAAACTGTAAAACATAGATTTCATGATAATTTTAAAGTCATTTTCATAAGGGAAAATTTTTACCTTCTCACTTACATTTATTTACATAAGTATCATTATTAAATGCACTAATCTTTCAAGGATTAAATATATTTTCAAAAAGCACTTTCACACATTAAAATTGTGAATAAAATTTTTCATAATTTATTTTAAAAGTTTATTAAATGCATCTCAAAAACACTCTTAAAGATACGTTAAGTGTGTCTCACTAACACTATCACAAAAATTATATATCTTTTTTTAAAAGAAGTGTTGCCTCAAGTGCATAGTTAAAAAGCACTATTTCATAGATATATAAGTGTGTCATAAAAGTACTACCAGTAACGACTATGTATCTTTGTCAAATATTGTATAGATTCATCAAATGCATAAGCACCACTAGTAAAGGGTATGTATTTTTTTTTTGGGTTATGTATCCTTTTTTTAGAGTTATGTATACATCGTGCATTTCAAAAACACTACACAAAGGCCTACGTATCATGTTTAAAAAAGAATTACCTCATGTCGTAGGGATGAAAATGTAATGTATAAAAGTAATTTTATGATTTAATTTGACCAAAAATTGGATATCTACCATACTTTACATACAACATCTTCATCTATAGTGAAAATATATCCTAGGAGAGCTTGTCTCATCATTGGTTGAAATACGATTATCATCTCAAAAATTTATAAAAATTCAAACTCTAATTCTAATACTTGAACTTTCAAGTATTTCAAAAGATTATGCAAATCATTTTAATGCTCCCTAATGGGATTATAAGTATAACTACTAAATCTTCTAACAATATATAAAATATCGAATATAGCATAGTTCATTAAAAATTATCAATAATTTTTGCATATTTAGATTGAAATACATTTTTATTATTGACATTGATTTACGACTATACACTGATGTCATATAAATTTTATCATGCACAACTCTTAAATTTATTTGACAATTTCTCAATATAATACAACTGATTCAAAAAAAAATTATTTTTAGTTCTTCTTATTTTTATTCTCAAAATTTCATCAACTTCTCTTAAATCCTTCATTTTAAATTTGAAACATAAAAATAATTTTATTCTATTCATCTCATTCTAGCTTTTTTTAAAAATTAGCACATCATCATACATTAACATGTTATAACACAAATAGTTTCATATGTTAAAAACCTTCACAACAAACTCATACTCTATTATAAAAAAATTTATTTTTTTAATCATGTTTAAATTAATGGTCATGTTAGATAAATTATTTATCTATTACATTTTATATACAATATAAAAATAGTAGAGTTTAAACATTATGTAATGTTTATTCATATGATCATATTTTTAATAAAATATTAAAATTATATATCATCAAGAAGACATTCACATAACCACTCCATCTACTAGGTGATTCTTAAAATAAGAATTCAAATCCCAACATAGCAATTTTATGTAGATAAATATTTAAATATTAACATACATAAAATATTTTTATTATTAAATGTGATGCACATAATTTTTTAATCAAATATATGATACTTATTTTTAATTACAATAAATTAATATTAATAAAAATATAAAATAATCATATTATATTTTCTAATAGTTATTATCCTATCTTAGTTTTAAGTTAACAACAAATAAATTTTTATATGTAATAATTAATTTAAAAAATATTCCAATAATATTACTATAATATATAAAAAAAATTTAATCTCATTTCATAGGATATGATATTTTAATAAAATTAATTATTAATAAAATTTATAATAATAATAATAATAATTTTTAATAATAATATATAGGGTAAGATAATAATTTTTTTATTTTCATATACGATATATTCATACTTTTTATTTTATAATTTTTTCTTCATTATTACTATCATATAAAATTATAAATATTTTCTCTATAAAATATAAAATATCATTATCTTTCACCATAATTTTAAAATTACTAATTATTATATCCTATCAATTAAATGTAACTTTTTTAGAAATAATTATTTTAAATTATAGTAATTATTATAAAGAAAAAATTACATTTATATCATAAGTATAAATATTTTTATATCAATTAAATTATATTTAATTAAAATTATTTTTTCTATATATTCCTTTTTTAAAAAATATGATTGAATATTATTATTTTTTATATTTTCTACTATCATAATTTTTAATTCAAATTTATAATAATTATTTTCAAGAAATTGTAGCTTAAAACAAAAAAATTATCTTTTCTAATATCATAAATTTTTCCACACATCACAAAATTTTATTTTATTTAAATTCTTCAAATTTTAATCTTTATTCTTTAAATTATCATAGAACTGTTTGATTTAATTGAAAAAAATATAACAATAAAAATAAAAATTATTCTTTCTTCACATATAATTAATTACAAATGAAAAAGATCTTTTTTTATTCAATTATTCACAATACCTATTTAAGTATAGTGTATTAAATTATTTATCATATTTTCTTTTACATTAACAAGATAGTTAATCATAAAAAAAAATTTAATTTTTGAAAATATAGAAGGAGAAATTAGTTAATAGAGATGTACCTTTTTTATTTTGGTTTTCAATTTGTTGAAAAAGATGAATATGTTCCGCGAGGAATTACTGTCTTGAAAGAAAAAGATATGACAGATCTTTAGTGTAAATTTTTGTTTTACTCCCCAAAGTTAATATAATTACATGTAAAAAATTATGTACTCACAATTTATATATGTAAAAATCTCGTATAACAATGTTCATAAGAAAGATTTAAAAAATAAAAATTTCTATTATGTATCTCAATTACAAAAATAAAGTAATATTTATAGAAAATTCTATTCCAATCAACGGTTAAGTATTAAAACTCTATCAATAAAAAAGAATGATGTAATAATGTTTAAATAATATCTCAACCATCATAAGAATAAAGTCACAATAAACTTTTAACGAATATATAATAAAAAATATAATAATATTTTTTTATTATCATTACAAAATAAATTTTATAATTAATAAATTATACTTTCAAATTATTTATTCAGTATTACTTAGTTAATATATATAATTTTATTTTGATTTATTATATTTTTAAATATTCATTATATATGCGTAATTAAATATATTATATAGAGTTTTTAATATAGAAATAGAAGTTAAATTATTTGTGAATAGAGTAAAATTTATTTGTTAAAAATATAGAAAAACTGTGATATGGGTAAATGATTTTAAAATTAAATATATTTTATTTTATTTAATGTGATATTATTCGACATTATATTTCTTCAAATTTACTGTGATACTGTTATTTTTATTATATAATATTGTTGAAGTAATTATCATTAAGTTATTGAGTAAAAAGTGAAATATAATTATTAAAAATGTGATAATTAATGTTTTTTATTAATAAATATTGTTTCAATTAATTTTATTTATTATTTAGTAATGTACTATATTTTAGTTATATTTTAAAATATCCTTTAAGCGTACGTAATATAAATATTTTATATAAAATTGTTATAGTAGTTAAATTTGTTATATGATATTTGACATAAAAATATTAGTTAAATTATGTTAAAAAGATGTGATATGTTGATTAAAAATATTGAAAATTTGTGATATTAGTAAATAAAACTGAAATTAAAATTATTGTATTTTATTTAATGATATATATATATATATATATTTCATTTCTATTTTTAAGTTAATATTATTATTTCTTTATTTGATCTGACTTCTATTAGTTATTATTCATAATATTTGTGTTAATATTATTTATTTTATTTTTTAATTTAAATTGTTGTGCTTTCGGGAGGTATATCATACCTCATCTTCTTTATCATTATAATAATCTAATATTAAATTTAAATTGAAGGATTCTTTATTGTTAAAAATACAAAGTATATATGTCCCTAAATGAATATTACAAAAAAGTGAACATCGTGCATCTAAATTCAGATTAGTTCAACATATAGGTCATAATAAATAAGTTTTTCCTAATGAAATTATTCTACACTTAGATAAACTTATTTTTAGCATATTATAAATTGCTATTTTTTAAAATAAAATAATTTTTATAAAAAAATAATTTTATTTATGGTAATAAGTTCTATACTCCTTAATATTTTTTGAAATGGTATGAAACTGAAGATACATTTAATTTCGTAGATAGGTAGAAACCTAAGATATATTTTTCATATTTTTCTTAAAAGTGTATATTAGTTTTTTAAAAACAATATTATTCAAGTTGATCCTCATACTTTTTTTATAAGTTATATAAAATTAAATGAGTAATAATAGTATTTTTAAAAAATAGTTACCCATAAATTTATAATATGAATAATTAACCTGTTAAGATGCATGCAATAAGCTTGTAGCCAACGAACCATAAGCACTTGAATCTATACAACATATTTGTTATGTGTGTTTAATTACAAGTAATGTTTCATTTTAGAACTTGCCTAATTTTTTAACTGAGATCAAGTATAACATATTTGCACAAACATGATTGAGACACTTTCTTGTATGCACCTACTTGACCAAATGACTTACCTAACATATATATATTCCTTGTACAGCCCCTTGAGCCTGATATCTATTTCTATTTAATTAACCTATTTCAAGCAAAAGGGAAAAACCATACAGTTACCTGGTCAAAGAGTTAGAAAATAGTTGCTTGCATTAGAGAATAAGTTTGCACGTCAATTTGGGTTGCTTGAGGACAAGCAACATTTTAAGTTTGGGGTTGGGGTACCCACTGTGATGGAACAATAAAGAAGAATAAAAGGAAATCCTGAAAGTCTGAAAAATAAAATAAAATAAATTTTCAAAACGAAAAAGACAAAAGAGTGTAAAAGAAAGAAAGACAAAGCAAGAAAGGAAGAAGTATAACAAAACAGCTGCTAAAGAAAGTAGTAAGCGCAAGTACAACAAGCCAACTGTTCCTAAATCTTTGACTCTTGTAAGCTACCTTCCCAAAAATCACATCCACCTCTACCCAAGCTACATTTCAACCCAGAATAAGACCTCTTGATTTTGTATGCATGTGATTTCATTAGTGGAAGTAGAGAATATGGGCAAGCCTATGGTAGTGAAATCTGAACTTGATGACATTGAGAGACAACCTTAAACACTTGAGTAAAAGAGTGAGACACTTGACTATGTGAGGGGTTGCAAGTTTAGACCATGCTATCTTATAAGAAATTGCTGAAATCATAGACTTGATAATGTTTTAAATCAATACTCTCATGTTGTTCTCTAACCTTGCAATTGTTTTAATCTGTCTCTTATGGCTCACTGAAGTTACCTTTGAAATAAATCTGAAGATTTTTGAGTGATGTGAGTTAGATTGAAGAAGGAAGCAGGAAATCACTTGAAGGAATGATATGCATACTGTGAGAACTGAATGCTCTCTGTAGCTCAATACTTGTTTAAGGACAAGCAAGAGTTCAAGTTTGGGGTTGTGATAAGTGTCCAATACGACACTTATTTGGTACATATTTCGATATAATTACAAGTAATTGAAGCATAAAGCACCACTAAAGCATGCGAAAATGATAGAAAACTGAATATCCCATACACAATATGGAAAATGCTTATAAATTTTATGTGTTTTAATTTTTACAGTTTGTCACAGGGGTTCGCGTTGACAACACAACCAGAAATGCGTGGAGCACATGAAAATTTGAAAGGAAGGAAGTATTCTGTTATTCGCACCGCGTTGGCAACGTAAGCTTAGCTGCGTTGGAATCGCGACGCAACAGAATAGCACCTATAAAGGTCCAGAACAGAACGAAACAGGGCATCTCTTAATCACTCGACCAACCAACTGATCTATCTCTTGAACGTAGACACAGAGAACAGAGTCACCGCTCTCCTGGACGCTGGTTCTGTCTTGGACGAAAGAGGAACCCTAGGGTTGAGGAAGAAAGGCAATCACCGCGAGTCGTCATACTCATGACTTCCATCCTCTCCCTTATTTTCTTCTTTTCTTGTGATGTGTAACTAGAACTCTGTTAGGGGAGGAAGAAGCTAATGCTAAGCCTATGTAATCCAGATATATTATAAGCATTCAAGATTTGTTTTTCTTTAAAATTGATTATTCATCTCTTCGTTTAACGTTTCTATGAATTGGCCACTTATAGATTGAAACTGAATTCTTCTTCGCAATTAGAAAATTGGATTTAGAATTGGAACTGAGATTTAATAACATAACTGTGAGCGCTCTAGGAATAGAGATTCGTAGTTGTGAGATCATTTGAATTCTTGAACTTACGACTCACTCCAATTAGAAATTACTAAGGAATTAGGATTCCTAATTCGGGTGAAGTATTGATGAGTCAAGAGATTGACCTTCAATTAATAGTTGTGAATTCGAGCTTCAATTATTTATCTTAAATGTATGTAATGATCTAATACTACATGGGCAAAGTTTTGTAAAATACAACCTTAACATTTTCCATAAATTGATTTTTCTCACATTCAAATCATATATTGAGTACTGGGTTTATTTCTAATTAGTTTTGTGCATGTTAGAACAGTATTTCATCTTAATTAACAAAACCAGCACTAGTAGTTATTTTATATTTGCGTTGTCTACGTACACATTTATATTGACTACGTATTTCCATAATCAATTTGTAAACTAGTGAGAATTCAATACTTCAACCAAATTCATGTGAAGATTATAATTTTTCTCACTCTTTTTTTTTTTTGAAAAACGATAAGGTGCATTTGCCTTCATCGAGTTCTATAACAAGAACAGTTATTATTACATACTAATAAAAAAATAATCAATAATGTTAAGTTTTTTTTTATAAATTTTCTTTTTTAAATACACTTGCACATTGATTTTTATATCTCAATAAATTATAAAGTAAATAGAAAATTAAATATAAAAAATTATTATTATTTATTTTTATCTATATTCATACTCTGAATTATAAATTTTCTATTTTTTACTAATAAAAAAAATTAAATCATTGCAAACTATATCATTATTCAGTTTTCTATTACTTTATTAAAATCATCTAATAAGATAAAGAATTATAGAAAATAACTATTTATCAATAGCTAATTGTGAAAAAAATATTCGACTAAAGAATCAAATACATAAACCATCTTCATTAAATAATAATTAATTATTATATAAATTATCTCTTTGATTTTAAATTATAACTCAATATATATTTAATATTAACTTATCAAAACCAAAGTAAATTTATTTTTAAATTTTTTTTATTAGAGTGATTCTAATAAATATAGATATAATATAAAAATAAATTTTAAAATATACTTTACATTATTCCTATAAATATATAAATGTATCAAACACATATATTAGATTAAAAAATAAAGTGAAATGTACTTAATATTAATTAATATAAATTTATATGACAATTAGAATAGAAACAACAATATGGATTCACTAATTCAAATAGTTAAAAATTAAAATTTAAAATTTAAACCTCTAAATATCAATGTCTGATTTGTTACCATAAGAAATTTTACCTTTATTAAATATATCACTATTTTTTTATTTTAGTAACATTTTAAAATTGAAATCATTATTATTTCATAAATTAATATCTTAATAAAAATATTATATATAAAACTAATATACATGTAAAACTAATTACAATAAATTAAAAAATATTAATCATAAAATACTTGAATTTCTTTTTTATTTATCAAAGAACTTTTTTTATCATATTTAATTTAACAACTAATAATACTTAATTGTATTGTCATTGATAAATTGTTCATCAGATTAAAATCAGTTGTATATTTAAATTACTATTATTGATAATTATTGATCAAATATTGATCAAATGTATTTATTATAAAATTAATATCATGATCATCATATATTTAAAAATTATTATATATCTTTTTTATCTTAAACTATCATATACCTATATATTTTACCTAAAGATATTTGATTTACTTAGAATTTCAACTTTACATGATTATTTTGCTTAAATTTATCTATATTGATGTCCCATTTAATTTGAAATGATCTTTAAAAATTTTTACTTTATCAAATATTTTTCTATTTAAGTAAAAAAATAATAATTTAATTTATTTTCAATATATTTAAAATGTATAACTTTAAACAAATGACTAACATCATTTTTTTCTTTGTTCAATCAAAAATTAAATAAAAAAAAAGTTACGATAACTTCATCGAAAATAAAAAAATTCAAAACATAATAAAATTAGAATCACAAAATATAATATCAGAAACAACCATACAAACAATATGATTGAAAGGAATTTACTAAAAAATTTTAAATTAAATGATGATGCATAAAAAAATGTTAAAAAAATTAAATTGGTGTCATAACAGTAGAAATTGGCACATATGAACTTATGGTATAATGTGATCTCACACAATAGAAGTTATTATGTAGAAATATCTAATATGTTGAATACAATGTTGATGTGCCACCTACATTGTAATGTTATGTGTTAAAAACTTTCGAAGTTAATCATTATGAAAAATAAAATAAAAGTGATGAAAAAATTTAAGGAGGATTGAATTGAATTTTTTTTCCTTTCAAATATTTTTCAAAAATTTATAAAAGCTTTTTTAAAATCAAGTGTTTTGCTGAGTGTAGGCATTTAAACCTTTTAAATAAAATAATTTTTATAATTAATTATTTATCAAAAATAAAATCTTAATTTAAATATTTTTTTAAAAAATAAGAATTAAAAAGATTGATATTAAAATTTATACTAATTCATTCTTAAAATATAAAAATATATTTATACTTTTAAAAAATATAAAAAAATAAATTTTGAATTATCTAAATATAAATAGTAAAATGCAAAAATAGCATGAAATGATTAAAAGTTATGGATGTAAATTTATAAATAAATTTATATTTTCAATATATTAAATATTTTATTTATACTTTCATATAGTTGATTAATTATTTTGTCTTTTATTAATTTTGTACATTGGCGGTTGATGTATGCAACTTTATTTTATTCTTTTATACCAATATTTTATTTATTTATTTTACTTTGTAGGGAGTTTTTACTTATTTTGTCTTATCAAAAGTTTTAAAAGTATTAATTTTTTTTTTAAAATTTTTTATGAAGTATCAAATCAAATTTTTAATTAATATTTCAAAAAGTGACTTTGATCATTATTTTTTTATAAACATTTATAAAGTAAACACTTGATTTCATATTTTCTTAGATCATAAAATAAAAATAGAAACTTACTAGAACTTACATTCAAGTCCATTAATATACAAGACAGTTTATTGAATTTTAATTTTTTTATAGCATTATCAAAATTTTGAGATATCAACTATTTTAACTTTAACATAGAAGCATTACATCTTGTGATGGTATAAAATAATTAAATAATTTTTAATTAATATTATTTCAGTAAAAATTTTAATATATTTTTATTTTCTATAAGTATAACAATTTGTATTTTTAATTCCTTTAAAAAAATTATCATCACCCTTACCTATCGAATTTTTGTTTTTAGTTCCTGTCATAAACTTACAATTAGATATTTGTTGATTTGGTTAACATATGTTCAATTAAATTTTCTTGTGTGTACAAAATTTATTTCATATATTTAAAAAAATTATACATGCAACTAATTTAAATGAGATATCAAAATAATATTTTATGTGATTCAATGATAAAAATCATAATTTATGTTGTTTATATAATTTTTTTAAATATAGACGATAGTTTAACATCCATGACAAAATTTAACTATATATTTGTTAATCAAATCGTTAAATATCCAAAGTAAAATTAACCGTAGGAATTAAAAATAATGATAAAAAAGTTTAGAGGTGCTAAAAATAAAATCTGTTATATTTTTATAAACTAAAAGTATATTCAACTTTTAAAAAACTATTTAAACTAATATTAATTTAATAAAAATAAGTCTTGAATTGCACCGAATGCTCTTGTGATTTGATGATTAAAATTAAAAAGAAAGTTAAAAAACAAGATTCTCTGTAATGATTTTCTAATTTCGTTTTCAAATTTATCTCTTATAATCTAGCATCAATCAAGCAAACTAAGGGATATAGGTATCTTTTTTTCCTGGGCCATACTAGAAAGAGAATCAGTGTTAGTTATTATAGTTATTGATGTTTCTAATAGTTATAATATTAAGAATTAATTTTTATATTTTTAATTATATACAATTCAAATTAATTTATTCACACATATATAAATTATTTAATAATTTAAAATTAATTTTACTTAATAATAAACTAAATTAACATAAAAAATTAAAATTAATTTAACACGAAAGATCGAAAATTTTATATAAAAATTATGAATTTAAATTTTATTATTTTTTTAAATTATGTAAAAAAAATTTAAATTTACACCTAATTTTCAAAGAAAACTCATCGTTGATCATAAAAGATGAGATTAAAGTATCGACTTTTGATTAATTTAATTATAGTTTTAATTATGTTAACCCAAAATATAATAAATATTAAAAAATATATTTTGATTCAAGCTTACGTTATGGAGCAGAAGAAGAATGGGTTTGTTAGGAAATGTTGAGTTGAGAGTTTGTGATTGGAAGAATGTGGCCCCTAAGTGTATGCCACGTGTCCGGTTTGAATCACTCAGTTAAAAGAAAAAGATGTGAATGATTTATGGAAGGCTGCATGATTGAATGTGATGTGATAAAGAGATTGATTATCAATGCCAATCCGTTTACATACGTCATTCATTACTTTTTCTTCGGCCATACCCTACAAAAATGCCCCTCATTACTCCAAATTTCTCTTCAAAATATATATATAATAATATTATTACATTTATTTTTATATATAAATTTTGGGATTCAAATAAATTATTTAATATTTCTTTAATATATTAAAAATTAATATAATATCAATTTTCAGGATATATAAATAAGAATTATTTAATATTTTATTTAATCTTTATGAAATTTAAAATAATCTAAATAATATATAATTATAGTTTACTGGTTAAGTTGATAAAAGTAGTGTTTTATATCAAATTATTAATATTCTAAGAATAAGTGTAATACAAAGTTTTGTAACTTTATTATTTAAAAAATAATATTTGGTTTAAAAATAAATTAAAATATTTATATATTTTTAAAAGAGATGTTATTTTTTATTTTCTTAATAAAATTTTATTTTTTATTTTTAATTTTCATTTTATATAAGTACTAATATCGTAAAACTTTTAACTAATAGTTAAACTTTATATCTAAATTTTTTGAATATGTTTTTACATTTATATTTGATTCCTTTTTTTTAAAAAAAAAAAAAACAGTAGCTCCATTCTTGAATTAATACATTTTTTAGATTGAGAATTTAATATTAGACTTAATATGTTTCCAAGCTTCTGTTTCGTTTGCCGTTGAAGTTATTATTATGCTATATTTTTAAAAAATTATAATAATTTTTAAAATAATAAAGAATTAAATAATTTTTTTTACTTATTCTATCTGATTTATATAGAATAAATTTTGATAGATGATATTATGACTAAAAAAACTAACTTCATAAATTAAATTAATATTATTTTATAAATTATATTAATTTTTTTTATAAATATGTTTAATTTAAAATATATCTTCTAAATTTTTTCATTTTATGATTTAATTAGGAAAAAATTTTCAAGTACAGATCAAGTGTACATTTTATAAAAGATAAATTATTTGAATAAGAAATATTACAACATAATAAAATGAGTTCTTGATATAAAAGTTTTTATACATAAAATTAAAATGAAAACGTATAAGATTTAAATTAATGACTTAAGAATGAATAATGATAGATAATGTTTAAAAAGAAGAAAAATGAGATGAATGTAGTGATTTCATTTGTGGGACAAAGGCAATAGTTCTTTGAATACATTGAGGGGAGTATCTGGAATGAAGCAAAGAGGTGTGAAGGTGGGAACATAGTTGCAGGTGGCATTCTCTTAGAGGCCACAAAATAGCTCTATGCAGTCCACTGAATTTCAACAAACATTTGTGCCACATGGTAAAGATTCCTTCTTTCTTTGTATTAATGGACAACACCATTCAAATTCAGCATCATACTCTTTTCTTTTTTTTCTTTTGGGCACCAAACCCACCTTAATCCTACACCCTTAATGCCTTTTACATTTGGATTTAGCTCCTAATTGCTTTCTACCAAGTCTTCTTTAACATTTCTTGTAATAATACACTCAAGATATACTATAATATTTACAGATGAGTTTTAATATTATATTGTTAACATTTTGAATCTAATCTAAACCGTGAGAATTGCTTCCATTATATAATACACATAAATGTGATTAAGTGCCTATTCGATATATTCGATAAATAACTAAGTTAATTCCATTCACCGGACACGCGTCTTAATATAAAATTTGTGATTCAAATTAAAAGCTTATTTCAATAATATGTATATGATCAAATTAGCATTAAACTTTAATAGTCTTAATTTTATTATTTTGAATTTTAATTTTATCTGCCCCACTTTTATTGTTTGCAAGGCATTTCCCATTCTTTGATTATGGATATTGTGGTAAGTGCATGTACAAGGCTTAGTGCTAGAGTTAGGTGTTTTTTTTTTTTTTTTGGTACGAAATCACATTACATGTATTATCTAGAATTAGGTCACATTACATGTATTATTTAAAAGAGATATATTTTTTTTTCAAATTGGGCATAATTATCATGTATAATAAAATTCTGCTTTTAAATATCTTTTATAACTATATATTAAAGATTTAAATTTAAGATTATCATTTACTAATTGATCCGTGTACTTGATAGCATAGTTACGTGTTTTTGTTTCTTTTCGTGTTTTTTTTAACATAAATAAATAAATAAAATCGATCTTATACTATTATAAAATAAGTCAGAGTATTTAAATTTTAAAAATGAAATAATTTTTATATGTATCTTTTTTTTATATAATTACATATTTTTCTTACTTTGTGATACATATTATTGAAATAACTTTTATATGTATTTTTTTTATATAGTTATAGCAAAAATTTTCTATTTTTCAATCAGAAGATTATTTATTCTTTAATTTTATTAGAGATTAATTAATTATAGACTGATTTAAGATTATTTTTTAAATGAAAAAAATCGTTAGTGATTTGAATTATAACACAGCTCATCATAGTTATTATAATTTGATGATAATGTGATTTTTATGATGCTTTGAATTTCATGTTTCTTTATTTTTTTTTATTATTTAATTTTGTATTTGGATGTAGTATTTAAACATTTTAAAAACTTGTAATATTTAAAAATTTAAATGTTTTTAATTTAAATAATTTTATTTTAAAAATAATTTATTTGGATAAAGAAATTAAATTTAATATAATTTTTTTATTTAGATGATGAATTTTAAAATTATTAAATTTAAAATATTTATATTTAAATTAAATAATATTAATTTTATTATATACAAAATTTTATATTTAAATATTTATATATTTTTTTAATTTTGCTCATAGTTTTTATTTTTAAAATAATTAAATATATAAATATTTTTATTATGTAAACAGAATAATAACTTAACAAATATAAATAATTAAAATGATAACAAAATATAATTATATAACTTAGTATTAAAAATATCGTATCTAGATACGAGAAAACATGAAAAAGTACCAAGTGAAAAATAAAAGAAAAAGTAACATAGAGAAATAATTATTATTTAAATTTTAAAATTTACCTATTTTTAAATAATTTTAAATTATATTATTTTAATTTATTAAAATACTTTCTTAAAAACTATAAAATTTAAAATTTCTTTCAAAAACATATCCAAACAGTATAGTTCAATGTTTAGAACTTTAAGTTATTTTAAAAATTATTATTTTTTAAATAATTCATCCAAATACAAAATAAAATTATTTCATACAAATTAGTGAATTTTTGGATTTTAATATTTAAATTTAAATTTCAAAATAAAATCTATTTAATTAAAAAAAAGTGCTAAGTTGGTTTTTATCATAATTATAAAATAAGTTTTTTATTTTTAAAATAAAAAATTATTATTATTTTAAATTTTAAAATTTTTTATTCTTATTTCAAGGTTGATCTAAGAATTGTGATTCTCCTTTAATTTCTATTAACATCATCATCATTATCTTTTCCTCATTATCATTGATGTTACACCATTATTATGATCTCCATCCTCATTACTATTATCATTATTACTATAATAATAATAATAATAATTAAAGTTTTTTATTTTTTATTTTATTATTTTAAATTAGTTGAATTTTTTATTTAATAATTTTTAATATATATATATATATATATATTATTTATAGTTATATAAAAAATAAGTGAAATAAGATAAGTTAAATCATTGTTATAATAATTTTTTAAAATAAAAATTTAAAACTAAATTAATATTTTTAAAATTTTAAAATTAAAAATTAATATTTTCATCTGTGTTAAAAATATTATGTAATTTGTATTATATTATCAATCATTTTCATACTTAATTACTTTCATCAATTATTTTTTTAAAAAAGATAAAAGTATAAGAAAAAAATAAAATATTATTTTAAATTTTTAAAAGGAAAATTAAAAAAACAATTTTTAAATAATATACATAAAAATGAAAAGAATATTTAAATATTATAAAAAATATTAAATTTAAATAAATTAAATAAAATAACTTCAAAAAATTTAACATTAGCTTAATTAAATAAATTTGATCTTTAATTCAATGTTAGAAATGAAGGAAAAAAAATTGAAATATTTAAAATGAAAAATGAATTGGAAAGAGGCAAACTCTACCCTTAATACTAGATTTTTACTCTTCATCTTATTTTCTTCAAATTTATTTCCTATTTTCCTTTGCTTTCAACTACCATATAATTAGCATTTTTAGATTATATTTAAATAGCGATAAATTGGTGAATTTATAATTAATGTAATCTTTATAAAAATTATAATTTTTCTAATTTAGAATCACAAACCATTTAACTTTAATATTTTTTTCATAAAATTTCATGTAAAATTAAAATTATTCCCTAAACTAATATTAAATTGAAAAAAGGTTATTAATTTCAATGCTCTAAAATATCTAACTTTTTAAAACCTCAAAAAGAAATTCATAAAGATGGAAGTAGGCCGAGCCGAACTAGATTTTGAGTGTTGAATTTGGACTTTTTAAAAATTTCGAGGCCTGAACTTAGATCTGTTATCCGTTAAAAGCTTCTTTGTTTTTTTTTGTAGACCTGCAAGCCTGTTTGAAAGTCTACATGATAAAAAAGATCAATAAATAGACTTAAAATCTATATAAATAATTGACTAAAAAAATTTGTGAACTTAAAATTTATAAAATAAAAAGTCATTAAATAGGCTTAAAACATATATATATATATTAATATTATGTAAATAAAATATAAAATAAATATTATACAAATATAATATATTAAAATAAATATAAATATATAATATATAAATACAAATAGACTCTTGAATAGGTTAAATAAATTTTTTTTATAAGCTTAAGCCTGATTTGTTTATGTAAACAAATTTTTTTAACATACTTAAATATATCTATTTATTAAACGAGTCGAGCCAAACTACACTTTAAACAAAACGGTTTGTTCACTTCCCATCCCTAGAAATCCATCTATTTCTCTCTCTAGTAATTTTTTATTTGTATGAAAGAGAAAATTCTTTTATAAATTATGCATACATCTATATAATTGTCATGATTTAATTTAATATACTTTTACTAATTTTTTAATAAAATGTTTGATCTTAAATAAATATTGTGTAACTATAAAATTTTTAGTTGTTTTTATTAAATTAGATAAATATTCTTTTTATAATAAAATAGTATATAATTATTTTTTATTTATTTATTTTCTTATATTTTGTTTCACTTTCTATTTTTTTATTAGCATTATTTTATAAAATGTTATTAGAATTTAGAATGATCAAGTCTCTAACTGTGTAGTAAATTTTTTATATTACTTATTAAGGTCATAATTTTAATTTGAATAATTCTCTACGCATTTTAATATATATTTTTTCATATTTTATAATATATTATTTAAATTTTTAAGCTTTCATCAAACCATTGAAAAATATTAATAATCTATATCAATTGTTAATAGAAAATAAACCATATTGCAAGAAGATAATGTAATGTATTTTACTCAAATCAAGGAAAGTTACATAAAAGATGATATAATTAAAAATTTAATATTTTACTTAAGTTCTTTTATATTCATTTACTATATATAAATGAAATATGATGTTAATATTTGTAAAGTCAGATTGTGTGACAGTCCGACAAATTTATCCATAAAAGAAGCATCAACTTTAATTTTTAAGAAAATAAGTTTACCTATGAATATAGTATTTTCTTCTTCCATTTCTAATTCATATGACTATCTTAATTTGATTTATATAACTTTACTTATTTTCTTTAATAAAATCTATGATCTTGACTAGATTTTTATAATTATAATGAACTATTCTTATTATCTCTTATTTACATATGTAAATATTATTTTATAATAAAATAATATATGATTTTTTTTTCTTTTTCTCTTATTTTTGTCATCACTGTTTTTATTAATATTATTTTACAACAAGTTCAACATATAATCGTACGTATTATAGTAAAACAATTATTTAAAATATGATTAAAAGGTAAATATTTTATTGAAAATATAAAAAATATATAGCTACAATACTTATTCTTTAAGTAATTAAAGATATTAATAAACTATATCAAGTATTTTGTAACTTATTATTATTACGATACTTCTTAGTATGATCTTATAAAATATTATTAGTACATTTTTATTTCTGAAACATTTTATTTACTGAAAATAATTAAAATTATGTATCATTATATTTTAATGTGCATAAATAATAATGTTTTGTTCTGAAACCATTAATTATATAATATTTTATTACTAAAATTAAAATATAGATAATTATTTGAATATCTAGACTATAACTTAAACAATATAATTGGAATTGAATTTAATTAAGATTTGAAATCTTAACACTACAAACGTAAAATTATAAATTATTATTAATTATGAAAGTGTATAAAATGAAATTAAAATCTTGTGTCCTAATTCCAAATATTTCAAGAGCTATATGAACCCTACAATAATTATAAAGTTAGAAAGAAGACACTTGAAATCAAAAATTACAAAACTTAGCAAATAAAAAATAATGCACGATGATATGCAGGTGGGAGTCACAACACTCTAAGGTTGCTTGGAAGTGGTGTTTACTTTTTAGTTTAGAAATTTTTAAAAATTAAATTTAGTTTTAGTTGTAAATTTTTATTTTTAATTTTTAAAAAACTATATAAATAAATAAAATATTCTATTTTATGATTTTATTATAAATTTATAAAAAATGGATAAATAAAAATATTAATTTTAAACATTAATAAAAAAATAAATTATATCAAAATAATAAAATTTAAAATTCTAAAAATAATAAAAATTAATTTATTATTATTATTATAATTATTATTATAGTGATGATAATATTAGTGATAATAATGATAGTAAAAATAATGTTTGTAAGATAATAATATTAGTGTGATGGTTATAATATTATATAATTATATAAATTTTAATTTTATATATTATTTAATAATTAATATAAAAAAATAATTTTATATATTATTATATTATTTAATATTTATTTTATAAAAAATAATATATATAAATATTATAATATTATAAATTAAATAAATTTATATATTAAATAATAATATTAATTTATTAGTTATATATAAAATTAAATTAATAAAAAATAAAAAAAATTAAATTATTTAAAATATTAAAAAAATATTATTATTATAATAATAATGATAATAATTATAATAATAGTAATAGTTATAATAATAACAATAGTTATTATATAAAGAATATTATATAATTTTATATTTTATATATTATTTAATATTTAATTTATATAAATAATATATAATATTATATTATAAAAATATATAATATAAAATTATATTATAATATTATAAATTAAATATAATTTTATCTATTAAATAGTATTAATTGTTTTATTATAAATTTATAAAAATAGATAAAAAAATTTAATAAATAATTATATTTTTAAAAAATAAAAATAAAAATTATTAAAATATAAAAATTATATTATTATTATTATATAATAAAAGTAATAATAGTTATAATTGCATTGAAATTGAGGTAATTATATAGTTTAGTAAAGTTGAAAATAAACATATTTTAAAATTAAAAATAATGATTAATTTTTTTATAATTTTAATATTAAATTTAATATTATATTTAAAAATTAATTCAAAACTATTTTTATTAAAAATATTTTATTTCTAAAATTAATTTAAAAGCTATAGATTAAAAATCCATAACTATCTTGAAAAATATCTAATCTTTTATAATATTTTTTGCAGACAACATTTTCACTTCAAAATGTGTTAAAAAGGATATTTTATATAAAATTAAAATTACTTAATTAAGTATTAAATATTTTTTAAAATTTTATAAATTTATTTTACAATAAAATTTATTAGTTTAATAATTAAATTGAAAAAATTTAATAATTTAAAAATTATTTAATATAATTTTATCATAGTTACTTTTAAAATAATTTAATCATATATATATATATATATATTAACTTAATAATTACATGAGTAAAATTTATACTACTCTGTAAGAATAATTAGTTATAGTAAATAATAATAATAATAATAAATATAGATTATACAATTATATAAATGGTTAAAATTTAAAAATAATCAATCATTATATGATTGTTTTAAAGTATTATATATATTTTATTTTAATCTTTATTATCTAAGTAAAATATAAATTTATATTTATGATTTTTATGTTTTAGTATAATAAATATTCTTATAAAATATACTTTTTTATGTAAACTATTTTATTTTCAATTTGTTATTTTAATTAAATTAGAATTATTTATTTTAAATAAATAATGATTTAATATCAAATAAAAAATGCCTGCATATAAAATTATCTTTAAATGTTTTATTAGTAAATATTTTTTACTATTTTTTATAATCTTACATGACATACATAATTTTATATTAGGTAAAACTTAACTTAAGTTCTTTTAATATTATATTAGCTTTTGAATTAATATTTTATATAATTTTAAAAATATATATTCGATCATCATTAATTTTTATTATATTTTAATAATGATTGAATTAATAAATTATGCATATATAATTATCTTTACCATCACTTATTTTTTTTAATTATTATGGTTTACAAATCATCAAATAACACATAATTATTTATGTGGTTTTTTAATGTATTTAAGGGTATAAATTAAAAAATGAATAAATATGAAATTTTAAATAAAAATTTTAATATTTAATATTATCAGTGGACCTTATAATTTTTGATAAAAATTTACTCTATATAAATTTTATTGTATATTTTTAATAAACATTAAAATAATTTATTAATAAAATAACTCTGTTAAGATTATATTAATCCAAACATGTTTTCAATTAACCACTTTATTTATAATTCTAAAATATAATAAACGTTCACATTAAAAAAATAATAAAGTTGTTATAAATCATCCCCGCTAAGACAGAGATGACATTAGATATTAATCTTTAAACTTTAGTGCTCACTTTTTGGCAGATATTTTCTAGTTTAGTAAATCTTTTCCATTAATATGACAAATGCAGACAAAATGTCTCACCAAATAAGGAAATAAAAAAATAAAATAACTACTAAAATTATTTAATACTTTAAATAATAAAAAATTATAATCAATTTTCAATATTGTCAGGCCATTAAGGGTTGACTTATTTTAAATTAAAAAAAAATTAAACCATTATAATTAAGATATATATCAAAATAAATTTTAATATATATATTTTTATTAAAATTCAAGAATTAATTTATAAATGGACATTAAATATGAATTAAAGAATAGAATTGAGAAGTTGACCTTATAATAATAAATAAAAATAAAAATTGAAAATATATTCAAAGTAAAGGGGAATTTCAATGATTTTGCTCCCACATTATTGGGGCAATAGGGTTTTAGTATAATGGGATGATGAATTGAGACGGCTTCATTGGAGAGGAGTACCGCACTGAGATTACTATACAATGAAAGGCTAAGTGGGCTTGCGTTTGGGTGGGCCCATTATCATGTCCCCCTTTTTGTCTGGGGGCCCACACTTTCTTTTACCGGCAGAACAAGTTTGGCTCTTTGGGTGACCATGGTTTAGTTGACTTTTTAGCTTTGGATAATTCTCATAAATCATAATGTACTCTATTCAGCCAAACCAAAAGCTGCAAAACTAGCCTCTGTCTCTCAGTTTTAATAAGGGAAAAAGTGTGAATTAGAAATGTTAATAGGATATGGTGTAAGCATAAACTTAGGGAGCATCAAACATATCACAAGTGGCTTCATTGGATTGGAGCCAATTTGCCATATAATGTTTCATTTCTGTTCATGTGTGATGGAGTAAAGTCTAAGAACTTCTCAAAGAGGAAAGCATAAACCCCTCATTGGCCCACTCCATATGCTATATTAATGCTGTCTATCTTAGTGTTAAAGGGTTAAGACTTTTACAAGAAAACATGCTAGTAGGGTTGGCCGGATACATAGACAACTATATTTATCTTCTTAAGTTGGTTGGGTAGAGACCTAAACCTAATGGGTCATTTCATCCACTTTATGGGAGAAAATATTACTTTTATTTATAACCATGCTAGCACCTAGCTAAGAAACATCATGTGAAGTAATAATTTTGTACATGAAAATGTTTCGGTCAGAGCAATTCTTATGTTTGCACAATTTTTATAAATTTAATTAATGAATAATTTATAATATATTAAAGTAATAAAATTTATATAGAATTGTGCATTGAAGTTGTTTTGAATTCCTTGCTGGTTCTGCATATAAATTCTATGTTTGTGCAATAATATAGTTCAATTAGGTATGTTTAGTTCTTTAAAGACATTTTTTTTGAAAAAAAAAAGGTGTAGTTCTCAAAAACATCATATTTTTTATTGTGTTTTTTGTTTTTAAAGATTTGTGAAGAAATTAATGAAAACTATACTACTGTTTTCACACCTTTTGTATAAATTTTTAAATATATTTTTAATTCCTAAACTAAATTTCTTTTATTGTAGATCCCTATATATTTAGTCAAAATAAAATATTTTTAATCTCTTACTAATGTGCATATTAGATGAGAAATAAGAATAATTAATTTTAATTATATAATTATATATTAATGGCTAATTTATTTTTAATTATTTTAAATAATTGTATGATTAAAACTAATTATTCTTATTTATCACATTATATATATATATATATATATATATATATATATATATATATAGGGTTAAATATGTTTTTAGTCCTTCTAAAATATTCAAATTTTGGTTTTTGTCCCTTAAATTTAAAACATTTGATTTAGGTCCTTCATTTTTTAAAATACATTGATTATAGTCCCTATATTAACTTAATTTATATTAAACCAAAATTTAAATATTTTAAAGAGACTAAAAACATATTTAATCTTTTATTTTATTATATGAAAAAAATATATGAAAGATTGCAATACAACTAATTTAGAATACTAACATAATTTAGTATTAATTTATTTTTATTATTTTTAAAGCTAATTTATATTTAAATTGATTATAAAATTTAATAATTCAGTTTAATTTTGACTAATTTAAATTCATAATAAAGCTTAAAATTTTTTATATATTAAATTTAATATCTAATAATATACTTTTATGAATTCTCTTGATTTATTTAATATTTAATTTAACATAAAATAATTGGAAATTATTAGAATTTAGAAAATATGTAATGTTTTTATATAAAAAATTATTTCCACTAATTAAAATTTATGATATACATAATTTAATATTAAAAATTTTAAAAACCTAAAATTAATTATACAATAATATTAAAATATTTAAATTTTATATCTCATATAATTAAGATTATGGTGTTAATTTTAAATAAAAAATAATAGAATAAATTTTTGTTACTAAAATAATAAAAGAATCATTTTAAAATTGATATCATTTAAAATTTATAAATAATTATTTAGATAATAATAATTATTAGGAAATTAATTTATAAATTATAATTTTAGAAGATTTTTAAAAATAAATATATCAAAATATGGAATGTTTTTTATTATATTAATTATATTTTGACAACATTAATTACAAATATGATACTTAATATAAATATATTGAACTGTATAATATATGGAATGTTCTGATTATAATCTTTAAATCATGATTAATATATTTTAATTTAATATAATTTAAGTTAATATAGGAACTATAATAAATCTATTTTAAAAAATGAAGAACCTAAATTAAAAATTTTAAATATAAGGGACCAAAATCAAAATTTGAATATTTTAGAAGGATTGAAAATATATATATATATATATATATATATATATATATATATATATATATATATATATATATATATATATATATATATATATATATATATATATATATATATATATATATATATATACACGGAGAGAAAGAAAGATGCATAGACAAATAAATATATAAATTAATGGGTGTAAACTGTCCAATTTTTTTAATTTTTCAACCATCCAATTTAAGTGTGATTGGATGTATGACACTATTTCGTGTGTTAGATATATCAACATCCTT
The DNA here is from genome assembly GCA_037954105.1 of Canavalia gladiata. Lineage (NCBI taxonomy): Eukaryota > Viridiplantae > Streptophyta > Magnoliopsida > Fabales > Fabaceae > Canavalia > Canavalia gladiata. Next base: position 35,176,478 of record CM075663.1, read on the forward strand.
TAAAATATAAAGGAACCAAATCATAAGAATCATTAAGAAATTCCATTAATATAAATATCAATTCATCAATGATATTTTCTATTATATTATATACTAATTATTTCTACATATTAAAATAATTTCTTATTTTTTATTTATATAAATTATTTTATTTAAAATAAAATTTTAAAAAATACCAATTATTGTATTAAATTTTTAAAGATTATTACAACATTTTAAATTTATCTCTATTTAAAATCAAGCCTCACTTTAAAATCATTAATTCTACTCACAAAATTTGAAAATTGAAAAGGTTAAATATGAAAAGAAAATAGTAAATACTTTCTAAAGTTTTATAAAAAAAAATTGTATTAAATAATTGTAAAATTGTTAAAAATATTATAAATAAAATCATAAAAATAATATAAAATAAAATAATAAAAATAGAATTTACTGTGATCACGTGTATTATATATATCACAAGTAAACATATCCTTTTCAAATGAGATCAATCGCAAGACCTCCAATAGCCTGTATACTTACCTAGCCTTAAATCCCAAAGAGTAATATCCATTTAAATAACTTTAGGATTGACGTTTAACTTTTAATTAACTATTGCACTTTCAAACAACATAAAAATATACCAAGTTTTCGTCCGGCCCTTAAACTCTCTAATGTAGATTTCGTCCAAACTCAAAGCACCTAACAGTTTGGGAAGAAGGTTACAAGAAAGGAGCAGCAAAAAATTGGCACACGTTACTTCTTTTCTATAATTAATCAACATCATCTTGTAGCTAATTATAAATATGTACAATTGGGTTTGGGACATTTAGGTACAACAAATTTGTCTTCTCAATGAAAAATCAAAACATGGCATGTGATGTGCTTCATGTCTTCAAGGCCTACCATTAATTTGAAAAGAAAATGGTTCCAACAAGTTCCAACTCATAGGGAACAAATTAAAGGGTCTAAAAGAAAACACTTTATTTATACGTACAACATCTATCTGTTTAATTAGGTTAGCCATCAAGATAAAATTGTACAAAATTGGCCACGAATTCATGTTCTAGGGTTAATTCCATGAACATGGAACAAGAGGGATAAGGGTTGGGAATTAAAGAGGAGTGTACGTATGTTGGTTCCATCATTTCATTTCATCTTTCAATTCCAATATAACCGAAAGGGAAGGGGCATAGCTAAGGGAAGAGCAAATTGAGAAAGAGACAAACTTTTCTACCCCACCCCTTTGAGGCACCTTTCAGAAAATTAAGTAGATAAAAAGAAGCATATTAATTATTTAATTGATATCTAAGAATATACTGTTGATGCCAATCCAATCAAGACACTGAAGGACCCTGCTAGGTAGACACTTGTGATTTGTGTCTTCTAGTGTTAACTATTGGTGCAGACAAAACCCCAGCACACCCATCTTTTCTATCCTCTTCTTTGTGGGGACTTTGTGTCACGGATACACACCAATGGGTCAAGCCTTTTATTTCACACACTGTTCTTCCAATCAACCCTCCTTCATTTCCCCTTCTTGTTTAGCAACCATAACATTGCCTAACCATTGATGTAGCTTCTTACTTTGTTTCTATTTGATCTTTATCTAACATCCATTTATTCACTAATTAAAACCTTAGTCATCAAATAAAGATTAATGCCAACTCATCCACCAAGATGGACCTATTAATCTCTGAAATTTATACTATTAATTCTGATATCTATGTTTTTTTATAATTTTTTTTCGTATTGTTTTGGAGCCCAGTACTAGTTTATATTTAGAAGATTAGTTTTAAAACCTTATTTTTCTATTTAAACATCCAATTTTTTTTTTGTTATTTTTAATTCTAAAATTACATTTTTTATATATTTTATATCACATATTCTTATTTATTTATTTTACATTTTACACATCTTATATTATATTATATTTTATTATTTATTTATTTTTATTTTCTCCGGATTCTATATCACATGCATATATCTTGTATAATAAATTAAAATATATTTATTTCAAATCCAACCAAACATCCGTACGTCCATCCAATTTAAGTTTTCAAGTCATTGTTTTCATATAAAGAAGCAAAACATGAAACCATTTTGCTTAGAATGATATGTGATAAATTTCTTGGTTTTGCTTGGTTGTATGAATGGCAACACCACGTTTTTGAATTCATTGAAGAATTATTAACGTAAGAATTGATATTGAATAAAAAACTAAAAAAAACAAATAATTTAATTTAAATTCAAAGATAATATAGACTATTCATAATAATAATATTTTAAATTTGAAAAGATTTACAAAATTAGATAGAATTTAAAAAAATTAAAAATGGAAATATATCAATAAGAATAATATTTTGAATTTAATTTTTTTATATAATGTTCATTGACCTAACAATGTATGTGGAAGATTATTTTTATTGATAATTACATCTTTGATTTTGTAAGAAATTTAAATATAAAATATAAAATATATTCCTTTTATTTTTATTTATATTTTAAAGCTGGTTCATAAAAATTAATATATTTTTTTGTGTTAAACTTGTTAGACAATTTTTTATCATGTCATCAATCTTTTTCATTAGTTTACTTCTCTCATCAATTAATGCTTTTATGAAAAATAAGGTTATAACATACAAAAATAATAAATATTATTTTAAAATTTTAAAATAACACTTAAAAACATTTAAAAAAAGAAAAAAATATTATATAACTTTATTTTTAATTTTAACTATATATTTATTATTTAATGGATCACCTTCATTTTCATCCTTACATAAATATATAACTATATATAAAATATAGGAGTGTTAAAAATAGAATCAAATTATTTTTAAATTAACAAATTTTCATTCTTCGTATTTATTGAAGGATACTTTGATCAAAATTCTATATCAATTCAAATTCTTTTGTATGATTTATCTAATCTTTTTCTATTTTTGGTATAGAATAAAATTATGATAGGTGTTGTACTACTACATGAAAAGAGATTTTCTTGAGACAAAAATTTAAGTTTTCTATACAAACTCTGTGATTAACTACAAGAACATGGCCATGCCTTTTAAATAGGATGGATTTGCGAGGATAAGAAAAAAAAAGGGTACGAACATACTTTTTCACCTGCAATGTACTGCTCAAGCATGTCATTATGCAAGATCGTGATTCCTGCTAGTACAACCATCCATGTCTCTTACAGCATCCAGATTTTTTTTAAAAAAAAAAGGTTTACATGTCAGAAAAAGGTCACTTTTCATCTAAGCTTTTTTCTCTTCAAGAGTTATCTAAGGGATCATCTTGTGTGTTGTTGTTAGAGATTAATTGGGAGGATTCCATTTATTCCATCTTCATTTTGATTTCCATGGTTCTCATCTCATATTTCTATATTATTCTTGAGGATTCTTAGATTGGATAAAGTGAAGAAGTCATTTTTATTATAGTTCTTCTATTTTTTAGCTTTCTATTACTTTTATGTATTCTATTTTTATTCTTATTAAAAATAAGAGAAACTTAAACTTTTTTAGAGTTAGGTGCTTTTTGAATGGGATTGATAGATGCTTCCAATTTTTTTTATTAATTAATCATTACATATTCTATTTTTTTAAACTTGTTTATTTTATTGTGTTTCATTCATATTGAGAATTGATTGTTTTAGTATTCAATTAGTTAATTGACGTATCCATGATCATCTCAGATGAATTATCAGAACTATAAAGTGAATAGAATTTTAAGATTATTAAATGATCAAATTTTAATTCCTAAGTTTTAATTAGTTATCGAGCTATAACTTTCTAGTACTTCATGCTGTTTTTAGTTAAATATTTTGTATAATCAAATTGAATATTTAACTTTAAAATCTAATTTTTTTTATAGGTGCATGACTATTATCTATAGGTAGAATTAAGGAAAGTGATTATAATTGAAAGTTGAATAAATTCTTGAAATTGGATAACCCTAAAATCTGATCTAAATAAAACTGATACCTAGTGTTGACTCATACAAGTCTTAGATATTTGCATCTCGATTCCTTATTTTGTTTTTCTTGACCCTTTTGTGAAATTGTTATTTCATAATTTTAATTAACTGTACTCTTTTTCCCACAATTTCATTTGTTTGGATAAAATAAAAGTTTAGAGAAATATGATAATTACACTTCATCATTTGGGTTCGATATATGGAACTCACTATTTCTACATTACTTTTGCAATAAAGTACACTTTCTCTTAGAATATTTCTACTGTCATAATAGAAGGAATCATAAATTGATCAAAGAAAATCCAAAACCACAAAAACCACATTATTTATTATGGTTCAGTTTAATTTTTGGTTCATATCGTTAAACCCAAACTAACTGTGACTATGATATGTTTATATTATTTTTCATATGATATATACAAAGGAATGGTACCGGCGCTAAGTAGGTTACGGATTTTACTATATGTAAAGAGTTCAAATATTCTTATACTCAAAACATTTAATAAAACTTGTTTTGTTTATTATTAATAAAAAAAATGGAAGCACGGTTGGTCTTTAACTATATACATAGCCAATATTAAAAAGGAATAGTCGGGTACCAATTAATTGTTTTGTTTGCATGCACACATTACAATAATTATAAATAATCGTCATCGATCGTGTCACCTTTATTTGCAGTGTTACCCTTGTTTAGAAGCATAATCAATCTGTTATAATCACCAAACAGTACCGAACAATCAATATCTATTCCTAATTTAGGAATTAAAATATATGTTTTGGTCAATAATTTAATTAATGTCTCTAGATCTTACACCTCAAAATCATTGTTTTCCAGTTATATAAGATCATTGACCAAAACGTAGATCATAAGAAGTGAAAATCAAACGTGTCAAAATATGCATAATACCTACCATATCTTAAAAATTTAGCATCTACATCTAAAAGAACTTAGAAGAAGAGAACGAATGTTGGTTCAAACTAAATCTCTACAATCAAACAACTTTTCTCTTACAGTTTATTATTTGTTTCATTGATGTAGACCTTGTGTTTTTTATATGATACTCTTCAAATAACTTCCAATCATCTTAGTCAATAAGTGCTGTATGATTTTATGAATCACTGAATATTAATTTTTTTTCTATACCTAACTCTATAATTACTTAGTCAAGAAATCAACACCACGCCTAACACATATATGGTTTTGTGGACATAGTTTACTCAAAATAGTAGCCTAATTCTTGGTTTGATTCTTTTAAATTTACTTTATAAATAAAAGAAGTTGACGCATTTTCAAAAGTTTAAAACATGTAATTTGGAAAAGATTGAGGGAAAGAAGCATTTAATAATTATAAAATTAAGATAATAGGAATTATGCTATCATTGGACCTACCTTGTCAAAAGATAAGTAGTGATTGTACCACGATTGATGTTTTGTTCTATGATATTCACAAGCAGGATCATCCAACACATTATCTTCACGCACGTGAACCGTGATTATCATTTGGATTTCATCATAGGATAAGAAGAAACAAATGGAAACAAAATTGTACATGACAAGAAGACATACATGTAAGGTATTGGGATAATTGTTGTTCTACAAAAATTAGAATAAATAGTGAGCCAACATTAATAATAAGATATATTATTTATTAATAAAATATATTACTATTTTATATTAATTAATTCTCCATTACTATGAAACATCATACTATTAATTAGTGTAGAATTATCATATCTATTTGATATATAGTTTAATTTCTTTACCAAAGAGAATGACAGGATCATGCGTATAAGCTATTAATGTTCTAACAAAAGTGGATATCTCTCCTGAAAAACCTATTATGTTAAAGCAATCAAGTATGGCAGATTTGTTGATATAAAACATAAAAATTCTTAAAAGAAGAGTTAAAAATCAAGACCCAATCGAGAATGTGATAATAGAGAAGAATACTCAACCATATTCATATTATTTATTTTATAAAATTTTAGGATCTTGAAATTCATTAAAATAAAAAAATTTAATAAATTATTTCTTGAGTAAAAACAACATAACTAAAACAAAGTTTTCATTCATGTTATTTTTTCATGTAATATAGCATGTGGTGTAATAGTGATTATTATAAATTCAAGTTTATAAAATATGTAGATGAAAAAATAAAAATATTATAAAAAAATTGATTATAGAAAAATTTGAAAAAGTGATCAGCGAATTGTTCTCCAACTTATATTTGAAGAATAGTTTCCAACTTATATTTGAAGAATAGTTTCACATGACATTACATGAATTAAAATATTATATAAGATGATTATTTAAAAAAATAATTTATTGATCACTCTCAAATTTAAAAAAAATATAAAATATAAATATAGGTTAAATTAAATGTGTCTTTATCTAAAAAATTATAAATTTTTTGTAATGAAAGTGTAAAAATTTAAAGGATAGTTTATTTATATTTATTTTTATATATTAATATAATATATTATTCGTATAGGTATGATTATTATTATATTATTCACCTAAATGAAGTCAAAATTGTTACTAAATGTTGATCAAGGTTAATAATAGGTTGGTAATTAGAATAAAATCATACTAAGGTATCATAATAAGGTGGTAGTCGTATTGTAAGATATGGTTGGATCACCTCCTTTATACCAAAGCTAATGTTTATTAAAATTGTACACCTAACAATATAAAATTAACTTGATTCAAAGGGATTTTTTGAGTTGAACTTAAATAAGAATGGTGCAAAATATGATATATAATTCATAATTTGTTTCTTAAGTATTTTTACACATTTTATATTAATTTTTAGTAGACATATTCATATAGTGGAGCAATTACTATTTAATACTTAATTAGTTTAAAACTACGCAAAATACTTGATTTAGATGATGGGATAATATTTGTATGATTCATTTGACAATCAATTTTATATGATATTCCTTGAACATTTTAAATAGCACAAACATACTATTCAAGTTCTTGAATAGATTACGCAATCAAATCATCTTTATTTATATATTATTATGAAAATTAAATCTAGGCATAAGTTGGTTGTAATTGCTATTTATGTCGATGACATATATATTGTTGGGATCTAAGAACTTCCACAAGTGTAATTTGCTTATAAAAATTTTAAAATGAAGATTAGAGAAACAGAAAAATTTCACCTTATTTTACAATTATAATATTTGAAAAAACATTAAAACTTTTTATACATAAAGAAACTTACATAGTAAAGGTGTTAAAATGGTCTTTTTAAGAGCAAATCATATCCATCATGCATCCTTATTAGATGTGAATATAATTTTTTAAAATTATAAATATTTTTTATTAGATGTAAATTTATTTTAAAAACGAATAAAATTATTGTAGATAACAAGACTTTTTGAAAATAAAAATTCCTTTAACAAAAAATGATAAATTATTTAGCATTGAATTATTATATCTTAATGCAATTGATTCATGAATGTATCTTGTTGGTCATATACTACCTAATATATCAATTGATGTTAATATTGTAAAACACATAATTCTTTAGATAAAATCATTGTAAAACACATAATTCTTTAGACAAAATCATTGGAATGGTCAGAGTTAAGCATGCATTTGGTTACCCTTCACATATTTATTTGTTAAGCTAAAAAAAATTATTTATTTAAATGTGATTGTATAATCATGATAATTTATATGAAATAAATTATAATTACTTATTTATTAGATCAAAATTTTAATCTTATATAAGATAATTTAAAAATATAGTTAAGAGTTGGCATATATTATATTTAGAAATGGAGATAAATCGAGTTAAATTGAGTTTTGAATGTTTAAAATTGGTCTGTTAAAAAATTTTAAAATTTAAATATGTTACGTTAAAAGTTTTTTTTTTTTTGTTAAAGTCGAATTTGATTTAAAGTTTACAGGCTTATAAGTTTATTTAAAAATTTATATTTTAAAAAATGTCACCTAATAAATTTAAAATTTATATAAATAATTGATAAAAAAATTTACAAACTTAAATATTACAACATAAAAAAATTATTATATATATATTTTAAAAGATTTATAAGCTTAAATTTTTTTATAAAAATATATTTTAATATTTTTTAAGTTATATATTCTATCAATTCAATTTTTATTAGTAACATTTGTAAAAAAAATTATAATTATTTAAAATTAAAAAAAAATTATAACTATTTATTTTATAATATTGTATTAAGTGATATGCTATATATTATATATTCTTACATAAGATTACATTAAAAAAGTGTTGGATAAAGAAAAGGTTATATAGAGTTCTTTTTATTTGAAATTAAAAATTAAAAATTTTAATTTTTAACAAATTATGTAAAATATATTAATATTATATAAATATAATATATTAAAATAAATACTATATAAATATAATATATTAAAATAAATATAATAAATATAAATAGATTTTATAAAACAGACATTTTTTTAGATCTAAGTCTACCTTATCTATCTAAAAAGATTTGTTAATATAATTTAAACTTACCTATTTATTAAATAAATCAAGTTAAATTAGACTTTAAACAAATCAAATCGAAATTCTTGATAGTTGATCTTATTATTTTTATCCTTGACCACGTCATACTTTTTAAGAAAATTTTTTATATTTAAAATATTTTTTATTAAAAAATATATTTTTTTTGAATCGTACTTTCTACACATTATAAATTTTAAAAATATTATAAATATATTTAATATATTTTAATTTTTTTTAGGAAGGTTATCATAGTTAAAATATTTTCATTTTTATAACAATTTTGAATTCTCATTTTTTTTAAAAATTTAGCAATGAAAAATATATTTAATATTTTTTAAAATATTCATACTAAACATAAAAACTAATACTTGTGCTAAAATTTCTAAAAAAAATGCATACCAAACATCACCTAATAATAGACATCCAAGGAATAATTTAAAAAATCTTTTCATTTATCTTTACAAAGTAGCCTTGGAAACTTTGGATAATGTGACAAAATTAAACCAAATGAACATGCATGGGATTCTGTAATTAATAAAACAACCTATTTTTTCTATGGTTTTTCATAACACGATTAATATCAATGTAAAACTCATATGGTACATGGTAGTTCAAATCAAATAAAAAACATTATTGTTTAGTTAGAATATATCTAATTTTCCTATTGCATTTGAAGTCTGAATGATTGAGTATCTGTTTGCTTTAAATTTGAGTAAGATTTATTTTAATAAAATAAAATTTAAATTATTAAACATTTTAAAAATATATGCATAAATTAATCCAAATAACATATTTTAAAATATGTATTTTACATTAAAAATATAAGAATTAATTTTCTAACTTTAAACCAAATAAATACCGAATCTGATCTATAAGTTGGAGCCGAATCATAGACACTCAACGGTAGAACACACACAAGGAAGGTTAGGTTTCAAATTAATTTTGGGCCCTTTGGTATGGATATATTGGGCTTATGATCCAAAATCTACAAGTTCTGATCCAATAGCCTTATCATTCACAAATTAATTTTTTCTTTTACTCATTTAGAAAAAGAAAAAAATATTTTTATCTGTCAAGGTTCAACTCAGTATTTTCTTTTTAATTTTTTTCTCACCTTTTATAACATTGTTTATAGAATCCAAGTCCAATTACATAGACCAGATAAGTGCTAACCCAGATGGTTATAAAATGGAATGGGCCCCACTTGTGGAGGGATCTCACCTACATAGAATTTATTCGAATCCTCTTAATTAATTCTGAATAAATTAATATTAATATACACATTTTTAAAAGTAAATAATTTTATCAGATACTAAATAAAAAATAAGTTTATTATAATATTTTTCATTGAAATGTTAAAATATATTAAACAACCAGCTACCTTTTACAATAATATAAAATATATATTTTACTTTTAAAGTAATACTGAAATTATTATAATGATTATTTGATAAGAATTATTATTAATGATAAAGAATATTATTAAAAATAATTAATACTTTTTTCATATTTTAAAATGATGAATAATTTGACATAAATTAGAAATGCTAAAGTGACATTTACAACAAGAGAGAGAGGAAGAGTATGTTGGAGAGAAAACACAATTTTTACTCTCTCAATTTTAAATTATTTAATCTTTTATAATAAAATATACTCTTTAATAAAATTTCACTTTCAAAGATTAATATGATAAATAATTTTATTCAACAAAAGAACTCTTACTAAAAAGAGTTAGAATATAGTTATAGATTCAAGTATTTAAATAGATATCAATAAGTGGATATATTATTAAAACAAATAACCAATACTTTCGTAATTTATTAAAACAAAACATATTTTAAGATAAATTAATAAAAAACCTCAAAAAGGTACATAATATGAGACAAATGAAGCAACAAATAAGGACCCATTCGTATTAGTTTGAAAAATATGACACGGCTTCCAAGATAATATCAACAATTGAAATTATTAAGAGAAAGAATCTTCACATAGCAAATAGGCATTAGACCACCGCAAGTACTTTTTATTGTAGGAGAAATCGATATATATTTAATAAAAATTATCTTTTATTTATTTATTATGCATATATCTTTTTAAGACACAAAATTTTTATCACATTAAATTAACTAAAATTAATTTAATAATAATAATAATAATTTCAATTTCAAATATTATATATATAAAAGAAACTACAGTTTTGGTTGTATAACAAGAAGAAATTTGGTCGAATTAAAGTATGTTATTTGAGCATCTTGAATGTATATGAAGAAGATGAAGCATCGAAGAAGGAAGGAAGAAGCATGATAAAAAGCAATCACTTTCGGTGTTTAATTGTTCTTCTTTTGATTTTGTGATTACGTGTTAGGGTTGTGATTGGAGTTGAATGAAAATGGTAAATAAGAGATGTGGAAGCATCAAAACATGATCAAAAGGAAAAGTGCACATCAAGAAATGTCTTAATCCATTTGGGTAGCAATGAAGCGACAAAACGGGTTTTTGAGTCAAAAACAGCCGTTGCAAACCAACGGCTTTGCAAAGTTAAAAAGTTAAAACTGCCGTCAAAGAACGTAAAGGCCGTTAAGTCCACGACACGTTGCAAAACGGAAATGATCCTTTTAAACCGTGTCGTACGAATTTGTCACCACCCATTTAGAATGCACCACGTGTACCCAACAAACTCACCGACTTGACCTGCCGTCAAAAGCTGAACTAACCCACTTCTCTTTTGACGAAGCGACAACTCAGGAACCATGAGAAAGATACATGAATCATATCAAAATGAAATTGATGTTGTATTTTCTTTTTCTTTTTCTTTTTATTTTTGAGTTTTGGCTTTACCTACCGAACGTCTTCACTCATTTATTTTTTTCTTGTGTGTGTGGCTTGACTCATTCTTTAATGCCCCATCACCACACAAAGACATTCTGACAGGATTAACGGCCGTGGAAATTTGAAAGAAACGACACTTCGTATTGAAATTGGAATTAAGTTTTGTTTGGTAGTGAAAAATTGACGACCAAGAGAAGACTTGACTTCGTTGTTATTATGGATCAGAAGTTGTATAGTTTATTTCATTTAAAATTGAAAAATTAATTTTTAGATTTTTAATATTATCAATTTAATTACTTTATATATTTTTTAAAAGTATTTAATAATTTAAAATTAATTTTACTGAACTTTATATCGAAATAATAATAGGTAATTTGATGGAGTTCTTCTATGAATGTTGATATCGTTGCTATTTTTACCTGCACTAACGTCTCAACTATTGCTTTGAAGTAACTCCTTGTTTTTATGATAACTTGGTTGACATAGGTAATTCGTGGAAGCCATGTAACTTATTACAGTTTTTACTTTTCTCTCCTAATTAATTAAAAGTTTTAATTAGAATGTATTGATAATATTTATTGTAAATTATTATATTATTAAAAAATATTATTTTTTATAATAATTATTATTTAAAAATTTATATTTATTATGATTTTAATTAATCAGTGATATAAATTTTTTTATATTATTAATAATCAAAATTAAATATATTTATGATATTTTTACTTTGGTAAAATATTTTATTTTTATATATGATAATAAAAATATAAATATATTAAAAAATTAAGATATTGTTTGGGATGAATTTTAGTCTTTTTTTTAATTTTAAATCTAATTTTAATTTTGAATTTTTTATTTTTTTATTCTATTTTATTCTTTTACTATGAATTCATAAATATTATAAATAAAAAAATTATTAAAATTTGTTAAAAAATAAATAAATCTAAAATAATAAAAATTATTTTTAAAATAAAAATATTATTATTATTATTGCTGTTAAATTATGGTAGAAATAATTTCATGGTGATAAACATTTGGTTGTGGTACTAATTTAAGAGTGAGGAAAATGGCAGTAATTTCATGATTATGATACACTCATCACTTTTGTATTTTAAGATATGAATATAAAATTGAGAGTAAAATATTTTAAATTAAAATAATAATAAATTTATTATTATTTTAAGAATTAAATTAAAAACATTTTAAGAATTAAATTTTATTTTTATTTAATTTAAAAAGTAAAAATAAAAACTCGCTAAGATTAGAATGCTTGGTTGTCTATGGCATGGATGACGGCCAAAAGATGAATGTGTCACTACTTGAAATTATTGACAAAGTTTTTTTGGATCCTAAATTTGTTTTGAATGATTCAATGCTTGCACAGTCCCATTACACAAAAGTACATTTTTCTCCCTTGAGATCTCTGGTAAAATATTATGTTTGATTACGTAATTTACTAAAGATTGATAATATTTTTAAGCTAAAAAAGATAATGATAGGCTAAGCCTTATTTGAAAATAGAAAGAAAGGAAGTGAAAGGAAAAATAAGAAAAAAAAGTTTAAAAATATTTTGTGTCATATTGTTTAATTTAAAAGGATTTTTTATTTTTTTTTAAATAAAAAATATAATATATAAATATTATTTATACCTTTTATACAATTATATTATTTTCACACTTTAATAAATAATAATAAGAATAAGAATAATTAGCATCTTTCTAAACAAATAGAAAACAATAAATATATTTTAGAATTGATCTTTTATGAAAACCCACTAATAATTTATTTATAATTTCATATTAAAAATTATTTTTATTAATTCATTCTTATTCTTATATTAAAATTGAGTTCAATGTCTTGAACCAAACATTTTTAAAAGTTATTATTTTTTAAGTCATGTAAATCTTTTACTTGTTTTATTTTTTATATTTTTAAAAAATATTACTTAAATAATTAAATTAAATCAATATCAATTTATATTTATACTATATATTAAATTAAAAAGTTTTAGATAAACTAAACTTTAATATTATCTTAATCTTATAGTATGCTTAAATGATATAAAATAAGAAGAAAAGAAAGAAAAGAAAAAAAAGAAAAAGAAATATAAGAATAAAAAATAAAATAAAAATAAAAATAAAAATGAATTGTTTGGATGGATAAAAATATAAAAAAAAAGGAAAGAATTTTTTTAATATATTTAGATTGAGTGGAAAAAAGTGAAAAAAAATATTTATAGTATAATTTTTTTTTTATACAAATTTGAAAACTAAAATTTAACTTTAAAGATTTTTTACAATATTTTTTATTAATATAATTTTTATTTTTAAATTTTTTAAAAATATATATAAATTTTAACACTTTAAAATAAATAAAAAAATATATTTTTTCACCATATTTTTATTTATTTTGAAAATTGAATTTTATATAAATTTATAAAAACTATTTTCTTTTCTCTTTTTTTTTTAATGTACAAATGAACTACAAAAATTTTTCATACTTTCTATTTTCTTTTTTTCTCTTTTCTACCAACCAAACAAAATATTATTAAATTTTAATTTTTAATTTTGATTTTTGACACATATATCACTATAATTTTATTTAAACTAAAATTATCAGTACTATACATAAAGTTTTTTTTTCTAATATTATCTAAGTAACGTAAATCATGTTAATATAAACAATTTTTATTGGGCTCTAATTAAATTTTTGATTTTGAAATATAATGGATATTAAAATTTAATATATATATATATATATATATATAATTTCATTGAACATAAATACTAGAGAGTGACTCATCCATATAAACAAATACAACTTTAGAATCTTCTTTTAAAGGCTAGGTCCTTCTCAGGATTGGTTGTGCGTTCTTCATCAATCACTAGTGAGAAAAAAAATAAAAATCTAACAAGTTTCCTTTTGAAACTTCTTAAATATCTGATGAAAAAAAAAATGAGAGAAAAAAATAAGCTTGAATTGGCCAAGTTGAATTTGTCCTACAAAAATTCGGAATCCTTGTTATGTCTTTTTCGTTTTTGACCCCATTTCTACCGTCTTTCTTATGTGAATTTTCCACGTGATATATAACTTTTATGGTAGAAATATAATCATAGCAAATTCAGAAAAAAAGAAGAAGAGGAAGAAGTCAATCTATATGCAAATTCCTATGTGGTTGACGTCCTTCATATTAGTAATATAATTGGATCATACTTTTAATTTTAACGGACCAGAAAAATAAAGTAAAATAAAAAAAGGTAATAATTGCATACAATAAAATTATGTAATTTTTACATTATTTTAATTTAAGCATTAGTAGACAGGTTTTTGTGGAAAAGTCATTGCGAGTGGACCTTAAATAAGATAGAATTTAGGTGAAAAAAAAAGATAAAACTAATATAATACATTAAAAAAATGATATCCACTAATGCTTAGACGTTTAGTTGATCTTTGCTAAGATAATTTCTATTTAAAAAAAATTGAGGTTTAGATATTTTTTCATTCCTGTGTGAAAATTATTCTTTTGATTTGGTCTTAAACAATTGTCTAAATGAAAAAACATGTTTTACGAAATAATCTTTATTGTTATCTCACATACTTAACACTCTTCTGTTAGGGTAAATCGACTAACATGCTTAACTTCTGACATATGAAAAATTCTTACGCATGTTTTCAACTTGATCTTTATATAATATATATATATATATATATATATATATATATATATTATTTTAATCCTTATATAAATTATTTTAAATTAATTCCTATACTAACTAAAACACTATGAAGAAAAAAAAAAGAATACAATGCATAAAAACGAAAAAAAACAATCCAAAATAATTATACAGAGAAAATTTAACCATTTATAAAATGAAAGAGTAAAACAAATGAGGAAGCTTTCACCATTTTCTTAAATTAGAAAAAACAATGACTTCGATACTCAGTAGTTTAATCATTTATAAAACAAAGGGGTAAAATTAATGAGAAATCATTTTCATAATTTTCTTAAACTGAAAAAAATAATGACTTCGACACTCAATAGCTACTTCATAGTTTTTTTTTACCTTCTATAACAAATAAAATCAAATTTTTTTTATCCAACTCTTGAATATATATTCTCATAACGAAATTATAATCATCTTAAGCAACGATGATAATTTTTCAAAGTTAGTAAACCCTGCTTATAGCCTGTCATAAATTATCATAATCTTTTTCAACTTGTTTAAATGATGAGTTTCACTATACAAGTCATTGAAAAATAAAGATACGATCTTGGCGAAGATCATGGTAGGAAAGATTGAAGAGATTGACAGGTTTTACAAAATTGATGATTGATACAATAGTGACACAAGGAGATTGCCAAGCAAGGAGAGGTCATTCTTTAGAATGAAATTAGCTACGTTGAAAGAGAGGGCGAAAGAAAGTTATTAATTACACACATTTTTAGAATCTTTCACCTTTGGGTCGGGCTAAATTCTAAGTATTGTTGCTACTTTATTCGTAAGTGTTGTTGCTTTATTAGTTTTATTTATTGTAAGTATGATTTGTACAACTTTTTCAAGATTTTTTTACTTTTATTTGATTATATTGAATTTGTTTATTTAAATATTAGATGAACGATGATTTTTACCATTCATATTAAGAAAGAATTTTGGTGCTAAAAATTAGGGTGACTATTGTTTATGGTTAATATTATAGATGTTGTCATATATTTATTATCACTCCTAGTAAATTTTTTCTAGTTAGTGGGATTTATTTTAATTGTGTTTATTATGTTTTTTTTTATTGTATTGATGTCTTCTTTCATTAAAGCTGCATTAGATCTCTTTGATTTGGAATTGTTTTGCTTACTTAAATGGAAGTAAATACAAATTAAACTCTTAGTTTGAATGATATTAATTATTTTTTGTAGAAGGAAAAAAATTAAAGACTTACTTTTTGTAAAAAAAAATTATTTTTATGTATTTTTTTATTCAAAAGTTGAATTTTATATGTAATAAAAGAAAGAAATTTTGAGTGTCAATAAATATGGTTTTATTTGATATTTTATAGATAATAATGTTTATAATTAACACATGTTAATATTGAATATTTGTATACTCCTAAATTAGAGAATAGCAAATTATATTTATTAAATTATATTGTAAGTTTAAATTACAAGAAAAAAACTTTCATTTAAGATTATTTGAATGAATTTCAATCTTTCTTTGATCATATATCAAGAACATGTATCAAATTTGATAATGAAAATTTGAAATTATTATTGGATTTTTAGTTCAATATTAAAAAATATTTAAAATTTTTGTTACATACTCAACCCCAAATAATGTTGTTTCTTTAAAAAAAAAATATTTTTAATGAAAAAAATAAAAATGTATAAGATTTTTTATCTTAATTTGAAGTGTTTGTACATAAAAATAAAGAAAGAAATTAAAAAAGAATCGAAGGATGATAAAAGAAAAAATAAATCTAAATCTAAATATAAAAATGTGAAGTATCATTATTAACAAGATAAATATATATATATATATATATATATATAATAAATACAAAATAAAAAAGGTATGCTAAAAGAAAAACATTGTGAAAATCATGTCACCACTGGTAATGATTTTATTATTCTTCATGATCATCTCCAGTGTAAGATGATTTTACATTTTAGGACCTTTCCTCTATCCACTTTTATGTTTCGGATTCTCATACGCACACGTTTTTATGTTTTAGGAACCCACACCCACCACCTACATGCATGTCTTGGGTCCCTATACCCTTCAATTTTGCTCTTAGGACCCATGTTTGCTTGCATTCATGTTTTAGGTTCTTGCGCCCAACTATGTTTATGTTTTGGTCCTTGTAACTATCTGTCTTTTATATTTTAAGCCCCTGTACATGCCTGCATTTATACTTTAGATTATTGTATCCATTTATATTTTATTTTAAGTGTTTACTACTCCTTTTAATGGCATAATGGTCTAGATAAAACTTATTTACATTACTCATTTCTTATTATAATAATTTTAAAAAAACTATTATTTATATTATTTAGTAAAATATATGTAAAAAAAAACAATTATGAATATAAGTTTATATCCATACCATATTTTTATCTTTATTTATTTATTGATTTATTTATTATTTATTATTTATTTTTTTATTTTTTTATATAAATATCCAAAATTTAAGAAGATTAATAAAATAAACATCAATTTTAGAATAAAAATAATAGAATATGTAATTAGTAAAATTAAAATTATAAAGTGAAAGTAGAATCACTACACAACTCTAACTATGGATAGAAAAAAAAAAAAAAAAACTAAAACCATAAGTGAGGGGGAGGAAAGCAATGTCAGAATAAGCCTACAGTTAGAAAACATGATTAACTAAATTTGGATGAACCATTTGAAACATGGAAAAGAAAATCTAGAGTAAGATAAAGAAAAAGTCTTATTTGATTGAAAAAATATGAAACTGAAATTATTGTTAAAATTTCTGCAAATAGAAGAAAACTTTGAAGAAAAAATATACTGTTCTTCCTAAAAAAAATAAAAAAATAGGCAAAAAGTTTACAAAAAATTAACACATATTAAATAAAAAAAACGTAGAGTCAAAGTGGCAGGAAAAGAAAAAAATCACATAACAGCTAGAAAAAAAATCATAAGATAAAAAATTTCATGCACAAAATTTCAAATAAAAATCATAGTCCAGTAATAATCTTAATTACATAAAAATGATTTTTACATAAAAAAATAGAAAAAAAAATTAAAGCCATCTCTTAACAGTAATTTGACAGGCCTACAATTTAATTTTTTTAATAAATAAATAAATTTAAATTTATTAAAAAATATTTTTAAATAAATAAATTAAAAAATTTTATTTATAAAAAAAATATATTTATCTTTATATTTTATATATTTATATAATATTCATTATAATATATTTTAAAAAATTAAAATTTTTAATTTTTAATTTTAAATAAAAAAAATCTTAAATGATGTTCTCCTTATTTTCAAAATAAAATTTTTATCTAACATTTTTATTTACCTCCATAATTTTAAAATTTCAATCTATACATTATCAATTTTGAGTAAGTTAGGATGTATCTAACTTTCGGTAATGCTACTTATTCATTATAGTGTGAAAGCTTTATAGTATTTCATAGTTTTGAATATAGAAAGTTGTAGCCTTATTCTCTAACAGAGGAACTGTTGACATTTGAAAAGAACGACAAATGTGTTGTTTTGCTGGTTTGTGAGTTTTGAATGTATAAAGTTGTAGGCTTATTCCATAGTTTTTTAAAACTTCATAAAAAAATTAGGGACATATTTTGCTGGTTTGTAAGTTTTTCTTTTCTGAAGATTAAATAATGCGCTTGACATGAATTCTTATTCTAATTCAGTAATTATTGTCAAAGAATACTCACGATCATTATGGATAATTAATAAATTGTCATAGTTGCTGTTGATAGGTAAAAAGTAACAAACCAGTATATTTCCTTTATTGGTTATAACCTCAAATCTTAAAAACTATATTTATGTTTAAATATTATGCTCTAACTTATTTTAAACAATTTATAATTTAAAAAATTATTATCATTTAAAAAAAAATATTTTTATCAAGTAGTGTTGAATGTGCATAAAATTTATTTTATGATCAATTCAAGTGCAACCGACTTTGTTTTATTCCCTCGATATTGTTATCTAAGTTATTCATTGTCTTGACATGTATAAGAAAATTCTAAACCCTAAATCCTATAATTTTTATAAAAACTAAACCTTAAATTCTATCATTTTTATGAAAACCATTCCAGAAAAGCATAGAATAACAATTTCACCAAGATAGACAATTACTTTTGTTTATTTAAATCTAACATGCATCATGTACAGGTTGTACCAATTGGGAAGCCTAAATTGCATCTTTGGAAAATTTGGATTACAAAGAACTAACAGAAATTCATAGGTATAAATCCAAACATTTATGCATCAAAATAGAAATTACAAAACTCTAATGAATTTGGGGATCTTTATTATTTTGATGGTCTAGATAGCTAGGACAAATAGAAAAATATACTGTCTAATTTTGATGATCCTGATTACAAGCCTCCAATTTCTGTTGATTCATAAGCTAATATAGTTGGAATTTCAGGAAAATTGATCTAGAACCAAAATAAATGGTAGAACAAATTAAATTTTGTGGAAAACACCTCTCATCCTAATAGATATATCATAAACTTTCTTATCGTTATCATCACTAGCTAATAATTTTCATTTTAGTCCATCTTGCTTATTCATAATTTCATAATAATAAATTTCTAATTAATTGAATCTCATTGCTGTCTTTTTTTTAGGGTACAATTTTTGAATTCGTCGGTGTTGTGACTGTTATGTCAATGATGCAAGAATGGAGAAATTGTGACGTTATCAATTTTTGAATTTTATTGGTTATAATGTTTAATTCTATTTATTGTACTATTTTAAGTTTCTGTTCATTATCATTTTCCATTTTAGTTTTTAATTTTGATACTGAGCACATATGATACTGAGATGTGCATATGTTAGGACTTGGGGTGGTATTGTTTGTCAGACTATTAACACTTAATAAATTTTGATCAAAGCACAAGTTTGGGTGCTAGGGGACATGCGTGCACAAATTGTTGAAATCCATTTAAACTTGTCTTTTTAATCCATTATTGAAAAGATGAAATCAAATTTGTGATTCTAATTAATTTTGCAATGTCTTTTTTTAATAAGGTAAATTATTTTACCAAATAATAAGACATACAATTTTATTTTGTAATTCTAGTTCCTTCTCCATTAAAAACAACGCAAAGTTAAAAATTGAATAAAATTTTTTGGATGATTTTTAAATTAGGCACAAATTTTGTATGGTTCAAAAATTGGTCCAAACCCGCATGAAGCCACTTGACTATATACATTGCCCGACAACCCAACACTTGATAAATCCAAAGCAATATTGGACGAAATTGAGCTATAGATAACCCACCTGAGCCCGTTCAAAACTCACTGCTGCTCAGCCCTAAGTCTAGCACTGTCATAATATAGGAATGAAAAATTTAATTATGTTAAAAGGATAAATAATAATTTATTATTATTTATATAAATATTTTTTATAAAATTTTTAACTATAAAAGTTAGATTTTTATTATTGTTAAATTTATTTGGTTAAACCATGTTATTTACTATATTTTTGTTTTTTTAAAAATACCATAAAATTAATTTTTTATTTAATCTTAATTAAGATTTATAATCATTTAATCATCATTCACTGTATTTTAATATATATGATTATATTTCAATTTATATTTGTTAATTATTTTTTTATTATCAACTAACAATCATAATATATTTATTAAGAATTTTTTTTATTATCCATTTTTAAATTATTTTTTAAATAAATAATAACAATTTTATCTTCTTAATATATTTTATTATTTATTTAAAAAATTTAAATTACGATATTTATTTTAAAATAAAAATTAATCTCCGTACAATTTATTTTTGTACAATTTAAATTTATTTATTATTATTATATTATTTTAATATAGTAAAAACTTTATTATTATCATAATTTATGATATCTCTTAAATTTAATCAATACCACATGCAAAAATTTTTTTTTAATATAAACTCACAATATTCACTATTAATAATCTTTTCAGTATATATATATATATATATATATATATATTTTAGCACCATGAAAAATTTTTAATAATATAAATTTAAATTATTTGATTTTAAAAAGTTTTTATAATATTTTGGTGATAGCAAACCTTCACTCTTTTTTATAATTTTAATATTTAAAATTATATTTATTACATTTCTCTTTCTTTCATTTTTATTATTTATTTTTATTTTTTTCATTTTTATTATTTACTTTTACATGTATGATTTTATTCATTGCTTTTATCATCCTGAACGAAGGATAAAAATTGAAAATTTACTTTATTTTTTGTATAACTTATAAAAATAAAATATTTTAAAAGATTTTAAATATTAAAATAAATTATTATTATTTTAATTTAAAATAAATTTTATAATTTACTATCTACCTATTTTAATTTGTAATAATTACTTCTAATTACTAGTTTTAAATAACATTTTTACTATCATAATTAAAATCATCATTTATTATTATTACTAGATTAAAAATGTGACAATTAAATATGATTAAAATCTTCTATTACGAGTTTTAATTTTAATTCTTTGTTTGAATATGTTTACATTGAATATTTTTAAAATGTGATTACATACATTGAATCAAATTAATTTAATTTTAAATATTTATTTATATTTTGTTTAAATTTTTAATTTTTAATTTTTAATTTAAATAAATTTAATTAAAAATTTTAAATGATAATTAATTATATTTATTTATAAATTAAATTTTTAGAAAATCTCACTCATTTATAAAGGAGATTGTTCTTTCTATTTGCATATACTTTTGATATATTCAAACTAATAATGTTGGATTTCTTAATTTATATAATTTTGTTTCTTATTTTATTGCAGAATAAACTTTTGACTCTTGGAAATCTGGACAATATACGCACAAATCTTTCTTGATAACGCTATCACATACATCAGTTCAAGTGTTGATATGGTAGTTTTTCAACAATATTAAAAATATGTTTGGATATTATCTTTATACAGATACACATGATTTATTTTTTGAAATATATTTTATTTATTTATTTATTTATTATTTTTAACTAATATCATATTTTTACCATACTTATTTTAAGAAATTTATTTGAGTGATGTAAATTTAATTATATATATATGTCTATAATTTTATATTTTATATATATACGTTGACGATTGCATTATTATGCCATTTCTATTTTTATTTATTAAAAAAATGAAGTTGATATTAAAATAATAAAATTTAAAATTAATTCTATTAAATTAGAGTTTATTTTAAAATATAATAATAATTTATTTATTTAATTACCTCCATAGATGTAGATTCAATTTTTTATGCATATTATATTTTTGTTTAATGCTAATAATAATAATAAATATATTTAAATGAATATATGATATAAAATTTTTGAAATTTTTTTTGATATGCATATATGTAATTAATACTAATTTTTATTTTTTATTTTAAAGTATAATGATAAAATTTTATTCAAATAAAAATAAGTAAAAATTTTCATGAAAATACCTTCTCATTTAAGTTAAGTGTAATAATAGTCACAAGCATAACAATTATGAGGACGGTGATCATTCTAAATTAAAAAAATTATGGTGAATAAATGTTGGTTATGTTGATGAGATTAATACTTATATTTAGGTAATTAATTATAATTTTTATTTTTTATTCTAAAAGTATAATGATAAAATTTATTAAAATAAATATAAATAAAAAATTTACATAAAAAACACATTTTCATTTAAGTTGGATGTAATATCCACAAGCATAATAACTGTGAGAACCGTGACCATCATTCTGAATAAATAAAATTATGCCGAGTAAATATTGGTTATGTTAATAAGATCAATACCTAGATAACATTGCGTCCTTACTTGCCAACATGAACTAGAAAAAATCCACACTTTACTTTTTTTTTAATTATTTTTTATATAAAAGTTACATGTCTAAGATATTCTGATGCATAAATTTAGATATTATAAAATTTTATTTGATGATATTGATCACAGGTTTAACCAAATTATACCATTAAAAGTGTAATATATCTTATCTTTTTTCATTCTAATTTTTTGAGTTTACTATCATTTTTATTCTTGACTTATTCAATTTTTTCAAAATCATGAATGTTAGTCCTCTCACTAACTTAAAATAATGCAAATTATTCCGCAATAAAAACAATTTGAATGATAATAATGAAAGTTAAGGACTAATGAAAGAATTTTTTTAAGGGATAAATTTGTAAAAACAAAATAAGTTAGAGATGAAAATGCTAGTAAACTCCAAATTTTTTTATTGGTTTACTAAATAAACTTTTATGATCAAGTAAATGCTTGAAGAATTTGACTATTTTGGTATATGCTTTATTACTAGATTGTTCTACAATGCAATTTCTAACATTTATTGTTGTATAATTGATTTTAAATTTGTTCCATAATGTAAAATTTTAATTGGATGAAACATGTTTGTAAAGATTATATGTTACTTAAGTCTTTTTAAGTAGGATGGGTAACCAAGGACAAACTATATAATAAATGATAGTAAAATTTTAAGTTACCCTTTTTCAATTAAATGAGTTGAAAATTTTAATTCTTGAAATATTAAAAAAATTCATTATTGATTTTACAGTGAATCAATAATTTTTGTCATTTGTCTAGGATTGTAAAACTAGTGAATGATTATGATGTTACATTTTATTATGCTAGAATATTTTTTATGATCATCACTTGATTAAGATATTGGATATGAATATTTTAAAATTGAAAAAAATTTATCATAACTATAGAGATGATTTTGGTGTGATAAAGATATACTCATGAAATATTTAAGTGTTTTGACATGTTATTAATATAAAGTATAAATTATATTATTATATTACAAATTTGAATAGGATGACATATGTAATATGGTAATAAAATAATTTTCTTAGTAAATAATTATTAGGTGACTCATTCTTTACGGAGTAAAGATAAATTCTATATTACATAATTTGTGATTGTTGAAAATTTGTTTATATAAAATAATTTTATGCTTGTCAATTAAAATAGAATGTGTAACAAGTATTTTTGGATCATAAGTAAAATGATAGAATAATAATATCATAAAATATTATGAAATTTTTTTTAAAAGTTTAAATATGTTACAATTGTATTATTGATAATCCCTTATAATGTTGACACTTAATAAAATAAATAAATAAATACAAGTGATTTTGTTGAGTAGGTCAAAACTTTTAAGAAGTTTATTATTAATAAAAACATCTTGAGTTTGTTGCAGAATATTTTGTCGTGCTTTTGATAATTGAGAGATGCCATTAATTATGGTATGAAAGGATTTCTTACCATATTAAAATAATATAGTGATGATAAATAAGTATGGTTTGTGATTTAGATTATTTAAATAAATAATGAAATATATTACGGAGACTAAGTTATTTTTATTTACTTGAAAAAATTTAAAAATGAGTACTAAGAAAATTTTCTTAGTAAATATTTTATATAGATACATTGTAATTATTCTGATTGCTAAATATCAATAGTAAAAATAATTGACAAATATAATTGAGATATAATCATATACGTTAAGGTCTTGTAAATGATTACTAAATGATTATGCATCTTAATTAATATGAAGTTAAAAATTAATTTGATCATATTTCTCACAAAACAAAAGTTTGGTAAATGACATCGAAGGGAATGAAGTTTTGGCCAAAATAAAATTAATAATAATGGAAACACAACCTTTGTAATTGGAGACCCTATGAAAAAGGTTCATATGGATAATAACAAATTATTGTTCGTCTTTTTAGCACTATTTATTTTTCATTTCTATGATATGAGAAGTGTTAGGTTGCATCGAACAAGATGTTAAACTTAGTATTTTTTAATGATTATCATGTTCCTTATGAGTGGTGTATAAAATGCAGGATACATGAAGTCAACTATGTAAGTGTCAATTGAAACCGCTTGTACGATATTGAGGTACAATTTCCAGAGCGCTCATGACTTCCAGTATGCATGATTTATTTGCGCAAAACCAATGAAATGGACAAGAATTGGAGGAATGTAATGTGATAGGTGAGTCTTTAACTTACCATAAAGTATTTTTAGTTTATAGAAGTTGTGTTTCACCAAAAACTATAAGTTAAATTTATCTATCTAGGTCTAGTTTATAGCTTATAAAACACTCGATTTTATGCATTACATTCATAATGTAAATTGAGCAAAATTTATTTCTTATGCACTATTTTATTAAAAATATTCATAAAAGCTTTTGAAATATGTGGCTGATTTTTGTAAAAAATTAAATATTTCAAAAGACTTTAAATTTTAAAATGAATTATTATTATTTTAATTTCAAATAAATTTTATAATTTACTGTCTACATGTTTTAATTCGTGATAATTACTTTTAATTTCTAGTTTTAAACCATGATTTCATTATCAAAAATTAAAAATCGTAATTTGTTAGTATTATTATTACCAGATTAAAAAATGTGATAATTAAATGTTACTAAAATCTTCTATTACCAGTTTTAATTCTAATTCCTATTAAAATGTGTTTACATATATTGAATCTTTTTAAAATGTGACTATATATATTAAATAAAATTAATTCAATTTTAAATGTCTATTTAAATTATGTTTAAATTTTAAAATTTAAATTCAAAAATTTAAACAGTATTTAATTAAAAAAATTTAAAAAATATTTAATTACATTTATCGATAAGTTAAATTTTTAGAAATTCTAACTCCTGTGTAAAGTAGACTTCTCTTTCCATTTTTATATACTCTCAATATAGCCAAACTAATACGGTTAGATTTCTTAATTTATCATTGTTGCAAGTTCTGTTTCTTATTTTTTTACAGAAGGGACTATTGAATCATGAGAGATCACAAAACAGGGCATACCAATCCTTGAGGACAACTTGGCTTACATGATGACATCAAATTTTTTCAAGAAACTTGTCTTTTAGCTTACACATCTTGTATAAATAGGCTTAAGTTATGTGCGATGAATGATAAACCATCATTTTGTTGATTCATTTATAAGAAATTATTATAATTATAATATAATTTACGATATTTAATTATAATTCAACTAAATTTTTCTTATTTTTATACGAATGGTCATACAAGTATAGAATTCAAAAAATAAGCGAGTTTTGGGTAAAAAAGAGGAAAAAAGGGACATAAAAAGACAAGGAAGCTAGCATGCCAATGCTATATCAGTCTTAATAATGCAGAAGACATCCCAGTCCATCCTACGACATTACAAGATGAATTAGAAGGACTGCGAAGGCTAATGAAGCATGTGGGTCAAGTTCGATCCATAACTTTGAAATCTTAATCTATGCCTATAAAGTTCGATCTACAACTTTGAAATCTTAATCTATGCTATAAAAAGGAAGGTGTGTCACACCATTCTACACACTTTTTTTTTTTGGGACAAGCCTCTAATTACCTTGGAGACCACCCCTTCATATCTCAGAGACCACTACAATGCTCATTTCATTCTCATATTTCTTCTAGTACTCTCATGTAGTATCTTGGAGGTAGAAGGTCTTTCACAATGCAAGTTGCAACATCCTAAGAGATGACTCAAATCTTGTGTGTGGGGAAGGGAAAGTTATCGATACTCACAAATGGGGGAACCATTAAAGAGGTTAAGATTCATAGAGGTCTCGAACAAGGTTAAGATTCATTAGGTACAACGTAAATTGAACTCAGTATGGTTGTAAATAAGTAGGGCGCAATTGAAGCTAACATTTTTCTTTCATAATTACCGGCGTTACTTAGACTGTGGCTTTATGGCTGATTTGGATAATAGAAAGAAAAATAAAGTAAAAAATTATAAGTAATGATATATTTTTTATTTGATTGATAGAAAAATGAAAAATAAATTTATTTTTAAAAATAAATATACCCTAATTTTTTAATTTTTTTTATATTTTTTTCTCATTTAAAATTTCTTTTTTTCTTTTTTAAAAATTTCTTTTAATCCAACCAAATAAAAGATAAAAATTTTGCTGATATCGTTTTGGAATGGTTTCTACTTGGTAGCATAGGCATCATTGATTTCTTAACGTGAAACCAAAAAAAAATTAATTTTTGTTATTTCTCAGTACATTTCTGAATTTGACGTAAGAGAATTTATTTTTTTATTTGTTCAGACATATGAAAAGAATACGATTAAAATTGTTCCGAGTAAAATAAATAGGATGTAAATTGACTGATAATTTTAAAAAATTAAGAGTTTTTGATTTGAAAATTTTGTTTTTGTTTTTGTATTTTTATTTTTATTTTTAAATATTTATATAAAAATAGTATTTATTATTTTATAAATATTTAAAAGAATAAAATAAAATAAAATAAAATAAAGATATTTTTATAATTAAAAATAAAATAAAAAATGTTTTTTAAAAGTAAACAATTCCTTAAACACCAATTGACAGCTCACTTTGTTGATCAATATTGACGTTTTATCTTTAATCAAAGTATATATGGATACCTGAATTTAAAACTGATCAGTATGATCATATCAGGAAAGAAAAAAAAAAGGAAAAACTGATTATAGTTCCAACTTCCAAGATACAAGTGACATTTTATTTTGATTACTATTCTATAGCATAGCATCGAAGTAGAAGGACTAAAATTATTAAAATTTAGAAAATCTTCCATCAAAGGAATTAACATTTGATTTTAATTTTAAAATGCTGTCGTAAAAAATATTATTAATTAGTTATAAATTATAATAGATATTTTTTGAAATAATTATTATAAAATTTAATAATGTCTAAGTATAATAATTTATAATTAAATAATAATATAAAAACAGTACATTTCAATTGAATTATTAACATCTTATTTACATTAAATATTTTTAGATTTATTTCTAAATTATATATAAAAACTAAGAAATATCATTTAATAATAATTTAGCAATAGATTAATTTTATTATAAAATTTTATAAAAAAAACTTAAATTATCTATATAAATATTAATATAACTTATATATCCTATTGTTAACATAGAAAATTATTTGTGTGCTTATTTTTTCAAGAAATAATATTACAAATAGACTAATGGCAACACGTACACAATTTAAATAATTTAATTAGAATGTATTAATAATGTAAAATTTTCTATATTATTATCTAAACATAAATTGTTATATCATTAAAAAATTATTAACTTTTATAATAATTATTTCAAAAATTTACCTACCATAATTTTTAATTAATTGACAGAATAAAAATCGTTACACAATGTTTTAAAAATAAACTCTAATTTAAAAACCTACAACTCCCGGTTTTGGATAGTAATTATATATGAAAGGAAAATATTTTGTAAATATTAGAATCAGAAAAAAAAAACTCCTTTAAATTTTGAGTGTATTTTTAAATCACATTCGTATTAAAAAATAAAATAATAAAAATAATTATATATAACCTTAACAGGATATAAAAAAATTTATATTAATTATTAAAAAAAATTAAATGAATCAAATTCACCATATAAAATTATAGACTATCTAGCCAGCAACTTATCCTTTTAACCGAATTATTATGAAGAAAAAAAATTATTTTTAAAAAATATAATGTATTTCTTTTTAAATTTATATTTTGTTATTAATTTTAAAACTAAAAAAATTTCTAAACGTATAATTTCTTAAAATATATTTATATATATAATATAATATGATTATATTAAATATTTTATCTATTTTATAACAAATATAATTAATTAATTAATATATATATATATATATATATATATATATATATATATATATAAAACAAGCTGTGTTATAAATTTTATACATAATTCATTTAGTTAACTAATTTAATTTTCATTTCAGTTCAATTCATTTAATTCGTTTAACAAATTAATTAATTAATTTTGAATTAATTCGATTTATTGTTATTCTAATTTCACGTGATAAATCTGTGTTTTTAAGAATTCCTCCTCTGCCTACAAATATTAAAAAATAAATTTTTTTTCTATGTTTTAATTTTAATTTCTTTTTTTTTTATTTCTTCGATTTGTTTCTCTACTTTTTTTTTTTTCTCTCTGTTAAATGCACACCTACATTATCTTTTTCAGTAGCCTAGAGTCTGCACATTAACCATTGTATCAAACATTCTCAAATAGTAAAATGACAATGAATCCAAATTGTGTCAAACTACTTCAAGCCATTTCCTTTGTGGTACTTTTGCAAGTGGAATTTCTTAAGCTTGCGTGTAGTTGAGAAAGTATGGATGCAAACATCAGGTGCATAGAGAAAGAAAGACGAGCACTTTTGGAGTTTAAACATAGCCTTGTGGATGAGTATGGTCGTTTATCATCATGGGGAAAAGATGAAGATTGTTGCAAGTGGAGTGGAATTCTATGCAATAACCAAACTGGGCATGTTCTAAAGCTTGATCTTCGTGATTATAAAGGGGACCAACCTTTGAGAGGTGAGATTACATCATTCATAAAGGACTTATATCATTTAAATTATTTAGACCTCAGTTTGAATGATTTTGATGGGCATGAAATCCCGGAGTTCTTTAGTTCTTTAATGAACTTAAGATATCTTGATCTGTCTCACGCATGCTTTGGTGGAAAAATTCCATATCTATTGGGGATGCTATCAAGTTTACAGGTTCTTTATCTCCCTAGTAATTCTCTTGTTGGAGAAATTCCTTACCAATTGGGAAATCTTTCTAGCTTGGAGCAACTTGATCTTAATTTCAACAATCTATTTGGGATTATTCCTTGTCAACTTGGAAATCTTTCCTCCTTAGAAGTACTAATTCTTGGAAATAATGATAATCTCATTATTGGCACCAATGCTAAGTGGATTTCTCACCTTTCTTCGATTGTAAGACTTGAATTAGGCAGTGTGGTTGGTCTTAATAATAAATCCATAAATTTGTTGCAAATGGTTATTCAGCTCCCAAAACTAGAGCATTTGTCTATTTCAAATTGTAGTCTTTCAGATATCGATATTCTTCCAAAGTCAACTTATGGATTGAATTTCTCTAGATCTCTTCATAATCTTGATATGTCCTCAAACAAGTTCTCTTCATCTATATTCACTTGGCTTTACAATTTAAGCTCTAACAATGTTACTGAAATTCGACTTAAACAAAACCTTATAAAAGGTCCTATTCCACAAGATTTTGGGAGCATAATGAAATCTCTTGAATATCTTGATCTCTCATTTAATCAGTTGAATGGAACAATACCAAGGAGTTTTGGATTATTATCGCAGTTGAGACATTTGGACTTAAAAGAAAATTCATTGGAAGGCCTGATAACTGACACTCAATTTGCCAATCTCACCAAACTATTGGTATTGATCTTATCTCAAAATTCACTCACATTGAAATTCAATGACAAATGGATTCCAAAATTTCAACTGGAGGTGTTAAAGTTGCAATCTTGCAGGGTGGATTCCACTTTTACAAAATGGCTTCAAACTCAAAAGAGCCTTATAAGTATTGATATTTCTAACACTAAACTTTCAGACACTGCCACATTGACTTCATTTTTGTGTGCAGCTAATGAGGGCCTCCACTTTTTGAATATCTCATACAATCATTTGGTAGGACAAATTCCTAATTGTTGGGGCCATTTGAAATTTTTAAGGGTTCTTAATTTAGGTAACAATGCATTTTGGGGAAACATTCCAACTTCAATGGAATCCTTGGTTCGAATCCACCTTCTGGTTTTACGCAATAATCAGCTAACAGGCAATCTTCCCTCTTTTAAGAACTGCACTGAATTAGTATTGTTGGATGTAGGAGGAAATAACTTATCAGGATTCATACCATCATGGATAGGTTCCTATTTACAGCAATTAAAAGTTCTTAGCATGAGAAGGAATCTCTTCTATGGAACTTTACCATTATCTATTTGTCATCTAACTACTCTTCAAGTTTTAGATCTTTCACATAACAATCTGTTTGGAAAAATACCAAATTGTGTAAAAAATTTATCTTCAATGACTATAAAACTTGCCATCAAAAGAGCCATAGACGAGTACTATATCTTCAATAAAGATGGTACCATTCGTTATTTTGCTACATATGAGTTTTTACCTCTGGTAACTTGGAAAGGGAAAGAATTAGTGTTCAATGACAATAAGGGGCTCTTGAATTTGATTGATCTATCAAGCAATCAACTCTATGGAAAAATACCAGCAGAGATTGGGAATCTCATGGAGTTGAGATCTTTAGATTTATCATCCAATAATTTGAATGGCCAAATCCCATCCCAAATTGGAAACTTACATTCATTGGATTTTCTTGATTTATCAAGAAACCATTTATCAGGAAAAATTCCTTCAAGTCTCTCTGAAATCACTACCCTTGGTGTTCTAAACTTATCATATAACAATTTGTCAGGAAAAATTCCAACAGGAACACAGTTACAAAGTTTTAATGCCACTGCTTATGAAGGAAATGCTTACCTTTGTGGCAAACCACTTGAAGTAATTTGTACAGAGAATCATTTGGTTCATAAGGACACCAAAGAGCATCACCATGATATCTCTTTCATCCAAGGATTTTACTTAAGCATGGGTTTAGGATTTTTTGTTGGCTTTTGGGGTGTGTTTGGCTCATTGTTACTTCTAAGTTCTTGGAGGCATGCCTATTTCAACTTTGTGAACAACATGTCGGATACAATTTATGTGATGATAGTAATCAACGCAGCCAGATGTTTTAATATAATCCAAGAGGCTCAACAAGGTTAGTTATACAAAAGCTTCATAATTTCTTTATTTATTTTTTGTTTTAAGAAATATTTGACTGTTGTGGCTTGATTTTCATAATTTTATTGGATATTTGTTAGTTTTTGGATTCATAAGTAATTTCCACCGTAATCATCTATGAATCCCATAAACCATGGCTATATTTTCTATCTACAAACCATTAGTTGAAAATTTAGGTTGAGTTATAAAAAAAATTCTTTTTTTTTTGTGCCAATAAATAATAAATTATTTTTTATCGTATTCGTATTACTCTTAGATTTAATTTAATATTTTTATCCTTTCTAATTTTAAAAATATGTAATCTTTATTTTTAAAATTAAGTAAATTTTTTATAAATTAAATTATTTTAAATATTATTTCTTTCAAAACTTATAAAAAATATCAAATTTTATCCAGAAGAATCTAATTTGAAAATTCATTTTCTTTCTTCAAATCCTAATTTTACATGGTGTAAATTCTATAAATTTTATAAAATTTTTATTATACTTTCAACTTTTAAAGTTTTAAAATTGTTTTATATTTTAAATCGATCATAAACTTTTTTTAAATATTCAGATAGAAAATAATAATTTAAAGATTTAAGTAGAAAAAATAATGACAGGCTAAATTTATTTAATCTTAAAAAATAAAAAAAAAATTAGAATGACTTAAAAAGAATATAAAAGGTCAAAGTCCCAAGTAATCCAAATTAAAGAAAATAAAATTACTACATTAATTAAATTTACTATTACCATGAGTTCGAATTTGTTTCAAACATGTAAGGAATTTTTTTCTACCACACATTGATTTTATTAAAAAATAATTAATATTTTTGTTTGATTGAAATTATTATATAATTTTTATTATATTTTATTTTTATCATAAATTAACCTTTTTGATCAATTAGTATTATTATAAAAATAAAAAATAATAATAAATATTATCATAAACTTTTAAAATAACTGATAAAAATAAACTCTTTATTTTAGAATATGATAACATATAAAAAAAGAAAAAAGAACTCCTGGATTCAGAAGGACCAACACTGTAACCACATCTAGAACCTGCAGGATTGAAATCTCTTGTCATCTAATCTATTCCACCAATTAACAACCTTCATTTAATTAATACCATTTTTAACTCCAATTATAAATATTTTTTTTATTTCTTTTTTTTTTATTTCTTTCTTTTGTCGCTCTCAGTTGCAGCTCCACCGCACACTAAATTTTTTTTGTATTATGAAAGAATATATTCCGTTTCTATATAATAATAACTATCTTTGTATGAATATTAATTTTTCAATTTTAAATTTTAAAAAAATAAAACTAGAAGAATTTATCAATTAAAGAAAGATAATTAAAACAAATGGGCACTATAGTAACATCGAAAATGTATTCCTATCTTGGAAACAATTTTATTAGTGGTTTTCTTACCGCCCTTAAGACTAGGAGTAATAGTTAAAAAATTAATACATAGGAAGATTTCTATTGTACATTACCGTAAACGTGCATTTGTAATATTAAATGGGTTTAAATCTGTTTATTTTTGAAAATATAATAAATTTTGTTTAAGCTTTTGCATATACTT
The DNA here is from genome assembly GCA_037954105.1 of Canavalia gladiata. Lineage (NCBI taxonomy): Eukaryota > Viridiplantae > Streptophyta > Magnoliopsida > Fabales > Fabaceae > Canavalia > Canavalia gladiata. The sequence continues at coordinate 35,209,777 of CM075663.1, forward strand.
TTTTTTTATTTTTATATTTTATCTTCGGGAACTTTTGTTTTTATTTTTATATCCTGAATTTGCATTTAACTAATATATGCTCGGTTAAACTCTAATATATATCAACTATTTTTTATGAGATATGAAGATGATATTTTATGTAATTTATAGATGAAAATCATAATTTGTATTGTTTATATTAATTTTTTAATATATATATATATATATATATATAATGAATTGGTATAAATAATTAAATTTTAAACTATTAAAATTGATTTAACGGTGAAAGGTTATGATAATTTATACAAAATTTTAAATTAAAATTTCATTATTTTTACTATACACAAAAAGTTGGTAAAGTTTAACTGAATATTTGGCAGCTAACTTAATAAATATTTCACAAAAAATTAATAACAAATAGAACAAATAAGGATCAAAATAAAAAATATATGAATTGAAAATAATTTTTTCTATATTTATATAAATTAAAAATATATTTAATATTCCTCTTAAATATTACATTCTTCAATAAAAAAATCACTTTTAGTTTTTAATTATTACATTAAAAGAAATATTCAAGAAAACAATAAATAAAATATGTTTGGTAAATATCACAATGAAAGTGCATTTGTAACATGAAAATGTTACGTTCGTCTCTAAATTAAAAAGATTTTTCACCAATCTCTTAATCATTCTCCTAAAATATATAATATTAATGCACCAATATAGGAAAAACAAATTAAGTTACAACAAAAAATCATTTGTTTAAATTATGATAGTATCTTCGAGAGGATTTTATTTGTTTAAATTCATTTGTAATTTAATGTTTTTACTGTGTATTTTTGGTTTTCTTTAGATTTAATCTCATAATATACAATGTGTCATTAAATTTCGTTATCATATTTTTTCATGTTAAATATGAGATTGAAAATTGCAATTACATAATAAAAAAATAAAACAGTAAACTCATACATATAGAGAATGGAGATGCTGAAAGGTTTGAAATATTCATAGCTTTCTTATAATGAGTCTTTATATAAGGTTATAAAAGAAAATAATGTGGGCATAATAAAATTTAATAACATCATTAACACCATCACCATTAATATTATTATTAAACTTACTAACAACTAAAAAATTCATAAAAATAATTTATCAATTTAATTTTTTAAAATTTTGTACCAACTAATTTATTTAAGTAAAAAGATAATAAAATAAATTGAATATTTTTCAACCATTCGTAATTTTTATTTAAAAAAGTGTGCAATAATTATTATGAATTTGATTAATTTAGTGACAATTTAATATATTTATTAAATTAATAATAAATAGGAATTTAAGGTATGTTTTTTTTCACAAAAGAGCAATGAAAGTAATTAAAATGAATTATTTTAATTATATTTCTTACTCATATGTCTTTTGTACGAACCACGTTACAGCCCTGCATCGTAGCAATCCAAGCCAGAGACAAGGAACCGGGTCTTACCTTCATCAAGCATAGCAGTATGTAATACACAGCAATGAACTGCCATCTCACCAAATGCAATCATATTTTTCTTATCTTTGTTAATTGTTTTTCTTCTGAGTTATTATTATACAAGACATATTCAATTTGGGTTATAGTTTTTTCCTTTGGATTTATGATGCTTGGCAGGTTTTAAGTTTTAGAATAAAATCATATTTACACTTTTTCCCCTTTTGGTTTGTGATGTTTGTGCCATGTTAAGTTTTTACTATATGTAGAGTCTTGATATTTGTGCCTATAAGATGTTTTATAAAATATCAAGTGCAATTTATAGGTATTGTATGAACTGATTTCAAATAGGGTAAAATGCAGATTGGATTTTCAATATCTATTTGCTCATGTTTTATTAATTTTAAATTTGGTTTTCTATCCTACGAGGATTTGTGATTTTGATGTGTTTAATTTTATTTGATTTTATGTATTTGCGTTGTAGCACATACATAACCTATTTGAAAGAATTTTGAGGATGCGTTTTAGTACTCGGCAGCTTTATCTTCTTTTTTTTTATTGAATAGAGAATCTTTTATCACAATAATATAATTTTTTATAAGTATTTATTAAATTAATACAATTTAAAATTATCAATAAAAGGTTATTTATACCACTATTAACATTTGTAGAATACATCAGTCAATATCATAAATGTCATGTGAACGCATGGCTTGATACGTTGTAGTGTTGACTAAAGTGGTGTCAAGTGTCATATAACACAACCCACCTTTGATAGGTTTCTATGCAAAGTTTCAATTTCAATGTTATTTCTAAGGAGGAATTCTTGAGTGATCACGTTTACCAAGTATCACGTATCAACTATCTAATCAATATAATTCAATCTTTTAAATACATTAAATTTTAAAAAAGTATGATTTATATTTTCTTTAGGAGAAAACAATATTATTTATTAAAATAATTTTTTTTAAATATAATGCAAGATTCAAGACACACGATTATGTTTCAAGACTTGCATGGTGGTGGTTTGTTGATTTCTTAGTTTAATGTCCATTAATTTTGTTGATTCTATTGGAAAGGTTTTTCAGAATGTATTTACATAAAATGTAATCGTCGAAGTTGTCTTTTGTAACCATTCTACTAAGAGAGTACCATTGAGGAATCTTTCTTTTATCACACATTTTGATGAATGCTGAAAATATAGTTAAGAATCAACTGCATTATGTTATTTATAATACGAGTTATATTCCTATCAACTAATTATAATCTCCAAGACATTTGTGGCATGACAATTCTTATTCAACTTTAAGCTTGAGATAGTACATGCAAAGTTGAACTTTAAAATTAGTGTCGTTGTACTTATTTAATTATGTCAGTAATTGAGTATAATAAATTTATGTTTCTGATGGAAATGACGATCTTATAAGAATTTTTTATAAGACCTTAGGTTTTATAGACATGCATTTAAATGAATGGAAACGTTCACATGTAAGCATGATATTGTATTATGTCAATATTTTTTTAATGTTGCTATCACTTTATATCAACATGTTTATAATCATTGACGTATATGAACAAATTGCGTGAGAACTATTTACTGGAGTTGTAATAACCAAGCCACCTGAGATTTGCTTAGCTAGAAAGGAATGTTGAGGAGCGATTATGACTTTTATTTTGCTTTCATATTTTAGAGTAACATCAATTGGATCAAATAATATAAGAATTTGAAATGACTCAACATATTTCTACAGAACCAAAATAAGATGAGAGGTTATGTTAAGATGTCTTATATTAGTTAGAAAATATAGTTATAATACTTTTAATAAGGTTTAAGGAAATCTTCTTTTCTTTAGTCTCTTTTTAACAATGAGTTAGGTTAAATTTTCTAATAGATTTCACGTTATCACATTGAAGAAAAAAAAAATTCAAAAATCAAGTTAGATCGTACCGAGATTTTATTGATATCTAAAATGTAAAGTCATCTTTTCCTAATAAATATGTACCAAACAGTAAAGTTGTCCCATAGATATAACCTTTAATTTTCTTTATTGGATTTTTTTCAATCCACATGAACCTAATTTTTCCTTATTAATTAAGAAGGAAGGAGGAAGGTGGAATATTGTATAAAGATTTTTGTAAATCCTTTTTCAGAACATAAAATACAGGCTCAAGCTTCCTTTAAAAAAATGTTCAGATATCTTTGTAAATAATGTATAGTATATAAAAAATTTAAATAAAATTTAATGATAACAAAGAAGAATTTTTTTACAAAAAAATATGAACTATTTAGCTTGTGAATAATAAAGAATGACATTATGAAGACTTAAAAAAATTCCAGATATAAATGAATGTTTCTTATCTTGTTCTTCAAAAAAAAAATTATATATAGAAAATACAAGAAAAAAAGATATTGTGAAAAGGAGAGCTAAAGTTTACAATATTTTTTATTTTTCATCAAATGCATTGTCTTTTATATGATGTTGAATTGTAAGTTTGCAAAATTTTTATGCATAGGTGCATGTGTGTTTTGAATATAGTATTTACAGCAATTTTTTTTTATGCAAACAATTGATATAAAAAACATTAAAAATTATTTTTATTTACTCTTGCTCTTGCTCATGTTCTTGCTGTGATATTAAAAATTTACTATTTTATCATTTTACTTTTAACCATGTTTTCTTACTTCAATAAAAGAAGGTGCTGCAGAGTTACAGTTAAGGTGGTTAAGGGGCGAGTTTGAACAGGTTGAGATGGGTAAGTTCAAAATCACAGCTATCCAAATAATGTATTTTTAAAACTATTTCTGCCCATTTCTAAGATCAAATTAATCAAGTCTTGGGTGCAGCGGGTAATGAGTTTTAGCATCAGATAATATCAATTTGGGTTACATATTGGGCCTAAAAATAGCTGAAATGCGAAAAAAAAAATTGCACAATTTATTCCAAAAAGCATTTAATACCTTAAAAATAACACATCTTTCTTATTTTTAATTCCAAAAGTTCAATATAAGTTATATAATAAATCTTGAAAAATATATATGGACAAAATTCAGTATTCAATAAATCAATATTCATCAATTCATCATAGTTTAGTAAATATGATATATACACATAATTGCACAAAATTTACATAAGCTGAAAACTACTAAAAGATAAGTAATTTATATGTTGTCAACAATTGTTGATAATAAAAAAATATAGCTAAGGTTAAATTTTTCATTTTTCTAAATCTTAAAAAGTCATTTTACATTCCACATCAAAATTATTTTTTTAATATTAAATATTAATAACTACAACAATAAATATCATGCCTGCAACATAGAAAAGAAAAGAAAAAAAAATTGTAAACAAGTCTAACAATGAAATCTATAGAATCAATATATAACTACACTTGTAATCCAGAATCCACACAGCACCCACAATGAAAAAACAGACACAAAAAATATTAAAAATTGTATCTAAAAAATAATGAAAGAAAATATTATCTTTTTTTTTTTTTGTGAGATTGATTATGGAAGTCATCTATCTAGCAAGAATATTTTTCTGAGAAATATAGAAATCCTAATCTCAAGCTTTAACTAAGGAACAACCACAAAACCAGAAAGAATAAATTGGGATCAATGTGGAAAGGAGTTAAAAATCAAATATTGAACCAAACTCTAACAAAGATAAGAAAAATAAAATAGGAAAATCAACAATACTCAAATTCATGAGAACACTATCCACAATAAGTCACAATTCATAGTAAAGAACAAGGGAAACAAAGAGAAAATGAGATTCTAAAAGAAGAAAACGCATACTCAAAAGAATGGAAAAAAAGAGAAAGTTTTTCAAAGATGTAAGTGAAAACGATGCAAGAATTACAAATGAATAAGATAAAGACTACGATTTTGACTTAATTTTCTAAAATGCCAAAAAATTGGATCAAATTTACACATAGTATGCATCCAATCAAACTCAACCAATTATACCTAAGATTTCCTTTTTTTATTGGATTTACTCGTTTTTAACCTGAATCGATCCATTTTTCTATTTGAGCCTTCAATTTCGTCAAGTTTAAGTTAGTCCAAATTTTCTGCTCAACCCTAATTATTATATCCAAATGATGTGTCAACATTGCATTTTACACCCTATTATTTAGAAAGGTAGTTACAAATTTCCAACTACTTAAGAATGATGTACCAGTAGTTACAGAAAACTTCACATGCATGGATTTGTGAAACTTGTTACTTTATACTTTCATGGTTTATATACAAAATTTATTTTAGATTTATCTATATTTTAAATTTAATAGTCAATAGTTTTTATATATTTTTAAAATATAAAAATTCGTATGATCATAAATAAAATAAAAATAAATATAATATATTTTTTATATATAATAATATTTTATTTTTATATTAGTTGAAATCTAATATGATTTGAAATTAAAGATCTAAAACCAATCAAATAAAAAGTATTTCAAGTATTAAATATCTTTTAAAATATATTTTTCTAATTTCTTTTTATGTGAAATCAATTACTTGTTAAGGTAGGAAAGAAAATTTACATATATTTTGTATAAATTTTTTTTATGAATTCAATATTTATTTTACAATTTTATATCTTTTATGTAACAAAAATTTATTTTTTAATGAAACTTGTCATTTTTAGATATCTAAAATTAACTTTAAAGAGTGAGATTAGCATTTCCCATTCTCTTCCGCGATCATAATTTTATAGTAACCTCACAAGTTCCTCATAGTCTCTCACTCATTAGTAAATAACGATTTCACATCAATGTATATTCTTTTGAATGGTTCAAGTGATTGAGTCAGTGTTTAGGCTACACATGCAAGTATCATTGGTATATATTTTTGAAAAAAAAAAAAAAGAAATACAATAATCTTTATTAGCAACACGGTTTTTCTGCCCAAAAGGATTTGGTGAAGCGTCAGATAATTCGATCATAGTCTTAAACTTCAAGGGAAAGTGTTAGCCAGCAAGCTCAAAAAGCTAGGATACTGGTTACGTGTCATTGTGGGCCCAATAAATGTGGGCTAAGTGAAACCCAAAGTTTTAAGGTCCATAATTGTGCAGATAAATAATCCAAGTTTTAATGACCAAAACTCTATTATCCAAGTTCGGCCAGAAAAGAACTATCCAAGAAACTTTGAGGAGCAGGCCCACGCTTAGTTAGCTTGGATCCAGCAGCAATTAAATTTAGCGAAAACTGTAGACCAAAAACAAAATAAACATAAGCTAAAACAATTATTATATTCGTTAAATTTTATTGTGAATGTAAAAATTTTACTATCAGATGATATGTAAGTATGTTTGAAAGTGTTTTTTTATGAGATCCAACCCTTCTAAATTTTTATTATAAAAAATTGTTATAATAATCAATAAGTAATTAGCTCAAATAGTATATGCTAATTTTTTTATAATGTGATGTGAGAGATAAAGAAAGAAGAGGAAGGTGAGTATTTTTTTTTAAATAATTTACCTTGATTGATTAAAAAATTTACAAGAGAAAAATATGAGGAAACTGAACTCTCTTTCCTCTCATTTTTGTTTCCCCTCTAATATTGGAAGATTTGGAGATGGGAGGAAGAGTGGTTTGTAAAAGGAGTAATTATGGTTAAATTTAGTTTAATTTTATGTAAAATTTTATCTGAATCAAACATAAAAATAATATACGGTTCAATTTGAACATAATATTAAAACTAAGTCAAATTAAACTAATCTTTTATAATTTTGTTTAGATAGATCTGTTGGTTTTTAGTTTAAATTTTTATTTTATATATTTATTTTTATATACCATTGAATTTAACTTTCAATTTAATTAGAGAAAAAAAAAGTGATTTTGTTGGGAGAAAAAATGAAAAAAAAAAAGAAAAATATATGTTGATTAAAGGGACAAAATTTTAAAAAATGATAGATTTATTGGTAAAGAATAAAAAAAATAAGAATATGAGTAGATTAGAAAAATAAAATTATGTTAGAATTTATTATGTAAAGAAATATATATATATATATATATATATATAGGTTGTAATTTTATTTAAACTTTAATTTAAAAATTAAAAATTCTACCATTTTAGATAAAATTTTCATTTTCATATATTTTTAAAATTTTTAATTTAATTTTTTTCAATTTTTTTAAATCAAATTTAACGGTTAAAATATAATTGATTCATCCATTATTTATTATATTTTAAGATCAGGATAAAATTAATTTTGAAATTTTTGTTACCTTTTTCTATCCTTCATTAATAATTATATAAATATAATATTATATTATTATTTTTCCATCTTTATTAAAAAAACAAAAAAATATAATAAATATTAAATACAAATTTAACATTATTCCATAATATGCGTTTAGTATTGCTCTACATTTTATTTTTCTATAACTTAAAAAATGGATAAAAAAAATTTGTTACAAAATAGATAAAATAGTTAGTTATAAATTGTCATATTCTTTTTCAGCTTTATTATGATATTTTTTTATGAGCGAGAAAACTCTCACAACTATAAATAGTGTACACTTTTCACTTTTTAATTAGAGAAGAAACATTAACTTGTTAATATTCTTCATTTCTTTTGTTATAGTATCAAAGCTTTAAGGTGGAGCTTTGTTAAAACCCACCAAATCATGTCAATCAATATGTCTTCTTTAAACACCTCATTCATAAAAAAACCAAAATAATCCTAACCAAAATCATTCAAACCCATATTATATATATCCAAATGAAAGTTCTTCCACTATGCTTGTCAAGTGTTGATTTGACACAGTTATCATTCTTGGTTTCATTCGTTTTAAAATGGTCCTAATGACCAAAATTAAGATAGGAATTTTTAAATGGATTCATTCCTATTCTAAAATATATTGATCCTCAGTACTCAACTTAAGAATGTTGTAATACCCTTATAATGTCTTGGTTATTGGACTTCTTGTCATTATCCATATCTCAAAGTGTCATATATTAAGATCATGCAGTTGAGATATGAAATAATTTGAAAAAGCATTTTTCACAAAGTGATTTATTACAGATAGAAAAAATTCAAGAAAAGGTATATTACTACAAGCAAGCTTCTTTATCTATCATTGATTATTTTACGAGACTAAAAGTTCTATACGAGGAACTAGATAATTACCGTCATTTTCTTCCTTGCATTTGCTTAACAAAATCCTATCACCAGCAAAACTTCATTATCAAATTCTTGAAAGGACTTGATGAACATTTCTTATGGAACTGATAAACCACTATTCTATTGATTTATCTACGGAAAATTAGTTATAATTACAATATAATTTAGGATTATTTAATTGTAATTCTACCTAATTTTCCTTATTTTTGCAGGAATGGTCACACAAGTAAAGAATCCAAAAATAGGCAAATTTTGGACCAAGAAAGGGGTAAAAGAAGCATGAAAAGATAATACAACTAATGTGACAATGACACGCCAACCCTACGATGCAGCACGATTATGTAGATTGGTCGCGATGGCTAAGAAAGCGGCTAGGTCAAGCCTGATCCATCATATTGAAACCTTAATCCACGCCTATAAAAGGGAGGTTCTACTACACCACATGATACCATCTTAGGCCCCAAAGGCCACACCACTCTCCATGGCGTAAGTCTATCACTACCCTGAAGACACACCATTTCATTCTCATATCTCTCGATATCCTTCCGTAGGATCTTGGAGGCAAAAACTCTCACAGTACGAGTTGCAACGTCCTATTGCCAACCTTACTAGCACTACGCTTTTGTCATTCTATTCTAGAATTAGGATTATGAATTGTTTTATGAAATTAGTATGGTTTTATTTGTCTTATCTCTCTAGTGTAACTAACTTCCAAATCATAGGGTTTTGGTGAAACTTATAATGTAACCAATTGAATCCCTTTTCCTTTTTATGAATGATTCCGTGTTTTTATTCCATTGTGTTTTCCTTATTATGCATGATTAATTAATGAGAATTAATTTCTAAGTTAATTGAGGGATATGCGATTGTACCATTGCATAATTAACAAAACTATAAGGTAACCTGAATCTAAGGGTTGTGGAGGATCAATCAGAATCCTTGATTTCTAATCAGTTATTAATTTAACAAGTCCGCATGTTCTTTATGCTTCTCTTGATTATATACCTTGCATGATCATTGGAGGTAGTAACTTAAAGAAAAGAATATTACTATTGTATGATCATTGGATAGTAATAGAATGAGAATGGATGGTTAGCAATTAACTCAAATCATTCATAAGGGAGTCGGGGTGAAATTGGATAAATTTATAAGGGAAACCAAAGTCTCATGTCTTTCCATAATTGAACTCGTATTTGTGCCCTTTTGTCTTTAAATCACTTACTCTCATTTTGTTTCCTTTTTACATTTAATCTAAATATTTCTAAATAAACCCTTTTCTGGTGAGCTCAAAATTTAAGATTTAATCATTATTTAAGATTGTTGAAATAGTCTCTATGAGAACGATATTAAGGGTTTTAAATACTCCTTTCTACACCGACGAGTGCACTTGCCTGTGGATAAAACTTTGTATGCACAGTAAACGCACAACAGGAACCATTACCATACATTAATAAAGTATTCTTTATGGCCATTTAGTATGAAAGGAAACACCCCGCTTCTTTTAATATGAAGGAATATTGAGCACTAACTCATTTTGTTGACATTCGTCATCCTCCCTTTGGTAGAGGAAAATATGCTTTGAATAACAATGACGGGCGTGACATTCCTAACAAAATATGCACATATTGTAACCACACAGGACACATTGTTGACGTATGTTATGTTAAGCATGGGTATCCACTAGGACATCCACATTGCCCAGGTCACCCATGTTTCTATAATTATGACCCTAGGATAGCATTTGTCAACAACTCTTTCTTAAGAAATAATGTTATAAAAAATAAAGAGGACCAGAAGAAGAAAGAATCTCATGGGCCAAGTCTCACATCTAGTTAATATCAAAGTATCATGACCATCATCCAAGGATCTAGTGGAACAAGTTCATTAAAAAGTCATAATCTCAATTTCACAAATCTATCAAGTGCCACTCAGATTAGGTATACTACCTCATGTTCTGACCCAAATTCAAGTAGTAACTTTACTTGTTTTTTCTTAACTCAATAAACAATATATACGTACTGCATCTTCCCCATACATTTTCATAAATTTCACACCCACATAGTGGTCATTGGATAATTAACTTAGGTGATATAGATCATATTACATTATTTTTTAATTATTTTCATATTTATTCTAAAATAAAACCTATAAATGTCACTTTTCCTAATGGTTCTTTAGTCATAACCAAATACTCAAGACAAGTCAAGTTTTCTTCTATCTTTATTATACATAATATTCTTGTGTACCAAATTTCAGTTTTAATTTTATCTATATTTTAAAGTTAATTTTCACTTTACATTTTACATTTACCTTCTCCAACAATGATTATCACATACAAGATCATACATACTTAAAGATGATTGACTTGACTAAATTGAATGAAAGACTTTATGAATTGGTAATTAACAAGGTGGATTATTCTTAACTTTCTCATAGTACCTATGTCAACTTCTCCATAATCATGCATGTTACTCCTTCCAACATTTGACACTTTAGATTAGAACATTTGTCTAGAAATCATTTAAACATTTTAAATCAACATCTTTATTTCATTCCTAAGCATACTAGTGATTCATGTGATGTTTTCCATTTGGCTAAGCAAAGAAAATTATCATATTCCAACTTGAGTAGAGCATCCACAATTTTTGAATTAAGTCACCTTAACATTTGGGGTCCTTTTTCTAAAGTATTAGTTCATGAACATAAAAATTTCTTAATAATTCTAGATGATTTTAATCGATATACATGGATTATTTTGTTAAAATACAAAGTGGAGGTCCATTCACATTCAAAATTTCATCAATGTTGTAGAAAACCAATTTGATATAAAATTTAAGAGTATTCAATCTAATAATAGACTAGAATTCTTGTTAATTAAATTTTTTTCTTTAAAGAGAATTTTGCATCAAAAGAGTTATGTTGAAACTTTCCAAAAAAATGGGAGAATTGAAAGGAAGTACCGATGTATTCTTAATATAGCAAAAGCCTTAATGTTTCAATCACATATTCCAACAAATTTTTGCTCTTATGTCATTGAATACTTTATTTTTTTTATTAATCAAATTTCATCTCCAATTATTGGTAATAAAACACCTTTTGAACTTTTACATAATCAAAAGTCCAATTTTGATATGCTTAAAGTATTTGAATGTTTATGCTGCTTAACAACTCACATGGACCATAGAAATATATTTGGTCTTCAATATAAACATGGTGTATTTTTTGGATTTTTAAAATGGAATAAAAGGATATATTGCTTTAGATTTAGATAATAGAGAATATTTCATTTCCAAAAATATCTTATTTCATGAATTGGATTTTTCTTTTCTACAATCTCATCCATCCGATGAGGTCCCTTTGTCAAGTGATCCCAAAAGATCCATTTTCATTGAGCACACTCATATTTCATCCCAATATTCTTCTTTGGATTTGGATCCATAAGCTAATAACCTAACCATTAGTTCAACACATATTCGTCAATCATCATCTCCTCTTCCTACGTCATTTTAGTTGTGTCACCAAAGCCCCCTCTCACCTTGTTGATTATTGTTGCAACACTTCCTTCAATTTAACCCCTAAATATTTGTAAAGGTGTGCATATTCCATCTCTAAGGTAGTTACTTATACAAATCTCTCCCCCTCCCATTAACATTACATCATTAGCTCATAGATGTCTTCACCAAGGCCCTTCATCCTTATGCTTTCATCCTGTTTTATTCAAGTTGGGGTTGGTTTACATTTATCAACAATTAACTTGTGGGTAGATCTCAATAAAAGCTCCATACAAAGCTCATAACTTTCAATATATTTGAAATCCAATAAGTTACACATTATCATTGAGGATAGAACCAACATTATTTGTTGACATTAATCTAGTATTGGTTTGCATTTCAATTTTCTGAACTTGTAGAATGGACAAGAAAGTTTGTTATAAACTAATCAAGAAGATTGATTACAAATTATCCCTTTTCCTTTTTAGCTTTGTTTTTATATTTTCTTTATAAACTATAAAAAATCTTACAATTATAAATAGTGCATACGTTCTACTTTTTAATTAATAAGAAACATCAATTTATTTATATTCTTCATTTTTTTATTATTTTCCTATAATAAAAATTAAAATAAAAATCTTTTTTTTCTTTTATTTTTTTTATTACTAACCTCTTGTATATCTCTTTTTTCTTTACAGTAAATATAATGTAGATAAAATTTTTAATTAGTTAGTTATTTAATAATACTTTCAAATCAAATAAATTATCTAAAATGTTGAATATGTGTGATTAAGATAACAAAGTATTAATACTCAATTTAATTCCTAAAAAATTTTACTTGATCCAATTTAATTTTTTAAAAAAAGTAATAATATAGTTCCTTCAAATTATAATTATGAAATATTTTAATTTTTTATCCGTTAAAAATAAAAATTAAAGTATCTCTTATTTTTAATTTTTAAAAACTATATTAGTTTGGGTATTTTAGGAAATAAAATAATTATTTAGTTTTTTAAGTATCAAAGTATTTTCAATAAAAATTTAAGTATGCATCTTAAAAAATTTCTTACACTAATAGTAGACACTTAATTTTAGATATAATCCCTAAATTTATTCTTATAAATTTTAGGATACGTTAAATTAATTTAAAATTTTAAAAAGTTGAAAAAATATTCATAAATTATTTTTTATGGGCTATATAAATTTTAATTTTTGTTATTTATTTTATACTAGTCTTTTTTGAAAACTAATACGACTAATAAAATATTTAAAAATTAATTTTATGTAATCTAAAAATAGTAAAAATTTAGTTTAGAGATTTCTTCCTAAAATTTATGAATTTAAATAACATCATCTTATTAATATTTAATTTCTTGAAAATAAAATTTTAGGTTAATTTTTAAATAAATAGTGGATTTAAAAATATTATTGAATTACAAATTAAAATTAAAATAAATTTAATGGTACATTTAAGAAATACTTGGTCCAAAAATTATTTAATTGGTATGACCGTTTTATTTACATCCGTATTAGTTAATCCTAACATAGGTTAGTTGGTAGGAAAATTTTCAATATAAATAATTGTTGTGTGAATTTTTAAAATATAATTATCTTAAAATTTGGAGAGAAAAGCTTATTATCTTTAATGATCTATTCCAACTTAAATTAGAGAAAGAGAAAAATGTGTAAAACATGTTTAAAATGTATATTTAATAAATTAATTAAGTGTATATTTAATAAATTATTTTTATATTGTGAATATCATATTATGTTTGAGATTGAATTATTTTTTAAATTGATTAAATTTAGTAAATAAGAATAAATAAATAAAATAAATACAAATAATAATAGCAAGAAAAATAAAAAGATTAAAAAATTAATAAAAATGATATATGAAAAAAAATAAAAATAATAACAAAAATAAAAAGAAGGAAAAAAAATTTTAAGTTAGAAAGTTAGTTAGATTAGTTAAAAATTAGTTAGGAAAAATAAAAAAATAAAAAATAGAAAATAGAAAATAGGTTTTGGGGTGGAATGAACTCTGAATGCAAACTGGTAGCATACCCTACTGTTTGACATTCAGAAAGTCATAGGAGTCTCAGTACAACCCTCACTTGCCTTAGACTATGTGCATATGTGGATCCAAGAACACGTGTAAAAATCAAATTTTTAAAATATGTTGTTTTAATAATCTTAGATCTCATGCAATGAACTCTAAATGCGAACTGTTATCATACCCTATTGTTCAACATTCAGAGAGTCATACGGGTCTCAGTGCAACTCTTGCTTACCTTAGGTTCTGTGTATATGTGGATCTAGGAACACGTCTAAAATAATCAAATTTTCAAAATACGTTATTTTCTAAGTCTCACATAATGAGCCCTAGATACGAACTGGTAGCATACCCTAGTGTTCGATGTTTAGGAATCATATGAATCTTAATACAACCCTCGTTTGTCTCGGACCCTGTGTATATGTGGACATGTTGACTAAGAATTGTTCAAATACTTTCAACCTATTTCAATTCAATACAAACCTACTTTTTTAATTATATCTGAAGATCAAGTTTGAAACCAGAACTATGTAACCTTAAATTTTCCATTATATCAGGAAATACGTAGGAGTAGGATCAAGTTTTGTCAGACTATTTTCTACAAACTTATTTATTCTATTTAAAGAGATCAAACAGTTCTTTAAAATATCAAAATCACACACTCAGTTTAAAGTACTTTTTTTCGAAATGGGCAAGTAAGGTACCTAATACCTTCCCTATTTGTAATTTACTCCTTAACCTAGATTTTTTATTTAAGTTAAGATTTTTCTAAATATTTTTCCTTTAAAAATAAACTTTAGTAGCGACTCCATGATCAAATTAAATTTTTTCTAAAATTTTTAGCAAATTCAACATTTTGTTATAATTATAGTTATGGCATATATAAAGATTTTACATTATAAATTTAATCATATAATTTATTTAAATAAGCTAAAAATATCTTATTTTGATAAATTGTACATATATATATTTATAGAAATAAATTTAAAAGAGTTTATAAAAATTATAAATTACTCCCATAAACTTTTTTAAATAAAATTTTATTTATGAAAAGATGTAAAAAATTATGATTATTAAATAATAGTAAAAAAATATTGTTGAGTTAAAATATATTTCATATTTAGAATGTGTATATTAAAATTAATAGATAAATTAATTAAAATAAATAAAATATAAAAGATTAATTAAAAGTTCAAATATGGATTACAAGCTATAAGGTAGATTCTAAAAATTAATAAGATGGTTAATTTGACTAAAATATTTAATGAAATTAATTATTAAACAAATTAATATGTGTAAAATAATATTTAATTACTTAATTATAACTCAAAATGTAGTGACCATATATGATTTGAAATAATCATTAGTTTTATATTTTAATTTTTGTAAAATAATTTATTATCTTAAAAATTAGTTAATATTTTTATTAAATAAAATAATATAAATTGATTTGTATTATAATTTTTATGATTTTATATTATAAAAAAAATGATAATTTGATGAGAATGAAAGAATGTTGAGGTTTCCAAATAGGATAGTAAAATAAAATTGGAGAAAAAATAAATTACAAATTTATAAGTTGAAACATTATATAACATAGTATTTAAAATACAAGCTAGTGAGAGAGTCTTCTTTACTAAGTAATTCTACTTTTGATCAAATAAGTTTTTAGAATAGTCAAATAAATTAAAATCTACTTTGTTTACCTGACCAAACATATTGATATAATTTTTTTTATCATTATTGAAGATAAATTTTTTTTAATTAACATAGTTGCATATATAAAATTTAAATCCAAGATCCCTAATTAAATTAGATTAACCTTTGTCAATTGATTCATTTGTCCGATGTTATATTTATATTATTCATATATGCATATTTTTATTTTCAGAATTATTAAATTAAGTTTAATTTCAATATATGTATAAATTTTTTATATTATCAATTAACTAAAAATTATAATAGATAAAAATTTTAAAATAATTATTAAAAAATCTAACAATTTTTAGTAATATAATAATTTATGATTGAATAATAATATAATTTTTATACTATCAATATATTTTAATTAAGTTTTTATAACTATTAAAATATATGCTTCATAATTTACATGTCATTTATGTAATTTATAGACAAAGCAAGGTTTAAAACTAATCTCTAAACAGAAATTATTTCCAACTAGTGTGTGATACACGATTACAATATTTAAATTTAATATTTTCTTTATAATATATTTACATCATTCTGTTTACTATAAAAACCTTACTAAATTTTTTACATACATATTTTGCAAACTTATAAAATTCTTTTCATTTTATTCATGTTGTTAATTTTTATTAAGTTTTTATTTATCTTCGGTATATATATTTTGAATATGTTTCTAGTCTTTTAATTTTTTTATTTAAAAAAATACATTTATTTTCTTGTCAATTTAATAACTTAGAATTTTTTTATACCATGGAAAATCAAAAGACGAATTTAAATATTATATATGAAATTTAATATATATATATAATTTATAAATAAAATGAATAAATTTATATAAATATATTTTATTTATTTTCTATTTAGTTTTATTATATAATTAAAAAATGTTTTATAATTTATTAAAAATAATTCATAATAAATTTATATTTATTTAAAATTTGAAGAAAAATAATTATAAAATTTTAAAAATTTAATTAAGAAAGGTTAGAAGATAAAAAGTCAAGAAATATATATATATATATATATAATAAATAAATAGGTTAATAAAAATTAAATGAAAATGATTGAATTGAAGGAATTTAAGAAAATTAAAGAATACCATATGAGAACTTTAATAGAAAATTTTAATATTATATATAAATATTTAATTTTTTATATAAACACTATAAGACTGATGCAGATTCTAGAACAATTGTCACACCTATCTCTATATATAATATTTATAGAGATTTTATATGATACTTATTTCAATCTAATTTGTATATTTATTATATTATATATAGTACAATTCTGTTAGATATAGAAGTATCAAGAATATATATATATATATATATAAACAACGAAGCAAAGCTCAGGAAAAAAACGAGCTTTCGAATAAATAATACCAAAATAATGTAACACAAGTCTAGTGGTTAGCAATTCCCTATCAGGCTGCACAGAAGGTCCGGTCTTTCTCTTTAATTCAACTATGGTTACTTAAGGAATATTCTTCTTATATTTTTAAGCAGTTGAATAATACTATTTTGTTAACAACTTATTATTATTATATATATATAGCTCACACTCTTCCTGCAAATGCAAAGGTGATAAATTGTATCAACAAAGGTAAATAATCAATGCGTGTTTGCTTCAAGCCATATATAAGTAATTTTAGGAAACTGAAGAATTGGGAACATTCTCATGTTTGGTACAGATTTTATAATATATTCTAGACAAATAACTTTATCATTTTTTCTTTATTTTGCATTCCTATAATAAAAATGTGAAAATTCTAAAACTGTTTGATTTAAAAAATATTTTTTTTTTTATTTTTATTAATATAAAATTTATATTATTTTTACTTTATTTCTATTTTCAAAACTTTTATTAATTTTTATACAAATTTTAAAACTTCAAAATAAAATAAAAATAAAATATTTTTTTAATAAAAATAAAAATAATATTTTTACAAATCAAATAGTTTCTTATATTCTTATAAAAATTATAAAATTTATTTTCTAATTCATACACGTGTGAAGTGACAAGAAATTATCCAACAATTTCAAACATCCTATATACACTATTAAGCACAAATTATATTGAAATTTTTGAGATTCATGTAAAAATTATTCCATACTTTTTTTTTTACATTATTTTGATGTTCTTTATTTATATAATATAATAAAAATTAAAACAAATTATGCAGAATTGTGTAATTAAAAAAAATATAATATTATATCTTTATATAAATAATATATATATATATATATATTAAACGATAGAATAAATATTATATAATTTTCTAATAAATTTAGAAAATATCAATATAATTCTCCCGATTATTAATCAACGTAATTCCCTTAAAGTTAGTTATACTATTGTAAATATATTATTCTTATGAATATTTACTAAATATATTTATGAACTTTACTAAATAACAACATTGTTGAATATGGTATTTCTAAAAATATCATTATTGATAATATAATTTTACAGTTTGAAACAAACATCCCCTTGGTATTTTCTTTTCAATGATTGTTTAGTTTTGTTTCTTTTGATGCTCTTTTTTCTTTATCAATGATCATATTTTAATATTCAAATGTAAAATATTATTGAACAATTTCAAGGATCTTTACACATTATATTATTGAATTTAATTTCTTTAAAATAATTAAAAGATGTGTAAAATGAAAAAAAAATGTATCTATCTTTGATTTAAATTTAAGTACCTCGAAAACTCAACCCTTTTCAAAATATAAGAGTGGATAGTTCTTATTTTTTTCATTTTGATATTATTAAAAAATCATAATTCAATACTATTATATGAATTTTACCCGCCAAGAACATAATCAATATGTAATTAACTAAAATTTAATGTTGCTAATAGAGTAGGCTAGCTTCTTTGAGAATTATCGTAGTTATAAAAATTGAATTTGAAGAAGTAAAAAATGGGTGAAGTAAAAAATCGATCAAAATCTATTAGGTTGAACCGATTTTAACATAAAATTTTACTTATTTTATTTTTTATTTAAATATATTTTTAATTCTTATAAATACATCAAATGCTTTTAGGATTTACATTTTGTTTATTTTTAACCTTTTTAAAGTTATATTTTTTGTCTCTGTTATTACCTTGTTATGTATTAACTTAACTAATATATGATGAAATAAATTTTACTATGCGTACTAATTTATTGTTTATATTAAAATACCATACAAACAATGCAAATTATTAATTTTGTTATTAAATCATTAAAAAAGTCAATATCTCTTCCAAATTAGCTGTATATGTGACTTTTTTTTATATATGTATCATAAGTTAGTATATATATAATATTAAATGTTTTTACTTTTTTAAAATTTTAATTTTAATTTCTTACTTTTAAAATGGTTGATTTTGATTATTTAATTTTATAATTTTAAAAAAATTACAAACATATTTAACCCATAAATATATAATAATAATTTAATAGCAAAGATTATGAATAAATTTTTTTTAAAAAAGGGATGAAAACATATTTTTTTTAAAGGAGAAAATATATTTAAGTATTATTTTTAATTTTTTTAATAAATAAAAATTTATATATAATATCTATGTATAAATTATTATTATTATTATAATTTAATTATATTTTTATTTTCTTATAAGATATATAATATAATTTTTTATGGTGATTTATTATTTAATATATTATATAATATTCATTATCTTTCTTAATATTACCAATTTAACCACAGAAAAATCAAAGAATTATAAGTTAGTCATAGCACTTATTTAGATCCGTTTGGATGGTTAGAAATTTTTAGTTTTAAAAATTAAAATTATTTTTAGTTTTTAATTTTTAATTTTAGGTTCTGTTGGCAGTGATTTTTAGTTTTAAATTTTAAAAATTTTAAAAATTAAAATTTGTTTTTATTTTTAATTTTTAATTTTAAAAATTTGTGAAAAAAATTAAAACATTCTATTATTTTATTTTTTTATAAATTATAAAAAATATATAAATAAAAATATTAATTTAAAAAATTAAAAAATATTAAAATAATAAAAATTTAAAAATTTAAAAATTTAAAATTAAATATTATTATTATTATAAAGATAATTATAATAATAATAATGATTGTGATAGCCGTATGAATAAATTAGTATTTATAAAATAATGTTAATGATATGATAGTTATAATATAAAGAATATTATATAATTATAAATTTATATTTTATATATTATTCGATTATTATTATTAAAAATAAAAAAATTTATATATGTTATTATTATAATTTTTTTATTTAATATTTATTTTATATAAAAATAATATATATTATAAGGTTATAAATTAAATATAATTTAAATATCAAATAATATTATTATTTTTTAATATATAAACATTAGATAAATAAAAAATTAAAAAATAAATTATTTTAAAATAATAAAAACAAATTATTATTATTATTATTATGGTGATAATAATTATTTTAATGTTACTTATTGTGATAATAATGATGGTTATAATAAAAAAATATCATATAATTATACTATTTTATATTTTATATATTATTTAATAATCAATATATAAGATAAATTCTTTTATACATTATTATTATTATATTTTTTATTAATATATATTATATTATAAATTTCACATATTATTTAATTATTATTATTAAAAATAAAATTTTTTATATATGTTATTATTATAAATATTTTATTAAATAATTATTTTATATAAAAATAATATATATTATAAGGTTATAAATTAAATATAAGTTATATATCAAATAATATTATTTGTTTTTTAATATATAAAAATTAAATAAATAAAAAATTAAAAAATAACTTATTTTAAAATAATAAAAATAAATTATTATTATTATTAGTATGGTGATAATAATTATTTTAGTGATACTTACTGTGATAATGATGATGGCTATAATATAAAAAATATTATATAATTATTCTATTTTATATTTTATATATTATTTAATAATCAATATATAAGATAAATACTTTTATACATCATTATTATTATATTTTTTATTAATATATATTATATTATAAAATATTAAATAACATAAAATATATTATAATACTACAAATTAAATATAATTTTAATATATCAAATAGTATAATTTATTTATAAATTTATAAAAAATATATAAATAATTAATTTTTTCAAAAATAATAAAAATATTAAAATTAAAATAATAATAATAATAATAATAATAATAATAATAATAATAATAATTATTATTATTATTATTATTATTATTATTATTATTATTATTATTACGATAGTGATATAGTAATGATAAAAATAAAAATAATGTTATTAAATAATAATAGTGATATAATGGTTATAATATAAAAATATTATATAATTATACAGATTTTTATTTTATATATTATTTGATTATCATATTTAAGATAAATATTTTTATATGTTCTTATAATATTTTTATATTATTTGATATTTATTTTATATAAAAATAATATATATTATAATATTATATTATAAATAATTATATAATATAAATTATATTATAATATTATAAATTTAAAATAATTTATATATTAATTATTATTATTTATTTTATTTTTATTAGATAAAAATTAGATTAATAAAAAATTTGTTTTGAAATAATAAAAAATATATTATTGTTATTATTATTATTATTATTATAGGATGATGGTGGGTTGGTAGATTTAAGAATAAAAATAATTTTAAACTAAATTTAATATTCAATAAATTATTTTTTTATTTTAATATTTGAATCAAAATTATTTTCATCAAACATTTTTTATTTTTAAAATTGATTTAAAAACTAAAAATTTAAAACTTACAACCATTCTAAACAAGATCTTGGTCTGTTTATTTTTAAAAATTGTTCCAAGAGTAAATTAAACCACTCTATAATATTATTTTATTATAATTTATAAAAAATATATGAATAAAAATATTAATTAAACAAATTAAAACTCTTTTTAGGATGGTTTTAAGTTTTTAGTTCTAAAAATTTTAAAAGTAAAATCAGTTTTTGTTTTTAAAGGTTGTTCTAAAAGGAAATTAAATCATTTTATTATGAATCCATAAAAAATATATAAATAAAAATATTAACTTACAAATTAAAATTATATCAAAATAATATAAATTTTAATTTTTTTAAAAAATAAATAAAATATTTTTTATAATATAATAGTGATAATTATGATAATAATGATGGTAATGATGCTGATAAAAATAAAAATAACATTTATAAAATAATGATAATGATATGATAATTATAATATAAAAAATATTATATAATTATACAAATTTATATTTTTTATATTATTTAATTATTAATATTTACGATAAAAATTTTATATATATTATTATTATAATAATAATATTTTTAAATTATTTAATATTTATATTACATAAAAATAATATATATTATAATATTATATTATATAACTCAATTCTTTGAATCGTTATTAGGAAGGAAGAGACGAAAACGACAATAAAGAGAAGGATAGTCATGATTATGAATAACATAATAAAATAGCAAACCGATAAGAGACAGGAATTGAATAATACAAAAAGATGTTATTTGAAAATAATAGAAATACGCTTAAAAATTTACAATGAAAATTACAAGCTTTTCTATATCTTCTTTCAAGAGAGGTTTTAAAAATCCTAACTCGCTCTGCCTCTCTTCAAAGTTCCTTATTTTATTTATAACCGATGGGGTGCACTCCTGGACATCTCAAGAGATAAACTTCAAATAAAGAAAAGATTCTAAAGGACAATAATACAACTTAACTTTTCAAAAAGCAAAGTACTAAAGTATAATAATACAAGGAAGTAAAGATTCTCGAGGACAATAATACAGTTGGTCTTCCACTACATTACATATCTTCTGATAAAGCAATATCTTTTGTCATTCATATTGGTTTTCAGTGTCACTAAAGTAGATTCCCTGTCCAGAGACTACTTTGTCATTATCCTCCTGGCTTGATCCTATGATACTCTTGAGTTTTTCTTGAAAATTTTCCTCAGTTGTAGCTAAGACCAGCAGAGCTAATACCTGATTTTTCCTAGCTAAAAACTGAGATTCTTTCTATTGTAATTTTTTAATGCTTTGAATCAAGGGGTTCTGTGATATCCGTTTATCAATCATTGGTTTGCTAATACGGTTAACATGAAACTTAGACCACCATTTTACCTTTGAGGTCCGGACTAAATATTTGATAGATGAATCTTCTGATAATGAAGCTATATCCAGTAATCCAACTTATTCTAAAAGATGCAATAAAACAAATATATAGGTTTTCTTTTGGTATAGATACTTTACTTTTGGTATAGATACTTTACTTTTATAATACTCAAAGCTTATAAAAACTTCTTTAGGTAATATTTCTAATACGGGTCCAAAATCAATAAACCACTTCTTGAACCATTGTGGGAATTCAAGATTGATACCTCTTCTGAACCAAAAAAACCATGAATGAGGACTTGGAGTAATAAATAAAACATTGGTCCATGCTTGGATATAATCATAATAAGTATAATACTGGAGATCAAATTTTCTTGAGAAAGACTTATTTTCATATATTTTCTTTCCCCAATCTTTTATTGATAATACTTTTAAAATTTTTATTTTAAAGAATATAATACTTGTAGCTGATTGATCTTCTGTATGGATCAACTCAATTGATCCAGTATCTATTAATATAAACTCATAGAAGGTCGGTGTTTTGAGAGGATGGAGAGGTGTATAATGGAATGGCTTAGGAAATATAGTCTTGTATAGGTCATGTTTATTAATCTGGCTCCATTCTTTTTCAATAATACATATAGGAGGGCTTATAGATTTCTCATAAAATGAAGAATCTTCCTTAGAGGAAGGGGTAGTATGAGCTCTATATAAATCAGTAGGTGTGATAGGTTCCAAGATCTCATACTTATTTTGGGTAATAAGTTGGGCAGAGTTGGTCATTTTTGCTATTTTTTCGTTCAAGGTCATAGGTGGGGCTGTTGGTGGTAATAAGGATGATGATGCTTTTAATACCTATGATGTTGAGGGTCTTGATAATATAGATTCTTTGATACTCTTTAATACGGATCTTTCTTTTGATACTATAGGAGGCTCATATTTGTCACTACCCATACTTATGTTTTTCTTGCTCGTCTTGAGTATTTTGTAAGAACTCTCTGGTTAATAAATCAAGAAGCGCATTTTTAGTACCCTTAATATGGGTTATCTCAAAATCAAAACAAGATAATATTGCTTGCCATCTAGTAAAAATATGTTTTGAAACCAAATTTTTAACATCATTCTATAAAACATTGGGAGCTACTTTATAGTCAATTTTAATTAAAAACTTTTTGTTGAATAAATC
The DNA here is from genome assembly GCA_037954105.1 of Canavalia gladiata. Lineage (NCBI taxonomy): Eukaryota > Viridiplantae > Streptophyta > Magnoliopsida > Fabales > Fabaceae > Canavalia > Canavalia gladiata. Next base: position 35,233,974 of record CM075663.1, read on the forward strand.
ACCTTGGAACTTAGTAATACACAAAACAATTGATAAAATCTCCTTTTTGACTGTAGAATATTTTAATTGAGCTGGATGCTAGATACCCGAATGATATCTAACGATTTTCTCTTTCTCTGACCGTGGTAATACCTGTTTCAGAATTCCCCCATAACCTAAATCAGAAGCATCTGTCTCTACAATTAATTTAGCAGAAGGATCTGGAGTTCCAAGACAAGGAAGACTTTTAGTGATTCCCTTAATTTTTCTAATAACTTGACTCATATCCTCGGTCCAGGCAGGAAGGTTTTTCCTAACCTTTTATATAATGGAGCACAAATAACTCAGATGTCGGGGATAAAGTCTGCTATGTAATTTAGACATCCTAAAAATCTTTGTAATTGTTTTTTATCTTTTATTTCATCTGGAAATTTTTCTGCAAATTCTAAAGATCTTTTTATAGGAGTTATAGTTCCCTTATATATCTCAAATCCTAGGAATCTTACCTTCGTTTGGAAGAGACTTATCTTTTTTGCTGATACAACTAATCCATTTTGCTTAATAATTTTGATAAAGGTTTCTAGATGTTGATAGTGTTGATTTAACCCTTTTGAAAAAATGAATACATCATCTAAATATACAATAGAAAAGTTCATATATGGATAGAAGATATTATTCATAATTTTCTAGAATTCACTTGGAGCATTTTTTAATCCTTGGGGTATCATATTCCATTCATAATTCCCGAAAGGAACCACAAAAGCTGTTTTATACATGTCCTCTTCCTTTACTTATATTTGATAATATCCTGATTTCATGTCAAATTTTGAAAATATCTTTGCATTTACAAGTCTTTTTATTAGATCGTTTTTATTAGGTAACGGATACCTTATCCATTTTAATACCTTATTTAATGGCCTATAATTAATCACTAATCTGGGGGGCCCTCTTTCTATTTCTGAGGCTTTCATTACATAAAACCCCGTACAACTCCATGGCAATTTTGATGGCCTAATTAACCCTTTTTTTAAATAGTCATTGATTTCCTCTCTACAATATTTCAAATATTCTTCATTCATTTGGATTGGTCGTGCCTTAGTATTTATGTCTTTTTCATTAAACCCTTCCTCATATGGTAATGATATTTCATACCTTTTTCGATAATGGAAGGCCATAGGATTAAGACTACAAATTTATTTTTCAAATTTTTCTTGTAAGGATTTTATTTTACCTTTGATGATTTTTTATTCCAACTGTTGTTCTATTTTTTTTATAAGAAATTTTTTTATTTAATATTTTTATTTGGTTGTGTCTTTGTGTTATTAAGTTAATTCTAGAAATAGAGGCTTCTTGTAACAAGTTTAGTTCTTTTATTCTGGGTACAGAAATGAATTCAAATTGTAAGGGTTTTTCAAGGATAACTTTAGTAGTGATCCCCTTTTCAGTGATTTCAAATGGGTATAATAATGTTAAAAATGGGGTTCCTAGAATTAATTGCGTTGTTATATTTTTGACTAATATGAATGATGTATTGAAACATATTTTTTCTTTGTAAATTTTTACACTAGATAGTTTATATTTGACTTTTAGTTTAGATCCTCCGGCTTCGGATATACTTTCATAGGTTTTTTCATAATATTTGGCTGGAACATCTCCTTCTTGTATACAATTAAGATCTGCTCCTGAATCAATTAATGCAGTTATATGAAACTTTTCAGTTCCTATAATTACATCTACTTCAACACCACCATTTATAAATGGTAATAAGACTTAATAAGTTTATATATGGTTCAGGGGTTTTTTCTTTTTTAATCAGATTTAATAAATTTATGTATGACTCGTCATTTCTAGGGTTATCTTCCTTGATGGCATTTTCCCCTTCTAACTTTAATAGCTTATATTCTAGGGTTATGTTTTGTTGTTTTAACTCCATAATTTCATTTTTTAGGATTTTTATTTCTTCTTATAATTCTCGTGTAGTAATATTTTTAGATTCTTTAAATCTTTGATATATTTCTTTCATCTCTATAGGTTGAATTTCTCTTTGTTCTTATTTTTTTTAATGGGCTTATTTAAATTATTTATAAATTCATCTCGTATAGGAGAGTCTTCTAATTTTTCTATAATTTCTATTAAACTAGAAGTTTGTTCTCTTGTTAGAACATTAATTTCTTTAATGCAATCGTCACACGAACATAATCCTATCCCTAAGCAATAATCTTTTTCTCCTTCCTCTTCTTCTTCGTCAGAGTTATCTAATTGATAGATTTCATTATCTTGAGTCTCTTCTTTTTCACTAGTAATGTTCTCATTATCTGTGTCAGGTTGAGTCTGAATTTATCATGATAGTCAAGTGGGCTTGTTTAATATCTTTATTTTTTATTTCATTAATTTTTTGTTGTACTTTGTAGTTTCGGGATATATATCCCTTTTTTCCTGCATTTCTAACACGTTAATTCTTTTTTACTTTTCTGGGGATTTTTTGGGTTCTTTTGAGTGTTTTTTATAAATTTCTTCCGTGGATAATGAGTTTTTAATTTTTTATCTAGCTTAACAGAGGATTTATGCTGTCAGCTAGGAGCTTTTAAAGGGTCAATGTCGTACTGTTGACAAAAAGACCCTAATTCTTTTTTGCTATTCATCTTGTCTTTTCTAATACTATTTTGTATTTTAACATATGTACATATTTGTATTCTTGTTTTAATAATTGTATTATGTAATTGTCCAAAAGTTAATATTTCATAGGGAATATGTGAGCCATATTGTGATTGTAACTCTTGTCTTACTTTTTCAGCAAATAACTTAGGAAGGGCATCTACAAATCTCTCTTTCCAACAGGGTGTTGCTGCATCTTCTCTAATCATAAGTTTTGATATAAATACATCTTTATACCATCTATAATCACTCATAGTAGGGCATGTTAGACTAGCTAATTGTGTTCCTAGTCGGTCTCTAAACACGCTAGGATCTTCTACAAAATTTTTAATGATAATAAATATTAGGGTGGTAGTTGCATCGGCTTCTTGGGTTTCTAATTTGACACTATTTATAATCAATTCTTTATCTTGTGGTGATAGAAAATTATCCCACCATCCTTTTAATGCTCATGTAAATCCTTGAGTGATAGCTAAGGCTGCATTTCTATCGGTAAGTCCTTTATTTTTAAAGGCAGTGGTTGCCATAGTCATTTGACAAGTAAGATATAATATTGCTTGTTCGCTTAATTCATCCAGATTCCATTCCTCGATTTCTAATCCAGAAAATCTATTTTGTAAAAATTGACCTTGTTCTCCAAAGCTGAGGTCTGCAAGAGTCGGTCTAGAATAATAATTTCTAGTTTTGGAGGTGGTTATTTTATTTACTTCTAGAGTATTAATAGAAGATTTTTCTATACTTAATTTTTTAATTTTTTCTTTTAATTCTTCTAAGTCTGTTTCGACTGTTATAAATTTTACTCCTTTTAGGCTATTAATTTTAAATAAAGGTTTTTCTGTTTTAAGAGTCATCGGTGGTACTTGTTTTGATAACATGTAGTTGTTTATACTACTGCTTCCAGCTTGGTTTTCTATTCTAGTTAAGTGTCTACTCATAGTTTCTAACATTACATTAGAGTAATTTAGCTGATCATGAACCTTTTTAATGTCTTTCTTTTCTAGATTTCCCTCTGTATTAATATCTTTATAAGGGCTTGCTTCAACATGGGTTTTTTCAGATAATTTCATTTTAATATTTTCTTGAGGGGATACTCTGACTCTATTATTTTACCTGAAATTGTTTCCCATGTAGAGGTTATCTTGGTAATAGGGTAAATTTCCAGCTCACGCTTATCTAGGTAATAATGAATAAGCCAGTCAAAGAAATATAAATTAATTTCTGTATCATTCATATATTCATAATAAATTCCTCTAATATCTTCGGTTTGTTTTTTAGAGAATGTTTTAAAATACTAGTCTCTTAATTTTTTGTTATAGTCTGCTTCAAAATCTTCTCTAATCTAATGTTTTATCTATGATAAAGGAGTTTTCTTTATTAATAGTCATAATTTGTGATCTAGTTGGGGAATAGTTAATACTTTCTTCTTCATATATTGGAACAGTTACCCTAGGAATCTGGTTATTGATGTTAATACTAGAATTGTCTACCGAATGTCTATGGTTTTCAATTTTATATGATCGTGATTCATCAATCTTTATTGAACCAGATCTACTCATTCTTAATCTGATATTACTTCCTTCTTGAATGATTTCTCTTATATGGGTAGTTTCTACCTTTGGTTGGTCTATAATGTCTTCTTATAGCCATTCTCTAGGTACTTTTCCTGCGACTTCTTCATGCTTAAGTTTTTTAGGACGCTGTACTTTTGTTTTCTTAAGTTTTGCTTCTATTAAAATTGTCTCATTTTTGGGAGACTGTTTTAATGCTTTAAAGTTATAGTCAATTTTGGTTAGTTTATAATAAATCCTATATATTATTTGATAGGAAGCACTCTTTTCTTCTATAATATCGTCTGGTGTTTTAATATATAATTTTAATGTTTCGGAGTAAATTCATTTTTGAGGTCTATGGCAAAATTAGGATAACAATTAAAAAAGGCCAAACCGTCATAGCAATTTCTTTCTAAGGTTGCGATTAGGGAGTCTGAAAATCTTTTAAATTGGGTATCTCTTAATATAATCAATATAGGTGTATTGATTCCTAATATAAAATTTGGCTTAACTGCCACTTGAATTAACCTTATATGGATGAAATTAAATCCTTTTTCTATATGTTCTTTAATCATATTATCTTTTAATAATTTAATAGTGTTAGTTTCTCCTGAATAACTATACTCTAACATATGGATTTCCTCATCAGTATTAGACCAAAAGTATTGATTCTTATACACATCATTTTTCTTTACAATTGGTATGGACCAATTATGTATTATTCTATTTATAACCGAGGGGTGCACTCCTCGACATCCCAAGAGATAAACTTCAAATAAAGAAAAGATTCTAAAGGACAATAATACAACTTACCTTTTCAAAAAGCAAAGTACTAAAATATAATAATACAAGAAAAAGCTTAAGAAACCGATGCAACTACCATCCTAATATTTACTATCATTAAAAATTTTGTAGGAGATCCAATTAATCCTATATGAATGAAATTAAATCCCTTTTCTATATGTTCTTTAATCATATTATCTTTTAATAATTTAATAGTGTTAGTTTCTTATGAATAGCTATATTCTAACGTATGGATTTCCTTATCAGTATTAGACCAAAAGTATTGACTCTTATACACCTCTTTTTTCTTTACAATTGGTATGAACCAATTATGTAATCTTTTTTTCTATTTTTGCTATCTTTAGTTTCATATTAATTAAACAAATTAAAACTCTTTTTAGGATGGTTTTAAGTTTTTAGTTCTAAAAATTTTAGAAGTAAAATCAGTTTTTGTTTTTAGTTTGTTTGTTTTTAAAGGTTGTTCTAAAAGTAAATTAAATCATTTTATTATATAATTTTATTATAAATTCATAAAAAATATATAAATAAAAATATTAACTTAAAAAATTAAAGTATATCAAAATAATATAAATTTTAAATTTTTAAAACAATAAATAAAATATTTTTTTATATAATATAATAGTGATAATTATGATAATAATGATGGTACTGATTCCGATAAAAATAAAAATAATATTTATAAAATAATGATAGTGATATGATGATTATAATATAAAAAATATTATATAATTATACAAATTTATATTTTTTATATTCTTTAATTATTAATATTTACTAGAAAAATTTTATATATATTATTATAATAATAATATTTTTAAATTATTTAATATTTATATTACATAAAAATAATATATTATAATATTATATTATAAATAGTTATATAATATAAAAATATATTATAACATTATATATTTGATATACTTTGTATATAAATTAATATTATTTGTTTTTAATATAAAAATTAGTTAAAAAATTAATTTATTTAAAATAATAAAAAATTAAATTATTATTATTATTATTATGATAATTACGATGATGATAGTTATAATATAAATAATATTATATAATTATACAATTTTATATTATATATATTATTTGATAATTAATATATAAATAAACAATTTTATTTATTATTATTATTATAATTTTTTACATTTATTTAATATTAAATAATATATACTATATTATAAAATTTTATATAACATAAAATTATATTATAATATTATAAATTAAATATAATTTTTATATATCAAATAATATCATTCATTTACAAATCTATAAAAATAGATAAATAATTAAAAATATTTAAATTATTTTAAAATAATAAAAATAAAAAATTTAAAAGTAAAATTTATTATTATTATTATTATTATTATTATTATTATTATTATTATTATTATTATTATTATTATTATTATGATAATGATAAAGGTAAAAATAATATTTATGAGATAATAATAATGATATAATGGTTATAATGTAAAAAATATTATATAATTGTAAAAAATTTTATTTCATATATTATTTGATTATTAATATTTAAGATAAATAATTTTATGTGTTGTTATAATATTTTTATATTATTTAATATTTATTTTATATAAAAGTAATATATACTATAAGTTCATATTATAAATAATTATATAATATAAAATTTAATTATAATATAATTAATTTAATATATTTATATATTAAATATTATTATTTATTTTATTTTTATTATATAAAAATTAGATAAATACAAAATTAAATTTATTTAAAATAATAAAAATATAATATTATTGTAGGACGATGATTTAATATTAATAGGATTGAGTAGATTTAGAAATAAAAATATTTCAAAACTAAAATTAATATTCAGTAAACCTCTTTTACTAATTTTAACTTTTAAGATTTAAGTTAAAATTATTTTAAAAATACGTTAAAAATTATTTTAAAATTATTTTTATTAAATATATTTTATTTTTAAAATTAATTTGTTAAACCAAAAAATTAAAAATTTGCATGCACCATACATAAATCTTAATAATCAAATTAGTTTTAAAATATGAAATAATTATATTTATATCTCATAAATTTAATGAAAAATAACTTAATATTTTTTTTATTTTTAATTTATATAAAAACATAATATAAAAAATTTAATTATATAAATTTATATAAGCATTTTCTAATTTTTTTAATATTATTACATACAAAAATTTAAAAAATATAAATAATGAAAGAATGTCATATGCTATTTCGATAAACTATCAATGATGTGAATGTAATTTATTTTTAAAATATTAAAAATTATTTTAATACAAATGTAAACTCAATTTTGTGATATTAAATTAATTGATATTTTAAATAATGTTTGACCAAATTTAAATTTTAAAAAATTTTAAATAGGTTAAATTTTGAAAAATCAGGGTTTATTTAAAAGTTTAAAAAATATTTTTGATAATAAAATTTTTACATCATCAACAATATATATATATATATTAAAAACCTCTTTAATAATATTAAAAATAATACCTTAAAAATTGAAAATTACTAAATAATTTTATAATTTTTTAAATTATAACCTCCATAATTTAACCACTAAAAATTTCTCCCATCATCACACACTTGAATCTCAGCCCTCAAGTGTCACCATTACAAATTGAGGGTAAGTTGCTGCATACGCTTAGTTCCAAAGTCAGCGCCCACAAATCCTGTAGCGGATGACCAATAAGACTTGTCTTTATTGCTCAATTGTCTATCATAACCATCATCATTCCCATATCTTTTTATCTTATAATATATGTATATATATATAATATTAAAAATATAAAAATTAATTTCGTAACAAAACCTATTATATTAAAATGATTATAAATCACGTCAAATTAAAAAAAGACTTAATATATTAAACTTAACTAGGAGTTGGGTTGGCTTGCATTCAAAAGTAGAATGATTTGGGTTGGTTGATTAACTCTTTAATTTTCGTTTGCAATAAAAATCAAAAACAAAATTTTAATTAAAAATATATTGAAAACTCTAGAAACGGGAAAACCTAAACTAAGTCAAAAACAGTAAACACGTCTCCATCAAAATTGCGCATTCACAAATAACAAACCAACAATAAAAGCCTGAATAGTGGTTGTTTATGTCAACTATAGATATTTCCTTTACTCACACCATTTGAAGATTGCAGCGATTCACAATCGCTTGTCTTGTGGTCATTTATCACTGTTCATTAATTCTTGCTCTATTAGCAATCCCTTGCACTTGCTCCTTGCTTTTGTTATGAAGGGGAATATTGAACATAAATCATTATTTCACATATCAAAAATTTTCATCCATCTGTATATATTTTCTATTTAATAAAATTGTTGATAGTTTTTTAAATAAAATAAAACAGTTATATCCAAATATAAATGGATATATGTTTTTATTTATATGTGTAAAAAAAAATTTAAGTATTGAACAAAAAAATTGAAAAAAAAAAGTGAAATTGATTTGGGGTTAGATGGGATTTGCTTAAGGTGTGAAGAAGGAAAGAATAATTGTCATATAGGTTTGGTTAGGATTTTATCTTTGCTCAACAATATCTCGCTATATATGGTTCAGTTTGAGAGCGCAAAGTTGAATAGATGTAGAAATGTATTGGGTCTAGTTAGTTAGGTTTAACATATTTCAGTATAATAAACCAATTGTCATTTAATTTTACCTTGACTTAACATACAATACCAAAACCAATCTAATTTTTAAATTTTCATCAACCGATCAAGTTATTTTTAACTTATTTATATTTTGTTTGATTGAAAAAAATAAAAAAAAAAGAAAAAAAATAAATATAAAAATAATTTTGGTATTCGTCTATACATATAAATAAGAGAAAAGAAATAAATTTTTATGAGTTTTATTAGATTTTGTTTTGAAAAAAACAAGGAAAATAAATTTTTATTTTTTATTTTAAATTATTAAAATTATTATATAATTTTTAAAATTTAAAAATAAACATTATATTAATAAAAAAATATAATAAAAAATTAAAATTTTAAATTAAATTTTATATTATTAATATATTTTTTCTTTTTTATCCATTTAAATAAAAATAATTTTTTTCTTACCTCCTATTTTAACCTATCAAAATAATTTATTTATTTTATTTCACATACATAAATTAAATTCAAATATCATAAATAAATTTTAAAAAAATTATATTTAGCTATCATAAATAAATTTAAATACTTGATCACTCAACATCTGAGCATCAAAGAAAATTTCAAGTGTTAAATTTAGAAATATTATTTAGATAAAAAACTGGTTAGTTATTTAAATAAAGAGAAAAATTTGAGTTTGATTTTATTACACTATATGTATTTATTGCATATCTTCTTGTTAATTTGATATTTTAATAAAAAAAATGATATATAACATATTTGTTTAATTTATATAGCGATCATAGTTATATTTAAATAATTTACATTACTTTTATCTTTGCTACACTTATTTTGTTGTATATTATTGATCGAATGAATTATAATTTCTTAAAATTAGTTTAAAACATGCAACCAAATGTCAAAATCAAATTAAGCTTCCAAGTAATTATGAAACTAATTTTATTTTCAAGAAACATGGCTTTTTACGAGAGGGAAGAAATATCATATTAAACCTAAATAGTCAAACAAAAATATTAGAGTAATAATTGTATACCAAAAAAACTAAAATATAATTAACAAGCACACCTGTTCTTTTAGAGCTTTTACAAGTGCAACCCTTGACTTATATATAAATTAACCAACAAATGTACGTTTTAAAATGTAATAATTAAACTATTGATATAATTTCTCCTTTAGGCTTTTATTTTAGCATTAAAAATTTACAAAAATTTCTATTCTCTTCGTTTTTTATATAATATTTTTTAATAGATTTGTGGTTGTTCTTAATATAATTTTTTTGTAAAGTTTTATGAATAATAATTATTTTTTATATTTATTTTTAATTTTAATATCTTTAAAGTGATATAATTAATGTATAATAAAAATAAAAATAAAAATAAAAATAAAATATTATATTTTAAAGATTAATATATCAATTAATGTTAAAAAATATTTTTAATATATAAAATCTTGTAAAAATTTGTAATGAATAATAATAATAATAATAATAAATAATAATTGAAATCATTGACCTTGATGCAAACAAAGGGTACACATATTTAAATATATTGATGGTGACAAAATCAACATGTGCACTTAAAACTACACATAAAGATGATAAATTCTTACCCCACATAGCCCCACCTTTTCTCTGTTTATTGTGCCTCCCATCAAAGCAAAGGATGCTGAACTTTTACACACTTCCATTTAAAATCAAGTATTTATAAACAAAAAAAGTAAAAGTGTAATAATTATGAAAGTAAATATTTTTTTTTAAAAAAAAAAAGAACTAAGCATAAAAAATAAATTGAGAATCCCAATAAACCAAAAACCATTAAACATAAGTGGTAGTTAGGAGTGACGTATCCAATCAATGGAACGCAAAATCAGAAAGCAACAAAAGCTTGCTCGAGTTCTCATTTGTTTTTTAATTAATAGGCCCTTGTTAGGCTCCTTTCTTCCCACACCTATTATTTCCTCTCTAGTTTCATATTGAAATTAATATATATATATATATATATATATATATTCACTTTTTACTCTTAATTTTATTTTTCTTTAATAAACTGCGAGCACAATAAATAACAATATATATAAAAAATATTTTGTTTTTTTAATTTTTTATTTTATATTTTTCTAACAAAATTGGTTAGAATATTAAAAGAGTCTCGCTAAAAAAATTAATGTTATAGTTGAAAATCTTATAAATTATATATTAAAATCTCATATTTTAATATGAAACTCAAGTTTCATATTATATATCTTAGAATTCAATTCTAACGTTTCATTATTCTTTGCAGGGTTGAGATAGTCATCTCCATCCTTGATTGTAACTGAAAGTTACAACAAAATGTTCTAATATCAATTGACGAGAAATTTGAGAAATTAGATCACAAAAATTAACTGTTATAATTAGATAGTTCAATTATAAATCTTGTATTAGAATCCTGAATTTTTAATAAGGACTCAAGTTTCATATTTCATAATTATATCTTATCTCCTTCATAGCTTGTGAAGACTATTTATATTTATTAATCTTTTGATTAGTTCCTAACGAACATTTCAATGTAAGTGGAAGAACACTAAGTAAAAATTTATATATGAGAATTTTTTAAATTGAAATAATAAATATGATAAAAATACCTTTTTATATTTTTAAGATATAAATTATCATATTTTTTATTAAATATATTGTTAGAAAAATATTTAAAAAATTAATATTATTTAGTTGAACTTATTTTTATTTTATAAAAGAATTATTTAATTTTATGATAAAATTATAAAAAATGAATAATTTTTTGAGATAATGAGTTACCAAATATGGGCTTAATAAAGATTACTGGAAACAAGGGTTTTGATAATAAAATATAAAAAAAAGAAAAAGAAAAAGAAAAGAAGCCACAGAACAGAAGGAAGGGCCAAAGACAGTAGTAGTAGGAAAAGCCAAAGGCTTTGCTATTCCAAACACCACCTCTACTCTCTTTCTCTTTCTCTCTCTCTTTTTCTGCTGAGTGATGATCCATTTCTAAACCCTAATTCTCTTTCTTTCCTTTTCTGGGTCAATGTTTTAAGCAATTTCCGAGCATTGATTAAATGGCTCTTTATTCATATCCATTTTTCTGAAATAGGGTACTCTAAAAAATATCTGATCACATTTGTGCAAATTCTGCATTTTATTTTTGCAGAACAAGAGAATCTCTTCGATTCCTTGTGTTTGTCTCTCACTTTCGGTCTCAAAATATCAGCTTTTGGGGCTTAAGTGTTCAAATTGTTGAGGGTTTTTGTGGGGTGGCTTTGATTTCCATGGCTGCGGTTGCTGAGATTCCCGCTGATGCCAACAAAATGGACTCAAAACCTAAGGCAGAATCTGAATTCAGTGTGCAGAAGCTGGTTGATATGTTCACCAAGTTGAACCCTTTGGCGAAGGAATTTTTCCCTTCATCATATCCTCACAATCATGATCATCGCCATCAGGGCTATATTAATCAGCTCTCACCCACCAATTTTCTGGTCAACACTAAGCCCTCTGCTAATGAGAATTTTCCAAACAATCGAAGGGTATGATTGTTTTGCCCTTGATCTCTCATTTCTAGTTTTAGTGTGGGTTTTTGCTTAGTTATGTGGATACCATGAATTTGCGAAAACTTGTTACTTAATTAAAAATTTCCCTGTGACAATTATTATTATTATTATTTTGGTTGTTAAGGGCAGAATTTTTAATCAATTTAGTGAAAGGAAGTATTGAGGGAACCCAAGCATCATGAACTGTTAACCAAGAAAGGAAAAAAAAAAAGAAAGAAGACAAAGGCAAGTTCCAATTGCATCACCTAAGAGAAAGGGCACCATAGAGGAATGCCCATCTAGCTATAAAACTGAAAATCCTAGTGTTCAGGGCGGTGGGTGGTTTTTTGCATAAACAGATTGTAAATTGGCATGAACTGAATTGAGTCTGTGGTACTTGATCATAGTTTTATGTGTTCTGCATGGATGTTGTTTTACCATGTTATATGTGTGTATTCTGTATGTATTGCACTCATGGTTTTAAATTGCGGTCGGCAAGACGGCAACTACTTCTTGAGTGCAATTATGGCTGCATATGTGCTGTTGTTTCTATGGGCAAACATGTGTTTTCTCTTTTCAATTTACATTATTGTTTAGGATATCTTTTAAGATTTTGCCTTGCTAACTACAACTATTGTCATGTCTGTTGTCTGTCCTCTTATTGCACAGTTAACTCCAAATTATTTCGATGACTTGCATCGTAGTTTGATGGACCTATAACGTATTCTATGTGAAGATTGAAGTTTCTGTTGAAATGATTATGATGATATTGTTGATGTAGCATTTTATGTCTAAGTTAAGCCTGATGGCTATTGCATTGACTGAAAATGTGCAATTTTGTCATCTTGCAGAGAAGAAATAATTTTAACCAAGGTAGGAGAAGGTTGAGTGGAAGATCACTAAAGGCTCAGAGAGAAGATAGCATTAGAAGAACAGTTTATGTTTCGGATATTGATCAGCATGTAAGTGAATTAAGAATGGTGGGAATAAAATCTTATCTTGATGTAGTTTGTTTAGTGTCCCAATCCAATCATAAAAAACAGAATAATTTGAACAGTCTTTTGTCCTGGTGTAGGTTACAGAGGAGCGGCTTGCAGCCTTATTTAGCAGTTGTGGACAAGTAAGTTCTGAGCCTTGATTGATAGCTTGAATAGTCTTTTCTTTTTAGTTTATGATTAGGTGTATATTATTACATTACTTAATAAATTTACACTAGTGTATTTGACTGCTGTATTGTAATTTTTTCTGTAAAATATTGTTGTGATTGTCATTGATCATTATTATATTTTCTGTGGTTATCACCTATCTTTATTATTATTTATTTTTAAACTCTGCAAATCCAATGTTGTTGGAATTTCTTTTACCCTTCCATTGTGCCTATGCTCTAAGCACAACTGACATCTCCCTATTTTGATACTTTCTTTTGTGAAATTTTGGCTTTCTAATATCCACACATCTTGCTGCATTATGCCTCTTAACGTAGCTTGGATCAGACCTGTTACTTGAAATGAGCTCTTTGCTCCATTTTGCACATGGTTTGCGATAGTAATTTTCTTCAGTCATCTATGCAAATCATTCCTCTCTCTCTTTCTCTTGTTTCAATTTGTGCTTATTCTTGAGTATGCTAATTTGGGTTAGTTATGAGGTTTTTGATGCTGTTATTGCTACATTTTTCTCTTATAAACCTATTGAATGCTTCTGAACCTGACATAAAAAGATCATAGAGCTGATATGAAGTTTATGCTTTTTGAAAATGCATCTGGGTGAAGTTAGTATCTAGAAATAATTTTTTTTTTTGTGAAATCAGCTTTTGTAAATAGTACATATATACATTCACTGAAAATATGCCTACCCAGTTTATGATATTGGCTAGAAATCTCAAATCCCTATGAAAAAAGAAATTGTTAATCCCTTTATCTGAAGGAATATTAATTATTTATTGCTTTCATTGACCTTATTAATCATAGCAAGATTCCATTTTGTATTTGTATGTTTTCTTTATTTAGTTGTGTAGAAGTTAGAATTCCAGTGCATGGGAAATAATCTGATTAAAGTATGTAGAGGAGGGCCAGAAAAACTTTGGTCTTTGATAGAGGCTGATGATTTTGCTGATCCATATCAGGGTAGTCAATAGCACACCCTACAGCACTGCTATTTTTGGATCATGCAGCCTGGCTGTGATGAATAATGGCATGCATTGCATTTTTGTGGAGCAGCAATAGGGCTTGAATGGCAGGCAGCTGGTGGACTAATTATGGCTGTTGCAACCACCATGGTTAACAGACCATAAATCCCCGTTTTGCTATCATTTTGTTTAACTGCCCTCACATTTTTAAGATGATTTTTGAAATTTCATATGTTTCTCCCCATCCTTTAAAGAATGACACACTAAGTTGCTGCTTTGTTCCTTTGCACAATTGATCCTTGAAAGTTGATTACATTTTCCAATGAATACCTTGCTTCTCCAGTAATCCAACACATCGTCTGGCAGCCTTTTAAACTCTGTTGAATCTGCTCTTTCTTGACCCTCTTCATAGTTTATGCTTGCAGGCCTGCCTATTTTTTGCTGCAACTTCTTCTGACTCCATCCTATATTTCGTTTTGCTATGAGACACATCCTTTGTTCTGTTTCTTTTCGTTGGTGATTGTTAATTCCAGCCCTTCTTTGACGCAGCCATGGCATTGTCTCAGTCACAACTAGCCCAACAAAGTACCTCAGCCTCAGCTTTGCTTCCTCTCTTTGTTATTGACCTCTTAATTATACCTGTAGATTGATGAATTTTAGTTTATAGAATATTGACTTTTGATTATTAATGATGACATGTCTTTAATTTTGGTTTTTTAGCATTTATATGTGGAGTATAAGTGCTTGTTTGTTTTCTGTTTTTGAAACAGTTTTCTGATTTTGAAAACTAAAAACCAAAAAATTTGTTATTTGTGTTCTTTTATGCATTACTCTATTCTTTTTCTTCATTTACTCCCTTTTACTTCCTTTTTTTAAGAACAGTTTCTGAAAATTATTTTACAAAATAGTTTTTAAAAACTAAAAATCAAAAGCAAATCAAACACCCTCTAAATTACAATTTTTTTACCATTAGCTTTGGTATATTGGCCATCCTGCAATCCAGCTGCTATCCCACTATAGTGTTCTTGGGGCTTGCTGTTCCACTCTGCTATTCAGGATTGACAACTATTTTTTACCCCATCTTGTGGGAAAGACTTGGTTGCTGTTGTAGTTAAGTAGATTTCACTTTAGTCATGGGTGTAATGGGTGCCATCTTTCTTGTATATTGAGCCATTGAGTGGCATACAACCTACTAATTCTTAATTTTAAATAGTCCTTTTTGTTTGTTTTACATATCAAGATCTTCACTAGCAGCAGTAGTCACTTGGCAGAATTTATAGGAAATTTGAATGTGCTTCCTGACCTTACTATCTGATGCATGTTGTGGTACAGTAATATCTCTTCTCTTGCTGAGTATCTAGGATTTAAATTTGAAAGATGAATCTTTTATTAAAACTATCACCCAGTTAAGTAATTACAACATTTTATTGCATCATTTAAATTGTAGGTGATTGACTGTCGAATTTGTGGGGATCCGCATTCAGTTCTCCGTTTTGCTTTTGTTGAGTTTGCAGATGAGCGTAAGTTTGTCCTGCAAATCCAGCTCTCTTTAAATTCTCCTTAAAGATGTGTGGGCATGCAGAGACTTATTAGTTTTTCAACTGATATCATGCATTTTTCATGAATGTGTCTACAGATGGTGCAAGGACGGCTTTAAACCTAGGTGGTACTGTGCTTGGATACTATCCAGTCAGGGTTCTTCCTTCAAAAACAGCCATCCTTCCTGTGAATCCTACATTCCTCCCTAGGGTATGAATACTTTCTGATCCTTTCTATACATAGCCATAGTTGGAATTAATGAAAAATTGTTTTAAGACAGTTTAGCCCTTTTTGCTGTGTGATAAGAGAGAGTTGATTTGACTAATCTGTGGTGTTTAGCTGAGGGCTTTCTGAAGGGTTACACTATGACTATACCCATTTTATGTTTACCATCTATGTTTTGTTTTGGAGCATGATTTCTCTTATCTCTTAGTCTGCCTTTTATGTTTTATTTTTCTCTTTTCAATGAAAAGTTTTCTTAAATTGAGAGGTAAGTGATGGTTCAAATTTCTAAATCTCTGGTCTATTAATTTGTCCTCTTTCTTTTGTAACATGCAGTCGGATGATGAGCGCGAAATGTGTACCAGGACTGTCTATTGTACAAATATTGATAAAAAGGTATATTTCTTTTTGAGAAATTACAAAACGGATATTTTTGGTAAAGCTTCCTTTAGTTTAGGAGTAATTGACCACTCAACTGGTTAGCAAGATTTAAAGAGTGGTTAATTAGAAAGCACTTCTTGAGTTAATTAGCTATTTTTAATGTGTTTACCAGAATAATTATACCAGATGCATCTATGATTTGCATAGATGGATATTGGAGTTGAATCTCTTGATGCATTATTAAATTTCTATCAAATTTGAGTGCAGGTTTCTCAAGCTGAAGTGAAGAATTTTTTTGAGTCAGCTTGTGGTGAGGTTAGACCAAAAAATAATTGTTTCATGCTATTTGTTAGAACATGTTTATGTAGGAGGCTTTTGTTGACATTACCATTCTATTTTACAGGTTACGCGCCTGAGGCTTTTAGGGGATCATGTGCATTCAACTCGAATTGCTTTTGTGGAATTTGCAATGGTAAGTCTTGAGCATACCAGTCAATGCTTTATTAGTTGGTGGCCGCACTGCACTTTCATACTTTATGAGAATAAATGCATTATGAACAACTTATTCATTCTATCTTAATTGTTTTATGGATTCTATGCTTCTATTCGCTTTTGTTCTTCTTGGCAGCTGTAACCATTGTAGAATTTTTGTTTTCACCATTTTTCTCTATGCTTTTTGAGTCCTTGTCTTTCCCAATAAAAAATTTCTTTCAAGGTATGCACCGGTATTTGGATTGAAGTTCTCACAAAGTGCATCTGTGCTGTTTTTTTCATATTGACATTTACCGAGTCACTGGTTTGTGGTCATGATTCTACCAAATTTTAATTTCATGTTAATGTTGTGTAATTTGTAAAAATGTAAAATGTTCAAGGAATTAGTCTCTTTAAAAAAAATCAGCCATTACTAAGATTTAATTTTTCAATGTGCAGAATATTGTTTATTGTTTTACATACCTTAATTGGGGCATGGATGAGTTAGAGTTCATTTATCTCCTGACTTATTCTTTACCTTCTTGAAGCATAGTTACTAACTAATTAGAGTTCAAAATCATAATGGTCTTTCCTTGTTATAAGCATGAATGAATTAACATTTTATTTTCTTAAATAGATGAAATGTTTATTAATCTATGGAATCATCAAAATTTTCTCATGTTTTATAAAGCTTAATACAAGAACATTTACATAAACACCATTAAAGAATTTAATGTTTCTTTTGTGATGTGATGCTACTGGAATTTACAATGTTAACTTGCACAAGGGGAACCGTTATCTTGACTGGATATTTCTTTCTTCTTGATTAGGCAGAAAGTGCCATCATTGCACTAAATTGTAGCGGGATGCTCTTGGGAGCTCAGCCTATCAGGTTTGGTGCCTTTGCTGAAGCATAGCTTTTGTTATTCAAGTTCCAGCTGAAATTAGTTTGATCATATATTTGATTTTCCTTCTCATTATGTAGGGTAAGTCCTTCAAAGACTCCAGTGAGGCCAAGGGTCACTCGTCCAGCATCTCATTAACCAATCAACATGGTCCAAGACTTGAGAGGATATTCGGTCAACTGTCCAGTTGAGAATTGTGTAGAAGGGGTGGTGAAACTTCCCTTTGTTTCAGTATTTCCATCTTTCTCTTTCACAGCAGTTACTTTTTGTTGCCAGAGCTTTATAAGTATTCTGCACTAGTTAAACTTTCTAGCAACCAGTCCTCATCTTAAAATATTTTGCGGTATCTACATTAAAATGGTCTAGTTTCAGTTATTTTTATTATTTGCTGCGAGCACTAATCTTACTTTAATTAGCTTTAATCTTGTGTGTGGATTGAGTATGTTTAGCATCTAAATAGAGCAGCCCTTCAATGTGGTGAAGATTTGTGATTTTGAGTCACCCCGAATTGGAAAGCTAGGTGCACATTAAAACTTGAGAAGGATGATACTATGATGGAACCAGAATGATTTGTCATTATACAAGAAATAAGGATATGATTATTCTTTGTACTTATAGGTTCAATAAGGATAACCTTCTCCACAAGTACTTGTAAAAGAAGAAATAAAAAAGTAAAACAAATTAAATTTCTCCCATAACCTAAATTCTATTTATAGACATCATCTTTTTTAGAAGGTATTTATCTAACTTCTAGAAATTAATTTTAACTTATGGAAGAAATTTGATTTATTTGACCTACTCATTGTATTTCATAAATGATTATGGAAAAAATTATTCTAACTGGACTGTAATAATAAATTAATAATTGCTGTAACCTATGATCTGAAACAAATTGGAGTGTACCATTGCTTAATGTACCTTATTTAGTTGTAGACCTGTACCTAACACATCTATGCATCAATGGAGATTTGGCTGGACCAATATAAACACTGGTTGTTGAAATATTGTGTTTTTGCAACATATTGAACAGAAGAGCGGATGAAGGAAAGGTCCCCTACAGAACAGGCATAAATATCCAACATAACACTTTTTATCAACATTTTTTATTGTAAGATGTAAAGCATCAATCCTTATGTGATATCTATATTGGCGTGTGGCTCCTTTTGGCACAGTCCTCCAACTTTGATTC
Organism: Canavalia gladiata; assembly: GCA_037954105.1. NCBI lineage: Eukaryota > Viridiplantae > Streptophyta > Magnoliopsida > Fabales > Fabaceae > Canavalia > Canavalia gladiata. Next base: position 35,252,984 of record CM075663.1, read on the forward strand.
CCACTAAAGCTGGAATTGATTCTATTCTGTGGATGCTTTTTATAATCATCATGATGCTAATGTATAAATGAGCTATATTAAAACTTTAGATATGAAGACATACTATGGTAAAGGTTATTGTAGTGACATTATCTGATTATTTTTTGAACGTATCTAATTAATTTGTGGTTCTTATTAGTCCACCTCGGCAAAATCACAATGCAAATATTTTTATAATGCTGCTACTAGATAAACCAGAGGCGTTACTTGCATTTTACCAGATTATTTTGTATGAACAGAATGTATAATTGTTGGTTTTTATTTACTTATGAGTGTAAAAACATTTTTTTGATTTGGAATATGAGCTATAATTTAGAACATATCATGGTGGGTGGTAAGGAAACTAGGAAAATTGCAGATCCAGATTCTTTGTAATACTCGGTTGAATTAATTATAATCGTCTAATTAATATAAACAGTTCAGATTCTAACTTAATATTTTTAATAATAAAAATTTAAATGATCATAAATGTCTAATCTTTATTTAATGAATGATTTATTAAACTGGATACTGCCATCAAATTTGAACTGATCCATTCCTGCAAATTGCCAAGTTCTTGATAAATAGCACGTATTTAATGCAATATTATGCAATTAATTTTAGCATTATCTGTCGCCTATGCCACACGCTTCGCTTATGACTTTATTGTATTAGAATATGGTGAGATGGGGTTTGAATATATTCTATAATAGAAAGGTGAAAAGTTTTTTTATTATTATTTAGGAAGTAACAGAGTGATTAGGAAAATAGTAAACTATAAGTTGGTTTATTTTTATAACTCTTAAATTAAGGGAAAACAGAAAAAAGGTATTGAGATGAAAATGGAATTAAATAAATTCTATTTGGTCTCTCAACTAATGTCATTTATTCTAATTTTTTTCCATTCTATTTTTAGCCATTAATCTACAAACAGGTTCATTTATTTCCCCCATCACTTACCTTTATTTTATTCCTTGTCGCAAATAAATTGTGAGACAGGTAATATTTCGAATGAATAATTAAAAATTCACAAACCCAACCAGAGGATAGGGCTAAACATCTAATTTTTTATTTAGTAATATATCTACGTCTAGCATGAAATTTATTTTACACTTAAATAAGATTAAAAGACAACTTTGAATCTTTGATTGGAAGAACCTCATGACCTCACCCTGTTAGAAAGTTTTATTTTCTAAAATATTAGTCTTCTATTGATTTAGTAAAATATTAATTGAACGATATTTTGATTAGTCTTGAAATATTCATTTGATAATTAATGGATATTAAAAATCACATAAAAAATTTCCTTGAATAGTAATAATATATGATCTATAGTTGAACAAGTTCATGCATGATGGGATCAACTATTATAACTTTCTATGAATATGTAAGATTGCAACCATTATAATTTATCATAAAAGCTAGGCTTCCTTTATGTTTTTTCAATAAAAATATAGCTTGGGACATATGTTATTCTCGACAATTGTTTCATTTCGGTAGTTCGTAATATAAAGAGTTTAATTTTGAATGGGTGTTAGTGTAAAGATTTTTACACTATCAATCAACTAGAAATTATGATAGCATAAATTTTAAAGTAATTATTATAAAACTTAACAATTTTTAACAATATGACACAATAATTAAATAACAATTTCAATTTTTTTTATATTTTTAATATATTCTAATTAAATTTTAATATTAAATCTTTTAAAAAATAATAGAACATTTTTTCATATTTATTCTTTATAACTTAAATAATTTTAAAATGACACAATTAATATATAATAGGAGAATTTTGCTTCAAATAGAGAAATTTAAAATATTACACTAATTTTTAAAATAATATATTAATAAATATTATGATATGTTTTTAATATATAATTTAATAAAAAATATTATAAAAAAGAAAGAGTATCATAATTTATAATTTTTTGCATAAATAAATACGAAATTGTTTTTAAGAAGTGTGGTAGTAGTAGATTCCATGAAGCTTGGTGAAGAAGAGTTCAAGTATTTATGGTCCCAAACACGTTCCTTGACAATACTCGGTTGTATTATTGATGCTACAAAAGAGTTAATGATAGTATACCAAACTCGCATTTTTTTTTTTATAAAGAAAGTCAAAATTTCTTTTGTCCATTTTTTTAAATAATGAAAGTCAGAATTTCTTTAATTTAACGTCTTTATCAAATTTTTATAGTATTTCATATAAAATTTGTCAAACACGTGTTACATCTAAACATCATTTTCAGTTGGTTGCTCATAAACAGGGGACCAAATATTTATGTTGACGTAATGGAAATAATAACTATTCTTTGACGTACAAATAACATCATTTACCTGTTTATTATATATTTTATTTAATGATTGATAAATTTTAAAAAATAAAAATAAAACAATTTTATTAATTTATATCTGCATATAAATAAATATTTTTTTTATATATAAAGGTAAGAAATTTTTTTCTAATAAAAATAAACGAATGACGGTGTGCATCTTTGATGTTACGAAACCCTTATTTTTAGAAAAAGTACTCTAGAATTCAGCTTCTGGAAACTTTTACCAAATGTTATACACTTGATTAAGATTTTAAGCTGGTTAAGGAAAATAAATTAAGGTTTCAAGATCCTTGGTTCTAGAATGCTTTATGATCCTAATTTTCTTTCGGCTATTGTAATATATGCAAAATAGTCTTCCTTCTTTGAAACTAGAAACACATAACAGCGACTGCATCTTTCCATAAGATGGAAAATTGGAAACTTATAATTAATATTTTCTCTGTTTTTTTAACATCAATTATTTAATCATTTTAAAGTCAGATAAAAAAAAATTACACGAATTAGTGTGTCCTTGATTAACAGCCCCCATGAACAATGAAGAGCCAGATCCGGCAAATTAGGGTAGTAATTAGAAGTAAATTCTTAAATTAGTTATTGATTTTATAAAAAAATTTACAAGTTAATAACATATATTAATGAAGTATAAAAATACTTTAAAATAAGATAAATTTCTTTTATAAAATATCTTCTATCAAACTACAATACCTTCCTTTTATTAGTTATTGATTTTATGGGTTGAATGTTTTAGTTCATGACATTTTAAAAAAAATTTGTTAGTTGTAACTTTATAAAACATATTTTGTTTTGTTTTAATAAAATAATAGTAAAAATAAAATGAAAAAAAAGATAGAATAAATATTTTTTACAAACTCAAGAAATGATTGGGGGATAAGTTTGAAGAACTAAAATATCTCACATACAATTTTGAGAATTTAGAAACTTACTCCTTGATAAACATGCAGAACTTACTCCTTGATAAACATGCAGTGTTTTATTTATGTTGTAATCTTTTTTTTTTTTATAACAAATTTTAAGATATTATAATCTTAATTAATCTTAATTTTAAATTTAATTTTAAAATTTTAAATTTTTATATATCCTATCAATAAAAATGATGTATTATAATTTTATGAATTTATTTTTATAATTTTCTTTATAGTTTTAATAGTTCTATCTTTTAAATTTATTTCTATTTAATAGAATATATTATTTTGTTAATAAAAATTATTTAATTTTTTAATTTTATAAATTTTAAAAAATACTTGTTAAATATACAGGTTTTCTGCATAAATACAGTACACAGCACAATTTAATAAGACAGTTGTTATAATTTGGGAAGTGCATCTCACGATAAATAGTCAAATATTAATTGTTAATTATGTCCCTCGAAGATTATTTGACAAGTACTTAGAAAATTAAATTTTTAATTTTTATTAGACAAAAATTGACAGATTCAATTGATTAAAGATGTATTCGTAAAAAAAAAACAGTAAGTTAATGTAAAAGGTGAAAATTAAAAGAAAAAAATTGCAAATTGAAAAGTTAATGAGTTGCAAATTAATAAATCAATAATTAAGTTAAAATTATTGATTAAATTAATTGATAAATATAAAATAATAAATAAAAAAATAATTATATAATAGATTAAAATTTTAAAAACATGATGTATTTTAACAAAAAAACATTAAAATTTAATTAAAAATTTATTTTTTAAAATAAAAAATATTTTTTGAATTTTACATAAATAAATCTTAAATAATAATTTTAAAAAATATTATTTTATAATATTATTTTTATCAAAATTTAATATTCTACTTTAAAAAAATATTACAGTAAATAAAATAAGTATCATATATTAAAATAATAATTTAAAATATACTATTTTATGATAATATAAAAAAATATATTAAAAGTTGATATGATTTGCTCCATATAAAATGAATCAGAACGTAGAATCGTTAATTAAAATATTTTAAGAATTAAAATATGATAAAATAAATAAATCTTATATAAGTTGCGAATGAATCAGAACGTAAAATCGTTAATTAAAATATTTTAAGAATTAAAATATAATAAAGTAAATAAATTTTAATTAAAATATTTTAAGAATTAAAATATGATAAAGTAAATAAATCTTATATAAGTTGCGAGCTGTTCCAAAATATCAAAGTTGTTAAAAAATAACATGATTCTTATTCAACATATAGAAGAATCAATATTATTAAAGGTAAATCTTTATAAAAAATTAAAAAAATTAACTCATATAAAAATAAAAACTTTAAAAAAAATATTAATATTCATTAAACTTGTATTTATATTTAATCTTTAAATTATATTATATAAAAAATTTAATGGAATTAAATTAAAAAAAAAATTTTAAAAAAATAAATGTAAAAGTCTAATTAAATTACAAATTAATCTAAAATCTTAATTTAATTTATAAGTAATTTAAAATAAATAAATTGTATATCAATATCCAATTATAATGTAACATATAGCAAATTAATTACAAATCATAAACGTTATTATTTATGCTTTGTTTGGATCAATTAAAAAAAAAAAAGAATGAAGATTAAAAAAAATGAATTGTTTGAATGAGTTAGAATAAAAGGGAAAAAATGATTTCTTTTGTTTGGATGAGTAAAAAAAGAGAAATAAATAAATAAATATATTAGCAATAAAAAATTTAATTTTTTATTATATTTTTTATTGATATAATATTTATTCTTTTATATTTTTAAAAATATATAATAAATTTAACAATTTAAAATAAAAAAATACAAACTTCTTCTTCCTATTTTTTCATCAATTTAAAAGTGGAAAATAAAATATAATAAAATTTATAAAAATTATTTTGTTTCTTTCTATTTTCATGTACAAACAATAAAAAAAAATTTATACCTCTCTTTTCTTTTTCTTTTTTTTTTTCTGTTTTCCTAACCAACCAAATAACAAATGTTTATTCTATTATATTTTTAGTTATATAATTTTTTATTTTTTATAGAAGATATTTCAAATTATTTTTTTACTAACGTATACTTACGTTTACAAAACAAATGATAATAATATTATTAAATAATTAAATTGTATTAAATTTATAAAAATAAATAAATAAATAAGGATTAAATTATAAACTAGAATAAAAATAAAAAAATATTTTAATAAAAAACTGAAATATTAGAACGTTATTCGAATTAGCGTTTAAATTTTTTTAATAACCATACAAAAATATGAATAGTTATTTAAAAAATTATTTTATTAAATAGATCAAGTTTAAATATTTTAATAAATTTTTAATTAATAATTTTAACTTTTATTTAGTTAAAATATATTGTTAAATACTTTTTAATTATTATTATTATTATTATTATTATTATTATTATTATTATTATTATTATTATTATTATTATTATTATTATACATTTCGATTAAGAATATGATTGTATTATTGTTTAATTGAAATGTGCTCTATTCGATTTTGGAACTTTATTTTTTTAAAATTATATAGTAATTTATGTATATGTTGTTTTCTATCTTTTCTTGTCATATAATTGGTTACTAGTATATGCAATGAACGAATATTTTATTTGAAAAAAATTACGTATATAATTTAGTGTGTATATAAATATAATGTGAATATGTAAATTAAAAATTCTTATATCCTAAATTTAAAGTTTATAAAAAAAATTATATATAAATAATCACAAATTTTAAAATTATAAAAATATGTTAATAATATCAAATAAATTATTTTATAGACTAATAGTTATAATTATAGATTAAATCTATTAAAACTCAATGTTGTTTTTCTATCTTCATATGTTTTAGCTTTTTAGTAGAAAATGTTTGTGGTGGAGAATTTTGTATTAATATTGTCAAGATATTGTCTAAACACCCCGTTTTATTGAAGTAATTTTCATGCATGAGGATGAATCGAAATTATATTCATTTTCAATAGATATACAATTATACAATCGAAACATACGTAAATAAAACTTTTGTTACTCATATCGTGACACCTATTTTATTTTTATACTTATTGCAAATAGAACTCAATATATTAAAAATAAATATATTATGCAGCTTTAATTGTATATCTTCATTATTTGAGTAGCATAATTTCTCTACAGAATCATAAACAATAATTTTTGTGTTGTAATGATATATAATAAAAATGATCAAATATATAATAGTACAACATCAAGAATATAACCTACCTAGTTCATCTTATATTTGACTTAAAAGATTTGAGTCATTCATTTTTTTCCATTAAACTATATGATTTCTTCTACATTAAATATTTATTTTTTTAAAAATTATTTCCTTCAAATATTTATTTAATTCAATCTTATAATATTACATGTTTTTTTCTGTTAAATTATATTATTGAAATTGATTAATTACATTATTTCATTCTTATATAAAATACTAACTTCCAACATACATTAAATGATTGATTCAAATATTGTTTTGATTAGTTTATAATACTGTTGAAATAGTGGTTGCTGAGAAATAATTAGAAAATAAATTATTTTAGGAAAAATAAAAGATTGCAGTATTCTCGTGGTTGCTGAAAAATAATTTATACAAAAATTATTTTTTATTATTTATTGATGAAAATATTTAGAAGAAATAATTTTACATTTCAATTTTTAAAATATATTTAAGTTAGGCTTTATTGTTATAATTGAAACTTACTCTTATTTATATTCTCAGAACTTTGACTTTTATATTGAGTAAAATATTTTTTAGTCCTATACAATAGGAAATATATAATTTTATTTCATTTTTTAAATATCTGATTTTGATTTTTGATTTTTAAAATAATCTAGGTTTACTCCTTACCATTATAACACCATCTATTATCTATTAACAAAATGAAAGTTCATGTTAGGATATATATATATATATATATATTTGGTTCCAACTTCTATATAAAACAAAAATTATGTTTGGTTTTGATCTTTATTCTTTTTTATAATATTTCGAAAAAATTCACACAATTACAAATATATCCTCATTTTCTTCTCTTATCACACAAATACACAAGCAAAAGTTCATCTTCATCATTAAACATAAATATATATATATATATATATATATATATATATATATATGGAGTAACCATAATAATAATAATAAAGTGGGAAGAATATAATAAATTAAAAAAATAAGAAAAAATAATAACACTAAAATTCTAATCAAATGTATAAATAAAAAAGAAGTAACATGTTAACTACCATAGTTGTGTATCCTTCTTTACTAATAGAGCAGTGACGATTTTAAAGTGTTAATATATCGATGTTGTTTTGTGGTTGAGGATAGTTTGTAACATGCAAGAAGTGCAAGGGTTTAGTTGTACAAAAATTGTCCCTTTGTTGATGGGAGAAAACAATTGTTGGGTCCAATATTAGAGGCTATGTGAATACACAGTAGGGTTCCAAAAGTATAGGATTTTGTGTGAACGGTGTAATTCAGAGGTGGAACTAGGTGTTAATGGCTATATTTGAATGCATTATATACATGCCCTAAAAAGAAGAAATAATAACATGTATGTAATGGTATGAACTATTTGAAATATTCTACAAAAGTCAGAATAAAAACATTTTTTCAAAAAAATGAGAAACTAAAACAAGACATTAATGTAAATCTCTTTTAACAAACAATAGACAAAGTAAATATCAAAAACTAAATCTAGATTATTTTTAAAAACATCTAAAATTAGATATTAAAAAGAAACTAACAGTACTGAATATTGTTCATTTTATAAAAATTAATAAAAACATTTTATATGTTTATATACTTGTATTTGTACAATATTTTTATTTTTTTGCCTATTATTTTATTTATTTGTATTATATCATATTAACTATTATATTTTAACTTCTCACGTATCTTCTTAGATCAAACTAGGCATATACACATCCTATGGGATCATATTTTCTAATCTTAATTAATGAATAAAAAATAAATATAGATTGAGAAGGATATAATGTTCATGCATGGATCTCTCCGATAAATGGAAGGATCTATTTTAAAGAGAAGAAATAGAATGTGTATATATAAAGAAAATGAAGATGAAAAAATTAAGAGAAATTTTACCGGTAATATTCCGGGACCAACATGGCAACTCACTACTCCACAAGTGTGATCAATTTTATAGTCAATGGTGTGTCCCAGAGCCAAGAATTAAAAAATAATGAAATGTTTCAATAAATACAAAATGCTACGTAATTAAGTCAAGGGTGGTACCCACAAGAAATAAACAATAAAGCTTAATCGATGAATAAGTCTATGTTTTTTATTCTTAATCGATTAATAGGAACATTCTATTTCCTTCTTCTGCTGATGTATTTTCATTTTTTTTTTTATGTTCTTAGATGAGACGGAAAGTTTGACCTAAAATACTTGCTAATAATGTGTTATGACACAGGTTTATGCAATTGCTTAAACCAACCCTCTTGCGTCTAGAAGCAAATTCTCTTAATCGTAGGAATATTCATTATTAAAATTAATTAGTGATTATATAATTATTTAAAAAAATTTATGTATTTAAATTTAAATTTTATTTTTGTACAATATTTATTATTTTTAATTTTATAATAAATAATTGTTTTCATTTGAGTAATCAATAAATTTAAATTTATTCATTGTTAACTTTAAATGTTTTTATATTATGTAAAATTCGTATTAGATTTTAATTATTTTGTCATTAATTTGTGCGTTGGATGAATATAGTTTTTTTTATCATTTTAAAAAAGTAAAAAATTAAATAAAAAGAAAGAAAAAAAAATCAAGATGCAGTGCAGACTACTAACAAAACTGCAGATCATATACAAGTTAATTTTAAAAAAAAAAATTATTTAGAATGTGAGCTTTATTAGTAGTTTAGTTGGATTAACCAATAGCCCTAACGGGACGGGATGGGATGATATTAGTGTAAATTGTGGTCATTGATAAATGGTATTTAAACGTTGATGAATTGTGGTCATTGATATTAGTTGGTCAATTTTTAGATCTAATACTCATAATAATCTTAAGAGGGATACTAAATCCTTTAATTAATTAATTAATTAGGTTGAAAGGTAAACATGTTCTTTTCAAATGAAGAATTGAGATTGGAGATGTAAAAGTGGGTGGTGTGGCCTTACCCGGTGCAGGTAGTGGAATTTTTGTGAACTGGATTAAAAAAGTTTGAGAATATTTGAATCTTGAAAAATAGCATAATTTTTTTATTTATATATCTATTTTAGTTTTTAAAAATATTAATTATTATTATTTTTATATATACTTTTATATTTGTCAACTATAATAAATGAATAAAGATAAAAGTACAGTTTATATATAAATAGTAAATTAAGAAATAAATAATTTTTTTAAAAAAGTTAATAACATTAATTATATTTTTTAATATTTATATTTATTTTTTCAATAGATAAAAAGAAACAGAAAAATATTATCTTAATGCAAACTACGACATGTGTAGGTTGGTTTTCATTAAGACCAAAATTTAATTTTTTTTAGATTGTTATTTAACAAAAAAACTTTTTTTGTATGAGCTACTGAAAATCAAGCAAATTTTTTTAGAAACATAAATGCATGTAATCTTTACAAATAAGATAATCTTCGTTTACATAAACAAAAAAAATTATTATCAAATCGGAATTAATAAGAATAACAATAGAAGATAATAATTACTAATTTTAGGATTTGGAAAAAGAAAACAATGTTATTTAACGCTTTTTTTTAAAAAAAAAGACAATTCGACGGCCAGAACCTGAAATGCCATCATAACATGTTGAAGTTGAAATTGAATATTTTTATTTTAGAATAAAAGTAGAGAATTTGGATGTAAAAGGATATACTTTTTTGAAATCACATAATTAATTAGATTTATATAACCTTTTAAAAAATTCAAATTATTTATGTGTTTTAATTTTGATTATTTATGATAAGATCTAATAATTAATACTCATTCCTCTTTCTTACATAAAACAGACTATATATCAATTTAATTTAAAATTTAATAAAATTAATTTTAAAATTATTAATTATTTTAAAATATATGCATTATTTAGTCAAAGCTATATATATATTATATTACAAAATATAAAAATAATTTTCTACATCATAACAAAACTGGGCGTATTGGTTTTCTTAAAGTGGTTTGTACACGATAAATTAACACTATGACTGTCTGATTTTTTTAATTTATTCTTCAACTTCCGAATCCATCCCACTTAATAATTCAAATTATTTTTTTATAAAATAGATAATTGAGTGCAAATTCGTATGCTTTGAATAAATGTTTCAGACGCAATATAATTAATTTTTTAAAAAATAAAACAACTCTCTCTTCCTTTAATCTGTACTATAACATGCTTCTATCAAACACGTATAATTAAATTAGATAGTCCCATAACTCCTCCATTTCTAGCTGCCTCGTACATTGAATTACAATATCTTGAAGACAATTTACTTCTATCACACTCAATGTTTTTAAAATGAATGCTAATTTTTCCACGTAATCAATTTTCCATAATAGCTATATCTAAGTTATATTTTAACTATGAATCGATTAACCCTCGAAAATCGATTAACCATTGTTATAATCAATTAACCATAAATGTTTATCAATTATCTATCTGTTCTTACATGATTAACCATCATAAATAATCAATTAATTATATTTTATTAATTAATTATTATACTTATATTAAAAAGTTATTTATATTTTTTATATTATTAATCATAATAATTAATTACAAAATTATTAATTAATTATAGAAAATATTTTACTGAATGTAAGAGAAGTGTAGGTATTTTACATATATAAAAAAAATTATTTTAAAATTAAAATGACTATTGAACCAGTAAATACACATACTTAGGTGATTTATTGATTTAACTGAAATTAAATCAGACTCAAATCGGTAATACTAAACAATATTTTTAATATTATATAATGTATTAAATAATAAATTAACATAAAATAACAAAAATTTAAGTTAATTAATATTTTAAATTAACACACAGAACTATATTACATGTTTTACAAGAAAAGTATAATAAACAATTAAATAATAGTAATATATATATGTGTAAATATTATATATGAGATTTATTTTAAAATTATTTTAGGACAAAAAATTAAAAACAACAAAAAATAAAAAAATTATATTAAGACCAATATTTTACCTGATTCTTCTTATTCAGTTCTATGCTTCCTAATTTTGTAAGTTGTCCGAACCGATATTCGAACCAATTCTCGATTCAATTAACCATACCAATCGATTCGGTTTAATTTTCACAACTATGTTAATACTTAATAAATTACAAAATAAATAAATAAAAAAATCCCTTGTTGTTGACACTGAAAATTTGACTACAAATCTTGATGAATCCGTGCCTTGAAAAGGATTCAATTTCTGCATGCACAAACCCAAATTTTACAGTACCATTCTTACCACCCATTATTGACATACCCTCATACTTTGAAACCTTAATCAAACAATAAAAAAATTCAGTTCTATACTTTCTACCACCCATTATTGACACACGCATTTTTATTATGAAGGGTTCAATTACCAATTACCTCATGCGTCTCATTGTTCAAATTTAATTAATAATCTAAACAAACCCATGCCACCTATTCTGACTTTATCCATCCTCAAAATATATCACATCATCATAAAGCACATGACCTTGATTTTGATTGAGTGTGTGTGTGTGTGTAGCTATTTAACTTGTTTGCTATAATTTCCCAATCAAATTGCGTAACTTGACCATATCTCTCCTTTAATTGGACACTTTCCCCTTCATTTCCCATAAGCAGCAACGGTCAACTTATTTCATCTATACACTTTTCTCAACCGTCAAACCCAACCCACCCATATTAAATACATATAAATAAACGGAAAAGGCTAACCCAAATTCCAACCACTTACCCTTTTGGACAAAAATCATCATCATCTTCTTCTTCCTATTTTTTTTTTTAATTATTGAAAAAATTATTTTTTTCTCCGATGTCCGGTGGTGGATGCAATAGAGGGCCTGTGAAGGTTGTGATCATCAATACCCAATATGTAGAAACTGATGCTACTAGCTTCAAATCTGTGGTGCAGAAGCTTACAGGTAAAGATTCTGATGATTTAGCTGAAAAAACTCAGAGGAATAGGCAAATTAATAGCCAAGGTGTGGTTCAAGTTCCTGCTACTACTGTTGGCCTTGGAAGGTCGTTTTTTATGAGAGATGTGTCGTTTAAGGAGTTTGATAGGTTGATAAGCGAGATGCCACCTTTAAACGACCTTTGGTCTGATTAAACGAATTCATTTCTTTGTATCTGACTTATTGATTTGATTTGATTTGATTCAATTTCGATTATACATTTATGTTTTTGTTATTGTTTCTGGGCTTGTATATATGCTTATAACGGTCATGGGCTTGTGCCCTGCTTTAATAATTTGAATATTGTTTCAGTGTATATATATATATATATATTCAATGGTATTCATTATTTGTTCTTCTGTATATATCTTTCTATCAATGCTGGCAAATTAAAGTAACTGGTTTAGCCTAATTAAGAAACATTGTATAAAGATTGTTGATCAAATATTCAAAGTTTTAACAATGACAATTTAAGAGAGGATCAAATGACAATCTATTGAATTAGAGGCTCCAGAAAATGGGGTAATATATCTGTCGATTGATCAATGGTTGCAAATTAAAATAATGAGTTTGTTATTGATTGGTGGGTTATTGCTACAATGTGCTGCAGATTATTATAGAGTACTAAACCTTTTGGCTAGTGTGGATTGCCTCAAATTTTCAAAAGGGAAAAATTTAGATTTGATATTATAGGTTTATTTTTATCTATTTTTAATTAAAATTAAAATTTATTTTATTTAATAACTGATATTAATTTTAAGATAGTTTTTTAATTTTGATTGAATAATAGGATAAAATAATCCATAATAATGGATTAAAATTGAAGTATTCAAATTTTAAGAATGACAGCTTAAGAGATGAGCAAATAATAAAGTAATTATCAGGAGGCTCCAGAAGATGAAGTAATTATACAATAATAAGATGAAGCTGTTTGACTTAATATTGAAAACATTGGAGGCCACCAAGGATATTGATGGTTCCAACCGGATGATAGATAAATATTTAATTTGTTAGAGACGGAAATGAGGGCTTTAGGTTTATTTATTAAGTAAATTAGATTAATTAACCAAAAAGTTATGTTTTAAACTATTCAAACTGTACTTAACATGTCATCCATCATATTTAACTAAACATATATGAATAGTAACTCTTAAAAAAACTAAATATGAATAAGATAATAATTTTTTTAAAATAATATCATAGATATTTTTTATGTTATTTTTAAAATTTACACTAACAATCCACACTGACTTTTAAAGTCAACTTTAATTATGTAGAATATCAAAATAAAATTTAATTAAATAATAACACTAAAAATATTTTATAATTAATACTACAGCAAAAATTTATCTTTATTGTTATTGATATTATTATAAATTATGTCAAATTTTTATTATAACATCTTAAAATTATATATCTAATGTTCTACATAAAATTTTAAACTCATTGTTTTTATGTAGATTTATTAATTTTTTTAGAAAGTTTTACAAATAAAACAATCACACTCTTACATACTAAAAATAATTTATATCTTCTTACACTCTTAATCTAATGATTAACTTTTCTTTTTTAAAAAAATCAACAACTTATGTAATTAGATATAAGCTACTTTCGATATATGACATTTTTTATATAATAAAATAAAAAAAATAATTATCATGTATATTAAAATTTATTATATCAATTTGCATCCTATTTATAATTATATGATCCTGTTTTATATTTTAAAAAAATAAAAAAATTATCAATCGTAACCTATCGTTAATCTAAAATAAGGTTTTTTTACAGCCTTTTAACCCAAGTCAAGCTTTTAGATTGGGCCTTAATAAAAGACTGTAATGTCAATAAGTAATCCATAAGTATAAAATTTGAAAAATAGATCACATTCATTTAGCATAAAGCCTAACATGGATAACTTGATCCGTATCTATTGTTAAAATTTACTAATTTGTTTATATAAGTTTTCCACAGAAAATTTCCGAACATTAAATGTGAAATTATAAATTTAAGATATTGCACTTTACATAAGCTTCAAAATTTTATATAGGCTTTCCTTTTCCTATAATATATGTTTGGATTATTTTATTGTTTTATAATTTTTTTATAAATCCCCGAAAAAGATATTAAAAAAAGGATACTATTTTTTTTAAAAAAAAATGGTTTTCAAGCACATGCCAATGAGATAAATTAATAAATAATTGACATGTTATTTCTTTATAAAATAATTCTGTAAGATAAAATATAAAAACTTATATAAAATAATAACTCAATTATACTAGGTCGTTTTAATAATTTTATAGAATATTTTTTATAATAATATTTCATTTATTGGCCACAAATGTATGCTTAAAATTTTAGTAGAACTGGTTTGAAAAAATAATTTTAAAATAATTTAAATTATTAATAAATAATTGGTATGTTATTTGTTTGATTATAAAATAACTCTGTAACATAAAATATAAAAACTTATATAAAATAATAACTTAATTATACTAGGTAGTTTTTAATAACTTTATAGAATGATTTTTATAATAATATTTCATTTATTGGCCACAAATGTTTGCTTAAAATTTTAGTAGTACTGGTTTGAAAAAATAATTGAAATTATTAATTCATTTTTATGTGTAAGACAATGAAGTTAGTAATTCATGTTTGAAACGATATTTAAAAAATTATAAAAGTTGATTTGACTTAGATTGTAAAGTTTGTGTTTGTTTTAACATTATCTCATAGCGAGATTACTTCTCCATGCAACTCTCTTTGGAGTCAAAATCTTTTTCTTGAAAGCACGAGATTTAAAAATTGTGATGAGAATATTTTAATAAAACATATTGAAAACAAAATGAATTTTGAAGTGTAAATATAAATATATTTACAGGTTTTAAATTTAAAATATATTTTTATCAACAAAAGGTTGAAAATTTAAAGTTCTCTTAAAATTAATCATTTTTATTCACAGAAAAAAATAATTATTTTTACCACAAATTGAATTTTACATTCTTTTAATAGATGGCCAAAAAAAAATTGATGTTGGAAGCAAGTTTTTTCATAGGAATCTTCCTTTTTGAGGTAAGAAAAAAAAGACTTTTTCTTATAATGCTTTTTATGAGGCTGTACCCTCTTGTACCTCCCATTGAATATACTGCCAATTGTTGACTTATGTGCTTACATTTTTGACCCAATCTTCTCATTGGGTGACTTTTTCTTTAGAGATATCAACTAACAAATAATACATTTTAAATATATTTTTATTATTAAATTATTTTAAAAATCATTGCATAAATAAATTATTTTTAAAATATGTTAATTTTTTTAAAATTTTATAATAATAAAAATATACCAAAAAAGTATTAAAAAAATGACGCTCGTGTAACTCTATTTCCATATATCACTTGTTTTCTTTGCTTAATTAGGCAGTGTGTTGGGCTCAAACTCTTCATTGAATAAACTCATTCTCTCTGGCATTATGTTTTCACTTTAGGAATTAGAAATTAACTACTTTTTGTAGCGTATTAAATCAAATTAAAAAATTATAATTTTTTCGTTTAAATTATTACACAAATACAAATTTAGAATGAATTAGTTAAATTCTTAAACACCTTGAGTTTCAATATTACGGTATGCATTATTGGTTCTTCCCTTTTCCTTCCATTTCGAGCCATACAATTAACATAGATGCTTTTTCTTATCCTTCTGTTAGATTTTTTTCAATGGGATGATAATAAAACTATATATAAACAGTAACTGTTATCTTTCTAAATCGTTTTAAATTCTAAACTTAATAAGGTTAAAATTTATGATCATCTTTCTTTTCAAATTCACTTACACAACCACATTTTAACAGAGAAGCAAATTTTGTGATATCTTACTTTTGACTTTATTTTAGGCTACATAGAAGGATTAAGCTTAAAAAACTCTGACTTTGACTTTTAAAGAAAATCAAACAGCGTAGAAGTAAGTTCTTAATTGTTATGTTTTTGTGGAGCCGTACCCTCTTGTACTTTCCCTACAAATCACGGACGGTTGTGGCGTAACGTGCTTGATTTTTTCTTTTTCTTTTGTTGCAGCAAATAATTTTGACTTCATTTTATTTAAAGGTGTCAGCCAACAAATAATTACCACTAATAACATATTTTAAAAGTTTCTTATTATTGATTTGTTTCCAAATCTCGTTTTTAAATCATTTTCTAAAATAAGTATTAAAGTTTTAAAATACTACCCAACTATAAACATATGCAAAAATCAAAACAAAATAATGTTGCAAACACTTCTTTGAGATTTTGTGCCGGTGTGAGCTTGAAATTTGTTTCATCTTGGAATTATCATGTGGTGGTGAAGATAAATCTAGATTTTTTTACTATAATTTTTGGGCATTCAATAATATAATTAATATTTTGTATAACATTTTTCATCCTTTTATAGCTCTCTTTTCCGTCTTAGAATATCTACAAAGAATTTTTCAAATCTTTCATGGTCCCTGATAAATTGTGTTTTGATTGGTAACTCCATTTCGTTATAATCACTTTAATTATGTTTTTGTTTCTTTTTGGTTTCATTAGGCTATGTGCTGAGCCTAACTCTGCGTTCCAACTCATCTTTTCTAGTTCTCGAACTTACGTTTTCTCTTCAATCGACAAAAATGTGTTATTTAATCAGAAAGCTCGTTTGACTGACCTCATTTTTGACCGATGTTTTTAAATATATATATATATATATATTAATTATCCAGTTTAATAATTAATAAATAATTAAATTTTATTAATTTAATCGTGAAATTAATAAATTATGTTATATTAATTATTTTTATAAAATTTTAAAAAAATATTTATATAATATAATTTATTAATTTAATAATTAAATTAATAAAATTTAATTATTTATAAGAATTATTAAATAAAATAATTTTAGTTAAAATTATTCTTAAAATAACTTATCTTCTTCCTATATAAATATATTTTTTATTTTATAAATATACAAATTTAATTTTGATTTATTAATTTTTTTTAACTTTGATCATATAAATTTTTAAATTATTCACGTTACTACTTAATAATAACGTAACATATTTTTATTATATCACGTAAAGAACTATTAAATGGTAGGTCACCTAACATATTTAGATATATAAACATAAAACTTTGTGTATTAATGGATATTATGATATAGGTAGAAGTATATAAAACATAGATACTATGATATTCTAACATGTTCCTTCATCCAAAATTTTACATTAACTTGGAAGATGTGTTCTCCAACAAACAATGATATATGAGGCATTGCGTTTCTAGGTTAATTGTCCCTCGAAGGAAAGTATATGTTGGAGGTTCACTTTGTTTTATTTCCTCTTTTTTATAAACTTTAAAGATGGGTGGAAATATTCCAATTGTAATTTTTTATACCTTATATTTGGATAGAGATTTTAAAATTTTAATTATTATTAAGTAATAAAAAGCAATTATTAAAAGAAAAATCACGTACTATTAATAGTAAAAATTTAAAATTAGAATGGATTAAATATAAAAAATAATAATATTTATATTTAAATATATTTCAATACAAAATATAATTAAAAAAAATACAACTAATAATAAAAAAATATTAACAAAATATATAAATTTTACGGTTTCATTTGGTTTTAAAAAAATACCACAACTGAACCAAGTTACATAAAATTTTACGATTTTTAAAAGTTTCAGTTTTTTTAATTTTTATTTTGTTTTATATTTAATTTTTTCAGTTTAGTAAAGCGATTTAGATTGGATTCGTTAACATCCTTGCTATCACCTAACATCAACATAAAATTTTAGTAAAACAATGTAAAAGTGAAAAAATAAAATAAAAAAATAGAAAAACATAAAAATAAAAAAAATGAAAGATAAATTTTTGTTATATTTAAATAAATTAATTTTTTTTATTAATTTTAATAACCGCTAGAAAATAAACGAAGAAAAATTTTATTATTTGAAGTGATTTATTTTTTAAATAAATAAAACTATATTAAAAAAACAAGATATAATATTATATTTAATTTTTACATACTGCTAAAAAATAAAATGCATCTGTTCTGTAAATAAATAAAAAAGAACATAATTAATATAAAATAGAATAAATATTTCTTTTAATAAAAATATGAACATTCAATTTTAGAATAATTTTTAGTCTTTTATTAATGATTTTATTTGTTGTTTATATTAAAATTATCATAAATTTTAAAAATTCCAGTCCCGTAAACTTATACGATGAAATATACAATGACTTTGAATCACATTATATTAAGATATCATTCCGCAAAGTGATACCTGCCATGATTCTGTTACAGAAAACATGTTTCATAATTTTTCAATTTCAAGAATAGTGTATATTTATGCAAATCATTGTAGTCAAATTCATAATTTCCTTTGAATCATGAATCTTGCTACTTGTTATATGCCATAAAAGTGTGTGTAGTATTTTTTTTTTTTTAAAATATTGATAACATTTTAGAAATAAAATGTTTATAAAAATTTAAATTAAGAAAGAAAAATAAATTAAATAAAAAAATTAATAATTTTAAAAAAACTAACGATTTAAAGTGGCTAAAACTCCTTACAGTTAAAGTTATCACTAATGTATAAGTTATATCATAAATATTTTGTGCTTATAAATTTAGTAGCAGTTATATCATCAGTTTCGCATTAATTTTTTTGACAAATTTTTAACGGATTAAGATTCGTTAATATTTATGAGTAAAGGTTAAACAACCATTAATCACATTCAAAAACCACCCTGGTTCCTTTATTTTTTTAGTAATATATAAACAATGTACATATTTTGAGTATCTTGCATGGATAATAAGATAGTGAAATTTGAATAACATCAAAATAAAGTTGTTGCGTTATTTTAAAATCATCCAATTACTTTCAAAAGTTTTATCCTTTTAAAAAATTTAGTTCGGAATATATCCTTTTTCAATTGATGATTTTAAGACTAAAAAAAAAAGACAAATTAGATGATATTTATTGAAAAAATATTTGATTTCTTTTTTTTATCCTTATACAAATTTTTATTAATTTATATAAAAATATAATATTGTATTTCTCTCAATTATATAATTTTACACAAATTTGTTAAAATTCTTATAATATTATATACATAAAAAATATTAAAAACAAAAAATTATCAAATAATTTTTCAATATATATTAGGAGATATCACCATAATTTACCAAAACAAAATTTACATTCAAAGTCACGGACGCTCTATGAACACAATCAGCATCATACAATGGTATCTTGCATGAATTATTCTTTCATATTTACACTTGATTTTCTGAACAACAAGATATATATTCGCTTACAACATTAGTTAAAGTTGTAAAATTATATCATACAAATTGGAACCTAGTATCATGAGTTTGTGGAAAGAAATGCATACCAAAATCAATAGAAAGAATGATATACAATTTTTTTTACATTAAGATAATTCTTATTAAATAAGTGTAAAAGTTTAAATAAATATTATTTAATATTTCATTTATCATCTATCTATTTCTTAAATGGTATTATTTCTAATTATAAAAATAAGATAAAATTAAAGGATAAACAAAAAATTTAATTTTGAAAAAAAATATCTAAGTAAAAAATAAATGATAAAACTAAAAAAATAAAAAAAAATTATCAGCTTAAAAAAATAACTAATGAATCGACACAAATAAAACTAACTTATAAAAATAAATTGCTCAAAAAATTAATTTTTAAATATCCATCATACATCATGTGTATCATAGATTTAAGTTTAAAAATCATAATACTTAACCTATGGTTCCATCAAATAAACAAGAAGATTAAAAAATTTATAGAAGAATTTCATTTCGTTCACTTTGAACAACGGTAGCTTCCAACTATGACATAATATTGAAGGAAGGTGTTCAATCATTCATATATACTACAAAAAATAAAGAAATTAGCTAAGTTCTGGAATTTTACTCTACAATTCTAATCAGTCAAATAATTTGTCTGAAACGAATTAGTGCTAATTTTAAATAATCAACTGTACAATGTGACTAAATTCATAATTGCCAATATATATGAATTATGAAAAACAAAAATTTTAGAAATATAGTTAAATTTTTACATATAACATATACATTAGTGACAATTATAACTGTAAGTGTTTTAATGGTGTTCTTTGCCATTTTAAAATGTCAGTTTTTAATTATTAATTTGTACCATTTAACTTATTTTTTTATTAATTTAATTTTTAAAATATTTATCAATATTTAAAATATAAAAAAATACTGCATACTTTTTATGGCATTTTAATTCTACATTTAATTCTCTTTTTTTTTTAATTAAAAGAGCCATGTGAGAGTGGGTGAGTGGTGTTTGCTTTAAAATTAGAAGGATTGAAATAAAATAAAAAAACTAGTAAAAATACAAAAACTAAAATCATTTAAACCTTTATCCTTTGATTAGTCATTTAGCATATGCTTTGTATGTGGTTGACATTGAAGCTGATTAACAACGACTAAACCTAAATTGAAGCTGTCATGATTTTAATTTTAATGGAGTACAAAATGAAAGATCACATATAAGAAAGGTGTCTAGTATTTTAAAATTTGAAACTTTCAAAATTTTTTAGGATGATTTTAAAATAATACAACCATTTTATTTTGCTATTATTCATATTCTCCTATCTTATCCATGCAAGATATTCAGAATGTACATTGTTATTGTTATAGACAATTCAACATCTGTGAACGCAAATGCATTCCCCAAATGTATTACAAATTCCTTTTGGAAGACCAGAGTTTGGGTCCAAGAATTTGCATGCAGCATTACAAGCACGCTTAGTACAACCAACTTTAGACAATACGGTCGAGCATGTCTTTGGCCATAAGCCTTGTGCTTCCACCTTTCATCCAAGGATCATTAATAAAAGTTATTTTAGTAACTATTTTAAAAAATAAATAATGTCAGTTTTAATTTTTATCAAATTTTTTTATAAATTTATATTCATTGAAAATTATTTTAACAACATTTTAAATGGAATAATTATCAAATTTAATATATTTTATGTTGAATTAATATATTTAATACTAATTTATATATATATATATAATCTCATTCTATTTTTTAATTAATTAATTTATTTAATTCTAAAATTAAAATAACTTATATAAATTTTTGATTTAATTTATTATATTAAAAAAAATTTACCTTTATTATCGAATATGTTATATATATCATAATCACTCTTTGTTTTTTATTTAAATTCTTTTATTTATTTTGTACATTCAAATCTGTCTTTTTTTAATTTTTTATTGAATATTTACATAACAAATATTTTTATTTTAAATTTTATACAATAAATTTTAAATATATATATATATATACCATTTTTTATCATTTAATATTTAAAAATTATAAAAAATTTAAATTATTCACTTTTAATTCTCTCTTTATATATAATCATGCATTGATTGATTGTATCATTACAGTGTTTGGAAGGATTCAAAGACCTAACTATTTTAAAGGGGATCTTATTGTTCACTCTAACTATTTTAAAGGGAATCCCAGTTCACTCTCATTGTGGATTTAACTCAAAGTTTTGTCAAAACATAACTCAAACTACTAATATGTCATCTAAAACATCAATCCTCCCTTTATTATCTTATTTTACATATAAATGTTGTCGCAACCGTAATTACGACGAGACGACGAACTCGCTAAATTTGAAATGAATTAATTTTGATTTGATTGTGGAGTCGCCACCAAATTTTATTTTTGAGGGAAAACATTTGGAAAAACCCTAACTCAAGGATGAGATTCAAAGTTCGGGAGTCGGTTACGAGTAGGGAAGGTGTTAGGCACCCCACTCGCCTGTTCCAAGGAACAGTACCCTTAAATTGAGTGTGTGATTATTTGAAAATAGTTTGATCCCTTAATTAATTTGGAAATAAATAGGTTGAGGGAGGTTAGCCTGACAGGACTTGATCCTGCTCCTACGTATTCCCCGGTGCAATGGGAAATTCAAGGCTTACGTAGTTCTGGTTTTACGAGACTTGACCTCTTTTAAGGAAAAGAAAGAAAGGGGGATAAAAGGAGTAAAGGATAAATGATCGATAGATGTAGGAAGGTCTGGGATGGGAGTTGCATACTCGCATAGCCTAAATGAGTAGAACTCTTGTTAGAGAAAGCGTTCGAGCAGAGCTTAAGCCAGCATGATTTTACTTCGGTAAACTTCTAATCGAAGACAAAGGGATTTAGGAATAAAGCCAGAGTTTTATTGGAAAATGTCCTTGCGAAGCTCAAACCGTCGTAAGCCGCGCTTGAGTTTGCATGAATCCTAACACAAAGTAGCAGAGAAAAACTGCCTACTTACATTAGACTCCATTTAGATGAATCCTAATAAAACTGGCGTCTTCTCATAAGGATGGAATTTTATTGGAAAATGTCTCTGCAAAGCTCAAACCGTCGTAAGCCGCATTTGAGCTTGCACGAATTCTGACACAAAACAGCAGAGAAGACTGCCTGCTCGTATCAGGATCCGCTTAGACAAATCCCAATTAAGACAATAAGGTCTTTGAACAGAATTGGAGTTTTATGGGAAAATGTCTGTGCAGAGCTCAAACCGTCGTAAGCCGCATTTGAACTTGCACGAATTCTGACACAAAACAGCAGAGAAGACTGCCTGCTCGTATCAGAATTCGCTTAGACAAATCCCGGTTAGGAAAATAAGGTCTTTGAACAGAATCGGAGTTTTATGGGAAAATGTCTGTGCAGAGCTCAAACCGTCGTAAGCCGCATTTGAGCTTGCACGAATTCTGACACAAAACAGCAGAGAAGACTGCCTGCTCGTATCAGAATCCGCTTAGACAAATCCCAGTTAAGAAAATAAGGTCTTTGAACAGAATTGGAGTTTTATGGGAAAATGTCTGTGCAGAGCTCAAACCGTCGTAAGCCGCATTTGAGCTTGCACGAATTCTGACACAAAACAGCAGAGAAGACTGCCTGCTCGTATCAGAATCCGCTTAGACAAATCCCAGTTAAGAAAATAAGGTCTTTGAACAGAATTGGAGTTTTATGGGAAAATGTCTTAAGATGGGTTCAACTCGATCCTAGCCAAGATCTTTAGAACCTAAGTTTGATTATAGCAACACTGATCGAGTAATCTATCCGATTATTCAGACACATACCATTTAATCTAGGAAGTTTTTTTTTATCTATCCTGATTAAGGCAGCCATTCAAGTTTATACCTAATTAATTCACTAAAGCTGTTTCCTATTCATTTCGCCCTTGGGTTGGTCAGTGCAGGGATATGATAGGCCTGGATGCTAGTCTTCATTCAGTAATGTTGCAGTCTTGGTTTCTGCATACACTAGACTTTCTTATTTTGCCTAGTCCTATTCATGTCCCTCTAGTTATTGGTATGATGCTGGCTTTAGTTATGTTCCTTGCTATCACATATTCAGGCCAGATAGGTATATTGCACTCAAACAAACACTATACTAAAGGGCTGGATTCTCATATATTTAGGTTGAGATAGACCTTGTTCAGTTCAGAAAGGACAGTGCGCTGTGCTATGGAACAGCACCCAGCAAACACTATACCAGGGGCCTAGACTCTCGTGCATTTAGGCTGGGATGAACCTTGTTCAGTTCAGAATAGGACCATTTGCTGTGATATGGAACTACATCCAGCCAACAGGCTAGATCCTGAGGGATTGACCATTGGCCCACTGATGGAAGGGATTCAGATTAGTAAGGTCCCTGCAGGTCTATTACCACCAGGATCAGGTCCCTAATTTAAGCTTTAAAATTAGTCTATGCAGAGCAATATAAGGTTTCTGCAGATTTACTTCACAGATTAGGTTATTGGAAGTTTTTTTTTTTTTTACAGGGTTGAGGGACCTAGGATGGTATTGTGAGAAGTCCTGATTAGATCTTGGGGTTCAAATTTATTGATTGAGACTAATTCTCAGGTGGCTATCACAAACTCAGGTTCAGGTCCTTCGCTCAGAATCCTTGTTCGTATGTTTGTTTAAGTGTTTTTTTTTTAGATTTTCCAGGCTAGTCTACTGAGGTGTTGCTGCTACTAGCCAAACCACTAGCTTCTCCATGTGCTCGCATCCAGTCTCATTCATACCCTTTAGATCATGGATGCTGTACTGATTTTTGTTGGGCTTCTTACTGCTAAGCATTCAAGACGGACAGACACAAGACAGGCCCTGGCTCTTTTGGCTTTCCATTTAGCCATCTAGGTACAGAATCTGTATAGCAAATTTGCTATTCATAACAGGTTTTGGGTTAGCTTTGATTTAAGTAAGAAATAGCCTAATGCAGGCCCTGGTCTTTTGGTTTTCCGTTTAGCCAACTAGATGTATAAACTGCGTAACAGATTTGATGTTCATAACAAATTCTGGGTTTGCTTTGATTTGAATAAGGTATAACCTACCACAGTCCTAGCTGTTCATAACAGATTTTGGGTTTCCTTTGATTTGAATAATGCATAGCCTGCCACAGTCCTAGCTATTCATAACAGATCTTGGGTTTCCTTTGATTTGAATAATGCATAGCCTGCCACAGTCCTAGCTGTTCATAACAGATTTTGGGTTTCCTTTGATTTGAATAATGCATAGCCTGCCACAGTCCTAGCTGTTCATAACAGATTTTGGGTTTCCTTTGATTTGAATAACCATGGCCTGCCATAGTCCTAGCTGTTCATAACAGATTTTGGGTTTGCTTTGATTTGAATAAGGCATAGCCTGCCACAGTCCTAGCTGTGTTTATCACCTCACTTATTGTTAACCACTAATATTAGGTGCTGACTTGCTCAAAGGATCTGCTTACTCTTATTGGCATGGCATAGGACGTGGTGATTTGTTGCAGGAGCT
This sequence comes from Canavalia gladiata, assembly GCA_037954105.1. NCBI lineage: Eukaryota > Viridiplantae > Streptophyta > Magnoliopsida > Fabales > Fabaceae > Canavalia > Canavalia gladiata. The sequence continues at coordinate 35,278,382 of CM075663.1, forward strand.
GCAGCAGTCCAAGAGTTTGGTCAAGAGTGCCTAGGATCATAGTGATTTGTACAGGTTAACTTCTTTTTCAATTCTAGTGATGCTGTTAAAGTGATGCAATCCAAGGGGAGACTGTCTTGAGTGGGGTGCAGGGACCTGAACCTGTTTTGTTGCTATGGCAAATTCGTGACTCAGGTGCACTCATGACCAAATGGTAAAACCAGCCTAAAATACCTGCTAGAATTGACTGACATGACTTTCCAGCAATCATGGATATGAGGCACCGAATGTGATCCTATTGTGATAAGCCCATAGGAAGCAAATCTATGGCACTAAATTTCAGATGAATTATGGAAACCTCTAGTCTATTTCCAGTGATTAATTGCCTGTTTATTCCTTCAATTTTGCCTAACTACCTATCATCCAATGGAAGATTTCACATTTTGATTTTAAATTCAGAACAGAGATGCAGATACAATGACTGACATATGCTCTTGGCATTCCAAAACAGTACTCTAATCAGGAACCAGAAACTTGACTAGTTCGTTTTATTATTAATCAGCTTTTTTATCCCATGTACAGATAGATAATCAATACAGATTTCCAGAGAAGACTTTGATAATTTCAGCATACAGATCAGGATTCCGACTATAAGTTCAGTTTCGTACTATTCACAAACAATTACGGCAAGTTACCAGTGAATGTGTAACAGTTTCAGTGAACATATCAGTGACCTAATGCAACGATTCAACCTCATGCTATTCATAGATAATTAACAGCAAGCTACAGATGAATGTGTAACAGTTCTAGCAAACAAGCCAAGTGAATCGGCGATTCAACTCCATGTTATTCACAAATAATCACGACAAGCTTCCAGTGAATGTATAACAGTTTCAGCAACCAAATCCCGTGAATGTATAACAGTTTCAGCAATAAAATCCAGTGAATCAGACAAGATTAAAATGAGCATTGACCTCAGCGAAGCTAACAGGTACAGAATTGACCACTGCACGTCTGATGAATTACAGCTAGGAGGAATTAAAGCCCCGATGGTGAGGAACAGCAGCTTCTCAGCGTTGCTTTTCGCCGTGGAAGTTAATGGAATCAACGAAGAGAAGCTCCGAGAAGTTTCGAAAAGCTGGGAATGGTGAGAGAAATTGGACGAAAACAGAGAAATCTCGAATCCCTTTCTTGAGCCTTTTTCCCAAAAATCCCCGAATGAAAGGCCCCCTCCTTTTTTCAATTTTGTTTTCTTTTCTACTCCCTTCTTGACCAAGGTTATTTATTCTAAACCATGGTTATCTTTTGGCCATGGTTCTAACTAACTTAACTACCTTCCCTTATTCTTTTCTTTGCCTCTTTTGTTTTTTCTTTGCTATTTTCTTTTATTATTATTTCTGCTTTTATTTGGTTTCTTCTCTTTCTCTTATTTTTGGTATTTATTTTTATTATCCTCCTTGTCATTATTTTTTACTATTATTACTAATGATTTAAAATTGATTTATTCTCACCTTGGGCAAAAATGGTGCTCACAAATGTTAACATATATACTTCACAAAAAAGTTTTATAATTTAACATATAATCCTTATATGAAAAATGAGATCCGTAACCTCAGATAAGTTAATTCGTTTCATTTAATATCAATGTATTTTATTTGTACTTTGGATTTTCATCCCATTCAATACAAATACATACAATTTTCAATCATCAAATAAGTTACATGTCACATGATTGTACTCAATATCTTGCACGATCGTGCTAATACAACATTCATCAAACGTAGTCCTATTTTTGTATTCCATTTCAATCTTTGACATGCCCATACTTCCTCATCCTTACATGTCTTCTTCTTGCTAGTCTTCCTCTTCATCATTTGGCACATACTTAAAGTTTTCCCGTTCATGCTCAAAACATTAGTCTAAAAATTCACTACATTTTAGCCTTAGTATAACTATGCTTAATTTTTTGCATGACCATGTCCAAAGTACAAATCTAGAAATTTATACAATTTATTCTTGGTAAGATCGTGCACACTTTTAGCACCAGAGGTGCTCAAGGTAAAAACTTAGAAGTTTATGTAATTTGATCTTGGCACGATTGTAATCAAAGCACAAATCCAAAAATTCATATAATTTTTTCTTGGCACGATTGTTCTAATTTTCAGCACAATCATACTTAATAACACAAAAGTAAAATAACTCATTTGAAATCATCTAAACACTTTCATTAGTTATCAAACTAAATACAAAATATCAAAACATATTCAAAATTAAATTTAAACATCATTAATCATTACTTTCTAATTTTTCAAGAATCAAATAAATTTTATTTTAAAGTTAAAAAAATTCTAAAATTACTCCTAACTTTACATGAATCTTCTTTGTTACTTAAAATTAATATATGATGTAATTTTTATTTCTCTTCATGTTTCAATCAATTTGATATTCCAATTCCAATATCAAAGTATTAAGAATTTGTTAAAATCAATTTGATATTCCAATTCCAATATCAAAGTATTAAGAATTTGTTAAAGAAATTTTTTAAAATGTAACTTTCTAACTTTACTTTGAATTTTATCTTTCTCAATTACAAATGAAATAGAATGGATTTGTGATCTATGAGGATAATGAGTTGTTTTCACCATGTGGAAACTTGAATGTTTTCAAGTTTTTTTTAGATGTTATATTTTGATTAATAAACAAGAATAATAATAATATTTTTTTATAAAATAATCATTATTTTTTAAAAAAATAATATCTTTTTCAAATGTTTAAAATCAATTTTAAGAAATGATCTAAATATATTTTTAATAAAATTAATTTATTTAAAAACTAAAATGTAAATTATTTAACATTTAATTAGTATATAAAATGTGACATCAGCTAATAGCAAAATAAAATATACATTTTCATGGATTATTTTATATTTTTTCTTCTCTCAAATTTGTGTACATGATCAGTCTCATGGAGTGATAATGTTACCATATGTGTGAGATGGAACTTTAAGACGGATAAAAAGCATAGAAAGGAAAAAGATATTTTATTAAACTTATATTTAAAAAAATAATTTAAATATTATATTTTATGTATTGGATGATAAAAAAAATAATTTTAAAAATAGTATAAATTTTTATATCAAAGTAAAAAGAAATTCTAAAATCTTCTATTATACTTATTTCTTCTCATATTTTTATTCATATTTTGTTCATACTTCACTATTTTTTAGCTACAAAGATATTTTGTGGCTTTTATTTGTTTGAAAGTACAACAAGAGTTACTTGAAGTCTATTTTCATAGGCGGAGGCACCAGGGCATAGTCATGAATTTGAGGATACATATTGAGTATCGAGTGATCCTTGAATTTTCAAACACCCACACCCTTGTTTCCCATAGAAGGCTCCCTACCTTTCTCTTACTATTGCTCCACTTATATATATCATAATCACTCTTTGTTTTTTATTCATTTTCTACATTCAAATCTGTCTTTTCATATTTTTTTTATTCAATATTTACATAATAAATATTTTTATTTTAAATCTTATACAATAAATTTTAAATAAATATATTTATATACCTGGTATTTTCATAGGAAAGCTCAAACTTTAAAAAGAAATATATGTGGTATTTCAAAACATGTGAAAGAACGCAACCATTTTATTTTGGTGTTATTTCAATATCTTTTATATGTAACATCTTCAGAACATGTACATTATGGTTGTTATAGACAACAATTCAACATTGGTGATTGCAAATGCATCCCCCTGTGGAGTACAATATCCAGCTGCAGCACCCGAGGCTCCATAAAAGAACTTGCACTCAAGGTCACAAGAACCCTTCCTTGCACAATCGCCTTTAGGAATTGGTGTAGTGCAAAAATCTAGAGTTGCTGCTTTCACTCCTGTGTCAAAGGATATGTATATTCACTTAAGACATTAATCAAAGAATCAAAATTGTAAAAGTTAATCATACAAATTGGAACCGAGTTTCATGAATTTGTGCAAAGCAATGCATACCAAAACCAGCGGAAAGGATCAGCATGAAAATTGAAAAAAAATAAAGGAGCTTCATTTTTCCTTGATTTTGAGAATTAGTGTCTAGATTCCAACTATGACATGTCATGGAAGGGAGGTGCTCAAGCATTTATATAGGAGACATTAGAAATTATTTGTAGAATATTTATTTCATTTAATTTGTAAAAGAAGATATTCAATAATTTTTGTATCCTTCTTAAATATTTATAAAATTATCATTAATCCATCTACTTTTTTTATTTAGAAAACATATCATCAACCTTATCTACTGTTTTACTGATATATTGTTCGTGAAGACTAATTATGGAATTTTTTTCGAAGACATTAATTATGGAATATTTGATTCACCTTACCAAATACTTTTATTTATTTAATTTTTAAAATAAAACACTAATTTTTTTGGTAGTTTTATGTAAGGATTTATTTTTTAAAATTATCATTAATTCACCAACCATTTTTTTATTTAGAAAAACTGTCATCAACCTTATCTAAAAGAATAAAACTATAGGAACCTTTAATGATTGTTCACAAAAAATAATTATGGAATATTTGATTCATCCTTTAATTACTTTTACTTATTTGATTGCAAAAAGAAAATGTTAAAAAATATATATTGTAATGTAAGGTTTTCTTTTTTAAATATTTATAAAATAATCATTGATTTACCAACCATGGAATAATGTAAGGTTTTCTTTTTTGAAAAAATCATCCACCTTATCTAAGAGCTAAAATTAATTAAGGATTTTTGGAATATTTAATTTAATATCACTTTTTAAAAAGTGTTAATTAATTTTTTATATATTTTTTTATATCTATCAATTGTAATAATTAAAAAGAAAAAAATTATATATAAAAGATAAATTGAGAAATTAAATACTTATTTTTCTGTTAATTCTTTTCTATTAAAAAAATAAAGATGCACAGATATTAAAAAATATAATTAATATTGTTAACTTTTAAAAATTATTTATTTTCAATTTTTTATATTTTAATTTGATTTTAATCTTTATTTATTATAGTTGATAAAGATAAAGATAAAGATAAAGATATATATGAAAAATAATTAATATTTTCAAAAAAAATTGAAGTGAACAACTCAACAAAATTTTTTTTTTACTCTTTTTCTGGACAAATTAAAATTATGTTATTAAAATTTATTAATTTTATATAATTATTTTTAAAATTATATTATTATAATTTTTAATGGAATAGTTATATAAAAATTTTACATTAACGATATATTAAAAGAAATCCTTATTTTAAAATTAAAATATTTTCTTCTTAAAAAATGCTACTAACGGGAGAAAGTGGATAAATACCCAACATTTGTATCCTTTAGATCATTAAAAATATTTGTCACTCATATATTTTTTAGGATAAAAAAAAGGAAAGATAACATAAGTAAACCACCTTTTTTTTTCTTCTAGGAATCTCTATCCATTGACAATAATAAAAGTATTGAACAACCTGCTCCTTTAATTACTTAAATGGTAAATTTCTATTTTTTCATAATTAATTTTTATATTTGATTTCCTAAGGATACTCACCCTTGTTAGGTAAGAGATTAATATCTTAAATAATCATCTGTTGAAACACAAACTCCTTTTAACAATTTTTTTTTCAACATACCATCATAATTGAAACTAAGCATTAAATGTCCTTAAAAAAATGTTCTTCTTTAGATTTCTAAGCATTAAATGTTTGGCAATTTACATTTTAGCCTTTAAGTGGACCGGTTTTGTTATGAAAATATGTACATAAGTTCTTAAAACATTTAAAAGAGGTAGGTTTTTTAAAAAAAGTAATAATTATTTTATAAAAATATTATCTTTATTCTTATTCATTAGTGAAGAAAGAGAAAAGTTAAGAATATTAAAAAAAAATATAATGATTATATTGTTGTTATTGAATAAAATTTTAATTTATCATTTATTTTATTGTGTATCTACATATTAATTAAAAAACTGTTTAATAAAATACATTTTATTTTTTAAATTATTTCATCATTTAGTTTTTTAAAATTAAACATATCAATGAAAAATAAAAAATAATATTTTCAACTTTTATATGAGCATATAAATAAAAATAAAATATACTTTCTCTCTGTAAACACATAGATAATATAAGAGTGAAATAAATATTTTTTTATCAAATAAAACTTGTCACATTTAAAGTTTTAAAATTAACTCTAAAGGTTGCTCGAAATTCATTTTCTAAAATTAAATAACTTGTCGTTTAGTATATATATATATATATATATATATATATATATATATATATATATATATATATATATATATAACATTAGAAGGATATATTATCGAAATAAAAAAGCGTTAAGAAAATAATACCAAATTAAAAAAATATGTAATAAGAAGAACAGTCAAAGTGTATTTCTTTTACTAATATGTTAAAAGATTCTTATTTATTTTATATATTTATTTAATATAATTAAACAAAAATTTGTGCTATTAAATTTTATTAAAATATTACTATTCTTTAATTTGTTAAGTATTAAATGTTAAGCAATCTACATTTTCACCTTTAGTTGTTTCGATTTTGTAATGAAAATATTATAAGTTCTTATAACATTTAAAATAGGTAACTTTTTACTAAAATTTTTTAATGATAATTTTAACAAATAAATAGTGACTATTTTAATTTTTACAATTTTTTTATAAATTTATAATTTTTAAATATTATTTATCAAAAAATATTTTAATGATAATTTAAATAATATATTTATCAAAAGTTAATATATTATGTTTATTTAATATATTTTTTTATCAATTTATATGACTGTCAAAACATATTGTGTTTATTAAAAATAGTTATAAATATTTTATAATAATATTATCTTTATTCTCATTCATTAGAAAGAAAAAAAATTAAGCACATTAAAAAAATGTATTAATTATATTGTAATTATTTAATAAAATTTTCAATTTACCATTTATTTTTTTATCTACATATTAATTAAAAAATCGTTAACTTAAATACCTTTTTATTTTCTTTATTTATTTAGATACTTTTTAGATTAAAAGATATCAATGAAAAATAAAAAATATTATTATTTTTAACTTTTATATATACGTATAAATAAATACAAAATATATTTTTCTCTGTAAATATATAAATGATAACATAAATAGTATAAAAGTGAAATACGTATTTTTTTTTTCAACTAAAATCTTGTCGCAGATAAAGTTTTAAAATCAACTCTAAAGAAAGATTCTCAAAACTTGTTTTCTGAAACTTGCCCTTTAGAAATGTCATAAAATTTTATCAGTTTTATGAACATTAGTAAGTGTCTTTGTTTTTTATTTCTTGTGATTAATCCTTGGGAACATATATAACACGATATATAACACGGTTTCGTCTCAACATGACAAAATTGTAGAAAAGAAGTGTTTTTGTAGCACCAGAAGTATAATATTATGATAAAAAGGAATTAAAGGAATTAAGAGTTAAGAAAATATCTAATTAAAAAAAGAATGAAAATCATAAGTATTGACTTAAATATGAGGATCTCACAACAATAAATTTAAAGGGACTTAAATAAAAAATTATAAAAATGTAATGATAAAATTAATTTAAAAGAAAAAAAGACAAAGATTTAATATAATATACTACATGTATATAGTATCAATATTTAATTTGGAATTTTAATTTTCTCAATAATTAAATTTAACAGCAATTATTCACGATAAATGTACCTATAATATCATAAATTTTGTGTGTCAAAGTTAAGTCATTAACAAATATTTTTATATTATTTAGCTCATAAATAAAATATTTTTTAGCTCATAAATAAAATATTTTTTTTATTTTTATTCTTAACATATTTTTTTAATTTTATATTTTATTTATTAATTTAATTTTATAAACTTAATATCATTTTATTTATAATGATTTTGATATATTCATATATATTATTACAAAATGTTATATTTTGAATTATTATTTGAATATATAATATTTATTTTAATTTATTATATTATTTATTCTATATAATTAGATAAAATATTGAACCTTTTGGTAAAAAACTAAAATTATAAAAAATTTATTTTTAAAAACTATTATTCAAAATTTATTTATGTGAAAATTAAATATTTTTATTTAATTAAATTTTATTTTATTATTTAATTATATTTTAATTTTATATTTATATTTATTAATTAATTTAACTACCAATTTTATCAAATAATTTTAATTTTATTAATATTTTTATCAACTTTAAACATTTAATTTTTATTTTTGATCTTTCAACAGCTTTTGTTATTTTAACATAAGCGTTTGTACTTTACAAAATGCTACAAATCAATCATGCTACATCCTTTTTTTATGGAAAATTAAGCTCCAGTGTTTTGCTTTGTTTGTGCTTTGCATGCATTTTTTTAATTTAAATAGTTTATAATAAAAAATTTAAATATCATATAATTTTTATTATATTAAATTAAATATATTATATAAATTACTTATTAAATTTAATATTTATAAAATTAAATAAATATATTTAATATTGTTAAAAGAATTTATTTAAACTAAAAATTTAAATTAAACAGAAAATTGATAAAATTCTTATTTTATAATTGTAATAAATACATTAATATTCATTAAATAGTTAATTTTTAATCATGAAGTCGCTGATTAAATTAATATAAAAATAAACTTAAAGATTAGAAGAGTTTACTTTTCGTATTCCAAAATAAAGTTGAATATAATTTTTTAATTAAAAATAAAATTCATTAATTATATATTTTTAAAATAATGATTGTAATTCATGTTAGTTGTCACAAAAGTTAATTATTAGATTTGTTCATAAATCATATACACGGTATAAGTCAAATACTGAAAAATTAAGTCAACATTTGTGATATATTCTTAAAGAGTTTCTATTCTCTTTCACCATAAAAAGAAAAAAGATAACAATTGAATCAAATAATAAAAGACACAAGTGTTACATATAAGAAAGTTTCAAATAATTTTATTTAATTTAAGAAATGTTTGAAAAAACCGCTTTAAAATCAAATAAATAGGATCATTTATGATAACAAGGTTGAATTTTTCAGTGGGTTCCATGTAAGGAATGTGTTATCCTACACTATACGTTGCAAAATAGCTATATCAATTTGATTGCGCAAATTCATCATAAATTTTAAATATTTATTTTATAACAATTGTAAATAATAAAAATAAGTAAAATAAATCATAATATTGAAAAATATAGAAATAAAATTAATTAAAAATAAATATATACAAAATTTGGTTTCTGCAAAATAAAATCTGTACTTGTCATTAAAAAAATAGATTTTTGACAATTATATAAATTGAAAAAAATATTTTTTAAATTAATATAAAATATATTAATTTCAGACAATTATTTTATTTGAGTCATTATTAAAATTATTATTATTTATTTTTTAATTGTAATTAAAAGAAACATTTTTGGTAGTATTCAACTAAGTGAAAACTTAAAGCAAACTTAATTTTAAAAGAATTTTTTAAAAAAAAAAGAAGCTAATTTTAATTTTAATTAATTTTTTAATTTTTATATTGAGTGTATATATTTTAAATTAATTATTTCTCAACACAATTTAATTATTATTATAATAAATTATAATATTATAAATAAAGATTTGTCAAAAACTCATCAAATATTAATTAATACTAATCACAAAGATTGATTAAAAATTAATATCTTTGAGAAAAAAAAAAAAAAAAAACAATTTTTAAAGTCTCGTGTATAAATTCTTGAGCTCCTACCTACGATGGCATCTTACAGTTGCAGTCTACACACAATTTCACAAAACTGAGAAAATGAAGTTCCTTTATCTTTTTTCAATCTTCCTTCTCATTCTTTCCATTGGTTTTGGTATGTATTATTTTTCATAAATTCATGAGTTTCGGTTCCAACTTATATGATAAAATTTTATAATTTTAATTTTTTATTAACGATTTAAGTAAATATATATATCATTCGATACAGGAGTGGATGCACAGGGATTAACTTGCCCAACAGTATATCCCAAAGGTGATTGTACCAAGAAGGGTGCCTGTGATGCTGCGTGCAAGTTCTTTTATCAATCCTCCGCAGTTGGGCTTTGCGATAAAACGGGGCAATGCATTTGCTTTCATAATTGTTGAATTATTGTCTATGACAATCACAATGTACACATTGTGAACATTACATGCATGAGATAGTGAATTTGAATAACAATCAAATAAAGTGGTTGCATTGTTTTAAAACCATTACATGAACTTTCTAAAGTTTGATCTTTCGAAATACTATATATATCTACTGTCTTTCTAAAGCTATTATCCTATACTCTGAATTTCTAAAGCTATCATCTTGTACTCTATGAAAATTCATAGCTAAAATTTAGGTTATCAACGTGAACAATCACGTGTAAAACATGTATTCAAATGATCAGTGAATGGATAGGAGATTTAAAACGGAAGATATTTTTTAAAATTTCTTTTATTTTAATCTTTCTAATTTATTTTTTAAGTTTTTATATTTAAATAATTTGAGTTTTTTTTTATCCTTTTATATAATGTAATCACACCGTTAATCAACATATTTTGTTGGCCAGTTCTCATTTAATGATTACTTAAAGTAAAAAATATTGATTTTAAAACAAAAAAATAATTAAAATTTTAAAAAAATAAAACAAAAATATTATAAAAAATAAAAATAATAATTTATAATAATTTTTTTTAAACATAATACTACATGTGTTGTTGGTATACTTTTTCTAATCAAAATTAACATCTCAATTTATTTAGAAACTAAAATTAACAGAAACACCAATAAAATCACAAGTCTTTTCTTCCTTAAAAAATGGTCCTAAAATATATATTTTTATCAAGATTTAATTATTATAATTTTTAAATTTAAAATTAAGAATTTAAAGATTTAATAAATTTATATTTATCTTAATTTCATCAAATTCTTGAAAGCATTTATCTTATCCTTAATTTATAAATGTGTCTTTGATAAAGTTTAATTTTTTTTTTATAAATCTGTTTATAAACCTTTTATCTTAAAGATCATATTTTTATATTTTAATTTTAATTTTTATGTTTTTTCATTTAAAATTTTAGAATTATAACTATAACATTGCAGATCTAATATTTTTAATCTTTTAAATTCAAGATTTTGATTTTTTTTATAAAAAAATATAATAACATAGTTATTTTAAGTTCAAATAAGATAAGATATTAAGCTCTTATAACATCTCTAAATTTACTATCTATTGTGCTTATTTCAAAACTTTAGTTAAAATTTTTAAAATCTATCAAAAATTTATAAAAATCATTTTTAAGATTTAATCGATTAAAATACTTCAAGAATTCCCATAAATACTTTAAACCATTAAAGCTTCATTTTGAACTCTTCAAAATTATTTAAAGGATATAAATGCTTATTTTAAAAGTTTAGGACAGTTTTAAACAAAATAATATTTAAAAAAGTTGAATCTTAAAATTTAGAAAAAAAATCTACAAAAATGAAAAAGATTAGACAATAATACTTAATAAAACTATTTAGAAAAATTTAAAGATAGAACATTCTACGTGTTGAAAATAGAAGCGATGCTCAAGAGATGGAAGGAATCTTGCTTACTAAATGTTTGAACTTAAACTTCAAAAATTAAAGTTTAAATTTGGTCATTTTTTGCTTATGAAAAGGTAGAAGATGGAGACTTGAAAATAGAAAATTTGACTAAGTGTTTAAAGAGGTCTTTATGCAAGCAAAATGATGATTAAAAGCTAGATTAAACATGTCTATGTACGGGTTGTTAGGAATTTAATTTTTAATTAAGGTTAAAATGGTCATTTTATTTATAATTTACCTTTATAAAACTAATTATAAATCATATAACATTATCTTCTAAAGTTAACCATGATTAGATTAACTTAACCAAGGTTATATATAATTTAACTATAGTTAAAGTTTAATCTAACCATGGTTAGTTTTTTCTTCTTATTAAAAATTTTTGTCCTTTAATATTTAATCTTCATAAATGACATGTCTATCCCTTCATTATTTTTTCTAGAAAAACATGATTGTAGATAAGTATAGATATAGTCTTTGCTGGTAGTTTCTAACCTACTTAAGTTATTAAGGATAATTTGGTTATTTTTAGAAATTTTTAGAAAAAAATTCATTTTTAAAGTTTTTATTTTTTAATTATTTTTTTCTAGTTTATTTCTATGTTGTTTACTTATTTTTTATGATAGCTGTGAACATTTAATTATGTTCAATATTTTATAATAATAATAAAAAAATATAATATATTTTTAAAAGTTAGTTGAAGATTAATTAAAATAATTGCTTAAATTAATTAAAAATTAGTTGACTCTTAAAATAAGGAAAGGGTGAATTCATCTTTGAATTAAATAAAGGTTAACCTTTAAAAAAATTAATAGATTTTTCCTTTTCTACTCCATAAAAAAGCCTTACAGCAGCAGAATTTGATTTGATGGGGAGATTTGGACCTTCTTTGGGAGGGGTCTTCATTTTTCTAAAAATCAAGATAAGTTAAAACGGAAATCTAAGAATTTCTTTTTCTCTCTTGGCTATTCATCCTCCAAAAGGATTGGGTAGTTTCATCTCATTCTCAGCTTGCTAACTGATTCCAAGTTGGTCGAAGAAGAAGCCATTAATTCTAGCATAAAGTTCTCGTAAACACATTGCATATAGACTCGGAGAAAGAGGTTCGAGATTCTTTGGAAAACAAAGGAATCTTGCAACCAACTTTCACTCTCCTTTTCTCTGAAGACGCCAGAACAAGTCACAGAAATCTGCAAGGGAAGTTTATCAGTAAATTCCTAAGTAAGTTCCTGAATACTTTAATCTACCTTTTAATTTGATTAGGATCTGATTATTTAAATAGAGACGATGCTTGAGTCATGGTGTTGATCCTACTTACATTGTATAAGTTCATGCATTTTTACTCTGATTAGAGTTTAAACTACTTTTATGCATAATGGAAGTGTTTTGAATGATGATTCAGATTTTTACTTGCATTTATTGGCATTGGTTCATACTTCCGCTTAGAGTTTAGGGTTCATTGCTTTTGGATAAGCTGAAAGTATTCATGTTCTATAATGATGCCATAAGTCACACATCAGTTGCTTCAATTTGGAATCCTTATCTTCAATATTATGCGATCAAGAATTAACAGGATAACCAAGGATGTAGTAATGTTGGGGTTGATTAGGAGCATTCCTTGAGTTAGGTTAGGTGCAAACAGAGACTGCTACCTGTTAGTAGAATTACCTTCATGAATCTATAACCGGTAAACGTTAGGTGTGAAGTTAACTAGATCCATGGCTTAGATCAAGAGTCCAAATCAGATTATGCAGGCACAGATGTTTAGTCCAGGTAAGGACTGAAGAGTGCAAAGAGGCCAAGGCACTGGGAGTTGATGTCGTTCCAATTCTTATTGGCCTTGTTCCATACTTGTTGCTTTCCAAATCTGCCAAGGGTAGTCTTAGGATAGGTGTTCACCCATGATGCTAAACGGAATGGCATGATGCTTGGATATGTGGTGTGCCTCTGCAATGTGTATGATGATAGCAAGATTATCAGGAATGGTAGTGTCGGTAGGATTCCATAGATAATTCCTGGTAATCCTTCTAAGTCACCATTCTAAAATTGGCACTGCCCCTCCTAATCTGCATAATTTTGCAGATTTATCCCTCTGACAGAAAGATGTAGTCTTAAACAAAGTAGGGAGCCAAGTAGTGGCTGATAAAACCTATGAGAAGTTGGAATTTGAGAATCTAGGAGTTGGTAGAGTAATTACCAAGTCATCCTCAGTTGATTTGAATTGATATGGTTGAGTCATTGTGAGGAATCCGATGAGGGGACCTAAGTTTAGAAGGATAGAAGATGGCAACAGTGCTTTACACATATCGCAGTTATGTTAAAGTACTTCCTTAGCTTCCATATTCTATGAAGTAAAGTCAAGCTAACTTATATTTGGAAACATGTCAAATTTTGGACGTGGAAATGAGTCAGTTTCCTCAAAATTAGTTATAGAATGTTTTTCTAGGCCCAAGCGATGCATTAATGGTCCCACAATATCACATCTGTTTTGGTGCTCCTATGACCATTTAGTTTTAAGGGTCTCTTCCTTCCCTCCCCCAGTTTATTAACTTTCCTTTCTGCCATCTTCTGGCTTCTTCCTTGACACTCCATCACTTTTAGCTTAGATGCCAAAAATCAATTAAGCAAATGCTTCAATTTCAACCTATGACTCCTTAGCCTCAACCAAACTAGTAAAGACCTTCCTTATCCTAGAGTAATCATGGCAGCAATTTTAGTTTTAGGACTCATAGGCCAGACAAAATAAATTGACTTGGGAAACCTTTCTAGAGTAGAAGCTGATGGTGTTTTTATGCATAGGTAGTTAGAACCTAGCCAAAAAATTACACTGATGCCACCTAATCTTAAGGTGTGCCTGCTGCTAGTTGGAGCCTAGTGAGAAAGCTAGTGCCATCCCGCTGAAGGGAACTTTGAGGGCCTGATAAAGTAGTGAATCCAGTGTCTAGCCTACTCCAATCATGCGGCAAGCACCTCAAGCTCTCCCATTTAACCATCCACTATTTACCCATGAGGATAGGGTCATTACTACCTCTGTGAGCAGGATCCCTTTTGATTGGGCTGAATTTTGTACCAGACTGTCACTGCAGGTTATGGTTATCAATAGGCTTAAGGCAGCAACAAAATCCTTCTCCTTAAGACCTAGGTGTGTGAAATCACCAAAATTAGAGTTCCATAGATCAGGTGCTAATGTTGAAGGTCAAGTGTCAATGCCTATAGGACTGTATTAATCCAATCAAGAAGGGTCAGGTTCTGATGCTAAGGCCCTGTCTCGATCAAGTCCTTACTGTTTTGTCTATGGAACAACTTTGTGATATCTATGAACCTGAAAAAGATATCCCTGGTTCTGTTCCAGGCTTTAGACATGACCAGTGCATAGTTGAATAACATGGCATATACCTTCCTGCCTGGTTCTGATTTGCCTTTAGAGCTATTCTCAAGTTGGGTCACTCATCCTGTAAAAGTGATCATTAAGTATACTTTGCTGAGTCCTCAGGATAGGAAGCTTCTTCAGATATGATAGGAATTTGGGATAAGCAATAACAGTTGTTCAACGTGCAAACGTTTTATGCTTAAGAAGAAGAAGAATGGTAAGGCACCAATCCATGTGTAATGGAAGCTATTTAGGAAGTTTTTGTACTGGATTGCAGTTCTTTTCATTGGGGAAAGTAGCGACCAGTTTTGCTTTGTCTAATTCTAGGAGCCATGATGCTAGACTATGGGTAAGGATTTTTGCATGGCTCAGATCGGGAATTGTGTGCCAAACCTGGTCCTTCGAGCTACCATTCATAGTATTATCATGATCCTAAAGCAATCCAAGGAGCTATCCAGGCATGTGGATTCCCTTATGTTGACATTATCATTGATATAGGTCAAGAACACACCTCTGTTCATTTGAATCCATTATATGAGAATCGGCCATGGTCATGGTTCCTAGATTATATTGATTCATGAGTGGCTTCTAAACAGAAACTGAAAGAAGCATACAAGTATAATACAAATATGGTTTTCCTTGTCCAAATTACATTAAGCACTCATTAAATACAGCTTTGAAGCATTAGCCCAAACAGTTAATTTGTTGAAAGGTAACTTGTGTGCAGGGGTTTTGAAACTTGGCAAGGTAAGTTTCTCAATCTTATCTTATTTTTACGAATTGGGCCAAGCTAGTTTTATACTAAGCGTACTAAACCCCAACCCTGTTTTTAGACAAAAATAATAAAATCCATGAATCGATTTGTCTAAAACAAATTTTTCTTTGAAACAACCTTCAAGTTATCTCCTTCAAACCCATTTCCTTTTCCCATTAATGTTAAGTTTTCTTTTATTCCTAATTTGGGTCAAGCCCAATATATATATATCATGAGTCAAAATTATCTTTAAAAGTAAATTTATCCAAACCAAGATTTTAAATAAGAAAATTTTAAATAAGAAATATTAGTAAAGTCAAAACACTATTCATTTAAACAATTGATCTGGATCAAGCCTATTACCTTTAAGTTTGAGTTTTCTTTTATCTTTGATTTGGATCAAGCCCAATATACCTCATAAATCAAAATTGGTCTTTCTCAAAGTAAATTGATCTAAAATTAATATATATAAAAAATCAAATCAAAATTTTAAATAACAAAAATAAATGAAGAAAAATTTTATCATCTTTTTTACCTTTTTTTTTTTTAAAAATCTGTTCTAAAATTCTTTCAAATTCAAGCAAATTTTAAGATATCTTTTCGAATTTTTCTGAAATTCGTGTAACAGGCTCTAACACGAACAGGTAGTGTTCTCTACTGTTCCGTATTTTAATTCGTGTAGATTCAAGCGCAACTAATGTCGGTTTGGATTTTGCAAACATGCGATTTTATAAAATCCCTATACTAACTAGTTTCGTTCAAAACATGTCTGTTTTCAAATTTTCTGAAATTCGTGTAACGGTTCTAATATGAATAAGTAGCGTTCTCTACTGTTATTTTAATTTGTCCAGGTTCAAGTGCGGCTTATGACGATTTAGATTTTGCAAGCACGTGATTTTAGCAAATTGTTGTTCAACTAATTTTGTTTAAAAACGTCTATTTTAAAATTTTTTGAAATTCGTGTAACGAGTTCTAATACGAACATGTAACGTTTTCTACTGTTCCATATTTTAATTTGTGTAGATCTAGCACAGTTTACGTCGGTTTGAATTTTGCAAGCATATGATTTTATAAAATCATTGTTTTAACTAACTTTGTTTGGAAAACGTCTGTGTTTCGAATTTTCTGAAATTTGTGTAACGAGTTCTAATACAAACAGGTAGCATTTTCTACTATTTTGTATTTTAATTCATGTAGATTGCAGCGCGACTTACGTAGGTTTGAATTTTTCAAGCACGTGATTTTAGAAAATCGTTGTTTTAATTAATTTTGTTTAAAAAATGCCTGTTTTCAAATTTTTTAAAATTTGTATAACAGGTTCTAATACGAGAAGGTAGCGATATCTACTATTTCGTTTTTTAATTCATGTAGTTTCAAGCGTGGTTTACGTCGGTTTGCATTTTACAAACACGTGGTTTTAGAAATCGTTGTTTTAACTAATTTTGTTCAAAGAATCATTCTTGCTTGAAATCACCTTTATCTTCTTACAGAATTTTCAATCTTACAAAATCCTTCTATTTTCCATGAGATCAAATCTCTTAATCAGAACTACGTAGCCTTGACTTTGCATCAGGAAATACATAGAAGTAAGATCAAGTTCTATCAAACTATTTTTAAAAATATCAAAATCACACCCTCAGATTAGGGTACTATTTTTCGAAACGGACGAGTAGGGTGACTAATACTTTTCCTGTTCGTAACCGGCTCTTGAACCTAGAACTCTTCCTCAAGTTAGGGTGTTTTCAAATACTTTCTCTTTAAAAATAAAATTTGAAGATAGTTCTACAACAGAGTTAAAGTTCCTTCTAAATATTTAGCGAGTTCTTTGTTTCATTATAATTATGATTATGATAATAATTTATCATTTTTCGAGAGATTTGGGTTCTTTAAGAGTTTTCTAGATTTTTACTCTAATTTTTTTTTATCTTTTCTCTATCATTAATTTCTTCCAATAATATTGTAGTAATTATTGTTAGGTTCTATATTTTTAAAAAATTTCTAAGCTGTTTTCTTAAATCATCCATACTTTATCTGTTGTTATTTTTAACTTAAAAAATATTTATCATTTTTAAAAAAAATTAATTTCTCTAAAATGATTAGATTTTGAATTTATATTTTTTATGTCTATTTAAAATTATTAATTTTTATATTATAAAATTAAGAAGGTGAATTTGAGATGTTGAAAGAACATATTTATAATAAAGAAAAATCTTAAACCTAATTCTAGATAGACTGTTGGTATATTTTCTTTAATTAACTTTGACATTTTTATTTATTTAGAAACTAAAATGAAAAGCAATTACTCAGATAAAGTACTGATTTTGATTCGGGATAGATATGAGCAGAATCATAAGTTTTGTATTCAAGTTGTCTTCTTGGTAAAATGGGATAAAAGATCGGTTGTTCTTTGATATTCACAAATAACGTCTGTAGTCATGTATTTTATATTTTGTTAACTTCAGTCTTTTTGTGTATAATTTTTTTTTTGTGATTAATCCTTGAAGACATATATCACACAATTCATCTCAACAGTAAAAAAATAAATCATAATAAAAAAAGTCTTTTTTATCACCAGAAAATATTATAAAAATAAAAATAAGTTGAGAAAATAATATAGATATGAACATATCTAATCAAAACATCAATGAAAGTGTATTTTTATCTAATACATTAAAATATCATTATTTATTTTATATATTTATTTTAAATATTTAAACATAAATTGTGTTATTAAAGTTCATTAAAACACTATTTTTCTTTAAATTTATAATCATTAAATATTTATCAACTTACATTTTAGCCTTTAATTGCATCGATCTTCTAATGAAAAAATTTACAGCAGTTCCTAGAACATATAGAAGAGGTAAGTTTTTATTAAAAATAGTAACATATATTTTATAAAAATATTTATTTATTCTTATTCAATAGTGAAGAAATAGAAAAAAAATTAAGCAGATTAAAAAATAATTGTTATAATTATTGAATAAAATTTTCAATCTAGCATTTATTTATGTTTATTGTGTATCAACATGTTCACTAAAATCATTTACATAAACACATTTTCTTTCTTTATTTTGTCTCTTCTTTTACATTTTTTTAGATAAAAAAGTATAAAAAAATATAAAAATTAGTATTGCCTTAAATTTTTATATGGACAGATAAATGAAATATATATATATATATATATATATATATATTCTTTTAGTGGATAAATAAATAAAAACATAAATAGTATAAAAATGAAATAAATGTTTTTTCAAATAAAACCTTATCATATTTAAATTTTTAAAATTAACTCAAGATTGATATTCTTCTCATTTTCTAAAGTAAAACAAAAAAAAAAAAAGCATGCCGTTTAGAAAATGCTGCTGAACAATCGTTAAAACTTTTAATTTTAATAACAACATTGATGGAATTAGTAAAATCAACATGTGCTTAGATTATACTTATGGTAAGAAATAATAAAAACACAAGAAAAAAATTAAGTTTGACAGTTAATACGACTAAAAAAGATTTAACCGTAGACCATCTGATATAAAAGAATTGTTTTAAATTGATTCTGCAGATTTAATGTAACTTTGAAAATATTTATCTTATCTCATAAAATAAATAATATTAAAAAATTAAAAAATAAAACCAATTGAAAATAAATATAAAAAAAGTAAACATATATATATATATACAAAATTTGGTGCTCATACAAAACATTTTTTTGTTTGCATACTTATAAATATTATAATCAAAATTTAAAGCTAATGTAATTATTAAAATTTAATATCTTTCTATTATTACAAATAATGAAAATTAGAATCATGAAGATAAAAAAATAAAAATTAAAACATCAAATCTTTGCCTAGCATACTATTCCTCTAATATGTAAATATTTTTCAATATTTTATTTATTTAGATTCTTTAATTTTTATTTTTAATCTCCAATTTAAATTTAAATTTTTATTTACGTTTTTTATTTTTATTTACGTTTGTTATATTTATTTAATTCTTATTTTATTATTATTAACTTTATTCAAATTTAAACCATTATTTACATTTTTAATGTTTTATTTTTACTTAATTTTTATTAATTTTAATTTAATGTTAAATTTTTATTTATCTTTATCATATTTTATTTATTTTGATTTAATTATTTTTTATTAATTTTAATTCAAATTAAAATTTTTATTTATCTTAGTTTTTTTGTCTTAGTTATTATTTTATAATTAATTTTAATTTAATTTTAAAAATCTTTATTTATCTTTATCATATTTTATTTTGATTTAATTCTTATTTTGTTATTATTATTAATGACTTTTAATCCCTAATTCCGTTTCAAATCTATCATTCTAATATGGTATTTTATATCTTATTTTTGTTATTATTATTATTATTAATTTTTTCAATTATTAATTTTAATCATTAATTTAATTTTTAATTATGATTGCTCTTCAGTTATTATATTTTTCTTTAATTTAATTCTTATTATTCTTAAATAAATCACAAGAAATTAAAATCTCCAAAATTGAAATAAAAATATAAAATTTGAACACAATTTTTTTCTAAATATTTTATCTTATTTTTTTAATTTTTTATCATATAATATATTTTTAGTAACTTTTCATCTAAATTGATTTATTTTATTTATCTTTATTTTTATTATTATTATTATTATTATGACCATTATTACAATTAATATTTTTATTAAATTTTTTTAATTAAATATCAAAATTTTACTTTATTTATTCTTATTTTCTCTATGTTAATTTTAATTTAATTTTAATATTTTATAAATAAATTTAAAATTAAAATAATGAAAATCAGATAAAAAATTAAATATTAAATTGTATATATTTTTATTATATTTTATTACTCTTTTATTGTTTTTTCAATTTATACTTTTTATCTACCCTCTTTTATTATTATTATTATTATTTAGTATTATTATCATTATCTCATTAATTTTAATCCTTAATTTTTGTTTATATTTTTTTATATTTTTATGATGATCATTTATTTATTTATTTTATTAATTTATCCTTGATTTATGCTTTAATTTATATATATATATATACATACTTTTTTCTGCTTACTGTTTTATTAATTAATTTGATTTTGATTTTATTTTATTTATTATCAATTAATTCATTGTTAATATTTATTTTATTCATATTAAACTTTATTTTTTATATTTTAATATTATTTCAATGCTGTTCTTAAAATATGATTAAAATAATAAAGTAGAAGAAAAGAAATCTATAAAAAAAATTAAAAAGGAAAGGTTATTTTCAAAATATAATTAATAAAATTATATAATTTCTTAGTTTCTTTGTAGAAGAAAGAGGATAGTAAAGAGAAATTAAATTTATGAAAAATTAATTAATAATAATTCATTTTTTAAAAATAAATAAATAAAAATAATGATTTTAAATTTTTAAAAAATCCAATATAATAAGACAGATAATTGTATGAACCAAAATTTTGACCATAATTTTTTTTTATAATAGAAAAGAATACATGGATAATTAGCATAAAAGATAAAAAAAGCAAAATATATTTTTAATTATTAATAATTGTGTTTTTAATTACTTATTAAGATAATTCATTTATTACTATAAATTATATATTATAGAATAAAGATTAGTCAAAAGCTCTTATAATATTAATTGCTGCCAAATACAGTTTCAATATTAAAAATTAATATTTTTTAAAAAATAATATAATTTATAGTATCTTGTATATAAATTTTTTAACATCTCCTTTACATGGCATCTCATGGTTGGAAGCTAAAAAGTACATTGGTTTTTTATCTTTTCTTTCATTAGTTTTGGTATGCATTTTTTCTACGTATTTATGGTATGGTACTAGGTACCGGTTGATACATATTGTCTTGACAAGGGCGCTTGTAACTTTGAAAATTTATTTCTTTTTTAAGATTTAGGCCCAATAAAATGAATATGTTTAATTTGAAGAGGCTTATATATTTTCAATATAGGAAAAACCAAAAGCTCACGTAGATATAAAATATTTTTAAAAATTACTATATTTAATTGATTTTCTTAATATATATTATAATAATATTTTTTGACAGGTTGTTGTTTGATATTCACAAATAACCTGTATTTATTTCACTTGTTAATATTAATTTTTTTTAATTATAGAAAAAAAAATCAATCTATCACATTTATTTTATTATGTATCTACCTTAATTAAAAAATTCTTCACTTAAATATATTTTTATTTTCTTTCTTTTTTTTATTAAATTAATGAAAAATAAAAAATGATATTATTTTTAATTTTTATATAAACATATAAAAAATATTTTCTCTACGCACATATATAAATAAGAATATAAATGATATAAAAATTAAACAAATTTTTTATCAAAGTCACATCTAAAGTTTTAAAATCAATTGAAAAGACAGATATTTTCAACTTATTTTTCTAAAGTCAAAAGATCTGTCGTTAAAAAATGCCCCTAAATTTCTTTTATCTTATTAAAATTAGTCGTATTGTATATAATTTTTTTTTCTTATGATTAATCCTTGAAAACTTATATAACATAATTCGTCTTAACAGCTAAATTATAAATCATGTTTGAAAAAAAAAATCTTAATATTAGAAGAATATATTATAAAGAGAGAAAAAAAATTAAGAAAATAATATAGAATTCAGTAAATATCTAATCAAAAGAACAATCAAAGTGTAAATTTTTGTACTAATATATTAAAATATTTATATTTAATTCATATATTTATTTTAAATAGTTAAACATAAATTTGTGTTATTAAAGTTCGTTAAAACACTATTTTTTTTTAATTTGTAAATATTAAGTGTTTAGTAATTTACATTTTCACCTTTAGTTGGATCAACTTTCTGATGAAAATATGTAAATCAGTTCTTAGAGCATTTAAAAGACGTAGGATATTATTTTAAAAAAATTATTTTATAAAATTATTATCTTTATACTTATTCATTACAGAAGAAAGAGAAAAAATTAAGCGTATTAAAACATGTAATTATTGTAGTTATTAAATAAATTTTTCAATCTACCATTTATTTTATTGTGTATCTACATATTAATTAAAAATATTTATTTAATTTTATTTCTTCATTTATTTTATTCATGTTCAGATTAAAAGATATCAATGGAAAAATAAAAAATATGATTATTTTCAACATTTATATATAAACATATAAATAAAAGTAAGATATATTTCTTCCTATAAATATATAAATAAGAACAGAAATAGCATAAAAGTGAAATAAATACTTTTCTTAAATAAAAGTTTGTGACATTAAATGTTTTAAAATCAACTTTCATTAAAAATAATATTATAATAACAATTTTAAAAGATAAATAATAACATTTTCAACTTTCAATTCTTGTACCAATATATATATATATTTGTCAAAGATATTTTAATAACTTAAAATTATTTTTATAATATTTAAGGATTGAATTTTTTTAAAATTTATTTTGAAAAGTTATGTTATTAACTTTAGCCTTTTTGTGTATAATTTTTTTTATAATTAATTCATGAAAAAATATATAACACAATTCGTCTCAATATTTAAAAAAAAATCATAATAAAAAATATTTGTTCTAACATCAGAAGCATATTATAAAGACAGAGAAGATATATGAATAATATAGAATTAAGAAAATACCTAATTAAAAGAACAATCAAAGTGTATTTTTTTTTACTAATATATCAAAAATTTATATTTAGTTTTAAATAGTTAAAAATAAATTTATATTATTAAAATTCCTAAAAATATTATTTTTCTTTAAATTTATAAAATTAAATATTTAATAACTTACATTTTAACCTTTAGTTGGATTGGTTTTCTAATGAAAATATGTACATGAGTTGTTACAACATTTAAAAGAGATAAGTTTTTTTTAAGTAATAATTGTTTTATAAAAATATTGTCTTTATTCTTATTTAATAATGAAAAAAATTAAAAATATTAAAAAATGTAATGATTATATTGTTATTATTGAATAAAATTTTCAATTTATCATTTATTTTATTGTGTATCTACATATTAATTTAAAAATAATTACTTAAATACATTTTCTTTCAATATTTATTTACTTTATTTTAAAATTAAACATATCAATGAAAACTAAAAAAATATTATTTTCAACTTTTATATGAACATATAAATAATAATAAAATATATTTTCTCTCTGAATACATAAATAGTATAAAAGTAGAAATAAATATTGTTTTATCAAATAAAACCTTGTCATATTTAAAGTTTTAAAATCAACTCTAAATTAAGGTTGATATTCTCAAAACTTATTTTATAAAGTTAAATGATTTGACGTTTAAACAATGCTCATAAAATTTCATCTTTTTATTAACATCATATTTTTGTGTATAACATCTTTTTCCTGTGACAAAACCAGCTTGGAACTCATATAACACATCGTCTTAATAGTCAATATATATATATATATATATATATTATATTATATATATATATATATATTAACATTAGAAAGATATATTATATATATAAATGAGTTAAGGAAATAATACAGAATTAACAAAATATGTAATCAGAAGAATAGTCAAAGTGTACTTTTTTACTAATATTAAGAGATTCTTATTTATTTTAAATAGTAAAACAAATATTTGTGTTATTAAAATTCTTTAAACTACTACTATTCTTTAAATTTGTAAGTATTAAATGTTTAGCAATTTAATTTTAACCTTGCTTCGATTTTCAAATGAAAATATTTACATAAGTTCTTATAACATTTAAAAGAGGTAGTTTTTTATATAAATATTTTTTAATAATACTTTTAAAAGATAATTAATTACTGATAATTTTAATTTTTATCAATTTTTTTTATAAATTTATAATTATTAGAAGAAATTATCCGTTAAATATGATCATTAAAATTTACTATATTTTATTATTAATTTTCTTAATTTCCAAAAATAATTATTAAAAAATATTATTTTAGTGTTTATTAAAAATATAATTATTTATAACAATATTATCTTTATTTTTACTATTGATAAAGAAAGAGAAAATTAAGCACATTAAGAAGTTAATGATTATATTGTAATTATTTAATAAAGTTTTCAATTTATCATTTATATTTATCTTCATATTAATTAAAAAATTAACTTAAATATATATTATTTTTTTATTTTTTTTTTCATTTACCTTTTTTTAAGTAGATTAAAAGGTATCGATGAAAATTAGAAAGCAATATTTTTTTGAACTTTTATACGTGCATATTAATAAATATAAGATATAATTTTTCTCTGTAAGTATATAAATGAAAACATAAATAATATAAAAGTAAAATAAATATTTTTTTCTACTAAAACCTTGTCCATCTATCGTTTTAAAATCAACTCAAAAGAATGATATTCGCAAAACTCATTTTCTAAAGTGAAAGAACTTTTTTTTTCAAAAAAATTTAATTTTAATTTCAATTGATTTTCTTAATTTTAATATTGAGTGTATATATTTTAAATTAATTATTTCTCTAGACAATTTAAATATTATTATAATATATATTATAAATAAATATTTGTCAAAAGCTCACCAAATATTAATTACTACTAATCACAAAGTTTGATTAAAAAATTAATGTGTTTTTAAAAAGTTATAGAATTTCTAATTTCTCGTCTACGCACAAATTCCCAAAATTAAGAAAATGAAATCTCTTTATCTTTTTTCAATTTTTTTCTCATTCTTTCCATTGATTTTGGTATGTATTACTTTTCACAAATTCATAAAACCTGGTTTCAACTATTATGATAAAATTTTATAATTTTAATTTTTTATTAATGTTTTAAGTGAATATATATTGTTTGATGCAGGAGTGAATGCACAAACTTGCCCTACAATATGATAAAATTTTATAATTTTAATTTTTTATTAATGTTTTAAGTGAATATATATTGTTTGATGCAGGAGTGAATGCACAAACTTGCCCTACAATATATCCTAAAGGTGATTGTATTAAGAAGGGTGCATGTGATGCTGCGTGCAAGTTGTGCAAGTTCTTTTATCAATCCTCTGCTGTTGGACTCTGTGATAATACGGGACAGTGCATTTGCTTTCACAAGTGTTGAATATTCTCTAGAACAATCATAATGTATGTACACATTGTGAACATGTTACATGTATAAGATAATAAATTTGAACAAGAACAAAAACAAAATAAGATGGTTATGTTATTTTAAAATCATCCCATAAACTTTATAAAGTTTGACCTTTCGAAATACTATATATCTTTCTAAAGTTTATGCTATCATTCTCAGTTCCATGAAAGTTTATATCGGCTAAAACTTAGGTTTAGTTGTTTATCAACAGTCACATGTAAAACATATATTAAAATAATTAATCAATGGATAAGGGATTTAAAAAAAAAAAAGTGATAATGGACATTAATGATGATAGAAAAAATTCAAAACTTTCAATAATATAATAATATTGATGATGATGAAAATGAATATAATATATATATATATATATATATATATATATAATATGAAATGAAAATTCATCTTTTGATTATATTAAGTTAAAATTTAGAATAAAATTTTTAATAATTGAATTATTTATAAAATTAGTAAAGAACTATATTATTTAATTGGATAAAGTAGTCTGTGGATAAAAAAATGATAAAATAAGTGTATGAGCAAAATATACTAAAAAAAATTTGTAAGTAAAAAATTTACTATAACTATAGTAATATCTTTCACTATTTTTAGATAAAAACATTTTAATATGAACATATTTGTGGGAGAATATTTAAAAATAAATAAGCATCATAACGTTGGGTAATTGAGAAATTGGTGAAAAAATTGAAAAAGGACAAAGATACGAAGTTGTGTGACATCATTGACTACTTTAAGTAAAAATTTGGAATTCATGTTGACAGGACAAAAATATGGAGTTAAAAAAGTCAAAAGTATCTTGCAAGGAAGTGAGGAGGAGTAATATGCAAGACTGTGGGATTATTGTGCAGAATTATTAAAGTGGAACCCAAGTTCCACTGTGAAGATGGAAACAATTCCTCAAGCAGAGGGTCCTCCATAGTTTCGTAGATTGTATATATGTCTTGCTAAATGCAAAAAGGATTTAAAGATGGTTGTAGGCCATTGATTGAGCTTGATGGAGCTTTCTTGAAAGGATATTATTGTGGACATCTACCATCTACTGTTGGTCAGGATGCAAATAATCACATGAGTCTCTTATGCTATGGTTGATGTTGAGAACAAGAAAAATTGAAGATGGTTCTTGGATATATTACATGAAGATGTAGGGGATCATGTTCAATATGGATTGAACTTCATTTCTTACATGTAGAAGGTACATATGTTGCATGTAAATATGGATTATAAATATATATATATATATATATATATATATATATATATATATATATATATATATATATATATATGGATATAACTGAAATATTAATAAGGACAACTATGTAACATTTTAAATTAGAGAAGGACTAATTTGAAACTGGTACTTCATTTGAAAAAAGTTAATATGCTAGACACTCATTTGACTTTTTATTACAGGGTTTGAAACAGGCTATATAAGAAGTAATATCTGGAGCTCTACAATAATTTTGTGTATGTATGTGTGGAAAAATTTCTCCAAACAATGGAAGGATAAAAAGATGAGGATGTTATTGTGGAAATGTGTTAGATCAACTGAGTCTCACTAGTTCCATAAGAATATGAATTCATTGAAGATAACAAACTTAAAAGTTCATGATTATTTGGCTGAAAAGCCAAAAGAGTCTTGACTAAAGCTTATTTCTCACCATGGTAAAAAATGGACAATATATGCAATAACAATTGTGAAGTGTTCAATGCCAAGATTTTTCAGTTAGGGAGAAGTAAATCATAAGCATGTTGGAGAAAATAAGAGTGCTAATCTTCAACACCATAACCAAAAATAAGCTGAAATCGGCTCACTACCTTCGAGATTTTACCACCAATTCAACAGAGTCGACTTTAAAAACTTAAAAAGTAATCAAATAAATGGATCGCTATATGATCAGGTAAAGGTTAGGATTCAAGGTGCCTTTCATATATTTGTTCTATATTGTTTATTTCTGATGGGTCTGCTATTATATGACTTATTTATAATTTAGCAGATGATGATGGACATAAGTTTGAAGTTCAATCTTGGCCAACAAAAGTTGTTGTCAATTTTGGTATCCAAAGATGCACTTGTCATTTTCGGGAGCTAACATGTTAGTGTCTAAACTTATCACTCATTTTTTAAGTGCATTATATTTTAATTTTGATCCATACTATGCTCCAAGTATGCCTTGCATGCACGCCATAACAACTATAACCTACAAGAATAAGAGACCTAAAGACCATTGTCATGCTTGACTAACAATGGCCTCATACCAAGCCACTTATGTCAACCATATCGAGGTCTTACCTGGACAAGAGTTCTGGGATCACATAGACCAAATTCCACCTATTCCACCCAAAATAAAGAACAAGGTTGGAAGAACAAAAAAACAAAGAAGGAAAGACATTAATGAAGAAGTTGTTAACCTCAATAAACTTAAGAGAAGGTTAAAAGAATTGACATGCAATGTTTGTGGTGAGACCAACCATAACAAACAAACTTGTCTACTGGCCAAGAGGCAAAGGTTGGCAGATTTACAAGGGGATGATGCAAATGGGTTTGTTGCTAGACAAGGGGGCGAAACCAGTGGGTCTACTGCTGGGAAAAAGAGGTGATGCTAGTAGGTTTGTTGTTGGGCTAGGGGGTGATGGAAGTGAGTTTGCTACTGGGAAAGATGGTGATGGAAGTGGGTCAGGGGTTGTTGTTGGTGAGCCATGACTTATTCTTGAATCAGGGTGTCCTTTTGGTGGTCCACAACTTGCTCCTGCTGCATCAAAATGTTCTAATGGACCAAAAATGTCTACTACTGCAATGCATGACAAAATGTTCTTGTTTGACTCACAACCCTTACCTGGAGATGAACAATCACCTAACAAACTACTAAAGCCTAAATTAGCTATTAGGAAGATTCACAGCACACAAAACCCCAAAACCAAACAACAGTCATCATTTGCAGCAGACCTGGGACCAATTCCAGCTAAATAACTTGCCCAGCGAAACCCACCACTAAGTTCTCCACATGTAGAAATTGTTGATTCCACCAAATCATCAAATTTTATACCAACTCCTACTTTAAGAAAGCCAATTAGTTAATATATATGTACATGTTTCTTGTGAGATAATATTGGAACCTATTTGGTCAATTTGAACCTCCTATGTAATGTATTTTGTTTACAATTATGAGGGTTGTTTTTTAAATTACTAAACCAAATAAAATTCATATCATCAACTTTTATCTATGCATTTATATATCAACTCTTAGTTTACAATTACTCATAATTGCTTTTGGTTGTTGTTCAATCCCTGTACAGATTATATAAGGTTTCAAAACTAAACCTCAACAAAATTATTTCAAAACTTAAGCTATTCTAGCATAGTTTCCCACAAAATATGCAGAATAATTTGAATCACATAAAAATAAATTGTACTAAAAAAGGTTCTTAAATTTATAAATCTCCACTTCAATACATAATACATTAATATTTGAACACAAAAGGATCACACAAAAGGATTCTCTATTTTATTTTTCTTTTAAAATTAACTTCGTTTAATTTTCGTTTTTATTTGTTGGCCTTTCATTGCAATCTACAATGTTACACAATGTATATTGAACACTAATTATATATAAAGGCAATAATATATATAAAAAAATATAACACATGCACACGTAGCACACATGTACATGTATACAAGTTTAGATATATATAACAATTAAAATAAAATATAGAACATTTATTTTAAAATTAAAGTTATGTAAACAAATTTTATAATAAACATTAGAAAATTTTACAAATATTTATTTTGAATTATTACATTAGTTGATATGTCACATATGCTTTTTTTTTTTCACAAGATCACATATAGAGCTATAAAACTATAAAGGTAAACAAGACTATACAGGATCTATCTTGAGAATAAGAAGAAATTCATATAAAATTTTTTTGTTTAAAATTAAAAATTTTAATTTTTAACAAATTATACAAATATATTAATATTATATCAATATAATATATTAAAATAATTATAATAAATATAAATATATAACATATAAAGATATCTAAACAAGTTATTTAATAAACCTAAGTCTGTTTTGTTTATCTAAATTTTTTTTAACACATTTAAGTCTATTTATTTATTAAATAAATTAAATCATAAATTTCTATTAAACAATTTAACTTATTTTCATTCTTAGTAATTATAAAAACATATAAAAAATAATTTATTTTAATTAATTTGCTTAATATATATTTTAGTATATGTAAACACTCAATTATGTCCGAGGCCCCCAATCATTAAAATTAACCAAAAGTTAAGTTAATTAAAAATTTGAAAAGATGTAAAACAGAAAACAGAAAAAATAGAAAGCAGAAAATACAGAAAACAGAAAGCAAAAAATAAAAAATAATAAAAATAATAAAAATAAAAGGGAAATTAAAGAATAAGTAAAAATGATAAATAAATAGAAAAAAAAATAAAAATAAAAAAAGAAAAAGGTAAAAAAATGAAAATTGAAAAAAAGAAAAAAGCTGAAAAATCAAAATAGGGAACAAAAATTTTGAAATCAAAGGGGTTGGCTTTTGGCTCTTAGAAAGGGGGTGGCTTTTGGCCCTTTGAAAGGACTTGGCCCTTGCTAAGAGAGAGGAAGCTGGCTTTTGACTCTTGGAAAGAGCTTTACCCTTGCCAAGAAGGGATGTGTCTATATATACCTACAAACAAGAAAACAAAAGGAGCTTTTCTCATTTTTGGAAATTCTTGGGAGGAGGAGAACTTGGAGTCTTAGAAGGGGATTTTCAGAACCTTTGAGGGGAGGACCTAGGAGACTCTATGGCCTTCAATTCAGCCCTTGGCCTCCATAGAATCATCTCTTCATCACCTTCCAATGGAGGTTAGGTCCGAATTTTATCCCTCTTAAGTTTCTTGCTTCTTCTCGGATTTCCGAGTTCATTCTCGTGTCTGTTTTCGTTTTAATTTTTAATCGATAAAATGATCTCTGATTTTGGTGATTTTTATTGTGTTTTCTTCGTCTTTATCTCTACTTTCTGGAATGATATTATTTGTCCAATTTGGATCTGAAATGAAATTTTTATCACTTGATTACCGAAGCATGTTCATCATGGTGCGCCAATTGACCTAGCCTGTTTGATTTGTGCATATCTTGCTCATTTCTGATTGGATTGATGTCAAACTTGTTTTGTTTCATTCTTATGATCCATATATTTCAATTGATCGGTTTTGATTTTTCAGATCTACCAAAAACATTTTCTAAAAATTCTGAGATTCGAATTCAAATTTTGGCGCCAAAAACTTGTGTGTTCTTAAGGTTCATTTTCTTGTCTGTTTTTGTTTTAATTTTTAATCGGTCAAATGATCTCCGATTTTGGTGATTTTTGTTGTTTTTTCTTTGTATGTCTCTCTAGTTTCTGGAATGATATTATTTGTCCAATTTGAATCTGAAATGAAATTTTTATCACTTGATTACCGAAGCATGTTCATCCTGGTGCGCGAATTAACCTAGCTTGTTTGATTTGTGTATATCTTGCTCATTTCTCATTGGATTGATGTAAAACTTGTTTTGTTTGATTCCTATAATCCATATTTTTCAATTGATTGGTTTTGATTTTTCAGATCTACCAAAAATATTTTCTAAAAATTTTGAGATTTGAATTCAAATTTTGGCGCCAAAAACTTGTGTGTTCTTGAGGTTGATTTTCATCTCTGTTTTTCGTTTTTGTTTTTAATTGATCAAATGATCTCCGATTTTGATGATTTTTGTTGCGTTTTCTTTTTCTTTCTCTCTCGTTTTCAGAATGATATTATTTATCTAATTTGGATTTGAAATGAAATTTCTATCACTTGATTACTGAAGCATGTTCGCAATTCCTTTCCTTAACTTCAAATCAGGTCAAGTTTATGTTAAATCAAGTCTAATTCAAGCCCAATTCTTTTATTCTCGATTCAATTTTCCTTCACTTGGATCAAGCTCACTTCTTTTTCTTTAATTCTAAATCATTTCTTTAAAGTTGGATTTTGCTTAATTTGGGTCAAGCCTAATTCTTTTCTTTAATCAATTCTTTGGGTCAAGCCCGATCTTTTTCCTTTTCTTGAAATCAAATTCAATTTTGACATGGGTCCAGTCCAAGCCCCTCTTTTCACTTAAACTCAATTATTTTCTTCCATTTTCTTTTAATTTGGGTCAAGCCCAATTTTGGTTTTGTAACTATTAAATTAAATCCAATCATTTTTTTGAAACATTATCTTCACCAACTCTGTAAAAACATCTGTTTTTCAAAACATCTGTTTTAATTTTCTAAAATGTGTGCAATCGGATTTTAACACGAACAGGCAGCCTTCCCTGCTGTTCTATGTTTCAATTCGTGCGGATTCAAATGCGGCTTACGACGATTTGAATTTTGCAAGCACGCAATTTTAGAAAATCATTGTTCACTAACTCTACTAAAAAAAATGTCTATTTCAAAATATCTATTTTAATTTTCTAAAATGTGTGCAAGCGGATTTTAACACGAACAGGAAACCTTCTCTGCTGTTCTGTGTTTTAATTCGTGCGGATTCAAATGCGGCTTACGACGATTTAAATTTTGCAAGCACGCAATTTTAGAAAATCACTGTTTACTAACTCCACTAAAAAATGTATTTCAAAATATCTGTTTTAAAATGTGTGCAAGCGGATTTTAACACGAACTGGCAGCCTTCTCTGCTGTTCTGTGTTTCAATTCGTGTGGATTCCAAATACGGCTTACGAAGATTTGGATTTTGCAAGCATAAATTTTATAAAATCATTATTTACTAAGTCTGTTAGAAAACGTCTATTTCAAATATCTATTTTAAATCTCTAAGATTCGTACAACGGATTCTAATACGAACAGGCAGCCTTCTCTGCTGTTCCGCGTTATAATTCGTACAAACTCACTCACGGCCTACGACGGTTTGGGTTATGCAAGTACGCAATTTTAGTCTATTCAAAAATCAATCCTATCCTCAAATCACCCCTCTGCTTCTTCAAAAGATCAAGTCTCTTAAAACCAGAACTACGTAAGCCTTGAATTTCCCATTGCACCGGGGAATACGTAGGAGCAGGATCAAGTCCTGTCAGGCTAACCTCCATCAACCTATTTATTTTCAAATTAATTAAGGGATCAAACTATTTTCAAATAATCACACACTCAGTTTAAGGGTACTGTTCCTTGGAACAGGCGAGTGGGGTGCCTAACACCTTTCCTACTCGTAACCGACTCCCGAACTTCGAATCTCAACCATTGAGTCAGGGTTTTTCCAAATATTTTTCCCTTAAACAAAAATTTGGTGGCTACTCCACAATCAAATCATCAAAATCTATTTTCAAATTTTAGCGAGTTCGTCGTCTCGTCGGAATTACGGTTGCGATAGATGGCGACTCCACTGGGGACTTTTAGAGAGTCAAACCCTGTTTCAAATTGAGTGTATAAATGCATGTTGATCCCTTTTCTATTTATTCACATGTTGTTATTTATTTCTTATATTCATGATAATTCAAGTTTGTATGTTTCTCACCCTAGGGTAGAAGACATATATCTATTGTGTTTCAAATTGCAGGTTATTCTATACATTCTAGTCCTACATGCATAACATGAGTGAGGCTCTACACCCGGGTCCAAGTGAAAACCTAGGACTAGAGGGGTTTAGTGGTGTCACTTGGGATGCACGTCCCGTTTGACTATCACAAAAACTCCAACTAGAGTGCGTCTTTTTCTTAGTGCCCTGCAACTGGTAGCCTTCTCTACGGTTGTAGCAAGCACTAGGAATTAGAACTTGGCTCTAGTGACCATCATAACCTCCAGGATTACAAACTACCATGTGTGAGAAGCATATATTAGAAAGACCTTAGATATATGTCACATCACCTCACGTATGACACAAAAAAAAGGGGGCAAAAACATATTTATTTTGGGAAAAAACACAAAATATTAAGATTTGAAATTGATTTAGATTAGAAAAAAAAAGCCAAAGAAAATTGGAAACTAAAAAAGGAAGAAAATAAACAGATTTGACAAATGAAATAAAAAAATTAAAGAAAATTCAAAAAATAATTTCTTATACTAATAAGTGAAACTGGGGCAAATTTTTGACTAAACCAATTCAAATTAAGATTTTGGAACATAAACATATACAAATCCAAACGTAGAGGAGAGTTAGAACATTTGAAAAAGAAATAGAAAAATTAAATTACTAAAATAAACAGATTATGGAAAATCCAAAAAAAAAAAGAAGAAAAAGGAAATTGAAAACAAAAAATGCTTTTAGGTTTGAAAGAAAACTAGGGAAATTCTAGCAAAACCAAAAGATTTTTTGTTTTAGCAAAACTAAAAAGTACCAAAATTACTAAGAATCCAAAAAGAAGCCAAAATAAATAAAGATCATTCAAAATGATCAACTTTCAAACCTCTAATTATTTGTGCATCCAACATTGCATTCATCCATTTGTTAAATAAGTTTATCATCGATTTTGAAAATTATCCCCACCTCCCTCATTTTAATATTCACTGAAGCATTAACATTTTTATCATTCATTGATTTTGGCATTCACATTGTTTCTCAAAAATTAATTTTTAATTTAACAGAAAGATTAAAAATTGAAGACAGACAACTTTCTCAGCATCCTTATAGAACCCGTTCCAAATCAAGAATCATGGATGAGTTGGAGAGACAAAACGAGGAACTGAAAAATGAGGTCAAATCTCTAAAGGAACAGATGGCCAAGCTGATGGAGGCCATCCAATCATCTAAACAAAAAGAGGCAAGGGAATCTCTACCGGGAGAACCAAATGACTCGTCATATCCTCCTGGGTTCACTCCACAAAACCCTTCAACATTAACCATGCCTCCACCAACCGACGGGGTTTATTATGGGCTTCCTCACCACCATACACATACACTACCCCAAACACAAGCTCAAACACAAACCCAAACACATAACCTACCGCCAAACACCATTCCACAAGCATACCAAACGGCTGTTGGGGAAACGAATCCTATGTTCACCCAAGGGCCTCACCCTATGTACATACCATTTTCTCAAGCTCACCATATGCTAGAGGAACACCCAAGCCATCCTTCAAATGAGGATATTGAAAAGTGGAGAATCCTAGAAGATAGAATTCGGGCGATCGAGGGAAGCGCTTATGAAGCCAAAAATGCAGCTGATCTATGCTTGGTTCCAGACGTGGTCATCCCTCCAAAATTTAAGGTTCCTGAATTCGAGAAATATCAAGGAACCAGCTGTCCAAAGAAACACCTGACTATGTACTGCAGGAAGATGTCTGCATGTACCTACGATGAGAAGCTGCTCATCCATTTCTTTCAAGACAGCTTAACAGGGGCAGCTGCAAACTGGTACACTCAACTGGAGCGGACACGCATCCGTTCATGGAGAGACCTTGCCGAGGCTTTCACAAAGCAGTATCAGTACAATACGGAGATGGCCCCTGATCGGACTCAGCTCCAGAATATGGCCAAGAAAGAAGAAGAAACCTTCAAGCAGTACGCTCAAAGATGGAGGGAGTTAGCTGCTCAGGTACAACCTCCTTTATCCG
This sequence comes from Canavalia gladiata, assembly GCA_037954105.1. Classification (NCBI taxonomy): domain Eukaryota; kingdom Viridiplantae; phylum Streptophyta; class Magnoliopsida; order Fabales; family Fabaceae; genus Canavalia; species Canavalia gladiata. The sequence goes on from CM075663.1 coordinate 35,313,858, forward strand.
AAAAAGAGATGGTCAGCATGTTCGTGGACACACTCCAAAATCCTTTCTATGACAAGATGATTGGAAGTGTGACTTCTAGCTTCTCCGATGTCGTCATCATTGGAGAAAAGATTGAAGGTGGCATGCGCCGTGGAAAGATCATGCAAAGGTCCGCAGGCGTAGTCAACGCTTCCAGTGGATCTGGGAAGAAAAAGGCAGGTGAAACCTACAATGTGGCTTCTGGTCAAGGCCAATACATTCCTCAAATGGCACAGTATGGTCCAGCTGGCTTTCAACCACCACCATATACACCATACACACCTTACTTACCATATCCTTACATTGCAGCTACATACCAAACACCATACCCTCCTACTTACAACCATCTGACACAAGTTCGACCTCCAACACCATATACGACCCAAACACAAGCCATGAGCCAAAATGCCAACCAAAGCCAGAAAAAGGAGAGGAAGCCCGTCCAATTTGACCCTATCCTAATCTCTTACACTGAGCTACTACCTCGACTGATCCAAAACTTGTTGGTTGCTCCTTATCCTCTGAAACCTCAAGAGCCACCATATCCTAAATGGTACGATGCTAACCAAATGTGATTACCATGCAGGGTTCATCGGCCATTCTACAGAGGATTGCCTAGCTTTGAAATGAAAGGTACAAAGCCTAATCGATGCGAAATGGCTGGATTTCGGGAGGCTTGCTCCTAATACAGAAAACAATCCGTTGCCAAATCACGAGAGCCCATCGACCAGCTGAAAAGATGGGAGAAACACGACAAGTTGCATTGTAAAAATCAAGCTATCGAGGATACTCATCCAAAATTGTTGTACTTTTCAAAATCAATCTTTTGTAAACAAATCTCAATGAATAATACAAAAGTTACATTTTCATGTTTCTTGAGAACGTTCTTTACATTTTGACTTTACTTCTAAAATTTATCATCCTTTTCATCAATCAACCTATTTCTTATTCCTACACCAAAACAATAAATACCAATTGGTGAGGATGCCAGTGCTGTAATAAGTAATCTTGAACGTCGAATTAATCAAGCTAACAGAGAAAAGCCCAATGAGGAAGCAAAATAAACAACCAGGGATTCTACATCGCCACTCAAAGTAAAAATATCCCGCTGGAACCAAGTTTAAATCCAGGAAAAATTAGGGATCCAAGAAAAGATTCGCTGAATTAGAAGCCTTAAATAATCCAAGCAAAATCAAGGTCAAAACATAAAATTCAAGAAGAAGAGAAGCCCGCTGGGTTAAAAGCCAAAAGTAATCCAGGCAAAAGTAGGGTTAAAGTCCAAAATAATGATCGACAAATTCATGATCAGAAAAGGTCTTGCTGGGTTCCAAAAGCAATTCAGGCAAAAATCAGGATCATATAAAAGCTCGCTAGGTCAACAATAAAAAACGACCCAGGCAAAAGTTAGGGCACAACCAAAATCAAGAGCCTGCTAGGTCGAAAACCCTCAAAGGAAGGCCTAGGCAAAAGTTAGGGCACAATTAAACAGAAGCCCGCTAGGTCGAAAACCCTCAAAAGGCGGCCTAGGCAAAAGTTAGGGCACAATCAAACGGAAGCCCGCTAGGTCAACAATAAAAGACGACCTAGGCAAGAGTTAGGGCATAATCAAACAGAAGCCCGCTAGGTCAACCATCAAAGAAGACCTAGGCAAAAATTAGGGCACAATCAAGCAGAAGGCCCGCTAGGGCGAAAACCCTCAAAGGACGGCCTAGGCAAAAGCTAGGGCACAATCAAGCAGAAGCCCGCTAGGTCGACAATCCTCAAGAACGACCTAGGAAAAAGTTAGGACACAATCAAGAGCCCGCTAGGTCGAAAACCCGTAAGGGCAACCTAGGCAAAAGTTAGGGCAATACAAAAGACCTGCTGGGTTGAAAACTCAAAAGAACAACCCAAGCAAAAATTAAGGTCAAACTAAGAATTCCAAGACAACATGATATTCTGCAGCTTATATCTTCTTAAAACTGGGGCAAAATTTTGCCATTTCTCAAAAGTTTGGCTAATTTGACAATCAAGATTATGAAAAGCAGCATTGGCATTTTTCATCAAAAGGTGCCATTTGGGCAATCGAACCCACCCCTTTCATCATCCTTTTCCTTTCAAGTACACCACCTTAAAACATACAACCTCAAAATTCTTTATCTCCTTCTTCTGACCATCCAGCATCACTTTGCACACCTCAAAATGCACGTGCCACAAGGAAACATGAAAAATGTAAAAAGAATTAAAAAGGGATTAATTTTGAAAAGTCATGACAAGTCGGATGAATCCTCGACCGTTGCAACGCGACAAGATTGTTTCCCAAGGATTCATCTTCTTACCAACCAGGATGCCACCAAAGAAGGAGTGTGTCTTACTCAATAATACTGACCACCGTTGGGTTTCAAAAATCCCAGAAAGAAGATTTCAAAATTGACCCATAAGCCAAAAGATTGAGTCGATCCAGCTCGCCTTGATTCTTGATCCCTTTCACACCAACTATGGGGTGGTCGAGGAAGGAGGCGTCAGAAAAAACAAAAATCAAGAGAAACAAAAATTTTACACCATTTCATGGTTTGCATTCAATAGCATATGTCTAATCAAATAATTATTTCAAGCAACAAAATAAGAACCCCACATCATTTTTGCATTTATTCAAGCATCATTAACACCGCATTCTTTTCACTCATTCAAACAGCACATAAGCATCTTTTTATTCAAGCATCGCATGACCCATTTTTCAAAAGTAATTAAGACCTAGGTAAAATTGCCCAAATCAGTCATAATTAAAACTGAATCAAGTCCAAACTAGGGCAAACACTTGCCCACAAAAAGTTCAATTTGAGGTCATCCTCAGATTCTGGATCAAGTCCAAACTGGGGCAAACATTTTTCCAAGAAAGATTTGAACTCAAGAATAAAGTTGGGGCAAGCTTTTGCCTAGAAATTCAAGTTGAGGAGATCCTCAATTCCAAAAATTTCATAACAGAGGGAGACATTCGCCCAGATAATTCAAATTGAGACAGTCGAAAAATTTTGAATCAAGTTCAAAAAAGGGCAAACACTGGCCCACCAAATTTCAAACTGAGGTCATCCTTAAATTTTCAGTCAAGTTCAAACTGGGGCAAACATTTGCCCAAGAAAATCCAAGTTGAGGCAATCCTCAATTCCTCAACTCCAATCAAGTTCAATAGGGCAAAGTTTCCCAGAAAAACTCAAGTCAAGCTCATCTTCAATCTCATCGAGGCTTAAACTAGGGTAAACACTTGCCTAAAATCCCTTCAAATCAAGACATCCATCAATTATCAAGAATCCTCTAAACTGGGGCAAAATGGTTGCTCAAGTATTTTCAAGAAAATAATCATCAAGTATCTATCTTCATTCCACCCTGTCAACAACAGGACCTCCACATGATTCCTGCCTGTCTTAACAGGCTCATTTCTGTCCTGTCAACAACAGGGCTTTCCTTCGATACCTATCCTAATAGATTCTTGTCTTTTTTCCTTTGCCTCTATTAACAGGTCATTCATGCTTTGCCTGCCCCAACAGGCCATTCTTTCAAGTTAGTATAGATCACTTTACTTTTCCTTTGCCTGTCTAGCAGGCTCGCATCTTTCTTGTCAACAACAGGATCTTTTTGTTTTTGCTTGTCTTAACAAGCTTTTATCTTTCCTTTTGCCTGTCTAGCAGGCTTATTTTTTTTATCAAGAGTCCATCTACATTCATCCTGTCTTAGCAAGATAGTTTTTGTCATTCATTTTACCTATCTTAACAGGCTTCTTTCATTCCCCTTTGCCTCTCTACCAGGCTTGCATCTTTCCTTTCAACAACAGGATCCTTTCTTTGTTGCCTGCCTATCAAGCAGGCTTGCATCCTCCTGTCAACAACAGGACTTCAAGCATGTTTAATCTTCTGTCACCTGTCAAGCAGGTTTGCATTTATCCTGGCAACAGCAGGATGTCATCATTTGCATCTTCCCGGCAACAGCGGGACTTTATTTGCATTCTCCTGTCAACAACAGGACTTCAAGCATGTCTATTTTTCTGTCACCTGTCAAGCAGGTTTGCATTTATCCTGGCAACAGCAGGATGTCATCATTTGCATCTTCCCGGCAACAGCGGGACCCCATGTCTATTTTCCTATCAACAACAGGACCTCAAGCATGTCTATTTTTCTATCACCTGTCAAGCAGGTTTGCATTTATCCTGACAACAGCAGGATGTCATCATTTGCATCTTCTCGGCAATAACGGGACCCCATGTCTATTTTCCTGTCAACAACAGGACCTCAAGCATGTCTATTTTTCTGTCACCTGTCAAGCAGGTTTGCATTTATCCTGGCAACAACAGGATGTCATCATTTGCATCTTCCCGGCAACAGCGGGACCTCATGTCTATTTTCCTGTCAACAACAGGACCTCAAGCATGTCTATTTTTCTGTCACCTGTCAAGCAGGTTTGCATTTATCCTGGCAACAGCAGGATGTCATCATTTGCATCTTCCCGGCAACAGTGGGACCTCATGTCTATTTTCCTGTCAACAACAGGATATCAAGCATGTTTAATTTCTTGCATTTTCCCGGCAACAACGGGATATCAAGCATGTTTAATTTTCCTGCATTTTTCCCGGCAACAGCGGGACCCCTTTTTTACATTCCTTCCCGTCAACAACGGGATGCCCTCATATTTACTTTCTGCACCCTGGCCTATTCAAGCCCCAGCACGTTTACTTTTCTGCACAGTGGCCTATTCAGGCCCAAGCGCATTTACTTTCTGCATCCTGACCTATTTAGGCCCCAACACGTTTACTTTTCTGCACCATGGCCTATTCAGGCCCCAGCACTTTTAGTTTTCTACACCCTGGCTTACTCAGGCCCAAACACATTTACTTTCTGTATCCTGGCCTATTTAGGCCCCAGCACGTTTACTTTTCTGCATCCCGGCCTATTCAGGCCCTAGCACGTTTACTTTTCTGCACCGTGGCCTATTCAAGCCCAAGCACATTTACTTTCTGCATCCTAGCCTATTTAGGCCCCAACACGTTTACTTTTTTGCATCCTGTCCTATTTAGGCCCTCCTCAAGTTTGCTTTTCTGCACCTTGGCCTATGTTGTCAGGCCTCATCAAGTTTACTTTTCCACATCCTTGGCCTATGTTTTCAGGCCTCCTCAGGTTTACTTTTCTGCTTTTGGGCCTACGATGTCCGGCCTCACCAAGTTCGTTTTTCCACAGCTGGGCCTATGATGTCAGGCCTCCAACTTAGATAGATACCTCGGCCTATGTTGTCAGGCCACCTTGTACATATCTTACATTTTAGTTCTTGCATGCTTTCCTGTCTTAAAACAGGTCGTTTTCACTCTACTGAGCCCGTCGTAACAGGCCATTTCTCTTCTGCTTTTCCTGTTTTAACAGGCCATTTTAATTTCATTTTGCTTGTCCTAACAAGCCATCCCATTGAATTCCACGCCAGTCCTAACAGGCATTCATTCATTCCACTTAGCTTAGTTAGGTTATACAGCTAAGCCTCGCATATTTAAACCTTATCGATACATGAAGTCGATAAGGTCATTCAATCATCCTTCTCCAGGCATCCATGAGGTTCAATTTCAAGTTCAAGGCTCCTTCTGTTTGTCGGACTTCTTCAAGGCCTGCCTCGGACATAATGTGTTCACATCTTTACTCATTTCCTATTACGATAATTCAGAGAATCATTTCTCACATTATCTGGTAGGAAAATGAGTAAAGAGGGGCAAACTGTAAACACTCAATTGTGTCCGAGGCCCTCAATCATTAAAATTAACCAAAAGTTAAGTTAATTAAAAATTTGAAAAGATGTAAAACAGAAAACAGAAAGCAGAAAATACAGAAAACAGAAAGCAAAAAATAAAAAATAATAAAAATAATAAAAATAATAAAAATAAAAGGGAAATTAAAGAATAAGTAAAAATGATAAATAAATAGAAAAAAAAATAAAAAATGAAAAAGGTAAAAAAATGAAAATTGAAAAAAAGAAAAAAGCTGAAAAATCAAAATAGGGAACAAAAATTTTGAAATCAAAGGGGTTGGCTTTTGGCTCCTAGAAAGGGGGTGGCTTTTGGCCCTTTGAAAGGACTTGGCCCTTGCTAAGAGAGAGGAAGCTGGCTTTTGGCTCTTGGAAAGAGCTTTACCCTTGCCAAGAAGGGATGTGTCTATATATACCTACAAACACGAAAAGAAAAGGGGCTTTTTCTCATTTTTGGAAATTCTTGGGAGGAGGAGAACTTGGAGTCTTAGAAGGGGATTTTCAGAACCTTTGAGGGGAGGACCTAGGAGACTCTCTGGCCTTCAATTCAGCCCTAGGCCTCCATAGAATCAGCTCTTCATCACCTTCCAATGGAGGTTAGGTCTGAATTTTATCCCTCTTAAGTTTCTTGCTTCTTCTCGGATTTCCGAGTTCATTCTCGTGTCTGTTTTCGTTTTAATTTTTAATCACTCAAATGATCTCCGATTTTGGTTATTTTTGTTGTGTTTTCTTCGTGTTTCTCTCTAGTTTCTGGAATGATATTATTTGTTCAATTTGTATCTGAAATGAAATTTTTATCACTTGATTACCGAAGCATGTTCATCATGGTGCGCCAATTGACCTAGCCTGTTTGATTTGTGTATATCTTGCTCATTTCTGATTGGATTGATGTCAAACTTGTTTTGTTTGATTCTTATGATCCATATATTTCAATTGATTGGTTTTGATTTTTCAGATCTACCAAAAATATTTTCTAAAAATTCTGAGATTTGAATTCAAATTTTGGCGCCAAAAACTTGTGTGTTCTTGAGGTTCATTTTCTTATCTGTTTTCGTTTTAATTTTTAATCGGTCAAATGATCTTCGATTTTGGTGATTTTCTTTGCGTTTTCTTTGTATGTCTCTCTAGTTTCTGGAATGATATTATTTGTCCAATTTGGATCTGAAATGAAATTTTTATCACTTGATTATGGAAGCATGTTCATCCTTGTGCACGAATTAACCTAGCTTGTTTGATTTGTGCATATCTTGCTCATTTCTCATTGGATTGATGTAAAACTTGTTTTGTTTGATTCCTATAATCCATATCTTTCAATTTATTGGTTTTTATTTTTCAGATCTACCAAAAATATTTTCTAAAAATTCTGAGATTTGCATTCAAATTTTGGCGCCAAAAACTTGTGTGTTCTTGAGGTTGATTTTCATCTCTGTTTTTCGTTTTTGTTTTTAACTGATCAAATGATCTCCGATTTTGATGATTTTTGTTGTGTTTTCTTTTTCTTTCTCTCTAGTTTCCAGAATGATATTATTTATATAATTTGGATTTGAAATGAAATTTCTATCACTTGATTACTGAAGCATGTTCGCAATTCTTTTCCTTAACTTCAAATCAAGTCAAGTTTATGTTAAATCAAGTCTAATTCAAGCCCAATTCTTTTAATCTCGATCCAATTTTCCTTCACTTGGGTCAAGCTCACTTCTTTTTATTTAATTCTAAATCATTTCTTTAAAGTTGGATTTTGCTTAATTTGGGTCAAGCCTAATTCTTTTCTTTAATCAATTCTTTGGGTCAAGCCCGATCTTTTTCCTTTTCTTGAAATCGAATTCAATTTTGACATGGGTCCAGCCCAAACCCCTCTTTTCACTTAAACTCAATTATTTTCTTCCATTTTCTTTTAATTTGGGTCAAGCCCAATTTTTGTTCTGTAACTATTAAATTAAATCCAATCGTTTTTTTTTGAAACATTATCTTCACCAACTCTGTAAAAACATCTGTTTTAATTTTCTAAAATGTGTGCAATCGGATTTTAACACGAACAGGCAGCCTTCCCTGCTGTTCTGTGTTTTAATTCGTGCGGATTAAAATGCGGCTTACGACGATTTGAATTTTGCAAGCACGCAATTTTAGAAAATCATTGTTCACTAACTCTACTAAAAAAAATGTCTATTTCAAAATATCTGTTTTAATTTTCTAAAATGTGTGCAAACGGATTTTAACACGAACAGGCAGCCTTCTCTGCTGTTCTGTGTTTTAATTCGTGCGGATTCAAATGCGGCTTACGACGATTTGAATTTTGCAAGCACGCAATTTTAGAAAATCACTGTTTACTAACTCCACTAAAAAATGTATTTCAAAATATCTGTTTTAAAATGTGTGCAAGCGGATTTTAACACGAACAGGCAGCATTCTTTGTTGTTCTGTGTTTCAATTCGTGTGGATTTCAAATACGGCTTACGACGATTTGGATTTTGCAAGCATAAATTTTATAAAATCACTATTTACTAACTCTGTTAGAAAACGTCTATCTCAAATATCTATTTTAAATCTCTAAGATTCGTACAACGGATTCTAATACGAAGAGGCAGCCTTCTCTGCTGTTCCGCGTTATAATTCGTGCAAACTCACTCACGGCCTACGACGGTTTGGGTTATGCAAGTACACAATTTTAGTTTATTCAAAAATCAATCCTATCCTCAAATCACCCCTCTGCTTCTTCAAAAGATCAAGTCTCTTAAAACCAGAACTACGTAAGCCTTGAATTTCCCATTGCACCGGGGAATACGTAGGAGCAGGATCAATTCCTGTCAGGCTAACCTCCATCAACGTATTTATTTTCAAATTAATTAAGGGATCAAACTATTTTCAAATAATCACACACTCAGTTTAAGGGTACTGTTCCTTGGAACAGGCGAGTGGGGTGCCTAACACCTTTCCTACTCGTAACCGACTCCTGAACTTCGAATCTCATCCATTGAGTCAGGGTTTTTCCAAATCTTTTTCCCTTAAACAAAAATTTAGTGGCGACTCCACAATCAAATCATCAAAATCTATTTTCAAATTTTAACGAATTCGTCGTCTCGTCGGAATTACGGTTGCAACAGTATATATTTTTAATCATTAATAATAGTGGTGTTAGACAATTTATTTATTATGATAAATTATATATTATAGGATAAAGATTAGTCAAAAGCTCTCATAATATTAATAGCTGCTAAACATAATTTTAATATATTTTAAAAAATAATATAATTTATAGTATCTTGTATATAAATTTTTTAACATCTTTCCATGGCATCTCATAGTTCATTGGACGGGTTTAAATAGGTTTGGATTTGAAAATTTTTAACCGTTGTGAATTGTCATTCATAAAAATGTCTCAGTTCTTGTCTTATATGTTTACAGTATTAGGTTTATAATTGATGAAAATTTTTAGCCGTTAGGTTTATCATAAAAAGGTATAATTAATGATTAATTTAATATGAATCAAGGTAGAGAATAAAAATAATAAAAAAATTTCAAATTTTGACAATTGACGATCATAAAATTTAGAAAAAAAAATTTATAATAGATAAAGTTACACAAAAATATTAATAAAAACTCGTATTTTAAGAGGATAAGATACCAAATTTTAGAAAAATGAAACTATGAAATAGGATAAAGAAAACATACCTTGCGGTAAAGAAACCATTTATTCTAATGCTGGTAATTTTTGTAGAACTTGCATCTGACCGAATTAACCACCTTTAACAACTAATCCATTATCTTCTTCATCCACATGTTAACATTAACTATGCCTCCATTTTTTAACTATTTCAGTGGCGTCAATTTTTCAACTCTTCAACTCACTCTTAATCAGAAACTAAGGGTAGACTCTTTCCCAAAATCAACTCCTATATTTTGTTTTTCTATCTTTCCTCTCATTAGTTTTGGTATGCATTTTTTTCACAAATTCATGATACTAGGTTCCATTTTTTAGGATAAAATTTTACAATTTTGAATCGTTCAATGTCACAGGTGAATTTGTACATGTTGACGCGTATTGCCTTGACAAGGCGCTTGTTACTTTGAGTATCTATTCCCTTTTCAAGACTTAGGCCCACTAAAGGGAATAAGTCTAATTCAAAGGGCCTGCATATTTTCAACATAGGAAAAACTTAAAGCTAACATAGATATAAAATATTTTTAAAATATAACTATTTAAGCTAACATGTATATATAATATTTTTAAAATATAACTATTTTTAATTTATTTGCTAAAGTAGCAGTGTTCTTCTTTGATAGATTGTTCTTTGATGTTCACAAATAATGCCCATATTCATTTGTCTTGTTGACATTAGTTTTTTTTTTGTAATTATAAAACAATTCAATCTACCACACATTTATTTTATTCTGTATCTACATATTAATTAAAAATTTGTTCACTTAATATATTTTTTATTTTCTTTCTTCATTTATTTTTTAGATTAAATTAATGAAAAATAAAAAATATGTCATTTTTAACTTTTATATAAACATATACAAAAATAAAAAATATTTTCTCTCTCTGTATATATAAATAACAGCATAAAAGTTAAATAAATTTTTTATGAGAGAAAACCTCGTCACATTTAAAGTTTTAAAATCCACTCTACAGACAGATATTCTCTACTTATTTTCTAAAGTCAAAGACCTGTCGTTCAAAAAATGTCCATCAATTTCTTTTATCTTATTTAAATTAATCGTATTATATATAACATTTTTTTATTGTGATTAATAAAGGTTTTTTGTTACATAAGAAGAATATATTATAAAGATAGAAAAAAAAAAGAGAATAATATAGAGTTCAGTAAATATCTAATCAAAAGAATAACAAGAGTGTATAGTTTTTACTAATATGATAAAGTATTTATATTTAATTCATATATTTATTTTAAATAGTTAAACATAAATTTGTGTTATTAAGACTATTCTTCTTTAAATTTGTAAATATTAAATGTTTAGTAATTTACATTTTTAAACTTTAGTTGGATCAAACTTTAGTTGGATCGATTTTCTAATGAAAATATGTGCATAAGTTCTTAGACCATTTAACAGACGTAGGATTTTACTAAAAAAAAAAGTAATAATTATTTTATAAAATTATATCTTTATTCCGATTCATTATAGAAGAAAGAGAAGAAATTAAGGATATTCAAACATGTAATTATTATATTGCAGTTATTGAATAGATTTTTCAATCTACCATTTATTTTATTGTGTATCCATATTAATTAAAAATGTTTACTTAAACTTTTTTTTCTTCATTTATCTTTTTCATGTTCAGATTTAAAGCTATAAATGAAAAAATTAAAAATAATATTATTTTTAACATTTATATAAACATACAAATAAAAATAAGATATATATCTTCCTATAAATATATAAATAAGAACAGAAATAATATAAAAGTGAATAAATATTTTTTTAAATAGAACCTTGTGATATTAAATGTTTTAAAATCAATTTTCATTAAAAAAATATTATTGTAACGATTTTTAAAAATAAATAATAATAGTTTTATTTTTCAATTCTTACAAAAATAAATTTTCAAAGATTATATATTAAAATATATTTTAGTGATTTAAAACTTTTTTAGTATTTAAAGATTGAGATTTTCAAAACTCAATTTCAAAAGTTATGTTATTAACTTTAGCCTTTTTTTATAATTTTTTTCTTATGATTAATTCATGAAAAGATATATAACACAATTCGTTTCAATAGTCAAAAAATAAATTATAAAAAAATTATTTTTTAACAAATAAATCATAATATAAAAAAGTTTTTTTTCTAACATCAGAAGCATAATATAAAGACAGAGGAATTAAGTGAATAATATAAAATTAAGAAAATATCTAATTAAAAGAACAATCAAATGTATTGTTTACTAATATTTCAAAAATTTATATTTATTTTAAATAGTTAAGCATAAATTTTTGTTATTAAAATTTCTAAAAACACTATTCTTCTTTAAATTTATAAGCATTAAATATTTAGTAACTTGCATTTTAGCCTTTAATTGGATAGGTTTTCTAATAAAAATATGTAGATAAGCTTTTAGAACATTTAAAAGAAATAGTTTTTTTAAAAAAAGTAATAATTATTTTATAAACTATTATCTTTATTCTTATTCCTTAGTAAAAAAAAATAACAGTTAAGAATATTAATAAATGTAATGATTATATTGTTGTTATTGAATAAAGCTTTCAATTTATCATTTATTTTATTGTGTATCTACATATTAATTTAAAAATGGTTTACTTAAATACATTTTATTTCATTGTTTGTTTACTTTTGTTTAAATTAAACATATCAATGAAAATTTTAAAAAATATTATTTTTAACTTTTATATGAACATATAAAAATAAAATATATTTTCTCTCCATGTAAATACATTAATAGTATAAAAGTGAAATAAATATTCTTTATCAAATAAAACCTTGTCACATTTAAATTTTTAAAATCAACTCTAAATTAAGGTTGATATTCCCAAAAAACAGTAATTTTACTAATATGTTAAAAGATTCTTATTTATTTTAAATAGTTAAACAAATATTTATGTTATTAAATTTTATTAAAATATTTCTATCCTTTAAATTTGTAAGTATTAAATGTTTAGGAATTTATATTTTAACCTTTAGTTTCTTCGATTTCCTAATGAAAATATTTACATAAGTTCTTATAACATTTGAAAGAGGTAGGTTTTTTATATAAAATATTTTTTAATAATATTTTTAAAAAATAAATAGTGATGAGTTTAATTTTCATCAATTTTTTTCTCATAAATCTATAATCATTAAAAAAAATAATTCATCAATAAATATTTTAATAACAATTCAAAATAATTCGTTAAAAAGTATTTTAATAGTAATTTGAACAATATAATTTTTAAAATTTAATATGTTTTTTGTTATTGAATATATTTTTTTATCAATTTTTATAACTGTCAAAAATAATTATTAAATTTTTTTAGTATTTATTAAAAATATAATTATTTTATAATAATATTATCTTTATTCTTATACATTGACCAAGAAAAAAAAAGAGAATTAAGCACATTAAGAAATTAATGGTTGTATTTTAATTATTTAATAAAATGTTCAATTTACCTTTTATATTTATCTTCATATTAATTAAATTTTTTTAATTTAAATACATTTTATTTTCTTTCTTCATTTACGTTTTTTTTTCTAGATTAAAAGGTATCAATGAAAACTATAAAATAATAGTTTTTTCAACTTTTATATAGACATATAAATAAATATAAGATATAATTTTTCTCTGTAAGTGTATAAATGAGAACATAAATAGTATAAAAGCAAAAATAAATATTTTTTTCAACTAAAACCTTGTAATTTTCTTAATTTTTATATTGAGTGTACATATTCTAAATTAATTATTTCTCAAGACAGTTTAAGTATTATTATAATATATATATTATAAATAAATATTTGTCAAAAACTCACCAAATATTAATTACTACTAATTCTGTGTATAAATTGAACTCCTCCCTACCCTGGCAAGTAGGCATTTTGTTGGTTGCAATCTACCCATAAATTTACAAAATTAAAAAAATGAAATTCTTTTATCTTTTTTCAATCTTCCTTCTCATTCTTTCCATTGGTTTTGGTATGCATTACTTCACAAGTTCATAAAACTTGGTTTCAACTTGTATGGTAAAATCTTATAATTTTGATTTTTTAATAATATTTTAAGTGAATATATATTCTTTGATGCAGGAGTGAATGCACAAACTTGTCCTACCATATATCCGGACGGTGATTGTAGTAAGAAAGGTGCTTGTGATGCTGCGTGCAAGTTCTTTTATCAATCCTCTTGGAGTTTGTGACAAAACGGGGCAATGCATTTGCTTTCACAAGTGTTGAAGAATTACTGTCTATGACAATCACAATCACAATCATAATGTACACATTGTTGTGAACATGTTATATGCATAAGATAGTGAATTTGAATAAAAACAAAATAAAGTGGTTGCGTTATTTTAAAACCATTCCATGAACTTTTCAAAGTTTCACCTTTTATACTTTATAAAAATTCATACTCTAAAATTTAGGTCCAGTTGTTTATCAGTAATCACATGTAAAATATATATTACAATGATTATTTAATAGATAAAGGATTTAAAACTAAAAATATTTTTAAAAGTTTTTTATTTTAATTCTCTTAATTTTTTTAAAAGTTTTTTGGTATTTATATTTAAATAATTTAAGTTTCTTTTTTATATTTTTACATAGTGTAACCACATAATTAATCAACGTATTACAATTTCTTTGTTAGCTATATTATCATTTAATGGTCACTAAAATTAAAAAATATTGATTTCAAAAGAAAAAATTAGGAATTAAAATTTTAAAAAATAAAAATAAAAATTTATGCTAAAGAAAAAACTTAAACATAATAAATATAACATGCATTGTTGGTATACTTTTTTTAATCAAAATTAACATCTCAATTTATTTAGAAACTAAAAATTCACAGCCATTACTAAGATTAAGTAATGATTTGGATTAAAAGTAGATACCAATACAATGATAAGTTTTGTTTGAGGTTGTTATTTGATATTCACAAACAACGCCCATAAAACTCCATCTACTTATTAACCTCAACCCTCTTGCTTTTTTTTCTTCTCTTTTTTTTATAATTAATTCTTATATATATATATATATATATCATAATTTATATCAATAATTAAAAAATATTTGAATTATTACAATTTGGTTCTCTTAAATTTATAAATATTTTAACACCTTTTTCCATATCATATCATCTCATAGTTAAAAGTTAAAAAGTAGATAGTGTTTTCTAAAATTAATCACAAGAAATTCATCTATTTTGTTTTTCTATCTTTTCTTTGATTGGTTTTGGTATATATTTCTTCCAAAATTCATGGTATTAATGTCACGACTCACAAGTAAATATATACCTTGACGCGTATTGCCTTGACGAGGGCGCTTATAACTTTGAATATTTATTCCTTTCTAACAAAGGGAATATGTTTAAATCCATGGGACTTACATATTTTCAATATAGGGAAAACTCAAAGCTAACACATATATTAATTTTTTAAAAAAGATTACTATTTTTAATATTTTTAATTGATTTTCTGAATATATATATATATTATAGTAATGTTCTTCTTTGACAGCTTGTTCTTTGATATGCATAAATAAGGTCCATATTCATTTGTTTTGTTAACATTAGTTTTTTTTCTAATTATAAAGAAATTCAATCTATCACATTTATTTTATTATGTATCTACATATTAATTAAAAAATTGTTCACTTAAATATATTTTTTATTTTTTATTTTCTTTTTTTATTTATTTTTTAGATTAAATTAATGAAAAATAAAAAATGATATTATTTTTAACTTTTATATGAACATATAAAAAAATAAAAAATATTTTCTCTACGTACATATATAAATAAGAACACAAATAATATTAAAGTTAAATAAGTCAAAGAAAACCTCGTCACAATTAGAGTTTTAAAATCAATTCCAGACAGATATTTTTTACTTATTTTCTAAAGCTAAAGATCTATCGTTAAAAAAAATGCCTATAAATTTCTTTTATCTGATTAAATTAGTCTTAACAGCTAAATTACAAATCATAATAAAAAGTTTTTCTTTTTAATATCAGAAGAATATATTATAAAAATAAAAAAAATTAAAAAAATAATATAGAAATCAATAAATATCTAATCAAAAGAATAACCAAAATGTATATTTTTTACTAATATGTTACAATATTTATATTTAATCCATATATTTATTTTAAATATTTAAACATAAATTTATATTATTAAAATTGGTTAAAACACTGTTCTTCTTTAAATTTGTAAGCAGTAAATGTTTAATAATTTACATTTTAACCTTGAATAGACTCATGTACATCAGTTCTTACAACATTTAAAAGACCTAGGATTTTATTAAAATAATAATTATTTTATAAAATTATTATCTTTATGCTTGTTCATCACAGAACAAAAGAGAAAAAATTAAATTATTAAAACATGTAATTATTATATTGTAATTATTAAATAATTCTTAATTATAAATATATAATTTAAAACAGAAACAATATAAAAGTGAAATAAATATTTTTTTTTAAATAAAACCTTGTGATACTAAATGTTCTAAAATCAACCTTCGTTAAAACAAACTTTGCCATGACGATTTTAAAAATAAACAACGTTAGTTTCAACCTTCAACTCTTGTACTAATAAATATATGTTTATCAAAGATTATGTATATTTTAGTGACTGGAAACTTGTTTTCTAGTATTTAAGGATTGAAATTTTTAAAACTTATTTTCAAAAGTTAAAAGACTTTCCGTTTAAAAAATATCTATAAAATTTCATCTATGTTATTAACTTTAGCCTTTTGCTGTATAATTTTTTTTTCTTATGATGAGAAGATATATAACACAATTCATTTCAATAGTCAAAAAATAAATCAGAGTAAAAAAAAAAAGTTCTCTTGTAACATCATAAGCATATTATAAAGATAGAGAAATTATGTGAATAATATACAGTTAAGAAAATATCTAATTAAAAGAACAATAAAAATGTATTTTATACTAATATGTCAAAAGTTCATATTTATTTTAAATAATTAAACATAAATTTGTGTTATTAAAATTCCTAAAATCACTATTCTTCTTTAAATTTATAAACATTAACTATTTAGTAACTTACATTTTAGCCTTTAATTGGATCGGTTTTCTAATGAAAAGATGTACTTAAGTTCTTAGAACATTTAAAAGAGATAGGTTTTTTTTTTTTGAAAAAAAGTAATAATTATTTTATAAAAATATTATCTTTATTCTTATTAATTCTTGAAGAAAAAGAAAAGTTAAGAATATAAAAAAAATGTAACGATTACATTGTTGTTATTGAATAAAATTTTCAATTTATCACTTATTTTATTGTGTATATACATGTTAATTAAAAAATGGTTTACTAATACATTTTTTTCATATATTTATTTTTGTTTAAATTAATCTTATCAATAAAAATGAAAAGAAATATTATTTTCAACTTTTATATGAACATATAAATAAAATATACTTTCTCTCTATATAAATATATAAATAGTATAAAATGAAATAAATATTTTTTATCAAATAAAACCTTGTCACATTTAAATTTTTAAAATCAACTCTAAATTAAGGTTGATATTCTCGAAACTCATTTTCCAAAGTTAAATGACTTGACGTTTAAAAAATGCTCATAAAATTTCAATTCTTATTAACATCATATTTTTGTGTATAACAATTTTTTCTGTGACAAAACTAGCTTGGGAAATCATAATATATATATATATATATAAACATTAGAAAAATATATTATCGAGATATAAATGAGTTAAGGAAATAATACAGAATTACAAAAAATGTAATTAGAAGAATAGTCAAAGTGTATGTTTTTTTACTAATATGTTAAAAGATTCTTATTTATTTTAAATAGTTAAACAAATATTTGTATTATTAAATTTCATCAAAGTACTACTATTCTTTAAATTTGTAAGTATTAAATGTTTGGCAATTTACATTTTAACCTTTGGTTGCTTCGATTTCCTAATGAAAATATTTACATAAGTTCTTATAACATTTAAAAATAGGTAGGTTTTTTTATATTATTTTTTTAATAATACTTTTAAAAGATAAATAATGATAATTTTTATTTTTATTAAATTTTTTTATATAAATCTATAATAATTAAAAGAAATAATTCATCAAAAAATATTTTAATAACAGTTGAATAGTATAATTATTAAAATTTAATATTTTTTATGTGAATTTAATATATATTTTTATCAATTTATATAATTATTAAAATATATTTTTTAGTGTTTATTAAAATATAATTATTTTATAACAATATTTTTTGTTATTCATTGACGAAGAAACAAAGGAAATTAAGTATTAAGACATTAATGATTATATTGTAACTATTTAATAAAATTTTCAATTTACCATTTATATTTATTTTCATATTAATTAAAAAATTGTTAACTTAAATACATTTTATTTTTATTTTCTTTTTTTTATTTATGTTTCTTTTCTAGATTAAGAGCTATCAATGAAAACTGACAAATTATACTTATTTCAACTTTTATATGTACATATAAATAAATATAAGATATAATTTTTCTCTGTAGGTACATAAATGAGAATATAAATAATATAAAAGTAAAATAAATATTTTTTTTCAACCAAAAGCTTGTCCATGTAACGTTTTAAAATCAACTCTAAAGAATGATATTCGCAAAACTCATTTTGTAAAAGGAAAGAACTTTTTTTTCAAAAAAAAAATAATTTTAATGTTAATTAGTTTTTTTAATTTTTATACTGAATGTATATATTTTAAATTAATTATTTCTCAAGACAATTTAAGTATTATTATAATATATATTATAAATAAATATTTGTCAAAAACTCATCAAATATTAATTACTATTAATCACAGTTTGATTAAAAAGTTAAATGTCTTTTAAAAAAATAATATAATTTCTAATTTCTCGTGTATAAATTGAGCTCCTCTCTACCATGGGCAACTACAATTAGGCATTTTGTGGGTTACAATCTAAGCGCCGATTTCACAAAATTAAGAAAATGAAATTTCTTTATCTTTTTTCAATCTTTCTTCTCATTCTTTCCATTAATTTTGGTATGCATTACTTTTCACAAATTCATAAAATTTGGTTCCAACTTGTATGATAAAATTTTACAATTTTAATTTCTTGATTAATGTTTTAAGTGAATATATATTCTTTAATGCAGGAGGGAATGCACAAACTTGCCCTACAATATATCCAAAAGGTGATTGTATTAAGAAGGGTGCTTGTGATGCTTCCTGCAAATTCTTTTATCAATCCTCTGCAGTTGGACTGTGTGATAAAACGGGGCAATGCATTTGCTTTCACAAGTGTTGAAGAATTATTGTCTATTACAACCACAATGTGTGAACATGTTACATGTATAAGGCATGTTGAATTTGAATAAAAGCAAAATAAAGTGGTTGCGTTATTTTAAAATCATTCCATGAAATTTCTTAGGTTTGACCTTGGAACTATTATATATTTGTACTATCATTCTTCTGTATTTTATGAAATTTAGGTTTACTTGTTGTTTATCAACAATCACGTAAAACATATATTAAAATTAATCAATAAATAAGGAATCAATACAATGCACACTTAGTAATACAGATTTGATTCTCTAAAGTTTTTAGTGGAATCGTCATCTGTCGCAACTGTAATTACAACGAGATGACGAACTCGCTAAAAATTTAAAAAGAACTTTAATTGATTACGTGGAGTCATCACCAAATTTTTATTTAAGGGAAAAAGTTTAGAAAAAACTCTAACTTGAGGAAAAATCTAGGTTCGGGAGTCGATTATGAGTAAGGAAAGTGTTAAACACTCTACTCCTACTCGTCCATTCCGAAGGATAGAACCCTTAAACTGAGTATGCGATTTTTGATGTTTTTAAAAACTGTTTGATTCCTTTAGTTTAAAATGAAAATGAATAGGTTGGTGGAAGATAGCCTGATAGGACTTGATCCTGCTCTTACGTATTCCGTATTCCCTCGTGCAATAGGTAACTCAAGGCTTACGTAGTTCTGGTTTGAAGGTTTGACCTTCGAAGGTGTTTGAACAAAAGAGAGTATTTCAAAAAATATTTTTTTAAAGAAAATCCTTAGTCCATATATACACAGGATCCAAGGTGAACGAGGGTTGTACTGGAATCCATATGAATCTCTAAACATCTAACATCTAACAGTAGTGAAACCGTCATTTCTTATTTAGAGCCCATCGCGTGAGACTAAGTATTCCAAGACGAAGTTTTTTTTTTCTAAAATTATTTAAAAAGGATTTTTAGTCCACATATATAGAGGGTCCAAGACAGCTAAGGCTGCAACCCATATGAATCCCTAAACATCGAATAACAAAATATGCTATCAGTTCGTGTTTAAAGTTCATTGGGTCAGACCTAGATGCCCAAGCACCTATATTTGATGGTATATCTAAAACATTTGCTACTATTTGAACAAAAAGATCCTTTGGTATTAAAAAATTCCAAATACTTACCTTTTCTAATTAGGTTCCATTTTCCAATCAAGTGGGGTATAACATGAGGCCTTCAAAATTTGTAAATGGTTTCTTAATTATAGTTGTTGATTATATTTTTCTAATAATCATATTGTCTTGGAGGAAGTAAAGGGGAGGCAAGTGAGCTTTCTGTTGGAATTATGGCTTCTTTTATTAGATATACTACAACTTTAACATTGATTGTTTGAGACATTGTTTGTTCTTTGTTCTAATGAATCAGCCCTACCAAAATTGCCTTTGCCTTATGCATTAATCCAATAGAGAATATCTTGAGCTCTCAGCAGTTGCCTGAGAATGCATCTATATAAATAATTGCACAAGCATATCATGCCACCGAAACACTTGTTCAGGGTTCACTTTATGCCATGCCACTGCTAAGAAAGCTCATCAATGGTAGTGATTTGTCAAGCAACTGGGATAGAAATGGAGAAGCTAATGGCATGATGCTCACCGGTGAGAGCTCAAAACATAATATGATCAATTGTACTCCCAAAAAAAGCTTATAAAGTCTCCTTTAAGGCACTTGGTTTCGTAGCATATACACACGCTTCATCCACATGGAACACATTTATTCTCACCCAGGATTGTTGATCCCTCAAGTATTTATATCTTTGTTAGTCTAAATTAAATCAAGCACACATTAATTATAGCTTTAAAGTTTAGCCCAAATGGTTAATTTGTTGAAAGATAACCTACATAGGCTTGTTGCTAATTAGATTTGGACAAAAATAATAAAGAATCCATAAACCCATTTATCCAACATGAATTTTTCTTTAAAATGACATTCAAATTATTTTCTCTAAACAATTATTTTGGATCAAATTCATCCTTCGATTTTGGATTTTTTTTAATCTTTAATTTAAGCCAAACCCAATACATCTCATAAATCAAAATTAGTAAAACTAATTCAAAGTTAATATACAAAACAAAATTTGTAAATTAAAATGTAAAACACATTTTTACTTTAATTAAAAAATATTGAAATAAAATTTAAAATTAACTCAATACCTTAATTAATTTAAAATTTTAAATATATAATATATAAATAATTTTTATGTATGCTGATCCACATATAATATTTAAAATTTATTTGAAATTGGTTTATTATTTAAATTACGTATAATATTTAAATTAAATTTTAAATTAACTTATTACCTTAATTAATTTATTAGATTAATTTACCATAATAATTAAATTAATTTTTAAATTAACTTGTTACTTAATGCCTATAATATGCAAATAAAATTTATCCAAATTACCTAACTATATTAATTTTTAAATTTATATATTTTTATTTACATATCATATTTAAATTCAATTATAAATTAATTTTAAAATTTACTTAATCCGTTAATTACTTGTTACATTAAAATTAAATTTTACATTAGATTATTATCATAATTAACTTAATACATTAATTTGATACAATATTTAAATTAATTTTAAATGAAATTATTATCTTAAATTAACCTATTATCTTAATTAACTTAAAACACTAAACCAATTATTTTAATTAACTTAAAAATCTACATCTATAATATGAAAATAAAATTTTACATATTCTAATTTATCTATAATATTTAAAATTAACTTATTACCTTAATTAATTTATTATATTATATTCATTTTCTATAATAATTTAATTAATTTATCAATCTTTACACCATGTTAAATAATATAAGAAATATATAAACTTATGTTTTTTTAATTATAAAATAATTTAAGTTTTATAATTATTTAAAAAATTTTAATCCTAAACCAAACATTATATAAATTATTTTTATAAATAAAATTTAAATATAATTTAAATATTTTATTTAAAATTAATTCTATTTAAAATAATATTTATTAATTAATAAAACACCATTTAATTGATTAAATAAATTATAGTTAATAACCTTAAAATAAATTTTATTTGTCCTCAAAATTGTTTAAATTGTACAAAATATCAATCTTCTTATCATTTCATTTCAACAAATTTAATTGCTTCTTCTTGTATTAATTTTAATATTTAAATAATATATATATATATATATATATATGTTAAAATATAATTATAACTTCATATCAAAAATTAATTTTATATAAATTTTTAAATTCTATAATAAAAAGTAAAAAATATTAATATAAAAAATATTATTTTCATTAAATGTTTATAAAATCATAATATTATTTTTTATTTATATTTAAAATCAATAATTATTTTAACAATCAATTTAATATAATAATACATAATATGACATGATTTCTATTAACATAAAATAAAATTAATAATTATTTTTAGAAACAATCTAATTCAATATCTAAATAAGGTAAAAATTATATAACTAAAATACTATTTTTCATTTATATTATTAACAAAGATTGAAATCTGAATTTTACATTATTTAATATTTAAATTACAACACTATTAATTTATTATATTAATTTTATTTTTATAAATTATTTATTAATTTATATTATGAAATAAATTTATCAATTATAATAATTGTTTAATAAAATTTAATTTTACATTGAAATATAATTTAATTAACAAAGTTTTAATTTCTTCTAACTTTTATATTTTTTAATAAATTATATCACAAGTGTATATAAAGTATTTACATCTTTTAAATAAAATATTTAAATAAATTTATATCAATTATTTAAAACTAATACAAATTAAAAAAGTTATAAATTTTAGACATCACTGTAATTTTGTATAATAAAAGATTTTTAAATAAAATAAAATAATTATATGTTAACATTTTGACTATATTAAATATATAGATCTAAATGTTGAATTTATACATATAGAGATTTCAACATATCATATTGTTTATAATATAAATTTTATATAATATTTTTTAAAAATATTATTAAAATTAATAAATAATATTGTTTCATATTTTTATAATATTTTTTTAAAAATATTACAAAATATATGATATATTATATATAGTAAATGATTGAAAACGTAAGTATTCCATCATCAGACAATGCTCATTTGCTAGATTTGAATACAAATCAGAAACAAATCTTAATTTTGATCTTTAATGAGATTCCTAATTTTCCCAAAATGTTACCTAATCAGATATTATTTAATCTCAACAGGTGCAATAAGACAAAGATAACAATCAAGATACAATTGTGATGAATAAATTTTTTCTTTATTTCTCTTTTATCTCTAACATATATATATAATCAAATTATTTTAGGATTAATTTAATTTAAAATTATTTTACTTAATAATTTTTATAAATAATTAAATTTTATCAATTTAACTATTAAATTAATAAATTATATTATATAAATTATTTTAAAAAAATTTATAAAATTTTTAAAAAATAATATTTTAAAAAATAAATTTAAATTAACAGATATAAAAAATTAAACAAAATAGACCCAATGACAAAGAATCCATGGGCTTAGTTGTTGTACAAACATCCAGTTCTTTCCTTTCATTATTATTTTTGTACTTCTTAATCTTCCTTTTTCATTGTTATCTTTGTACTTCTTAATCTTCCTTTAATTTAATTCGTTCCTCGTTATTTTTGAAACTGAAACGAAATTAGAGAATGAGAAAGAATATCTGTGTGTGCTTGGAATTTATTAATGCTTTTGTGATGAAGAAACATAAACAAAAAAGTCAAAAATCATGATGATGATGTATTGTGTATGTTGACGAATGATGATGATGTATTGTGTATGTTGACGAAGGATGTATATGTTGATGAAGTTCGAATTTTTGATAGAAAATCAGAAGAAAATAAAAGATTTGATGTGTGTGGATTACATAGTAAAGATTGAAGTAATAGTACATAGTGGTGTGGGATACATTTGTGACAAGTCTGTTTGGTTAATTTTTATTTGATTATATTATATTTTATATTTTTATTTTATATTGTTTTATTTATTTTTAAATATGCAACAATAATTTTTTTTTCTCATATGATGTGACTGATTTTGTTGTCTATATTATCATCGATGAGATATACTTCTAAAAATAAATATTATTATACATATGATAATATGTTCACTTATTTTTTAACTTTTTGATTTTATAACAATTTTACCTGACACCAAAAATTAATAAAAACAAAAATAGGCACAAATAAATAATTGTTTATGTTATTTAAACTCTGTTAGAAAATAAAAAAAAATAAAATAAAAACACATAGAATGACCAAATTAATTTATTTTTTTATCAAAACATATTGCTAATGTATACTTATTGGCGAGACAATTTTTGTTAGATTTCATAATAACACTAGATAACTTAATGATATAAATTAGAGTACTATTTTGGTCAAAATAACCAATTAAACAAGTAAAAATACGTGTAATTGGAATCCATGTTAATTAATGCTTTCGAATGTCTAGAGAAGAGAGAAGTAAATAAAACAGAGCAACTGTTCCTTTCTAATGTGTTTTAAAATATGTGCATATCCTGTGAAAATATGATTCTTGTAAATTGTTTAACGAGGAGCATTTTATTATTAACCCAGCACTAGAATGACATATTTTTTAATAGCACATATAATGATAGTTTATCTATAGCAAACTATGGATATTAAAAGTTTAATATTAATTTTACTAATGTAATATATGCTTAATTAAAATAATTTTATTAATATTTATTCATCAATTAAATAAAAATAAAATATTATTAATAATAAAAATATAGCAATTTTTTATTTAAATAACATTAATCAATTAAAATATATAAATTATTAAGAATATAATTATCACTAGTGGAAAAATAACATTTTATAACAAGTTTACATCGGTTGGTCATGAACCGATGTAAATAAAAACGCGGTGGCATTTTTGTAAATAAATGTGAACTTTCTACATCGGTTCTCAAAACAACCGTAGTAGAAAGTACTTTCTACATCGGTTGTAGAATAACCGCTGTAGAAAGTACTTTCTACATCGGTTGTTTGGAGAACCGATGTAAAAAGTCGATTTTTTATACAACTTTCTACATCGGTTCTCAAAGCAACCGATGTAGAAAGTACTTTCTACAGCGGTTATTCTACAACCGATGTAGAAAGTACTTTCTACAGCGGTTGTTTTAAGAACCGATGTAGAAAGTCGATTTTTTTAAACAATTTTTTACATCGTTTCTTAAGGAACCGATGTAAAAAGTTGACGATGACATTTTTGTAAATAAAATGACAAATATTCTACATCGATGATTTGTTTAACCGATGTAGTAAGTAGTTTCTACATCGGTTTTAAGAAACAACCGATGTAGAAAGTCTTCCCCTTTCCCTTTTTTTTTTCGACCTGGTCGTTTTCAATCTCATTTTCTAAATCCTTAGTTTCTCGTCTCAGTCTTTTCTCTCTTTTTTCGTTTACGTCTTAACCATTGTCGCCGTCGCTGTTGCTCTTCGTTGCACTCTGTCATTACGTTCGTGGTGGTCGTCGTCGTTGTCGTTGTCGTTGTCATCGTCGTCGTCGTTCTTGTGAACATTGCTCCCGCTCGAAGTCGTCGTCGCGCACCTTAAGGTATGAGCAACCTCTGTTGTCTTTGTTGTTATTTATCTATCTCTTTCTGTTATTATAATTGAAATTTACATTCATTTTGATTGTTTTCTATAATTTGCAAGCTTTTTACTTCGCTACCGACGTGCCTTCACTTGACTACCACTGTGCCTCCGCTTGACCACCGTTATGCCACCGCTCTACCATTGTTGTGTTGATTGTGAGGTATTTATGTGAAAGTTTGCTTGTGTTAACTTGAACAAAGAAGCCTCTGCACCTTTGTTTTGTTAGGTGATATGTATGTTATAGTATTGATTTTGTTTTATATATAAGTAATACTTGAGTGCATGGACCTGTTTTTGAAACATTGAACAATACTTAAGAATATAACCTAAATTCAGCCTCTATAGATAAATTGTTAAGGGAATATTTTTAATTCATAAAGAATCCATAACTAAGTTTATTAAGGTCATAATAGATATAAGATAGGTTACTTGTAGTTGATCACGACTTATTGTTAATTACTAAAATGATAATTACTGTAGTTATATGTCTAAATTGCATATTGATCTTTTTAAGTTAAGTTGATTTTTTTTCTGAGTTCAAATATGTATACCCTTAGTTTTCAGTTCAATATTAAATACAATGAGTATATTATTGAATAAGTAAACAATCTATTGTATTCAATCTTAAATTGTCCAAGTTGGATAATTTGAAACTAAAGTTTTTTATTCAGTGGTTAACAATTTCTTCTTAAATCTTTATTATAAAACTTTAAAAATTACAACACATTTGATGTAATTTTAAGTTATTTCATTTGTAAATTTAAATTTTATAATAAATAATTATGTATTTAGTTTAAATATATAAATTCTGTAATTTCTGTATTGTGTGTCTGATCATTCTGTTTATATATATAGGTATTATGAATAAATAATATAGCAGTATACCTAAACAAAATAAATATTTAAAAAAAAATTGGACTTTCTACATCGGTAGTAGGTAGAACTGATGTAGAAAGTATACTTTTTACAGCGGTTGTTGGTAGAACCGCTGTAAAAAATATGACTTTTTACAGCGGTTTTGCCCACAATCGTTGTAAAAAGTTTTACTTTCTACATCGCCCGCTTTAACATAGCTCAAATAACCGATGTAAAAAGTTCATAACAACCGATGTAAAAAACTCATTTTCCATTAGTGTATAGTTAAAATTAGAGTACTGGTCAACTAATAATATGAATATTAATACTATAAATAAATATTTTATAGGATTTAAATCAAATGTAAAATAAACCTTATATTAGTATAGAGAATGATAAAAAAAATACGAAATTTTTAAGAGAAAGATATAATTTTAAAAGATGTTGAATTATTTTAAATGTTATAAGAGATACGTGATAAAAGTGACACTAATTAATAATAATTTTTTAACTTTTTAATTTTATAATAATTTTAACGGATACCAATAGTTAATAAAAGCTGAAACAGCAGTCACAAATAAATAATTGCTTATGCCTTTTAAACTTTGTTAGAAAATAAAAATTAAGATAAAAATATAGAACGATCACATTTATTTATTTTTAATTATAACATATTGCCAATGTATCGTTAAGCTTATCGGCGAGACATTTAATTTTTTTTATAGCATTTATATTTGTATATTATTTTTTTATAATATAAAAACAATAAAACTTAAATTCAGAATTTTTATATAAAATTATTTGTGTATCAATAATTTTTTATTAAAAAATTTCATAATATAAAAAAGCTTCAAGTCTCATTTTATAAGTTGAATGATGCATTTAATAATATTAAAATTGAATAGAAGGTAGAAATAATTTTATTTTTAATTAATCTTATTATGATAATGTACTTAATTTTTTAGTTAAAAGTTTTAATCTTATTTAAAATAAAAATAATTTTTTTAATAACATTATATTATTTTATTTTTAATACTAGCAAAAAATATAATAATATTTTATTTAAATTAAAAAATATTTATTTAATCAAATTAAAATTTTAATTTAATTATTAAATAGTAATTAAATTATCCATTAACTATAATTAAAAACCTTGACATCCAATAATACTCCTTCACCACCAATAATATGAAAGTAAGATTCTATATTTTTAAAAATTATAAAAAAATAAAAGAAAATTATTTTGTTTATTCTTAGTTAACCTTAGAGTATAATATAATTATCAAATTGAAATTAGTTAATTTATAAATAATTCAATTTTTTTTATTCATTCAATTTCCTTAGTTAAAATCTTAATTTATTATGATATTAAAGTTCAAACTTATTATTATGAGTTGATGATTTTTTTTTTAATTAATCATTAATTCTACAAGTATTTAAATATATGTAATATACATTTAACTAGAATTTAAAATATTAGATGCTGTAATAAATAATTTTATCAATTACTGTGATTTTAGAGTATGATACAGTTATTAAACTTTAATTAGTTATGGAAAATTTCTTTTTTATTTATTTTTCCAAAATTTTAATTTATTATGATACCAAAATTTAAATTTATTACGAGAGTTAATGAATTCCTTCTTTATCAATTATTAATTCTATAAATATTTAATTATATCTAATATTTATTTAACTAGCTTATTAAAATATTATGTGTCATAATAAATAACTTTATTAATTACTGTGAGAGTCTTAGATTAAAAGAAATTTTAATACTATGTTTTTTTATGAGAATATTCATTGTAACTATTAAAAATTTTCAATTAAGTCACTTCAACGATCATATTTTTATATGTATCATTTATATAGGTAACTTAATAATATTTATTAGTCTTCATTCAATGAAAACTGTCATATATATATATATATATATATATATATATATATATATATATATATATATATATGAGTTAGGATCGATTAACTTAAACTTTAACACTTATACCAACTTAATAATCTTATATAGAATGCAAATTACTATGTATATAAAATTATTATCAAGTACATCATGTATATAAAATTTCGCATAAAATAAAAACTAATAGATACTTTATCTTATGACTTTATTTTAACAGCTTATATATTATTTAAATATATATATATATATAAATATTAATAGCGGAATAATATATTTACATATTTTTAAATTTTTTGAAATTTGACATACAAGATCATAAAGATATAATATAATTTAATGGTTGGATTAGTAAATTTTACATTTTATATAAAATTATTATGTTGATGTAAGTGTTAAAGTTTGACACTTGATCTCCATAAAGATTTTAACACACTATATATATATATATATATCTTTTAAATAATTCAACATTAAATTAGATTAAATTTTAAAAAATTTATTTTTTTATTATTACGATCTTCATGATATTAAGTCTTTAAATTTAATAAATTTTTTATCATATTAAATCGTCACTATAAATATAATAATAAAATATATAATATATAATAAATTTATATATTAAGTGAAAAGATTCATCAATTTTTCTTATTTTAATATTCTTTCTTCCTAGTTTAGACAATATTATATGTAGGTAATAAAAAAATATTTTATAAAAAATTTTTCAAATGCAAATTGATATATTCTTATTAATTTTTTTAATAAAAATTTTTAAAAATAAATAATAATGATTTTAAATTTTATTTTTATAAATCTAGATTCCTTAAAAATTATCTGTTTAAGTATATTTTAGTGATAGATAAAATGTTATAATTTTTAAAATTTAATATATATTTTTATATTAATTTAATATATTTTGTATTAATTTATATAATATAAATAAATATTTATTATTTTTTTAATTTCTCTGATCATAAAAATCAATTACCACGTACTTGGATGAGCTATTTTAATGAGAAAATGTAACTTTTGAGAATATTTAAGATTCTATGAATTGAAATATTTTGTTTGAATAATTTTTTATAAAAAATTTAAAATTTTAGAAATTTTAAGAAGTATTTTAATAAATTTTAATGAAAAAATTTAAAATTTTATTAAAATAGATAAAATTTAAAATTTTTCAAAGTTTTTCAACTTATTTTCATGAATAATAATTCTATCCGTATTTTCTTTTTCTCGTTATTTTATACTCGTATTTTTTCTTTCATTGTTTTTTTTTCTCCTATTTTTCTCTTTCATCTCTCATCTCTCATCTCTTAATACAAAATTTTTCAATATCAAACAATATAAATAAAAATATTTATATATCTAAATTTTTTAATAAATAAAAAATGTAGGAGTAAAATTAAAAATTTTTAATAATATTTAAATGTAAAAATTTTTATATAGTAAAAATAATATTATAATTTAAATGAAAAATTTAAGACATAAAAATATAAAATTCAATGAATTTAAAATTTATCCTCTAAATAAAAAAAATTAAATATAATAAATTTAATATTTTTATTCAAACAAAATATTTTTAAAATAAAAATATTTAAATGTTAAGTATTTTAAATTTTTTAAAATGTTAAAATATTTTATCCAAACAAAATATTAGAGAAAGAAAGAAAAAAATTAATTCATCTACTAACAAAAACAATTTATTTATTTCTTTTTAATTCATCATCTTACATCTTACATGGGGAAGCCAAAACTATTATAGATAAATTTAGCATTTGTGATGACAGATGCATTTTTGTGATTTGGGGTCACAAGCTCCTGTCACCGGCTCTTTCGCTCCAATGAAATGAAAAAGATAGTAATTCTTGCAATCTTTGTCACATTTATCACAATGGTCTGGAAATGGGAGTGGAGTTGCACACATGGGAGGATCTCCTGTCAATTGCACTCTAGTCCCTGCTTTGTACCAGAAATATATTCAATGACATATATCATATATCATTAACACTTTGAAATGCACTAAGCACATGATAAAATCGAATACCTTCCATTTGGGTCAAACAGTGAATGCTAGAATTAACGGAGAGAGCAAGTAGAAAAATCGAAAAATAGAGTAAAATTTTCATATTTTTTATTTCAAAAATAATGTATAGTTTCAACGCTGAGATTATATGGAAAGGAAAAGAAAGGCCTCTGGTATTTATATATATCGAAGATAGAGAGAGAAATTTAATTTTGTAGAATAACATATACGTTTGGATGAGTTAATCTTTTTAATAAACAAATTAAATTTAAATTTATAATAAATTCTGTTAACTTATTTAAGAAATAATTTTTTAAATGACTTATTTTATAATTTTAATTAATTAATCCTTTATAATTTTAGTTAATAAATTAATCGATTAAATTACAAATTGGTAAAATTAGATTATTAATATAAAATAGCTTAAAAATATAGATTTATAAACTATGTATATTTTTAAATAATGATCGGTTTTCAATTTTTTAATTTATTTAAATAATTTATCATGTTAAAAATTAGAATAACATTTTTTAATGTTATTATCAGAATTACATTTTTTTGACATTTTATTAACAATAATACTACATTATTATTTAAATAAAATAAAATTATTTAAAAAATATTATTAAAAACTAAAATATTTAAAAGAATTAATACAATATTAAAGATAATCCAATAAAAAAAATTCTACGTTGGCAAACAAAATAAATAGTCCATCTAACATCCCACACTTAAGGGTCTGTGACAAAAGATAAAAATTTATAGCAGGATAGTAAGAATAAATTTTAAAAACAATAATAATGTTAGAACTTATAATCCCAAATCTTACCAAAGACATTTTCAATTCTTGGGATTGATTTTAAGATTTGAAAAATTGAAAATTTTTATTATATTTTTATATTTTTCATATAATAAATAACTTTTTTCAATGCAAGTTTTCCGTCTTTGGATGATTAAATTAACATATTTCTTATCAAATTATGCATTTAATGATAAAATATAAACTCCAAAATGTTTACAGAATATAAATTAATCAAAATAAATTGATTGCTATCAAAAGTCATTTAATGCTTATAAATTTAAAGAAAAATAATATTTAAAGCACATTTGATAACATTTTTGTTTTTATTTATATAAAATTAATATATGAATTGAATAAATTATGATTATTTAACCTATTAATAAAAATAAATACACTTAATTTGATTGTTTTGACTAATACAACTAAGAAACTTCGATACAAATGAAAATTTACGAAGTAGAACAATAAAAATTTGAGAAAAAAAAATTATAACAATAAATAGTTTGAGTTAATTAAAAATAAATAAAAATATAATTTAGAAAACAAGAATTGCTTCTTCTTTTTCTTATCTAATGAATAAATATTTTTTAATTCTATATTAGTTTTTTAATTCTTTTGTTTTTTTAATGAACTGTGTTGTGTTACAACGGATTAATTAAAAATATTAAAATAATAATAATAACTTAATAAGATTAAAGATGAAAAATGTTGAATTAAAGTATAGTTTCAAGTATTTAAGTAGGATGTTAAAAATTTTAAAGTTTAAGCCTAATATCTATTATAGATTTATTTTTATTTTATTTTTATCAAAACTATTTTATCTATTTTAAATTTTACAAAATTTATAAATATATTTAAAAGTTTACAATACAAAAATTTTATAAATAAATATAATTTTTATATAAATAATTAATTAAAAAAATCTAAACTTTAAAAATCAACACGATAAAATGTTGGTAACTTTAATTATATAATTTTTGAATATATATATTTAACATTAATTATATTTTTATTGTATACAAAATTTTACATAATTTAATTTTTTTTATATATAAAATTTTATATTTAAATATTTATATTTTTTTAAATTTTTTTTTCTACATTTTTGTTTATTAATAATTTTTTATATACAAATATTTTTATTATAAATCATATTTAAATAGAATAGTAATATAATAAATGTATATAATTAACCAGATAACAAAATATAATTATATCGTTTGATATTAAAAATATTATATTAAGAGATAAGAGATAAATATGTGAGAAAGTAATACAACAAAAAGTGATACTAAAAGTATAACAAGAATAATGAGAGAAAAATTAACAAAAAATTATCATTCAACTTGAGTAACTTTGAGCAATTTTAAATTTTCTAGTTTTAATTTGTTAAAATATTTTCT
The DNA here is from genome assembly GCA_037954105.1 of Canavalia gladiata. Lineage (NCBI taxonomy): Eukaryota > Viridiplantae > Streptophyta > Magnoliopsida > Fabales > Fabaceae > Canavalia > Canavalia gladiata. The sequence goes on from CM075663.1 coordinate 35,346,320, forward strand.
TTAAATTCTTAAAATTTAAAATTATTTATAAAAAATATTTAAACAATATATTTCAATATTTAAAATTTTAAATTTTTTCAAAAATTATATTTTCCTTTTAAAATACAGGTTAAAGATATTGTAGAGACAATTAAAATAAACATTTGAAATAATATTTAATATAAAAAATTATCACAATTAAATATTTTATGACTGTATTTTTTGACATTTTAACAAAAAATACTACATTATTATTTAATTAAATAAAATTATTTAAAAAATATTTTATTAAAAAATAATTAAATATTTGAAATAAATAATACAATATTAAAAATAATCCAAAAAAAATTATTCTACATTGACAAACAAAATAAATTATCCATCTAGCATCCCAAAGTTAAGGGTACCAAAAAAAAATTATAACTGAATAATAAGAATAAATTGAATAATAATAATATTATTATCTTTTATTTGAAAGGAGAATTTCAAATTTTTAAAAAATTTAAAAACTTTAAATATATTTTGTTTGAATAAAAGAATTTAAATCTTTTATATTTAAAATTTTTTATTTGGATTGTGAATTTTAAATTCATTGAATTTTAATTTTTTTACTTAAATTAAATAATTTAATTTTTACTATATACAAAATTTTATATTTAAATATTCATATATTTTTCTTAATTTTATTTTAACTTTTTTGTTTATAAAAAAATTTAGATATAAAAATATTTTTATTATATAACATATTTAAATAAAATAATATCTCAACAAATATATATAATTAAAAAATAATAAAATATAATTATATCATTTAATATTAAAAATATTATATTAAGAGACGAGAGAGAAATAGATTAATAAAAAAATGTTAAAAAATAACTCTTTTCATTTATTATTAAATAATAGATAATAACTGTTTTAATTTTTAATGATATTTTCTAATGAATCCTTATTGGTTGAAAATTATTCGTTAAAGTTATTTTGATGATATAAATGTTATAATTATTATAGTTTAATATATTTTATGTCAATTCAATATATTTTTTTTAATTATATTATTGAAAAAATTATTTTTTATCGTATATAATGTGAAGAAAGAATAATGAAAAAAATAACAACACATAGGCAGAATAATGAAAAAAATAACAACAAAGGTAGAATAATAATAAAAAAAATAACACGAAAAAAAATTATTATTCATAAAAATAAAATAAGAAACTTTGAAAAATTTTAAATTTTCTTATTTTAATTTATTAAAATACTTTTTTAACATGTACAGAATTTAAAAATTTTAAAAAAAAATAATCAAACAAAATATTTTAATTTTTAAAATTTAAATTTTTTAAAAATTATTTTTTCTTTAAAATATCTCATCAAGTACAAATTACATCTTATACTCCTAAATCTTGTGTATCACACTTTCAATTCTTGAGATAGTTTTTAATAAGAATTGATTTTAAGATTTTAAAAATAAATTTTATATAAAAAATATTGATCACATTATTAGATTTTTATGTAATAAATGTTTTACAATAAAAGGATTCCCACCTTTAGATGATTAAATTACACATTCCTCGTAAAAAGACAAATTAAATATAAATTGAAAAATGTTTACAGAATAGAGATTAAGCATACTAAATTGATTTCTACCAAGAGTCATCTAATTCTTATAAATTTAAAGAAAAAACAGTATTTAAAAGACATTTAATAATATTTTTTACTTATATAAATTAATATATGAATTAAATAAATTATGATTAACATATTAATAAAAAAATACATTTAATTTGATACTTTTGACCAGCACCACTAAGAAATTTTAGAATTGATACAAATGGAAAATTAGGAAAAAAAAAAAAAAGAATGAGAGCAATGTAAATTCAAGAAAAAAAATAAATTATAACCATAAATAAGTTGAATTAATAAAAAAATTAAAAAAATTAGGAAACAAAAATTCCTCTTCTATTTTTCATCTTATATATATATATATATATATATATATATATATATATATATATATATATAGTGTTAATTCTATGTTTGTTTCTTAACTATTTTATTTATTTTCATAGATGAATTGTTTTATGTTCTACGGGATTAATAAAAAAAAAACAAAACAAAAAAAATGTAATGACTGGATAAGATAGACGAAAATTTCATCATCAAAGAACAATATCCAATCATTGTCTTTGTTAAGCACATCAATTTAAGACCAGACTTATGATCTTATTGTTACTTTTTTTTAATCAAAATCAGTATTTATTTTAGTAATTATTGTTAATTTTAGTTATTGTTTAAATTAAATTTTAATCTTAATTAAAAATAACACCTACAACATATGTAGGATTATATTAAATATATATATATATATATATTTTACATTTTTATA